>JARTUT010000875.1:0-2400000 GCA_030674115.1 Micraspis discolor
AACGAAAGGAAATACAAGAAACCTATACAATCCTTTTATGTTCGAATTTCTAGAGGTTTGATCTCCGTTAAAGTTGGCGTTAAAAAAGGAGACCTCTCACTGAAAAAGAATGAATCTGAAAAATCAGGATACTCTTCAACCCCCAGATTTGAAGGATTTTACGACGCTTCGTAAAAGTTTAGAGGGGCATATGGAGTTAACATGTTTTATTCTTAACAACACGCAATATAATTTAGGGTGTTATGCCTTCTTTTTATGGTCCATCTGAAATCAAGTAGGGCCTATTTCCGAATCACATAGGTCTCAATCTCACGTAAAAACTGGATTTTATTCGCACTTCATGCGGATTCCTATTGGGTCTTTTTTAAGCATTGAAGATTTACGAGAAAATGGACAAATATCATTCATTCAAAGAAAAACGATTGGTCTTCAGAAAGCAGTTAGAAGTTTCTCTTTGGAAAGGACGAAGTACTTCCGACAAGCACTTATTCCAAGTTTTAATTTATTCCGGAAAAAATAGCGACTTTATTAAATTTTGCCAATAGACCGTTTTTTCAGAACTAAGCAAGGTATCAAGGAGAGAAAAAATTTTTAAAAAACTCGTTAACACAAAAATAAATATAACATGAAAAGTAATAGGAGTGGCTATTTTCAACCCCTAATAATAAATTCAAGGGGTTGAAAAAATCCAGGAAAAACCAACTATGCATTCAATTGAATGTGTGGAATTACTTTTCTATTATAACATAACAGGTTAAAATAATTCAAAATCGCAAATTCGTCGACCCTTCCTGAGGGGTGTCTCTCTGAAAAGAAGGTGACTTCGAAGATTTTGAAGAAAGTACCCCCATTGATTTTCATTTAGGAATAATTTTCCGAAGCTCGTCGCATTTATTTACAGACACCTTTTTGTTCATATAGATATCTCAATCTCGTTGGTAACAGCCCGAAAACTGGAGGCATAAAATTACCTCATTTATTATCAATATCCTAGGGGTAATAATACTGATTATTTTTCCGACCCAAATATCGACCAATAGAATTGCACCATTCGACGTCACGTGGTACAACCTACATGGTATTATACTGATCATTTTTTGAAAATTTTCTCTGGTAGTTGCTATATATAAACAAACATGATCCAGTCAAATTAAGCACACGTCAAACTGGCAGGTTGAATTCAATTGTGAAAATTGGAGATTTTGCATGAAAATGAGTCGATTTGGAGTTTGTTCTCTGTCCACCATCGATAAAAAGTCAAAGGAAATGTTCCCATTAATACGGAGAAGGCGAAAAAAACAGTTTGGAACCAATTTACTACTTTTTGTACTGAGAGGAATACACATTGAGTGCTGAAACGAGTGAAGCGCAATTGGCAAACATTATGAAAGATTACGCTTACAATATGAAGAAAATGGATGGAGAAGACTATAAGGAAGGTACAATAAAAACAATGTGGAATCAGACTGCCAAATTACTTCAAGAAAAGTATTTGAACGATTTCGACATCAAAATCAACCCATTTTCGGATGCTGCATTCAAGACCGCTCGAGGAGCTCGTGATGCCAAGCGTAAGGCTTTACAATCTATTCCGGAAAAACGGAGGGCAAGTGCAGCAGCTTTGGAGGAAAAAGATTGGGATGCAATGACCACTGATTGGGACGAGGAAACTCCTGATGGCCTCCAGAAAAAATTATTCATGATAATATCAGTGGAATTGGCTTGGAGAGGTGGTGAGGGCAGCATGGCGTCAATACATCACTTCAAGGCAGAACAGCGAAATGACGGGGAACAACTGGGAGAATTGAATACAATCCAATTTTCAGCAAGACCACACAAGGTGGTGATAAAAATTATCAGACAGCAAGTGGCTGGTGGAGAATCAGGAAATCCCTGACAAGTGCCCAGTGAGACTGTTCCAGAAATTGAGAGAGAAGAGAGATGTCAATATCAAGAGCGACAGACTATTCCTGACCCAAAATCCATTCTGGAATAAAGTTCCAGGCACTAGGTGGTACAAGGATTCCCCAGTAGGCCAAAACACGATTTCAAAGTGGGTTAAGGAGTCAGCACAAAAAGCTGGGCTTGACCTTGGTAACAAAAAAATCACCAATCACTCCAGTCGTGCAACAGCCGTCTCCAATCCAGCGAAATCGGGCCTGGGAGAGCAGCAGATAATCAAAATAACTGGACATGCCAACAGTAACTCCATCAAGCCGTATCTCCAACTCGACCAGGAACACCACGAATTAATTGACAAGAAACTGCGAAGGAGTGAGCCTACTGCAGAAAATGCCATCAACAGCATAAACCTCATGCCATCTACCTCTTCTGGGACCATTACCGATAACTCTGACTTGAAGAAAACATGCACCAATGTTTACAACAATTGTATTTTTAATTGCACTACCCTGATTCTTAATTAAATGTTGTTTTATTCATTATGAAATTCTTATTTGTTAACTGTACATTTCGTCTCATGGTGCAATTCTATTGGCCGATATTTGGTACAGAAAAATAATCCCCCGAATACCACACGAGCTTCAAAATTATCTGGTATTTCCCGATAGGTTCCCTGCAAACAAATAAAATCGTCAAGTTTTTCAGGAAAAATCTCAATCAATTTTAACCTGAAAAACTGCAGGGAACCTATCGGGAAATACCCGATAATTTTGAAGCTCTTGTGGTATTATAAGTGATAATAACTTCGACCATTTTAGTCATATACCATTTCGCAAGATTTCGCCTTCATCTCCATATTTTCGTGAATTGATCGAAAGAATCCTCTATTTCCTTCTTTAAAATTTCAAGGCAATAGATTAGATTATTACTGCCAGCATAAATTTGAATCCGGTGTCTGAATCTCGAAACCGGACGATCGCGAAATGATGAAGTCATTTTTTCACTCCCACCCCCATCAATGTTCATTATCACCCCCAGCATCGAACATCGTACATCATTCTTTATGTCCGGAAGAGAAAAAAGGGTCTCTATCCTGCCGGATTCCAGGAAAATTAATGCCCCCATGTCTCTTGTCGAGTACAAAGTCACTTTTCTAATATCTGGGCTAACAAAGTGGTCGGCTCATGTTTGTGGATCTTAAGCAAATGAAGACAAATGAAAGACATTATTACCTTAGTTTGCCCCGGCATCTGTCAACGGATATGCCGACACAGCCTTCGTGATATCGATGTGAGACTCTCCGAATTCTGCCGTCTGCTGACGTGTCAGATTGTCAAATTAACGTAACTCTGTGTCACTGTGACGCTTGCTTCTGTGAGTTGGCGAACTCGCTATTTGAATTCTCTTGGTCTTATTTTAGAATTCAACAAATCCACAATAAGGATTCCATCAACAGACTAAGAAACTAGTCATATTTCTCTAAGGGTTCGTTCGTTGAAAGCCCTACCAAAAATGTTCAACAACATAGAAATATGAAGAACTTTATTCTTAGTATAATCCCCTGAAAGCTCAATACACCTAGCTCAATGCTTCCCCGCTAAATACTTAAAATTAATTTTTTTTTAAATTTCACTTTTGAGTGATTCACTTGATTATATTTTGAAGTAGTACAGTTTCGAGTGGAAAGGATTGTGGCTAAAATGAATTGGAAGAAAGAAGGTTAGTTTCATTACCTAATTTCAATGCAAGAAATTTGTAATTTAGAATTGAATATATAAGGTATTTCAAAGGACAAGACTTCAGTGAAAGAAAGATATTCAAAATGGTTTTCGTAGGAGTTGATATGACAAATCAAGGAAGATTCCTATGATTTCGATGAAGAAACGAATAACTCGGCCACATTTGAACAATATGAAAATCCAGCAAGGGGAAGAGTAGAAAGAATTGATATTAAAGATAGTACAGTATTCACTCACAAGTGGTGTAAAAATGTAGGCATTTCATGAATAACAAGAATCGCAATATCTCAGGAATGGTAACCCTTAGGAAACACTCGTTAAAACCTTTTTCTTAAACGATTTCAAGTTCTACAACTTTGGCGTGAAATACCTTTTCGACTAAACTCACCGTTTCGAGAAAACCACATAAAAAGATTCATTTTGATCTTCTCCCCCCGAATAGTTTTTGTGGCACACGTGGATTCGATAGGCATCGACACTTCATTTATAATGGAAAACCCAAGCTCTCCCCTAATATTTGGCTCTGCTGCTATTCTGAATGTTTATATTTAACGAACTGTATGTAATTCACTGCCATCCAGTGATATGTGTCCAATTTCAAGTTCATTTTCTGTGACCTTGTGAGCCACATCCCTTGACCTAAATCCCGCCCACGTCCCTTATGAACTGAGGTTCGTTGTTTGAAATATGGCCCTTTCAAAGTCCTAGAGGATCCGCAAATGCGAACCATCCATACCTTAAATTGAACATTGGCCGTTTCCGATTTAGCTGACAGAATGGGGGGCGAAATAAATGCCCCGTACATGATTATTCGAACCTGGTCAAGTGTGGAATGGTCTCATTACTCGGAAGTGTTGTTTTCGATACCGTTTGCTGGAATTCCGACATCTTTCGAAGCCAAACCGAATTGCTTTTATTGCGACATCAGTTCTGGAGGGGAGTTTCGAAAGAGAACCATCCGGATGCTGCAACAAAACTGCCGGAACTAACTCCAAGGAAGACGGGGGTTCGTTCATCTGAGAAATATTTTATAGGAGCTGATTCCTGGTATTTCCTGCCTTCATTATCTGCATGATTAATATATAATATAACTACTCACCTTTCAATGTCTCATGCTATGACATGAAGCAAACACGGCTTTACTAGTCACAGTTTATTACATAAAGGAATAAATAAAGTTTAACAAAGGAAGAGGCCTCTTCTGAGATTTATATAACCGTCATCAACCTGTCTTGATATCTACCGATCTTCTTCTATCTACTCGAGAGTGTCCGAATTGGATCTTTTCTAATTACACTATTATTCGTTACAACCATGAACTGTCTATTTGTTGACTGTAAATGTATGATATTGACCTTAGACTGCCCACTAAACAATCTGACTTTTCTCATCACGGGTCATAAGTACCTACAATAATAACTCTTTGAAAGTTTCATGACTTCATGACGGCGTTAATAAATTAACACTTAAGGAGTACTTCCATCCTTTTGTAAAACTCAACAGTATACGAATTTCATTCGTAAATATCTGATCTCAAAGTATAGGCCCCTGGCACTGAACTTTGTCCAAAAATGCTAAATCCTACATATATACCACGTGTGTACGCCAAATTGAAATGACAAGTCAATTATTATCTTGTTCTATTATAAATATAATGATTTAAGTTTTTCCCTCGATTATTTTTGATTTTAGGAAACGTTCATCAGTATTATTGAATAGATTTAGATTTAATTCATAAAGAACATTATAAAATATAATATAATACTTAATAAAATCGACAAACATTTATAATTATTGGTTTGCCGATAGTTCTTCAACTATATATGACTATATATATATATTAGGGGGTTCGTGCCGTTTACGCCTTCACGTTATTCCTCCATACTCGGATCATATAACACTTTTCATAGAATATAACTCTAAAATGCCTAAGTTTACTATCGGTACACTTAATTCAACTTAAGTCCATCATTTTGTCTTCACGAACTGTATATCACGACTGGAAATTAAACACGTGTGATCAATCCACGGTTGAGTCTTGCGCCGTTCCACTCGAAAGCAAGTTTACGACTATGCATTCATAGAGAAGTGTATTTCACGAAAGTGTGGTTGACTGATTAATGCCTCGTGGGAACGTCCCATTAGGAAGGTATGGAAAGCTAAATGAACCCACATAAGCAATATACAAGTTTACAAGGAACTCTTTTGACGTTCAATATGCTGCACAATTTCAGAGGAATTCTACACAGCCCAGGTTTCCTACAACTCCGTATTAAATTCCCTAATAAGTTCTAAAATAATTACGAGTAAGAAAATCGCCCCCTCTTCAGTAACCTACATTTCGCAAACTTTTTGACCAACCCCCGTAAGTTGTAACGACATTCCCTTCAGTCCGAGAGCAGGAAACAACCTCCACCATAAATATCCCTAGTCAGTATTCCACCAACCCCGCCTCAGAACAATCGTCCCGGCCCTACACTTCAGAAACCAATTTCTTAAAATGTGAAGAAAAAATGCGCGGAAATAGTTGAAGGTGATTTGAATGGAATTTATCGCGTTCTAAAACTGAGTGCAACCTATTAGTCTTGAGGATATTGCCTCTCCCACTTTCACAATAATTAGATTTCGTTTTCAACCCTCAAGGACCGGGCCCGACAAGACTCGGCGCCAGGATAAATCAATGTTATAAAAGGTGACCTTTTTTTCCTTTCGACGAAATCGAGTTCTGCGAAAGAATGGACGAAGGAGTGGATCCCATCGAGGTAATTCGCCTCTGCTTTTTCCATTTTGTTTCATCGGATCACAATCTGATATGGTTTCATGCCTCAATAGGTCCATTTTCGGTGTGACCCTCTCTATTTTTGCGGAAAAGATGTCCCAGATTCGACCACGGGGCATCGATCGATTACACCTTATTGGAAATTGGGAGCAACACGGTTTCATGCAGTTATCACCTGCAGCTTTCTGAAGCTACTCTATTGATTCCAACCGACGCTTCCATTCACGTAGATGTTTTAATCCATTTGTTTCTTCCCATGGCATTTTGGTAGGAACTTGTCAATAGAAAGTACTTCAGCATATAATTAAGGAAGGCTTATCCGAGCCACAGAGCAGATTCTCAAGATATTCCAAGAATACTAGCATATCATAATAGCAAGGTGCCATTATACAATACAATAATGGTGTCTTTATTTAAAACACCAGAAAAAATACATAAAAGGTGGAGTCTAGCATAATATACACAAAATATAATGAGAATGAAACAAACAAACTTTATCGAAAACTTCTAGTAAACAATTGGTCTTGTATCAATTTCACTTGACGGTCTTCTGAATTCCAATAGCTACAGAAGCCATTTTCAAATTTTGCTTGATATTCACTGTAAAAAATAGTTCCTCATCTCAAACCATATTAATTTGTCTCAAGTACTCCGTACGTTTGAATACAGCCAAATGCATAAAGTACTTGACCCTACCGCCCTCTACGGTTGAGAATGGCGTTTACCCTAAATAAAAGTTTCTTGAGTTAAGAAACTGATTAGTTTCAACCAAGCTCAGATCCCTATACACTCCCCTGCCGCTGACATAGTGCCGCTACAAAAGCTATAGTCCAGGCAGTGGGTTATCATCTCATCCCTGTCATCATCCAATACCAGATCACCCGGTTCTCCACCAACACAAAGATATTTGGTTTCTCTAAGTTGACATTTAAGCACCACTTCTCGTATTCTTTAATTAGCTTGCGCATCATGTATTCCGTGTCATCTTTATCACCGAATACAACAATATTGTGAGTAAAATGCACAAATAATTGCATTTAAATGGGATATATTCAATATAAAAGAGATAGAGTTTTGATTTAATTGCAGCCAATATAAAAAAATTGTTACAATTAATTCGTTTTATTAAATCAATTACGCAATATTTTTTACAAATGTCACTTCATATTGCAACAATTATATGTTCAATTTTATTCAAATATTTATAGTTTTCTTCAAGTAAATGAGGCGAATAATATAATCTCACGAGATTCTTGTCTCACGAAACTGTAGTCGTTGCATCAACTGACAGAATTTACGACAACCGTACCTTCGTTCTATTGAACAAATAAAAATGAAACGAACGAATGGTTTCGTTAAAACCTATTTAGAATAATGTATTTGTATCAATCAATTATGGATATTGAGACAAGTGCATAAACAATTTCTTGTAATTGTATGTTTATGTTGAATCAGTTGTTTCTTTCATTTCGCTGAAATGTAAAAAGTTTCAGGCGAATGTTTTAGCTGTTCTCTATAATCAACTAGGTTGTTTTAATCAAGAAAAATAGTTCATTTGGCGTAATCAATTTTAGATTAATTCAAATTAAAATGGTTTGATTGAAAAAAAAATTCTCAAACTCCTGAGGAGTTTGAGCGCAGAATTTTATTTTTTATAGTGTTCGATTGTTACAGAAGTAAAAAATAAAATAAAAATAAAATTATTTCTTGGTAATTTCCTAGGGACAAGTCAAAATTTGTATTGAACTTCATTATTAAAAAAAAACAGGATGATGGAAATCATACTAATGAGCAGCAATTCGAACATTAAGGAGTATCATATACATATATATCTATCAATTTAATTGACGTTATTGTGAAGAAAGCCGAATTCGTACTCTAATTTCGTTCTGCAATCAATTAACGAGTTGTTTCTATCTAAATAATTGAATTTCGCATTCCCGCCCAGTCGATGAAACATGAGAGAATATGAGACAATTAATTCCGACCAAAAAAATTATCCATCCAAGTCTTCTGTGCTCCATTACAACGCCATTCTATTCCCGTATAAATTAAAGCCTCTAAATAACTGGACACAAATTGCAATGACCATTCCATTATTCCCGAAATCGAGGCATCACATATTAAATTCCTACGTGGTTTCCTCACTCACTACATCCATTGTTGTAACTAGATTGGATCTTTGTTCCACTAATCAAATGGCAATTGTATTGCGGCTAGGAGGTAGTACAGTTCGAATATATTTAGATTAAAGATTTTGTCTCATACAGGGTCGGACTGTTTTCGATCCATATATTTACTCATCTAGGAAATCATTATGAAAATTTAGCATATTTGAAATACCATTGTATCTTAACCGTCTTATGGAAATAGAACAGAAATGCTTTCTTCTGCTGAAGGGTTTGAGCAGCGAACAAAACTAAAGTAGAACTGTGTGAGCGGTTTTTGTTAATTCAATATATAGGTTTGTTTATTTTTTTCACAATGATAGTGACCAAATAGTGTCCAAAGATGTTTGTCCAAATGTCTGTATTATTTTTATATCTGTGTGAAATTGGTATCAAGAGTTTCGTAAGTACTGATGAAAAATCCGTGGTCAAAACCGATTCTGTCCATCCGTCCGTCCGTGGGCACGATTTCGTCCGAACGGAATGAGCTAGAGAGATGAAATTTTCAGGGAAGGTCGGAGGAATTAATATCTCGGACGAGTTCGTTATCGGGCCTAATCTGTCCAATGATTCACGAGTTATGAGCATCTGAAAATTGGTTTCCTTTATATCTCTTAGAATATCAATGGGATCGAGTTCTTACTTGAAATATTTCAAAATTGAGTTGAAAAAAAATAGGCTTGTATAGAATTTTCAAAAAATTCCTAGAGAAAAAATGTTCAATATTTTATATCCCATAAGATATCGGACGTATTCAAACAAAAAAGTTATTGATATCTCACATATTCTGAAATTTCATTGTCGTACCTTCTTTCTATCGGAAGATATGATAACTTTTTCATTTACTTAAGAGAAAGATGTCCGTCAAGTAAGATGTCTAAAATACTGGTGTGTGCACTTGTCAAATTTTGAATGGAAACATCATTTTACTTGTTGAATGATTGATTGGGCTATTACCATCATCTATTGTGGATGTAATGGTTTCCGACGTTTCGATAGACATCTTTATCAAGGAGGAAAAGTAAATAACCTTTTGAAAATTATCAATTTTCAAAAAGTCAATATTGATAATTTTCAAAAGGTTATTTACTTTTCCTCCGTGATAAAGATAGAAGATGTCTATCGAAACGTCGGAAAACATTACATCCACAATATAATCTCTTACGAAAGATGGAGTAGATATGGTCGGTTGGATGAACACTCATTTCGATCACGGATTCGTTATCAGGAAGCTGAACAAAAAAAGATTGAGAACATTTTCAGCTGGATATTAGCAAATAACAGGCATTTGGGCAAAATGTTCTACTAAAACAAGCGTTCAAAAAGAATGAGACTTTTTACTATATTGCACGCTAATATAGAAGTTCGCCTAATGAAGCATGAAAAAAAAACCTTGTGATTACGGATTCCCTACTCTCTCCTTGTATTCGTTGAAATAAAAAATGTATTACCTGAAACACATTACGAATGTACCCCCTGAAGGCATTCCCGTTCAAAGTTGGCATTTCAAAGTTCCATTTTGCAATAAAGCGAAATGAAAAAACATTTAACCGATTCGTCTGTGGTTTTTTGGAGTAGTTCCAGAAAATGTTTCGAAGCGTAGGAAATAAATGTATGTAAATGCGACAAACGTATGATCGTTATATCGTTCGGGGATTTGAACCTTTAAAGCGTACCTGACATTTTTCGATATGCTTTGTGTCATTGTTCTAGTTGCTGAAATGAGTTAGTAATCGATGATACGAATGTGCATTCGGTTATAATCGGATTTTCTCGTTGAATCGAAAGCAAAATAGCACATTTTATGCATTTTATAGAAGAAATATTTGAATGAGTGAGTAGATGTGCAAATTCATTGTCCTAACCTTGAGACCTTTGCACGCCACTGACGTTGTTTCGTACGCGCACCTGAATGATCGTTGAAATTTGAACTACTTCTCCTGCAACAGAGTATAGATGTGTTCTATGCCGGCGAAGCTAACCTCAAACTGTCTGCGTAGTTTTTCCTGTCTGTCGAGATCAGACGCCGGTCATCTCGGTGTAATTATTGAAATCAATATCTAAAAGTGACTTTTTGGGTCAGAGATTTGCGAGAAATACATAACTATTCTCGGTGAGTGTTTATTTCCTCCCAGGAACCGAAATTTTAGTTCTTCTTGATACTTTAACATGAGAGCACATGTTTGCATTGACTGCTTCCAATGATTCCCACAACAGGACTTCTTCTCGGTTTAATTTGTTAAGATAATGTAATTTTACTATGATTTGTTCAATATTTATTTAAAAGAAATCGAGAAGGAGCCTTGTTATACATGCACTTGTGTAATATGATTTGTCTAGCGATGCTGGATAATGGTTCTTGATAAGCACAAGACCATATCTAATCGAAATTCCCAGACATTCCAGACAGGAATAAACCTCTCAAAAATATCACACCAATAATCAGAAAACCTAAGATTTAAAACAAAATTTATTGATCCCCTACATGGAAATCTTGATGGATGTACGACGTAATATTATTTGAGAATTATATATATTGACATATGATATATTTATGTGACCCTCTCGACCTTAATGGCTTATGGTTCCTAATTTAACGATGGTAAAAAGGTGGATCTTTAGTAAAAATTAAAATTAAATCAGTGGACCAATCAGAGGTTTGTATCGAGAGACTCAATTGACTAAAGCCAATGAAATTTAGATTTCGAAGTAGTTGGGGTAGAGCGATTTCATTGGACGATGTAGTATAGTGTTGAATGATCAACCTAATTCGTTATATTGAGAAATCGGCACTTCAGTCCATAAAAAATAAAAATTTTTTTTTCGAATTACTCTCATCAAATTCAATATTTTTCACTCTCTGATGGGCCCATTAGATTATTCGGGGAAGTGATCATTGTGATGAGGATGCGGATCCGAGATGGGACATGGTATCGGGTTAAAATCTCGGCATGGTGGCATGGCGCATACATTGAAAAGCAACACTGAATATAGTCCATTGAAAAGTTACATTCGCTTGGCATTTTTTACAGGACGTGATTTTATTTTTGGGACATCTTGTCTTTTAGGCATCGTTAATTAATCAAAGGAATTTTTAGTCACTGTCTTGGCAAATCTTTTGTAACTTGGCCCTTTTCCAACTCTTTTACAATCGAAAAGATATTAGAAATGAATAAGTAAAGTTAAACAAATTTTTAAAAAAAGAGACGAAACGCATGAATATCTGGAAAGCCTACATAACTGAAGATCCCAATATCAGAATTTCATTTTCCCATCTGTCGCGGAATCAATTCAATGTTCCCACAAATTTGAACCACCCAGTAGATATTGCCGAACCGTGACCCCATTCGTATAAAGTTTCAATTTCTCCCTTAGTTGAGGAGTAGAGTGATACTCATAGATATCACATAATCCACGTTCGGTCGGTTTCATATCGGATGAGCTTCGGAACGTCGGAATTTTCGGATCAGAATTCCCTTCGTGCATTTGTAGGTTACAGAAAACTCCTATCATACGTAGCACTTTCCGAATGTCTACAAATCCGTTGCTCATTTGATGTTTTTTCGGTCCTCGGAGGGATAAAGCTCCATCGAAACATTCATTTCTCTCGGCCCCAGGAGGCTTACGCTGCACCAGAGACTGCAATTTGTGAATTTCGTCCGTGCCTCCTTTCCAATTATGAATGGAAACGTGAATTCGGCGCTTGCAATTATCATGGCATTTAGAAAAACGATATTGGAATTTCCGACGTCATTTTACGAATATATTAACTTCTCCATGACTTCATCTCTAGATTGGTTGAAGAGTTTGCGTAGCGCCATCTGATTTTCAACTATAGAGATAAAATTGCCATTTTCATATTTCATATTCTGTAGAAACGAGCTTGCTGCCATTCCACCCAAGATGATTCACAGAGCGATCGACTCTTTTCGAGAAATATTTAATGAATGTATCAACAATCAAGATCGGTACCTGATAAGTGTATTTGTTAAAGACCATGATCGACAACTGTAGTTTAATGTATATTTGAAGAAGTGAATGGCATTCTGTGTACTTCATTTCAATTATAAGCATTTTCTTTTGTATCTGGAATGGTTTTATTTTTATCGCTTCCTAAAGCAAGGGAGTACTTTCTTCGATACCTTCATGTTAGGTTCTCGATTTGTTGAGATGAATGGGAAAGCATGAATTTTACAAAAGATTCCCTTGATTCCATTCGACCCAAAGATCTTCGACTCTGAGGTACATAAACGAACAAGTCATTTCCCCAATATGTGACAAAGAACGTCGCCAAATCACCGAGCATCAAACTGTATCCTATGGAACGGCAAACATTTGTCGCGGTTCGCTGTGCTGAAATCCAGACAATTTTATGGGATGGCCTATTCTGTGGGATGAAAACGACGGTTCCTCACAGGGCGTTGCAATATACTAAATCTTTTTATCGATATGTTCGAAGCAATACTCGCAAAAAGAGCAGGTATAAACCTTATATCCGACACGTTTACTGAAAGATCCAGCTCATATCAAGACTAGACGCCTAGGGTCGTAAGGGATGTTAACCCCGACACGACAATATAAATTTGTGCAGCTCTTTTTACAACTCATCTGAGACCATTCGAGAGGAAAATATTTTGAAAAATCTTGTGTATAATCGGGAGTTATGACAGTTTTATGTGGTGGACAGGCAAGAATTAAGGTACTTACTGTGTTGTTAATAGTTTCCGAACAGATTTACGAGTTTACATTTAAACTGTAGTAGCATCTTCATTTCACTTTGAACAAAGTGTTGTCTAGACGAGCCAATTGAACGGATATGTTCGAGATGACGTTTTCGTTTATTTATTAAAGGACCAAGTGCAACTGGGATTCATTATGCTAAACGGTTGACATGTGCATCTCAAGAGTTCGAAGAAATATTGGTTGTGACGAAGTGCAGTGGTGGGAACTATGTCAAACCTCATTCGTTTAAGTCAACCAATAGACAGTTGGGGGTGTAATCTTAAAATGTGGAAAGGAACTCGAGATCGAATGGTCCCATCGAAGGGACACTCGAACTCTAGACAGCGACTCGAACTCTAGGCTCCGACTCGAACTGTAGACGCCAACTCTAACTCTAGACTCTAAAGACGATTAAGACGAAAGTGTTGACTCTAAAGACGATTAAGACAAAAGTGCTGACGGTAGACGTTTCGCGAATTTGAGAACTATCAAAGTAAGAACTGAACGATCGTTTTAGAACTTTGACGAAAACTCAGTATCGGCCTTTTGTATTTATATATTAGACGATAACTTCATTTATTCTTTTGGTGTAAATAAACTTGTAAATACGAAAGCCGTGTTTATTTCGACGTTAAACGTTAACTGTAGGCGGAAATTAATCATAACGCCTAGACCATTGATAAAAAAGCCTACAGTACCTTTAATTATTAGTAGCAGGTTCGTCACATTTTTTGATAGCACAGCTTTTTATTGAACAGTCCAACTCATAGCCACATGCAATCGTTTTTGTTAGCAATCAAGAGATCCTTGCACGCAAAAAGGTTATTATGGGGAAATTAATTTAGTAACTTACTTTCTCACTTCCTCTCCCATTATATTATTCATCTCCTACACTTCTGAATAATAGAAGGGAGTTACTCAATAGAAGGAGAAGTTTCGAAGTATCCGGTCAGGTACAGTCCTTTCGAAAGAAGTGCTCTTCAAGATCAAACCCAGGAAGAGACGAAATATATGAAACGACTACCATCTTCCTCATTCCATCTGTAAACGTCATGAATTGGCATATATAAATGATGCGCTCGAAATCTAGCAGATATCGAATCCGTTGGCGTAGTAACTCCAAGGCCGCGCGTTTTTTTTTCCATCGGGATTTATGTCGATTTAACTGGAAACAGAGAGAGACGATGCCCTGCTTTTCCCCTTTCAACGTTACAACGGCTGGCCATGATCTCATGGATTTGGCTTGATATATTTCCATACGAGCTCAAGCCGGCGAACTCCTGGAGGGCACATAAATGACACGAGAAGAAGCTGAAAAAGCGTATAAGGTGCCGTTTCGCTGAATGCATTCGCTCAACTTCTGAACGGTATAGAAATTTATTCGGTTCTTTTAGTCAAGTGAAGCAGCCGAGTAAAAAGGGATTGGAACTGATGATGCCAAGTGTTAATTCACAGGATCATTGTATAGACGAACTTGTGTCCGTGAAGTTAGCGCCCACACTGTAAAAAACGATGATTTTTTTGCATTCATTAGTAAGTATTTGTAAACCCAGAATTATCGTTTGTAAGTCAGTGAGTGATAAAACACCACATTTCTCTAGGTGCTATCTTTACGAGCAGCCAATTGGTAATTTTTCACCAAAAAATTATGCGTTTAAAAATATGTTTGGATTCCTTTATTACTCGTGAGTCAACTAGTATTAACTGTAGCACCAAATTTTCATTGCCATTTTCTCACTCCATATTAACTTACAAAAACAAATTGTCTTACTAATAGCTACTAACGATGGATATTCTAAGTTCATAACCACTATGAGTAACTATTTGTAAGACAAGAGTTTTGTTTGTAAGTTAACCTGAAAATAGCAACTTCAAAGTGTCAAGTTCTCAAACACTTCTTCAAATAGGGAGATTTTTCTTGCATTGATTAGTAAGATGTTAGTGACTATTTATAAGACAAAAATTTTCTTTTGTAACTCAAAAATACTGGCAAAAAAACTCCGCATTCCGTTATGTGCTAGCTCCACAGGCATCTCATGATATTTCTCGAAAGTAATAAATATAGTTCGAGAGTGAATCGTTAGTAACAAAAATGAGCACCCACAACTTCGATAAAGAAGGAAATTATTCATTCACTGAGTGGTAATTCGTTAGTGACTATTTGTTAAGACAGAAATTTTCGTTCGTGAGTAAATATGAACTGATAACATGGCATCCATAAAGTGCGAAGGTAACACCCACTTTCACGAAAATGAGGAAAGTGTTTTTTGCATTCATTTATGACTCGTGAGTTACTAGTTAGTAGCACCAAATTTTCATTGCAATTACTCACTTCAGATTAACTTACAAAAAAAATTTGTCTTACAAATAGTTACTAACAATGGATATTCTAATTTCATAACCACCATGAGTAACTATTTGTAAGACAAGAGTTTTGTTTGTAAGTTAACCTGAAGCGAGAAAATAGCAACCTCAAAGTGTCAAGTTATCAAACACTTCTTCAAATAAGGAGATTTTTCTTGCATTGATTAGTAAGACGTCAGTAACTATTTATAAGACAAAAATTTTCGTTTGTAACTCAAAAATACTGACAAAAAACCTCCGCATTCCGTTATGTGCTAGCTTCACAGGCACCTCATGATATTTCTCGAAATTAATAAATATAGTTCGAGTGTGAATCGTTAGTAACAAAAATGAGCACCCACAACTTCCATAAAGAAGGAAATTATTCATTCACTGAGTGGTAATTCGTTTTAGTGACTATTTATTAAGACAGAAATTTTCGTTCGTAAGTAAATCTGAAGTGAGAACATGGCATCCATAAAGTGCGAAGGTAACACCCACCTTCACGATAAGGATTAAAGTGTTTTTTGCATTCATTTATGACTCGTGAGTTACTAGTTAGTAGCACCAAATTTTCATTGCAATTACTCACTACAGATTAACTTACAAAAAAAATTTGTCTTACAAAAAGTTACTAACAATGGATATTCTAAGTTCATAACCACCATGAGTAACTATTTGTAAGACAAGAGTTTTATTTGTAAGTTAACCTGAAGAGAGGAAATAGCAACCTCAAAGTATCAAGTTAGCACACACTTTTTCAAATGAGGAGATTTTTCTTGCATTGATTAGTAAGACGTTAGTAACTATTTATAAGACAAAAATTTTCGTTTCTAACTCAAAAATACTGGCAAAAAAACTTCGCAGTCCGTTATGTGCTAGCTCCACAGGCATCTCATGATATTTCTCGAAAGTAATAAATATAGTTCGAGAGTGAATCGTTAGTAACAAAAATGAGCACCCACAACTTCGATAAAGAAGGAAATTATTCATTCACTGAGTGGTAATTCGTTAGTGACTATTTGTTAAGACACAAATTTCCGTTCGTAAGTAAATCTGAAGGGAGAACATGGCATCCATAAAGTGCGAAAGTAACACCCACCTTCACGAAAATGATTAAAGTGTTTTGCTTTCATTTATGACTCGTGAGTTACTAGTTAGTAGCACCAAATTTTCATTGCTATTTACTCACATCAGATTAACTTACAAAAAAACATTGTCTTACAAATAGGAAACCTTGTACTAAAACTCCATTTGAATTGATAAATTGACTAAAGGTGACCTAGTTTTGTGTTATAACATTTTTTTAAATGATTTATAATAAATAAACTACGTTATCTTAATTCAAACCACGTTATTCTTCATGGCTTAGTATGCAACATTAAAATAATTGAATATTCATTCCTGAAAAAAATTATTAGAATTTATTTAGAGGATTAATCACTTCACCTCTCTTCACTGTTATATGGTCTACATATACCTTAACAAACTTTTACCTGCACCCGAATTTTTTCAATGCGACGCTGTTGAGTTTTTTATGTATACCAACCCCCATCAACTCAGCATAGCCCATTCATGCTCCCTCGAAAATATTATATAAAAGAATACTCCATAACTGTGTGCATTCTCTAAAGCGGCTCACGAAAAGAAGGATATAGTCCTGAAACGTTCACTCCTGATATACATCCGAATCTTTCGGCTTCACAATGGACCATTCTCGTTGCACTTAATATTCATTATTTCGCGTAACCCATTTCACCGTAATCCTACGTCATATTACGGTTTATAAAATTCGCTGTTATAATGAAACAATACGCTCGTTTTGCTGTCGTGCTTAAGCGCACGCTGTTGTTCGAATGGCGTAAACCTAAACTTCATTTCGACATAGATTCGAATCGAGAAAGAACATGGTGGATTAGCGAAAGATGAGATAACCTCTGCTCGAATCACGCTGAGCTGGATTTTTGGCTCCGGGGCAATATGCAAAGTCTTTCATAGCGGAAAATCTTCACCTCCAAGGATAAATCTGAAAGAGTTCCTTTAGATACTACTCAAAAAGCAGGTTTATGGTAATAACCGAATAAAATTGACCGTATATTGTTCTCGTTCAGCTTTACATACTTTCCTGAACTGCAAACAATAATATCTTTCGGTACTTAACCCTACTCAATATTCTCCCAGAAATTTATCAGACCAAATTTCTTATTTTCTAGAGGCAATGCTTTGATTTAATTAGAAAGTCGTCTTACTTTTTCGAAGAGATCCTCTCTTAGTGTTGTGAGAGATATGCAAGTGCCCCTTGTGTTTTCGATTAACTCATCCTTCATCCTAGACCACCTACAAATTGGTGATACTTCTTGTAACATACTAGGATTAGATATTTCCAAAAATCAAGTCTCCTTTTACCCTACCCTTGAGACGCCTCTTGTCGGTAAATTGAGCTGGTGTTTCGATGTTACGCGTGAATCAAGTAATTGAGTTGTGCAGGAAACACCATTGTAATATTTTGTGACTCATGATTGAAAAAAACTATTTAAATTACGATCAAAACGCAATGAGCACTGAATCAGAAACTAGCTCAGTAGACAGTAAGTGTCATGTGGTGAATTGGCGAGAAAACAACAATTTCCAGCAACCATAATCTGACCAAATCCATTGCAGTAACGGTAGATTAGATGGCTGAGTAAATGACGTGTTACGAGTTTAGCGGCGGTAAAAATCGAATTAGATATTTACGAGTCACAGTCCGATATCGATTTGCCATTGCCGAAGCAACTTGGAAACCAGATTATCAATCAGAAGTTTACAAGTGCCTCCAGTTTCCGACATTGAATTCTCAGAGCATAGAAAGGAAGGGAACTTGAAGCATCGATAATGACTGGAAACACATTTTTCCGAGTAGAAAACGTTCGGGAAAATCTCAGAAGAGGAATTCAAACTTTTCTAAAATTTGCGAGGAGCTCTTGAAGAGGGAGTAAAATGAGGGGGATAATTCTGAAACGAACATCAACATATTCGAAAGAAACAAATGGAATGGAAAATTTTTATTGAGTGATGGTATTTTCATTGCTAATACAGACGTATTCATAAACATTTGATGGGCAAAGAAGCGGAAGGGTCTCATGATATATGCATATGTCGAGCAGAAAGTAATGATCATTTATAATAGTATCGTTACATATAAAGTTTTTATACTCAAAATATTTTTTTTATGTTTTTTTATGGAATCTAAAATCTATGGATACAAATAAATTTTAAATTTCTCCTTTATAAGAGCAGAGGCATTATTTCTCTCACAAGTTTGTTGAAGAAAAACACCTCATATTTAGTAGTGAAGCTAGGTCACAAGAAAAACCTAAGACGAACGTTCCCTTATTCAACTTCATCAAATGAAAAATTATTCAATTGAATAAAAAAAATGATGACGAGATATTGTTGATGATGGAGCTCGTGTTGAATGATTATTTGGGCTATTACCATCATCTATTGTGGATGTAATGTTTTCCGACGTTTCGATAGACATCTTCTATCTTTATCAAGGAGGAAAAGTAAAAAACCTTTTGAAAATTATTAATTTTCAAAAAGTCAATATGACAGGAGTCATATTGACTTTTTGAAAATTGTAAACAACAATGTAAAACAAACTTAAAAAAAGTTTTGTTTTTCATGTATTTTTGCGAATAATGAAAGGTTGTTTACATTTTGCACTGTTCCGATATTCTTGAAAATAAGCGCGCAAAAACATCTGACCTCAATTCTGTGCTTCTATAGAGTTTTCACTCAATTTTTTTATTCAATCTGAAAATTACAAATGAAATATTTTTATTATTGATTTCAAATCGAAATGAAAATTGTATAGGTCCATACTGTGATTCTTTGTTCAAAGCACGAATTGTGCGAAACACATACTACGGCCTGACAATGTTACGACTTTCGATGAACGCAATTCATCATATTAAAACACGAAACATAAAACTTCTTCCGGTCCAGCTTCTGTCGGTCGGAAGAGGGAACAAACAATCGTACTTACCCGGAGAAATTTACGAGCTTTAAATCAAAACTGCATTACACATGAATAATTCGTGAATTTCCTAGACCAACAAAACATATTCTTGAAAACTGCATTACAGAGTTGGAGCTAGACAAATACATGTAGCATTTTTATTTTGTTGCCGCGATGCTCAGATTATGCTAAAAAATATATATCTTCCTCGGTTGCGTGATTTGTTTTGTCAATTTCAAAATTGAATTTTCTTCTATGGACATGTTTTCATTGCTGAATTCAATTTCAATACTTTATGACGGGAATTTTTAACGGAGAACATGGTGTGAAAATACATTATTGAAGTTTGCATAGAGAGAAACATGATATTCAATCAAGTATCCAACACTGTACATTTATGATGGTAAAATGATATACATATTGCTGGTAAGTAATCATTTTTCTAGATTCGATACGGAAAAAGTGGAAGCAAACGTTGGCTACTTAAAGCTCTAACATTCAACATTCAACTATGAAAAAAAATTGAAGAACAATCATTCATCCGATAAAAACTTACAAGACAAATAACATTCTAATAAACACCTTCACGAAATAAATGAGCATTAAATCAATTGGTCACGAGTTTCCGCGTTAAGTAAACATCGTTATGCCGTTTCTTGCTCGGAATTTCCCATTTAACGTCTGTTATCAGGAAAACGTAAATCAACGTCATATGCGACAGACATAGATACATTATGCCTTTCCTGTACAATAGAGACATGAACCGATAATCTGCACTACAATACATACATGCAACACAAAAGGTCGCTTTTACATATTATATCGTGTGTTCGATAGGGATTCCTCATTTACGAAATAACAAAATGGGATTACCAGTTCGATCGTGAGTTTAATTCACCCTTCTGAATAAAAAATTTATACTGAAAGGGAATTAGATTCGGATTTGGAAGGTTGACGTCACTCACCTTTGAAAATTGGAAAATTCGTACTCCAGCATAAATTGAGAATTACAAAATCTGACTTTTATTTGTTTTGATTAATGGTAGTGGAGTATTTAGTTGTTATTAATGAAGTTCGAAAGTTCATAAAATTGAATATTGTTTTCAAAGGTGGTGAATAATGGTGAAGAAGGTCGAAATCTAGAAAATACACAGTTTGATGTATTACACAAAGGTGAACCTTCTTTGTACTTAGTTTCGAAGGTTTATATAGAACGTCTCTAGTTAGATCCACTACTCCAAATTAATTCATTATTGATTTCAAATGATATACTTTACTAGTGTACTTTTCTTCCATATCCAGCTTTGTTGAAAATTCATTAATGGAGATATATTTTTCCTCGTATAATTTATATAATATCAGCGTATTACCTTTCAATCTTTACCATTTATCATTGGTAGAAATTAATGAAAAAAAAACATTCCTAAGTTTATTTTTATTATAACCCCATTTATTCTCATTGAGATCCGTGGATGATTTTATGAGTAATCGAATATTTTCAATAAAAAGTTTTCGGAATTTTTTCACATTTTCACGAATTTCACAAGATTTGACGAACTTCCTCCTTCTAAAGTTACTCAAACGATGTTTAAGTTTTAAATTGATCGGATGAATATTTTAGGAGGTCTTGAGTAAATCAAATTACAGGTTTCAATATTAACCGTATTTGACCAAATAATTAACCAAGGTATTTGGATAAGAAACTTAATCTGAAAATCCGTAAACTCAAGTTTACCCCCTTCGAAAGATAGATTGTATTCGGCTCCATATTTGAAAATTACAGACAGAGATCTGGGCCAAACGACAGCTCACTGTTCCACTAGAAAACCAGCGCTCAGAAATTGAACCCGACGAATTATATTTTTCATTCCAACTCTCTTATTCGATGAATTTTATTTAATATCAGGTCTACCATAAATTCCGACTATAATCTGATAATTTTTGATTATTGTCATTCCAATCAAAATCTACACCCAGCACCTACACCAATTCGCAATATCCCTAATATTCTGCCTTCATTTCTTTCTTCTTCGTAATCGGTTTCAATACGGAGATCTGAGACTCGAAGTTCAAAACTGTCTTGAATTATTTCTAATTATTTTTCACATAATCATCTGAGTGTAAGGAGTTGTATATCATCATTGAAATGGAGATGATTATTTTACCCGCGCCTCCACCAATTCGTTCATCAATATTCATCCAACTAATAGAAATAATTCAATGGAGAAAAATATTTATACAATATTCAATATTTCTAAGTGATCATGAATTCCATTCAGATTAAATTCCTGATACAGTATATCGAAATATAAAGGAGGAAATTTGTTTGCGTTTTATTGTCGATTTATAGTATCACACGCATGATAATTTTTATTATATGAAAGGATTTTAAATCTTGTATGACAAGGCAGCAATGAAATTGGAAAATTATATTTCACGTAAGATGAAGTCTTTTGGAATGGACATGGGTCTGAACGATAATCAGATTTAAGAAAACTTCACAGCTCATTCGCCAATTTGTGTACCTAAAATTTTTCATTTATATTCATGATTAGTATTGATTTCAACTCATCAAACGATACACTTCAATTTTGGGCCAAAACAAGCAACAATTTTTGTAATAGAAAGTTCTATGAAATCATCACAGAATCGAAAACCATTCGAATCAACAACACAATTCACGAACGAATTTAGGATAAAGAAAATGAAATTTATCGAGTAATCTTTAAGTCTAATACTAGAAGATCAGATTTCATTGCTATTCTTGAATTGAATTAATTGGAATTATTCGAGTTCAACATCACTTTCTCTGAATACTTCAACTGTTCAATTCGCATGAATTAAATATTACTCACTCGTTAAGTTATAATTATAACAGACAATTGGTTAGAGCAGAACAATTTCAATTTTTCTGGTTTTCGGTAGAAGTAATGGAAAATCTCATGAAAATATTTAGAGATGAGCATTATCTGTAATGTGCAGCAATGCGCTAAAAATATATTGATGATACTGAACTTGTTTTATTTCACCTCTATATATTTAAAAGGTTCAATTGCCTTACTTGGTCTCAATCCCTTTAAAATCCATAAAAATTGAATTTTTCAATAGATTACCAGCACCTTGATCAAATTGTCATTTTTACTTAAACATGAAGCTTCAGTCATATTAATTAGAATAAAAATAACTTGGAAATGTTAATGTTTGGTAGTCTTCACATGATAATATTGAAAGTTACAAGTTGCTTCCCATTCCGTCGCCCATTCACGAATAACGAATAAATTGATCTTCATAATAGTTTAAATGATCAATTCAATATAAAAATATATTACAAGTTTCGAGCAAATATTCAACTGAACAAGCATTATTTCCGGAAATTTGAAACTTTATTACGACCTTCTCAGAGACAAAACTTAAGTCAGTTCAGAAATAATATCACTAATCCACTCGTTTCTCATCATATTCCGAAATGCTTCCCTATATTTTATAATTTATATTCAACAATTGAATTTTACAACTGAATTTTAGAGAAATGCACCAGCACATTCGCCAATTTGTGATTTCTGAACTAAATTCCGTTTCATATCAACCGGCCCGCTCACCAATTTGTAATTACATACAACTAGGTTGAAATTCGAAAATATCTAGGCAATTAGATTCGACAAACATTCAGTAAATAGATAATGTAATTCTTTCAAAAGATCCAATTTTATCTAGCATTAGATTTTCAAAATATTTTATCAGTATGCTGCACTATTGAGAAAAGTAGATGGTTCAAAATTCAAAAGATGAAGATAAGTTTGGTCTAATTTCGCGCGACAAGTTGTAATTTTTCAAAGATTCGATTGGAAATAAAATTGAGATAACAACAATTTGTTTACCTCTTTTCGAATTGACTTTAGAAGCCTGCACTCCCCCTCCATGGACATCGTGCTGCCTGGGGGCGACGAGAACGACCAGTCCACATAAAAACCACCACATTGTTCACGTGAAAAGCGCATGGTGCACGGCCATAATCAAAAACAACAGTCCTACACGGCTCCAGAGCACCTGAAGAGGCACACGATCACGCGCTCGTTTATCCGGTCACACGATGTGCACTGTACAGCAGCCCGACTTAGAGTGCGTGCGCTGGGGCCCAAGACCGGTCGCGCGTGCGCATCTGCCTCCTCTGTGCCCTACCCTTGCTGTTTGTGTGCTCGCTCTCAGCTCACACCCCGTCACGGGTTCCCGGACATAGCAGCGAAGCTGGGTCGGGTCGACCTACTCTCCGCGCCGTGCTCTCGGTGCGGATCTGCCTGGCAGGATGGCCTCTCTCACCTACGAGAGGTGTCCATTTTGAGCACTCTCAGATAGGAATCGGCAATATGCTGCCGCTCGACGCAGTTGCTCCGGCAACTGCAACCGCTTGTCGACCTGCGTCGCAACAATTATACGTCACCGAAATTGTTTAGGCGATGTTCTACCGTCTCGGATGATGTCTCCACTTCCTTCAGAGATGCTGAACGAAACGGGGTCTGCTCGAAAGAAATAAGGGATTGAATTGGACTTTTGTATGCTTGCTAAATGTTTATTTAAGTTTAGGTTGAAAATTTGTCTCTGCGTTGAGAAATTGAATTAGTTTTTCTATTATCTTAAAGTTTCTGAATGAAGGTGAACTCTGGGAGGGTGGATTTTTCAAAGATATTGAAAAACAAAGATAAAACGCTCAACCGTTGCCTCTCTTAAGAATATTGAATAAACGCTCTCTCTTCATTGTGAATGAAAATTTATGAGGCAAAATGTAAGGATATTTATAGCCTCAACTATCAAATTATTAAACCATAATTAATCAGTGGACTAAATATTGAACTTTATCAATGATCAAAACAATGGTGCCAACATAAATAACGATTTATATTCCTCTATCTGAAAACCTATAAATCAGTTGATAGGGAATCTTCAGGAAGAAGTGTCTTAGTTTAGCAGGTGAGCAGTTGTTGCACGGTATCGAATCTCTAGACATAAATAAGGGTCTTGGACCTGATAACTTTCCCGTTTCGTTTTTAAAGAAATGCAAAGAATTCATTGCTCTCCCACTTCAAATCTGATTCAATAAGTCCTTAAATGATGGTGTTTTCCCGAATACTTGGAAGACTGGGTTCATCAAGCCTATTTCCAATTACAGACCGATTACTTTGCTTAGCGTTATCCCCAAATTGTTTGAATCTATCATTCATGAGCAAGTGAAATCGAGAATTTATGAAGGGATCATTCCTGATCAGCATGGATTTTTCCGGGTAGAGGCGTTGAAACCAATCTTCTGGTTTTCACTCAGTATGTTCTTGAAGCTTTAGAAGATCACAAGCAGGTCGATGTTATTTACACTGAACTTGCTAAGGCCTTTGACAGTGTGTCCCATAAAATTTTTGGGTTTAAACCTTGGGATGTTTGGTCTCCATGATAATCTTTGTCGGTGGTTGATGTCTTATATTTCAGGCAGATACCAAACCGTTAAAATTGGAATTGGTGGAATATTATCTTTCTCGATACCGGTAACTTCGGGAGTTCCACAGGGTAGTCATCTTGGTCCCTTATTATTTTTGATTTTTATCAATGACCTAAGTCATGTTATCCGATTTGTTAAGTTCTTGCTGTTTGCGGATAATTCAAAACTTTTCTTCTCTTTAGAATCGTTATTCGATGTTGACCGGTTGAGATCGGATTTACAGGCGGTTGAGGAGTAGTGTCTTGCCAATTGCCTGACTATCAACATCAATAAGTGTAAGTTCATGACGATTTCCCGTCTGGAGCACCCTATTACGATCGATTATTGTATTGTTGGTAAGCCTATAGAGAGAATATTTGTTTACAAAGACCTGGGTGTTTCATATGACAGCACGTTATCTTTTAGGGCACCTATTCGGGACGTTTCTCAGGACTCTGGGGTTCATAATAAGGAATACTAGGGACTTCAACATCGAGACTTCTTTACATCTCGTTGGTTAGACCAATGTTGGAGTTCTCCTCTGTAGTGTGGTCTCCATACTTGTCGGTCGACGTTTCCTTCCTAGAGAGGGTCCGAAACAGATTTCTAAAGTATGCTGCTCTTAGAACGGGTACGTTTTCAGTGTATACTTTCTCCGCCAGTCGAATGCGGGAACGCCTTGGACTATCCTCCTTGAGGACGAGAAGATTTCATGCGGATGTGATATTCATTGTTAAGCTCTTTCAGGGTCTTCTGTACTCCCCAGACTTGTTGTCACAATTCAACAATGTCCCACCTCGACCCAACCGATGGTTTGATTCAATTCGACTAGCCCAATCAAGAACCAAGTATTGTTTTCATTCCCCGGTTTCGAGATCAATGCGAAACGCTAATGTCGTCGACTCGTTAGGAGTTGATATATTTCATATATCAATTTCGAGGTTGAAGAGAGAATTGAAGTACCTGATAAGACTGTGATATTTAAGATTAATTTTTAAGTGTGCTTTATATTGTTTTTCTGATTCATATTACACATATATATGTATTATACTTGCTTTACCTCTATATCCACTCTTTTTCATATTTTCATATGTTATACTGCTTAGAGTTTATTATTTTGTGTCATATTTTACATACAAAGGTCATGTACCGTTAATAAATAATAAATAAATAAATTAACGTCCATCCAATCACAAATTTTTGTTAATTACGTCCAATACCTTATGAGATATAGAGCATAAATTTTTTTTTTCATTTCTAGATTGTCGATATCTTTGAAAGTTATTCAAATATTTTCTAAGTTACACTCAATCTGATTGATATTCTGAGAGTTATAGAGAATATCAAATTTCCGATGCTTATAACTGCTGAACTATTGGACAGATTTGGCCCAATAACAAACTTGACTGGGATATTTTTTGGACTCAGTGGACTCATTCGGATTTAGTCTGGCCAGTCAAGTATGACCAGACTCGATTTCTTTCGAGCACTGCCTCCAAAGTTGGACCTTTGTGTTTGTATTCAGCCAGACTGTCTGGTGGAGAAAACTCAATAGGATTAAAGATGAACTCATTTTTTCGAAAGTGGACCGTATCAGGAGGTAAAATTCGAAAATTACATACATTTGAGCGAAACAATAGCAAACTTTTGTATTAGAACACTGAGTATATTACCGATTCGTTGGATATTCTCTCCGATCCTGTACTTTGTCCATTTCCTCAGGCTCATCGTCATCAGAGAGTCGAACTTGAACGGTTGAGACTAAATATTGGAAGATGTAGGACATTTGGGCAAAACGATTGTTCCATGAGGAACAATTGCACAAAAAACATCTCTCAAATGAACCAGTTATATAAATTTAATTCCATAGATTACCTCAAGGTAGGTGAATTCTCTTGGACCCAATTCGACTTCAATCATAAAACGGCGTAATATCTGAAAAATCCATAAAAGCTCATATCGAGACGACCTTCAAAGCTGTAATAAAGAATAGATGAACGAAGCAGAATACAACACGGTTGACATGCCCTGATGAATGTTTTTGCGGTTAAAATAATTTTCGAATATTCCTGATCAACGGAATCGCTTTGGGGTTCCATTAAAATATGTATATAAATGAAATTTATGATTTGCAATATTTCACGTCCTTTTTTTATATCATGAAATATTCGTAACGAAGCACGTCAAACACACGCTGGTTTTTAGCGGCATAGTGAAATACTGAGTCAGGTTTTGAAGATGCTTCGGGATATAAATGTTCGAAATTGATTTTATTCCTGTTTATTATTGAATTTGCTATAGAACCGCATCACAAATGTGAGTTCAAGGGCAGAAATTTTGGGTCAGCCTACAATATTTCAGGATTAGAGAACAAAACAAATATTAATTATCGAAATTTGCTTTATTATTTTTCAAAATATTCCCCATTAAGATCTATACACTTTTGCTTTCGTTTGAAGCAAATATCGAAGCATTTCTGATTGAGGTATCGCCAAAACATACATGCTGAATGTCGAAAAACGTTGACCTCTCATTTCATTTCAATTTTTCTATTTTAAATTGGACACCCGGTATTTCTATTTTTACGCTGTTGTTATAGTAGAACAGCGTGCTATCATTTTGCCCAAATTTCCATTATCTTCGAATATCCATCTTTCCATCGATTGGGTCTGACTTGCGGATGAAAAACACAGGATCAAACTTGAGTATGCCATCCGGCTCTATACCCTTTATCATCCACAGGAGATGACCTACAGTTTTCATATCTCCAGAATATGTTACCTGTCCGAATATCTCAGGCAAGTTCGTTGTTTGGCCAAATCAGATCAGATTTTGTCTGGTCTAGTTACTTTCAAATGATTTAGATATTTTCCGATTCGACTTGATGAAAATTCAGTTTCTTAAATATTCGTCCTTCCGAAATACAAAGTCCATTTAAGCTCGTGGTTCCCAACTTTTCTATTAATCAAGACTTTTGATTGAAATATACGGAGGCAAATACTGAAAACAACTTTGATGAAAACATTCAACCTTCAACGAACGAAATTAACTGTCTATCATTTTGAACTTATAGGCAATAACGGAAAAAGCCTTGCACTGACGTCTCATAACAAGCAGCTGTACTCGTATTACGATGAAACATGTGAGGATCCGTGCTGAAGGCAGTATGAGAAGAGGGAGGCAAACATTCCATAACTACTTGATGAAATTCCAACGGTATGATGCTCGTACTGAAGATTCGATCCATGTCCTTCAATTTTCCATTGAAAATATACTGAATTACATAGAAACGGTTGATTTGTTTTGCCCCTTTCGATCATTGCTTCAGGATTTCACATTATTTCAAGATGTTTCTGTAACGGAATAATTTTAACGGTTTTGCAATAAGATCTCTTGTGTTGATATTAAAAACGAGTGTTTTAAAAGAGGAATCGGAATAGTAATGAAATAAGAGTTGGTGCCAGTGCGGACCTGTGTTGAAAATGTGAAATCCGATATTTTCTTAGAGCGTCTTCGTGTATCGATAATTCTTAAGATAACGAACTATTCCCTTTTATTTGTTAGGCGCCGTCTAGACAACCCAATTGAAGGGATAAGTTCGAGATGACATTTTTGAATATTTATGTGGTTTACATGTGCATCTCAAGAGTTGAGAGAGATAAGAGTTAGGACGAAGTACCCTGAGTACAGTGGTGGCAACTATGGTAAACCCCATTCGTTTAAAGTGGACCAATGAGAGTGTTTAGGGATGTAACTTAAAAATTACGAAATTTCCTGGAGACTGAACGTTTCCATCGAAAAACACTCTAAGTTTAGACGCGGAGAAAAGACGTTAAACGAAAGACGAATAGACGTTTTGTGAGTTTAGAACTTTTAGCCGAAATTAAGAACTTAACGATCGTTGTAGAATTTAGACGAAGAACTCAGTATCGGCCTTTGTATTTATATATTAGACGATAATTTTATTTATTCTTTTGATGAAAAGCCTACATAAGTATCACACAAAATAAGATATGATAACGTACCAAGTTTCCTTCTTTGAAGAGCTCTGCTATCCGAAAGATTTATTTTTGAATTAGTATATCAACCACAATCTAACCAAAATCTTCACAAGCATAACCTGTAATAGTCTGTCGCAAGATGCGACTGTCTGTACATCACGTATTGGTCATTTGTCGGGGAAAATCTGACCACCGTACCCTATGCTGAAACATGAAATCTCTGGAAAGACTGAAAGTGGGTCGCAGCAATGCACAGCGTAATTATGAAATTGTTCCATAACTTCTAATAGTAATATACACAAAGAAAAAACGAGATTATTTTATGAAAATCGAAATTCTCCAGATAATTATGAGACATTTGTAATTGTCTGAGAGACATTCGATGGTAACTTTAGACTCAACGAAGCTTTTATTTTTTTATGGACAATACAGTTAGTAATCGTACAATTATTAAAATTTAACATAGAGTTAGTTTCGTTTATGTACACCACATAGAGATCTATAATACATATGATCTTGTTGTGGTGTTCTTGATGGAGATTCAAATATGGTTTTATAGAATATTGATTGCCATGACCAGTAATCTTCAGCAATTGTTGTTCTTCTGTACAATTTCTTGCCAATTCGGTATAACAGTAGCAGATTTAGTTGGAGAACCATCGTAATTTTTCTAGATTTGAAAAATCCCCCTATCAACTGCCTCTAATCTACGTATACCTTCAGGAGTATTTTTATCCCATATAAATTTCATTTCATTAACTTTAGACAAATTCGGCGAGACTAAACTGCTCGTTCGTTTAAATGGATCTTTCTGTAACATCTTCCTCGTTGCATTGGCTATATTGTTGAATGTGTCAATCATAATTTTATAATCATTATAGTACTTTTTTGCAAGAGTTCACTTGAAACGTTCCAAGTTGTTTTCACCATTGCTTCAAACACACGCTGGTTTTTAGCGGCATAGTGAAATACTGCGTCAGGTTTTGAAGATGCTTCGGGATATAAATGTTCGAAATTGATTTTATTCCTGTTTATTATTGAATTTGCTATAGAACCGCATCACAAATGTAGGCTTTATTATCAATTGTCTAGGTATATGATAGATTTCGCCTACAGATAACGTCTAACGTCAAAATAAACACGGCTTTCGTATTTACAAGTTTATTTACACTACGAAGAAATAAATAAAATTATCGTCTAATATACAGATACAAAAGGCCGATACTGAGTTCTTCGTCTAAATACTGCAACGATCGTTTTGTTCTTAATTTCGGCTAAAGTTCTAAACTCGCGAAACGTCTATTCGTCTTTCGTGTAACGTCTTACCCGCGTCTTGTCCTTGTCTATTCACAATATTTATCACGAGGGCCTCGTAAATAATAATGAAAGTGATTTCCAACCATGTCGCTGAAACTTGGAACGTCTTGAACTGTCTGCCGAAGTTGATCTATATGGCTCCAGATAGATGAACTGTCTGGTGTGAATAAATCAGGTGAAGCCTGCCTGTCACCCAAACATCGTCGACACACGAACTCAATGATAGTTATTGGGATCGAATAACCTACTTTCACGGAGGGCCAGATATTCAACAGGTCCGTCCTAGCGTCTAAAAATACCGAATCCTACACAAATGTGAGTTCAAGGGCAGAAATTTTGGGTCAGCCTACAATATTTCGGGATTAGAGAACAAAACAAATATTAATTATCGAAATTCGCTTTATTATTTTTCAAAATATTCCCCATTAAGATCTATACACTTTGCTTTCGTTTGAAGCAAATATCGAAGCATTTTTGCCTTTCTGATTGAGGTATCTCCAAAACATACATGCTGAACGTCGAAAAACGTTGACCTCTCATTTCATTTCAATTTTTCTATTTTAAATTGGACACCCGGTATTTCTATTTTTACGCTGTTGTTATAGTAGAACAGCGTGCTATCATTTTGCCCAAATTTCTATTATCTTCGAATATCCATCTTTCCATCGATTGGGTCTGACTTGCGGATGAAGAACACAGGATCAAACTTGAGTATGCCATCCGGCTCTATACCCATAGATAAATAAAAGCATATAGATCGGAAACTCTCGCCGATTTTGATGACAATGCGAGACTTTGACATTCCTGGTACCCGGGTAGGGGAGGTGAAATTTAGGTGGGGTAAATAAGGGTATCGACAGGCTGTTCGAAATCCAGAAATTCAATTGCATTCTTCTCTGAACGTGAATTAATGAAAACAATTCATTTCCAACCTGATTGGAATTAACCAAGTTGGAAATGAAAGTTTTCAATAATTCAAGATCAGAGAAAATGCAATTAGAATGGATTCCTGAAATTATTTTGTCACAGGGAAATGAAAACTAGTTAATATAACAATTGTGTATTTAATTAGTTTAAGCAAAATTTCTGGGATTACAATCACAATAGGATCAGAGTGAATAATATTGAATAATGATATTGAATGATTTACAATGTTGAAAGTACAATTTCGGTTGAAGGAAAAAAAATGCTTCGATCTGGAGCTACGTTTCGAAGTCTATTTATCGTCTTCTTCAGGCCAAGATCAATACATTAAAATTGAAGAATTATTATTGCATATCGTCTAATCATAAAAACATAGGTATATATTTCATAAGACAGATTGAATTGTTGACTCTAATATTTGCAATGTAGATATATAATTTACAATAAATTGCAATTCATCATCATATATAATAATCTTATTTAGCTTGGTTGGAACAAAATGTTTATACCTAATCAAAAATTCATTTCAAAAATAATATTTCAAATTGATTATCTTTCAAGGATATGAGACATAAAACAATAACCTGGCTAGAAAAAACACTAATTGCTAATAAAAATATCTACCTCAAAGAATTATGAAAAGAAGAATTCATATACGAATTAGGAAAACAATTAAAACACCGAAAACAAATTTTGGTAGGCCCAAGATCCTTAAAACTTCATTTTCTTGACTTATATTTCTTATGTTTTTCAAATTTTTTACTAGCTATATGTTTGATGGGATCTCTAGACTGGCCCAAAATTTGTTTTCCTGTGAGAATATTACAGACATTTTTTATCCATATTAACAAATACTTGGTGGCACTTCTTCCGTATGAGATACTCCCTTTTCCGATAGACATTCCGGAGCTTCTGAAAAGAATAACGATTTGAGAAACATAGTGAACGTTTCACAATTCTACAACAATTCATCTATAAAATATAGTCATATAATGAGGTTGAAACTATTTATGATATAGCTAAGTAAGATCTTCGAGTAATAAAATTTGCAAATTATAAAAGAAGAAGTGTACCTGACTTCCCGACATCATGATTAAGAAATAAGCATGGTTCGGCATCAGCTTCAAGAAGACTGCCTGCTTTATTATTGAATCGGACAAAATCCTCAGGCCTGAAATGTTTGTCACAAATCCTGCAACTATCGTAAAGATCCTTTTGGGATTTCGCCTTCAAATCTTCTCTTCCAATTTTTTCCATCCACTTCTCCGCTAACTACAAGTTTATATTAAGATAAACAGTTTGTGGTAGTTTAAAATTATTTGTTACACTCACCTCCTATTTAGTGGAAATCTATGGAAATGGAACCTACACTTTTTCCCATATTTCGATGAACATCCTGGAACAACACATTTGTAACCCATTTCAAAATTTGAAATTAAATGCTTAGGTTTCAAATGATTCACTCTGCAATAACTCTGAAGTCAAAAAGACCGATATTTTGTGAAAGTTCGTATTTATAGTACAAATAGCTTTCACTTCATACTTTGTTTGTTATCCGCCATTATGTCAGAAATTCCTTTGTTCCTTCCATAATTTTTCAATCTATTTTCTGATTGGTCGATCTGATTAACGTTTTTGGTATACGTTATTATTGGCCAAAACATTGTCACGTTGTTTAGTAAGGGACTTTCTACCCCCTGTCTATACCCTTTATCATCTACAGGAGATGACCTACAGTTTTCATATCTCCAGAATAGGTTACCTGTCCGAATATCTCAGGCAAGTTCGTTGTTTGGCCAAATCAGATCAGATTTTGTCTGGTCTAGTTACTTTCAAATGATTGGGATATTTTCGAATTCGACTTGATGAAAATTCAGTTTCTTAAATATTCGTCCTTCCAATATACAAAGTCCATTTAAGCTCACGGTTCCCAACCTTTCTATTAATCAAGACTTTTGATTGAAATATACGGAGGCAAATACTGAAAACAACTTTGATGAAAACATTCAACCTTCAACGAACGAAATTAACTGTCTATCATTTTGAACTTATAGGCAATAACGGAAAAAGCCTTGCACTGACGTCTCATAACAAGCAGCTGTACTCGTATTACGATGAAACATGTGAGGATCCGTGCTGAAGGCAGTATGAGAAGAGGGAGGCAAACATTCCATAACTACTTGATGAAATTCCAACGGTATGATGCTCGTACTGAAGATTAGATCCATGTCCTTCAATTTTCCATTGAAAATATACTGAATTACATAGAAACGGTTGATTTGTTTCGCCCCTTTCGATCATTGCTTCAGGATTTCACATTATTTCAAGATGTTTCTGTAACGGAATAATTTTAACGGTTTTGCAATAAGATCTCTCGTGTTGATATTTAAAACGAGTGTTTTAAAAGAGGAATCGAAATAATTATGAAGTAAGTGTAGGATTTAGCATTTTTGGACGGAGTTGGTGCCAGTGCGGACCTGTGTTGAAAATGTGGAATCCGATATTTTCTTAGAGCGTCTTCGTGTATCGATAATTCTTAAGTAACGAACTATTCCCTTTTATTTGTTAGGCGCCGTCTAGACAACCCAATTGAAGGGATAAGTTCGAGATGACATTTTTGAATATTTATGTGCGACTCGGATGTGTTATGTTAAAAGGTTTACATGTGCATCTCAAGAGTTGAGAGAGATAAGAGTTAGGACGAAGTACCCTGAGTACAGTGGTGGCAACTATGGTAAACCCCATTCGTTTAAAGTGGACCAATGAGAGTGTTTAGGGATGTAACTTAAAAATTACGAAAGTTCCTGGAGACTGAACGTTTCCATCGAAAAACACTCTAAGTTTAGACGCGGAGAAAAGACGTTAAACGAAAGACGAATAGACGTTTTGTGAGTTTAGAACTTTTAGCCGAAATTAAGAACTTAACGATCGTTGTAAAATTTAGACGAAGAACTCAGTATCGGCCTTTGTATTTATATATTAGACGATAATTTTATTTATTCTTTTTGATGAAAAGCCTACATAAGTATCACACAAAATAAGATATGATAACGTACCAAGTTTCCTTCTTTGAAGAGCTCTGCTATCCGAAAGATTTATTTTTGAATTAGTATATCAACCACAATCTAAACAAAATTTTCACAAGCATAACCTGTAATAGTCTGTCGCAAGATGCGACTGTCTGGACATCACGTATTGGTCATTTGTCGGGGAAAATCTGACCACCGTACCCTATGCTGAAACATGAAATCTCTGGAAAGACTGAAAGACTGCTGTTATAAGGTTTTTTACAGCCAAAGGATACTCTGCAGCAGCTATTCATCGTGAGCTTTGTGCCGTGTACGGACCAAAATTTATGAGTGAAGGAGTTGTCCGTGAATGGGTACGTTCATTTAAAAGTGGACGAGAACACGTTCATGATGAAGAGAGGAGTGGTAGACCATCATTGGTGACTGACGAATTCGTTCAGACAGTTGATGCAAAATTTCATGAAAATCGACGTTTCACAATGGCGGAGTTGTCTACTAATTATCCACAGATTTCTAAGACTCTTTTGTACGAGATAGTGACAGCAAGATTGGGTTACCGTAAGTTCTGTGCACGATGGGTGCCTCAAGGCTCAAGCGGGTGATTTTTATGCAGAAGGAATTTCAAAGCTTGTGAAGAGATACGATAAGTGCCACAATCGTAATGGAGACTATGTCGAAAAATAGTGCAAAGATGTAGTTGTAAGATGTATATATTAAAATATTTTTACTTAACTTGGTGTTTTTTTTTCAATTAACCGGAGGTTAGTTTCTGAACGGCCCTCGTATATCATAAAATTGGAGGATTGAGATCCCGAATTTACGGAACCTTATTCTGAAATACCCTGTATAAACACTCCGAAGAACAAGAGAATCAAAAAGCGAATTCCTGCCTTAAAGAGATACCTGTGAAAAACTGAAATAAGACTATAAAAACAGCCTTTATCTTAAAATGCTTATCTGATACTTACGGTCGATTAGATCATTAGAAAGATTTATATCAAATGCGCATGCCTATTTCACCAAATATATTTCATTGTTGAAGTAAGTAATATCACAGTATAGACATACGAGTATTGCATAGTTACTTTGTTGATATGTTGTAAGATCGTATAAACAAAATGCCAAATCCTAGAGAAGCCAAAGAATATTTGGAAATAACTGAGGAGAAACTAAAATACGTGACTTCTCGAAGAAACAAATTGAAAGAGCCCAAACGCTCACCTGCGAAGAATTTGTTGATTCCTCATGAAACTTCGAGTGGACTTACTCCATCAAAAGTACAAAAAAGATCAAAGTCGAAATTAGAAACATTTACCAGATCACCTATAGTAACCCGATCTTCTACTAAGGACAATACCAACAGCGCAACCACAATCAAATCTGTAAGAAGATCAAGGTCATTATCCAGGGCTCCTAAAACGAAGAGATTGAAGATTCCGGAAATCCACCAAAAGATGGAGAATCTTATAGTTTGCATGCCCAAGATAATGTCAAATACTTCCCCTAGAGTGAGGATGCGACAAAATACTAAGGCTAATTCTGTTAAAAGTGCTAAATCTATTGTACCCTTGGTAAACGGAAAAACATTGAATAAAAAAATATTGAAGTAGGTAGATCCAGAAGGAAAAATACAATTGGAAGCATTAGATACAGAATAATTGGCTGATCACATGCAGGTTAAGTTGGAAATGTTACTCCAATTTTTGAAAAATTTATAATCAGTTTCGTCATTAGTTTTGTTAAGTCTTTGTTGTACTCGCTTAAAATTTTCTGTATGTTTTCATTATTATTATCATTATAAACATTGAATTAACTTAATCAAATCAATAAACAGAAATATATGTCAACCATTGACGTTATATCAATTTAGATACTACGTCAATGATGTCAACAAATATTTCCTTATTACTGACCTTGGAGATTCTTCCTTCTATTAAAGACGTCACACTTATCATACCTATGAGATCTCTGTTATATCATAGATCTTTAATCTATGTGTTAAATGTGAGAGAAAGACATTTTTATAATTCAATTGTTTGATTAACTATCCATTTCTTTAGAGGAAAAATATTACAAGGACAAGGCCATGGGTATATTATCAAAGCTTCTACTCTTTGATATTATTCGGTACTCTATAGGGCTTTCCAACCTGCTGTCACGATCAGCTGTTTAATGGCCGCTGTAGGAAAAACAAAGCCTTTGTTTACAAGTAAATAGTTGTGTTATTTGTAAAAATTAGTGAAATACTTTATTGTTTTTTATACAAAATGCCTAATTTTTGTTGTATTGTTGGCTGTGGAAGTGTAGGGACCCGTGACAATGTTAGATTTTTCCGAATTCCTGTTATTTTGAACTTTAAGCATAAGATTGAAATGAACAAACTGCCGGTTTTAAGACGAGATCGTTGGATAAATGCTATACATCGAAGTGATCTGACACTCACAAAGCTCAAATACTCATTAGTATGCTCAAAGCATTTTATTTCAGGTAAAAACTTGATTGTTTGACTGTTTTATATGCACTGAAAGCTTAATTGATTTAAGGAGCTCCAGCAGATCTAATGGACATGTTAAACCCAGACTGGGTTCCCTCACTGAATTTGGGATATGAAAAACATGGTAGTACATGTTCAGAAGATGCTGAAAAAGCTTAATCGTTTTAAGCGAAGAAAGACCAGAGATATGTTAAAAGATGAGGTAAGGCATTGAATCATTGCATGAATCGAGTAGTGCTAAGGTAAAATAATATGGTTGAAATAAAAGTGTTACCATTGTATATTATAGTATATTACTATAATAATTCTAATCATTTAATCTCTTGTCTTCTGTCCGTAATCAAATTTTCAGAGGTAATTGGGCAGTGTTTATGTATTAATCAATTTGTATTGATAGTTTTTGAATGAATAGGTACATTGTGCTAGCAATAACCAACCTTCAACATCTTGTGAAGAAGATACTTTGAAAGCATTGCCTGATGAAGATTTTAATTTGAGAGCTGTTCAGACAGATATCAATAGTGAAGAGATGATAGGATTGCAACTCTTGAGAAGTCGGCAGCATTATTTGGAAACGAGGTTCTTTAAAACATCCTTCACGATGGAAAGTTTCAAAAGTGATGATACTCATACAAAGTATTATACGGGACTGTTTTCCCGATGTCTTTTTTGAGCACACAAGATGAGCAACCGATTTTGGATGAAATTGTTCATGTTTCATGTGCTTTGAATAATTTATGCCCATCAGTTGTTCCTTTATAAATAAAAACATTTCAATAAATTATGTAGTTTCTTTATGAGATATATCTTCATCAAAATAGTCACAATTAATTAGCATTCAGGTCTTATATTAAAGAACAATGATAAAGAATTACTACTTACTATAAAAAAAATATTTATTTTGCACTCATTCCAAGATAAATATAATTAGAATTTTTATAACAGCATTATTGAAGAAATTATAACGATAAATGATCTGGGGTTGTATTCTCTAAATAATGTGCTGCAACATCAGGATACTCTTGCTGAAGTTTATGGAAATATTCACTCATAACAACAACAGAAATTATATACGTTAGAAATTAGAGTATTAAGCACTCTATTTCAAATAATTCGCTTTATAAATTATCTATTCAACAATCGTCCACTATTCTTTAACAATCATTTCACCGAAAGAACAAACTTCGAAAGGAATATGAGATCGTTTTATCTTAAATCTTTCATTACAAAAATGATAAAACAACACAGCGTTCAATGCAAACAAACCTTTGTTTTTCCTACAGCGGCCATTTTGACACATTTGAGGTTAGAACGTTGGAAAGCCCTATAGACAAAATTTAAAACTAACCTATATTTTTTTCAGGTTAAGTTATTCACAGATGAACTAACTGGATTGATTTAACTTATATCTCGAAGTATTTATTTTCCATATAATGATGGCAAATGAAAAATTCGAGAATGTCTACACCTCAACAAACTGCAATCAATGTACCAATTGCTTACATTGGGGAAATAACAATTTGATATGTTATGGCTCCTGTAACAGCATCTGTGTTTATGATCTAGAAGTGAGTAAATATTTCTTTATAAACTATAAATTTATTATCTTCACTTCTCAGGTTGGTTCTGGTGGTAAAATAATAAAAACTTTATCCAAACATAAGGGACAAGTGAATTCTGTTAGGTGGCTAAAAGGAAAAGATATCCCTGATGAAAATGAAATCGTATCTGGCAGTACAGATGGAGATGTTATCGTTTGGACTTTAAGTGACGAGAATGTATATCATGCAATTTTAAAAGGACATTCCACCAATGTGACAATAGTCGATGGTGTTTATAAAGGAGAAAATAGAAACAATGCTATAGTTGTTAGTGCCTCAATGGATAGTATAATTAATATATGGCTGCGAAAAAAGCCTTGTGATCAATTCAGTTTGATACAAACTTTAGAACTTGGCTACAATCTTTGTATATCATTAAGGTTATTCACTTTAGATTCAGATGATGACCAGATTTTATTAGCATATACATTAGATGACTGTTCTATCAGATTGTTCACAGAAAGTAACGAAGAAGTAAAATTTGTGTATTCTTCAAAATTAGTTGGTCATGAAGATTGGGTGTGTGGTATTGATCTTACTAAAGATGGTGAGAATATTCTGCTTATTATAAAGGAGATTTTCTCATTATTTGATATATTTTTAGGGGATGATTTTCTTCTTGCGAGTTCAGGCCAGGATAACTATGTGCGAATATGGAGATTTAATAAGTATAAAAAAAATAATATGGCTCAAAATAAGGTTGTCACTTGGAAAGGATCCTATGATATCACTATCGAATCAGTGCTAATAGGACATGAAGGATGGGTGTACTCAGTTTCATGGAATCCAATGCATAAAACTTTATTATCAGCCTCATGGGATAAAAGTATGGTGATTTGGGAGTATGATAAGGAAAACAATCTATGGATGGATAATGTAAGGGTTGGGGAAGTTGGAGGTAATACCCTTGGATTTTATGGAGCTATGTTTGGACCTGACGGAGACACTATGATTGGTTATGGTTACCATGGGGCTTTCCACATTTGGAAGAATGATGAAATAGACTGGAACCCTTTGGTAACTGTTGGGGGCCATTTCAGAGAAGTGGTTGATCTAGCTTGGGAGCCTAAAGGGTCTTATATTTTTTCAGCATCTCTAGATCAAACATGTAGAATACATGCTCCTTGGCCCACTGAAAGAAATCCTGTGAGTAATCAAATACCAACAGTGAAACTTTAAAACAGATATGAATTTTTTTAAGCTGAAATTTGTTTTATAATTGTCTTTGTTTCACTTTATCATTAAGGTATAAATTTGATGAAAATTAATTTTCAGATTACTTGGCATGAAATTGCTCGTCCTCAAGTACATGGTTATGATATGAACTCAATTGCAGTATTTTCAAAATATAAATATGCATCTGCCTCTGAAGAGAAAGTAATTAGAACATTTTCAGTACCTCAAAATTTCATAGAAAATTACCAGAGAATATGTAGAATTGAAAATGATGAAGACTCTGATGCTGAAAAAACTCAGGGAGCAAAAGGAGCCTCCGTGCCTTCCCTGGGTTTATCAAATAAAGCAATATATGCAGACAACAACAGTGAACAATCTCTCGTGCGAAACAGCAAGGAAATGTACCCAGAGGAATCTCATTTCAGCGCAATTGAGCTATATGGTTTGTTTCAAACATCATGAACAAATTCTCTCGGATAGAAAAAACTCAATTTCAAAATAACTCTAAGGGTGCATCTATTTTGGTCATTTTGTTGTCCATCTGATTTTTATGGTGTTCAAATTAGAATTGAAAAAGTTTAATGTTATGCTTGTAAAAGTCATTTAGATGTTTCAAAAGTTTTGATTCTGAAGAATCATCACTTTTGTATAATTTGAATTTGTTTATACAGGTCTGGAAAACGTAGTCGGAAACACTGCGGTTTACATGTATTATTCGAGTTCACTTCTAGTCCAGTGGAAGAATCGAAAGCTCAGTGCGATTTGATATCGAATGAGCGGCTGGTCTAGTTTAATGGCAGTTTCGATCGTAGTTAGGATGCCTGGACCTCTGCTACTCTGTTGCTTTTTGCGAATCGAAGATAAAATCGAAGTCAGTCGCAATCCAAGCTTGGATGCAATAACACCATACTGTTTGAAAATAAATTAGATTCCGTATGAATAAAAATGTTTACTGTTCAAGAGAAAATTCAAATAATAAAATGGTATTTCGGTGGTCAATCAATTTCGGAGATAATAAATTCGTTTATTGTTGCCTTTGAAGATAGGCCGATACCTTCACGTTCGGCTATTTGTAAAATAGTAAAAAAATTTGAGCAATGTGGGTGCTTACGAACATGCAGGATTGATAAACCACCAAAGACAATCAGTGAGACTCAATTGGCAAAAGAAATAAATGTGTGTGCTGCTGTTGCGACCAGTTCACCTTGTAGTAGTAGGAAAACCCCGGTTAGATGCGGGAAGTTCATGTCAGGACACTTCGCTGCTTCGTCCGGTGTACCTCAGGGGTCCCACTTGGGACCAATCTTGTTCCTCATATTCATAAACGACCTCGACACTGTTCTCAGATTGAAGTTTTTGCTGTTTACGGATGACCTGAAGGTGTACACTGTCGTCGGCGGTCTTTCGGATGCGTTGAGGCTGCAGGAAGAATTGTACCTTCTTTATGCTTGGACTGTGCGTAATTGTTTGTACTTGAACATCGCTAAGTGCAAGATCATTAGCTTTTACCGTGGAGATCAAATTGTTTCTTATCACTACAATATTAATGGGTGTTTGTTGTCCAGGGTTGGGGTGGTTGAGGATCTGGGCGTAATTTTGAACCGTAAGCTTGATTTTAGGGAGCACATTGTCAATACAACCGGCAGGGCATACAGGATCCTGGGATTTGTTTTGCGTAATCCCAGAGAGGTTTCTGTGATAATGTTGAGAACCCTATATGTTTCCCTGGTCAGACCAATACTGGAGTATGGATCACCTGTATGGACACCTTTTTACGCCTGTCATACCCGTTCAATTGAGAGGATCCAGAGGAGGTTCTTGAGTTATCTTAATTTTAGACTTGGAGGTATATATGGTGGAGATATTGAGTGCACTTGGGCATGCTTGGGATTGGATACCCTGGAGGTCCGTCGATGGTTGGCGGACTTTTGCTACTTGTTCAGGTTGCTTAATGGTACTGTTGATTGTCCAGGTATCCTTGGGCTCATTGATTTTAATATTCCTCCGAGATCAACCAGGAGTGTTCAGCTATTTCAGAGTCGACTACATAGAACTAATTATGCTAAGCATTTGTTCCCATCGCGCATGCTCGACTATGGTAAAAGCTGGGTCTCTTTTCGAGATTGAGAGAGATCTTCTATGGGTCACCGTTGGTGTGAGCTCCTTATCTGTGTATATTATGCATTGTGTATTTTCTAAATATGTATATTTTGTATTTTATTGTAAAGTTTATATTGGAGGTTTCCCGTTGTTCCTGCTTAATGCAGTGTTAAATAAATAAACTGTTCGGAATATTTTGAAGAGAAATGGTTACAGATGTTATAAGGTGCAAACCTCTCAAGAAATTTTTCCAGAAGACCATTTCAAAAGAATGAAATTTTGCCAAAGGATGATGGAAAAAGGGAATGAGAGTAGTTCATTTCTGAGCAATATCTTATTCACGGATGAGTCATCGTTTTCCTTTTAGAAAACATAACCCATCCGTAGTAAGATATTGGTCTAGGAAAAATGCACCTGAATAGTGCGTTTGAAAAACTTAATCTTTGGACAGGAACGCTAGGGAATTACATGATAGACCATTCTTCATCGAGCAACCTAAATGCTGCAAAATATCTGGAGCATGTCTGGTTTTGCCCGAGTCATAATGCAAGAATTGTCAATGAATATCTGAGGAACATCTCATTTGATCAAATGGCCGCCCAGATTCCAGACTTATCTCCCAATGATTTCTTTCTTTGGGGATATCTGAAAAATATGTATGTGTATGGGCATAAAATTGAAAGAGCGACAAATATTACTGAATTAAGGCAGCTGAGTACGCATCGATTATCTCTTTGTAATAGATTTGCTTCTTTAGAAGCATATGGTGAATTTGCGAATTTGTTATTTTTATTTTCATAGAATATTTTTGTTTTTTCAATTTCTTATTACGTAGAATGTTTTTCGTTGAATTTCTTTATTTTCAAACCAGTTTTGAAAAGACCTGACCACTAATTTTCACGGGAAATTATTTGTGTCATTCATTGAGCAAATTCCTCCGATAAGAGTGGAATAAAATTGTATTCATTTTCAAAGGACATGATAACACCCATCGCGTCGCGTCGGGAGTGTTACTGATTCTGATGATTCTGTTTCCACTACAAAGTAGACCAGTTGAATGATTGTTTGGGCTATTACCATCATCTATTGTGGATGTAATGTTTTCCGACGTTTCGATAGACATCTTCTATATCAAGGAGAAAAGTAAGAAACCTTTTGAAAATTATCAATTTTCAAAAGTCAATTGACAGAAGTCATGAAAGAAAAATGAACGATGATCTGTGATATGATGATCTTTTTAAGTTGGATCGAACTATCGGCGTCCAAACTTCTGGCAGATCTATAGATGGAGCACTTATGGAATCAGGTGTTATTTTCATAAATGCTGCTTCATTGATTTTTCTTCTTGCAAGTTTTTCTTCTTTGGATATTATTGATGGTTCATCCCATTTTATAAGATGATTCTCATCTACAGCATGTTGGACCAACCTGGATTTGTCGCTGTCTAGTACTCGTAGAAGCTTCTGATGTTCTTTTATTCGTACATTCTGAGGGCGTTTAGTTTCTCCGATGTAAGATCTTCATCTCGTCATCAACTAAACTAGACCAGCCGCTCATTCGATATCAAATCGCACTGAGCTTGCGATTCTTCCACTGTTCCACTGGACTAGAAGTGAACTCGAATAATACACGTAAACCACTATGTTTCCGACTAAGTTTTCCAGACCTGTATATATGATATGTCAAAGGCAAATTATTATTTATGTGTTCTTTCTGTAATCAATCTGCTGAACTTTTTTTTTCAGGAATATTGTTGAAATAACTTGTTTTAAAATTACAGAACCTCCAACGGAGGAGAATCTCCTCCAAAATACACTCTGGCCAGAAATCTGTAAACTTTATGGGCATGGTTACGAGGTTTATTGTCTGGCTGCCTCACCAGATGGCAAATATTTAGCTTCTGCTTGCAAATCCACAACACAAGAGAATGCTGCTGTATTGTTATGGTAAATTGTTTTAGGATAATTAAAATCAGTTGGTATAAAAGAATTACGAATTCAAACGAAAACTATGTGAGTGTGTGACTCGTCTGCCATTTTCATTCAGAATAGAATTATTACTATCAAGTTCTTCTGGGATTCACTTTGAATATCCACAGTCTTTTTTCACATAAAAAGTAGATAGCATTACCATCACTAAATTTGACATTTATACTGTTCTTTCTCATTCTAACAATAATTCACAAGTCATAAAAGGTCAAATTTTATTATCGTAACTCCAAATTTTTCTTTCTCTATACTTTCAATCAGTTACGAAATTCCCATATTTCTGCCATGATTATTCTTCAAGTATTCAATTTAGGTTTAGTTATTTCTTGATTGGCCCCTTTTTTGTACGTAGAATTCACTGAAAGAATAAATGATATAGGTTCTTATTAAAAAAATCTTGGGTTATGATAAACTGGAGTTGTCTAAATTCATGATCTCCTCACCCTGTATATAATAGGTTGTCAAATATCTCCCTTCCGCTTTTTTGCTCTTTATTCAATGCTTTATGAAAAGTGTTACAGTGATCGGATTTAGTTCAAATATGTATTTTGTTCGATAACCTGTTCCATCTAGACGGCAACTTCATAATACCTCCCTCGTAGAAGCCCCACTCCTTAAGAACTCGGACAGCCACTTTTCTCAAGCCTCTTTTGAGTTCAACTTTACACCACCAACGGCGTTCGCCTGGACACGAACAGGTGGTAATCACTTGGCGCTATGTCCGAGCTATATGATGGATGCGATAAAACCTCCCGTCCAAGCTCCCGTAGCTTCTGCCAAGTCATCGACGAACTGTGTGGTCTGGCTTTGTCCTGTTGGCCAATTCTGGACGCTTCTGGTCGATCGCGTGCTTCAAGCGATGGTAGAATTAAGCGTCTGGCCATATGGGAGCAGCTCATAGTGGATGATTCCCTTCCAATCCCACCAAACACACAGCAAAACCTTCCTGGCCGTCAATCCCTGATTGGCCACTGTTTGGGACGATTCACCTGCCTTCAATCATGACTGTTTTCGCTTGATATTGTTGTAATGAACACCTCTTTCCAACGTCCTAGTAGAAGAGCGGCTTTCCACCGACGAAGAGATGCTCAAATGAAAAATTGAAAATTTAAAAAAATATTGTTCATTTCAGAGTTTCTCCTGACGGGAGAAATCTTCAGGGTTCGGCTCGTCGCTAGAAAGGACGAGTCTTCAGTTCTGTAAGATTAGGGAGCTCAATAAAATTCCTGAATAACAAAAACTAATTTATTCGAAGCACACAAAAAAACAAAATGACAATTTTAGCAAGCACAAAAAATAATTAAAACAATCTCTGACAAAATATTTTTGGAGGTTTCGGACTATGGACTTTTGACTGTTTATAAATTTTATAACTGACCTTTTTTCTTGGACTTCTAACACGGAACTTCACTAGCGAAATTTCGAACTCACTCAATTACAACACAATTACTATTTTTCTAGAATTTAAAAGACTGATTGGTCTACTGATGTAATTCTAATTTTTACTAAAGATCCACCTTTTTCCCATCGTTAATTAGAAACCATAAGCTCTTATGGTAATAAATATATCATATGTCGAACTCCCCTAGCTAATTCCCAAATTTCATTACGTCTTACATCCATCAAGATTTCCATGTAGCAGATCAATAAATTCTGTTTTAAATCTTAGGTTCTATGATTATTGGTGTGATATTTTTGAGAGATTTATTACTGTCTGGAATGTCTGGGAATTTCGATTAGATATGGTCTTTCGCTTAACCAGACCCATTATCCAGCATCGCTAGACATATCATATTACATTGTCTTATATGATCCAGCTTTCGTCGCCAGCCACCATCCGCTTCAAGAATGGGTCGAGTTCGTTCCGTTTCAGCTGCATATCGCAGGCGTTGATTCGGTCCAGAAGGTTTTTTTTTTCGTCAAATCATGCGGTACCCAAACATCAAGCTTTTTTGTATCCAGCCTTCTGCAGATGGTTTAAAATGGTTTGGTGACTAACTCCCATCTCCTGGGCGATGTCACGATATGCCACATGCCGGTCTAACTCGATGTATTCCATGATTTGATCGATGTTTGTCGTCACAGGTCTTTCGCCGGCTGGCTTATCCATGGTGTCGAATGGTCGAAACCATTCCTGCGCTATTCGAACTGATAGAGTACCATCCCCCAAAACACCATTAATCTCACGGAACGTTTCTCTAGCGGATTTGCCTTTATCGAAGGAAAACTTTGAAATAGCGCGATTTTCGGCGTTAGTGAACTCCATATTTACACGTCTATAACTGTTGAACGCAATATCCAAACTAATCATTCATAGCGTCGTTTTGTAGGTTATGTCAAGACCTTTCAAATTAGGTATAGTATTGCCAGTTCAGAGATATAGAGTGGGGAGAATACGCTTCGACCACTGCGCATCCAAAATTGGCGGTTAAATTCTTATGTCAAATTTCGACCATTTTTATACTTTCGTAGTCAGCTGTTCTAGGTTGACATACTTGTCAGGTGAATTAGAAATTGCTCGAATTTTACATTGTGCTGATAGATACTTCGATATTTTCAACATGTCTTGTATTGTCAAAACGTGTAAAAACTGTAAAACAAAGAAGGTCGAGGAAATTTCATTTTATACGCAAGTTTTTATTGAAATTATCCGACTAATCATACCGCATGGCATTGTTTATCTGCTCAGTGGCGTGTTGTTTACTTTCCACAGTAATATGATTCTTTTTAGTTTTCCAAAATCAGTTGAAATGAGGACAGTTTGGACTGATATTCTGAGTATAGATTCTGAAGCTAAAGATTTATCTAAGATATTGATATGCACTATACATTTCATTTTCTTTTTAATTGAACCGTTCAAGAGTTATTAAAGAAGAACTCGCAATAAAGGAAATCTGCAGTTTCTGAGTGGAAGTTGACTGGCAAATTAACATATTCATCCCTTTGAAGAAAAGGTATGATCTCTCTCTGAAAAATAAGCAGAATCTGCATCTTTCACTTATCACTGGAAAATTTCTTCCCACGAAATTCTTTTTTCAAGTTTGGGAATAGATAATAATCCCTGCGAGCCAGGTCAGGACTTTAAGGTTGGTGAGCCAAAATTTCGAAGCCCATTTTCTGCGCAGCTCTTGTGAACAGGCGCGTTGTCGTGAGAAATACACCTCTGGTCAATTTTTGATTTCTTTTTTCTTTGATGGCTCCTTTCATTCACTCTGGAATTGAAGTGTACTATTCTCTGGTTATGGAGACACTTTCCTCTTTACAATCGATCAACAGAATCCCTTCTGAGTCCCAAGAGACTGTTGATTTTCTCCGCCGACTGTGACACCTCAAACTTGCGTCCTGTTTGGATTCAGGTTCATAATGAACCTAAGTTTTATCCCCAGCAACAATCCGACTTAGTGCTTCATCTGACTACAGAGATACAAAAACTCTCTAGAACAATCCACCCGTTGTTTTTTTAGGCAGCGTGAGCATTCCCGGCACCCATCTTGCATTCACTTTAGTCATGCCAAAATGATGATGAAGAATTTTGAAGTGTCGTATCTGATACTCCAACCATTTCTTCCAGTTATTTGTTTCCACTTTTTGAATAATTACCGGAATGGTTGCCTCAATAGACCGTCCTGGGCGTAAAGAGGTAAAGATCATAATCTCAAACACAACATACAAATTTCCAATTGAATCTTCACAAACGTCTAATAGGCCATCGTCGTGAATCACACTGTGCCAAGCTTTTAGATTAAACCACCATACACATCTGCAGGATTCAATAAAACAAGGAAATTTTTCATTTATTTTTCAGGGAGTCTTCTACTTGGAAAAATATCCAGAAATTAGTGTCTCATAATTTAACTGTAACGCAGATTTCATTTTCTCCCGATTCACAAAAAATTCTAACAGTATCAAGAGACAGAAGGTGGTCTGTGTTTGAAAAGAATAGTCAAGGAGAGTTTGTTTTGGCAGGTACTACGAATAAATCGAACGGTGTTCATTCAAGGATTATTTGGTGTTGTACATGGACACATGATTCCGAATATTTTGCTACCGGATCTAGAGAAGGTGCGCTCAAATTTTTTTTCAGCTGAAAGATATATTATTGAGTGTTATTCTATTGCAGGAAAACTGGCTGTGTGGAGGAAAAATATCGATAAAAGTGCTGAGGATACTCTTGGACAGTACAAATTAGCATCAAATCATTTAACATTCCCCAAAGATTCGGTAACCGCTGTGTCTACAGCACCTTGCTTGGTCCATGAGGAATATTTGTTCGCTATTGGTTTTGAATCTGGTGTTATATTCTTTTATAAATGGACAATGGAGAGTTCTTGGCAATCAATTTTAGAACTCGACCAAAGGTATGTTCGTTTTATTTTGATAACATTTTTTTAAATTCTTTTGTTCTTGTAGCCGGGCACATCACTTAACCGTTAAAAGGATACAGTTTAGACCCATTCCTGGTGAAGCTGGGAGTAGTAACAATGGAAATATCCTGCAAGTCGCAACATGTAGTTCAGATACTTCGCTCAAAGTTTTTAACTTGTTTTTAGATGAATTAAGGTGAAATTAAAATATTATATTGAAGTATTATTTTTTTCGTCAGTCACAATTAATAATATGATTTCACTACAGATCAATAATATTCATGGATGGAATTAATTAAATAAGATTCTGATTGTTAGTTCTACCTCTTCACCTGCAAAAACAAAAAAAGGTTTTGAGAAAGTTGATTTTTCGCAAGATACAAAAGAGTGCAGTTTTTTCCAGAGAATTACAAACTGTTACTTTTCTGAGATATGTATAGGAACCACCAAGACTAAGTTTGTACATTAATATGATATAAATTAGAAATAAAAAAGTTTCAAGCACTGAATTAGTGTAGCATAATAGAAGAGGATGTAAATTGTATGATGCAAAGAAGTAAAGTTTGTAGTCTTCAGTACAGAACGAAAAGCCTAACATATAATAATAATAATGTGAAAAAGTGCTTAGAGGTTTCTTTTCGGTCAATAATTTTCAGAGAATCAATAAGACTTAAAATCATCCTGAGGGCTCTAAAATAAATGACAACTTAACACTAAAAACAAGTAAAGATTCAAAGAACCAGAGAACAGAATTGAATAAAAACGTTAATAAGACTGATAAAGTAATAAATATGCTTAAAAATATCTTTGAAATTATCACACAATTACATACAATAATCGGAAGCTACTCACATTGTCAGTTGGTCTCTATTGTCAATTAAAAAATTAAAAACAACGAGGATGAATAAATAAAGGACATCTTATACAGCTGACTGAATTATACGAAATAAACACACCAAAGGAAAATGAACCGGATGGATGACATTCAGTGTTAATCATTTGATAACTATCAAATAAGAAAAACGAAATAATCAGGGCTATTCACTAACTCAAGTTGCTATGAATAGCCACCGAAAATCGTGGTCATCTTCAAGGTCAGTTGCTAAGCGCGAAATCGGTATTCACTATTCAAGAAAGTGGTTATGAAAGTTACTATGCATAACGACTAGTGACTATCCCTAGTAGTTTACTGGCAACTGCTTTATAGGTGTAGCTATCGATAACCACTCTTGTCGGCTACTGTTTGTTTATTATTAATGTTATTTTTTTCATTCATGTGAACAATTAGAAGTTTTAATCGAATAAGAATGACATTTTTAGTGCAAATGAACTTTTTAATAATGAATTTGGAATTACAAAGGTATTGATATAGAGTATTGTAGGGTAAATGCGCCACTGCTGCTAAGGCTTAATGCTGTCTTCATATTATTATTATTCAACTCTTTTGTGAGTTGCATTCACAGTTCTCCAACTTTTACTGATTCAGCTGGCGATAGTTTTACTTTCATCATCACTTTATGTTCGCTCAGGAAATTCATCATAAATTGATATCTTCATTGCTTGCTTTTTTAAACCTGTTATGTCTAAAATAAGAGATGTTAAATTAAAAATACCGAAAATTGTCTTTTATATAACCTCATCCTTCTTCCATAGTTACAGTACAGATTCCTCGAAAATAATTGAAATCTTTTCCCAACTTTCTTTAACGGTCATTTTTCGTGATTTTGAAGGTTATGTATGTGCTTAATCCACAGACAATCCATATCATTTGTCTATGGTTGAATCGAGAAAACGGACATTTGAACTATTTTGCGGTGTTGCCGTGACTCTCTTCACAAAGAGTTGTTATGATAACAACAGTTGTTAATGGTTAGTTAGAGAATACCAAAAAAGGGTAGCAGTGGCTATCGAAAGTTGTTCTACGAGTTGCTTTGGATAGCCACGGCGAAAGCAACTTGAGTTAGTGAATAGCCCTGAATGTCTTTATTTTTAATGGGATTGTGAATATTAACACAGTCTCTTTTCTGTTCGGCTATCCTAGTTTTAAGATATCTGTTCGTCTGACCTATGTGTATTGTCTTTATTTTTAATGGGATTGTGAATATTAACACAGTCTCTTTTCTGTTCGGCTATCCTAGTTTTAAGATATCTGTTCGTCTGACTTTCTATGTATACCTTGTCGCAGTCACGGCAAGGTATTTTATAAACGACATTTGATTTTGAGTCTGATGCAGTTTTTGACTTTAATCTGGAATAAAATGTTTTTACAGTATTAACCGGTTTGTACGCTATCTCAACTATTTCATCTCTCAAGAGATGAATGTTTCGTGGTGGGGTAATCTTTGATCAGGAAATTTGGCTTGATAAATCCTCTGAGCTGCACGAGCAACACCATCGGCCTTGCCATATGCCATCACCATATCAGCATACTCAGCGTTGGTGAAATTAGGCATATCAACAACCAAAATTAAAACAACAGTAGCAAAAAGTCGATAAAAGTAGCAAAAACAAAAAAATACAAATTTAAAAAACTGAACAACGCGGCACAGACACTTCCAACAGCAGAGACAGTTAAAACTCGAATGACGGTAGGGTCAAGTCAGCGGCGACTAACCCAATCCAACGTAAGGACAGAAATAGTAATAATAATTCACACGTGACTAAAACGGGCAGGTAAAATTTCCTTGCTCGCTGTGTTGTGTCGAAATCCGTACTTTTCTGACTAAAACCTTATTTGCAGTATTATTTTTTTTTATTGACTTACGTAAATAGCATATGGTTAGCAACCTTATAAACCAAAGAACATTTTAAACTAAAACTAAGTTTGTAATAGCTGTAACTTTTTTTAAAATTTCAATAGGATGGAGATGACAATTTGACAATAGGTTAAAATACTCTTAACAAAAAGAGAATCACACCCTTTGGGGGAGTTTTTCAATGGAATTTTTGGGTTTGATATATATATATATTTTGATGTAAGAGAAATTAATGGTCAACCACTATATATTTGACGCTATTTAGTTTGATTTGAATGTAGTTCATGATAACTAATATTCTATGTAGAGATCATTCAAAATAAAGCTTATTATTATTAATTACGGTCAGGTTGCTTTGTTGCTCCGTTGAAACTCCTTGCAAAATAATTCAAACACAACTTTACCTCAGATAAATTTATTAGCTACATATCAAATTAAAATACATCAGTTATCCATAAGAAAATACAATAGGTAGGTACTCGTAATACAAAATAGAATATAATATCTTTATGACTAGTATAATGGCTAAATCAACACAATTACAGTATGAATTAATTGATATTAAAAATATTTTCCATAAGGAAAAAATAGCACCAATATATACAAACTTCGATGTGCAAATGGACAAATGAAACTTTCGGAACAGCAAGAAATTATCTTATTGATTTGGCCCGTAACAGTAGAAAAAATAGTTCTGAATATGTAAGTTTCATCTAAAATACCAAAAATACATATGTACATTATCGATCAAATTTAAGTATGAGGTGGAAAGAATGATCGTAGACAAGTTATTTCGACAGTACAGTATGAGCAACAAAATCTTAATTGGAAACAGGAACGCAAAAATTTGGCACTAACAGTATTTCACTGGTCAATTTTTTCCTAGTTCCTTTCCCTGAGAGATAAACCATAAAACGGGTTTTGGCACTCAGAAAATATCTGAAGCTATAAAGAACTAATTTGATTGTAAAATGAATGTAAAATATGCATATATTGAAGACTCCTTTCCATCACTCATACTTCACAATACTATGGATTAACTATTCAAACATCAATTCTATTCCATCTAATGTGACAAAGATATTGTTGCGTTTAAATTGATGATAACTTATCAGTCGTAAGGATTGCTTATTGAAAGCTCAAAGAAATAATATGAAATTACCATAATTTCATGTGACAGATAACTTGAAAATTATGTTATGTATTTTTATGTGCCCTAACCCAGCAGTCCTAAATTAAGAAACTGATTAACATCAATTGTTTGGAATTCATTGCACAAATATATTTGAAGAAAGCTGCAATGTCAGGATAAAATTTATGCATCACGAAATTCCCAAAAAGCAATTTGGTGACTAGTTCAAACATCCTGATAGTAAAGAATGATTATATGATTGTTATTCAATATGGCATTACGTTTCGATAGATCAATGGCAAAATTCATTTCATAATTTATTATTTCATCAGAGCATCCAAGTTTTAATTTCAATAGGTGAAATATAAATTGCTATTTCAGATTAAATAATTATGTGCTTTGATGAATGTTTGGTCATGACTCCAATTTAAATTTTAACCTTTTTAATATGAAAAATTGAAGTACAAATGTTCGCTAATAAAAAATAAATAAAAAACTATGATCTCAAAAATTATAAAATTCTGGTTTTAAAATTGTTCACAAACCAATAAGAATATACCTAATATATACATCAATCAGTGACGGCTCGTCAGGGTAGGCCGGGCCGACCCAAACGCAACCGAAAAAGAGAAGGTGAAAATAAATATTTTTTTAATAGAAACTCATTTGAAAAATTAATAGCAATATTTAAATCTCGAGAAATTCCCTTAGTATCTTTTCCTCTGCCCTCTATATATCTCATATTTCCACTCAACACATCGAAGTACACATTATTTCGGTCAAACACCTCAAATAATTTTTATTCCAAGTTCCCGCATCTGTCCTTATACGTAAAAACGCAGCTCAGCCAGCCGAGCCACAGCTTTCAGTTTATGAATTCATCTAACACATACGTCGCTCGAAGTTCCTATTATGGAACTCTACAATACCTCGACTGTGACACTTGCGAGGTCGGCCGAGAACCCTTGGCCGTCCCTATGTGAAACGGCAGGCGGGTGAAATTGTTTATTATTATCGATGTTTATTGCAAATATCAAATTAAAAATTGTAATTTAATATCCGACATCTTCATATGTTTATCCTAAATTTGAGATAGAAAAAGAAATCATTATGTATTTAAAATTTTGTCACGTATCCTGTTAATAACTGAAATTTCCACCCTCAAATCTCAAATGACTATTATCATAAGTACTTGAATATTATTTCAATTTCAGAAAAAATGTATTCGTACTGTATGGAATAAATTTTGTGATTTTCTGACCATAAAAATTCATTCTTAGTAACTGTAAATAGCAAAACAGCAACCCACGACTTGTTCATTTTTCAAAGACTAGGTCGGCCAAGATACCCTTGGGGAGGGGGTATATGAGAATTGCATTACGTGTGTTTACACTTTGATTATCAGAGTTCAGTTCACTAGGTCAGTAGTTTGGAGTAAGATGTTAGTGTGTAGGGCTTAGAGTTGTACGAGTTTTCGTTCGTTTTCGGTTACAAGTTGAATGTGAGTGATCCAGATGGCAAGTGTAGGAGAGGAAGAATAAAATTGCGGTGATTTGATTAGTTTTTTAGTAGATAACAGGTTTTCCATTATTAGAATAATTCTAATTGAAAGCGTTCACAACATGATGAATATGATTTTAATTTTACTAAGTTTTAAGATGAATTGTTGGACAGTTATACATTTTAGATATGATTGTCACTGTATTTGCAACAAGTAAACTTGAAAAAGGCTCAATGTACGCCGAAACATATGTAGTAAAGCATTAATTAATAAAGAGATGAAATCCTAATTTCAATCCAGTGCTCTAATCCCAAGAAAAGTGCTTCTAAATTATATATATACATATATATATGCTTGGTCTGGCCGACCCACTCCTAGAGAGCACGAGCCGTCACTGACATCAATTAAATTAAAATTGTGTTAATTTCTCACAAATCGATATTTACGAATTCAATCAAAATTCAATTTCAAAGGAATGATTTTCAAAGTGAAATTAATACATATATATATATGCTTGGTCTGGCTGACCCACTCCTAGAGAGCACGAGCCGTCACTGACATCAATTAAATTAAAATTGTGTTAATTTCTCACAAATCGATATTTACGAATTCAATCAAAATTCAATTTCAAAGGAATGATTTTCAAAGTGAAATTAATAAATACATAAAAAAATAATATGTCAGTCTCTTCATGAATTCTCCACATTGGATGCTTTGGACTCTGTCTGTAATTTTGGAATTGAGTAATTCTCTGGACTGACAACATTGCCGAAATTATCTTTCTTGATCTCGGTTTCGAGAAGACTAGAACTACTGGAACTACCGGTATAACTACATTTAGGGGGAATAGGGGGAGGATTGCTTCTCCCGCCGTCTCTCGGACTCTGAACAATATTCATTTCTTGTTGGTGAGCTCTCAGGTCGAATTCTTCGTAACTGCTATTATTGAAATTGTTCAGGTGAGCATGTTCCGATATGCTAATCCCAGAATCTCTCAAATCATGAGAGTCATCAGTTTGAGCAGTCAGCAAACAATTTGAGGAAGAGTTCAATATTGGTTCTTGAGAACCTTCATCTAACACTGTATATTCGATACTACACATCGAATGGGTGGATTTTTTGGTCCCCCTCTTAGGTACATGTGGCGGGGTATCACCAGAGAAGCTATTTCCACGTTTATCTGGCGCTGAAAGCAGAAATCTTAAAGTAAAACTTACAGGACCAATTTTCTTTGCGAGTAAAATCAACGTTCTTGAAGTTAGGAGAGGATAAAACTCTGTCAGAAATTTCTACTCACTATGAGACCTAGGAGGCAATGGTGGAGCCTCTTCCGTTCCTGAATCTGACCATGAATTTCTGAGCGGAGTGATGCCGTCTGTTGGCGTCATAGAACTATGTCGTAGCAACCTTGGTGAAGGGGGCTTTGTAAGAGACCTTTCCCTCGAATGTGTCGGTTTGGGTGGCAGCGGTATATCACATAAATCAGATTCCCTTAAACAAGTAAATAGTTTCTTCAAAATAAACACGGTTACAAGTGTTGAAGTGAAGTTTTTTATGAATCCTTTTTATATAAAAAAAAACTTTGAACTTCATTTTATGTATTCATTCTATTATTAAGAACACATAACTTGATTTTGATATGTTTTTTATTAACACTGTTTGATACAACTGATTACACACTTATTATCACTTGAATCATATGAATGTCAGTTGATTTTTTCCTCTGCTATTTTTAATGAAATAAGTGTTATATCACAACCTTCCTCAACTATGGATGATGATTTCCTTTGAATGGGTTAAGCAGACTTCAAACATAAGAAGATCTGAAAAATCATCACTTGGACATAAGACCGAAAGAATCCTCCTTGCAGATTGGCGACAAATTTTGTGTATTACAATAGATTTGAATATAGAAGGTATTTCTAAGGACAAGAGTGACTACATTTCTAAAATAACAAAGGATTATGGTGCTGAGATTATTCTCCTTCAAGAGACACATACGGATACTCTGTTGAAGAGGAACAATAAAAGGTTATGTATTCATTGATTATCTAATTAGTAAATTTTATGGTTTAGCTTGTTATGTTAAAAACTCTTGATTCACAATATCGAGTTAATCCAAAAGGCTAATTTGAGGAAGTTTTCTTTATCTCTTTCAAATTTTGTATTTTTGATATTCAGTTCTTTTTCTGCTTTTGTCTTTTTATTTCCAGATTCGATGTGGGCGCCTTGAAGAAGTCTCTGTTTCCATCAATAGAAGATCACTCTTGAAGAAAGAAATCCCAAATATATTTCAGCTTATTTTTGTACTTTCACACTTAGGCGAGGAGCCAGGTTTTTTTTTTTTGGTTGTTTTTTCCTAGGCTTTTATGTGATACGCCGAATTGTATGACACCCCGTCACTAACCCCTGATCTGTATGCTTTATTGTTTGCTAACGAAATATTGTAAGCCAAAAGTTCAAAAGAATATATATATATACACACTTAGTGGTTGGTTTGAGGAGGCGTAGGAATACTTGATAATTTAACAATTTTGCAGAACGAAAGGAAATTTATGTATCAGCACAGTGGAATGAATAAGTGGACTGTATTGGAATACGTGATTGAATTTGAAGGCGTAAATGAATGAGAATGAGTGACTGAATCTGAATGATTGACTATTTATGCGACAGGGATGACTCCCTCTTCTAGGGCTTTTAGAATGCCCATATATGTTCACACTGGTGTACGATTTTTCGTGAGTGAAACCAAAGACCATATATGGTATTGTATTCTTGGAAGCTTAAGGAGATTGAACAAAGGCAGCGCCAGGATATTTGGCGCCAGCTTGAATTTTTGGATGTTTGACGCCTTTTTGAATGTGGTATTCGAACATCCTGTATCTGCCATACAGACCACAATTCTAGGCGAAATTAGGAAGTATGTACTTGCTTTTTCTCGATAAATAAGATCGAAATCAAGTAAACTTGATTCACAGTAGTCAACAACCAAAGATGAATAAAGAGTAGATATGTAGGCTTTTTTATCAATTGTCTAGGGGTTATGATAGATTTCCGCCTACAGATAACGTCTAACGTCGAAATAAACACGGCTTTCGTATTTACAAGTTTATTTACACCAAAAGAATAACTAAAATTATCGCTTAATACACAAATACAAAAGGCCGATACTGAGTTTTTCGTCTAAATTCTACAGCGATCGTTATGTTCTTAATTTCGGCTAAAAGTTCTAAACTCGCGAAACGTCTATTCGTCTAACGTCTTTTCTCCAAGGTTACCGTTCTTATGAGCGTCTAAACTTAGAGTGTCTTTCGATGGAAACCTTCAGTCTCCAGGAACTTTCGTAATTTTTAAGGTAAACACTCTCATTGGTCCACTTTAAATGAATGAGGTTTACCATAGTTCCCACTAGGGATGGGACATCATCATCGATGTTTTTCAAACATCGATGTTTGAGTATCGATGTCGATGTTTTTACCATCGATGTTAACTGATTTTCAACATCGATGTTGCGGATAGAATATTAAACATCGGTTTCTCGATGTTTTATATATATTTATGGAAAATCAGCTATTGAATCATTTTTCAGTCAACTAGGTTTGTTTTTATACGGTTGATTTATATATTATTCAAAATCATGGATATGACTTGTCAAAAATTGTAGAAGAAAACAGCGTCGTACTCAGAATGAAGTGTACAATTAAAGTATGAGAAAATATACCGATTTTGCCATCAAATATTCAAAAAATAGTCCCTTTTCTGTCTAACTGGAAATATTTGTGACCCTTGTTTGGTACAACCAAAAATATTTCACACTGCAAAAAATCGAATTTCATATCCTCATTGATATACAAACATGAGCATGATTCCATATTTTGTTGTCACCCTGTATAGACAGATGGGTGAAATTAGTCGTCACAGTTCTGGTTGACGTCAGGAGAAAGTTATATTCGAGTTTTACCCCAATTTTGTGTTATGATAATTTTAGAATCGGTCGTTTACTATACAGGGTGTCAATTAATTACTTGCGTAGACTTTAAGGGGTTAAACTTTGCGTAATTTTAAAATAAAAAAGTTCATATGAACGATTTGATTTCTGAGATAGAGGGCGTCCAAAAATTAATTTTACTTGATTTTGTGCTTTCCAGTTTACACTAATTTGGTGATAGGGATATGTAATAAGGAGCATTTGGGACCTTTAATTTATTTCAGTGTCCAGAGTTCTATCCATTTATTGAAGCAATTTTTATTTTATGCTTTTCCAAATTTATGTTATAGTTACCTGTATCTTTTTTCTAATTTAAGAATTCTCAGTAGACATTGAATTTTTTTTTGATATATTGGGAATTTATCGTTAAATCATTATGAATGATTGATATACCTAGGTATAATTAAACTGTAAAAACACCGATGTTCACAAACATCGATGTTCAGTTAACATCGATGGTACAGTTCGATGTTGTCATCGATGTTAAACATCGACGAAAATCTATCGATGTCCCATCCCTAGTTCCCACCACTGTACTCAGCGTCCTTTTCCCAATATTTATCACAACTCTTGAGAGGCATGTTAACCGTCACACTTAAAATAATTAATAATCATAAACGTCATTTCGAAACATATCCCTTCAATTTGGGAACGTCAAGAGGGTTAGTCTAGCCGGCGTCGAATAAATTAACGGTTTGGGCCCAATAAATAAAATGAGACTAGCTTGTCATCTTAGGATCGTCGATACATGAAGATGCACTAAATATCGGATATCACCTTTTCAACTGCGAAGCCAGGTCCGCACTGGGACCCACTCCGTCCAAAAATGCTAAATCCTACAGATATTTTACCTGCTTTTGAAAGATGGTAAACTAGAACTATTGTATTCAAAAGGCCCTCTTGTAGGAGTATGAACTTCACAAAATAAGTTGCTGAAACCTTGAGACTTTGGTCTGTTTTCTCGTTGTGGAATTGGTGGGGCACCGATTGCACTTGGCAAAGAAAGACCAAGAGCCTCTCTGCTGGGCATGGATTTCTCGTTTTCCTATAAAGAATGAAAATAATAAATGAATTTTCTGAAGAAATTAGGAGCAAAATACAATACACACCACCGGTTTTGTGTAAATGACATCTGGTTCACTATAATCACCCAAATAACCATAGGCTACTTGAGCACCATTTTCTGAATACTTTTTCTCTAGCGGTACTGGTGGCAGTGGAGTACTGAAAGAAGATAGGAAATTATTATAGTATTGAGTACACAGGATCTTTTTTTAACAGCATCTAAAATTATGGATAACAAAGGTGAGTTTGACTACAACATATTATTCCACAATTTTTTTTAGTGAGAAAACTTGTTTTCATGCTTTTAAACTACATTTAAGAGAGAGCTGACATGTGGGTTTCCGCGCGTTTCTATTTTGGATACAACTTTGTGTGTACACACATGGTGGCAACATTTTCGATCACATAGAGTATGAATGCGTCTCAAACTAAGTAATCCTTCATAAGAACAACAAAAATATACTTACTTAACAATACTGTCAGATTTCTGTCGCTTAGGCCTACAAATAGAACCCAAACTCTCTCTTAACTGAGCAAATCTCTCAAGAAGCCTCTGATGTAACGGTTGAACCCCAGCAGACGCCAATTTTCCATGCAGATCCAAGCCCTCCTCAATCACCTGCGTCGCGTCCAAAATTAAATTTTTCAAAGTGAAAACGTAGGTCATGTGTTCAGGATACAATTTCTGGAATTCCTGGGTAAAAAATGCCTGCTGGTACTTGCTGATGCCACCCTGGACATTGGCATCGATTATGCCTTGCAAACGCATGGTGAATGGATTCAAATTTCTCTTTGGTTCTTTCGAATATAGGAGTATAAGTTGTCTCAGTTCTTTTTCTACATTCTGCATTGTTTCACATGCGAATTTCACTGGAGGTATTTCTTCCGTGTGTCTATTCACCACTTCGAACCATCTAAGAATGCCAGGTAGGGGATGTTCTATTTCTATAGTCATTCTTTCGATCCATAAACTCTGAAATTATGAAATAAGATGAGGAAGCGATTAATAGGTTAGGTTGTCAAGCTAAAATTTAGTATGCTAGATTTAAGTCTTTGAAAGAGCCATAAACTCGACGGGAAGGACCAGGGAAGCTCCGCTTCCCGGGAGGCCCAAAGGGCCGACCCCGGGGGAATCTTAATTAAAATCGAAAGGGCGTATCCTCTTCATGTAGTGGCCACCCTAAAACCCTACCTAGGCGTTCTTAAAACGCCCGAAATTTTCAAACGAAAATCGCGAATAACGCCATTTTCGCCAAAAGTGTCCCCAATGTTTTATGAACGAACCAGACCGTCTCGCGGGCCGAGATCGGTCGCTTTTTCAAGAAAAAGACATGTCTCATCGGGAGGTACCGGTATGGACCCCGAAGCCCCCGACATCTGTACGAAAAGAAGGTATGTAAAACGGCAATTTTTCGAGCCGCGAACTCCGAAAAACGTCAAAAAACCGCCCTGATATTTTCGTTTCGTGTGGACGGTAGAAGCCCCTAAACGCACTTTCAGCGGTGGAAAACGAATCTTTAGGAAATTTCCAATCTCCGGGTATCCATTTTCATAACCAAGTAGCGGGTTTTTTTGCGTTCCTTCTTGTTTTTTCGGGTGTTTTTATGTTTTCTCGCGTTCTTTCGTGTTTCTTTAGTTTCAACGGGTTTCTTTGATCTATGTTTTCATTGATCTACTGGCCTATAGATCTTTTGAAACAAATAGAAAAATAGAATATCGTAATTCAATTTTTTATGCAGCTTTTTCCTTTGATAAGTACAAATAAATCATATGAAATATATCTATATGAAATATCTGATAATCTTGAAACTAGTTGGCTAATATATAAACACTAATGTCATAATAAAAAAAACATCTTTTTGATCTCTCGGGATATACCTTCTAACTTTGAGTTGGGTCTGCTTTGAAATAAATTAGCAAAATAGTGAATGTTACCTGTACTAACCTTAATCTCATTATCTTTGTCGATCATTCCCTTATGTACTGGTCTATCACATTGAAACCTTTTAACATTATTGTATAGGTAATACCTAGAAACTTTTTCTGATACACCATTGGCTAAAATTATTGGATTAGGCTCTGGAATTGGTTTCACATTACAAATTTGAATATCTTTTTCTGTGTTAAGGAAAACTTGTTTTTTCTTTTATAACAGTAGAACTATTGGGTTGTTCGGAAAGTAATTACGTTTTTTCGAAACCAACTTCACACTTAAGCCGCATAACCATTATATGTCTGGAGAGCTGATATTGCAAGGTTTGTGTGTGAAAAAGTTCTATTAATTCTACACAGTTGTTTTTGGTTGGTGCCCTTTTGAATATGGAGAGCAATAGCAGCATAAAAAATCATATATATCATGTTGTGAACGCTGTCAATTAGAATTATTCTAATATTGGAAAACCTGTTATCTACTAAAAAACTAATCAAACCACCGCAATTTGATACTACCTCTCTTACACTTGCCATCTGGATCACTCACTTTCAACTTGTAACCGAAAACGAACGAAAACTCGTACAACCCTAAGCCCTACACACTAACATCTTACTCCAAACTACTGACCTAGTGAACTGAACTCTGATAATCAAAGTGTAAACACACGCAATGCAATTCTCATATACCCCCTCCCCAAGGGTATCTTGGCCGACCTAGTCTTTGAAAAATAAACAAGTCGTGGGTTGCTGTTTTGCTATTTACAGTTACTAAGAATGAATTTTTATGGTCAGAAAATCACAAAATTTATTCCATTCAATACACTTTTTTCTGAAATTGAAATAATATTCAAGTACTTATGATAATAGTCATTTGAGATTTGAGGGTGAAAATTTCAATTATTAACAGGATACGTGACAAAATTTTAAATACATAATGATTTCTCTTTCTATCTCAAATTTAGAATAAACATATGAAGATGTCGGATATTAAATTACAATTTTTAATTTGATATTTGCAATAAACATCGATAATAATAAACAATTTCACCCGCCTGCCGTTTCACATAGGGACGGCCAAGGGTTCTCGGCCGACCTCGCAAGTGTCACAGTCGAGGTATTGTAGAGTTCCATAATAGGAAGTTCGAGCGACGTATGTGTTAGATGAAATCATAAACTGAAAGCTGTGGCTCGGCTGGCTGAGCTGCGTTATTACGTATAAGGATAGATGCGGGAACTTGGAATAAAAATTATTTGAGGTGTTTGACCGAAATAATGTGTACTTCGATGTGTTGAGTGGAAATATGAGATATATAGAGGGCAGAGGAAAAGATATTAAGGGAATTTCTCGAGATTTAAATATTGCTAATAATTTTTCAAATAAGTTTCGATTAAAAAAATATTTATTTTCACCTTCTCTTTTTCGGTTGCCTACCCTGACGAGCCGTCACTGCTCTGGAGCATTATTTTTGCTTTCATTTAGTTAAAATAAAACTAAAAGATGAATACAACTGACTTAGTCTTATTCAAAGAGGTAAATAACATCACGTTTCTGCCACTAGACTCGAATTTATGAAAAAGGATACATTGGCCATCAGAATTTATAATGGAATCGTCTGGAGGTGTGTTCTTCATTAAAATCTGAGCGGCTGGAAATTCGGTTTGCAGTCTTTGCGTGAAGGCACCTATCCTCTCATATTCTAATCCTCTGTAGATGAATTGTTTATTCTACAACGTAGAAAAAGTTGAAGAAAATAATAAAAACTCGGTTCACACATCCTGAAGTAAGGTTAGGTGTAATATAAAACTCACCCTGACAAAAAGTGGAAAACTGAGACCATAGTAACCAACCCTGAAATACTCAGGCTCAGGACGGAGTTGAGTTAAAATGTTATCGTAAAATTTCGCACGGTATTTCAGTATATCACTGAGAGCTTTATAATCGAAAGATTGCTCTTCATAAACAGCTGCCAGTTCTTTCAGTAAAGGAATACCTTCTTCCCAGCACTGAAAATTGAAAAAAAAAATTAATGTTTAATTTTCCTACAAAAAAAGTATTTAAATTCACCTTTCCTTTGTCGAAATAATGAATCATTTGTAAATAGAGTTTTTCCTTCAGTTGACTTTCCGTTAAATTTGCGTTATTGAGATCAGACACTGGAGTGTGGTTAGTCCAACTGAGTTGATCTGCATGTAGTTTCATGGTGAAACCAGCCTCTGTATAGTTTTCGGCAGAAAAATGCAAATCGTGTAACTTGTAAATATACCTCAGATACATTTCCTTACGATCAAATTCGTTTTTATAAAAATTCTGGAATAAATCAGGCAGTTTATTGCAATAATATCACAAAAATAAATAATAACTCACAAGAAGGTTGAATGTACAAGACATCCTTTTATCCCTATTTTCATCACCTTGAATAACACTTCTATAATCTAATAACCTCTCTAATAAACGGCTCACTGAAGTTATGAAGGCTGCGCCACTTTCTTTCCAAGTTGGATCCTCACTCTGGACTCTACCCAGAAGCCTGTAATATAAAATAAAAAGATTGATAGAGAAGTTATTACAAAGAGAAAAGTCACACTCATTATATTTACTCACACATTGCTCAAATGCTCCCTTAAGTTGCATGTAAAAATGTTTCAGTGTTGAATCATAAACTAGCATATAAATATCGAATTTAAGACTTACATGGTATTGAATAACCTTCGATATTCATCATCTCCCTTATTTTCTGATATGAGTGTATCCAATTTGTCGATCAGTTCAGTTTCGACTTGTCTGAAATTACCCCTTGCTCTTTGTTCACACTCCATCATGTCGAAAAAAATGTGCAAAGTTGCCTTCCTCAGTTCTATTTCAGGTACTAATGTGACTTCCAGAAACGGTCCTACCATTGAAGGAATGAAAGCAAGCTTGCATTCTCCTAAAAAAGGCCACGAGTCTCAAATTGTTTGCAGTTTTCCAGATTTGATAAATTTCTTGTAGGAACTCTATTTAGACTTGATGTGATTTTCTTAAAATTTCAGGAAAAATAATATTAGGTGTACAAATAAGTTTCCGCGGTTTTTTATAAAAAATTAGGATTTTATTGTAAAGGAAAAGTACATTACGTTTTATTCAAAGTATTTTCCATCATTTGCCACTACTTTTCCCCATCTTTCTGGCAACATTCGGATACCCCGTCGAAAAAACTCTTCATCTTTTGACGCTATCCACAAATCTACCCAATTTTTGGTGTCTTCATATGATGTGAAGCGCTGCTCAGACAGACCATGTGCCATCGACCGGAACAGATGATAATCAGAAGGGGCTAAGTCTGGTGAATACGGCGGGTGGGGTAAAACTTCCCAGTTGAGTGTTTCCAAGTATGTTTTTACCGGCGCCGCAACATGTGGACGAGCATTATCGTGTAAAAGAATAATTTTGTCGTATCTGGAGTAGTAATGGGCGCGTTTTTCCTTAAGTGCCCGACTCAATCTCATCAATTGTGTTCGGTAGAGAGCTCCAGTAATGGTTTCGCTTGGTTTCTACAATTCATAATACACGACACCAAGCTGATCCCACCAAATACACAGCATGAGTTTTTTTTCCATGAATAGTCGGCTTAGCTGTCGATGTTGATGGTTCGCCGGGCTTAACCCATGACTTTCTCTTCTTTGGATTATCGTAGTGAATCCATTTTTCGTCGCCAGTGACTATACGATGCAAAAAACTCTTTTTTTTATTCCTGGCAAGCAGCATTTCACTCATGCATAATCGGCGTTCAACGTCTCTCTAGGCTTTAGTTCATATGGAACCCACTTTCCTTGTTTTTGAATCATTCCTAACGATTTTAAACGATGTGAAATTGCTTGTTGAGTCACTTGTAGAGTAAGTGCAAGTTCTTTTTGCATTTGGGACGAATCTTCCTCCAATAGTGCTTCTAATTCCATGTCTTCGTACATTTTCGGCCTTCCACTGCGTTCTTTGTCTTTAACGTCAAACTCACCGTTCTTAAACTTTTGAAACCATTCCTGACAACTTCTCTCACTTAAAGCAGCTTCACCATATGCTTCTAGAAGCAATCGATGCGCCTCAGCTGCAGATTTTTTCACATTAAAGAAGTAAATCAAAAGTTCCCGCAAATGATGCTTATTCGGAATAAAACTTGACATGTTTGCACGAAAAAAATTGCGTGATCCTGATACGGAATCACTAGTACTTTAAGGTTATGGTGTTGCCAGATGACTAAACTTGGGATATTACGTTTTACATCTGACAATTTCTCCATAACCTTCTGGTGGGGCCATCTTTTGACAAACCGCGGAAACTTATTTGTACACCTAATAGTATATTCTAATACAAGTTGCAGAATGGGCACCACTCATGCATTTCCCATTCGTGTTGGAATTGCCTTCTGCAACCAGTATAAGAGGATATTTTCTCTATTTCAGTCAAGAATTGTGACAAATTTATTGGAATTCAATGAAAAATTCAGATTATATCTCCTAGTGCCTTTTGTATTTTATTTTCGCAGTTGGTGGGACTGATACGGAAATTGACAGAATATAGAATTTGAATAGTGCATTCAAATCTCTACATAAAGGTATTTCAAGCGAATAACCAAGAGTAACCGGTTATCTTTGGTCTTTTGTGGTAAATACCTTTTGCAATCGAGCGGCTTGGGTTATAGATCCGTGACGTCATGAGTTAACCTCAATTTGATCGAGAAATGTCAAGAATCGTAACCCTAAGCAGGGTTGATTTCTAATTAGCAAGTAGGGTTAGATGTGTATAAACATGAAAATAGTAAACAATAGCAAGGACTTTGAATTATTTGGAAGTTGAAAAACTGATCTTGGTAGAACCGAAAGACTATTGAATATTTCACAGAGATAATTAATAATCCAAACTTTATAAGTAGCAACACGAATTCGATTTAACGAAATGGAAGTTCAACTCCAGGTAGGAACTAAGGCAATTTAAGATCAAATTAAAAATAATACGCTCTTCCTAAATTCACAGGTTCAAAAGAAAACTTAAAGAAAGTGGGTGAAATGTTGTGTCGTTTAGATTGAAAGAACTCATCAAAAATGGGACCACAATACCCCTGATATCAAATAAGAATGTAGAGTTTTTCAACATAATAAAAACCAGAGCAATTATGAAATACAGTTCTTGAAAGAAGTAAATACTCAGGATCTAATATAATCATGTGTTCTGAATAATGTTGCTGAAAATCATGTGGAAATTGTAAATTACAGATCAGTAATACAACTGGTCTGTCAACTGAAGGTGCGTTGGAATGAAACTTATAAATCCAATGATTTTCTTGAATTTTAACTTTGAGAGCTGTAGGTATTTGGTCACAATTTAAATTTTAGGAAAACATTCAATGGAGAAAAATTACATTTCTATAAATCACCTAGGTAAAAAAAATTATTTGGAAACCATTAGAAGCATTGTAAAATGTACAGATTAAGTTTGCTTTTCATTAGAGAAAAACAGAATTCCTTGTGTATTTTGTTAGCTGCAGTAATCAAAAATTTTATCAGCAGCTGCAAACATTGAATGCAGTGAGAAACTTCACCAGTCATCAACTGAAAGTACGTTGAAGTAACACAGAAAAACCATCTATTCTTATTGAATTTGTTATAAAGATAATATTAAATTCTATTTCAAATTTCAGGATAACTCTATAAGAGAAGAAATAAAAGGTTCAAAGAGCAAATGTCATTTGTGTGAAGCAATCTAGATTGATAATGATTTGAAAATTACAAGAAACCTGAAAATTAAAGCCACAAGAAATCAATAAAAATCCATTGAGAATTCTGTTAATGAAACTATGAAAAGATAAATTTTCAGGTTGCTTCAAATTTATGTTATGTGTGCAATACTGAGAGTATCTGCAAAGCATCGTATCAATAGTTTGGGTGTTCTGATGTTCTGAGAATGCACAATATGATAGCAATGAGGAGAAATTTCAAGGCAGATCATTAAATTGAAAGAAGAACCAGTAGGAGTGACCAAATAACTCTTTTTTTTTAAATTGGAATAAACTGAAATATACAAATTCAAAATATTGTTTGTTAAAACCATCATGAGATTTGTCATTGTCGTTCCTAAAGTTAAGAGATTAAGAAGTTCTTTCATTGCCTTTTTGTGTTTGTTTCAAATTTTCATTAAGTATAATCTTGAAATAATGGAAAAATAGATTAAATTTCTAACTCTGGAAAAAAATTCGTCATTGACTTTAAAATTAAAACGATCCCATTCTGTCTCTTTGAATTAATTTTCTTCCTTTCACTAGCTGTTAATATTGATATTTTTCATTTTAATCATTTCTTGTCATTTTCTTCATTCCTAGTTACTCACAAAATAATTTTTTTTTATGATCATTTTTTTACATGTATAGATATTATATGAGTCTAATTTGGTATTTTTTCCTTGTTAAATTTATTGTAGTTTCAGTAATTCCATTATAAGGATAAATTGGCTAATAAAAAATTGCTTATAAAAATGTCTTTTTGTTTATATAAGCTTCGGGAATGGGCCCTTTTTATCTGAATCAGATAAATTCTCAGATAACCTATGAGCATAAATAAACGCGAATCAAAAGAATGACAGCACGGTTAACCAAACCCGAGCATTCAAGCGATGATTTCTGGTTATTCTTTCTGGATTTCGAAGGAATAACCAAGAAGAACCAGCAATAACCGCTAGATGGACCAAAATAATAACCTGGTTACTCTGGGTTATTCGCTTGAAATACCATATGGTTTAATATTGACAATTGACATGCAATGGACGTGTGTTGACATTCGAAAGGATAGGATGTCAGTGTTGTCAACCACAAAAAGAAAAATATAACTGAAAACAATGTTGTAATGAATTCATTACAGCACTGTTTTTAGTACAGTAATGAACTTATTACGACACTGAAATAGAGAAACAAATGTCATTTGACTGTAATATTCCAATATATGCGCTATATAGGCTCTTCATCAATCTATTTAGATTTGAAAGAGTTGTTGAATCAGCAACTGATTACGTGGAAGAGCTTAGCAGTGATAAACAAATATCAGTTTTAGTGGAAGTTCTGCTTCACTTTGAAAATGTTGATGCTACTTGTTTAAACATCATTTCCTCTGATTTAAAAATAGTATTAACATTTCCAATATTACAAACTGTACGTTTCACATTCATTTAAAGAAGTCAGATTAGATTGTTCAATATTAAAATAAAATTTCCCTTTTGCATTTCATTCAACATTCCACGTTACTTTTGAGAAATTAATAATAAACGTTAAAGTTTAGATTTTACGTCTTTGTTTGTGATGATGAGAAACTTAAACTCTTAAAGTGAATTACTTGATTAGAAGGAGGCAGTTTCAATTTCCAAAAATTTTATTTTCACGATAGCTGTTTCACCATATTATGGCATCTTCAGGTTGTTACATTTCAACTGACTAGTCAGTCAAGTAATTAAAATGAATTTCCAACAAGACCGAATCCGTCAAATATTTTTTTTAAGTCAAAATATATAACTGTTCTCACCTAATTGTGACCACATGGACAAGATTTGAAAACCCATCAACACCCTCATATCGCCATATTTTTCTATAATCTTTTCCCGCTTTACGTCTGAAAACTGTTCCAACTGAAGAGATTCTTGGGTCAAATAGTGAACTGCCAAATTGAAATAGTTGGTCCAAAGCTAAAATCAATAACTTTGAGTGAGTAAAACCTTCAAAACTATTTTCATCAACTTACTTCTTTATCGATGTAACCGGTGTGAGTATCCAGGAATTTAAAAGCTAAAGGCTGCGCTAATTCTTGAAGAGATTTCAAGATGATGTTGCTCATAACCATTTTGATGACAAGCCAATCTTTGGAGTAGACCTCCTGTACAACCAAATTTCGGAAGACTAAAAACACCCTGAGTAAAAAGTCCTTTAGTAATTTACGATCATGACTAGGGCCCATGAGAACCTCCCATAAACGTTTATAATGATACTCGTCTAACAACTGTAAGATTCCAAGCATGCAGGCAACCAAACAACCCTAAAATAAGAATATTAAATAGTGTTCATCGTAAATTCTCTAATTAAAAAACTTACTATTATCTTTGTATCTTTGTCCAGCAACATCAGAACTGTTTGGAGTAACACTTCTAAAATACTAATGCATAAAGTGTCAACGTCATGGTGTATGCAGTTATTTACTTTTCCTTGTTCGTCAATTTTGCGTTGCTTAAAAAGATAACCTAATATTTCGGATAATACCTCAGTACATACCGTCAGTTCATCTCTATGTATAATATGGAACCTCAAGTGTTTGCAAGCACAACCTAATAATAAACTTCTGGATTCTGTAAAGAAAGTGATTTGTTGGTTTAAAAACTGAAACGTATCTGATCTTTTTCTAACTCACCGTCATCATGGAAAAGTTTACTGGCCACAAGGTTTTTTATGCAGACTAATTTAGCTTGTACTAATGGTAAAGGTAATTCTTTGGGGATAGTATCCAACATTGTAGCTGCAATCTTAGAAACTTCTAATATTGGCAATACATCCACCAGCTGTTCATAAACTGAACTTATCGATAAAAGCAATGCCACCTACAATAATGAGTATTACAAATTATGACAAAGAAAAAGATTGAATTTCAATGATATGATGATATGAAAAACTTCCATTATACACACGGCAGATGGACCGTCAAATTTTTTTGGGGCGTTGGTAAGGTCATTTTCTACCTTTTCAGTCTTGGAACCTTGGTCCTTAGTATTACGGTTACGGAGGTATGGTTTTTTTATTAGGTTTTTCTAAATTACCCAAAATGTACCCTTCGAAGCCACATAACTTTTTTTGCGTGGGCTTTTACATGCATTTTTTTTATTGTATTAAGTCTACATGAGTGTGTGTTTAAAAAAAAACGTATTTATTGTTACAGATAACACCACAAAATTAACACGTGGGCCTTTTATTAAAAAAAAATTATGAAAGTATGTAAACATCTCCACTCCTATTGAAATTTTAATAAAAGTTACAGCTATTACAAACTTAGTTTTATTTTAAAATTTCCTTTGGTTTATAATGTTGATAACCATATGCTATTTACGTAAGTCAATAAAAAAAATAATACTGCAAATAAGGCTTTAGTCGGAAGAGTGAAGAAAGTCGCACCTAAATAAAAGTACGGATTTCGACACAACACAGCGAGCAAGGAAAATTTTACCTGCCCGTTTTAGACGCGTGTGAATTATTATTACTATTTCTGTCCTTAGGTTGGATTGGGTTAGTCGTCGCTGACTGTGATTCGAGATTTAACTCTCTCTGCTGTTGGAAGTGTCTGTGCCGCGTTGTTCAGTTTTTTAAATTTGTATTTTTTTGTTTTTGTTATTTTTATCGACTTTTTGCTACTGTTGTTTTAATTTTGGTTGTTGATATGCCTAATTTCACCAACGCTGAGTATGCTGATATGGTGATGGCATATGGCAAGACCGATGGTGTTGCTCGTGCAGATCGAAGATTACCCCACCACGAAACATTCTCCACGACTTATCGACGATTAAGAGAGACTGGGAACTTAAATTTTCAAGAGCCTCGGGTCAATGTGAGGCAACACCATGTAGCAGTTGACGATCAAATACTTCAAGCCTTCGAAGAAGATCCAACTACAAGCATTCGTGTCGTTGCTCAAAGACTCAACTTAACAGATTGGAAAGTTTGGTCAGTACCTCGGGATAAAAATCAACACGCTTTTCATTACACCCCGGTACAAGGTAAATGAACTTTTTTATTGATAAATTTGTCCTTTTACCTGCGAAAAAACTGTTACAGACTAATGAATTTTATTAATTGTTACAGGTGTTCATGAAGGCGATTCTGCCAGACGGTTGGAATTCTGTAGATTTTTGCTGCACACAGATGTCGATGACAACTTGTTTCTAAAACGAATTTTGTGGACAGACGAATCCTGTTTTAACCGAGAAGGAATAACAAAACTGCACAATTTACATCACTGGACACCTTAAGATGAGAATCCCCACGTGAAAAGGCAAATGAGTTTTCAACAAAAATTTAGTGTTAACGTTTGGGCTGGTGTGATAGGAAGACATCTCATCGGGCCACACTATTTACCGGCTCGACTAAGTGGGCTTGCTTATTTGCATTTTTGCAGAATGCTCTGCCGGAGCTACTAGCCGATGTTCCGGCTTCGATGAAGACGTGCCGATTGTGTTCCAGCATGAGTTGCCCGGCACATTTCTGAGAGACGAGATCACCTCGACAACTCTTTTCCAAATTCATGGATAGGCAGAGCCGGCCCCATCCCTTGGCCCGCAAGATCTCCAGACCTAACACCATTAGATTACCATGTCTGGGGTAGAGCCAAAGAATTTATTTCACAGAGGTACCTACAAGAGAGGTGTTGATTGAACGCATAAACGCGGCATTTGTGGTAATGAAAGAAGAAATGTTGCTTGCCACTACAACGGTCGAAATCATGTGTCGGGCGTGCATTCGGAGTAGAGGAGAACAATTCGAACAGAATTTACGTTAAAGAATCGTGTTATTTTACTTTGTTAATAAACAATCATAAAAAAACTGTATTTTACTAAAATATGTCCTTACTTTTCTATTTTATCTAAAACACTATTTGTAGTATTTTTTTATTTATCGACTAACGTAAATAGCATACTTTTAGAACCGAGATAAACCAAAGAACGTTTTAAAATAAAATTAAGTTCGCAATAACTGTAACTTTTTTTTTTATTTCTTTTAGAAGTAGAGATGTTTTCATACTTTCATAATTTTTTTTAATAAAAGGCCCTCGTGTTAATTTTGTGGTGTTATCTGTAACAATAAATACGTTTTTTTCAAACACACACTCATGTAGACTAAATACAATAAAAAAATGCATGTAAAAGCCCACGCATAAAAAGTTATGGGGCTTCTAAGGGTACATTTTGGGTAATTTAGAAAAACCTAATAAAAAAATCATACCTCCCTAACCGTAATACTAAGGACCCAGGTTCCAAGACTGAAAAAGTAGCAAATGACCCTACCAACGCCCCAAAAAAATTTGACGGTCCATGTGCCGAACACCCTGTATTTTTATGAAACTACACTACAGTTCAAAGTACTTCTTTTGGTATTTCAAAGATTGTAAACTTCAGAATATATATCTGTGAATAAATAATAAACTCGGTTACCTGCGTATTGGTGATATTTGGCTCAGTCATAATCAGCATTTTATTCAGGGAATTGAACACAGCATACAAATCTCTTTTGAAGCTATCTTCGAACTGTCCACAAGTAGCCCGAGAAAAAAGCAACCTACTCTGGATTATAAGTTTGAAGATATACTCCAAACTTTTGTAGCATTTCTGGATAGGTTCCTGTTTCTCAAACGACAAAATCCAATCAGCGCAATGCTGAACACTCGTGAGCAACCCCCTGAAAATTCTCCATTTAAAAATTACCACCCAAATACAAAACGAAAACTTACTTATAAACCAAAGCGGCCGAAAAGTGATTTTTGATATAAGCGTCCAAAACAGGTTTGAAATGTTGAAATTTCGATTCATCCAACAATATAAAAATGGACACTAGCACATGGAAAACCAAACCGCTGTATTGAGTGGAGTTTCCATCTTCTGTTGAAAATAGAGCGAAAAGTGCATCTAGAACGTCTTGTAAAAATTTAACTAACTCTTCATCTCCGAGCTTCAACACCCTCTGCAAGGAATCCTGTATCCTTTCTGGATGCGATTTCCACCTCAAAAGAGCCAAGAGATCAACTGTAAAGAAATCAATGGCATAAATCCTTCATTATAGTTAATGTTAAAATAAACATATCAAATCAGGCAGTTCGATGAACATATAAGTCAATAAGTAGATAATAAGTTTATTCTCGAGCATATTGACTACTTATTCCTGCAACAGTATATGCTCAATGAGAACTAGTCATTTAACATAATATTCTTACCATTTTGAGTAAGTTTTGTAGAACACAGCAAAGTTTTTATGAACACAGCTTCTTTCTGACTCCGAGAAAACTGTCCGCTTGCCTCATGATTACCCTCATAGTCCTTAGTGAAAGCCGGAAGAGACAGGTAGCCGCAGTTCTCCAATTTCTGAAGATCTTCACACTTGTATATGTACAATTCATGTGAACCGTCTTGAATTGCTGCGCCATCTTTGTCCATTAACCGGATGAAAGAGAAACCAAACAGTTTCTTGTCATTTTTCTCTCTAGCTGAAAACAGATTCAATGTGATTTTTTGATGTGGAGATAATTTCAATACTTACTGGAACAGTGTCTGAATTCGAATCTCACATGTGCGCCGGCAAATTTGTCTATAGGCAATGTTAACCTAGACAGTTCTGCCCATGCAGGAGAGTTGTGATGGTATATTATCATCGAATTGTATATTGAAGATCCTTCCATTCCAGAGGCTCCCCACAAGCAATCCTTAAACAATTATGTCTAATTTAAACATCTGTAGAAACCGATTAACCAAAATGCATTGAACAAGTATACTTTAATGCATAAAAATAATGAAACTATATATCAAGTAGTTGAAAATATAAATGTAATGAATTGTATAATAGACTCACCTGGATCCTATTTTTTTCACTATCCAGAACAACAATGGTAACTTCTATATTCTTTCCGGTGGACTTCCCACCCCTTTCGAAATCTCCACGTTCTAAAGAAATATAAAGATCGTTCCTGACATCCCCGGGCATAATGACGTCGGGGAAACCTAGTTTTTTCGTTAAACTAACATTCTTGAACAGCAACTGATTGTCTTCCTTAATTTGGGTGAGTTCACCGTGAAGAATTTTGAGTGATATCATTATTCCGTAGTTCGGAGGACATGTCAGAGCGTTGAATTTTCCAATTTGTTTTATTATGAATTCATGCAATTGGTGAAAATCCTTCTCTTCTCCTTGGAATACCTTTAAAAATAATTTCGTTTTAACGACAATTCTTTTACTACAATTACCACAAAACTGGAGCTGTTTAACACATATCATTTTATATTGCCGCTTCGAGTAAGGGGCACTAGTTTCCTTGAAGAGCTATATATTGCAATCACAACATACCACATGAATAATGATGTGATATGAAGTGTTACTCTTTATATATTATATGGGTTAAAGATACCTTCATATTGAATTCCTTTTCGTCAGAATCCTTTTCTTTACTGGCAAGGAATTTGCCCAACGGCTGGACCCCAACACCGTAAGGTCTTTTGTACACTTGCTGCTGTAGGGAGGCATATTTTTCAGTCTTTTTTGAGGTATCAGAGTAAATCATTTTGCCAATCCTGATAATGTGAGCAATTATAAAAATATCACTATTTAAATCAGAGTTACCTAGATCCTGAAATTGTATAAATTAAGAAATATACTTTGTTTTGATATGAATAGGTTACCGTAAAAAAAGTGCAGTTACTGTGTAATTTCTCTACATAATTAGAGAAACCTTCTTTGGATATCCTGACCAGGAACCTTTCTGTGATATACTTGCATTTGGCTGCATCATAAAGCGAAAAGTATATCTCAGTATCTTCGCCAATATGATGGCCAAAGTCACGCATACAGAAGTACAAATGGTGGGTCAACACTTTTTTGGTCTCTTTCTTCTTGAGGGTACCTCTTGCCTGTAAGAATAAACTACTTGATTGCAAGTATAATTGAATGGCTTTTCATGCCATAGATCGATATTAAATTAATTATAAATCTCCATTTCTCCTAGAGTCATGGCAAAATCAAAGCTACCTTTGGTAGCGGTGTCTTGGTCTTTGAACTCTCACTTGAAATAAGTTGCTCTATTTTTGGGCACCTAGAAATTACAGTAGCGTCGTACCGGTCTGCGGTGAGCCTTAGACTATGAGTACCTTCGTGCAGATTTGAAAGGAAACAAAAATACACCGTGGGTGAACCTACTGGTTCTTGGTTCTTTAACCATAGGTACCCTTTAAAGGAAAGATACGTCTGCTATTGTGTAGCTAAAGAGCAGGAAGAATTTAGGGTAAACTCCAAATCAGCCCATCAAATTGATATGATTTCAGTGCCCTATAAGTAGGAAATGAACATGTGTACTTATATTTCTCACCGTAGTGTTTTCTGCACTGGATACGTGTACGTGAAAAAGTTCCACCACTGACATAGAGTCAGAATTGACCATTTCAGCCCCTTGTCGAGGTACCAAGTCCAATCCCAGTTTTCTAAAACGAAAAATTTTCATTATTTAGAGAATCTCCACAGAATCCACTGATTTACGTAAAAATAAAAATCTCTTTATTTTATCGAGGAAAGTAAGATATCAAGTGGAAAAAAATGCAAACGATCCAGCGCAATAATTAAACGATCTTAAGAGTTGAGTTATGAATAATTCTATTACCATATAAGTTAACTGAAAAAATGGCAGAGCGCTAAGTATTTGACAATAGAGTAGCTGAAATTTCTAGGCTATTTTGATATTGAATCTTTTATATGAACACACAAAAATTTTTATTTCGATATATAAATTCATTCTATGTTCACAAGCCATTGGGCTTTGACGTGTGTGTATTTTCAACTATGAAGAAAATACAACCTCTTAAATTTTTTATAAAAAATATTTAAAGACAATGGAATTTTTTCTTAGATAGTAAATGTGTTGTAAAGGTGAATCTGCTCCTTCAAATACAATGGCATGTTAGTGGACTGCTTTGTCTAAAGTGACCGTACCAGATCCACGAGAAATGTCCAAAACTTATTGAACTATTGAGTAAGTATACTATATTGTTACTAGAGATGTAAGTTTGGGTTAGAATGAAATTGATTATTCCATAACGTCTAAAACAAGTTGAAAAAGTTAAAACTCTGTGAGTGGTTTTCTTTTTAATTCAAGGTATATATACAGGGTTATGATTAAGTAATGCACAACAATCATAAAACGTACAACTTTTGAAAAAAATGCTAAAACACGTCAAACGGTGTTTTATATTCCGCATCTCTTGATAAAAGCTACAAAAATAACAAGTCAATTTTGTCAAAGTTATGACGTCATCAACATATTTTGTAATGAAGCTTGATTTTTCTTGTATAGGAGAATCATTCTTCATTTTAAGTATTCCGATTGTTTGATATATTTTCCGTTCCCCTGTATACGCCTTAAGATTCGAAGTCGTTGTTTCAGAGTTTTTCGGTGAGAAAAAAAGGCATGAAAACATAAATTTCTCTTCGCTAGAATCCGATAAATCTGTTTTTACGCGATAAACCGAAATCGAAGATGATTTTAGGCGACAAATACCACACCTGTGTGTGTCCGTTTCATCTCCCCCCGGGAGAGTATAAAAGACCGTGTTGCCCCCGGTATTGGATTAATTATATTAGTTCCGATTAAGATTATCAATGATTTAGATGATATATTGGTTCCGATTAGTGATTATAGTTCCGAATTCGATTAAGATTTGTGGTAGATTGTAGATAGATAATTTTATTCAGATTTCAGTTTTTAGTTCGATTCAGTATTCACAGTAGTTTATTTTATTTTTTTTATTATTCAATATTAGCGATTTTGGTTTATTTCATCAGTGCACAGAGTGTGGTTTTTGCCGGACGTCAGTATCCCGAGCGACGAAAGAAAAAAGAAAAGTGAGTAAACGATAACCCCATTGCCGAAACCCCTTTATTTCAATTTCATCAAAATCGCCTATTTTTCCGAGTTCGATTTCATTCCTTTTGCAGAAATTCTGTAGACTTCCTGTCCACGTAAACAGTTGGCAACCCTCCGTCTGTAGATAATAATTATTCTTAGCTCTTCTCGCGAGCCAGTAAAATTTTTATTCAGATTACCGTCAATCACAATTTGTTGCGTTCTATTTGCGAGAAAGTAGCGTTCGCAGCCAGATTGATTTTGATTTAGAATTAATTCATTTTTATGCATTTCACTTGCAATTGTTAATGTCCTTAGAAAGTGTTATTTCCACAAGTATAACTGAATTCTTGCGTTCTGTTTAAATTGTTACAGTAGATTACCGAATTGATTTATTTTCACCTTCATACTGTCAGTTTAAATCTGTTATTTTGCTGAAAGATAGTTGATTCCTTACGTTATTTGTATTCAACATACCGTAGTGATTTTCTGTACTTATATATCGAATTAATTTATTTTCACCGTTCATACTGTCAGTTTAAATCTGTTATTTTGCTGAAATATAGTTGATTCCTTACGTTATTTGTATTCAACATATCGAGGTGATTTTCTGTAATTATATACCGAATTAATATATTTTCACATTTCATGCTGTCAGTTTAAATCTATTATTTTGTTGAAATATAGCTGATTACTTACGTTATTTTTATTCAACATACTGAGCGAATTTTCTGTATATATATTCAGAATAAATTATATTAAATTTTTGCCTATTTGATTGCTCAAATTATCGCTAATAGCTTAGATAAAACCGAACTCTATCTTCGACTGGAAGCTACCTTGGTAGGTTTGCTATTCTCCCTGATAAGCAAAGAATAGCTGGCGCCCGAATATATATAATAATAATAATATAATATAGGTGTTTATTCTTTCACATTCATTAAGGCAAAAGCTCCTAACGTGAAGTCTTTGTTGTTACATTGGATATAATGATTATGAACATCAAGAAATCCAAGAATAAACGAAATTATTTAGTGAGGAAATATAAAGTATTGTACTTCACATAGTAACTCGAAATATTTATTCTGTACTCCCTAGAAGTAATGAAAATATTAGGAAGGAAACTGCGCTTCAAGTGAAAATAGAAAACTATGAACCATCATCAACATTAAAGATGGTTTACAAAATTTTAAACACTCTTCAAAAGCTTTATTTCAGAACATCAAAAATACAAATCAATTTAAATTACGAATTTTCCAAATTATATTCGTTGTATTGATCATTAATACATTCTGAATCATCAAACTGTTTCTTGAGTCACGAAAAATGATCAGACACAACACAGTATCGTTAAAAATCATAAATCAAGATATTCTCCTCGGGGCTAAGCTTCAAAAATAGCGTCGATTTCGAGCCGAAGAAAATGAGTCATGGCTGAAACATTTCACGACATCAGGTTGTCAGTTACTAAGGTAGAAAGAAAAAGGAATAAAGAAGAATATGCGAATGACGAACGGTCTTTTATCACTTTCCTCTTTTTGCTTAATCTTCGTTACCGCATGTTGCCAATAAAGCAAAATTTCGATATAGTGGCACATGCCATGAGTGTCGTCTACACTCATTTAGCAGCTGGACACAGCCTATTTAAAGTTCAGGGCCAAAGTTCCCTTCAGGTGACGGTGTTAGGTGAACAAGAAACTTCTGGGAGAATACGAGGTGTACCCATTTTGAGCGCATACGTTATTTCTTCAGAAGCGAAAGCTTGATGGCAGATCTGTATATTCTGCTGCTATTTTTTGGTATACCTTTCAAGTTTGGATTTTTTCTCGGGCTCACTTTCTTCATTTATCGCAAGGTTGCGGCGCATCAGTCGAAATTTCTAAAATATGGTGAAAGACTTTATTACGATAGTGTTTGTTTTAATCTGAGACTCGTGCTATGTATCTTTTTATTTTTATTTTGCTATTCAAAAGGGGGTTATCCCGTACATTCTTGTTTCTTTTATTATCATAATACACTGCTCAACAATTGATAGGGATCACTTACTTTTTCTAAATTTATTTCTGAAATATTCGCTCCAAGATTATAAATTTAGTCAGATATCAGAGTATTTTCAGTTGATAATATGGTTCACTTGAGAAAAGAATGAAAAAATGGAAAGTTGGAGAGAAAAAAAGACTTTATTAGGAACACTCAAAATTCTGTGTTTGAATAACATAAAAATTTATGATGAAACCACAAGAAGGCTGAAATTTCGGTTAAGCTAGTACCTAGTTGATCCCCCACGAGCTCGTCTCAAGCATTTTACCCTACGGACATACTTTCAATCAAAAGATTTATATTTTAAAATTTCCAAATAAAAGCGTTAGAAAGGTCCTCCAGGTTATTGATCGGTTGTTCTAAGGTTGACAATTGTCTAGACATCTCAGACCAGACATGTTCGATGCAAGTTCGAGAGCGAGCTGGCCAGTCCATCTTATCAATAGCATGAGTTTCTAGCGCTTCATTAACCAGACGACTACGGTGTGGACGGGCATTATCATCAATTAAAATGAAATTCTCGCCCAAGGCAGCCGCAAACGGAACAATTATGGGTTCAATAATCATATCGTGATATCTCTGGCTGGTCATTGTGGTGTTCTGCAGAACAACCAACTCTGTGCGTTGGTTCAAACAAATACCTCCCCATACACATATAGAACCTCCGCCAAAAGCTGTTGTGGGTACCATAAACTGTTCTGCATATTTTCGACCTCTTTTCCTCCAAGCAAGAATACGTCCATCGGAGTTGACCAAACGAAATCTAGACTCATCCGTAAATAAACATCGGCTCCAATCTTCAACTGTCCAATTGCGGTGCTCCTCAGCACATTGCCGTCGATGAACCCGGTGTTCCCTATTCAAACGGGGATGTTGTACCCTCCTACGTGTTCTCAAACCACGAACATGTAGTCGTCTTACAGTCTGGTTCGAAATTAGAACCAAAGAGTAGAAACAAGAGGGTGCATTCTGTCAAATTAGTACTGAAAATTTTGTTCACGTATTTCGAAGCGAAACCACAGAATCGCATAAAACGATTCCTCCCTTGACTCAAAATCCCATAAGAGCAATGTAAATCGAGGCAACACCAATGAAATCACATTTCGTTATCACGTGCAATAAGATAGCCAATCGGTTCCTACGTTCTTGTAGCAGGAATCTAAACAGAAAAGGATTTTAATCGACATGAAGATGAATTTGGAAAAATCATTTTTTATTTATTAGGAAATATGAAAGCACTTTTCTTTCATCACAAGTGATTCTGAACGATTTACTTCAGGAACCAATACGCAATTTCGTGAGAAGCAATATTTCCACTGTTAATTTGTATTTTCATCATTTGCAATCTATTTTAATTTATTACTAAAATATCTTATAACTTAAAGCTACAACAATTCAACTGAGAAAATTGTAAAAGTTCACACCTTTTAAAATTTTAGGTCATTGCCATACAACTTTGAGGAAGAGTTCAATAACAGAACATTTATTTCCCGTGGAATATGTGTGAAGACCAGAGAGAATTCATAAGAAACAAGAAAATATCATTTGACACAATGGACGAATTAAATAGTAATGATACCCACATATAGTTCAACTAATACTGCAGTTTTGTAAACAAACGAATAAGAAATATCCTTTTTCAAAATCGTATGAGAAGAAGAAATTTTCTTTTAATTGATCTTATTATATGAGGATGAAAATTGTTTGATAAGCATTTTTTAAAAATGTTCAAGTATTTCCTAATACAAGAATGTAAGAATAATGTATAATCTATTTTCATCGAAATTTTAATGGAACCATTATATTATGTTTGCAAGTTAGAAGTCCTTTGATTATTGATGACAAACTTCTTACGAAGAAGTTAATTTCTGTCTTATGAATTGTTTTACCAATTTCAAAGTTACACAAAATAAGCTGACAAATAATTGTAATCATAAAAGTTTGTGAATTTTGCTGATCAAGTTTTTTACCAATTCCAGGCAATAATTTCACTTTCATGTATTGAATGTCTAAATAATGGACTAAAACAAGAGTGCAACAAATAAAAAGGAAATTTTCTTTATAATTCATTTAATATAGTTACATCAAAAGTTAAAGAAATTCATTAAAAATTTGTAGTCAAGTTTCCTTCAGCATTATCAATCGTTGTTATATAATTATCTCGGTTCCATCTTAAGCATTCTCAGAACATAAAAAAAAACATAAAAGAGCAATTTCCTATTCTATAAAAATATTCATACAAACAAAGGGATCAGATCCCTGAACTTGATATCCAGTTGAACGGTAACTTTTGGAAGAAAACACTGAGAAATATTAACTTAACATCATTTGTGCTGCAGTATATTAAGCTTTCTAATTTTTTTATTTTTCCTTTTGTTACATTCATCACTCTGTAAATTTTGATTTGCATACTTCATTATGTAAAAAATTCTCATTTTTAAAACAAATTTAGCATATATTTGTATGAAACTGAGCAAGGATGATGAAAAGGGATAGTTCTCAGCTTTTGGATTAGCAGTTGATGAGATGTAGTGGCTTTCATGTTTTGTGATGTTTGCACATTGCAGTTTACCATTATTGTGGAACATGTTTGAGTTCCCTTATCGATTCCTATTCCATCGGTTTGTGTACCTATATCAAAGCTTTTCGGTCTCTCAAACAGGTTTAAAGTAGGAACAGCCGTTTTATTTAAGTAGCGATGAGACATTAAATAAGGTTCGAAGTGATCACTGCAAATCCTGTTTCCTCAGAATTGTCGCATCGCTGCAGGCCAATTTCCATTGCAGGGCAGCTGTTGTACTGCACCGCCGACCTCCCCCATGAACATAAGCTACTGAGTCGTTTTGGACGAACCTATTCCAAGCCCGACTCACGACACTTTGCGAAACATTCAACCGCCGGGACACTTCTCGCTGGGACAAACCTTCCTGTATCCACCGTATGATTTGGTCCAGTTGCACAGGAGCCAAACGTCTCCTCGGCATGACTGATAAGCTGATATTGTTCTCATTTCTTCAATTATTGTCACCTTATGTGTTTGAACGAGAGAAAAAAACAGATTTAATAACAAATACCACATTGTTTTTCACCCCACCTGTAACAGCCTACAGATAATAATCGATTTTGTGAACAAGAGCCGATGAAGTGAGCAAAATTTGATATAATCAACTCAAAACATCTTAATTTTTCCTTAGAGAACATATAATGTACAGATATTCACGAGATAACTTGAAAAAAATACAAATGAAAAGAAGTTCATAAGTGATCCCTAGCAATTGTTGATCAGTGTATGTAACATGTAATAAATAAATAAATAAATAAAAGGTTGAAATAATATTCTTAATTGATTGGTTCATCTATTGAAGAAATATATTTAACAATCATTTTCAGCTAATATAGAAAAGAGAACATAACGAAATCGGATCCCTGCATGTGAAAAATGAAGATAAAATAGAAATCAAAATAACTCTAGCTCATCTCTTGTGGATGATGGGGAGTATACGTCTGGATGACCCTGTATTCTTCATCAGCATTGGGACAAAACGATAGCATATTCTAATGGAACAAGCGTGCAAAAAAGGAATTGAAAAAATCATCGAGGCCATATTTGGTTCTTATAAATAAAGTTCACTCTATGAGATCTTTTCGGCCATCCCCTGTGTGCGAAGAATCGGTGGCCCGACTCGGCATTCTCTTCCCGCTGATGGTAATATATGCAGTTGACATGCACCGGCAAGTCGTCCGCTCTTAACCTTGCTAAGGAGGTTATTGGCCGTCGACTATGTGAATCGCTCACTGTAAGCCAAGTAGCTGGCCGACTGGTAGGTACCAAGCGGATACCTCTTCACTTATAGGCCCCATACAACGTCAATTCCGCTGCAAGTTTCATCCCGTCAATTCACGAAAGTAACCATTATGATTTTTTTTCTGCCAATGATCTCTAGGAAGTTGTTTTGTTCTTTCAAGTGGCTATTATTTATTAGTTTGATCGGATCATAATTGAAGAACAAATATCGAGGGAATCGATAAGGGGGGACACTTATTTTTATGTCGAGTCCAGGCAATTTTTATCACTGAAAATGGCTTCATGATTTTCCAATATATGAAATAAATGTAAACTTACGATGTTCTATGAAACAGGTAGGGAATTTTTGAAAACGGAATGTACAAGGTGTTTCTTCAACCTGCAAATTCAATCTGAACTTATCATAATTCCTACCCTGTAGTTTCGAAAAAGTATTGAAATTATTGAAAGAAAATAACCAAATTGTTCCGCACTGACAATTTCATCAATGTTGATCAAGTCCCCCAACCATAAACTCATTATTGCTTCCAAACTGGCTTGAGAAGTGTAAACTTCTTCTAAAATCTGACGGACTTCTACGGAATCACCCTGTAAGTTTTCGAATCATAAGCATCAATTAAGATACGAGGCATGTTTTTTAAGTAAGTACCGTTTTGCGATTCCGCCGCCGTAGCGCTACGGTCGGCGTTCCGCGCATGCGCGCTGGTTACCTACATCTCTTTTCTACGCACTGACGCCATTACAGTCTGATTCTTCATTGTATACGTTGTTCACTGAGTGTTTACCACATGTGCGGTAGTTTATTAATCAGGTTAGGAATGCCAGCGCCAAATCGTGAAATGAATGATACATTTGATCGAGAATTGGAACGGAAACGTGAATATGATCACCATGTATGTTATTAGATTTAGTAGTTCAAACGAATGTACACCTGTTGAATTTCCAATAAAGGGAAGTTTACTTTATACTTTAATGAAGGCAATCGCTGATGAATATAGACGCCATGACAGTCTGATTATTCATTGTATACGTTGTTTACTGAGTGTTTAAGATGCCTCCGACAATCGTGATTCCCGCTGGTTGTGAAGTACGGGCTGTTATACGCTTTCTTAGTGCTAAAGGCGTAAAACCGATCGATATTTATCGTGAGATTTGTGTAGTTTACGGACAAAACATTATGAGTGGTGGAATGGTAAGGAAATGGGTGAGAGCATTTAAAGATGGCCGCACAAATGTGCATGATGAAGAACGGAGTGGGCGTTTTTCGGTCGTTAAGGAAGATTTGGTGCAGAAAGTGGACGAAAAGCCCTGATCTGGCATCCAGCGACTACCATTTGTTCCTGCACTTGTAGAAACACCTGGGTGGTCAGCGTCTGCAAGACGAAGTCAAAACATTTGTGACACAGTGGTTAACAAGTCAGGCGGCTGAATTTTATGAGGAGGGTATCCAAAAACTGGTGCCACGTTATGACAAGTGCGTAAATATTCACAGAAATTATGTTGATCATTCAACATTATACTACAACGTCCAATGAAATCGCTCAATTGTTGAAAACGGACCAATAGAAACAAACTGTATCTGAAAACACTCAACCTCAGTGTTTTCACTTTTAGAAATTTGTTTTTATCAAATGCCTAATTTGCGTAGGAATATTAATACATCCGGATAGCTTTGGCCGTTGGTGGAAGTAGCGGTCGTCATGGTTACGATAAACAAGCAGTTGTTAGCGATAACTTCAACAGCTCATTTGCAAGTGTTTATAGTGGAAAGTAGATAGAAATGAAACGTTTTGGGAATTGTAATATTACTTCAATTGAGGAAAGTGTGAAGAAGTGTGCCGCTTAATACAGTGAAATCAAGATCCTACATTTGGAAACAATTTACAACTAATAGATAAATAATCTTTAATGAGTCTACAACTCGCCATTTTTGACGATCTTGTTTATCACTGGTTCTGCAATACGAAATTATCTATGCTTCTATCTGGTTATTTTTTTTTTCAAAAATGCAGTTTGAGCTTTGCAAGAATGCAAGATGAAAGATTGAAAGGCAAAATCCAACTGATTTCTGCGAAACCAGGCAAAAATAATGATCAAATCCTAAATCTTTTCATCTTGTAATGGGACAGATATAGGCTCTTATCCAATAAGCCTCTATGACATGATATGGTGCAAAAATTTTCAAAAACCTATTTGTTGTTTGTTGTTACACAAAGGGTGCTAAAAACAGAATTTGTTGTTCTATTTGTTTTCAATTGAGAACTGATAAGAGTGTGAGTGTTTGAGAATGATAGTCTAGAACTTCTTTCGACAGTGGCGGGCACAATTTCGGCCTACGACGTTCGTATTGCCCGAAGCTGCGGTAACATCCGTTGCTGCCGATAAAGAAGCGACTAATGTTTCGATGGTCACTCTTTAAAGACGCACACTTCATTTTCGTAATGAAATATTGCTGAAGGTTAAATAACGGACAACTGCTTCGAAGCTGATTATTAACATCTTCAACCGTCTGGAATTACTGGTTACGTAGCACAGAACACAAGAAAATTGAGAAACATCGTGAATGACATCATCTGACATTTGCAAGATTATGCAGAGGAAAACACTCAAATAGAATTGCTGAATTGCATATTAGAAAACATTAAAGTAAATCTGATGGATGAAAATATTCTGAAAAATTTTCATATGATGATAAGTATTTAATTTCCTTCCTGTAGACGCCAAACTTTATTATCTTTTGAATATCATTCAATAACTAAAATTTATTTGAACTATTTATTGCTGCTGATGTTTTACAATGGAATTTATACAATATGCAATGGGTGGGCATGTCGCGAAGCGATGTCTTCCAGCCAACCCTCAATCGTAGCTCAAGAGTAACAAATATTTTACATGAAAAAGTTATTGAAATAATTTTAAAGAATATAATATAAAATCTAATAACTCCTGCTATGGATGGAAATGGATAAGGAAGGAAAAGGAGAATATATCCACAACATAACACATAAAGAGAAAAATATTCTTCAGGCTCACTTTGATGAATCATTCAACTGATGACATGTTATAGGTACACACGTATAATATAGGTATAGTTAAGAGTACTGAAAAATAGTACTCACTTCGGAGCGCTGTAAAACCTTATCTATTGACTTAATGAAAAAATGATGCGAATAAAAGTTGTTCCTCAAAAAACGATGTACAAAAATGGTCAGACATCATTTTTTCGTAAAATGATAAAAAAAAGTTACATCGAAAAATATAAATTTTTTTCTCAAATTTCCGGAGATTTTCGCTTATAACTTTTTTATTTATAGTTATACGACAAAAAGTTACTGGAGCAAAGTTGTAGAGAATTTAATTTGCAACAAAAAATGTTAATAAATTTTTTTTATAAAATAAATAGTTTAAGAGATATATCGTAAATACCATTTCAACCCCTATTTTCAAGATGGCGGCCGTGGGACAAGGGTGGCGACCCCACAAACTTGGTTTTAGCTTTACACTGACCCCCCCTACACATAAAAAAAATAAAATTGCGTCCTCTAAAAAACGCAACCTAAAATGTAACATTTCAATGGACTATAAAAAAAAGACGAATTTTGATGTTTTCCAAATTCTTATCGGTTTTGAAAGTATTCAGTTCTGAGAGTAATGAATCGAAACAAATTTAGCACACATTCCTCTCTTATCACACTCTGTTATATCGGAGATCTTTTTCGAAACAAAGCAATTATGAAAACTGATGATAATGTAGGTAGATTTCAATGACCTCCTTGCGTTGTCTAGAGAGCATAGGTCACTTTGTTCGTGATACAGTAATTGAGCAATAAAAACTCATCAAACGATGAAATGGTAACATTTCTTCACACCCCAGGAAGATTATATCATTATTGACGTACGCAAGTTATCATAATTATTCCACAGCTTATCTTTGCATTGTCAATTTATGTGTGCAAGATTTCATGATTGAGATTGATTTTATGTTTGTAAGATTTCATATTTGAACGTAACTGATGACATTTCTTTTGTTATTGTGCAATAATTTCTTTATATTTTTATATATTTCATGTTTTTCCAATTTTATACGATGACTATTTCATTTGTAAAAGCGGTAGATCTCTTATTTATGTTTTTTTTCTGTATTTTGTTGATTATCGTGTTTCAATTTGTTTATCTGGGCTTATCTTCACCACATTCAAGCAGCATCTGGTGTTTCTGTGATTTTTACGATGTTTATGAAACAGTATATACATTAATTAATTAAATTTATATTCGGAAATGAATATAATTATATTATTGACAAAATGGTATATGAAAAGTATGACCAAAAAAAAGTTGCTAGTACTGAGATAAAAAACATAAAATCATAATGGAAATTCAAAATGAAAATAAAATTCTTCGAAAAAAATCAAATACAGGGTGTCTCAATAAGTTGAGTTCTGTTTTTTATTCAGGAAACTACTCAAATGTTCTTTAATCCTCTTCTCGAAGTTCCTTCTTGTTTGTCCAATATATACTTTCTGGCATGAACCACAATTCAACTTATACACTCCTGATTTTTTGTTTTTATCTAATTTATCTTTATTATTTTTGATTAAATTACTTAATCAATAGAAGTAGCAAATTTTTTAAAAAACAAAAGGAATTTCAATATAGCATTCAAAACCAATAATACTTTAAGTAATTTAATCAAAAATAATAAAGATAAATTAGATAAAAACAAAAATCAGGAGTGTATAAGTTGAATTGTGGTTCATGCCAGAAAGTATATATTGGACAAACAGGAAGGAACTTGAGAAGAGGATTAAAGAACATTTGAGTAGTTTCCTGAATAAAAACAGAACTCAACTTATGCGACCCTCTTTTAGACGAGGGACATATGTTTGATCCAAACTATAAAATTCTGCACATAGAAAACAAAAGCAGAAGGCTTAATATCCTAGAAACAATGGAAATTAACAGATATAACAAGCAAAATATCTTACTCAATGACTAAGCGGATGTCAACAGATCACCATTGATGAACATGCCATAAAAAATCCCAGAAGCATTTAGAATACCGGTCCCTCTTCCATCTTGAGAAATATATAAGAAAGACTCAAAAATTTTTGGAGTAGTTCAACATCGAACTCGCCTGAAGAAGCCAAGAATTTGGCGAAACAATTGTTGCAAATGTAGTGTTACATACTGTTAAAACACAATAAATGTGGAAACTTTATTAAATAAGTTTTTATTTAATCATATTCAAACTAAATGAAAACTATCATTATTTTTGACCGCAGAATCCAACACAATTATAATAAAATAGGGTTCTAATTTGAAAAACAAAAGTTATGGCCAATTTAAGATCACAATTTTCAACACAAAATTTGAAACACCCTGTGATGATATTTTTGAAATCCAAAAGATGCATGGCCTTTTCACATCCTTCCTCTTCGATGTTGTAAAAACGGTTTACGCTCAGGATATTTAAAATAAAAATAAATGAACATATTACTGACTGAACATATTTCACTTTTTTTCCAGTTTTTTTTAGATATTTTGAAAACTATTCGATTTAATACAATGGTTTTAACACTAATGTATTCACTAGTCAATACTCGATCATACCAGGAATGGAAAACTTGAAAAAAAAATTTTTCGTCGAATTTATTTTCACTCCTTGTATATCCGGAAGTTTTTGGGCTTCGAAAATATTTTTGCTCTGTAGAGAACTTCGAACAATATCATAATCCCAATTTTCAGATTTCAACTATGTCTTGTTCTCCAGAAACGTCTAATAGGCACTCGAACTTGAGAATATAGCAACTATAGCTAAAACTATTAATAACTATCTCAACATTATTGAACGAAATGTGACGATCTAAAAATGATCCCAATCGGTTTTTACGACTCCCTTATGTAGAGTTCATCTTTTAATTGGAGTATGTTTGGCTGTACAACGATAACTATTTAAGAAAACAAGTTGATAGTTTTCATATTTCCAGGAAAAAGTGAGCATTCGAATAATTTGATTCAGTTCGTTATTGGGCAAAATCTATCGAATGGTTCAGCAGATATGAGAATGAGAAATTTGTTTTCCTGGACAGCCACAAGAATACCGTCCTGATCTATTCTTAACTTCAATAACGTCCCAATGAGGTTGAAGCAAAAGAATCAATTCATCAATTGCAACGTTAAAATCACAATAAAATAAAAAATATATAAATTAGGAAATTTAAAAAAAAAGCGATTTAATAAAAAATATATATTTCATTTCCAACATACATAAAAATAGTTAATCACAGAATGATTTACATTGTCCTTGCTTATTAGCAAAGCTCTAAGACGGGTTTACCATCTAGAACACGGCAAGTAAGCCAAAATAAAAAACATTTCAACTTGAAGTTATCTCATCAATCGCCTCCAAAACCTTATGTTTAAAAGACCTCTTCTGTGCAGGTGTAAAATCAGCAATATCCGGTAAAATACTCCTAAAGAAATCCAAATCTGGATTCGTCTCCCTAGAATTGCCACAACAATTTCTTCTCACATCCAGATTACCATCAAATCTCCTTGACGCTTTCACTCTAGAAACATCCTCATTGTTAACATGTTTCCTTTTTTTCTGTCTGTAAGTCGGTTCGAAAAAATTTTGAGAATAATCGTCAGAATTACTTTCTAAATCGTCAAGTACAATATGCGGTTTGACATCCAAGTCGATATCTTGAGATGTTTCGTCGTCATTCTGAACATGCGATTTTCCATCGCTTTGGTCCATGTGAGGTGAGTCGCTGATTGCCATACGAGGACGTGCTCTTATGAATGGCAATATGAACTGCAAATCGTCGAAGAGGTAATACTTCTTCACGTATCTGGCACCAGATAACGTCAACGGCCTGCTGAGATATCTTGTCAGTCCAGCTCGAAGGTTCTTCCATCTTGACTTGCATTCGTGCACTGCAATAACAATATACAGGGTTATGATAAAGTAATGCACAAAATTCATAAAACGTACAACGATCACTTTTGAAAAAAATGCAAAAACACGTCAAACGATTTTTTATATTCCCCATCTCTTGACATAAGTTACAAAAATAACGAGTCAATGGGAAGCTATTAGGTGTACAAATAAGTTTCCGCGGTTTGTTAGAGGGTTATGGAGAAATTGTCAGATGTAAAACGTAATATCCCAAGTTTAGTCATCTGGCAACACCATAACCTTAAAGTACTAGTGATTCCGTATCAGCATCACGTAATTTTTTTCGTGCAAAAATGTCAAGTTTTATTCCGAATAAGCATCATTGGCGGAAACTTTTGATTTACTTCTTTAATGTGAAAAAATCTGCAGCTGAGGCGCATCGATTGCTTCTAGAAGCATATGGTGAAGCTGCTTTAAGTGAGAGAAGTTGTCAGGAATGGTTTCAAAAGTTTAAGAACGGTGAGTTTGACGTTAAAGACAAAGAACGCAGTGGAAGGCCGAAAGTGTACGAAGACATGGAATTAGAAGCACTATTGGAGGAAGATTCGTCCCAAACGCAAAAAAAAACTTGCACTTACTCTACAAGTGACTCAACAAGCAATTTCACATCGTTTAAAATCGTTAGGAATGATTCAAAAACAAGGAAATTGGGTTCCATATGAACTAAAGCCGAGAGACGTTGAAGGCCGATTATGCATGAGTGAAATGCTGCTTGCCAGGAATAAAAAAAAGAGTTTTTTGCATCGTATAGTCACTGGTGACGAAAAATGGATTCACTACGATAATCCAAAGAAGAGAAAGTCATGGGTTAACCATCCCGCGAACCATCAATTTTAGATATAGATAACCTCATACAAAGTTACCTTCATTTTTGATGATTAATGCTACAAAATAATAAAAATGGGGGTTTCCATTTGAAAAAATTGAGTTTTGTCAGTTTTCTCAATCTCATTCTAGATCTTTTTTTTTAACACTCTGTATGATTATTTGTCCAAGTATTATACAAAATCTATTGAAGTAGGTCCTTTTCAACAAGGCATCTAACCCAAAGTAAGTAAAAAGGCTTCCTTATAGGAACAATTGATAATTAAGTTAGGGCTTGCAATCGTAATTTTTGACATAAAAACCTGAATATGTCAAAAACGCTCAGACTTAGGGATAGGACATGATACATGAAATCTGCCTAGAATGTTAAGTAGAATCCAAAAATGTAATAATATATAGGGTATCCCATTTAAAATAAGCGACTTAGGGTCTATTTCCGGAAGTGCCCAATAGATGAAAATATTTTAGCTCTATAGGTCCCAAGACATCTGGCAAGTTCCAAAAATTTCAAATTTTTCCCACATTCAGTTTATGTATATTTAACTGAAGGGAGCATATTGGTCTTTCCCTTTGTTCAACCTAACGAAAGCAAACCGCTCTCGATTCTACACTGTAAAAAATAGTTCCTCATCTCAAACCATATTAATTTGTCTCAAGTACTCCGTACGTTTGAATACAGCCAAATGCATAAAGTACTTGACCCTACCGCCCTCTACGGTTGAGAATGGCGTTTACCCTAAATAAAAGTTTCTTGAGCTAAGAAACTGATTAGTTTCAACCAAGCTCAGAGTTATTGACTCAGGTGGTAAAAAAATTTGATCCAATGGTAATATTAATTAGTATGTAACTATTGATACTTTTCGTAGAATAAAAATTTTGGTTTCATGTAAATAAATATTACATTTCACTGAAACTCGATTTGTAGTTGATTTAAAGGATCTTAGTTGAATGGGTCGAGAATTCAGTCGATAAAAATGATAGTATCTCTTATGTCAAGTGAAAGTTTCTTGGGTTAAGAAACTGATTGATTTGAGCTAAATTGAAGGGTTTTTGACACTAGCAAAGGAATAATTTGATAAAACAAAAAAAAAACATTTGTATGTAATCATTATTTTTCTTCACAGAACAATAATTTCTCTTTTATATTAATAAATACCGGAATACCGCGGCAGACCATGAATATTGTACGGAATGGGAAAGGCGTCTAGAGTTTCGTTGGAAGTTGAAGAGAGGAGCGAGTATACCTCAAGCGTCAACCGTCTGCTTTTCAAGACACGTCGTAAAGACAACCGTTCCCATCACGTCGGGGTCACCAATGTAGAATCGAAGGAATTTATCCCTACTTATGCGTTTCGTCCCTGGCGCACACATTTGGACTCATCAGTAAGGCTTGTGTGCGCCATGCCATAGACGCAGTGGTTAGAAGTTTTGAGGAGCCGCCGGGAGTTGAACCCGGCATCTAGTACCTAATCAGTGTGAAACTTGAGCGCAAACCTCTAGGCTACCGAAGCGCTGTGAACTAAGCTATGCGTGGCTATATAGAGTGCCGCCAAGAGATCCCTATACACTCCCCTGTCGCTACAATAGCTATAGTCCAGGCAGTGGGTTATCATCTCATCCCTGTCATCATCCAATACCAGATCACCCGGTTCTCCACCAACACAAAGATATTTGTTTTCTCTAAGTTGACATTTAAGCCCCACTTCTCGTATTCTTTAATTAGCTTGCGCATCATGTATTCCATGTCATCTTTATCACCGAATACAACAATATTGTGAGTAAAATGCACAAATAATTGCATTTAAATGGGATATATTTAATATAAAAGAGATAGAGTTTTGATTTAATTGCAGCCAATATAAAAAAATTGCTACAATTAATTCGTTTTATTAAATCAATTACGCAATATTTTTTTTACAAATGTCACTTCATATTGCAACAATTATATGTTCAATTTTATTCAAATATTTATAGTTTTCTTCAAGTTAATGAGGCGAATAATATAATCTCACGAGATTCTTGTCTCAAGAAACTGTAGTCGTTGCATCAACTGACAGAATTTACGACAACCGTACCTTCGTTCTATTGAACAAATAAAAATGAAACGAACGAATGGTTTCGTTAAAACCTATTTAGAATAATGTATTTGTATCAATCAATTATGGATATTGAGACAAGTGCATAAACAATTTCTTGTAATTGTATGTTTATGTTGAATCAGTTGTTTCTTTCATTTCGCTGAAATGTAAAAAGTTTCAAGCGAATGTTTTAGCTGTTCTCTATAATCAACTAGGTTGTTTTAATCAAGAAAAATAGTTCATTTGGCGTAATCAATTTTAGATTAATTCAAATTAAAATGGTTTGATTGAAAAAAAAATTCTCAAACTCCTGAGGAGTTTGAGCGCAGAATTTTATTTTTTACAGTGTATGTTATGAAATATTGAAAATACAGGATAGGGAAATTTCATTCCAGAAAGAACAGCATGTAGACTGATAACATGAATAAAGAGCAGTCCGCTCAAACATTGATGTCCGCCAGTCAACTCACCTGTACTGCCAACCACGTCCGCAATCTCCTGCCAGCTCCTCTCCTGCAGATCCTTGTTTGAATAATCAGGAAATGTGTAATCGTAGAGACACCTCCTCTTCTCAACCTCCCTGACGAACAGCTTGTTCAGAGGCAGATCTTCGCCGAATCTCTCCATTTTCACGCGTTTCGTAAGCAGCTCCAACGTCTTTGCACGACGCAAAACTGCCGCGGATATCGCGTAGCGACAGATTGCGTGGCAAGCATCACGACATGTGACTCGTATCGGCCACGGAGTCGCACGATCGCGCAGTTATGCATGTGTGCGAGCCCGTGGTCGTGCGAGGTCATAGAACGTGGTCAAGATAAGTAAGGTCGATGCCGAGTGTGTGATTTCCGATGTATCCTAGCATGCTGTGGAAATCGTCACTCAGTCGCTGTGTAGTTGTAAACTTTCCGAATAGGCGGTTTGCATATTTGTATGTGGCGACCTCGGTGGCGGAATTCGACATTTTTGTTGTGAAAGAATTCAAATTCGCTGTCATTTCCCTGTGTTTTACATATTGATTTGGGGCATAATTTCTGATTCTTTTGTGGTAGAAACGTACTTAAGAGTTTATGCAATTGTCGATTTACAAACCTCAATATCGAAAATGAATGCTGAAGGCCTAGGAGTATAATCTTCTTCACATATTCAGTGTTGTGTAGTTGGTTGCAACAATGCTTATTATAACACAGACAATTCTATTAAATTTTATTTTTTCCTAATGAATGGTTTGAGAAAGAACGGAAGCAGATATGGATTAATAGAGTTAGAAGAGTTTGGTAAGGATATCTGATTGATTGGAGATGTTATCATAATTTCATTCATTCAAAACTTTAGTAATGATGGTACTTCCAAGCAATGGCAACCGACAAAATTCCAGAAGATATGTAGTGCTTATTTCGTAGAAAATGCCAAAAGTAATATACCTGATTGCCCGTCTTATAACCCAACGATATTTCCAAAGGTTAGTTCAGTTTCAGTTATCTATGTCCGATCTCATTTTACTTATTTCAGATGTATAAAAAGTGGATAATTCCACTATGGCAGTGGAGAGATTTGAAAGAAAAACAGCAAGATCAAGAAGAAAGGATGAGTCAAAGGAAGGATCTATTGTTGAATCTTTAATTGAAATAGGTAATAATAATCATTCAGTGCAAGTGGAAAGAGGCCAGAAGGAATTTTCATGTCAAACTGATCCATAAGATTCAGATGATGATATATTTTTATTTGAGAGTAATTTCATGGGAGATAGTGCGGAAGAAATGTCTGCCGTGGCAATTCAATGTAATATTGCCGATAAGACCAAATTATTTGTTAGTAAAAACGACAAATGTGTTGGCATCGATGAACCTATCAAATGTATGGGCTTCCATGGTATTAAATCTTTAAAATGTGATGAAGAGTTGAAGTGTATTGCTGGTATTGTCTTCGATAGATTCAATTTTAGCTGACAGCAACTATGGAAATTGTAAACTCAATGTTGAAAATAGATTGTTACTTTTTTGATGAAAATTAAACTTGGCTTATCATTTGTGTAACTAGAAGTTTTATTTCAACTATATTCATCGAGTTGCCAAACAATTTTTTTCTTCTCTTTTGGAAGAACAAGCACAAAAACAAAAATTTTCATATTTTGGCATAGTCGAGAAGTGTGGTTACGGTTATTTCAACATTGTAAGGTAGCTAATTTATCGAAGTTTGTCTCGTTACTTTGGAAGTAATGAAACCAGTCCACTTTATAATGTTGTAAACATGACCAGCTTTCTTCAAAGCCAGTCCTTATTCTTCATTTCCTTTGGAGAAATGACCAAATTTTATTTTCAAAAATCCAAATGATCTCTCAATATCCATCCTTCTTCTGGGTAAACTCACAAAAATACTTTCCAAAACAACTGAAAAGTTCTAGGAAATCTAATGTTATGACTGATCTGTTGACAATTCTTTCACAACAAATATGCTGAAAGTCGCCACCAGATGTCACTTTTCAGATTTATGCAAACCGCCTATAGCTTGATGAGGATTATCGCGCTTATTTGTCGAGGACTTATCTGCGACAACCGACATATCTGATCTAATTTTTACGATTATTTTCGGTCGATCGAGCGTGTTATTGTGGTTTTGTATCGTTGTTGGTATGATGAAAGCGGAATGCCAAGTTTGTGTAACATTCATAAGACAATGAAAATCTAAAGTGGAGTCGCATTTGCGGTTACGGTTGTTACGTGATTAAAGTATACTTGACACGATGAATCTAGCTTTCATTCTAGAAAATTACACGAGAATTTTTTACCATTGGCAGAATATCCGAAAAGCTACTTTTAAATCTTAGACTATACAGGATGTTCGGCACATGGACCGTCAAATTTTTTTTTGGGGCGTTGGTAGGGTAATTTGCTACCTTTTCAGTCTTGGAACCTGGGTCCTTAGTATTACGGTTACGGAGGTATGATTTTTTTATTAGGTTTTTCTAAATTACCCTTCGAAGCCCCATAACTTTTTTTGCGTGGGCTTTCACATGCATTTTTTTTATTGTATTAAATCTACATGAGTGTGTGTTTAAAAAAAACGTATTTATTGTTACAGATAACACCACAAAATTAACACGTGGGCCTTTTATTAAAAAAAATTATGAAAGTATGAAAACATCTCCACTCCTATTGAAATTTAAAAAAAGTTACAGCTATTACAAACTTAGTTTTATTTTAAAATTTTCTTTGGTTTATAATGTTGATAACCATATGATATTTACGTAAGTCAATAAAAAATAATACTGCAAATAAGGTTTTAGTCAGAAGAGTGAAGAAAGTCGCACCTAAATAAAAGTACAGATTTCGACACAACACAGCGAGCAAGGAAATTTTATCTGCCTGTTTTAGACGCGTGTGAATTACGAGGGCCATTTAGAAACTAACCTCCGGGTAGTGGGGGGGAGTAGCGCGCCATCTGTGCATTCACGCGCTCAGCAGGTCCGTCGGCATCAAGCCGTAGTCGAGTGAACATCGTACCTGCGCTAGTTTAGTTTTTGTGGCAGTTTGAAATGTGTGCTGCAATAGAAAATCCCGCCAAATGTGAGGTGCGTGCTGTTATAAGGTTTTTTACAGCCAAAGGATACTCTGCAGCAGCTATTCATCGTGAGCTTTGTGCCGTGTACGGACCAAAATTTATGAGTGAAGGAGTTGTCCGTGAATGGGTACGTTTATTTAAAAGTGGACGAGAAAACGTTCATGATGAAGAGAGGAGTGGTAGACCATCATTGGTGACTGACGAACTCGTTCAGACAGTTGATGCAAAAGTTCGTGAAAATCGAAGAAATGGCTCGGGTCCCATCGGTTTGATGACGACGAAGAGCTCAAAGATGCGGTCACAGGCTGGCTCAAGGCACAAGTGGGTGATTTTTATGCAGAAGGAATTTCAAAGCTTGTGAAGAGATACGATAAGTGCCTCAATCGTAATGGAGACTATGTCGAAAAATAGTGCAAAGATGTAGTTGTAAGATGTATATATTAAAATATTTTTACTTAACTTGGTGTATTTTTTCAATTAACCGGAGGTTAGTTTCTGAACGGCCCTCGTATTATTACGATTTCTGTCCTTAGTTTGGATTGGGTTAGTCGCCGCTGACTTGACCCTACCGTCATTCGAGATCTAACTGTCTCTGCTGTTGGAAGTGTCTGTGCCGAGTTGTTCAGTTTTTTAAATTTGTATTTTGTTGTTTTTGTTACTTTAATCGATTTTTTGCTACTGTTGTTTTAATTTTGGTTGTTGATATGCCTAATTTCACCAACGCTGAGTATGCTGATATGGCAAGGCCGATGGTGTTGCTCAAAGGATTTATCAAGCCAAATTTCCTGATCGAAGATTACCCCACCACGAAACATTCTCGACAATTAAGAGAGACTGGAAACTCAAAGAGCAACAACCCGAATGCTGGTAGTTGGATCTTCTTCAAAGGCTTGAAGTATTTGATCGTCAACTGCTACATGGTGTTGCCTCATATTGACCCGAGGCTCTTGAAAATTTAAGTTTCCAGTCTCTCTTCATCGTCGATAAGTCGTCGAGAATGTTTGATGGTGGGGTAATCTTCAATCAGTAAATTTGGCTTGATAAATCCTTTGAGCTGCACGAGCAACACCATCGGCCTTGCCATATGCCATATGCGTTGGTGAAATTAGGCATATCAACAACCAAAATTAAAACAACAGTAGCAAAAAGTCGATAAAAGTAACAAAAACAAAAAATACAAATTTAAAAACTGAACAACGCGGCACAGACACTTCCAACAGCAGAGACAGTTAAATATCGAATGACGGTAGGGTCAAGTCAGCGGCGACTAACCCAATCCAACCTAAGGACAGAAATAGTAATAATAATTCACACGCGTCTAAAACGGGCAGGTAAATTTTCCTTGCTCGTTGTGTTGTGTCGAAATCCGTACTATTATTTAGGTAGGACTTTCTTCACTCTTCTGACTAAAACCTTATTTGAAGTATTATTTTTTTATTGACTTACGGAAATCGCATATGGTTAGCAACGTTATAAACCAAAGAACATTTTAAAATAAAACTAAGTTTGTAGTAGGTGTAACTTTTTTTAAATTTCAATAGGAGTGGGAGATGTTTTCATACTTTCATAAGGCCCACGTGTTTTTTTTTTTAATAACAAAAGACTTATCTATGGAACGATAATTCTTATTAAAACTTTTACACTTACGAACCATTTTTAGTGCGATGAAAAGTAATAAACAATAAAAAATATGAAAAACCTAATACTGACTCTCACAAATTTTCTTGAATTTGCTTATTTATTTTCGTTACAGAAATGGCAACGTGTGTCTTCTAAATATCATGTGACCTTCAAACTGTCAAACAGAGAATGCGGCAGCTTTGTCTTGACTTTCACCTGAATTTCTTTCCATATGCTGTCTCTGACATGAAATAGCAGAATCAACTAAAGTTTTTCTTTTGTTTCTTGCTAATACGAGGGCCATTCAGAAACTAACCTCCGATTGGTCACAGTGCGGGTAGTGTGGGGAGTAGCGCGCCATCGTTGCATTCACGCGCTCAGCAGGTCAGTCGGCATCAAGCCGTAGTCGAGTGAACATCGTACCTGCGCTAGTTTAGTTTTTGTGGCAGTTTGAAATGTGTGCTGCAATAGAAAATCCCGCCAAATGTGAGGTGCGTGCTGTTATAAGGTTTTTTACAGCCAAAGGATACTCTCAACTCGTTCAGACAGTTGATGCAAAAGTTCGTGAAAATCGACGTTTCACAATGGCGGAGTTGTCTACTAATTTTCCACAGATTTCTAAGACTCTTTTGTACGAGATAGTGACAGCAAGATTGGGTTACCGTAAGTTCTGTGCACGATGGGTGCCGAAAATTCTTACCGACCACCACAAAACTCAAAGAATGGCCTCTGCATTAGACTTTCTGTCACGTTATGACGAAGGAAAACCATTGTTAAACAGAATCATGACCGGTGACGAAACCTGGATTAAGTACGTGAACCCTGAGACAAAAGAACAATCAAAGATGTGGGCACATTCAGATTCGCCTACCAATCCAAAAAAGCCCGGCAAGATTTTTCTGCCAGAAAACTGATGGCAACGGTGTTTTGGGATGCCAAAGGGGTGTTGTTGGTTGAATTCATGGAACGTGGCTCAAAGCTCAAAGATGCGGTCACAGGCTGGCTCAAGGCACAAGCGGGTGATTTTTATGCAGAAGGAATTTCAAAGCTTGTGAAGAGATACGATAAGTGCCTCAATCGTTATGGAGACTATGTCGAAAAATAGAGCAAAGATGTATATATTAAAATATTTTTACTTTTTTTCAATTAACCGGAGGTTAGTTTCTGAACGGCCCTCGTATATCCGTTAAGACAATTTAAATTCAAAATATAAAATTTTATACAATGTTTTGAATGCAAATTGGAGAAAAAGTTTTTATTTAAAATCTAATCTCAACTAATTGAATGAAGCACTACTCAAATAACGGAGCTTTTAATAAACAACATTTTCTACCATACTATATGTATCACTCACCTGTCGGTGTCTAATGGTATTGAGGAAAATAAAGTTTGGGATTATTGAAACTATTGTTTTTGCAGTTGTATACGCTACAATTGTTAATTAAATAAAAATAATTTGGAAATAACACAAAATTGAAACAGAATACTTACTGGAATGAAAATAAATGATTAAATAAATGAGCTTTGCTGGTTCATGGTAGATTTTATATATATTATTATTTTATATATATTTTATATGGCGCAAACTAAAAAAATATTGGAAATTCTGGAAAGATCAATATGGCCATTGTTACCGTCGCAAATTGGTGAATACGCCGGGTTTAATGAATCGTATAATCATAATTGCTCAATATAGCCACGGTAATATTTTGAAAACGAAAAAAAGCCTACTAAAATTTAGATTTAAAACACTTGAAATAATGATAATTAGTTGTTGTGATGGATGCTTGGCATAGATCCCATCACAAAATGAGGGAGCTCTGGTCTTGGCTGCATCTGTAATAGATGCTATTTTGTTAAAGGAGGCCCAACTACCCTTTCGGTCCTGAAATTACAACTAAATGCAAACCAACGTAACGCCAGTTTGTAATATTGCCAAAAATACTGCTATATGAAAGATTATTCAGATATATAAATTGGTAATTTGGGACGAATGGCAATTAAAAGTCACTCGGGGCTCACAGGACATGACTTCGAAGGTTTTGAGTAACAAGATAAATTTTTTACTGACGAACAAAATTATTAATAACATCATTTCACGTTTCCGTCACTTAACAGGCTGGAAGAGAGCCTTATTCAGAGTGTTTTCCATGCAACATACAACAATTCGTCGAAATTTATAATTTCAAAAAATAACACCAATTCAATTGTCTATATCAGCAACAAGGGACAATATAAGAAACTTATTATCCTTTGAGCATCTCATTTTTTATTTCCTTCTCAAGGCTAAAAATTAGGAAAATATAATTGATCATTCAGAATGAATCATAAAGAATTCAAGCACCTCTTAAAGGTAGAAATCAAAAGTAAAATTAATTAGATGTCATAATGATCCAATAAGGACATGTTTAAAGCCCTAATGATCTATAGAATACCACAATAAAATAAAAAATATAGCAGGAATGTTTATTTTTAATGACGAAAGTATACGTGATTTTTATTCTGTGGCGTTTTCCTTATGATTCTTCCTGAATGCTCAATTGATCCAAGTTTTTCTATTTTTGAAACCCAGAGAAGGAAATAAAAATTTCTAAAACGTCGCTGAGAGGATAATAAGTTTTAAATGTTTTTCCTTGTAGCGATATAGACAATTGAATATATAACAACATAATAACCATAATTGGTTGTAAAACACGAAGAAGTCAATGTTCTCAATTCAACAATTCGAAATATCCTTCTAAGAGTGTTGTTTACGTACAAATCAGTTGACACTGTCACAAACCAGGATTACGTAGTCAGCTATCCGACAGAATTTTTGAATTCATTGTAATTGCGAGTGCCACTACATGATTTGCCATTAAAAGTTGTTATATAAAACGTCCTGAGCAGGTGAGCAAACTTTATAATCTCTGAACTACATCTAAATGATACAGAAAAAATATCAGTGTTTGAAAAATCATAGATGATTTTTTCTGGCTTTAAGTGGAAAAAAAAGCAAAGTGACAACCTCTTGCCTTGGAAGTTTTCATAGAAATGATGGTTTTCATGATTTGGTAATTTTAAGAAGAAAATTACAAATCATTCTGAGGTTTTTTTGGAATTTCTCACTAGAAAGGGATGGTTTATAATCTTGCAGTAGAAAGAAATTATGGTAGAACAAAAAAAATCTATGTTTATAGTGTTGAGTTTTTTTTACCAGAAAATTAGTATCTTCCTTCTAAATATGGACCTCATCGGATGAAACATGAGTGTGTGAATCATTGTTTAGAGGGAAAATAATCTTTTCAAACAAATCAGGTTCAATAATGGATGCTGTGGAAGGTAGTTTTCATCCAAACTAAACTGGACTACAGAGGGGTATTTGCCCAATGTGAAAACGAAAAATTCTTTTAACTTTTTAACGCAGCTGAATATGGAAAAACCGTAATGGAAAAAGTGTTTCCTTTGATCTCAAGAACCTATGGTTAAAATTAACGCAGTGGTCAAAGACTCACCCTGTATAGCACTATTACAGAGTTCTGGAAAAGACTTTAGAACAAGTGAGCAAAAGCTCCTGGTCTGATCTAAAGCTGATGATATTACGTTCATTGTTTATTACGAAAAATACCGACTATCATTCGACTGCGTAAGACCTGAAATTAAGTTGAGGTGCATCGTAATTTAAACACAAGCTGGCAACACCGCTTGTCTGGTGGTCTTCTCCGTCTTAGCGGAGGCCGGTTTCTCTTCGCCGGTCTTGAAAAGGAATTTTGCTGCTGCCGTGTCACGCAGCATCCGAGGATCGAGGAGCCGGTAGCCGTGCGGTTTTAATTACATCTTTTAGAACTCAATTTGGAAATAGCCCGAAAGTATAATAACCTCATTTGCGATTGTTCATTTGTCAGATTTCGAGACCGCGGTTTCGGGATCTCCGACCAAGGTCTCGGGACGTCAATTCGTTTTATGATATTCGCCGTGAGGTTAAGGCCCGTTTGCACCAACGTCCCTTAAAATGTCGCTTAGCTAAGTGCCGCTTAAAGTTAAGGGTCGCTTAAATTCATCTCCAGTTGCACGACTGTCACTTAACACAAACTTAACTAAGTGACGCTTAACTTTCTCAATCTAGTGACATTTCATTATTTCATTTCTCCCAAGATCAATAATGCGATTTCATTGGCTACACGCAATATTTGATGTTCTGTGGTTAAAGAAGTTTTAAATATTTCGTCTATTCTATGGCAGAAATATTTGTTTATAAATTAATATATAGATAAACAAGCCCGATATGGTTTTAATTAAAGACTTTATACGTATATACGCCTAGGAAATCCTCTTCCCACAATTTCTATTATTTCCAAGTCGTCATGAAATGCATCAAATTCATTGAAGAAGTCCATTATACAAGTTTATAGCGTTGTTCAAAGTATATATTACAATTACGATCAATATTATTTTAGTCACATCACATTTGTTCGAAAACCACAAAGAAATACTAGACAAATATTTGGAAAACCAAACAAATCGAATTATTTTAGGTTAGAATCATAGATAAATACCAAAATAAATGTACATTTACCTTTGCTCTATGGGTAGAATCCGCCCTTAAATAGTTAAGTGGCCATGAATGAGCACTTAAATTTAAAGCTCGCTTAAGGGATTTAAGTGCCGCTTAACAGTTGGTGCAACGCAATTGAAGTTAAGGATTCATTTTAAGGGATGCTTAACGCTAAGTGTGGTTGGTGCAAACAGGCCTTAATCAGTGGCGGATTTACAAATTTGCCGCTAGTAGGCCATTCAATTTTTGCCGCCCCTACTGACTTTTGAAATTCAATACGTTAGTTTAATCCCGTTATTAGTACGATTGTGAACTGTCAGTTACTAGATTATTTTTGCAACCCGCTATGTACTGAAGAGTTTAATGTTGACCTAACAAGTTTATTTGACAGGCAAAACAAAAAACCCCCGACTTTAAAGCGTAAAACCTCTGTAACTTTTATGCGGCTCAATCGATTTTCATCAAACATGTCTAAGAACACTCGCCGATAAAATACCTGTAATACAAAAAACCTAAATTGAAATCGGTTCATTCGTTCGGGTGCTATAATGCCACAGACAGACACGTCAAACTTATAACATCCCTCTTTTTGAGTCGTATGGAATCTTTTTCATAAGTTCTGACTCTATGCAAAAAGAGATAAAGCATTAAGCTTTTCTTGACTTAAAGTAGATCGTAGATAGTTTTTAACCCGTTTTAAGCAAGAAAAGCTTTTCTCACCTGAACAATTTGTCACCGCTGTGAACAGAGCCATGCAAAGTGCTATATCCAAGTTTGGATAAATATGCTCCAAATTCTGTTTTCGCAAAAACAAAAATAGACTTTACTATTAATGCAAAGTTTGATCAAAATCGATCTAGTAGTTTTGGTGTGATTGAGCAACAATCCAAACAACTAAACATCCAAACTCACTTCCACATTTATAAAATAGTAGTAAGATCATAATGATTTGAACCATCCAAGAATCGTGAAAAGTTTGCCCGCAAAATTCAATATTTGACCCGACCATCAACAACGTCTGCCTTCACGCGTCTGCCGCGTTCCGGTTGCTCACTCGGGTATCTGCCCCCGCTCCGCACCTAACCAGCGCTATTGCCGCCCCACAACCGCCGAATTGAAAAAAATAAATATGTGGTCCTCCACCAATTACTTAGAAGAATATCCATGAAAAATTTCAAAGAAACTGGACCACGGAATCACGTAGTTCCATACAAACGTTGACCCCCTTAAGGGTGCAATTTTGATAAATGTTTTATGCTAAATGTTAAACAGGATTTCAGACTACACAATTCGAGGAGATTCATGTAAAAATGCCCAGTAGTTTTTGAGTGATGTTCATTCAAACTAACGGACAGACAAACAAGAAAAAAAAAAAAAGTTAATGAAACTTTTAGACGTCGATAAGCTAATAAAAATTTAGAAAGCACTGACGTGAGGTCAGATTGCTTTGGCGCTCTTGTTGACCTACTTGCGAGTAAATATTCAAACCTTAACAAATCTATAAGCTCTCTGATCGAGTGCTTTTCTGAGTTTTGACAACGCCATCAAATTCTTTCTCTATGATAAAAAATTTTTGATTAATATTACGTCTGTGCTTTTCTGAATTTTGACAACGTCATCGACATCGAATTCTACCTCTATGAATTCTATGAAAATTTTCATTGATATTACGCCAACTGACACTGATATCTAGGTCCGCAAGTTGTCAAACGAATATCGATCTGTGATGGCAAATCTTTCAATGACAAACCTCGGACTTCATGACATTTCTATTTTTCTCTTGAGTAAATGAAAAAATGATCATATCTTCAGAAGGGGAAAGCTACGACAATGAAATTTGAGGATGAGTAAGATATCGGTAACCTCAATTAATATACGGATTTTTATTTGAATCTAAATAAAGTCTTAGGAGATATTGAGTATTGAACATTTTTTTTGGGGAATTTTTAAAAATTTTCTAGCGTGACGATTTCTGCGAAATTTAGCAAGCCGTTTCGTTTCAGCGTCCCTCAATAACATTCCAAGTATCAACTTGATCGGATGGATATTCTAGTAGTTATTGAGGAAACAAAATTTCAGATGCTACTACTGAACCATCCGACGGATTTGGCCCAATAACGAACTTGACCGAGATATTTGGACAATTAACCTATTCTGAAAATATGAAAACTCTAGCTGATTCCTTTTGGATGCTAGAGAGGATACGGCCGGACGGCCGGCCGGACAGACTCAACTTTCGCCACGAATTCTTCAACAGGAGTCGAACCCAATCGATTGAGACCATTTTCGGCTCGATATTCCAAAATTACAGACATTCGGGCAAAATGATAGGCACTCTGTTCGGGTGAACAAGAGCGCCAAAAAAATTACAAATTCAGAAAACCCCAGTTCGTGTTTTCAGGAGCAAGTTTCTGCAACATAAAAGATTGAGAAATCGGAAGGAGTCAATAGGATAGCAAGCATACGATTTGTAAATCTATTCACTATGATGTGAGGCTATTTTTGGCTGATGATGATTTGCCATTAGAACGGTTCTAGCAGAACAAGAGTGCAAAAATGCAGAATATAAGAGTTTCTGTTTTTAGGAACTAGTTTCTTGAAAAATCCAAAAACTCTGATAGGAAATCAAGCAAAGGATGCCCCACAACCGAGACAACCATTTTTGGCAGGTGATATGTCACGAGAACGGCAACACTGTCGCCGGCAAATCCCAATGTTCGTAGACCGGTTACCTGAGACAAAGGCAAAAGCCAGGCCGAATGAAAATCCCGAACTCTACCTCGCACAGGAAAATCTAACAAAGATAAGGTGGGAGGCTCGATAGTGAAGAGAACCAGAGAAATCCATCTTGTCCGTCTGTGTGTACACGCTCACGATAAATATCGAAACAATTACGGACAATCTCATATTCAAATTCGATCGCGCCCATGGTGGGTTCTTCGAGCTGTTGCGGTACCCGGGAGGAGGGAATAAGGAGAAACGAGGCGAATCGTGGGAACCTTCGGCCATCAGGTTCCTTTGTCTCATTAATAAAGCAAATAATAGAGGAACCGCAGCGCCTGAGGTGTTCGACTCGTGAACAAATTGCCGAATTAATCTTTACGATTGGCAATCTGTATGTTACTCGAAATGAGGTACGACCTGAATGGCAGTTATCGCGACATTTTTTTGTTGGAATGCGAATACAGCGAATTAACTATTTATAATCTTTTATTTATAACAAAGATAAAATAACAGAGCTCGCCGACTATCATTTAAATGGAATAAAAGGAGCTGTGACTTTGAGAATTTTGTCACTTGCAAGAAGTAACTGAATATATAATATGGAACGGCGAAATAAAAATATTCTTCGGTTATGAAGAAAATTTTTTTTTAAAAAACATAAAGAAAAATTTTTCAATGTAAACGGATAAGTTTTGAAAAAAAAAGCTCAACTAAGCGATATTGAAAAATTTCTCTTAATGTATAGAAAAACGATCACTGAAAAGCGAGTGAAAATAGTAGAAATTCACTTAGGTGTATGAATTTTTTTAAATTTCAATTAACGGGAGATTAGTATAGTAGAATCATGTGATGTAACGGCAGAAACACATTAAAAATTATTGGGGTTTCCTAAAATATCTGAAATTGTTCTAATAATATAAGTATACAGGGTGAGTCTTTGACCAGTGCGTTGATTTTAACCATAGATTCTTGACGTAAAAAGAAACATTTTCTACCTATAACATTTTTCTAAATTTGGCCCCGTTCAAAAGTATAGGGTGTTGAAATTTCATAAAAAAATTGCATTTTCACCTGTAGTATTCAAACGACAATATCAATTGAAATGATCTCTTGTAGAAGGTTCTTGATAACAGTCATGCATATTTTGGAATCATTAGATTTATTCCATTTCTTGTAGGTTTCTCACTACAACTGTACAGATTGGTTAAATTGCATGAAAACCTAATATCACTTGAACTGAAGGTCCTTATCTTGTATTTCCTGGAATCATTAGTCTTTTTTGCAGATAAAATCATTCTTCATCTTTTCTGCTAAATTGCACCGTTCTTGAGATATTTGAAGTTGAAAGGAATTAAAATCGATATAATTTTGTCAAAATTTTCTGATTTTCCCAAATCCAACTCTGAGCTGAAATGATTTAATAATCAGATTTGTTCAATGTTGCCATATTTTATGTCTTTATTAAATATTTCTACAAAGTTGAAGAAATCTCTCTTGAACAGTCATATCTTGTTCTTCCTGAAACACTTTGGATAAAATTAACTCATCTGAACAATTTTTTGATTTTTTCTGATTTTCTGATTTTTCTAAATTCAACATTTGCTGAAATGATTCAATAACAGATTTGTTCAATGTTGCCATATTTTTGACTTTATGAAATATTTTTACAAAATGGGGAAATCTCTCCAATGGTTCCACTAAACACTATAGATGAAATTAACCACTGAAAAACATTTACAAAATCTAAATTAGGTATTTGCTGTATATTTTCATGATGACCTTGTTTAATATTGAATCCAGGTTATGTATTTTCTGTCAGGACCTGTTAAATTGAAGACTGTCTTTATGAAGAGCTGTTTTTTATACCTTCAGACTTTCAGGGTTCATCAAATTATATCTATTATAACATAGGAATGCTTCAAATTAAGCTCATATGAGTTTTAAAAACTTCGAACCCAGTCTCCTAGATTTGTTTGTACCTTTTATACCTTTTTCACATCTTTATTTCATACATCGATTCAACCTGGTTCACAAACTTAGGAGATAATAGAATTTGACTCAGTTTTAACATTTCTAAATGTTTTTTATCATGCATGGTTAATAAAAATTCTATCAATATTGAAACTGGAAGGTATAGGCTCATAAACAAGAAAATTTAGAATAGAATGCATTTTCTCACCACAATCATTTCATATTGAATTGAATAATTTAAAACTATCGAAATTATCTCTACAATATTTTCCACTTTTTTTTGAAGATATAAATAACGGTTGACAGTTTCAAACAGAATCAAAACAACAAGGAACCACAGAACACTATTTTATTGGGAACTACCCACCACAGAGACGTTATAATAACATTTTAATGTGATAATAATTCACTCTAGTTATTCTAAGAAAAATTATGACTGAAGATCAATAATGGTTACAGATATTATCTTTCATTTAAAAGAACTTTGCAATTATTAATTTTTTTCTCTCCTGGGGTTCGGTAATAAATTGATATTCTATGGTAAGGTATTAAAATTTAACATAATCTATGAATAACCTATTATTCAATATTTATGTTTATGTTTACATGATTAAAACAGATACTCTGATTATAAAATCCAAAAATTTACGCATGTTCAGTAATTAATTATAGTCTGAACAGAATAGATTCATATTAAGGATGTAACAGAAATTTTTTCATTATAGAACACCTAGTTGTTTTTTTTTCATGAGCAAATTTAGGTGATCAAACTGGATTTCTTCAAGCAACTATAATTGCACACCTAAATCTGGGAATACTTGTAATCTATCCAAGTAAATTGTTATTGGGATTCAGTACAGAAAATAATCATCCAGCAAAGTAACATCACTGAAATAATTATTCGTAGTGACATCATTCATTTTTGTTTGAAGATTTCGAAAAAGATTTTCATATTATCAACAGTATGATATCAAGAGACCTCATAGACCTGTTCACTGGTCTCAGTCAAGGAGAAAAAACTTCAGAAATATCAGTGTTTGGAAAATCATAGATGATTTTTTCTGGCTTTGAGTGAACAAAAGCACAGTGACAACCTCTTGCCTTGGAAGTTTTCATAGAAATGATGGTTTTCATGATTTGGAAATCTTAAGAAGAAAATTACAAATGTATGATGATAACATCCAATAATTCTGAGGTTTTTTGGAATTTCTCACTAGAAAGAGATAGTTTAGAATCTTGAAGTAGAAAGAAGTTATAGTAAAAAACAAAAATCTATGTTTATGGTGTTGAATTTCTTTTACCAGAAAATTAATATTTTGTATCTTAGTATATCTTCCTTCTGTATATGGACCTCATCAATGAAATATGATTGAGTGAATCATTTTTTAGAGGGAAAATAATATTTTTAAACAATTCAGATTCATTAGTGGATGCTGTGGAAGGAATTTTTCATTCAAACTAAACTAGACTACAGAGGGGTATTTGCCCAATGTGAAAACTAAAAATGCTTATAACTTTTTAACGCAGCTGAATATAGAAAAACCATAATGGATATAGTGTTTCTTTTGACCTCAAGAACCTATGGTTTTGAATCTAACTAGAGAAACGTTCATATGATGTTGCAACAAAGAAATTTCTGAAATTTTATAAATAACATCAGGCTAGAAAATCCCAAACCTTCACGAAATGTTGCGATGTCTTAAAAAATATTCGTCAGGTACCGAAGAGAATTCAGCATTAGCGAAAGTCATTGCTCTTATGAATATTCTGAAATTTCAAAATCATAGCATCTAAATTTGAAAAAATATTTGCTAGAACCGGTATAACATAGCATATTGCCCAGTAACCGATTGACGTTGAGTTACGGGACACCCTGTATGAAAAACCTTACAATACTATAAAAATTGTCCTGCGGACTTCTGAGTGTTTTTGTGATGTTATTTATTTCCTCATTTTATCTAATTGGGTGAAACATATACTTGTTGCTCTATCATATAAACATTTTGTCCCTCCCAATTTAGTATTTAGTTGACAGTTGGAATTGAAAAGTAGATATTGACTCGTGTTCGTTGTTTTTTTGTAAACACTGGTTCTTGGTATTCCATTTTGTTTGTGAACAAGTACATTTAAAAATGGAAGTTTTATATCTTTCTCAATTTCCAGTCTGACAGTATATTACAGTTATAAGTGAAAAATGAAAAATTTTCCGAACTTGTCAGCCCTTTTAGAAGCTAATTTTTACCATGAAAACGACTGCTTTCAAGATCAATAATAGATGATGGTTATAAGCCAAATAAAAATTCTACAGGAGTTCCATCATCAAAAATTGCTCATCTTAATTGTATATTTTTATATCTGATAATAGCACGAATAAACTATGTCTTCGATGGACCACTTTAATGAAAATCGAGGCAAATATATCCTGGCACGCCCATGCCATGATGATGGGGAAACATGTGCTTTACTCCATTGAAAGAGCTTTCAACTCGGTAGCTCATGATGCCATTTCTCACAAACAACACTAGTACGATATTACGAATAAATGGACACGCGATGTCTCGATTAGGCCATCAGAAGGTATTCAGGAAATTCCTCAAGATACGAGCTAACTGACACGATGATAAGGCGTCGTAGATGATTCATCATGAAGCATTTCAGGTACATCCGAAATGGCCGTAGGCAGGTCATTTTATACAGGGTAAACTAAATAAGTGTAAAATATTTAAGGAGGTGATTACTCATCAAAAAAAAGATAGGATCTTTTTTTTGGAAGCTTCATTGGAGCAGCCCTTGTTAAGATACACCCCCTCAAAGGGAGTATATAAAATTTGTATAAACATTTTTTTCATAAGCACCAAAAAAGTTACTATATTGAAATTAACCTAACGTTTCCTACTAACAAAAAGACACTTATCCAGTTATTTATTTGGTTTACACCATGGTTGTGAGGGTGGGAAATGCAACCCCTAAAGTTTATTTCCACTGTAATTTTTGTCTTATTATTTGTTTACCATTTATTTGAAAAAATGAAGTTATGGCCAATTTAAGATCACAATTTTCAACACAAAATTTGAAACACCCTGTAATGATATTTTTGAAATCCAAAAAATGCATGACCTTGTCACATCCTTCCTCTTCGATGTTGTAAAAACGGTTTACGCTCAGGATATTTAAAATAAGAATAATGAACATCTTACTGACTGAATATATTTGACTTTTTTTCCAGTAGGATATTTGAAAACTATTCGATTTAATACAATGGTTTTAACAGAAATGTATTCACTATTGAATACTCGATCATACCAGGAATGGAAAACTTGAAAAAATTTTTTCGTCGAATTTATTTTCACTCCCTGTATAACCGGAAGTTTTTGGGCTTCGAAAATATTTTAGCTCTGTAGAGAACTTCGAACAATATCATAATCCCAATTTTCAAATATGTCTAGTTCTCCAGAAACGTCTAATAGGCACTTGAACTTGAGACAACCTGTATATTGTTTTATATCTCAGTTGTTTTTTTAGCACTGTTCCAGATTCAGAGAGAAAATTTAGAACAAGCGCGCAAAGGCTCCTGACCTCACATCAGTGCTTTTCTATATTTTGTTATAACTATTGCAGCCTTTACAATTACTCAACTATTTTCGTGCCTTTCCGAATGGAATGAATACTCAATAATAATTCTTTTTTCTTCGAATTTTCTCCGAATGAAAGTCAGTTTCTAAGGTTTCATTTATTGAGTGAATTGGGGACCTACAATTTTGTTAATCACCCCTTGATACGAAACTATAATGGATCATTCTTTCTATCATTGATGCCTAGCTTTATTAACAATTCCAACCTATAATCTTTTTATACCCATGAACGTGGGATGTTGGAATGATAATTGTTTTCTTCGTTTCATCAATTAACCTCATAAAGAGGAATATATTATACACATCAATGCCTTCTAAGGATTTATCACCATAAGAAGCTGACCCAGTGACAATTTAAATTATGGTTTGGCAGTCTTTTCATTATCGCTTTGTTTTCATTACCCAGTTTATTATTTAAATTAGAATCGATAATCTCAGAACATAGAGTGTGAATGAATAATATAACAAGAATATCCACTAATCTATTAAATTCTGCTCATCGTTTCTGAGAATGACTCCTTAACTAACATGACTCACATCTTAGGGAATGAGAACCAGAGATCCTTTTAAAACTCTGTTGTAGAATATACCTGTGATAAACTCCATCCTGTTCAGAACTGCATGACTAGTCGATAAAAACCACTTGTTGACATTTTGATTGGCTTCTATGAATTCGAATAGGTTCCTTTTAAGGTATACAAGTTTTGAACAGCTGATTACCGTGTACATGTGTATTTATTATATCATTTATTGATTTTTTTACTAGGGCATTGGACTATTCTTATCATCAGGTGATAAAGCTTGTGTATTAGACTCACTAGCAGAGTTTGGTGAACTTATTTGTTTGTAAACATATGCAGAGCTTGGAGAAAACCTAAGCAAAAAACTTTCTTGTGTCCTCAAACCTATTTTTTTTTTATTACACTCCTGCGAGTGCGAGTTGGTCACGTTTGACGTATGATATCCCAGAGTTTCAAGACCTCAAGAGCAACTGTGGACCGGTTTCGAGGTGTTTTGCCTCTCATCAGTACAGTGTAGCACTGAACTCCTGAAGGGGCTGCCAGTACTTAAAGAATATTGTGAGGCACTTCCAAGTATTCTCCTGAAAGCGCGACATCTACATCTCAAAAACTGAAACAGTTTTTTTCATTGTCTTTCCTGTCATACAGTTTTAACGTTGCGTGCCAGCATATAGGCAATAAAATCTCTTACGGTTGTATTCTGTACCTACATACTTTTACGACGAAAATGCAGTTGAATAATCATCTAAATCTGTATTATGGTTATATCCAATTTTTCTAAATGTGAACTACTCGCAAACAGTTTGATAGTACCAGAAAAACCTAACCACTCGTCAATGCTTTCAACATCTTTTCTTCTTCTCACCTGACATGGATTCGAAATCTAGACGCGTTGAACACAACAAACAGCTATGGCAGTTTCCAGTAGCTAACTGGTGATGGGTCTCTCTCTCAAGGGTATCATTAGATATTTCATTAAATCGCCTTGAATCAAATATAACACAGGTAGAGACTGTCACAGCCCTTCCGAATTACGCCCGTGTCAGGTAATTCCGGTCGTGTTGTCTAATCGCAGGTTCTGAACCTGCCCCTCGCCACGATAGCTTGACGACGAGAGGGGGTAGATCTGGCCGGCCAGGCGGACATCGCGAGTAACCTGTTTCGTCACGGTGACCGTCGGTTGCTCGATGAACAGGCAGACGAATATTTGGGATATCTTTCCGATGATTGGAGGATAGTAGAAAATTATGCAGTTTTAGAAAACTACACCACTGGAAAAACTTAATGAATAAAAGAAATTCCAACTTTTCGGGCGATTTTCAACAGGACAAATGATCGTACATGAAATGTAACAAAAGAAAAAAATAGTAGCTTCAAGTGTCTAGTTTTTGGATGAGAACTTCAAAATTATGTAGCGTCAGTGGTTTTTGAGTTATCTTTGAAATTGCAACGACAATTTTTCTTTTATATTCATTCATTTTTTTTTGTGTACGAGCGTGGAAAAAAAGTTTATTTCTTCCGAGCGTTTTATACATACAGGGTGAGTCTTTGACAACTGCGTTAATTTTAACCATAGATTCTTTACGTCAAAAGAAACACTTTTTCCATTACGGTTTTTCCAAATTCAGCTGCGTTAAAAAGTTATAAGCATTTTTAGTTTTCACATTGGGCAAATACCCCTCTGTAGTCCAGTTTAGTTTCAATGAAAATTACCTTCCACAGCATCCACTATTGAATCTGAATTGTTTAAAAACATTATTTTCCCTCTAAAAAATGATTCACTCACTCATGTTTCATCCGATGAGGTACATATCCAGATACAAAATACTAATTTTCTGGTAAAAAAAATTTAACACCATAAACATAGATTTTTGTTGTTCAACTATAATTTCTTTCTATTTCAAGATTATAAACCATCTTTTCCTAGTGAGAAATTCCAAAAAAACCTCAGACTTATTGGATATTATCATCATACATTTGTAATTTTCTTCTTAAAATTTCCAATTCATGAAACCATCATTTCTATGAAAACTTCTAAGGCAAGAGGTTGTCACTTTGCTTTTTTTTTCACTCAAAGCCAGAAAAAGTCATCTATGATTTTCCTAACACTGATATTTCTGAAGCATCTTCTCTTTGACAGAGACCAGTTAACAGGTCTATGAGGTCTCTTGATATCATACTGTTGATAATATGAAAATCTCTTTCGAAATATTCTACAACAATGAATGATGTCACTACGAATAATTATTTTAAAGTGGTGTTACTTTGCTTGATGATTACTTTCTGTACTGAATCCCAATAACAATTTACTTGGATAGATTACAAGTATTCCCAGATTTAGGTGTGCAATTATACATGCTTGAAGAAATTGAGTTTGATCATCTATATTTGATTCTGAAAAATCAACTGAGTGTTCTTTAATAAAAATTTTTTTGTTAAATCATTAATATGAATCTATTCTGTTTATACTATAACTACTGATTACTGAACATGCGTAAATTTTTGGTTTTTACAATTTGAGTATCTGTTTTAATTACAAACATAAATATTGAATAATGGTTATTCATAGATTATGTCAAATTTTAATACCTTACCATAGAATACTAATTAATGACCGAACCCCAGGAGAGAAAAAATTTATAATTGCAAAGTTTTTTTAAATTAAATATAATATCTGTAACCCTTATTGATCTTTAGTTATAATTTTCCTCAGAACAACTAGAGTGAATTATTATCACTTTAAAATATTATAACGTCTCTATGGTGGGTAGTTCCCAATAAAATGGTGTTATGTGGTTCCTTGTTGTTTTGATTCTGTTTGAAACTGTCAACAGTTATTTGTAGATTTCTTTAAAAAAAAAGTGGAAAATATTGTAAGGATAATTTTGATAGTTTGAAATTATTCAATTCAGTATGAAATGCTTATGGTCAGAAAATGCATTCTATTCTAATAATTCTTGTTTATGAGCTTATACCTTTTAGTTTAAATATTGATTGAACATTAATTAACCATGCATCATAACAAACATTCAAAAATATTAAAACTAAGTCAAATTTTATTATTTCCTAAGTTTGTGTACCAGGTTGAATCGGTGTATGAAATAAAGATGTGAAAAAACTTCTTGAAATGTACAAAACAAATCTAGGAGATTGGGTTCGAAGTTTTTAAAACTCATATGAGCTTAATTTGAAGCATTCCTAAGTTAGAATAGATATAATTTGATGAACCCTGAAAGTCTGAAGCTATAAAGAACCAGCTCTTCGTAAAGACAAGTCTTCAATTTAACAGGTCCTGACAGAAAATACATTACCTATTTCAACGGTCATCATGAAAATATACGGAAGTACCTATGTGAGTGATGGAAATCTTTTTCTCGATTTATTATGGAATATTACTCTGGATTAAATATTAAACAAGGTGCTAGACATCATTAATAATGAATAAAGCAAATGGCAATTTAGATTTTGTGGTGAATGTAAGAAAAAAATTGTTCAGTGGTTAATTTCATCTATCGTGTTTAGTGGTGGAACCATTGACTAGAGAGTTTTTCTCAACCTTGTAGAAATATTCAATAAAGACATAAAATATGGCAACATTGAACAAATCTGATTATTGAATCATTTCAGCACAGAGTTGGATTTGGGAAAATCAGAAAATTTGGACAAAAATATATCGATTCTATTCCTTTCAACTTCAAATATCTCAAGAATCGTGCAATTTAGAAGAAAAGATGATGAATGATTTTATCTGCAAAAAAGACTAATGATTTCAAGAAGTACAAGATACGGACCTTTAGTTCAAGCGATATTTGTTTTTCGTGCAATTTAACCTATCTGTACGGTAGTAGTGAGAAACCCACAAGAAATGGAATAAATCTATTGATGCCAAAATATGCACGAGTGTTATCAAAAACCTTCTACAGGAGATCATTTCAATTGATATTGTGGTTTGAATATTACAGGTGAAAATGCAATTTTTTTATGAAATTTCAACACCCTATATCTTTTGAACGGGGCCAAATTTAGAAAAATGTTATAGGAAGAAATTGTTTCTTTTGATCTCAAGAATCTATGGTTAAAATTAACGCAGTGGACAAAGATTCACCCTGTATAAACCCAAAAGTGAAAGGTTTGTGAACATATAAAAAAATTAAAATTTGTTCTACCATCCAAAATTAAAACCGTGTTTTACTTGATTACAAATTAGACATCAAAGGTAATCGAGGTTAGAATCGTGTCTCGAAGGGCAATATAAAAGAGCCATCCACCCTTTTTTATGGGTAAATAAACATTTATCACTGGTAGTAATCTGAACCAGCACCACCCCACAGGTAATTCAAGTATATAGGATAATGATACGTCAATCGGACACCAATGATATCCCTCACCGACGATCCAAAAGTTATAGGTTATGGATACATATTCTTGAGATTTGCGTCCATCGGGTTTTCAGTTGTGTAAGCCAGCTCGAATTCCTTTCACACGATCCCAGTCGCCTAGTACGACCATCTCTCTTGCCTCTCTCTCGGTCCTCCTCCACCTCGTATTTTAGTCAACCGTTGGTGAGGTGTCTCGCATTGCCTACGAAAGTGACTTCTTCATTGTTTGGTTTGGAATGCAAACTACCCGACCTGTACGTGACGTTTTGTGTCTTATTTGTCATTTTTATGAGGTTTGCCAAGGGAATAACGGTCCTCTTTTTCAATAGAAAGATCTTCGGAGAAATAAGAGGATTTTGAGGGTAACTTTGCTACACCTCATTTAAGTTAATGTCGAAAATAAACAGATGAATAACACTGATTGTTTGTTGCAGTGATTTTCCAGTTGAAACTTTCTCGTATTCTCCGAAACTTATAATTGAGATTTCATTCCGAATGACATGTTGATAGCTTAGACTATAAGGTATTTCAAGCGAATAACCAAGAGTAACCGGTTATCTTTGGTCTTTTGTGGTAAATACCTTTTGCATTCAAGCGGGTTGGGTTATAGATCCGTGACGTCATGAGTTAACCTCAATTTGATCGAGAAATGTCAAGAATAACCAAAATCGTAACCCTGCTCGAGAGCAGGGTTACGATTCTGGTTATTAGAGCAAGTAGGGTTAGATGTGTATAAACATGAAAATAGTAAACAATAACAAGGACTTTGAATTATTTGGAAGTTGAAAAACTGATCTTGGTAGAACCGAAAGACTATTGAATATTTCACAGAGATAATTAATAATCCAAACTTTATAAGTAGCAACACGAATTCGATTTAACGAAATGGAAGTTCAACTCCAGGTAGGAACTAAGGCAATTCAAGATCAAATTAAAAATAATACGCTCTTCCTTCATTCACAGGTTCAAAAGAAAACTTAAAGAACGTGGGTGAAAAGTTGTGTCGTTTAGATTGAAAGAACTCATCAAAAATGGGACCACAATACCCCTGATATCAAATAAGAAGAATGTAGAGTTTTTCAACATTATAAAAACCAGAGCAATTATGAAATACAGTTCTTGAAAGTAGGAAATACTCAAGATCTAATATAATCATGTGCTTCTGAATAATGTTGCTGAAAATCATGTGGAAATTGTAAATTACAGATCAGTAATACAGCTGGTCTGTCAACTGAAGGTGCGTTGAAATGAAACTTATAAATCCAATGATTTTCTTGAATTTTAACTTTGAGAGCTGTAGGTATTTGATCACAATTTAAATTTTAGGAAAACATTCAATGGAGAAAAATTTCATTTCTATAAATCACCTAGGTAAAAAAAATTATTTGGAAACCATTAGAAGCATTGTAGAATGTACAGATTAGGTTTGCTTTTCATTAGAGAAAAACAGAATTCCTTGTGTATTTTGTTAGCTGCAGTAATCAAAAGTTTTATCAGCAGCTGCAAACATTGAATGCAGTGAGAAACTTAACCAGTCATCAACTGAAAGTACGTTGAAGTAACACAGAAAAACCATCTATTCTTATTGAATTTGTTATAAAGATAATATTAAATTCTATTTCAAATTTCAGGATAACTCTATAAGAGAAGAAAAAAAAGGTTCAAAGAGCAAATGTCATTTGTGTGAAGCAATCTAGATTGATAATGATTCGAAAATTACAAGAAGAACCTGAAAATTATAGCCACAAGAAATCAATAAAAATCCATTGAGAATTCTGTTAATGAAACTATGAAAAGATAAATTTTCAGGTTGCTTCAAATTTATGTTATGTGTGCAATACTGAGAGTATCTGCAAAGCATTGTAACAATAGTTTGGGTGTTCTGATGTTCTGAGAATGCACAATATGGTAGCAATGAGGAGAAATTTTAAGATAGATCATTAAATTGAAAGAAGAACCAGTAGAAGTGACCAAATAAAATATACTGAAATATACAAATTCAAAATATTGTTTGTTAAAACCATCATGAGATTTGTCATTGTCGTTCCTAAAGTTAAGAGATTAAGAAGTTCATTCATTGCATTTTTGTGTTTGTTTCAAATTTTCATCAAGTATAATCTTGAAATAATGGAAAAATAGATTTAATTTCTAACTCTGGAAAAAATTCGTCATTGACTTTAAAATTAAAACATTCCCATTCTGTCTCTTTAACATAATTTTCTTCCTTTCACTAGCTGTTAATATTGATATTTTCATTTTAATCATTTCTTGTCATTTTCTTCATTCCTAGATACTCAGAAAATAATTTTTTTATGATCATTTTTTTACATGTATAGATATTATATGAGTCTAATTTGGTATTTTTTCCTTGTTAAATTTATTGTAGTTTCAGTAATTCCATTATAAGGATATATTGGCTAATAAAAATTGCTTATAAAAATGTCTTTTTGTTTATATAAGCTTCGGGAATGGGCCCTTTTTATCTGAATCAGATAAATGCTCAGATAACCTATGAGCATAAATAAACGCGAATCAAAAGAATGACAGCACGGATAACCAAACCCGAGCATTCAAGCGATAATTTCTCGTTATTCTTTCTGGATTTCGAAGGAATGACCAAGAAGAACCAGCAATAACCGCTAGATGGACCAAAATAATAAGTTACTCTGGTTATTCGCAAAAATACCCTTATATAAGATAGACAAAGCATTCCTTCATAAAATGTCGATTTGTTTAGACTCCCTCATTGAAAGTCTTTCAAAAAAATTTCATCCAATAATTCAGTCATTAACAATATTTAAAAATCTCTAGCGAAGGTTTCTTGTTACCGAAAGAAAAATACTGGTGAAACCCATACCCTTGGGCTCACCGGATGAAACGCCCTGTTTAATTTGATTTATAGAATGGTCTGGACCAGTTGAGACGTTTACGTACGAACGAGGTGTAGCCTTCTTTATTTCAACCGTTGCCTAATGAAAGCTAAAACACTAAATCAGCTCAAGGGATGAGCAATTAACATGAATATATTAAGCGTCGAAACAATTTATCATCCAGCTCAAAATCTAACATTTTGGTAATTACGACAAACCATTCTTAATTATCACAAATAACAAAGATATATGTTTTATGAGTATTTTCAAAATCTGCTCATAATGATTAAGATTTAATTTCGAAAGTTCTGTGAACGTATCAAGTTTTTTTGGATAATTCAATGAAAATACTCATGAAATATTTCATGAACTTTCGGAGGGTACTGAGGCCCACTTCACTGACGTCCACAGAAAGCTCGTGAGTCTTTGACTACCAGGAATGAATCTATATTCCAAATATATTATTTGAGGAACCAAATCTGAAGAATATGAAAAAATGTTTCATTCGATCTCAAAAATCTACTGTTAAAAATCCATTGAGAATTCTGTTAATGAAACTATGAAAAGATAAATTTTCAGGTTGCTTCAAATTTATGTTATGTGTGCAATACTGAGAGTATCTGCAAAGCATTGTAACAATAGTTTGGGTGTTCTGATGTTCTGAGAATGCACAATATGGTAGCAATGAGGAGAAATTTTAAGGCAGATCATTAAATTGAAAGAAGAACCAGTAGAAGTGACCAAATAACTCTTTTTTTTTTAATTGGAATAAACTGAAATATACAAATTCAAAATATTGTTTGTTAAAACCATCATGAGATTTGTCATTGTCGTTCCTAAAGTTAAGAGATTAAGAAGTTCATTCATTGCATTTTTGTGTTTGTTTCAAATTTTCATCAAGTATAATCTTGAAATAATGGAAAAATAGATTTAATTTCTAACTCTGGAAAAAAATTCGTCATTGACTTTAAAATTAAAACATTCCCATTCTGTCTCTTTAACATAATTTTCTTCCTTTCACTAGCTGTTAATATTGATATTTTTCATTTTAATCATTTCTTGTCATTTTCTTCATTCCTAGCTACTCAGAAAATAATTTTTTTTTTATGATCATTTTTTTACATGTATAGATATTATATGAGTCTAATTTGGTATTTTTTCCTTGTTAAATTTATTGTAGTTTCAGTAATTCCATTATAAGGATATATTGGCTAATAAAAATTGCTTATAAAAATGTCTTTTTGTTTATATAAGCTTCGGGAATGGGCCCTTTTTATCTGAATCAGATAAATGCTCAGATAACCTATGAGCATAAATAAACGCGAATCAAAAGAATGACAGCACGGTTAACCAAACCCGAGCATTCAAGCGATAATTTCTGGTTATTCTTTCTGGATTTCGAAGGAATGACCAAGAAGAACCAGCAATAACCGCTAGATGGACCAAAATAATAATCTGGTTACTCTGGGTTATTCGCTTGAAATACCCTTATATAAGATAGACAAAGCATTCCTTTATAAAATGTCGATTCGTTTTGACTCCCTCATTGAAAGTCTTTCAAAAAAAAATTTCATCCAATAATTCAGTCATTAACAATATTTAAAAATCTCTAGCGAAGGTTTCTTGTTACCGAAAGAAAAATACTGGTGAAACCCATACCCTTGGGCTCACCGGATGAAACGCCCCTGTTTAATTTGATTTATAGAATGGTCTGGACCAGTTGAGACGTTTACGTACGAACGAGGTGTAGCCTTCTTTATTTCAACTGTTGCCTAATGAAAGCTAAAACACTAAATCAGCTCAAGGGATGAGCAATTAACATGAATATATTAAGCGTCGAAACAATTTATCATCCAGCTCAAAATCTAACATTTTGGTAATTACGACAAACCAACTTAATTATCACAAATAACAAAGATATTTATGAGTATTTACAAAATCTGCTCATAATGATTAAGATTTAATTTCGAAAGTTCTGTGAACGTATCCAGTTTTTTTGGATAATTCAATGAAAGTACTTATGAAATACTTTATGAATTTTCGGAGGATACTGAGGCTCACTTCACTGACGTCCACAGAAAGCTCGTGAGTCTTTGACTACCCCATTTTCCAGGAATGAATCTATATTCCAAATATATTATTTGAGGAACCAAATCTGAAGAATATGAAAAAAATGTTTCATTCGATCTCAAAAATCTACTGTTGAAACTCGTATGTAGTAGTTAGAAATTGACCATGTATACATAATTAAAAAGAACCTGACACCTCTCGAGTATTTGAGGCCTGTAATCCTTAATCCTCCCTGACGGAAGGGTTGCAACCCCAGTTATTATTTTAATTGTAGAGCGACTCAAATTGTACATTTTTTTTATGGTACAGTCGGTTAAAGTTGGGTGATGTAATTATTTTAAATTAAGTGGTGGCCAAAAATCCAACATTTAATTTAAAATTGAGGCAGTTATGGTTTAATTTTGAATTGTATTTTAAAGAAGGGTTATTCATGGTTATAATTACAAAAAAAAGTTTCACGAAAAGTTGATATTTGTAGCCACAGGACTTGAAAGATCATCACAGGGTGTCAGTTTTTCTAATTTTTTTTTAATAGTCATAATTCGAAGGGTGCATGACAAGCATTTTTTAAATATTTTTCTGTTAACTATCATGACTTGGCCCATCGCCCGTTTTCGGCTTGACGTTGATTTCTGGGACACCCTGTATACGAAGATAAAATTATATAATATGCATGATATCAATAACCAATAAAAATACAGTTATTACAATTAATTATCAATAATATGCTTCTGGGTAGAAACACCGGACAAAAATGTTTGAAAAGTTGGTTTTGAACTAGATTGTGGTGGGCTCGATTTTGAAATTTTGCAAAAATCTCGAAATAAAAATAACAATATATAGATAGATGAACCCATACATACAGGGTTTTCCTTTTAAGTTGGCCTATTACACGTTTTAGGAGAACTAGTGAATATTTCGTTATTAAATTTAAGGTGGAGCCTTGAGGGTAAAGGAACTTTTCGTCTAAAATATTTTCAAGTCGACAGTGTTGCCACGTCTACCTCAAACGCACATCTACTTTCTTATTTCAAATGGAACTACCTAAATTTTTATTTATTTATTGATTCAAAACCAAATTCGCAGTATAACCTACTAAAAAAAATTTCTCTGCCATGCACTGTTGCCAAGTTATGTACAAATTATTGAAATTTTTGACAACCGCATAGCCAGTTTGGAAATGCAATATTTCGATTATTGTTAATGCGAACAGAACCAAATTTGGCAGTCTAATAGACAAGAATCCTATCATTTATGTGGTATATTCGATGTCTCGATGCATCTTAAGGCTTCTCGGAGATTTTGCTCCGAAAATGTGACATTTAAAATTGAAATATTTCGAGATTTTCAAATGGCAACGCCATATTTTTTTACACCATCCGATTCAAAATAAAAAATGATTGGCAGTCTCTCTTTACAGCAATCAATTATTTTGGATAGATTTCGAATGAGGAGGAAAAAACTCAAATATTTCAGTATTCGAATCCAAGATCTGTGGTCACGTTTACGTTGAGAGGGCTCTGTGATTATGAGGTAAATTATTAGAATAGATTCTATGGTTGAAATCATAAAAAGTGTTCGATGATCATGGATATCATAGAAAATTTTGTTAATCGTTAATCAAACCTCGATCGAGGAGGTTTAGTTTGTAGAATAATTGTTTCATTGTTCTGTTACAAGATTTTGAAATGATGAACAAATTTTGGACCTTTACACAATTCACGGAGAATGTCAAAAAATTATCGAAAGGACCTGTAGGACCTTCAACAATCGTTACCCCCATGTACCCAGAATGACTGGAAAGAAATTCCGAAAGCTGTGGAGAAATTTTTTGTCTTTCGGTAATCCTGATCCGAAAAGTAGCCGCTCAAAGTACGTTGTGGAAAATGAAATTAATGTAATAAACGTTTTGGGATACTTTCACGCCTATCCACGTGCTTCCATTCCCGGTGCAAGTGAGGCACTAGGGATTAAATCAACATCTGTGCACAGAATTTTGAGGAGCACAAATTCCATGCGTTTAAATTCATCAAAGTCAATGTCTTCAACCTGCTGACGAAGCTATAAGAATAACGTTTTGCGAGAACATTTTAATTAAAATTCAGGAGGATCACATTTTCTGAAAAAATAATTTGGAGTGATGAGGCCAAGTTTGGTCAAGAAGGTGGACTTAGCAGCCAAAATGATCATCACTGGTCTGACATAAATCCAATGGCGAAATTTGAAAGGGGAATCAAGTTAAATTCAGCTTGAATGTTTTTGCTATCATGAAAGATAATAAACTCGAATTCGAGTTATATGATGGCATTCTTAATAGTGAAAGATATGTAGAAATCCTTAATTCTACATTGAGAAATTTTGGACGAAATTCCCATTTCGAGGCAATGAGGTGCTGGTTCCAATTGGATGGTGCCCCCTCATTGCACAAGAACAGTATCCCATATTTTAGAGGAATTATTTGAGGATAGATGGATCCGTCGTTTGGGACCATGGCATTGGCCTGCACGATCCCCGGACCTTACGCCTTTAGATTTTTCATGGGGTTATGTAAAATCTGAGGTATACAAGGTACTAATCGCAAATAAGTCTGTTTTACGAAACAGAATAATAGAAGTTCTCCGAGGCATATCCCAGAATTACTTCGGAAGGCAACGATGTCCGTAGAACAGAGGATTTTAAAATGCTTAGAGGTGAACGGGGACCATTTCGAGCATTTAATTTAACCTAGAGTTGTTTTATTAAACTCTTTTTGAAATCTTTTAAATTGTTTTGTTTATAAAAATGAAATTGATCGAAAAATGTTAATTATCAAAAAATGAATGAGTGTAAACGTGACCACAGATCTTGGATTCGAATACTGAAATACGAAAAATTTTTGCCATATTCCATAGCAATTCCTAGATAATATAATGAAGTGAACCTAATAAATCATAAAAGTATACAATTTTCCTATAATCTCAAAGGCGGTCCCGCCACCCAGGTGCGAACGTACCAAAACTCTCCCCTGATAATCACGGCAACCCCGTAAATCGACAGCGCCAGATGTCCATCGTTCCCCCTGAAATCCACGAAAATCCTACTTTCCGCACCGTCAAAACACGAAGGAACCAAAGCGATTATCGACCTGGAACAACCTGGCTTATATAGCGGCAACCTCCAATATTTATCGAAATATGTCAAGAGACTCACCGAACAATAAAGGCCGAAAGGAACGGGCCCAGAGATATGCATTCTTTCAACGGACCCAGTTAAAGTGCTCTTGCCAGACAAGGACGGCGCTACGTGTCCCGTGGGCCCGACAAAGACGACGTTCTCCCTTCTCTTTCGTACCCAGCAGAGACCGAAGAAAGCTAGTTTGCCAGTTATGCAGCGAGGCAGCCCCACGTAGCGACATCACGGTACAAAATGTTATGAAAATCGGCCTCTATCAAAGACATTTTAGTGAGTTAAGTTAGTTTATGTGATTTAAGTGGCTTTAAGTTAAGTGCGAACGTACGCTTATTGGATCTGTACCCCGGCACGCTGATTTGGATTTACGTTGCCAATAGTTACAAGGTAAACACAAAGAACCGTCATCGGTGCATACTCTCTTTGGCCCTAAAGTAAAATAAATATTTGAACGCTGTAATAACCACGAAATTGGGACCATTATTAGATAATTTACTTCACTTAACACCTATTATAAACTATACGTAGTCCAGTCTGAGAACAATGACACATACAAACATGTGGCATGGTACTCGACCGTCCACCTACCTACATCACGAAATTAATATTAAATAGATTCAAATCGGAATCGACGACCCTTTTCGAACGAAATTAAAATAAACGATTACAGATTCCGAGTTCATTCAACGAATACGCTTCGTTGAATGAGAATAGAAGCCGGATTAACTAAAACCAACTGATATCTCAAAGTCCTTGATCCGATCTTAAATCCTGAAACCAGAATCAAAGACAAAATGGCGTAGGTTTGTAATTCGTCTAAACTTATAGGAGAATACACAGTATTTCATTACATCATTCAAGAGTATCGAAAACACATTTTTTAATGTTTGATGCTCTGACAAAATCACCGTAAACAATGAGGTCTCCGAGTAAACAGAATAACATTGGGTTACACAAGAACCATAAGTTAGGACGGATGTTGACAATCATGGCAGATAATTTATCAAAATCGTTTTGACATAAACGGACGACTGTTTATCATCGGTCGTGGCTGATAAAAGTTTATAGAATTCTTAAGAATGTACACGTTTTATCTGAGCATCTCTGCAACAATACCATAATAGGTGTTCATTTCAACTTAAAACTAGTCGTAAAAGATCGTTAAAGCAAACGTTGGAGGACAGTTAGGATATAAACATTCACAGGATGGATAGATAGCCGTTTTTGTCCCATAAAATATACCTGCCACTTGAGTATATGAAACACAGGTAGTACCTCCAAGACTGCGCTAGCCGACAAACCGGTATTCCAAGAAAGAATGGAAATAGCGTTTTCTAAGCACAGATGAAACATAAGGAAAGTAAAAAGTATTCACACTGCAATTAAAGATATTTGATGAGCTTGAGTTTTACAAAATATTGAATCCCTTTCGAATCGACCTAGATTCTTGCACGCCTACCAGTAAAATTAACAGGGCGCACTTAATACAACGATGCAATTACAGACGAAATTGAGCAAATTAACGATCATTGCAATAACTGGATAAGTCAAAACTTCCAGATGCGTTTTATCCACGTAGCTATATTGAATGAATCAACTGACGTATGCAAAACACATGTAACAATTTCTATCATTCATAATTGTCTTTTTGCGAGGTCGTGGCCAATTTGCCACATTACATAATGTGTCACATCATTATTTAAGAGCCCCCACGTATCGAAAAATCAGACAAACGAAATTCCTGACTATATACTTTAATCGAAAGAGGTTCTTATCACGATTTTCTACTAACCTTTCTGCCATTCAACATGATAACTTAATTACATTCAAATAATCATCTCATTTGTTTTCGGAATCATTCTCTCGATGCATTGTAAATATTTGAGAAATTAAACATCCTTTAAGATTGAGGGACAAATAAATTATTTGCTCAGTAAACTATACCATAAATAATTATTGAAGTACCTCATGTTTGTCCCACTTAAAATTGTCCGTACGACGGAATTGCACAATTGTTATGGAACATAAATTAAACAATTCGTTACAACGACTGAGTGATTTCAACTACTCAACAATTTACCTCATCAGCTAGGTAATATCCTAAAGATATTACTCTGAATAATGTTATCTCCCAACACGAGAATACAAGATACTAGCAGAAATACCTCAAATAGATTCACTTCAGTATAAAGGATAATGAAGGATCGAGACATAAAATTTATATTCTCGGGATATCAATAACAGTAGATCGAGATAATGCAGTAAAAATACCTACGGTGTTTGGTAACTTGAGAAGAATGTTTAATGTTTGAATAAACAAGAAACACATGTTCATTCTACACACAGAGATAGCAACCACAACGATAGTCGCATAGGTGTATTCCAATTCATGTATAAATTTTCAGGTGGGACGTCCAAAGAAACTATCAAAAAATATTTTAATCAAATCATTCGTTGATTCTTCAATTACTACAAAAAAATACATGCCAACTTCGACTTTGAACTACAATTTAACGGTTCATTTTTAGTTATTCCAGACTACTAGTATATGAAATTAGTAAAATAGGGTGTTTTTATTATTTTACAATGACAAAAAGAAGTCAAATTTTTCTCATCTGTAAGTTCTTAAGGATTGTTATTTCCGCTATATTGAGTTTTTTTCTCGCTGATTAAATTAAATGAATTTATATGGGTTTTCTTTGTGGAAATTATTCCATCAACTATGTTCGAAGACAGGAAACAGAATTTTAATAATTGTGATATATGGAGTATATATATCTAAATAGTTCAATATTTTTTCTTTCAGCAATAATTCAAGATGACGGTTTTCGGAATGGTATCGGCTGTTGCCGGTCTTATCAAAATCAGATACCTGGTGGATAAGGCCATGATTGACAACATGGTTTTTAGGGCTCATTATAGGTTAACTGCGGCAATTCTTTTTGTTAGTTGTATAATCGTTACTGCCAATAATTTAATAGGTGAGTTGATCAAATGTTATTAGATTAGAAATACAACAATAGATCAATAACTGTCGAAATATCAATTAAACCAAAAATCCATTAAAAACACCCCAATGTCTGAACAGGTTATCCAATCCAATGCATACACGACAGGATATCCCACCCTCATGTGATAAACACGTTTTGCTGGATCACCTACACGTTCACATTGCCTCATGAACAAGGGAAACATATAGGAACCGAGGTTGCAGCTCCTGGATTAGGTAACGAGAATCAAGATAGGACCTACCACAGCTACTACCAATGGGTGCCTTTCATGTTGTTCTTCCAGGTAAGGAATAATTAATTAAAGTAATATTGATCCTAATATAACCTTTTTATAGGGGGTGCTCTTCTACATACCCCATTGGATATGGAAAAACTGGGAAGACGGAAAGGTCAGGATGATAACTGACGGTCTTAGAGGTTCCTTTGTGGCCACAAGGGATGAGAGAGACGCCAGACAAAACAGACTTGTGCAATATCTCGTAGAAACCATGCATCTACACAACAGCTATGCCTGCGCATATTTCTTCTGCGAAATCTTGAATTTCATCAATGTGGTAAGTATGACTGAATCCAAAAAATATTCTCAATCGTTAATCCTCCATTTTTTCAAAGATAATCAACATCATCATGACCGACAAATTTCTGGGTGGAGCTTTCATGACGTACGGAACAGACGTCATCAATTTCTCCAACATGGATCAAGAGAATCGGACAGATCCGATGGTTTCCATCTTTCCCAGAATGACGAAATGTACTTTCACCAAATTCGGTCCTTCGGGGAGTATCCAGAAACACGACGCCCTCTGCGTTTTGGCCCTGAATATACTGAACGAGAAAATTTATATATTCCTTTGGTTCTGGTTCATCATTTTGGCCATCCTTTCTGGATTGGCGATCTGCTACTCGGCTGCTGTTGTCTTGATCCCCAGCACAAGGGAAACTATTTTGAGGAGAAGGTTCAGATTTGGGGCGCATAGTGCAGTGGACACCATTATCAGAAAGACACAGGTAATGCTTTAAGATGTCCGGCAGGATGTATCTAAAATTAAATTCTTGTTTCAGGTTGGCGACTTCCTGCTTCTGCATTTCCTCGGTCAGAACATGAACCTAATGGTCTTTGGAGAAATTTTAGAAGAATTTGTGAGAAGATTGAATTTTGGCAGCCATAGTAATCTACCATCAGCCCCCAGTACGTTAGAGATGAGCCCCATATACCCCGAAATAGAGCAATACGGTAAAGAGACTGAAACATAAGATTTAGTTTCCAAACAATTCCTGAATTAAAATTCCAAGAAATGTGAATGCCTTAGTATGTAAGATTGTTTTAATGCCATGTTAACTAGGATCTCAACAAATCTCCAAGATTCCTGGTTTAAATGATGTATCTTGTGATTATTTTAAATAGGATATATATTTCAATGATTGATATTAGTTCTTTTCCGCTTTTGCTCAGTTGTATAGATCTTCATTAAGATTTATTTAGACTGCTCCACATCAATGCTGTATCTATCTCATTCGATTTTAAGAATTTAGATGAATAAATTTTAGTTAATTTTTCATTTGTGTTTTTATTATATATTGTTTAATTTAAGATTAGGAAAGAAGTATATTTCTGAGGATAATTTAGATTGATGTGATGCTAATTTTTTTAAGTAAGCTTTGTGTTATATTTTTATGTACATCATTAATTGTCATATTCTTTTAGGCGATTCGGGTTCAGAGGGTACAACTACTACGATATGGTAGATAATTTCTTCTATGAAGTAACCCCACTGCCACCCTAAAATATAAGGACTGTGACAAACTATCTTTGAAATTTTGAGGACACTTAAATCCTCAGCTAAATGTGATTAAATCTCGATTTATTTTTGTATATTTTTTAAATGAATGTATTATCACACAATAAGACTTTAAAATAGAGTTAAGAGAAAGGCTTTTTGTGCCTTATATTTGATATTATTTTATCTTTTAAGAAGTATTTTTATAGTAAGTAATAAAAACATAAGAATGAACCTTTTCCTCCTTATATTAATCACCTTCAGTTCAATATTTTACTTATTATATGAAAACATAAGAAACATTATTATGAAATTGAATAAATATTTGACTATCGCTTTAGGCTGAAAAAAAACCTATTTCTTCGAACAATTTTCACTTGATTTCACTCCTAATGTATATACTGCATACCATAGGTCCAAATCTTTCAACAATAAAATTCATCTAATTGAAAATAGCAATGGAATTAAATTTAAATGAGTAAAGTGAAACTTGTAAGAAAATCTGTAAGTTAAAATCCTCAATATATACTGAAATTCTCATCCAATCATTTTGTAACTATAAAACCGTTCGAATGTTGCTAAAAAAATATATTTTTAAAAAAACTGAATATCTCAGATTCATCTGGCTAAATGAAAACTTTTACTTAGATTGAGTTTATTGTTTGAACTGAAATTTCAATTTTCGTGGCATATAATACACAGACGATATTAAAATATTTTATCTCTGATAATAAACACAACAATATTAAATATTTAAAGCCATTACCATAAAAAATGTGACAAATTTCATTTCATTGGTATATGTTTTCTGTTTGAAACTCGTTTCAATATATTTCTAATTGATTGTCCACATATTTGTTTTGAATTGAGATGTGTCTTTGAGTTCCTCTTTGATAATATAAAAGAATGCATTATTATGAGAAAATTTAGGATTCAATTCATTCAGAACTGTGAATTTGAATATTTTTAAATTAAAAATTTATTACCTTCATTCACATTCAGCCTTCTTTGTTTTTGTATTATTCTATTCTTATACCTACTGTTTACATTCATATATTGAAATCAATCAGAACATTATAAATGCAAAGAATACAAATTTCCATGCATTTAAACCAGAAAACTTATTCGAATGAAATAAAATTGTCGGATACCATATAGGAATATCATAAAGTTTTTCACAAATTGTGAAAATTTGAAAGAAAGGCTTTTTAAATTTATTATTATTAGATAAGATTTATTTATCGTATATTGTGAAGGGTATATCAGTCACAAGGAATTATTATTAACTAAATATTCGTCAAATTATTTTCCACGACTTGTGAAATTCGAAGCAATCGTTTTGTTAATTTATTTTTGTTATTATTTCGAGATATTGTTAGATTTTATTCGCTAACAAATATGGATGTAACACTTAATTATGAGGAATTACAGATAATGCCTTTATCAAATTCTGTCAACTGGAACGTCCAACAAATGAGTTCAAATTCACAACTCTGCAACAAAGAGTTTCTACTTACTGCATTCGACGATTGCACCAAATTTTTTTCTGAATCTGATAAAGTAAGAGATATGAGCGCTTCAGAAAAGCAATTGAGATCTTGACCATCGAGTAATTTTATAATTATCTGAAGTTCATATACAGGGTGTAACTAAATAAGTGTAAAATATTTAAGGAGGTGATTCCTCATCGAAAAAAATTGTTATACAAATTTTATGTACTCCCTTTGAGGGGGTGTATCTTAACAAGTGATGAAGTTTCTTTATATGAAAGATCCTATCTTTTTTTCAATGAGAAATCACCTCCCTAAATATTTTACACTTATTTAGTTACACCCTGTATAATCAATGATAGACGCCTCCTTAACTTGTGTGAAAATGAAAGGTTCGATAGTATTTACTGTCTTGTTTTAATACTACATTTCATCTGATTCATTTGCTACAGAATTGATTATATTTTATGGTGAAAAAATTTGTATTATAACTGCAAAAGAATGCAATTTGTAACACAACCGTTCCTAATAAAAAACTTTTCCGATGTTGTCCTGTGTTCAGCACAAGTCGGAAAGAAATTATGAGAATTTTCATTTAGTTTGAATATGATTAAATAAAAACTTATTTATTAAAATTTCCACATTTATTGTGTTTTAACAATATGTAACACTACATTTGCAACAATTGTTTCGCCAAATTCTTGGCTTCTTCAGGCGAGTTCGATGTTAAACTACTCCAAAAATTTTTGAGTCTTCCTTATATATTTCTCAAGATGGAAGAGGGGGGACCGGTATTCTAAATGCTTCTGGGATTTTTTATTGCATGTTCATCAATGGTGATCTGTTGACATCCGTTTGGTCATTGAGTAAGATATTTTGCTTGTTATATCTGTTAATTTCCATTGTTTCTAGGATATTAAGCCTTCTGCTTTTGTTTTCTATGTGCAGAATTTTATAGTTTGGATCAAACATATGTCCCTCGTCTAAAAGATGGGTCGCATAAGTTGAGTTCTGTTTTTTATTCAGGAAACTACTCAAATGTTCTTTAATCCTCTTCTCGAAGTTCCTTCCTGTTTGTCCAATATATACTTTCTGGCATGAACCACAATTCAACTTATACACTCCTGATTTTTTGTTTTTATCTAATTTATCTTTATTATTTTTTATTAAATTACTTAAAGTATTATTAGTTTTGAATGCTATATTGAACTTCCTTTTGTTTTTTAAAAAATTTGCTACTTCTATTGATTTTATATATATTGATTATTGATATATAACATTAAATTTCACAGGTAAAAAATCAATAGAAGTAGCAAATTTTTTAAAAAACAAAAGGAAGTTCAATATAGCATTCAAAACTAATAATACTTTAAGTAATTTAATCAAAAATAATAAAGATAAATTAGATAAAAACAAAAAATCAGGAGTGTATAAGTTGAATTGTGGTTCATGCCAGAAAGTATATATTGGACAAACAGGAAGGAACTTCGAGAACAGAACTCAACTTATGCGACCCATCTTTTAGACGAGGGACATATGTTTGATCCAAACTATAAAATTCTGCACATAGAAAACAAAAGCAGAAGGCTTAATATCCTAGAAACAATGGAAATTAACAGATATAACAAGCAAAATATCTTACTCAATGACCAAACGGATGTCAACAGATCACCATTGATGAACATGCCATAAAAAATCCCAGAAGCATTTAGAATACCGGTCCCCCCTCTTCCATCTTGAGAAATATATAAGGAAGACTCAAAAATTTTTGGAGTAGTTTAACATCGAACTCGCCTGAAGAAGCCAAGAATTTGGCGAAACAATTGTTGCAAATGTAGTGTTACATATTGTTAAAACACAATAAATGTGGAAATTTTAATAAATAAGTTTTTATTTAATCATATTCAAACTAAATGAAAATGGATTTCCATCAAGTGAGGACCTCAACCATTCAAGATTAGAATTTTCATTGTTGCAGTCGGTAATTTCAAGAATACTATCAAAAATCTTGCAAAAAAATAAATAATAATTTTTTTTCAATCCCATATGACCTTGAAATATGCTCACTAGACCACGAATTTGTGACGTATGGTATAGTTTCTCCCGGGATAGCCTGTACAGGATGATTCACGATGGCAACAATTTAAAGAAAACAAATAGAAATGTTGAGATGTAATTTGTACGTTAAGGTTTGAGATAATGATCTTTATTCCTGAAATATTTTCAGAACTGTACAAGAGTTCCTCATCATACCTGAGTACTACTACCTTATTTCAAACGTACATCCAGTAAATACCTCGTTTGATAACAATTTCGGCAATATTTCAATGCTTGGGCAAAACCTGAACAGTTTTTAAATTATTGGGATTTAAAAACGTGTATATTTCCGCAAAAAAATCGCCAAGAAACTTTAACAATATTCAATTCTACAAATACATAGCATATAAGACTGTTTGCGGTTTAAATATTTCAATCAATTCTACGTAGGAATAAAGGGGGTCATATAAGTAAACGTTATATCTAAATTGAAAACTTTGAGAGTTACTGGGTAGAACTTGAAATAAAATAAATTCGCCAATTCTAACTGAGTGAAGGTATATAGTATAAGATAGACAAAGTTGCCCAAGTTCATACCTATCCAGTCATATAATAATACATATTGACGGAATTGAATATTTTGAAGGATAATTTCGTACAGGGGTGTTTAGAATTTATGAATAACAATAAAGTATCGATTGCGCATCCACCACACTTTCATTTCCGTGTCCATTTGATATCTTTAGATTTCCTCGAAATATTCAAGCTGAAAAGAATCAAACATGCAGGACTCACCTGTTTCCCCAGTCTATTTTTCCGATTATCTTCAGTTTCAACTCGTTCGTTTGATCGTGGGTCAGAGTACCAGACACCAGTTGCCTCCGCCATTCCAGCAAGTCCCTCATAACCTTCCCCACTGTTTCAAACTTGTAATTTTCTTTGTTCTGGAGAGGAAAACGATTAACTTAGTTTAAAACTTCAAAAATAATCACTATGGATTTAGTTTATATTTCATTTGAATGTACCCGAATTGGTGATGGTTAGAATTAGAGGTTCTATGACAAAAAACTTGCCATACTGTTTTAAAATTGTCTTAGTCCTTTTATAAGTGCAATTTTTTTTATTTCTGTTTTACTATTATGTTAATTTTTCTATTTAATGGAAAAAAATTGCACAAGATTTTTGGGAAGTGCTCACTTTTCCGCTTTTTCTCTGGGAGAGTAGTTATTCCTGACCTAGTCCGGGAAAGAATCACGTGGTTTGTGTCATTGTGTATTTGAAAATCTTAGCAGTTATACAGGGTGGCCATTTGAAAACGAAACGGACGAGAATACAGACGAAATAAGTTTTTTCGATAGAAATGCTCGGACAGGTCGATTTCTGTTTCGAGGGGGACAACTTAAGATGTAGGTTACGGACGCATAGCACTTCAACCCTTGCTGCTACAACCCCCACCCCCAATTTTTGAATAGGGAAGATGGGGTGAGTGATACCTCAATTCAAAGGTATTTTTATACTGATTTCAGCACAGTAATAGTTTTTTCATTTTATGCATCCGCAAAATATTACGATCGTGAGATATAAGAGTTTCGATTCAATTTTTTTTTGTCTTTCCGTTCAAAAAAACCCTAGTTTCCGGACTTGACACATAAATCACACTATTACATTCAATCATAGAGTTTTTAAACTGAAATTAATTATTTCGGAAATAGTTACCACAAATAGTTTCTTCCATATATCTCCCCATTCTCTGAGAACAAGGGTAACCTCCCTGATGACAGGATCCTCGATGGGTACCACGCTCTCAAAAAGACCTTCATTGTCGACTTTGCAAGGTTTGAGGTGGATGTACGACTGTGGAAATATGCCCTTGACAGATCTGTTTTTTGTTGAGAAACCCCTGTACCAGCCAGGGTATTCCTCAAGGATCTGAACCGTTTCTCCAATTTCCAGAGAGAGTCCCAGGCGTGTTTCACCTTTCCAATTGTATATGGCTGGAATAAAAAGAAAATGTAGGTAGAGTGACAAGCAAAAATAGAAAAATTTATTCCGAAAGGATTTTCTCTAGATAAAACAAAACTCTAGATTATGTGTAGCATTCAAATAAATATCTGATTCGTGAATATTCACCAGCATGTGCTTTTATATTATGTGGGTACATTTTCAATGTATTATGAATTCGAGCATAAACTATAATTAGAACAATTTATCCCTATTTCGGATTTCCATCATACGAACTGAATTTTTATCATTCGAGAGTTTTAATTACTTCATCAAGATTAATTCACAATCATTATCTCACATGAAATCACCCCTTTTCCATGTTTTCATTAACTTAATTGAATTTGTCCTCATATAAACACATCGGTTGATAATTTTCATAGAGACAAAGACCTTCTCTTTCGCTGATGAACACGGCCTACTTAGACAGCAACAGAATTATTTCTGTGTTCATATTTATATAAAATTTGGATGCTTCTAAATCGTTTGAGAACAGGTCATGGTCGTAACAATTGCATGCTATTCAGATAGAATTCAGCTCCAAGCAAAAGTTGTGAATGTCGAGAAGCAGAGGGAACAATACCTCACGTTATCTATGATTATCCTAAATACAGGGTGAGTCTTTGACCACTGCGTTAATTTTAACCATAGGTTCTTGAGATCAAAGAAAACACTTTTTCCATTACGGTTTTTCCATATTCAGCTGCGTTAAAAAGTTATCAGCATTTTAAGTTTTTACGTTGGGCAAATACCCCTCTGTAGTCCAGTTTAGTTTGAATGAAAAATACCTTCCACAGCATCCACTATTGAATCTGAATTGTTTCAAAACATTATTTTCCCTCTAAGAAATGATTCACTCACTCATGTTTCATCCGATGAGGTCCATATCCAGAAGGAAGATACAAAAAAATGGTAAACAAAATTCAACGCCATAAACATAGATTTTTGTTGTTTTACTATAATTTCTTTCTAGTTCAAGATTATAAACCATCCCTTTTTAGTGAGATATTCCAAAAAAAACCTCAGAATTATTGGATGTTATCATACACTTTTTTTCTTCTTAAAATTTCCAAATCATGAAAACCATCATTTCTATGAAAACTTCCAAGGCAAGAGGTTGTCACTGTGCTTTTTTTTTTCATTCAAAGCCAGAAAATATCATCTATGATTTTCCAAACACTGATATTTCTTCTCCTTGACAGAGACCAGTGAACAGGTCTATGAGATCTCTTGATATCATACTGTTAAAAACATGAAAATCTTTTTCGAAATCTTCAACAACAATGAATGATGTCATTACGAATAATTATTTTTAAGTGATGTTACTTTGCTTGATGATTATTTTCTGTACTGAATCCCAATAACAATTTACTTGGATAGATTACAAGTATTCCCAGATTCAGGTGTGCAATTATACTTGCTTGAAGAAATTGAGTTTGCTCACTTAAATTTGATTTTGGAAAATCATCTAGGTGTTCTTTAATAAAAAATTTTTTGTTAAATCATTAATATTCTGTTTAGACTATAATTACTGAACATGCGTAAATTTTTGGTTTTTATAATCAGAGTATCTGTTTTAATTACGTAAACAAAAACATCAATATCGAATAATGGTTATTCATAAATTATGTCAAATTTTAATACCTTACCATGGAATATTAATTTATTACCGAACCCCAGGAGAGAAAAAAATTAATAATTGCAAAGTTTTTTTAAATGAAAGATAATGTCTGTAACCATTATTGATCTTTAGTTATAATTTTCCTCAGAATAACTAGAGTAAATGACTATCACATTAAAATATTATAACGTCTCTGTGGTGGATAATTTCCAATAAAATAGTGTTCTGTGGTTCCTTGTTGTTTTGATTCTGTTTGAAACTGTCAACAGCTATTTGTAGCTTTCTTTAAACAAAGTGTGGAAATATTCATAACAAACATTCAGAAATATTGAAACTAAGTCAAATTCTATTATTTCCTAAGTTTGTGAACCAGGTTGAATCGGTGTATGAAATAAAGATGTGAAAAAACTTCTATAAAGTTACAAAACAAATCTAGGAGACTGGGTTCGAAGTTCTTAAAACTCATATGAGCTTAATTTGAAGCATTCCTAAGTTAGAATAGATATAATTTGATGAACCTATTTCAACGGTATTAACCTATTATTTCATGAAATGGGTATTAAATTTGAAACGAATTTGACACAAAATTTTTTTCAAATTCTTTTTTCTGCTATTATATTCTCTTTTCATCTTCAGATTCGATATGGGCAAATTGGAGAATTCCTGTGATCATTAATGGATACTCACTCTTGAAGAAAGTCCTTCACCATTAAATATTTCAACTTATTTTTGCAAACATCACAACACTTATGCGGGAACCGGATTTTTTGCGCGCTCTTTCTTGTAGAATAGCGTGCTATCATTTCGCCTAAATGTCTGTAACTTGTGAATATCGAGCTTAAAATGGTCTCAATCAATTTGGGTTCGACTTCCTAATGAAGAATACAGATTTAAACTGGAGTACGTCCGCCCAGCCTTATACTCTCTATCTTCTGAAAGAGAGGAGCTAGAGTTTCTATATGTTCAGAATAGGTTAACTGTCCAAATGTCTCGATCAAGTTCGTTATTGGGCCATATCCGTCCAATGGTTCATTTTTTCATTTTTGAGTTGAAAATGATAGCCAAATGTAAACGCGCCATTTCAGTTCGAAATCTTATGTTCGTTCAAAGAAGTGTTTCCTGAAATTCCATAAAAACACAAGTATAATATATAAAATCATAACTGAGAAGATCCAATGACATAACATACATGGGAGAAATTCGGATAAATCATGATATGAGAGATTCAATTTATAATGCTACTATCTTGGCCTCCCCTTGAATCTTAGTTCGGAAGAACAAATATCGAAATGAAATAACTACGAATCTTCGTGAAGAACAACATATTTTCTGAAGCCGGCCCTGGCCATCGTCTAATAGTTCGGTAACTCTCCGTTTGATGCTGTAAAGAACAAATACGCTTATTTCCAGAAACATACAGTCCATCTATAAACCAGAAATCGTACTAGTAAATTTCTTTGACTGCGTTTCCCCTCTAGGTAGATTTATACTCAATGCTTATGTTAGTTTCACTTGAACTGCCACTATGAATTCATATTTCTGAGACATCTCTACGGATTCTCCATCAGGATAACCCAATCGTTTGGTAAAAACGATAGCTCGGTGTTACACTAGAAACAAGCATGAAAAATTTGTTCCCCTGAAATACTATCCTGATTATAAAATATTACGAATCCAATGAACAAATTGCAATTTGATATCAGGAAAAAATTGGAGAATAAAACGTTCACTAATACAATATGTTGATATTGAATTTCGAACAGGTAGGTAATCCAAGGTGAAATCGTCATCCATATGAAGGTCAAACAATCGACAGTCCCTTTTTACTAATATTTTTTTTATATAATTTCAAGATTATTTAAATTTGTACTCTTCACAGATGACTTAAACATATGAAGATCCTTGATAAACTGCAACTTTGATAAGAGATTATTGGGGAAACTACCGGCTTAGTTGAAACGTGAACTTTGTTCTCGGGAAACAGATAAGGCGCTGAAGCGCGAAAGGATGTTTTAGCGGCCTTTGAGATCTTAAAAAAATCTACATATATCACAACATCCAAAGATAATTATTATTTATTGAATGATTCAAGTAGTAATTTGAAATGATGCGATATCCGCTATTGACCACGAGTATAGTTTCTGTCGGTGATCAAAGCTTTCGAGATTTAAATATCTCTCAATCAAAAATAATGAAACACTCAAATTCGAAGAAGGCTATTGGTGAATTGACCTTAGTGAAAAATTCCAACGGGAATAAGTTCTTCGAAGTATGGAGATTATATCGTAATCTTTAAGACTTTAAATCTATTACATATATCTTTAAAAAAATATATTGTATCTAACTAATTTGCGACTCTCTCAATATAGCGTCCGGACGGCAATTTTCAACGTCAAGTTTAAATAATTATTAATACTGGAGGCACAGTTTTGGAATCGAACCTTTTTTTATTACACTGTAAAAAATAGTTCCTCATCTCAAACCATATTAATTTGTCTCAAGTACTCCGTACGTTTGAATACAGCCAAATGCATAAAGTACTTGACCCTACCGCCCTCTACGGTTGAGAATGGCGTTTACCCTAAATAAAAGTTTCTTGAGCTAAGAAACTGATTAGTTTCAACCAAGCTCAGAGTTATTGACTCAGGTGGTAAAAAAATTTGATCCAACGGTAATATTAATTAGTATGTAACTATTGATACTTTTCGTAGAATAAAAATTTTGGTTTCATGTAAATAAATATTACATTTCACTGAAACTCGATTTGTAGTTGATTTAAAGGATCTTAGTTGAATGGGTCGAGAATTCAGTCGATAAAAATGATAGTATCTCTTATGTCAAGTGAAAGTTTCTTGGGTTAAGAAACTGATTGATTTGAGCTAAATTGAAGGGTTTTTGACACTAGCAAAGAAATAATTTGATAAAACAAAAAAACATTTGTATGTAATCATTATTTTTCTTCACAGAACAATAATTTCTCTTTTATATTAATAAATACCGGAATACCGCGGCAGACCATGAATATTGTACGGAATGGGAAAGGCGTCTAGAGTTTCGTTGGAAGTTGCAGAGAGGAGCGAGTATACCTCAAGCGTCAACCGTCTGCTTTTCAAGACACGTCGTAAAGACAACCGTTCCCATCACGTCAGGGTCACCAATGTAGAATCGAAGGAATTTATCCCTACTTATGCGTTTCGTCCCTGGCGCACACATTTGGACTCATCAGTAAGGCTTGTGTGCGCCATGCCATAGACGCAGTGGTTAGAAGTTTTGAGGAGCCGCCGGGAGTTGAACCCGGCACCTAGTACCTAATCAGTGTGAAACTTGAGCGCAAACCTCTAGGCTACCGAAGCGCTGTGAACTAAGCTATGCGTGGCTATATAGAGTGCCGCCAGGAGATCCCTATACACTCCCCTGCCGCTACAATAGCTATAGTCCAGGCAGTGGGTTATCATCTCATCCCTGTCATCATCCAATACCAGATCACCCGGTTCTCCACCAACACAAAGATATTTTGTTTTCTCTAAGTTGACATTTAAGCCCCACTTCTCGTATTCTTTAATTAGCTTGCGCATCATGTATTCCATGTCATCTTTATCACCGAATACAACAATATTGTGAGTAAAATGCACAAATAATTGCATGTAAATGGGATATATTTAATATAAAAAGAGATAGAGTTTTGATTTAATTGCAGCCAATATAAAAAAATTGCTACAATTAATTCGTTTTATTAAATCAATTACGCAATTTTTTTACAAATGTCACTTCATATTGCAACAATTATATGTTCAATTTTATTCAAATATTTATAGTTTTCTTCAAGTAAATGAGGCGAATAATATAATCTCACGAGATTCTTGTCTCAAGAAACTGTAGTCGTTGCATCAACTGACAGAATTTACGACAACCGTACCTTCGTTCTATTGAACAAATAAAAATGAAACGAACGAATGGTTTCGTTAAAACCTATTTAGAATAATGTATTTGTATCAATCAATTATGGATATTGAGACAAGTGCATAAACAATTTCTTGTAATTGTATGTTTATGTTGAATCAGTTGTTTCTTTTATTTCGCTGAAATGTGAAAAGTTTCAAGCGAATGTTTTAGCTGTTCTCTATAATCAACTAGGTTGTTTTAATCAAGAAAAATAGTTCATTTGGAGTAATCAATTTTAGATTAATTCAAATTAAAATGGTTTGATTGAAAAAAAAATTCTCGAACTCCTGAGGAGTTTGAGCGCAGAATTTTATTTTTTACAGTGTAGAGAATTTCTTCTTCCTTCAAGATCTTTTTTCCAAAATCCAAACAAATCATTAGAATCTTCTTTTACATAAATTCAAGTTTATTAAATATGTACGTACTCTTCACGTATGACTCAAACATAGGAAGATCCTTGATAAAATGCAACATTGATAAGAGATTATAGGGGAAACTACCGGCTTAGTTGAAACGTAAAGAGATAAAGCTCTGAAATACGAAAGGATGTTTCAGCGGCCTTCAAGATGACGCTACTACTTGTCACACAGCCAATGAGAAGATCAATTTATAGCAAACCAAATTTGCTGATCGCATAATTTCACGAAATTCAGTTGTTGAATAGCCAGGCAGGTCGTGTTATTTAACACCACTGGATTATTTTTTGTGGAGCTATCTTAAGGACAGAGTCTATACGAAGCCAATCGAATCTATTGCAGCCTTAAAACTCAAAATCTGTGATGTGATAGTCGAAATGGACCCGACATTTTGCCAAAAAGTGATGTCGTGGTGGACATTTGCCAGTTATCATTTTTCCTTCATAACTACCGATTTTTCCCTTTTTGTAATACAATAAAAATTTGAATCATCCTCATCAACATTTTCTGTTGCAATTTGATTTAAAAAACAAAGTTCTTGTTGGAAGACCAGTTAAGTCTAGTTCGCGGCGCGGTGTACCCCGTACCTAGAGTTTTCTGTTCCACTGCTGGACCCGGTATGAAAAAAGATCTACCTATATTTGTGTAATTGTAACCGACAAACAGCTGACTATTTCTTGAACATTTGTCATTACGTTTACCTGAAGGTCGCGAATCATTAATGTTCTCAATAACAGGTGGGTTTTTCAAACGAATAATCGCCAACTACATGATGATTCACGTATTATATTCGGCTTTTATACCCATTGGTAGAATGTGAATATCTTGGATCCACTTCAGAAAAATCGGTGTTTATAAATAAGATCTTCCAAAAGAGACGAGTAGGAGATTTCATATTTTCATAATGGATTGACTGTCCAAATATCTCGGTCAAGTTCGTTATTGGGCCAAATTCGTCCAATGGTTCATAAGTTTTGAGCAACTGAAATTTGGTTTCTTAATCAACTCCTAGAATATGCATCGGATCAAGTTGTAACTTGTAGGCTTGCAAAATTTCGCAGAAATCGACGGGCAAAAAAAATTTCAAAAAATTATTAGGTGTACAAATAAGTTTCCGCGGTTTGTCAAAAGATGGCCCCACCAGAAGGTTATGGAGAAATTGTCAGATGTAAAACGTAATATCCCAAGTTTAGTCATCTGGCAACACCATAACCTTAAAGTACTAGTGATTCCGTATCAGCATCACGTAATTTTTTTCGTGCAAAAATGTCAAGTTTTATTCCGAATAAGCATCATTTGCGGGAACTTTTGAATTACTTCTTTAATGTGAAAAAATCTGCAGCTGAGGCGCATCGATTGCTTCTAGAAGCATAAGGTGAAGCTGCTTTAAGTGAGAGAAGTTGTCAGGAATGGTTTCAAAAGTTTAAGAACGGTGAGTTTGACGTTAAAGACAAATAACGCAGTGGAAGGCCGAAAGTGTACGAAGACATGGAATTAGAAGCACTATTGGAGGAAGATTCGTCCCAAACGCAAAATGAACTTGCACTTATTCTACAAGTGACTCAACAAACAATTTCACATCGTTTAAAATCGTTAGGAATTATTCAAAAACAAGGAAATTGGGTTCCATATGAACTAAAGCCGAGAGACGTTGAACGCCGATTATGCATGAGTGAAATGCTGCTTGCCAGGAATAAAAAAAGAGCTTTTGCATCGTATAGTCACTGGTGACGAAAAATGGATTCACTACGATAATCCAAAGACGAGAAAGTCATGGGTTAAGCCCGGCGAACCATCAACATCGACAGCTAAGCCGAATATTCATGGAAAAAACTCATGCTGTGTATTTGGTGGGATCAGCTTGGTGTCGTGTATTATGAATTGCTGAAACCAAGCGAAACCATTACTGGAGCTCTCTACCGAACACAATTGATGAGATTGAGTCGGGCACTTAAGGAAAAACGCGCCCATTACTACTCCAGACACGACAAAATTATGGTCTGTCTGAGCGAGCAGCAGCGCTTCACATGAAGCCATCAAAATTGGGTAGATTTGTGGATAGCGTCAAAAGATGAAGAGTTTTTCGACGGGGTATCCGAATGTTGCCAGAAAGATGGGGAAAAGTAGTGACAAATGATGGAAAATACTTTGAATAAAACGTAATGTACTTTTCCTTTACAATAAATTCCTAATTTTTTATAAAAAACCGCGGAAACTTATTTGTACACCTAATACCAAATCAAAATTTTTTTAATACCTTATACCTCATAAGATATACGTCGTATTTAAACAAAAATTTGTGCATTTATATACCTTATTGATATCTTACATATTCTTTTAAATTCATTGTCGTAGCTTTCTTTCACCAGAAGATATAAAATTATTTTCTTCATTTACTTAGGGTAAGCAATGACAAAAATTAAGTTAATGTCAGTTAATTTCGTTCACATTTATGTTCGGCGTCGACTATAGGCTCATAAAAACTTTGGGACGGTTGTCGTGAACGAGACTACAGGAAATGTCCTAGCTCCCGGTCTGCCCACTCCTTTCAAACTTATGGAAAAAGCCCCGAATAAATCGTCTGAAAATAATAATTTTTCGTAAAATCGAAAAAGGGAAATGAGAAAATGTTCGTCAGAAATTTCAATGCTCGATGCACAGATACGTATTCGATTGACATTGGGCGGTCTTATTAATTTAGTTTCATTTGGTGGAAAATTAATAGAAATGGTTCATTTAACGTGAAATAATGTATGTTATCAAATTTTCCATGCCAAATTCGAAAAAAGTTTGATATTATGCTCGTAAAAGTCGGTTAGAGGTTTCGGAAGATTCGATTCCGAAGAATTATCACTTTTTGTACAATTTGGATTTGAATATACAGGGTGAGTCTCTGACCACTTGACGTCGAAAGAAACATTTTCTTCCAATAACATTTTTCCAAATTTGGCCACGTTCAAAAGATATGAAATTGTGTTGAAATTTCATAAAAATTGCATTTTCACCTGTAATATTAAAACGACAATATCAGTTGAAATGATCTCTTGTAGAAGGTTTTCGATTACAGTCATGCATGTTTTGGCATCATTAGATTTATTCCATTTCTTGTGGGTTTCTCACTACTACACTACAGATTGGTTAAATTGCATGAAAAACAAATATCGCTTGAACTAAAGGTCCGTATCTTGTACTTCCTGCAATCATTAGTCTTTTTGCAGATAAAATCATTCTCCATCTTTTCTTCTAAATTGCACCATTCTTGAGATATTTGAAGTTGAAAGGAATTGAATCGATATAATTTTGTCCAAATTTTCTGATTTTCCCAAATCCAACTCTGTGCTGAAATGATTCAATAATAAGATTTGTTCAATGTTGCCATATTTTATGTCTTTATTAAATATTTCTACAAAAGGTTGGGGAATCTCTCCAGTCTATGGTTCCACCACTAAACACTATATGTGAAATTAACCACTGAACAATTTTTGTCTTACATTCACTACAAAATCTGAATTGCCATTTGCTGTATTCATTATTAATGATGTCTAGCACCTTGTTTAATATTTAATCCAGAGTAATATTCCATAATAAATAGAGAAAAAGATTTCCATCACTCACATAGGTACTTCGGTATATTTTCATTTTCATGATGGCCGTTGAAATAGGTAATGTATTTTCTGTCAGCACCTTATAAATTGAAGACTTGTCTTTATGAAGAGCTGGTTCTTTATAGCTTCAGACTTTCAGGGTTCATCAAATTATATCTATTCTAATATAGGAATGCTTCAAATTGAGCTCATATGAGTTTTAAAAACTTCGAACCCAGTCTCCTAGATTGATTTTGTACCTTTATAGAAGTTTTTTCACATCTTTATTTCATATACCGATTCAACCTGGTTCACAAACTTAGGAGATAATAGAATTTGACTTAGTTTTAATATTTCTGAATGTTTGATGCATGGTTAATCGAAATTAAATCAATATTGAAACTGGAAAATATAGGCTCATAAACAAGAAAGATTAGAATAGAAAATGCATTTCTGACCTAATCATTTCATACTGAATTGAATAATTTTAAACTATCGAAATCATCCTTACAATATTTTCCACATTTTTTTTGAATGAAGGTAGAAATAACTGTTGATAGTTTCAAACAGAATCAAAACAAGGAACCACAGAACACTATTTTATTGGGAACTACCCACCACAGAGACGTTATATTAACATTTCAATGTGATAATAATTCACTCTAGTTATTTTAAGAAAAATTATAACTGAATATCAATAATAGTTACAAATATTATCTTTCATTTAAAAAAACCTTGCAATTATTAATTTTTTTCTCTCCTGGGGTTCGGTAATAAATTAATATTCTATGGTAAGGTACTAAATTTTGACATTATCTTGAATAACCATTATTTAATATTTATATTTTTGTTTACATAATTAAAACAAATACTCTTATTATAAAAACCAAAAATTTACGCATGTTCAGTAATTAATGATAGTCAGATAGATAAACAGAATATAAACATATTATTATTAACATATTAATGATCTGAAAATTTTTTTTTTCATTAAAGAACACCTAGTTGGTTTCTCAGAAGCAAATTTAAGTGATCAAACTCAATTTCTTCAAGCAAGTATAATTGCATACCTAAATCTGGGAATACTTGTAATCCATCTAAGTAAATTGTTATTGGAATTCAGTACAGAAAATAATCATCAAGTAAAGTAACATCACTTTAAAATAGATATTCATTGTTGTTGAAGATTTCGAAAAAGATTTTCATATTTTTAACAGTATGATATCAAGAGACCTTATAAACCTGTTCACTGGTCTCTGTCATGGAGGAGAAACTTCAGAAATATCAGTGTTTGGAAAATCATAGATAATTTTTTCTGGCTTTGAGTGAAAAAAAAAGCACAGTGACAACCTCTTGCCTTGGAAGTTTTCATAGAAATGATGGTTTTCATGATTTGGAAATCTTAAGAAGAAAATTACAAATGTATGATGATAACATCCAATCATTCTGAGGTTTTTTTGGAATTTCTCAGTAGAAAGAAATTATGGTAGAACAAAAAAATCTGTGTTGAATTTTTTTTATCAGAAAATTAGTATTTTGTCTCTTCCTTCTGAATATGGACCTCATCGGATGAAACATGAGTGAGTGAATCATTTCATAGAGGGAAAATAATCTTTTTAAACAATTCAGATTCAATAGTGGATGCTGTGGAAGGTATTTTTCATTCAAACTAAACTGGACTACAGAAGGGTATTTGCCCAATGTGAAAACTTAAAATGCTTATAACTTTTTAACGCAGCTGAATATGGAAAAACCGTAATGGATAAAGACTCACCCTGTATATGGTATTTCGGAGGACAAGTGTTTGCTTGTCCTAAATTCTGCTATGATGATGAAAGAATACCTTTTCCTGATTATATCGCTATATGTATATTATGAAGCAGTATATGTAGTTTTAAGTAAAAGAGGATGGAGGTTGAAATGAAATTAAAGGAAAACTGCTGGTTAGGTTACTTTTAATTCAAGATATTTCTAATTTGAATACATAAGGTATTTCAATGGACAGGTGATCAGGGAAAGAAAAATAGTGGTTTTAGCTGGAGTTGATGCCTACTTTTGCTTGGTTTTCAGGCAAAGGGAATTTGACAACTGTGAGTAGTTGTTTTTATTTGAAATATAGGTTTATTCATTCATTGCGGCGGTTGTATTGGTATCACACTGTTCCAGAGTACGGAAAGGACTAGAACAAGCGCGTAAATGCTCCTTCACGTCAGTGCTTCTCTGGGTTTTCTCGATAATTGAAAATTTCGTCATGCATAAGACATCAGTTTTTTCTTGAGAGTCCAAGGACTAAAAGCAATTGTTCCATCTTCGGATGGTTATTGATGAGTTCATTGAATCCAACCTCCATATTTTTTATATGCTGAATACTAATTTATAATTTGAATGAGATCCTCACCCATGCGACAGGAAACGTCCTGCTCGGAAATTTGCAAGTCTAGATTTTCTAGGATTAATGTTTAACTTGCGTTTATTTCGGCATAACTGACATTCTTCGTTTTATAACTCTTAATTTTCGCTCAATATGCATTGGGAATTTAAGATCCCTATTGAAAATTCGAATGGAATGTTTTGGCGTGTAGGAATTCCTATAAAAGTTATATCGACCGTAAATAATATGTGTCTGAATGCCTAGGAAATGAAAACACAATTATTGAGTATCCTGGAATAATCATTAAAATGAAAAAATAATCATGTAGCGATTTAGGCAGATCATTCGAGGAAAAGAGATCTGTAGAAATGAATATTTTGGATTTTGCAACACGATAATGCATCCTTTCACAAGGTCACCTTTATACAGGGTTATGATAAAGTAATGCACAAAATTCATAAAACGTACAACGATCACTTTTGAAAAAAATGCAAAAACACGCAAACGGTGTTTTATATTCCGCATCTCTTGACATAAGTTACAAAAATAACAAGTAAATTTGTCAAAGTTATGACGTCATCAACATATTATTTCAATGGGAAGCTAAGATTTTTATTACATTGTCTTGTTGATGCCATAAGTCATTATGGTTCTGTACTAGCGGCTAAATTATTTGAGTCAATATGTCAGAATATCTATCTCCTAAGGGAGAACATTCTTTAAATAATGCAAACATGTGTAGTGTTCTATCTTATCAGTTACAGTCCCATCATAAATGTGAACATCGAGAATTGCATTATTTTTGATGGCGCAAAAAACCTTGAAACTCCAGGTCTCTTGAAAGTTCCATTGTCTGAAGTGGTGGTTGTTCCCTTCATCCCAATAATGACTGTTATGCCTATTGAAAGAACCATTCTTTGTGAATTTAGATTCATCTGTCCAAAAAAGTTTTCATTCTCTTGAAATCGAATCATCATAGCTTCGCAAAACTCTGTTCTCCTGACGAAATCAGTTTCCTTCAAATGCTGTACCCTATTGAATTTATATGGGTGCATTTTATGTTTTTTTAATATTCTCCCCTCGATTAAGATAATCCCAGAGCAATCTCGGCATCTTTGAGAGAATTTTGAGGATTCACACGAAAATATGCAAGAACTGTAATTTCGTTGTTCTCATCTTCTAATACACTTATTCTCTGTGTATAGTTTTCTTAACGAAAGATCCGACATTTCTCAAGTTTGTCATGGTTCTGTTAATGGTATCTCTCGTAGGTCTGGGTCGGTCAGGAAACCTCTCAATGAACAGTCGAATCGTTTTATCTACAACTTTATTACATTCTCCATGAAGTAGAATGAGATTTAAATAATCTTCATTGGTAAAATTTGGCATAGTGATCGATTTTATAACTCAATACGAATTATCACCAAATTAATTAATAGTAAACACAAAATGCTACTGAATAAAGAGGAATTTGGCAGATGTAATTAATGATATCTATCATTAAAAAAAAAAGAATATAAAACATGGTAAGTTTTTGCGTATGGTTTATAAGGAATTATTTATTTATCACTGGAGAGAAAACCGATGGCCGATTAGTTGAAATAAAGAGGTTTCCGATACAAATTCGAATCCAAATTCGCCATCTATTTAGGAACGACCTGTAACTTTTATCTCTTGCATATTAGGGTAGTAAAATCTGAAACATGGTTTAAGTAACAGTTCCTGAAAATTTCATCTTTTTGGCGTGAAGGGAAAAGAAATAGCTGAAAATTCAAGACGAAAAACAGTTTTTTGTGAATAACTTTGAAAATATCCACTTTAGGGAAAGTGTGTGATTATTTTTATTTGATTTGATTATTTTTAACGTAAATTCAATATCTGCCATAAAAAATTGGGTTCTAATTTGAAAAAATTGATTTTTCACGATTTTGTCATCCCTAACTTTGAAAGCGATTTTTTCACCCCCTGTATCATGAATCGCGATTTCGATTTTTAAAGTGGATACATCAATCTTACATCTTGAAAAATCCCAAAAATGAAAATTTTCCATCCAAAAACCTCGAAGTTATTCTTGTTTCAGCGGAGCTCTATTTTCGATTTTTTTTTCGAATTTTCCCGCTCAGAGAGAATTTTCCAACCAAAACTGAATATGAGTGAGGCTCCTCGTGAAAGACCCTGTATGTCACTACAGAAATGGAAAAGAAGCTACAAGGACATAGCTACCGACCAAGTGAAGATCCATTCAACTCACGAAGATTGAAAAAGACCTGCCCAAATGACTTAACTGGCTGACCATAACTATGAATCAATCAATGATCAATACTTTCCTCTTAGTCTCCACGTACAACACATTTACTTAATACTTTTGTAAGTAGATTGTTGATCTCAATAAACTCAATACAAATTCGTTCTTATTGAGATATAAATCATATTTATCAAACAACGATTTTGGCGTGTTTAATCACTTAAACAGTTATCAAGTCTCTGACAAACAAATATTTCGGAGATGTGATTTATCAAAGTTATAATAGTTGCTCGCAACAAAAGAGCCAAAACCGTGTGACCGCAAATCACAGGCTTCCTAAATTTTTGTTCAAAAATTCATCAAATATCATCGGGCCACCCTCTTATTAAAAAAATACGGAAACATATTTCGATTCTGAAAGAACTTTAAAGAGTAGACCAACATTTTGTGTGTCACTGATTATCTAGACAAAGTGGCAAATAATTTGTGCCGATCTCATAGGACTCCTGAGTGAATTATTCTCAGATACGTCTATTTTCCCCATTAAGTATTTTTTTGATAACACCATGATTCACTTATTTATGCCGAGCCGCGTCAAGTTTTCATTCATTCCTCTAATCTACTATTGAAATGCGGAATAATGTTTTGAGATAGCTTTCTTATTATCTATTAACAAGTCCAGGTAGAACTATCACAAATAAACAATACAAAAAACACAGGAATTCAAAAGAAAGTAGATACTCAATTAAGACTCATTCAGAAGTTTACATGAAGATGATAGACAATATACATAGCCAATAATTACATGAATCATTTCAAAAACACCCCAATAACGCCCCTGCCTATCAACCCTGAAGGAAACAACCCAAAGTTTGCTCGAAACTTGGTTAAAAAATTTAAATGTGCCTCTCCAAACTAATTAAGAATTCCGGTCATGATTGCGGAGGAAATAATATTAAAAAATGTATTTATGATGCTGTGCAGCTCCGAACACCGGAAGTCAAGTCTGTAGGGCCTATCAAATCATAATATACCGTCAGTTCAAAGATGTTTTAAATTGACTGCGTCTGCAGCTTTGAGAATGCTATTTTATGCAACGACAGTAGGAATTCATCATGCAACGTGAACTCGGATAATTCACTCCGCAAATAAATAGATATTTAATCAGAATCATCTGAGTTACCTTCCTATCATCAATTTGCATGAAATAACCTTAATTGTCGATAATGAGATAAACACACGTACAGCGAATGAAATTTAGATATTTCGAGATATTGGAAAATATGTAAATGTTTCGTGGAAATAGTTGAATGAAACAATATTCTTTATGTGAAAAATTAGCGTGAAAATCGGTGGAAAATTGCTATATATACAAAACGTCAGACTAGATTTGTTTTTGCTATAATTTGTATGACATAACAACCAAACAAACTTACCAACGCCATATTTCTTTGTTTTCGTAGCTATCCACATTTTTCGGCAATTACACAAAACATCACATTTTTCGAAAACACTGGCAACTTCGTTCGACTTCAAATCAATAGCTCCTTCATCTGTTGTAGAGCCATTGTTTGTTGAATTTTCGTATGTCAAAATGATAATAGAAGTAGGGTACTCGGAGCAGACTTCTCTCAAATATGGTGATAGTAAATACTTGCTTTTGGGAGTATCCAATAGATGGCTATAGTATATTTGTCGTTAGAAATATGTGTCGTTCACACAAAAGATTGAAGGAAGGTTTTTTTTCTTTAACATATTCCGTTCATTTTAACACAGCTAGTAGATTTTAATTTGAATTTTTAATTATAATTTCAGGGAACTGTTTGAAGGCTTATAAACGGTTGATACACTGTAGTTCATTTTCTTTGTATGACTAATCTGGAAAATATGGATAAAGAAAAGTTCATTTCAGGTACATTAAGACAGATTCAAACCTTAGACCTCTGAGACCTAAGAAACCACATCTTTTCATGAAATTTTCCCATTTTGGATTTATTATAAAAAATGCATTCCCTTCATATTTCCGAAATGAACCACACCTTTTAGCTATGTTTCATCAACTGTATTATTTCAAACTGCATTATCTTTAATGAAAATACGATATTATCAAAATAAGGAATACCCCACATTAAGGAAGCTCACGTGAAATACGGCCATTTCGACATTAAAGTCAGGAATTCGGCAATAAAAATAAATTCAACTATTCTAGTGCCATTGATAAGTAAAAGTATGTATGATAGGTCTGTGGAAGGAAGGAATAACCAAATAGTTCAATAAATTAATTTTAGCCAGAGAGGGATACTTGAAAATTGAGGATTAAATTATAGGCATTAGGCAAGTTGATAGGCGCTCTGTTTACAAGAACGAAAGCGAGAAAACTAAATAAGTTCTTAATATTCGTTCATATAATATATCGTTTCATCTTGAAAATTCGTAGACGTAAGGAATATAAATAAGTTTGACAACGCAGCTAGCAATCTGATTACTGAAAATTCCTGGATGTTTTCACACACCAGTAACTTTCTGGACTGTGGATGTAATCTCATTCTCACAATTTAAGATGTCTAAAATAATAATCAATTATTTTATTTAGTTATTACAATTCATGACAACTCTGTGCATATTTTTCAAACATCAGTTGTCATTTCTGACGTCCGCTCTGTTGTTAAGTGTTTTGATCGCAATAACGACCTTATTCTAGAAGGCAATAAGGGTCATGAAATCAGCTGTTTGAAAAATCACTTCAGCATGTTTTGACGTTTACTTTCCCAGTAAATGGTCATCTTCCGATGAACTCAACCCAAAAATTATAGAATTTTTGAATATTGTTATTGTTTGTGTTATTTATGGTTATTAACTGATCGAGAAATGTCGGACCATCTGAGAGTTGGTCGGAAAGTAGAAATATCTGGTAAAGATGTACAGGGCGTTGTAGCATATTATGGTCACACAGAATTTGCCCCTGGTACATGGATTGGAGTTATTCTCAATGAACCTAAAGGAAGGAATAATGGAGTGGTTAGAGGGAAAGAATACTTCAAGGTAGTACTAAATATTCAATTAGTCAACACATTGCAACTTGGAAACATTTCAGTGTGATGATAATTATGGAATGTTCGTCAGAGCTCAACAAGTTAAGCCTTTGGACGACGAAGGCAAGGCAATTGAAACAACTTCGGGCATTGCGAGACCCAAAGCTAGGCAAAGCATGTAAGCATAAAAACAAAATGAGTTAATATAATTTTTGCTATTAGTTATACTGTATCGCCTCATAACATCGTATATGTTTCATGACTAGAGTTGGAACAAAACCTAAACCTACACCGTAAGTTTTTGACTATTTTATATTTTCTATATGATAAATATCACCCCAATTAATTTAATATTTTCATGACTGATGGATAGAGTAAAACGGAAAACATCCCCACAGAAAATTCCACCCTCTCTTTCTGCCTCTAGGTAACTCATACAACTTATATTTAGACTTTAATACGTAGTGTATGCCTTGATTGTCCTATGAATGAGGAGAAACAAAATGTGAGCTGATATGTGTATAGTTGCTAAATTAAATCTACATAATATGTGATAATAATCTCCATCCAAGTGCTGTATCAAATTAGATTGTTCCTTGCATGATCTTCCTCAACATTCTACTTCACCGATTTATTATGCTTTACTGCATGAATCTTGAATACCCATTAAATAAGGAAATTTATTGTGGAAAAACATGGAGAATTTTGTCATTTGCATGCTTCATAACTGTAAAGTGTTTTAAATTTTATTTTTGAAAATCAGATATCCTCTGAAGTTTTTGATCAATCTTATGAAAATAATTGGCCTATTCAATTTTGTGAAATTTCACCATCGTTACATGTGATATATAAGAAGAGGTTGGTATTTTTTATATTCAATAAATTATGACTCTAAGACCACAGACTACATGGTTTTGCCAATAACTTGAGAAATAATCGTAATATGTGGCTTGAACTTAGAATATCTGGAAATCAGAAGCCATTTTATGATACAAAGTATATTGAATGAGTTGCTGATAACCCCATTCAAAAAAAAAAAATTTCTAGCGGCCTTTGGGGGTTTAGAGTTTATCTTCTTTGGGTGGTTGGTAGACAGATCCTTACACAATTTTCAGGGTTGACAAATTATTTGTTGATATCAAATAATTGCAAAAAATCTCAGAAATTCTTAACTGTCAGCAATGAACATTTTTGCTGACATTGGTGTTCTTGAATTTGTGTGGATTATTTGGTGATAGGGGTCTTCCCACAATGTATTTCATGCTACGGAGTATATTGAGTGAGTTGAAAAGAACCATTTTACAGAAAGTATCATCTGCAACAATTTAATAACGGTCCAAATACTGGAAATTCGTCTTATTATAAAAATAAGGAAAGGGTATGTAATAGTATATTCTAATACAAGTTGCAGAATGGTCACCTATTCCAAAGCGAATGCGAATGCATGAGTGTTGGAATTGCCTTCTGCAATGAGTATTAGACGTTATTTTCTCTATTTCAGTCAAGAATTGTGAGAAATTTATTGAAATTCAATGAAAAATTCAGATTATACCTCCTAGTGCCTTTTTTGTTTTATTTTCGCAGTTGGTGTGACTGATACGAAAATTGACAGATTATAGAATTTGAATAGTGCGTTTAAATCTCTACATGGTTTAATATTGACAATTGACATGCAATGGACGCGTGTTGACATTCGAAAGGATAAGATGTCAGTGTTGTCAACCACAAAACGAAAAATATAACTAAAAACAATGCTGTAATGAGTTCATTACAGCAGTGTTTTTAGTACTGTAATGTACACATTACGACAGTCAAATAGAGAAAATGATTATATGAATTATTGGAATATAAGAGAAAACTCTTAACTTGCTAAGAATTTCGTACAAAGGTCTCATGTATCACAACAGATCAGCTGACAAAATGATACTTGAGTTGTTTAAAATGAGAATTGTCATCACATCTGATGGCTAGATTTCTTCCATGGAACTGTGGTTATTTTATAATTTAAATTAAGGAATGTGTTTGATAATGATGTATTTTATTTTCAGAACTGCATGGATATACAAATATAGTTGTAGGAAAGCTTATGTAATAATAGTATGTTATGTTATGAATCCTGAGATCCATTTGGTTTCATTAATATCTGTACAGCATGCCCATTTGAAACGAAACAAAATAATTAATATGCTAATTGGCTACGTATTTGTTGAAAATACGAAGGCAATTCATTGATGAAATAGCCAAGCCCTGAACGGCATGTCTCCTATACTCATACTTTGAATACTTAGTAAGATAAGTTATGTCATACTTCATATGAAAATTTATGGTGTCATCTTTGTTTCTGTACTTCTTTTGAAAATTGAATGCAATTTGAACAATTGAGGAATCTAAATGATGGTAATATTTTCTGATTCATGATATGACATAAATATAATCTTGAATTTGGAAGTATTTTTCAATTATGAAACTTGGTTTCTCAGAAAATGTCTTCAAGACATAATCCACCTCCTATGCAAGATTACTATCCTTTTTAATTTTCATCAGATAAAGATTGGTCTTGTAATATATAATTTGTAAGCCAATCACCTCAGGTCTTGATATAAAAAAAAATTGAGTAAAGCATTGACGTCAAATCTGAAGCTTTTCATGCTTGTTTTAATATCTTTTCCTGGTCTGTGGAACAATGTGATACTGAAACAATGGCCACAATGAATGTGAAAGAATCAATAAAACTTTATATTCAATTAAAAATAACCTCCCTAAGTTTTCCTTTGGTTTTGTTCGAAGTTATTAATGAGATCATTTTAAGGAGGAAAATTCTTGTTGATGACAATAAACTAAAAAGTAGAAATAGCCATCCATGATCTCAATCAAGGCTGCCAATTACAACAGTGATGTATTGATATTTTCATATATGGAATACTCCTACCTTCTTACATTAAGATGGTACATTGCTCTAAGTTGAAGATGTTATCCTTTTGTGGATCTCTGATGAATATCTTATGCAATATTGAATATTTAATAAAAAAAGGCTTAGGAACTTAAAAAAATCTTCTCACTTGACGGTTTTCATGAAATTTTGCAAGAGCTTACAATATTTAGTTAGCAAACAATAAAGCATATAGATCAGGGGTTACTGACAGGGTGTCATACAATTCGGCGTATCACATAAAAGCCTAGAGACCCTGGCTCCCCGCCTAACTGTGAAAGTACAAAATGAGCTGAAATATATTTTAGGGACTTCTTTCTTCAAGAGTGGTCTTCTATTGATGGAAACAGAGACTTTTTCAAGGTGCCCACATCGAATCTGGAAATAAAAAGACAAAAGCAGAAAAAAGAACTGAATAACAAAAATACAAAATTTGAAAGAGATAAAGGAAACACTCTTAAATTCGCCTTTTGGATCAACTCGATATTGTGAATCAAGGGTTTTTAACATAACAAGCTAAACCGTAAATTTTACTAAGGAGATCAATGAATACATAACCTTTTATGGTTCCTCTTTCACGAAGTTTTTTTTAGTATCCGTATATGTTTTTTGAAGTAGAATAATCTCAGCACTATAGTCCTTTGCTAGTTCAGAAATATAATCACTATTGTCCTATTTACAACAACTGATTGATGACGACATCGAGAAATTTATTGATTGGTTTGGAGGTAACAAACTGGTTCTAAACAAGGAAAATACTGTATACATGCACTTCAAACAAAAGAATAAAAGCAGTACCACACCCCAGCTCTCTATGGAAGGCGTTCCCTTACGTCAGGTTACTGACGTTTAGTACTTGGGACTTAACATCACGGATGATCTGCGCTGGGATAGACATGTGGATGGCATGGTGAGGAGATTGTCAGGATTAACTGGTGCCTTCAGACGGTTCACTGATGTTTTTAATATGAATCAAGGAAGATCCTGTACTTCGCTCATTACAGTCAACATTGAGCTTCTTATCATTAATATGGGGAAACACGTCAAAGTTCAACAGGGCCAGAATTCAGAGAGTTCAGAATAAGGTACTAAAAACCCTCTATGGTATAAATTTTGATACACCAACTACAGAACTCTACAAGTTGGTTCCAGTTCTTAAGTTTGATCTACTTAGAATATCAAATCAGTGCAAACTCATCTACAAAATAAAAAATAAGCTGACAAAAACTGAAGCTCTATTGAAGGAAGTTTGCAGCTTTCACACCTATGATACAAGGATTAGAAGCAATTTATTGCTAAAAAGGGCAAGAATCGAACTCGCCAGGGGTCCCTAGTGTATGCCAGCACCCAGGAATACAATAAACTTCCATTCAAGGATATTGATGTGAGCTTCCAGAAGTTCAAGAATTTATTGGGGAGTTACCTGATGACATAGTGCAGGAATGATTGAGTTTTTGATTTCCATGTCTCTGTAGAATTAACTATTTTGGATTCCACAGTAAACATCACTTGCATGTGATGGTTGGTGGTCTTAATTGTAAATAAATAAATACCCTATATATTCAAATCTAATACACAAAATTTTCCGCCAATCTGCAAAGAGGATTCTTCGAATCGGGTCTTGAGGTCCAAGTGATGATTTTTCAGATCTTCTGATGTTTGAAGTCTGTTATGGAACCTATTCAAAGGGAAATCATCACCCATAGTTGAGGAAGGTTGTGATATAACACTTATTTCATTGAAAAAATAGCAGAGGAAAAATTATCAACTTAAATTCATGTTATAAATTGATCTGATGGATGTTCAGATAGTTATTAAGGAAACCACGTAACTGCTGAACTATTCGGAAAATATGAAAACTCAAGCTAATCTCCTTCCGAAGATAGAGAGTATGCGGCCGGACATACTCTAGTTTGACCTCGAATTCTTCATCAGGAAGTTGAACCCAACCGATTGTGACCATTTTCAGCTGGATATTCGAGAATCACATTCATCCTGCTTGAAGGGTGACTATCTCCTTTCTAGAAGACAAAACGTAATGATAAAATCAGAAAATATTGATAAATATTATAAACACGCATTTATCAGTCGAATTCGATCTTATTTTCGAAAAGAGTACAGAATTAAAAACCTAATATCACAAGCTTCTCTATAAAAAATTTGAAAGTGGTAGCTGCCTCCTTCAATCATATGCCAAAAGGTTTCCCCCTTCAAGCAAAAACCTACCTGCCTTGACATTTTGAATAAATGTGAACCATTCACATTTTAATGGCTCTGTTTCGTTTTCAGCTAGCCACACTGTATAGTTCCCATCTATTATACCTCTTGGTGTTTATATTACATTATTATAATTAACAAGTAAATAATTAGGTTTAATTTTGACGATATCGGCTTTCAATTCAAAATATTCTTTATGTAGTTCAAGGATATCATTGGCAAGTAGTCGCCAATCGTTATCTGGAAGCAGGCAATCACTATCTGGCAGCAAGCAATCTTTGAGTGGAAGTAGGCAATCTTTGAGTGGTAGCAGAAGTCATCTGGCATCACCTGTAGCAGAAAGGAACCCCGAAATCGGAGAAAATGGCAGTCAAGTATCAAAGAGAGCCTCATTTATAGAGGTGCGAATTCAGAGTTTCATTTAATTCAAAAAATGTGACATTGACAACAAGATATTCTTGATGATAATTCTAAATAACAATTTTTCGGCATATTTTTTCTACTATATTCTTGGTGTATTTCTCTAAAAAAGCAAGAAAGAACGTTTGAAACTATTCAATTCGCAGAAAAGTTGCAATGAGAGTACGTTACTTCACGAATGGCTAAGGATGTCTTCTAAATCATTTAATTTGTAATGGAAATATCACAAATAATCCTCAAGAACTGTGACATTCTCAATTCTTTTTCAATTTCTCACTTATTGAAATTGGAAAAATAAATTAAATTCATTTGAAATATTGTGGATGTTCCAGATTGAAAATATTCATAGAATAATGACTACTGAGCCGGATTACCGGTGTCCTTATATTTTCGTAAAATTTCAAAATTAATTTGAATAGAAATGATTTTCCCTCATTTTCTCTAAATCCGACAGACTGGTTTTGTGGAAACGCTGAAGCCACAATTCACACCAGGACAAGCGTTAACTAATGCCCCTACTCCCGTGTCCACCATGGAGGAAAAGATCACTATTATGCAAATCCAGCAAGAATGCGAAAGCCGAAATCAGCAAATCAAGGATCTGCAGGAGAAACTAGAAACTCTGAGAATAAAACGACAAGAAGACAAAGAGAAACTTAAGGACTTTGATAAGTTGAAGATCCAGGTCAGTTGTATTATTCTTATTAATAATGTATAGTAGGAATTTAAACACTTAGTATATTATATTGCTATATATATATACTAGCTTTTGCCCGCGACTTCGTTCTCAAATCGCTAGTGCCTTGAAAATTCGCAAAACGGACACAACCGTCAACGACGTCTGCCCTCACGCGTCTGCCCGCGTTCGGGTCGCGCACTCAGCTATGAGCCACTTCTTCCCCACCGCATCTACCCCGCTACCCCCACGCCCCGTTCGCCTGGCACCTGGCATTTATCACCGAAACGGTATTTATCGCCGAAATTGCTATGACTCTGCATTTTAAATCTGTGATATCTTCGAAAATATTTATTTAATTTACATGCTGTAAAAAGCCATATTGATCTTCATTAAATGCACAATGTATTTAAGATACTTAATTGGATAAGGATTAATACTGTATTGCTTAAAATCGCTTCGTAAATAAGCCATTATTTCTCGTACAAAGTAAAGGATAAAAAATGGTTATTGTGGGTTATTCCTAAGAGATAAACATATACCATCACGGACTTTTTTGTAGACCTTTTTGAGTTGTACAATACTGTAGTAAATTGTTTTGATCTATCTTGTAGGATTCAGTCAGCGTTTGCAATGTAAGCGCAAAAAATGTGTTGTTTTTAAGACCTCACGTTAGAAACCTCAAAAATTGAAGCCTATTTGTTATTCTGATGTATAAGCTATATTGTGGTAAAGTTTCATTCAAATCTATTCAGTAGTTTTTACGTGAAAGAGTAACAAACATCCATACATCCATACTTACAAACTTTCGCCTTTATAATAGTAGTAGGATATTCTTTTGAACTTTTGGCTGACAATATTTAGTTAGCAAACAACAAAGCATATAGATCAGGGGTTAGTGACAGGGTGTCATACAATTCGGCGTATGACATAAAAGCCTAGGGAAAAAACCCCAGTAAAAAAACCCTGGCTCCCCGCCTAACTGTGAAAGTACAAAAATGAGCTGAAATATATTTTAAGGACTTCTTTTTTCAAGAGTGGTCTTCTATTGATGAAAACAGAGACTTTTCTAAGTGGCGCGCATCGAATCTAGAAATAAAAAGTCAAAAGCAGAAAAAAGAACTGAATAACAAAAATACAAAATTTGAAAGAGACACAGAAAACACCCTCAAATTCGCCCTTTTGGATTAACTCGATATTGTGAATCAAGGATTTTTTAACATAACAAGCTAAACCGTAAATTTTACTAAGGACATAATAAATGAATACATAACCTTTTATGGTTCCTCTTTCACGAAGAATATCCGTATGTGTCTATTGAAGGAGAATAATCTCAGCACCATAGTCCTCTGCAAGTTAAAAATACAGCCTTGGCCAAAAGTATTGAGCACCCATGTCACCTTTCAGTTTTTGAACAGGGTCAAACCGAAATAAAATGAAACAATTCCTGTATGTTTATATCATTATTTATTAATACATAATCAATATTTTGTGGGTCCACCCTTTTGCATTAATCACGGCAGAAATTCTTTTTGGCATCGAGTTCACTAGTTTTCTACAGTCTTCAGCCGTTAGCGCGTTCCACTCCAGACGCAAGCAGCGTTTTAGCTCTTCTTTGTTGTTAATAGTGTGGCGCCGGACTCTGCGCTTTAATAAACCCCATAAATGCTCTATGGGGTTTAGGTCCGGAGACTAGGCAGATCAGTCCAGAAGTTCATTGCAATTTTCTCGAAACCATGTCATCGAGCGAGCAGACTTGTGGCACGGCGCGTTATCCTGCTGGAATTTAACGCCATCCATATTTGTGTCTCCAAAAAGTGTGTTGAATGAATGCAACAACGCAGATTCTAGTACATTTATGTACTTTTCAGAGTTCATGCGACCCTCACACACGAACAATTCGCCAACTCCAGAATCAGTCATGCAGCACCAAACCATTATGCTGCCGCCACCGTGTTTTACAGTTGGTACTACACACTCTGGTTTAAATTCTTCACCTACCCGGCGAAGCACAAAGATCACGCCAGGTGTTCCAAAATCTGCAACAACGAGAGAAAATATTGAGCCCCGAGAAAAATATTAAATTAAAATAAAGATGAACGTGGTGATAGGCCGTTTTATATCCAAAGTGCTCAACACACGAGCATCGCGCAATTTGTCTAGTATTCAGAGATATATGGAATAGGATAAGCGTCCCTCTTGGTGACGGCATTAAGGCGCCTATAGTCGACGCAAAAACGATAAGTACCGTCCTTCTTAGGGACGAGACAGACTGGTGAAGACCACGAGCTACCAGAAGGTTCAATTATTCCCTTTCTCAACATATCATCAATTTCCGCGTCTATGATCTTTTGTTTGTGTGGGGAAACTGGATACCAACGTTGTTTGACAGGTCGGGTATCAGGAAGCAATTCAATCTGGTGCTCAGCAGCAGACGCACATCAAGGTCATCGCCCATGCGAGCAAATTTTTCTTCAACACTCTATCCAGCTGCATCCTCTCAGCAGGTGAAAGGAATTCTTAACGCCATTCGAAGCCTCGAGTTCATCCAAAGCTTCTACGGGGAAGCAAAGTGCCAGACATCATCTCTTATATTAGGCACTATATCCATTTTCTCAAAAATCTATCCCAAGTATCAGGAATGCCGCAAAGATGGAACCACCATTAGGTTCAACCAAATCAGCTTGTTCTTCAACTTAACAGGGCCGAAATATAACCAGGACTCTCGCATATATCCCCATTAGCCACAGTACACGATTTAAGCGATGGAGTCAGTTTCAATCCAATCTCAAAAGTCTCTCATATCCCTTACCACCACAAGAAACACTCGCACCGGAATCTAACAAACCCACAAATTTAAGCCCCCAAAATATGTACAGTAAGGTAAGGTCGCTTGTCTCCATCAGCATGGGACAAAATGTAATCAAGAACAGCTGCTCTTCCCTATGACCGCACTATGATCAGACGAGGACGACCCGCGGTCATCTAGGTTTCCTCGTCGGGAGTTTTCCGAAGGCGGAGGAGAAGCAAAGCGTACAGATCGAGAATTTACCTGAGGGAGAGCAATCAGGGCATGTCCGAACAGTAAAACCGGTTTTCACGCAGCGATTACAAAGTAATTGTCTTGGTGACGGACAATTGACACGTCTATGACCAGACTTCTGACGGTTCCAACACACGACAGCGGTCGACGTCGTCGGCAGTTTCACGAGGACTCACCTCAGAAGAGAACTAGACCGAGAGCTAGAAGAAGCACAAGGAAGCGACACACGCGCTAGTTCGGAGTCAACATAACTCTGACGTTTCTAGATGGAGGCACATGGCTATCAGCACGATACTTTTTAACCTCGAGGCGCAGACACATCCTCCAGTTCCTGTAGGCTATCAACAACGTAAGCAACTGCGTCGCATAAAGGCGCCAAATTTCTGGTTATTATTCCTAACTTTATCTGTTCATCAACTTCCCCATATCTCCTAAACATAGAGTTCATGCATGTCAAATAATCCACAATTGATTCTGAGGATCTTGCGTTCAGTTCAAGATATCGGTGAACAAACGAGAACGATAATCTGGAGGTTCGTAATGCCTAGAAGCAAAAATCTGCAACAACGAGAAAAATATTGAGCCCCGAGAAAAATATTAAATTAAAATAAAGAGGCATTTTTTCAAACGGTTTATGAAACATTAAATTAACTAACTTACCTGAAAGTTTGATTCATCTGACCACACGACATTTGACCAATCTTCTGTAGTCCAACTTCGGTGTTTTAAAGCCCATTCATATCGAGCTTTCTTGTTGTCATCCGAGAGCCATGGCTTCTTTCTGGCTTTACACCCTCTCAAACCAGCTTCCTGAAGTCGTCTGCGAATTGTGCGAGCAGAAATTGATGGTGTAATTTCTACTGACAATTCAGCAGCAAGCTCGGAAGAAGTTTTTTCCTATTTTTAACGACTCTCTCAATAACTGACGATCTTGTATTGATGCGTTTGCGCCCGGTTCTAGGCCTATTCCGATGAGATCCGGTAGCAGAGAATCGCTCAATAGCATACTGCACAGATCGGCGCGAACATTTCACAGTTTTGGAAATCTCTACTTGTGATTTCCCTTGCTCATGCAGAACCTGTATCTGCACACGTTTTTCTAACGAAAGTTCGTTTCTTTTTGACATATTATAACGATATCACTCCAATCTTCCGCAAACAATCACCAAAAGCAAACTAAACGACTGGATGTGTCCACAACGAAGGGCAGTAGCGAACTGATAAATAAAGACAAAATGTGCAAAAATAGCAAACTTTATGGCACCCAGGTGTTTTATTGCTTTTTGCGGCACATGTAATTATTTTTAATCCTTTTTAGATGCCGACAAAAGAATCCTTAAACAATAGCTTTGTTTTTCCCACACTTGCCGTGCACCTGCGAATTTTTTTAGGGTGCTCAATACTTTTGGCCAAGGCGGTATAATCACTCTTGTCCACAAAATGTGTCGCCAATCTGCAAGGAGGATTCTTCGAATCGGATCTTGCGGTCCAAGTGATGATTTTTCAGATCTTCTGATGTTTGAAGTCTGCTATGGAACCCATTCAAAGGAAATCATCATCCACAGTTGGGGATGGTTGTGATATAACACTTATTTCATTGAAAAAATAGCAGATTATGACCATCCAGGAAGAGGAGGTAATTTTGTGGAGCAAAGTGATGACCTGAACAGGCAGCAAGCCTGCTGCTAGGGGTGATGTTAATTGAAAACGTTAGGTAGATTCCTCCCTGAGAGCGAACACCGACATAATGCTTCAGCAAAGCTCCCAAAATTCAAAAATTAGCGAAAATATCGATATTTGGAAAATTAGGAGGAATAGTCTCTTAAAAAAAAGTATTTTTCTGTAATTCACGCCAAAGAACATATACACGATGGATTGTACTACTGGTTGTTACTAGCTCTTCTGTTTTATTGTTCAGTATTCATTTTAACACATGCTAAATCTAGGTTAGGAGCCATATGAGGTTGCCAGGTCTACTGTTCCATATAGACCTTTGATTCTGAAATCATAGATATACCGTCACTACAATATCAATGTTTCATGGCCTATTAACGGAATTTTGAACGTGTATTATTTATCTTTTCCTTAGTTGGATCATTTGCTTGAGTTCAAGTCTAAAATTATGGAGTCGCAAGCTAGTCTTCAAAGAGAACTACTCAGAGCGAAGCAGGAGGCTAAAGAGGCCATGGAAGCAAGAGAAAACCATGCCGACGAAGATCTTGCTGAAACACTAGAAATGGCATTGTTAGACAAAGAAATGGCTGAAGAAAAATGTGAAACTTTGCAGTTAGAGTTGACGGTCTGCAAGGAAAAATTAGAGGAGGTTACATTAGATTTGGAAATTTTGAAAAACGAAATGCAAGAAAAAGGTATTTTACCCCTATGAATTTTCAAGTTAAGTTCCTATTGTCAATAAATTTGTTATAGCTAGTGGAATCAAGGCAGCTGCAGAAGATGAATTGTCAAGTTACGAGATGAAACAGATTCAACAACAGAATATTAGACTGAAAGATACCCTCGTGAAGATGAGAGATCTCTCTGCACAAGATAAACACAGTATCAGAAGCTCATGAAAGACATGGAGCAGAAAAATTCTGAAATAACAGAACTGGGAAAAACTAAAGAGAAGCTGAGCGCTCGGGTTGAAGCGCTAGAACAAGAAATTGCTGACTTGCAGGAACAGGTAATAGCTTATTTTATTTTTGATGAATATTTGTTTTCAACTATTCACTTATCTTTTTTTATGTCCAATTTCTTCAAGTTGTAACCAAAGTATTTATCAAAAAAATTCGAATTTTCATAGTATTCAGAGATTAGAGCATAGAAAGAAATATTGTTATCATTAATGTTAAAAGCTCTCGAAGCAAGTGATAACATAAAAAAAAGTACTGAAACAGATCCTTGTGGAACACCATTTCTCTATTATTTCATCCTGTTTATTAGCATCATAAAATAAATGTGCAGTCTTTCATTTCAAAGCATATTTCCTCATTGATACCTATTTATGTCGCGATGTCAAATTGATAGGTGGATGCAGCACTTGGTGCAGAAGAGATGGTGGTACTTTTGGGTGATCAAAAACTGTCCCTGGAGGCGAGGGTTACTGCTTTAGAGGAAGAAGTTATGGAGTTAGAGGCTCTACAAGATATGAATAATCAACTTCTTGAAGGAAGTAACGAAATTGAAGCTGATCTAAGAGAAGAATTAGAAATGGCTAGAGCTCAAACGAGACAGGTAAGAATGTTACTGTACAAATTGATTAATATTATATTATATTAAATTTATTATTACACTGGTCAACAGTGGTTTTTATGTCGAAGATTTTGAGGGTGATCTCATATGAATTTGATGCCCTGAATTCAAATATGCTATTAGTTTTTGCCTGTCAGCTCGAATTTTTCAGATATCAACATTTTTGTGAATTATACATTACACTATTTAAAAAAAAACATGGTTTAAAGAAATAAATTAATAAAGGAATTTTTATTATATTACACAGACATTATTCATTATATACTATAGAAAACAGAAAAGGTCATCATTTAAACCAATTACTCACTAAACATTTCGGAAACTTCTTTTGCGTGATATTCTTGAATGTATTTTAGAACAACCCCGTTTTAAAGATCCCATTTTCTTGATAGCGATCCTCCATACATTTACTTGGTGAAATCTTTCACCTTGCTCCTCACTAATGTCGCCTAAATTATCAGGAAAACGGTCTAAGTAGCTGTGTAAATAGTGCACCTCAATGCTCATGTTACACCCAAGTGATCTGAAATTAGCAGTAACGCAGTCTTTGTTGCTCAAAAAAAAAAAAATAATTTGATTGATCTTTGGTCTGAGACCACAGGAGTCCTGTAGGCCAACCTTTTTAGAACAAGGAATTATGAGTTTTCCTTGTATTTATTTATCGAAATCTTTATTATTTATTCATAAATATGTTCAGTCTTTCAAGAAATGCTCTGAATATCATGAATATGATACCAGGCATAAGAATGCGATTTCAATCCCTGTCCACAGAACATCCAAATTTAAGACTTCTCCTGTGTATAGTGGTATTAAATTTTATAACAAATTACTAAATAGACTGAAAAATTTAGATTATATTTGATTCAAGAGGGAGAATAAAGTATTCTTGCTGGAAAGATGTTTCTACAGTAAGAATGAATTTTTGAGTTCAGTTATTGTATGAGTTACTGATTTATTGTTTTTGTGTAATTGAGTTTTCTTTTGTGGTGGAAATTTCTTGATATTTGTATTGACTTCTCCTATACATGAACCATGTCTTAAAGGATTCAATAAAGTTATTATTATTATTATGATTAATTATTCAGCATCTCATTGACCAATTCAACATAGTTTTCAGCTTTGTGTTTACCCAGAAAATTTTGGACAACTGAAACAAATGAATTCCAGGCATTTTGTTCAATCTCAATCATTGAATTTATGAAGTCAGGGTCTTATTTGTGGGCCATCAAATATTCCTGCTTTAATTTTTTCCTTACTCAGCTGAGACATTTTTTCCCTATATATGCAAAGCATGATCCATTCTTATCAAGAGCCTTCACAAACTGCTTTATTAGACCCAGCTTGATATGCAGGGGTGGAAACAAGATTTTCTCTCGCGGAACTAAAGTATCATTGATGATATTCTTTCCCCCAACATCCATGTTTTCTCTTCTAGGCCACTCTTTTCTAACCCAGTGTTGCGTTTTGTCTCTGCTATCCCAGAGGCACAAGAAACAAGGATACTTGGTGTGGCCACTTTGCTGTCCAAGGAGAAAGTTTACCATTTTTAAGTCTACACAAATCACCCATTGGTGTTAATGATACTTAATTTTTTCCAAAACCAAAGCTATGTACCCATTTTTACCAGGAGTTCTCTAATAGCATGGCAAAAAAAAGGTAGCAGATCTTTCTCTCTTGTGTGATAAAATGTAATTTTCGTTCCTGGTTCAAGTAAATTTTTTCCTTCAACTTGGAAGCTAGTAATTCAGAAGCTTCTTTCAGACAGATCTCTAGTGAGGTCATTTAACTCATCTTGGTTGAAACGTTGGTGAATTGATGACATCGTTTCAAAATCACTGTCACCTTCAGTAGTGTCAGAATTCTGATCAGAGAGGCATGTGTCCTCACAGAGTTCTGGTAGCTGCTGAAAAGTTGGAATTGGCACTGCTTCTGAGTGAGGGATAGGGCCTCTTGCAGAGACTAAATCTGCATAAGTCCACTTGTTACGGTTATTTCGATTGATTCCAGTAATATTTACTATGCAGAAATAACAGTCATCGAAGTGATTTTTTGGTTCTTTCCAAACCATTGGTACTCCGAATTTCAGACTTTTCCTTTTCCCGGTAGTCCACTGTCGTAAATGCTCTGTTTTACAGACAATATGTAGTGCCCAGGTTTTGTCCTGATCACCAAGCTTAACACCAAAATATCCAAGATAAGCCCTCTTTACAAAGTCACTAATAGTTTTTCTGTTTTCCAAGAACGTGTATTCTCCGCACATGTAGCAAAAAATATCAGGATGATGTACACAGCTTCTTCTACTTGAACTCATTTCTATTCAACAACACAAATACAACAATTCACATTAACAATCTACTTTTTAGATTTACTTTTCAACAACTCGTTACTAAAGAGAAATTTCATATGACGCTAAGTTCTATCTATCTGCACCGCGGGAATTCACAAACTAACCTCAACTCTCAACTGCAGTTGAAGTTCACTTCAGACTGGACAGCTCGATATATCGGATTTCTATGGAACTAACTGGATGACACTAAATAGGATTAAATCCCACTTGTTAACAGTTTGTCAACCAATCAGTTATATATCTCATATTGTTAGTCTTCTATTTGTAATAAATGAATTAAAATAATAATTATAATAAATATTATTTTAAATTCAATTTGTTACAAATGAAGACTGACAATAAGGAAAATATACAAGAATCTATCTCTTGTATAAATTTTACAACACTCGTACTTGAAAGTAGTAAATAGGAAAAAGCATTGATAGATAAGTGAATTTATCTAAAAATCTAGAGCTGATACAGAAAAACTGCTATCATATTTTGATTCAGCTCAAAAATTCTAGGCACCAAAAAATTTTTTTTTGTAGACCTGTTAAAAATGTGTAGAAATTAAAATACATCTGTCTTCATTAATAAAATCTTGAAATTCATACAATCTGGGAAGAAAACAATCTTATATTTGGGTAATTTTTCATATATTGAATGTAAAAAACACAGTTTTTGAACTGTGTTGATGGTAAAATTAACTAATAATAATTTAATCCAGGCATTTAGGGATAGGGATGCTGCAATCGAGACTATAGCAGATCGTGAATCAACAATTGGAAAATTCAAGGAACTTGTTCAAAAGCTGAGAGATCAATTGATAAATGTTCAAGATCGTTTAGAAAAAGAATCAACTAGACCTGTCTCTGGTCTACCTGAAATATTGGATTTTAAGAAGATGTTCACTGAAAATAAAGCCCACACAAAAGCTATCGACTTAGAATTGAGAAGAGTCGATATAGAACAGCTTCAACAACATATAAAATATCTCACTTCTTATTTACCAGAAACATTCATGAGTAGGGGAGGTAAATAAATGCACAGAACATGGTTACGGTCATATTCAAAATTGAAATAATTAATTATAGGGGATTACGATGCTATATTGGTGCTACTCCTGGTGCCACGTCTGATAACTAAAACAGAGATACTACTTGGGCAAGTCAAGGATAAGTTTCCACCAGTCGAAAAAATTTCTAGACCAGCAATTCTTAAGGAGCATGCTGTCGAACAATATGCTTTTAGATGCAGAGTTGCATTTTACATTTATGCTTTACAGGTAAATAACTATGAAATCATTTTTCAGTTTTTTTCTACATTGAAACTTTCGTTGCTGAGGTTGCTTTCTTAAATCAAGAGAAAGCGCATTGCTGTAATTTTTTTTATTGCATTTTATTTATGTCATGAATCAGACTTTTGAGTAATTTTATCATAATTAAACAACATAATAAGTCTCTAATTCATTGTGAGAATATCAATTTCCTCTTGACTCCATCTGTTTGGTTTATTTTGTGATATTAATTGGTTGCAATAGCGTACTTTTGTGCCGTTCAATATCTTGGAATAGTCACCACTTTTGTTAAGACTTGATTAACTAATGAGTGGTAGAATTAAACAGTGACGGCTCGTGCCCTCTAGGGGTGGGTCGGCCAAACCAACGTAACTAAAACGTAGTCAATTTGAGCTTTATTGCTATGGTATAAAGTTCATATTAAATTACAAGCACTCACTGTTGTCTAAGCAATGTAGGAGTGTTCCTAACGTCAAAGATCATATCTATCAAAACAATGTGCGTGTGTGCGTTGGAACACAGAATACATAGTTGGAAGAGTTTAATGTCGCGTTCCGAAACTCGCGTTACCAACAGTGTTTTATTATTTTTAATATCCAAATTTTAAATAAATAAAACAATTCGTACGGCTTAAATGATTTGACTTCAAGTCATATCAAATTTAAAAAAAAAATTGTTGTCTGTTACCTAATCTACTGAGTTTGCTTTTGTCAACTGATACACGAAACAAATTCGTATATAGTGTTATGTGCAGAGTGTTTAGTTAGTTAGTGTTTGTTTAGTTCGTGATTAGTGAAAAAATAATTTATATTTGATATGCCTCCTATAAGACGAAGCATTGCCAGTGATTCCACGATCAACGCCAGCTGATGAACTCAATGCATGTCTAAGCCCTCCTTTTTGTGGAAACATGTCAAAGTTCTTCATTTAAGCAAGAATATGCGTGTCGAGTTGCAAAATGACCAATCTGGAAACATATTCTCTAAACAACTCATTGACATTGGTAATGGGAAATTTCCTATAGACATGTTAACTGGCTGCATTAACTTTCCTCAAAGTTTTTGTCAGTTAACTCGATCAAAAGATGAACTTATTCAGAAGTTGTTTCCAGATGTTTCTCAAAATTACAGAAACCATGATTGGTTGAGCGAACGAGCTATACTGGCTGCAAAAACATAGATGTAAATGAATTAAATTTCAAAATTCAAGAACAAATTACAGGCGAATTGAGGATATATAAATCAGTTGATTCGGCTACTAATCAAGATGATGTAGTCAACTATCCACCGGAATTTTTAAACTCGCTAGTTTTGCCAGGATTGCCACCTCAAAATCTTCAATTAAAGGTTTGATCGGTGGTTATAATGTTGCGAAATATCAAACAACCGCGTCTTTGCAACGGTACACGGTTAGCGATAAAAAAATTACTAAACAGTGTGATAGAAGCAACTATACTCAAAGGAAAGTATAAAGGAGAAGATGTTCTCATACTGCGCATCCCAATGATTCCGACTGATGTGCCATTTAAGTTTAAGCGACTACAGTTTCCAGTGCGACTTGCTTTTGCTATGACTATAAACAAGTCCCAGGGGCAATCATTAAGTGTTTGTGGTATTAATCTAGAAAACCCATGTTTCTCACATGGTCAATTGTATGTTGCCTGTTCCCGTGTTGGAAAACCATCAGATTTGTTTATCTATGTGCCAGGTAATCAAACAAAAAACATCGTATACCACAAAGCACTACAATGATAATAATAATAATTATGATTCACATGATTAACAATAAAGCGATTACTTACTTTTAAATCCTTTTATATGTTTTATTTAATTATATTTTATTTTCAACGCCCTATCACCAGGGTGACGGTTCTGTTCAGGAGAATTTTTTAAAATACGAGGCACAAAAACTGCCACATCACAAATCTTTTTGACAGGACGAAGTCTGTCGGGTCAGCTTTTACATTACATTTTCAAGTTTACATGTTACAAATAGAGTGACAATCATATCTAAAATGTATAACTGTCCAACAATTCATCTTAAAACTCAGTAAAATTAAAATCAAAGTCATCATGTTGTGAACGCTGTCAATTAGAATTATTCTAATAATGGAAAACCTGTCATCTACTAAAAACTAATCAAATCACCGCAATTTGATACTACCTCTCTCACACTTGCCATCTGGATCACTCACATTCAACTTGTAACTGAAAACGAACGAAAACTAGGACAACCCTAAGCCCTACACACTAACATCTTACTCCAAACTACTGACCTAGTGAACTGAACTCTGATAATAAAAGTGTAAACACACGCAATGCAATTCTCATGTACCCCCTCCCCAAGGGTATCTTGGCCGACCTAGTCTTTGAAAAATGAACAATTCGTGGTTCGTGGGTACAGTTACTAAGAATGAATTTTTATGGTCAGAAAATCACAAAATTTATTCCATACAGTACGAATACACTTTTTTCTGAAATTGAAATAATATTCAAGTACTTATGATAATAGTCATTTGAGATTTGAGTGTGAAAATGTCAATTATCAACAGGATACGTGACAAAATTTTAAATACATAATGATTTCTCTTTCTATCTCAAATTTAGGATAAACATATGAAGATGTGGGAATTAAATTACAATTTTTAATTTGATATTTGCAATAAACATCGATAATAATAAACAATTTCACCCGCCTGCCGTTTCACATAGGGACGGCCAAGTGTTCTCGGCCGACCTCGCAAGTGTCACAGTCGAGGTATTGTAGAGTTCCATAATAGGAACTTCGAACGATATATGTGTTAGATGAAATCATAAACTGAAAGCAGTGGCTCGGCTGGCTGAGCTGCGTTATTACGTATAAGGACAGATGCGGGAACTTGGAATAAAAATTATTTGAGGTGTTTGACCGAAATAATGTGTACTTCGATGTGTTGAGTGGAAATATGAGATATATAGAGGGCAGAGGAAAAGATACTAAGGGAATTTCTCGAGATTTAAATATTGCTATTAATTTTTCAAATAATTTTCGAATAAAAAATATTTATTTTCACATTCTCTTTTTCGGTTGCGGTTGCCTACCCTGACGAGCCGTCACTGGAATTAAATATGTTTCATTGTTATTTAAAATCTTGAATTTGGTTCAAATAATACACAAATAAACTTACATTAATTTTTCTACAGACTATTCTAAATCAATACTTCTATTGCTTGAATATGTGCAAACCGGAAGTTCTGCTGAAAATAGGAGAAAGTTTTCCAGAAATTGCAGCACAAGAAAAAATAATAGACGGATATGTTGAATTGGTTAAGAGGGATCAATTGGATGAAAATGTGCCAATAGAAGCATTGGAGAAAAGTGTAACTTACTTCAATACACTCTTCCCAGTTATATTGGGTGTCGATGTGAAAATAAATCACTCCCGGTTGGTATCAGATAATGTGAAATGTTTATATTGTGCATGTGATGGTTTCAACAACGATGCTCTCGTGATCAGGAATTTAATCGAGGTAAATATTCAGGATTGCTTCTTCTTCAAGCTGAAACCTATATATTTCAGACCGCTAATGTTGGTGATATTGGTTTGTTAGCACAATATATAATAACCACTTGCGAACAGCTCCAGCAGCAATTGAAGTTGGTTAGAAGACGTTTACCAACTGATCCTAATGTATCACAACTTGGTTTCAATAGAGAAGTGTCTGAAAATCTTTTTCAATGCTATATAGAATCTGGAAAGATACTGAAAACTCTACAGGATATAGTCAAATCATCTGTCCAAGTAATGACATCCACAGCAGGTAATTTTAAAAAGAAATATTTCCATAAATTATAATCTGCTCGTTGTAGAATTTGATAAAGGCTTAACACAAGAGAAAATTAAGGACATTGCAATAAATGCTAGTGATAAGATATACAAGCAAGACGATTTAGGTCCTGTACAGAGCTTGAAAAATTCTCTAACAGTAATCGTTACTCAAATAGCACAAGTAGCACAATTTTTACAAGATAATGAATTTGATATTAGTACATCTTCCTAGAAGCCCTGAAAAGGTATGAAGTTACAAATACCCATGATCATAATAATAATGAATATTTTTCAGACCACCCCTCCAGTAGTATTAAGAGCCGAAACTGTAAAGAAGGAATTAGAGCAAACTAAAACACTAACTAGCAGACTCGAAAACAAAGAATCTGATCTCAAAGAGTTAAGGAAGCTACTGAAAGAGAAACAGGAACAACTATCCGAGATGGTGATAAGGAAGGAACTTGCTGAAAAAAAACTTGGAAATGTAAACAAAGATTATGAATTGACCATCGAAAAACTACGTAGGAAATTAGAGGAAGCAAATAACAATTACAAGAGAAAAGAGAAAGAATTTGAAGAAACATTAGATCATTTACAAAGAGATATCGACTCTCTGGAAAATGAAAAAGGAGAAATGCGAGAAAAATTCAAATTGTTCACGAAGAAAGCTCAGTTGGAAACCATGTCAAAGAGTATATCAGGTTGGAAAAATTTTCATTCTCATTTTGGATTTTTTTTCATCATTTCGTATTGTAGGTTCTCAACTTTCATCGTTGCAATCCTCCACTGGTCCAATACTCCCTGCTATGGTCAGAGATTCTCCATTACTCATTCAAGAGTTGGAAAATATGAAGAAAATTTATAACATGGAAAAAGATCATCGAATGAAACTAGAAAACAATAAATGGAAGGATATGTTAGACAGTATGAAACCTTTACCTTCTTTCGATAAAAAGCCAGATGAAGATTTGGATAAACTGACAAAGGAAGGAGAAAAATTGAAGCAGGTATGAAAATATTTTAGTCGATACAATTAATTTATATCGGCCTTGAACTAAATGTTATGTTGTACTCAGTGTTTCACCCATGTTCTAGTTACAGTTTCGAATTTATATGATTTTTCTTCAAAGAACAATAATTACCTTCTCATGAACATTTTAAAATCATACAATTAACTATTTGAACTATTTTGGTTCTGATTTACTCTTCAACTTTTTCCTGAAATCGAGTAAATCAACCTTTTTTTCAGGAAATTCTTCTCACATTAGCTAAAAGTGAATTTCCTGCTGTTCACAAATATAAACCGGACACCATGACACAAGCATGGAATAAACATTTTGCTGAAGATTATTATAAGTGGTTAAACCTAGAGAAGAAGGCACAGATATTTCAGTCGAAGGTTGCAGCTACCGTACTGAAGAAGAAAGAGGGCGGGCGTATCAATGCCGATTTTGCTATGTTCCCAACAACAGAAATGACCAAAGTAAGTATCACTTCATAGTGACAAATTTTGCTTGATTTATTGTGTTGGGCGTCCATTTTGGTTGAGTAATGCTTTTATTTCCTTATTGTGAAACTAGTTATATGCCCTGAAAGTTCTTAGTCTTTGACACCAGAATCAGCTCACTGAATGGTTCAACTAGAACTTTATAACCTTGAACTTGCTCAAAAATTTAACGACTTTAGGCAGCTGATACATTTGAAACAAGTTTTTGAACCAGAAATGTTTTGAATCAATCGCTATCATCAATAGAATAGGTGTCTTCGCTTGGACAATTTATTTATTTATTTATTAATTAATTAACGGTACATGACCTTTGTATGTAAAATGAAACACAAAATAATAAAATCTAAGTAGTATAACAAGAAAAAGAGTAGATGTAGAGGTAAAGCAAGTATAAGTACAAATATATGTGTAATATGAAACAGAAAAACAATATAAAGCACAAATAAAAATTGATCTTAAATATCACAGTCTTATCAGGTAGGTACTTCAATTCTCTCCTCGACCTCGAAATAGATACATGAAAAAATCAACTCCAAATGAGTCGACGACATTAGCGTTTCGCATTAATCTCGAAACCGGGGAATGAAAACAATAATTGGTTCTTGATTGGGCGAGTCGAAATAAATCAAACCTTTGGTTGGGTCGAGGTGGAATATATATGTTGAATTGTGACAACAAGTCTGGGGAGTACAGAAGACCCTGAAAGAGCTTAGCAATGAATATCACATCCGCATGAAATCTTCTCGTCCTCAAGGAGGATAGTCCAAGGCGTTCCCGCATTCGACTGGCGGAGAAAGTATAAACTGAAAAGGTACCCGTTCTAAGAGCGGCATACATTAGAAATCTGCTTTGGACCCTCTCTAGGAAGGAAACGTCGACCGATAAGTGTAGACCACACTACAGAGGAGAACTCCAACATTGGTCTAACCTACGAGATGTAAAGATGGTGAAGAGTCTCGATGTTGAAGTCCCTAGTATTCCTTATTATGAACCCCAGAGTCCTAAGAGATGACGCAGAAACGTCCCGAATAAGTGCCCTAAAAGACAACGTGCTGTCATATGAAACACCCAGGTCTTTGTAAACAAATACTCTATCTATAGGCTTACCAACAATACAATAATCGATCGTAATAGGAGGTTCCAGACGGGAAATCGTCATGAACTTACACTTGTTGATGTTGATAGTCAGGCAATTGGCAAGACACCACTCCTCAACCGCCTGTAAACCCGATCTCAACCGGTCAACATCAAATAACGATTCTAATGAGAAGAAAAGTTTTAAATCATCCGCAAACAGCAAGAACTTAACAAATCGGATAATAATGGACCAAGATGACTACCCTGAGGAACTCCCGAAGTTACCGGTATCGAAAAAGATAATGTTCCACCAATTTTAACGGTGTGGTATCTGCCTGAAATATAAGACATCAACCACCGACAAAGATTATCATGGAGACCAAACATCCCAAGCTTAATGCCCAAAATTTTATGGAACACACTGTCAAAGGCCTTAGCAAGATCAGTGTAAATAACATTGACCTGTTTGTGATCTTCTAAAACTTCAAGAACATAGTGAGTGAAAACCAGAAGATTTGAAAGTACCCACTCACAAGTAAGAGCATACATTTAAAATTAATTTGAACAAATCACTCCTGAAAAGTGCAAGAATAAGATATAAATAAAACTGAGATATTTCTTATCGTTTTCATAAAATTTTCGGTTCATGCTATTGTCAATTTCTCCCTGATTTTACCCTTCTGATGTTTCTTATAAGAATTAACATGTCCCAGATGCTGTCAAATGATTCTATATTTTAATTACCATTATTACCTAACCTTAATGAACTTTATTTGTTGACGAAAGCGTTCATTTGATGAAAACATTATTTTATAGGCTTACCATGAAGGAAAACCTGTGGAACTTGGGTACATCAAAATTCCACCGACTTGCGGCAAGGATAACGAAACTCGAAGAATGAAAAAATTAGAGATTGATTTCTTCAACTTACAAAATGTCATGAGCACGGTTTTGGGACTCCCTCCGAACTTTATGCAGAGTGAACCATTATTATCCAAATAAGTATAAAAATCTGTACTAAATGTCATCCGAAAATCGGAATTTTTATATCTTGGTTTCTAGAATTGAACTTGAAGTTTTTGAACATAAAATATTTATGTCAATCACTAATAAATAATGATTTTATTTATGTTGTAAAATAGTAATTTGAATTGTCTCATTAAATTTTGAATTTTAATTAAATTATTAATCTTTGGTAAACATTCATATTTTTTTATTAAACAAAAACCTGCCGATTAACATATTGTTACGTTTTTCCTCAGCGAAATAGAAAAAAAAATAATACAAGTCCTTCTTTTAAACTAATTTATGTTCACACTTAACTAACAATCATCAATAATTTATATACACAATTTATCTACAGAATTTCACTAGGAACACCTGTTTATTCGTCGGCAAGTTCTATCCATGAATCGGCTTCAGTCATTTATATCCGCCGCTGTTTTCTAGAAGTTACCAGAAAGATGTTTCACATTCCAGAACAATCGTAGCGGCCTCTTTTATGTCCCATAAATATGTCACCATTAATCTTTTTTTTATGTGACACCGTTAAGGCGAGCGGTCCCTTTATCGCTTTCTTGATCCCTTTGTCGGCGCATGAAGCGGAACTCCTCTGTTGTCGTAGTAATCATTAAAAGGTTCATATTTGGTTTTGTTACAATATGAATGAAGTTTGATGAAATACTATTTTCATCATTGTCTTTAGGTAAGCTTACAAAATATTATTTAAGAATGTTCTCACCTAAGTTATTTCAGAAAATGAAAGTCCAAATTACTTCCAAATTGAGAATAACAAGCTCATCTTGTTACAGAACATGCATTTGGCTATTGTTTAGGAAAGTGCTGAGTTGATAAATATATATACATTTTGTTTGCCAGTATAAACAGTTGTACAGTTGAATCAAGTGAGAGTTTTTCTGCATGTAAGTTTTGCCTATTTGCATTGGTGGAAATTCTCTTTGGCTACATATTGAACAGCTCATTCAGTTCAGTCTACCAAAATGCAACATATTGGTCTTTTCCCGGACTCTGAAACAGTGTGAAACTAAATAAAACCGTCATAATTCTTGTGAATGAATCAACATACCTATATTTTAAATTCGAAATTTGAAATATTTCTTCCAGTAAGCTCTTATCGTTTGAAATACCTTGTCAAATTACCCCCAATTTTTTTTTCTTGGGATCTTCTTGAAGATGAAGTGTGAAATGAAACACAACACAGTCAGGTCTAATTTTTGTATTAACCATTTTCGGCCCAATATAAGAAAATTACAGGCATTTGGGCAAATCTATAGCACACTGTTCTATTACGAGTACCGTTTTGCGATTCCGCCGCCGTAGCGCTACGGTCGGCGTTCCGCGCATGTGCACTGGTTACCTAAATCTCTTGTCTACGCACTGACACCATTAGAGTCTGATTCTTCATTGTATACGTTGTATACTGAGTGTTTAAGATGCCCCCGACAATCGTGAGTCCCGCTGATTGTGAAGTACGGGCTGTTCTACGATTTCTTAGTGCTAAAGGCTTAAAACAGATCGATATTCATCGTGAGATCTGAGAAATTTACGGACAAAACATGAGTGATGGAATGGTAAGTAAATGGGCGAGAGCATTTAAAGATGGCAGCACAAATGTGCATGATGAAGAACGGAGTGGGCGTCCTTTGGTCGTTAATGAAGATTTGGTGCAGAAAGTGGACGAAAAGCCCTGATCTGGCACCCAGCGACTACCGTTTGTTCCTGCACTTGGAGAAACACCTGGGCGGTCAGCGTCTGCAAGACGAAGTCAAAACATTTGTGACACAGTGGTTAACAAGTCAGACGGCAGAATTTTATGAGGAGGGTATCCTAAAATTGGTGCCACGTTATGACAAGTGCGTCAATATTCACGGAAATAATGTTGAAAAGTAGATTAAGATACAGGCTTTCATGTAAAAATAAAATTATTGCGATATCTTTACAGGTCTTTTTTTAATTCCAAAACGGTACTTACTTAAAAAACATGCCTCGTATAACAAGCACGCAAAAAAAACTCCGATACCAGCATGATCCTAATTTGAAATAACAAGAATTAAAGTGAATTGAAGCTAGTTGTTCATCTTCAAAGCAGGTAAGGAGCACACATACTGTTGAGAAGGTTTATACAATTTTTTTGTCGCTTGATTTTGCTGATTGCTAACCTTGAGAAAGGTAACTCAATGAATTATCTGAGAATATTTTCATCAGCACAACCCTGATGACCACCACACAGTTTTCAATAAAAATAAAAGATGGCTGATATAGTTCCCTGCCAGTAAAGGGAAATATAGGCGCTCAAGTCTATCAATTCTTTCATTTCATTATTGTTAGTAATTTGAGCCTGACACTAGCAGCAATAGCCTTGTTATTTGCTGTGAGATATATTGTCCTTAGGCGACATATTGTTGTTCCATGTATTCAAAAGGTTTTCCATTTTTTCCTGCCTAAAGTATCAATATATCTGTACCTCGTAGGGATACAACACTATGTCCATTTCTTCCAAATTGACTTTATTACAAAGTTAAAATGAGCTTTTCTCATATTTCTTAGAGGAATAGAGTACTATGTCCAAAACAAGTTAGAACCGGATATAGCATGTTTTAAAACAACACCAAGTCCACTTTCATTTAGAGGGATAGAACACCATGTGGACTTGGTGGTTTATCCTTCTGAAGCATGTGAATTACTACTGGATATAGTGTTGTATACCTTTACCACAGTATAGGGACCATTGTTATCTATACTGTGCCTCTAGACAGCCTGGCGGATTGTTAATGAACTAAGAGTACGTTTGACAGTTCTGATGAGTTTACATAGTTGGATGTATTTAAAGTCACAATATTTGCTCTTTTTTCGTAATAGTAAGAATATATATAATAATACAATAATTCTCGTGGGAGAAAGATTCTGGAACTATTGAAAAGTTCTAAAACAGATTCTACTACAGGTAAGCTACTGTTTTGCTCATAATTCTTAATGTGATATACATAACCTCAAACAGTTAATGTAATGTTTTGATATGAACCTAAACTTCAAAATATTATGTTTTATTAGAGGGATACAACACCATGTCCATTAAAAAGTGAAAAAAACTGTAAAACAGGTTTTTCTTTATTTTATAACAACTGCATGACGTAAATAACAATAAATAGAATGTTCTGGTAAAATATTGTTTCAACATCTCAATAAATAGCTGTGCCAATAACACTTTTTGTTGAGAAAAAGTTTAAAACTCCTCTCCTGTAAAGTTATGATAACGGACATAGTGTTGCATCCCTCCGAGGTACAGATATAAAGTAGTTTCATTATTTTTTCGGTGAACCTCGTACCGTCTGCAATCCTGTCGGAACAAAAAATTTCGACCAGCCTCTGCCTTTTGAACTGACGTCATACGGAAAAATCAATGGAAGCATTCACTGTTGCAGGAGACGAAAACTGCCGACTTTTCCGTTACACAGTGTTCGCCTCTAGCTGATCTCTGTTCTCGATTCAAGAAAATAAATTAATGTCAATTAATTAATAGTTGTTGAAGTCAACGTAGGGCATTTCTAACAATAATCCCTGTTTGTTTTGGTCCGTCGTCGCTGATGTCTCTAACCTTGCGCTTTGTCGTTTCTCTCGACGGGACATTGAAGTAATTGTTAGGACAACGGATCAGCCTTTGATTCTGGATATTGCAGTGAGGTAGTGAAGTTCCAGGAGAGATTTTGACGTTTTATTTGACAGACTATTTAGTTTCGATGTGTCCTGTACAGTACGTGAAAGGCAAGGTTTATTCTCAAATGTTGGAAGATTTCAAGATTTTGCATCCTATCTGATGTGAGTATAGTTGAATCTTTGCTAATTGGTATGGTATGTTCAGTTCTCGGAATCGTAAACAATATAATTTGGGAGCCTCCAAACAACACCAGTGAACTTGATTTTAATCATTTTATAGTAGATGACTCAATTCAAAGAATTTTTGTAGGGTTTGGATCTCTTATCGAATAATACGAATACTGAACAAAAAATCTTGAGTGCAATACAGTCTTCTGTAGCTAACTAATACTAACTTTCGTCTATTAAATACTTATTTTAGCAGTCGTGATGCCTAATTATTTTGAATAATATTCAGAGTTCAGTTATAGATTCGTGCCATGGCAATCGTAATAACACTGATTCCAAACCGTTTATGGTTTAATTCAAAATACAGAGCATTTTTTTATTAATTTTATTGCGGCTAGGTAATGCACAATGGTATTCCTCTATTATAGCCAAGTCTATAGCATAAATATTATAGAAAAATTGATTTGGCGCTGCTTTTAATATAAACAAGTTAATGCGAATTCCTTAAAAATGATCTTTTGTTGTCGTTTTCCTTCTTTGGTTTCTTGGTTGTTTGAAGAAGCTAATCAGCAGAAACCGGTGTGCCGTATTAGTATTATTGAACATACCGCGATAAGTATAAAGAATCATAGTTTCTCTATGGATATATTAGGCATAAAACTTATAGAGAAATATTTTACTCGCACAAACTGTAATTCACAGTCACATATTTGATAAGTAGTATTACTGTAACCATATTCTGTGGGTACCTATTATTATATTAGGACTCAACCTGGAGTCGCAAATATAATAAAAACTAGAACATTTAGGCATATACCGCTCGATTGCTTGTTTAGGGCGAGCAGTCTACTACTACATTTATTCTACAAAACAAGGACTATGGTGCTGAGATTATTCTCTTTCAAGAGACACATATGGATACTAAAAAAAATCTTCGTGAAAGAGGAACCATAAAAGGTTTTGTATTCATTGATTATCTACTTAGTGAAATTTACGGTTTAGCTTGTAATGATAAAAAATCCTTGATTCACAATATCAAGTTAATCCAAAAAGGCGAATTTGAGGGTGTTTTTTTTATCTCTTTCAAAGTTTGTATTTTTGTTATTCAGTTCTTTTTTCTGCTTTTGTCTTTTTATTTCCAGATTCGATGTGGGCAACTTGAAGTCTCTGTCTCCATCAATAGAAGACCATTCTTGAAGAAAGAAGTTCCTAAAATATATTTCAGCTTATTTTTGTACTTTCACATTTAGGCAGGGAGCCAGGGTTTTTTTTAGGGACTTCTTTCTTCAAGCGTGGTCTTCTATTGATGGAAACAGAGACTTCTTCAAAGTGCCCACATCGAATCTGGAAATAAAAAGACGAAAGCAGAAAAAAGAACTGAATAACAAAAATACAAAATTTTAAAGAGATAAAGAAAACACTCTCAAATTCGCCTTTCTGAATTAACTTGACATTGTGAATCAAGGATTTTTAACATAACAAGCTAAACCGTAAATTTTACTAAGGAGATAATCAATAAATACATAACCTTTTATGGTTCCTCTTTCACGAAGATTTTTTTAGTATCTGTATGTGTCTCTTGAAGGAGAATAATCTCAGCACCATAGTCCTTTGCTAGTTTAGAGATATAATCACTCTTGTCCTTAGAAATACCCTCTATATTCAAATCTAATCCACAAAATTTGTCGCCAACGGCCACTCGGCAACGCATCAGGTTTACCGCATGGAAACGCTATCTCGCCAAGCTTCGTAGAAGGAAAATTTTTCGCGGCAGTACTTCTGGACTCATCCCAAGCGTCGAAGAGGTTTGGCACAAAGGACTTTTATACAAGCTCAAACAACTTCTCCCATACTCATGTTATGTGATTCTGAAGTCTTATCTAGCAGACCGTTATTTTGCCGTGAAATATTCCTCCTTCCAAAGTCAAATCCGGAGTCCCACAGGGAAGAATATTGGGACCACTGCAGTATTTGAGTTCATGCAGAGGATACATTCATCTCTGGAGGAGGATATGATACCTGCGGGATTGTTCGTCGATTTTTCTAAGGCTTTTGATTGTGTTGATCATAAACTACTCGTGCAGAAACTAGAGAAGAATGGAATAAGAGGTATACCACTTAAGCTAGTAGAGAATTATCTATCTAGTAGAAAGCAAATGGTAGTTTTGGATATGAATGGTGAAAGATTCCTGTACCCCAGGGAACTATTTTGGGACCAATATTGTTTATAGTTTACGTTGATGACCTCCCAGATGTGTTGGAGAATCTCCCAGTTGCAACCACTAGTGAGCAATGTTGCAATGTTATACGCGGATGACACCAACGTGGTTATATCCTCCAATAATCCGGAATATGTTTGTGAAGGCCTGAGATTGGCCGTGTCCAGGATAGAGGAATGGTGTGGATCAAATGCTTTAATGCTTAATGCAGACAAGACCAAGGTAGTATATTTCTCCAACATAAGATCAAATAGAACGCACCCACAAAGAATAAGAGTAGGAGAAAATGATATATTAACTTGCTCAAATACAAAGCTCCTCGGTGTATCAGTGGATAGTCATCTGTGTTGGGACCAGCATTGTGAAACTCTAACATCTAAATTAAATACAGTGATCTACACAATGAGGGCCATCAGGAATGTAGTTGATATTAGCACACTAAGGACCATCTATTTTGCAAGCTTCCAATCTATTTTATCATATGGCATTATTTTCTGGGGCTCTAGTTCTCGGGCTAACCATATATTTGTAATTCAAAAGCAAGCTATAAGAGCAATGTTGAATATGGGTTTCAGATCATCCTGCAGATGATAATTAATAAACTCCGAAAAATGTATTGGCTTATGGGCAGGAATTCCAAATTGAACCTCCAAAATAAAAAATATCATCAAACCAACATGGACGTAGGGCATCCAATCCTGAGATTGCGCTAAGCCATCAAATATTCAAATTATCCAAAGACTTCAATCAAAAATACTTCTTTCATTGCTTAATACCCCTTGGTATATGTCCAACCATACCATCCATGAGGATTTAAGAGTCCCATATATCATCACAGAAATAGAAATATCATCAGAAACTACAAAGACATGACAACCAACGGATCGTCCATCTGCCAGAACATATATCTGAGCCATAAAGGTTGAAAAAGACTGCCGAACGACCAATCTTCTATTGAGAACAACAGATGAAGATGATTATTTGAACCGGAAATCTTGAAAAAATGTACATAAGAAAATGTGATTATCTCAAATAATCTCAACAGCCTATATCTTTTCAAATTGAAAAATTGTATGGAAAAACTGTTTCTTCGAGTTAGTAAAAACTTATTTAGTGGTCAAAAGTTAACTACGGTAGAATACAAGAATTAATTCGCGAAAGGCCAGAACCAGGAATCCGCAAGCCAAAGTTTGAAAGTTCTGGAATAATTTCAAGAACGTAAAGGGTTATCCATAATTCTCAAACACTTGAACTAAATTATAGAGTAAACAACCGAGGCTCAGATATGACCAACGAAAATTCTTCAAACTGTCCTGCTATTACTGCAGCAATTCGTTAACGGGTTGCTTTTAAAGAATAATGAATGGCAGGTTTAGAAAACGATTATGTTCATGTTGGAATAATATAAGTTCAGCAACCAACAGCCCTCAGTCGGGGTAACCAGCCAAATGTCGCGGTCGATGACAATTCAACGAACTCGTTGTAGAACAGTCTGCGTCAGTTTGGAGTGTCTGCACAGAACCGACTCTATTTGTTTTGAGGCCTCGTGTGTTATTTTTCCGGATTGAATCTCTTATCGAAGTTATGTGAAGTTTTCAGTGTAACGTGTTTTTTTATTTCAAAGTAGTTTGGGGATATTGATAACTGCATATCGCAAATATGATTTTTCTCTGTGGAGATAAACCTGTTGCACCTATTGTTCTGAGTAGGGGTCAGCTAATTCTTCAGTGGGTAAGAAGATTGTCATTGATTGCTGCGGATTCGTGTAGGTCTTCAACACCACTAAACCACCCTCCTCTTATTTGCCGATTACCCACGATCCCTAGAAATAGGCTGTACGCCCGTGAGCTCGGAATGTGAGATAGTATGATCCCTCGATATTCTTTTTCCAGAACTAGTAGCCTCGTTGACTCCTTTCTGCTCCTGTCTATGTTATAACTTCTGATTCCTCCTCATTGTGTCCATAATGAAATTCAAGAAAACTGCCTCACTTTCTTGTTCTCAAGCTTTGATCAAGGCAATTGGTATTCAGGCACTCCCTGGATGTTGGATCCTATCTCACTTGGATGTTGGAGATTTAAGGAATGTTCATCCCGGTTAGGTCTCAAGTTCCATAGTCTCACCAAGAACTCGTAAAGGTCTACTCGACTGATCCGATTTCCGTTATCACCTTATTCTGGTTATAGAATAATTATGTGGGCAAGAACCATAATCTATTATTGTTCTTCTATACGAGTTTGATCAACAACAATTTCTCGTCAACAATTGTTCTGGTTACGAAAATGTCTCACAGGTGTAGATCCTCGGAAGGTTTTGACCGCTGATCAATCAGTGAAAAAGGCATTAAGTTGCAGTTTTTGTTAGAAATCGACGTTATCCCTGGGGTCTTTTCCAGGTCCGGGAGTTAAGACCCGGAGGCCCAGTGAATCATAATTATTCTTATACCACTACGGCTGTGCTCCTCAGATGTATGGAGAGTCCATTAGTACCAAGCAGATAATCTAGACGCTCGGTACTCGGATAAAGCTAGCAGTCGTGGAACCCTAGTTCGGACACTAACGTTAATCCAGACTCAAAAGGCCAGTGAGTCATAGTTGAACCTGGCATGTGGCACCAACGTAACTCTCGGGCTACCCTTGTCCGACGACTCGGGGGACCCAGAAAGCCATAGTTACCACGCAACGCCCTCATACTAATCACTCGACATTTTTACTAACAAACATAGTCTTCAGCGTCTTTCAGTTCATTGCTGGTCAGGTTTGTTCACAAATGTGTCACGACCTAAGCACCTTCTCAGACAAGAGCCCTCGGACTGAAAAGAAAGCATCTCGCTGTCATCATGTATTCCACGGACAAAAAACATGCGATAACTTGAACGGCCTCAGCTGAGACCGTTCTGTATACCGACGCCGTGCACAGCAGGCTTCATCTATGCAAGGAGGTCATGTAGTCCAGCAGGTTTTTCTGCCCTCTTCACACCGGTGTCGCGTAGGCAATATTTTTTAAGTGACTCCGCTTAAGATTCTCCTCTTTATATAGCTTAGTCAACCGATATAAATCATCAACCAAACAATACGGAATGTGCTTAGAACTCAAATTCATCTGGAATATCACTCCCCTGATATTTAACCTGCATTCATCTACATTGATCGGCCTCTACCAGCAAAATATTCGCCTTGTGAATTGCGTTCCATAGACCTATCCACTTCATCTATGCCACGTCTAGGATTTTGCTTCTACCAGACTTGCCATCACTTCCTGCTCACTCTCTTCCTCCACCTTTTAGCTTAGGAAGTGTATAGTTTTAGATGATATTTCATCAAGAATGCCTGATAACTAACATGACATATTCTTACAGGGGTCTTGAATGTGATGGATACTCTATCAGATTTGTTGGAGTGGGATGGACAATGAACAACCCCACCAAGAGCTTGTCAAATGTGTAGTGGTGGGTGACACAGCCGTTGGTAAGACTAGACTTATTTGCGCACGCGCCTGCAACAAGCAGGTGTCACTATCCCAGTTACTTTCCACCCACGTACCCACCGTATGGGCCATAGATCAGTACCGCATTTACAAGGAAGTTCTGGAAAGATCATGGGAGGTAAGAATTGAAATATTTCGATGGTGCCTGAGTTATTTATCCTTAATTCTTTCAACCTAATTCAGTAGAGTCATTAAAAAGTAATGATGTTTTCATTCATAAAATTTAAACATATCAATTATCATATTTGCACATCAGTGGTTCGGTCACAATTTGTGGCATCTAGTGTGCACGCTAAAGACGATCTGGGGTAGATATTTCCGATTTGTTCCAACTAAGTTTTGAGTCCGGACCTCCGGATACCATGTAATTGTGTTTACTCTTTAGTAGACCTGGTTGCTGTTGGATTGAGGTTCTGCACATGAACCCCGTAGTGATGGAGGTGATTATTGGTCAATCGATACAAATGATATATACTTGAGCAAAGCTTCTCCTTACCATATGATGAAGCCTGGCGAACGCACCTTAGTGGAGACATGATACCGCAACTCACAGTATCTCTGTTTCTTTCAGGTCACTCTACTTAATTAAACCCTTGTGGTAATGCGCCAAGTTCGCAAATCCTTGTATTTTCGATGCTGTGGCATACATCGACGTATACATTGCTCCTGATGGAGAGCACATGCTAAGATGAGATAGCCTGCTTTCATAGAATGAAACATTCCTGCGTGTCAGAACATTTAAATTTGGAGTGGTAATTTTATTTTCCAGATATATTGGGAGTAATAGTGGAAAGCTCTAGGGTTCTGTTCTTGGTACGTTCCAAATTCTGTTCTACACGTCGCGTTGGAGCAACGCCGTCTGACATGCAAGTTGTCTTGTGTTCTCTTGAAGATATGTCATAGATTGCTTTGGAGCTTATCGTTGACAACTGTACTGCCTATGAAAATATTGAATTTATGAACTGAGGGATGGTTTTGCCAAGAACCCATCTATATACATAAAAAAATATCTGCTCTCGATAGTTTCTCTTTAGATCAATACTAAAATAGCTCATAATTACAGGTTGTGGACGGTGTCAACGTGTCCCTACGATTATGGGATACTTTCGGAGACCACGAAAAAGATCGGAGATTCGCTTATGGCCGATCGGACGTGGTTCTGCTCTGTTTCAGTATAAATTCCCCCATATCTCTCCGAAACTGCCGTCTGATGTGGTACCCAGAAATACGAAAATTCTGTCCTAACACACCCGTCATACTGGTAGGATGCAAGAACGATCTACGTTTTATGTATCGCGACGAGACCTATTTGAGCCACTTCAAAGACAGATCACCTTTCATAAGAGCTACGAGAAAAAGTGATTTGGTCATGCCAGACGAAGCCCGTGAAGTTGCAAGTGAATTTGGTGTTTATTATTACGAAACATCCGTCTTGACGTATTATGGAATAAACGAAGTTTTCGAGAACGCCATACGCGTCGCGCTCATTGCCAGACGTCAAACCCGTTTCTGGATGACAAACCTAAAGAGGGTGCAAAGACCACTCTTGCAAATCCCTTATAAACCTCCCCGCCGGTCAAACCTAAGGTGGCAGTGGCTTTGAGTGCTTACAGTGATCATATGCGTCAATTATGGTTATCTAGACCTAATACGGACATTGTGTTAGTTTGCGGTTCTGTGGGATTTCCTGCTCATAGATTCATCTTGGCTGCCTCAAGTAGAGCCTTCTGTAGGTTACTCACTGCGGATCTGATGGCACGTAGTACTAGCGATTCCAGTATGGTTAGTTCATTGGGCGATTTCGCAGATGATACTGAATATCTGGTGAGTAAATTGTTTTCTTCAGTGCCATATGTTCAAAAATGCCTTCCGATTCATTTTTTTTGAGCTTCGACATACCCATAGGGTTATAAATATGTAATTCTTAATACTACAGTGGAAAATACAGTTGGTACTTTCAAAAGCGGTAACAGTGCAGTGGAACTTCAGGGTCTATTCTGTCGGCTATCATATTAGTTTGCGGAGCTATAAAGAAGACTTCAACATCACTAATTTCGTCCAAATAATTCACTGTATAAATAGTATAGCAAGATATCAGCATGATGAATTTGGCGATCAGGTTGACCAGTTGATTATACATACCGTGCACATAAATCAATCAATTGGAAAATAGTTGATTGAAATATATCCACAACCGAACTTTTTTGTAATACAATAAAAATTTGAATCATTGTCATGCACATTTTTCATTTTATTTTGTTTTTAAAAACAAAATTCTTGTTGAAATACCCTTCATTATTTTGAGCGTTTCTTCTTGAAATGCATTCAAATTGTGATTTTACGGCAGTGAAAATATGCTGTCGCGAATATAAAATTTTAAGGCATAACAATTCAATGAAATAAACAAGAAGTGTACATAAATTTAAAATTAATATTCCCTGTATAATTTATAAGAGAAAATTTCCGAATGAATTATACGATAAAATTCCAAGGCAACGTGTACCATTTCGATCATTTCCAAGGAGTGTCATCAACTCTGTGTACTCTGTATTTACTCGGCAAAGCCCTTTTTCGCGAGAAGTAAGAAGACAATATATGAAGACGATGGTTGGTCGTCAATTCTGTCCATCAAAGTCATTTAAAGTTGATTAAATTCATTAGATGTGTTCATAAGTTCATAATGAACATTTTCTGCCAGTTCTATCTTTAGAAAACTTTTTCGTTCAAAGTTATGAAATGAAACAAGTCAGAATGGACGAAATTTCTACCTCCCGAAGGCATTTAGAGACGGGTGAATTCACAGGGACGTTTCCTGTGAGTTTCATTTCACTTGCTATGAGAATTTGAAGAAAATCGTTTGAACAAGTATTTTTATTGGCAATAAGTGAGAGGTTTTCAACCTTTCTGGAGCTATAAAAACATTAATTCAAGGTATACAATTCAAAATGTCAAGTATATAAGGTATTTCTACAACGCATAACATTTCTATTATTCGAGGATGACGAGGAGGTATCGGTGAAAAAAAAAGTAAATTTTTGGAATTTTACATATTTATTTCTCCCTTTTAGCTCGATTTATTCAGTCCAGCGATATTTCAACTTTTTCATGCCTTCAACAAAATATAATTTTTCGAACTTTGTAAAATAGCGAAGACGTCCTCGTTTGGCGTGAATCGCTTTCCGTCGAGACATTTTTTGATGTTTAGAAGCAAAACGATGTCACACGGTGCCAAATCTGGTGAACATGGTGGGTGAGGTAGCAATTCGTAGCCCAATTCGATCGATTTTGTAGTGGCGACTGCTGATGAATTAGCCCGTGTTACCCAATTTTGTTGGTTATAGAAGAGTGCGTTAGTAATCCTTGAAATTGAACACTCTTCGAATTAATTTCTCATTAATTGCCCACTTGCTGCTGTGTATCGTGATGAGGAAAGCGATTAAAAGCCGTTTATTTTGTTTGGTAGCAATTGATCTCGAGGCTCCATTAAAGGTGCATTTACATAAGAGCTGCGCGGCAAACGCACGGTGCTCTGGTTTACCGCACTAACGCACCTCTGAATCAACCACATCTAGTAAAACCTGGATGACTAACCTGTTGATATTCAGATCATATAGTGATGACTTTTCTCAATATTTCAGGTAAGAAATGAACAGAAAACTTGTAAGCGGAGGGCCAGTTGCCAAGCATTACCAACTGCTAGGGACCTAGATCATCCCGCATTTCAGTGTATCAGAAACGTACAACCAGAGGGCCAAACAATCGTCACCTTGTCGAAACTTGTTACTCCTGCCGCTGTCAGACAATGTCTTCAGTTTGCTTATACGGGAACCGTTGACCGCAGTGCACTTAATTTACAAGTATGTATCATATTTTTTTATTTCTTATTTTACATTAAAATTAAATTGGATTAAATTAATAATCACTGAGTTGGAAGAGCAATTAGCATACTTTTGTGTGAACTAAGTTGAAGAGAATAAGTTTTACACACCTGTGCAAATAAGATTATTCAGTTATAGAAAATTTTTATCTTCTTCTGCTTGTGGTGCCGTGTCCTTACAGAAGGTTGGTGACCATCATGGTATAAGTCTTTCTATTCGGTGCTCGTCTTATTAATGTTACTACATCTTAAATGCCAAATCATTGCCTAAGATTCTGTGTCCATGAGAATCTTCTTCCTCCAAGTCGTCGTTTTCCATCTATTTTGCCTTCTATAATGAGTTGCATTGAATTATATTTGTCGTGACCGAAATAAGCTGCCTTTCTTCGATTCACTATCGTAAGGATTTCAATTGGTTTTCCAGCAGGGCGTAGTAATTCAGTGTTAGTGACGTGATCTACCCATTGAATTTTTAGCATAAGTGGTGCATCCACATCTCGAAAACTTCCATCCGGCCTACGAAGAGATCTTCAGCGTCTATTCCTCTACACTATAAAGTAATATCGGCAGAACATAACATTTCGCTACGCGCCTGCGTAGTTGACGGTTACACAATACATAACCTCTTGCAAAACCATTGTTGTCCTGTTTTTCCTTTGAAAATTATTAGATCTTCTGCATAAAAAGACTGAATGTTCTATAACGGTGTTTTCAAAACTTTTCAGGAAACAAGAGAAGCTGCCGAATTCTTAGAACTGCCTCAACTACTGGTATTGTTAACGAAACATCCGTTTCTAGATCCAGATAATACAGATCTTGACTTTGAATCGAATTTGAAAAGAAGATTGAAGGACATTTGTATCGATCAAGGTCTATTCGCCGATGTCATTTTCGAACTAGACGGCGGTTCCTGTGCTGCCCACAAAGCCATGTTGACGGCCAGATGTGACGTGATGAAAGCCATGTTCAGCGGCGATTTTAGAGAGAGCCAAGCGAAAGTTGTAAGTTTTTTCCCTACGTTTAAGTTTTCCAGACAATTAGATTATATATATAAATTGTATGAATTTTACTCGTAAAAATCGTATTCATTGTGAAATTTACGTTCTCAAACACGCCGCAGTAGTCCATCCATTGGTAGCTGGTTGCTTGAACTATATAAACATTGAGATGCGATATAGTCAATAAATCTTCAATTACTTTCCACATCATTAACTGCGCGATTTATTGATGGGTGTCCACAAATCTCATCTTCTCTGTGTGCGGGTACAAAATTAGAAATAATAATAATCACCCGCTTAATGAAGGGCAGCGCACTTCCTGAGGCGCTGGTTATACTATAACAGTAGATCCAAAAATTATCTTTGGTAGAAAAGATGTTTGCAAGGTGAATTAAAACAAGTTTGTTGTTATAATAGAATTATGTATTCACAGATAAGAATAGTTACACAATGTTCGGCACTTGAGCTTACACTCACAGAAAGAGTTTTTAGGTATCTATAATAACCAAGGATTTGAACTTCTCTGCTCAATCTTGGGCACTTCTGGTAATATTAAATGATAAAGAGATCTGACCTTATTTGTTGTTTGGAGTTCACCACAGCTCTGCTTCAATCGTCGAGGGTAGATTTCTCAGAATAAGGTGCAGGCACTTTGGATAAAGCTTCTCAAACTTCCACTGATGAATTGTGCCTTGGCGATATGTAATTGCTTCACAGATTCACAATTCACAACCTTTTTCTTTTACGTAGAAAATTTCAACTGAGTAATTCACATACACATGAACTAGGGTGGCTAACTGACCCGAAAACAGATTATTTTGAGAGATCTTCAGAGGAACTTGTAGTTCTGAGTGCCGTTATAGACTCGTGAAAAGTAAATTGATAAAGGAGAACTTACTTGAAGAAGTGACCACCTTGAAAAGTGTAGAGAGAATGAATTTGAATAATTGAAAGAGGTCGGACGTGTACAAAAGTCCAGGCAGCTAAGTTTAGGGATTTCCAAAATTCCGTTCGACAGAAGGCGTTCTTGGAAGTAACGGCCGCTGCCCCAAATTCCAAGAACTGTCCTTTGTTGCGAGAATATCGCAACACTCTGATTACCCTCAACCTAAAAAACACTCAATATAGATTTTTTAAATCTGCTTGTATGCTGATGCAAATGCAAATTGCTCTAAGTAGCTATCTTGAGGTAATGAGAATGAACGAATCTAATATGATCTCAATAGATCACAATGAGTATTTAGTTATTTAAGATCTTGACAAGAAGCTCATCTAAACGATGGTTGTAGAAGCTGTGATCAGTAGAAGTCAGAGAACTCTTTTTGCATATCAGAAATAGCGTCAAATACTTAATGATATGGCAGACCAATTGACAATTAAAGAATAAATTGTCCTGTTCCTTGAACCAGAGCTGTTTTGTACACTCTCAACTTTCATTGAGCAACTTATACTTTACGAAAATGGCGGCGAATGAGGAAGATTCCTCATGGCTTATGCTTGAAGAAACTAATACGCCGAATCATTCTTCTAGTACTGAATGAGTAGGACCAACAAACTTTCTCACTCAATAACTCAAAGCTGACAAAAATAGCCTCTGCAGTAAAATATTCATTGACAAAGTAGCAATTTCCCTTATATTGTGGAATGGTTAAGCATGTGAGATTGCTTCTTGAAACAATATGGTGCGGAAATCTGACGAAATAACTTTCGATTTTGCTATTAGCTAAAAGTATATTCTAAAACAAGTTGCAGAATTGCCTTCTGCAACGAGTATTACACGATATTTTCTCTATTTCAGTCAAGAATTGTGGGAAATTTATTGGAATTCAATCAATGAAAAATTCATATTATACCTCCTAGTGCCTTTTGTATTTTATTTTCGCTGTTGGCGTGACTGATACGAACATTGACAGATTATAGAATTTGAATAATGTAATGAGCTCATTACAGCACTGTCTTTTGTACTGTAATGAACTCATTACGACACTGAAATAGAGAAAAGTGATTTCTTAGACAACTTTCTGATTATGAGGTTCTAGAAGTACTCGAGTATCGAAAGCTGGTTTAGAAAATTTGAGAAAGGATTAGCATTACTCCATTCACGGCTGCTTCAGTTATTACAGGAGATCGGGAATACTTTTTAATCAAGAATGAGAAATTGCCATTTTTATGGCCATTCCAGATTTTCTGCACTGAGTAATTCATTACATGTCATTCTCGATTCACAGATAGAATTTCCTGGTGTCAGCGAATATACATTCCATAAACTACTCTATTTCTTGTATACGGATGAAGTTCCTCCAGTTTCTGCGGCTAGATGTGTCAACTTGTTAGAATTAGCGAATCGTCTTTGCTTACCACGTCTTGTGAACCTGGTCGAAAAAAGAGTTATTGAAGATCTGGAACGTTTGCAACCGACGGAAGCGATTGAGCAATGCTTAAGGCTCTTGGAACCTGTCAAAGTAAGTTTAGATATAATTTATGACCATATTTACTGCTACCTCAGTCGAGTATAAACATAAGAGAATACGAGGGACTCAATTTAAATTCCGATTATTGTAAATAATAGTTATTTATGGTACTAGTGTGTTATGTTGAAGATAAGTCGCGCCAGAAAATTCATACCACGAGGCCGTTAGGCCAAGGGACTTACGAGTACATAGCTCTGCTACCAGCATATTACTTTGGTACTGCTGTTGTTTCGTAACGAGGGTAACTTTTTTTTCATGAGAAACTGGTTCTATTCTAAACGCAATACTGGAAACACTCCAAAACGAAGTAGAAATATTGTAATGCAAAGTATACATGATGAACTACTACTTATAGTATCATGATCAAACAATTCAAGATGGTAAAAACATGATAAACAGTTAAATATATGGTTATGAGATTGCAGTTTTCTTCAGAAATAGCGACTAACTTGACAAAAATTGATAGCGTTTACTGTGTACTGTGAACGAGAACTTACATTGTCTAGATAATGATACAATAAGAAAAAAATGAATGAATTAACTAAAAGAACATAATGCAGAAGTGCGTCTCCCATTTTGGCCTTAACGCCGTCGTTTACAGTTTAGACCATAGAAGGAATTCTTTACGTGTTGATACTTTTTGTATTATTGCATTAAGGCATAGAATAATACTTTTTTTTTCTTTATTATAGTTGCACAACGGGCATCAGCTGGCCGATTGGTGCATGAACCATCTATGCATAAACTACAACAAATTGTGTAGGATGTCGCCACGGAACCTCCGTTTGCTTCACCCGGACAACCAAGCCTACCTTGTTGAACATCGTTGGCCTCCTGTTTGGTATCTCAAAGACTTTGACTATTATCAAAAGTGCATCGTCGAAAGGGACAAAGAACTGAAACCGTCTATTAAATCGGGATCCGGTTGTTTGTGTTTTTCTAGAAAATCGGAATCCGATCCTGCTTTGTCCTCCAGTCAGAACCTCTGACTGCTAGCATCAATCTGCAATTTCGCCATTTTCCAGCATTTGTACTGATGACCATATTTCTGCAAAATTCTCGCAACTGACTTCGAATCAATTCTGGACAGATATTTGAATTGTCTTAGGAAAATGAAGTTGTCAATTAAGAATGATTCTTTATAAGTTTGAAGATTCTGAAAATATACCTGGGTATACTGGATAAAGTCATCTTAAGCAATGATATTTGTAAATGGATCTTCATGCAATATCTTGATAATGCGGTGTCCAAAAATTGTGAAAAATATAATTATATATACGCCGAAAAACAGATCTTCCATTGTTCCTGGAAGTAATCAAAAAAATTCCGTGAAAATTTCTACATTTCAGATATTTCAGAGCGCCAACAGAGAAACAATGACTTGAGTCAAGTTACTGATAATGATAAAGGGTGTCCCACGGAAAATTTCGAATTTAAAAAGGCTATAAAAAAAGAACGGCTCGATAGATTTCAATGATCAAACATTTATTTGGAAGCATAATTCATGACATTATTTGTGAAACATTATTTCGGTCAAATGTCCACCACGGCTCACTTGGCAGTACCCCATTCGATCAGTCCAATTTTTCAGTACATTTTCTGGCTTTATGGCAGCAATGGCAACTTTAATTTCATGTTTCAAGTAATCAATCGTGCGTAACAAACGTCTTTGACCGCTCCCCAAAGGTAATAGTCTAACGGTGTTAAGTCGCAGCTACTTGGAGTCCAATTCACATCACCATTTTTGCTAATTATGCGATTTTCGAAGATGGGGCGCAAAACATCGACCGTAGCATGGGCTGTATGGCACGTAGCTCCGCCCTGTTGAAACCGAATATCGTCCAAATCATACTCTTCCATTTGACCGAAAAGCCAGTCAGTTAACATAGCGCGGTTGCGCTCGCGGCTCCTTCTTCGTCGGTTCGGATGATCAATTGCCCTTAGCTGTTGGGCCAATTGAACTTTATATGGCTTCAGGGCAAGGTCTTTGCGCAAAATTCGGTGCGAAGTTGACCAAGAAAGGTCCAACTCTTGCGCTCGATGTGGATGGTCGTTCACGAACACTTTGTTCCACCGCAGCGATGTTTTCAGTTGACCTTGCTGGAAATGGACGTTACGTGTTGTTTTATCCAACAGTGATCCAGTTTCGCTCACACGACTCACAAATTTCCGCACATATTCCTCCGATGGCAAATCTTTTTTGGAGAATATTTTTTTCAAATTTCCCACAGTTTGCGTCGGTGATTCACCGCTTTGGAAATAAGTTTTTAATATTCCCCAGCTTTCCTCAAGCGAATAGCGACCCATTTCGTAAAAGTCAGACTTATTACTAAATATGTGACACTTCTCCGATGCCAGTTGACATCTCCATTGTCAAATTATAGTTAGTTCAAATTCGAAACGCTAGATGGGACACGCTTTAGATGAAAGTTATCATAAAATTAGACTACATATTTTTGGTGCATTCTTCTTATTTTTTGAATATGAGATCGTATAGGAGGTACGGGAGGCTTGATTATATTTTACCCAATAGACATTTCCGTTAATATTGGCGTACAAAAAAGTTTCTTTGATAAACAGTTTAATTTATTTGACCTCAGAATTGATAAAGCTAAATATTTCATGTAAACTAGTATCTTTTAAATCGAACACCTTGTATTTAATTTTTCGCTCTGATTTCAAATATGAATACTGGATGATTCCACAGAAAAGCATTAAATTTGAGAAGAAATTTATACTAGTTTGGACTTCTTCGAAACAATTACAACTTACAATGATATCCTCGATGAAGTATAACATATTTGAAATTAGAAGTAAAAACTCTTCCGATTAGGGAAATGAAATTCAAGGTGCTTCATTGGACGAATTTCATTTGACATGAAAACTTCGGGTTCAATTTTCTTTCTTCATTTTTTGATTATGAGCTTATGCTCAAACAATAAAAATACTTAACAAATTTGTTGTCTGTATTCAGAAACTTAATTTTTAAATTAATCAATGGGAAAACGTCTCATTCTCTGATGAATTCAATTAGAGGCTCTCTAGAATTATTGCATTTGGATCCATAAGGCAGTTTTCTTTAAATTAAAAGTGCAGCTATGAAGAAAAAATGTTTTTGAGTATGAGAGCGAGGGAAAGTTTTCTGTGACAAGAAACAGATAATTATTCTTCGAAGCTTGTACACTAATATATCGTGAAAAAACGCTCAATTGCATCTACAATTAAAATTAACAAGAAAAATCTTTTTGTGAGATTTCAATTGCCACTAAGGAGAAAATGTTTCTGACTGGTGAAATTCGTGATCTTATTTTGATGATAACCATGACGCTTGACTTAATCTCAAAAAATTTTGTTTAATTCCAGATAATAATAAATAGACCATGGAAAAATTCAATTGATGAGCTCGGGTTTTATATTTTTCCAGAAAAATATGGCAGTTTTCACAACTTGTACAAACTATTCAACTCAACCAAAACCCTGAGTATATTCAGTCACAATTTTTTCCCTCTGAAATTTCCTTGAAACACATTTACTTTAATTCGACATATAATGTACCTATAGATGTAAGTTCCCTTTTATACTCTACCTACTATCGAGCAAACTTCATTCAATACTTAACATGTACCTAATAAATTTTCCTGAAATTTCACGTATTGAAATGTATCTTTTTGTATGACATGATTAAAAGAATGTAACTCAGTTCCTCTGCTACTGAATATTAGATAGCTTTTCAAACCACAAAAAATTTCACTTGAATATTTCAAAAATTGTGTTTGGTATCATATTGATAATGAAGTTACATAAAATTCACTAATAATAATCCAAAGCACAATTTTCCGAAAATATATTCTTGATGCTGACAAAAAATCTTTACTATTGGAGATGTTCTGAACATTTCTGATTATGAGTAATCGATGGGATTTTCCTAGTGATTGTCGACGTGAAATTTTATAGTTATCGATGAGAATAACTAGTGAAAATTATCAGTGGATAAAAGGAAATATCCTTTTATATTATATTCACTTATCAACAATCAGGAATGTGTGCAATAATGATTTGCTATTCAATAAATATTTGTACGAAATTTGTTTGTTTCATAGCCTGAATCAAAAGCATCTTCTGTAGATGAACTTCCATCTTCAAAATGGTGCCTCAGATTCCAATTAGTCTCCATAATAATATTTCTGTCTTGTCAACAAAACTTTTTCATTTTCTCCGAAAATTATGATTGTTGTATCATTCGATTCAGATAGGTATGCAGATACTTTGCAACGATTTGCACGCCACTGACGTTATTCCGTACGCGCACCCGAATTATGGTTGAAATTTGAAGTAGTTCTCCTGCAATGGAATATAGATGTGTTCTAGGTCGGTCAGCGTAGTTTTTTCTCTCTGTCGAGGTCAGATGCCAGTCATTTTCTGTAGTAATTATTGAAATCAATATCTAAAAGTGACTCTTGTGGGTCAGAGATTTGCGAAAAATACATAACTATTCTCGGTAAGTGTTTATTTCCTCCCAGGAACCGAAATTTTAGTTCTTTTTGGCACTTTAACATGAGAGCACGTTTTTGCATCGACTGCTTCCAATGATCCCCTCAACATGACTTCTTCTCGGTTTAATTTGTTAAGATAATGTAATTTTACTATGATATGTTCAATATTTGTCTAAAAGAAATCGAGAAGGAGACTTGTTACACATGCACTTGCAGTTTCTAATGTTCTTGCGTTCATCCTGATATAGCTCCTCCCTGGGGGCCAAATTATATCCTATTACGAGGCCAAAGACATATGCTAGTTCAGGATTGAGATGCATTCCACGATGAGAGATTAAATCATATCCAGTCCCTAGTTCGAGCAGTACATAATTGGAGCTTGTAGCATAACCACCTTACCATGGAGCACATTCTTCAACTGGGATGAAAATTGGAGCCATCGAGTCACTGTCTAGAACATCTGTGCGGAAACTATACAACCCGTTTCCGGTCAACTGGCAGGCCATACCTGGGATTTTATTTTGTATCTAGGAGCTGGGAGAAAGCTATCGACTCAGATAGCTTTAAGATAAGTACCTAGTGTTCTGTTTTACTTGGGAGATTGGACATTCCTTAAAATTGTTATTTCTGAATTGTACTTATACACTTCAATATATTTATCAAAAACCAAGGGGAGTTTTGTTGCTGGGATAATTGAGCCCACCCTGAGAGAATTAAGAGTAGAGTCTCATGCTCGTCATTTGAAGTGGCACTTTGTCATGTTACAACTTTTTGGAAAAATGCTAAGATCGCTCACTAAAACTGTAATAGTTATGAACAATTAGGTAAACACAATAACCGGGGCTTTGGTCTATCGCAAATATAGTAACTAAATTTTCATGAGAGTGAAAATTAGTGAATACCTCAACTAAAATTCACAATAAAATTTTCTGAGCCACAGAGTACTGTTCATCGATATAGCCTGTGGGTCTGTAGTTGATTAGAATAATATTTATTCATATACAGGGTGTCCTGAAAACAATGGATAAGTCTGCAACTATAGATAGACACTGTCGTGGTCTTACTTATTCCAAATTTTGACCTTAATGAGATATTCATGGTTTTCGTATTTTTAGAAAATTTCCAAGTGCGATTAGTTTTTCTAGTGCCATTTCTGCAAACGGAGAGGTATTTCGATATGGTTTTTTTTAATTTTACATGAGAAAGTTCAGCTATCAGAAATAAAGACTTAAATTCATCAAACTAGTGTAAAAAAGTCGTCAATTACAAAGAAAAATTGAAAACTAAATGAAATTTCTTTCAAGTTTGATGAGCTACAGTATAAAGAAAATGTAGGACGCCCCTGGTAGATATCATCTAAAAAACTTGCTCAGTTATTGCATCTTCTAAAAAGGTATCATAAGCCAAGGCAATATGTTCAAATGTTTTGTTATAACCCTGGCTCCCCGCAAAAGTGTTGTTATGTGTACAAAAATAAGCTTAAATATATTTAAGGGACTTCTTTGTTCAAGAGTGGTCTTCTATTAGTAAACACAGAGGCTTTTTCAAGTTGCCCACATCGAATCTGAAAATAAAAAGACAAAAGCAGAAAAAAGAACTGAGGTATAAATGGTATGGGTTATGATTAGATATAATTCTCCTAATAGACTTGTCTTTCGATATAAGACTTGAATACTAATTAATTGTGATTATTTTGGTGAAGATATATCTAATAGAGAAACTTGGTGTTAGGTCTTTATTTACAATTGTACACAAATTGATCAGAAAACAAGAAACATATACAATTCTGTCCAGAATTGGTGGCTCACATCTACAATCAACAACACACTGAAAGTTCGACATTTTGAACAAAAAAATTGCGTAATTCACTAATTTTCACAAATGAAACAAATTTCTAACAAACGCTTTGATTTTCTTACAGTCGACTACAGCGACCATTGACCAGCTGATCATGACAGCATGTTGTATGTAAAGCTCTAAGTAATAATATGCATTAGACCAAATATTCTGAAAACACGCCAAACACGAATGTGCTGAATGGATTATTTCGTGTTATCGCGTCTCTTTTTTCGCGTGTTTTCTCTTATCTGGCCTAATGTTTATTATTATTTAATCTTTAATTTCTATGGTCCTGCCGGTTTTACTAGGATTGTTGCAAACAGCAAAAATTCAAATACCAGTTTTTCACAATTTATCGGTAATGTTCCGACTCCATTGAAATGTTTTCAACTACATATTTTGGAAATTTGCAAACTCCCTTCAATATCGAGGGCCGAATATTTTTCCACTCCGCCAACTTAGGGATCTTACATTTTTCAATTGAGGCATATTCCTAATAATTCTGCCATATTGTTTTCCTTTCAGCGTGCTCAAAGCAGTTTCTTCGGATTCATTTGGGTTTTCGAACTTATTATTCCATTTCGTGCAGAAACAAATATTTCGTTGCACGGAAACTGATCAAAAGATAATTACATTCAGTGACGGATCCAGCTCTCAAAAAAATAATTCTAGATTACCCGAATGTTCCTTGTCAATTTTCAACACCACTGGAAAAATTCACCTTTGAAATGAGCAAAAGATTGATCATTCGAACACACACATGGCTCCTGGATTGATTTAATAACAGCAGAAATACTTAAACATCTAAAAAAGCATTGACATCAATAAGACATTTAATGATTGGTATACTGGGGCTATGTTACTTCCCCACTCAATGAAAAATTGCCCACGTAATCCCGGAAAGGACGCTTCTGAAGTAACATATAGACCAATGAGCCTCTTGCTTCTTCTTTTGAACTTTTGGCTGACAATATTTAGTTAGCAAACAATAAAGCATACAGATCAGGGGTTAGTGACGGGGTGTCATACAATTCGGCGTATGACTTAAAAGCCTACGGAAAAAACCCCACTAAAAAAACCCTGGCTCCCCGCCTAAATGTGAAAGTACAAAAATAAGCTGAAATATATTTTAAGGACTTCTTTCTTCAAGAGTGGTCTTCTATTGATGGAGACAGAGACTTCTTCAAGTTGCACACATCGAATCTGGAAATAAAAAGACAAAAGCAGAAAAACGAACTGAATAACAAAATTACGTATCATATTTGTTTAAAATTTATAACCCATTCCAAGAAAGAGTCGGAAACATCATGAATAGCCTTAAAACCATCTTGAAATTTATATATAGGACAACTATTGATGAAATCAGGTATTGTTTCTTCTGCTTCTCCACATTCACAACTTGCGCTAGGAACTGAGTTCTATCTAAGTAGCATGCCATTGGTACGACCATAACTTGTTCTCAAACGATTAAGAACTGTCCAAATTTTTCTTGGAAGATCAAATCCAGGAACTTTTTCAGAAGGATCAGAAACGAGATATATATTGAACATTTCGTAAGAGTGCCACTCAGTCTTCCATAATCCTTTATCACTTATGTTGATATTGAAGAACGTATTATGTCATAATGGTTTACGTGACTTCAATCTGGGAATTCTATTTTGTGGACTATATGAAATAATTGGGAATAAATTGGGAAAACCATGATATTTGTTCCAAGAATTCAGAGCTGCAATCTGTCTGCGAATATCGGGAGGGACAATGTTGTCACGGTTAGTCGCAGTAGTTTGCCAGCTTATCTCGTACGTTTCGGTGGACGCCGTTGTCGGTGGTCTTAGTCTGTCATTGTGACGTAGGTTGTCAATTACGTCGTTCTTCCCGCATATTTGGTTGAAATGTCCTGGAGTAATTAATCGCAATTTTGCGGATCTGAACAGGATTTTAACTGAAGCCCTGAGAGAAAACTTATCATGTTGGTTTGGTTTGTTCGTTGGTGGGATTTTTGCGCTTTAGCGGAGTGGCGTATTTGTTTGGAAAAACGACGTGGGATTGGTGAGTTAACCTATGTTTGTCACGAGGTATTTTAGATTTTTGTTCGTATTTTAGCATCATTCTGCTTCGAATTGGGAATTATTATTGTACCGTTGCGAGGTACCGCAGATTCTGAACTGTCTTTGAAGTCTTCGAGCTGTTTGTCTAGGCTGTCTTTGAATTACCGTCGAGCTGCCGTGGGAGCTGTCTTTGGGGACCTCCACCAGATTTCGCCATCTAAGAAACCACACCTGTCGTCTACCCAGGGCGCATTACTGTGAGAAATTGTACTACGTTGGCCCAGGAATATATTTGAGCCCAGTTTCCATCTACGAGACTGTGAGAATAATTATGGTTTGAGAAACTATATCCTTTTGTACTTCAGTCAAGCCACGACCTAGACTGTTATAGAAGGTTGGTCTGTAGAATTTAGTTAAGATTGATTAGTATCAAAGAGGCCCAATTCAGTGAATACTGTTTAGTACATAAAACCCGACCTATCGAGAAGGTCGCTTAGATATAAGTAAAGAGCTATTTGTAACGATTACCATCGAGGCTCTAAGTATATACCTTGGGGTGATATTACTGTTTGTTTAGTAAGAGATAAAGCATTATATCGAATATTCGGGTTGTGAAGTAAGAACTAGTCAGTGATCTACCTTCTGTAAGATATATCCTCGTTTGAGGGACCTTGTGTATTTCATTTGGGCTCATTATATTATTAAATAATTGCTCTATATTCTTTCTACCAGCCACTACCTCCCGCTTGTGTGATCGGGCTCGTTTGGCATCCTGAGAGTGCGTTCGTTATTTTCTCTCTTTTGCGACCCTGAGATCTTTAGTGTACTTTCCTCTTTTTTTTTGTATTATCATAAAAGAGAGTGGCGCCCCTTTATAAGTAGTCTCAGCTCTAGAGCTAGCCGAGGAGGTACTTTGTGCACTCTCTGGAGCCGAGTGGGTTTGGTGACAATGTTAGACAAAACTGGTAACCAATGAACCAGTGTAGATCTTATGGTGCCAGTAATTATTCTCATCGATGTATTCAATTGTGCATCAATTTTTTGTTTATGTGCACTATTAAACCAAACAGAGCAACAATACTCAGCTGCAAAAAAACTAGGGCTAGAGATGCTGTGCGAAGAGTGGAAGCATCAGCACCCCAAGATGATCCAGCTAATTTCTGAACAATATTATTCCTAGTTTTCAGTTTTAGGCTCAGATCATTTAAATGAGCCTTGTAATTGAGAGATGAATCTAATTTAACTCCTAAGTATTTGGGATAGAAATTATGTTCGATAGGAGAATCATTGAATGTTACAGCTAATTTCCTATATTTTTCATGATTATTCAGATGGAAACAAGATACCTCTGTTTTGTTGGGATTTGGACATAATCGCCACTCAATAAAATAATTCTCTAAAAATTCCAAATCAGATGACAGAGTATGGAAATCCGAATGTTGGTAAGCAATAGCAATGTCGTCAGCATAAACAAATTTCTGAGATGATGTCGTGGGTAAATCACTTAGATATAAATTGAAAAGTAAAGGAGCTAAAACTGATCCTTGAGGAAGACCGTTTTTTAGAAAATAAAAAATGTGCTCGAACAAGCATTTGATAGAGAACGGCATGTAGGTCTCTTATATTAAAATATTAAATCAAAAAGTACATGTTAGACCAACCATGCTTGTTCTACCTGACTGACAGATATTTTCAGGTGAAAGTGAATACATCACCTTCAGGTTTACATCCCATTCAGGCCGGAGTCCCACAGGGTAGCGTACTAGGTCCTATGTTGCATCTCAGACATTTCAAGAATAGTCCTGACATTGTCGTCTGGTTTTGATAACACTTTATGAAAAATACTCTTCTGTATCCATTTAATTCGTTGTTTCGTGCATTGACAAAATCCATAAAAACTCCCCACACGTATTTATAACATTGAGTAGAGCTTCTGGGAATTTTTTCTTTGATGAGGGCATTCATACTTTGAATATTCTGTTTACCGAACCCGAAATTTTGAAAGAAATTTCGAATAAAATAGTCAAACTCAATTGCGACCGATATTTGCACTGTATGCAATTATCGCTGTGATTTGGATTATATCGGATAAAATCGATGATACAAAATGAGAAAACTAATGGTGGTTAGAAGGTGCCAAAAATTTTTCCTTATAATAGAAGTATTACCAATACCTTCTTTATCTAGTGTTTTTTTATTTTTTGAACTTACAAACACCCGATTCCTTTTTGGGACACTTGTACAGACTGCGTGTTTCTTTTTCAACTATTCAAGGACATTCAATATTTACATATAGTTGCTCAGCTACTTTAGTCGCCTCTTCCAAAGGCTGCCTGGATACTACCTATGTCCGCCTTTTCCTTTGTTCTGGTAGCACACTCGCTTTATCAACAGTAAAATAATCAAATAAAAAAAAACTCCAATAATATACTTTTGTATACACGTAACCATACTTTAAATCATGGTATAAAAAACATATTTATACCAAGCTTTAAGTAATAAACTTTAATTAAACCATTTATACAACTGCAACAGGAAACTCTTAATCTTTATTGTATACCAGGACACTGTGAGTCACATTGAATAACACCTGACGTAGTTCGTAAGTACATGAAGCCTCTTCCTAGCCAATATTTTTTTTTAATGGGCTCAAAATCAGAGCTGGCTATTTCTATTTTACACTTTCTTTCACAATTCACATATCAGGATCAGCTGGTGAAGTTGTATCATGCGCAAAACTGCTGAACACAATTCGATATCTGTCCCTACCTCGGCGATCACTCCAATATTCTCCCCCACTGACTCTACTGACTGAACTTAAAGACTAAACGATTTCGAAACAGTTGTTCGCAGTGTTCAGTTTATTTTTGTACTCTGAGCAGGAAGTTCTTGTGGTTTCTCTTTTGAAAATCGACATATATGAATATTTTCTTGGCAATACTGGATTGATTCGAAAAGAACATGTTTTAATTTCAAAATACTGTAGCTGGCACATTATCCTTCTCGATTCTTTTGTTGTACGTAACCTCCATTAGGAATGGAAAAGTTCTGATAGATTGTTGTGATATGTGACGTATACACGAATAATTTGTGTTATTTTGTTTTATTTTTTGAAGAAGTGAACAGTGCGAAGTGAAATCCAGATTTGATTGGGCGTGAATTTTGACAAATCTAGCAATCGATACAGTTCAGCTCGAGGTTGCCAGTTGACAGTTCCTTCTCAATTCCAACGTTGCGCCACTGGGCCGGACTATCCTCTTTCTAAAGAATATTGTAAGTATTATTGAAAGAGTATGTAATACGTGTACGTGAGTGGAAGATAGCAGTTTCCCAATATGTATTCGAGAAAGTTTCTACGCAATGAGTTACTCCAATAATCTCATTGGTGATAAAATAATCAGCTATTGTTAAGTGTGAAACATCTAAATAATAAAAGATACTAAAATATAGTACGTACTGGATCTTTTGTTTGTGTCAGCGAAGTTTAATGTTTTGACCAAAACATTAAAATGCATTTACCTGCTACGGATTTACCAATCCTGAAAATGACGTCATGTGACCTCGAAACAGCTGATGAAGGGATTAAATCATAGGCGTAGATGAAAGTTTCTTCCTTTGGTTGGAAATAACATTTTGAAAATTCGTCATTTTATTGCCAATTATTATTTCGTTTTTACAGAATTGGATTATACGAATTTTCATAATTCATAAGATGTAGGTACCTATTCTACGACTTTTGATTTTCATGAATAATTTGCGTTTCAATAAAAATCAGCACCAAAATGATGCCATAGAAAAGTCATCTGATCTGATCACAAAGAAGCGATGCAATTGTTGATAGAAAATGAATAAAGCGAAATTTATAAATAGCAATAATTTTTGCAGAAGAGCATAACCAGATAAAAATTTTCCTGAATGTATGGAGTGGCAATATTTTTGGTTAAATTCAATCTCCGTAATTATGCATGTTTATTAATTATTTTGTATATTATAACAATTGAATTCAGCAATTTGCAATAAGTAACTATATTTATAAATTTTTACATTGGCAACATCATGCACAATGTGACAGTGGTTACTTCTATCGGGAGGTTTGGAACATAAAAAATGTAAAGTTTTTTTTTCAACAAAGAATGACCATCCTCCGTTCACCAATGAATTCACTGTGTATATAGTTCATACAAAATATGATGCATTATCTCTTATCTGTGTTGATGCCAAAAACTACGCATTGCTCACTTTCATTTGGAATCTCATTATAAATTCCAGACATCTTGACATTATTTGATAAGGGAATAAAAGGTTTTGAAATTTCGATTCATTATTTTCAATTGAACATTTCATAAAACATTGAACAAAATTTCGTCTAGACACTCCAGAATTCAATAAATATAATTTAATAGTATAATGCTGTATGTGAATTACTCGAGTGTCTCGGAAACCTTTTAGGACTTATAAGTGGTAGGAATCGATTTTTTCAATTATCGAACATGTGTTTATGAAACATGTATATATTAATCTGTATTTGAGTTCAATGGATGATCAGGCGAAAACAAAAGACCCAACTCAAGTAAACACACAAAATTCTGAAGCTGTACGAGCAGTACAAATCAATTTTTTCGCTTATAAGATAGATGAGCGAACGAGTTATCCCATAGAAATATAATTATAAAATCATTGTCATAGAATTATTTGTGTCATCGTTGCTATGATCCTGAGAGGATCATTCGACTGGTTCTGAACGTGTTCTGGGCCTCACAGTGAACATCGAATCTGATATTTTGAGGATTCTTCCGTCGTGAAGCAGTGGCTGTCCGGAACTCGAAATGAACAGGTTCCGCGAACAAACCTAATGATGATAAAAAGTTTCTCATCCTTTCAACCTGTATTGTTTACTTATTGCTAGTTGTTCACGACACGTCCTGTTATTTACGAGAGAAGTCGACGAGAAAGTCCCACGGTAAAACCGTGAGAACGTGTTGTTCCTCGAATTAGAATCACGTATTGTCATCTTTGATCCGTGTCTTGCACGATCTTACACGGCAAATTTGGGACATAGACGTTTACATACGGTTAAAGATGATTGGAGTAATCGATTAATACCCACCTCATTATTGGTCTGTGGTTAGAGACAATCATATTCGTTGTTTCTGTGGGCAATTTATTGAAGTTAATCGTTTTGAGTCATATATACGTAAGATAAACTCTTAATAATACCGAGTTAAGTGCTATCTACTGTTTTGTATTCAGTGAGAATTACCTTGCCCCGATTTTTACTGGATATCTCATCGTATCTCCTTCATACGAAGAATGTTAACATATAATGGAACAAAAACGTTGTAGCTTTGCCATTTCAAGTAATATGATCCGTCACGAACTCTGATCTATCGATTTCCTTTCTATTCCTTATTATAGTGTCTAAAGGTTATTGAATTCTGAATGTGGGCTCCTATTCATTGTTTTGACTTGCTCCAATTAGGCTCGGATGGTTCAGGGACATAAGAAAAGGTCTTTCTCCTCGCTTCACTCATTGTTTACAAACAAATTCAATCGATTTCCGTTATAATGGTTGAAAATCTACGTCGTAAAGATAAGAATACTACGAATTTTTGTGCGTTATCGTATGCCTTATGTTGACATCATGTAGATGAAACGATTGAATTACGCTAAAAATTATTTCAACATTCATTCAATCGAGTTTATGAAGTCAATAAGATCACAGCAAAGTAATTTGATCGGTAATACAGGAAGTATGTGTAGACCATAGACATATAAAGAGATAGACCTAGCATTTCATTCATAAAACTGTTGAAATTATTAGCCAACATTGAATTATTTCACCATGTGTCAGAAAAAGACAGGAATATATGCTTTCTAGCACTTTGGCAACGCTGCATAATGAAGTCGTCAAATACTCAGTGGCGTACTGATTTAATGGTTTCGTTTAATTTTTGAGGAACCTCCAAATCAGAAATATTTGAGATTATGATAGAAAACCTGTAGAATTACGAACTGTAAATCTAGTTAATAGTCCATTGAAATGTTGCATTTTTTAGGCTTTACCTTGCGTTTTTTAGAGGACGCAATTTTATTTTTTTGATGTGTAGGGGGGTCAGTGTAAAGCTAAAACCAAGTTTGTGGGGTCGCCACCCTTGTCCCACGGCCGCCATCTTGAAAATAGGGGTTGAAATGGTATTTACGATATATCTCTTAAACTATTTATTTTATAGAAAAAATTTAATAACATTTTGCAAATTAAATTCTCTACAACTTTGCTCCAGTAACTTTTTGTCGTAGAACTATAAATAAAAAGTTATAAGCGAAAATCTCCGGAAATTTGAGAAAAAAATTTATATTTTTCGATGTAACTTTTTTTCTATCATTTTACGAAAAATGATGTCTGACCATTTTTGTACATCGTTTTTTGAGGAACAACTTTTATTCGCATCATTTTTCACTAAGTCAATAGCTAAGGTTTTACAGCGCTCCGAAGTGAGTACTATTTTTCAGTACTCTTAACTATACCTATATTATACGTGTGTACCTATAACATGTCATCAGTTATTGTTTTTTTTTCTTTTTTTTTTTTACTTTATTATTATAACTTTTTAATTACAAATTTTGCAATATTATTAGTAATTAATTATTGACTCTTTTCCCACCACCCACGAGGTAGAGTCTAGAGGCGCGTTTTTTTACGTGGTATCCCCAATAGGCATAATCCACGGTGATTTTCTAAATTAGAACTACTCCGTCCTCAGTCGTTTCGATGGACCAGGGTGCGGCTCAGCATCTGATCGGCTTTCTAAATTAAATACCAGTGGGAGAACTGGAGAAGGAAGGGGTGTTAATGTTGGCGGTTCATCATCAAAGTCATTTTCATTTATTAAATCTGAGAGTTCCATTACGTTGCTGCAAGTCTCTCCAGAACAATGGAAGCACACTGCAGAACATTTCATTCCTGCTTTCGGCATCCACACATCGCTCCACAGTTTCCTTTGCATTTGCAAAAGATCAATTTTAGGAGCTCAGGGGTGCTGGAGGTTTAGAGTTCTGCACTGGCATCAATAATTTTCCACATTTTTTCCAGCCCCAGTCTTCAGGATCATTATAATTACCAAGCCACGACTGGACCTGATGGTAGACTCGGAAAGTATGAAAGCGAGCTGTGTCTTGTGTTGGAGCAAGTGAGGATAAGTTAAATGTACTTTTGTCACTGCCTTGGCGAATTGTTTGTATCTTAGGCTGTCAAGAGAATTATCATCTTTATTACCACCGTATAAAGAGATAAAAAACGTTCACCAATTACAGTGAGCAAAGCAGGGTCAACTCTCTTGTTGAGAAACAAAGCCGTTCCACTTGCAAACTCTAAATGTTTCTCTAGGGTTTTCACAAATTTCATTTTACCGATATTGTAAGGAGCTAAAGTTGTGTCACATCCGGAAAAAGCATGAAGAAACAGCAAGTTATTTACAATGACATCTCCGTACATTCAGAGCGCTGTAAAACCTTAGCTATTGACTTAATGAAAAAATGATGCGAATAAAAGTTGTTCCTCAAAAAACGATGTACAAGAATGGTCAGCATCATTTTTTGGTAAAATGATAAAAAAAAAGTTACATCGAAAAATATAAATATTTTTCTCAAATTTCCGGAGATTTTCGCTTATAACTTGTTTATTTATAGTTCTACGACAAAAAGTTACTGGAGCAAAGTTGTAGGAATTAAATTTGAAACAAAAAATGTTTTTTTATAAAATAAATAGTTTAAGAGATATATCGTAAATACCATAACAACCCCTATTTTCAAGATGGCGGCCGTGGGACAATGTTTAAACTTTATTGATAATATAACATCAAAATAAAACCTCTAAAAATGATAAAATTTATGCATGGGTAAAACATAGATTGCGTCACTATGATATTAAAATAAATTTTCATTCTAAAACAAAATTGTTTTAGCATATATCGAAACCTTGTCATAAATTTCTTCGAAATATCTACTAATTCTCTGGTTTCATGATTTTTGCCTTATATGTAAATATAGCACCAAGACATTCGACATAGAAAATCGTACCAAGGAAAACCAAATTTTCTTGTTCGGTATTGCTCGGAAACCTGCAATAAAAATTATTGAAGAAGTACATGGATGAATGATACAAATAAGGTTTGATATTGATTCAGGTATTTCATTTTGGTCAAATGTATAACTTTGAAGGCTATTCAATTAATACAAAGAACTGAACCTTTGACAACGTTTGCATGCACTTCATTCTACGACACTTGCGGCCGGTTTCTGAAACGATGATCATCATAAAATCAACTAATCAGCTGTTAAATCTATGGTCAACTGCCATTTGAGTTGGTGAGAGGATAGTCAACTAGGTTAATTTGACCACGCTGTCAGTTGACACAGTGGTCAAATATTTCAGGTAAATTGTATGTCAATCGTCATTTTGAGTTTCCGAAACGCAAATTAAGGCTAAATCAGTGGTCAAACTAGTGTCAAAGAACTTGTCAACTAATTGGTGTTGTTTGGCGAATTAACTTGAAAGAAATCTTGTTTATGAATGAAATCTATGTGTTTTCCATGGAAATCTTAATTTTATCGGTATGTATGAAAATAATTTAATAGTCTTCAATATATAATTTTTATGAAATGGCACTTATTTTTTCCAATTTTGCGATGTAATATATTTTCGTTAATAATTTAGTTTTCTCTGAAAAAACAAGCATTTTTGCAACAATTGGTGAATATATTTTTTATTGTAGATAATAATTATGGATATCAGCTTGGCTATAAGCATGTCTAGTAATTCTAGCGAAGATGAGAACCCAAGGCCACGAACTCTTAGGAGAAGAATGAACTCTTTTGATTTCTACAATGATGTGGAATTCAAAAATAGGTATAGACTGTCGAAGGATATTATAACATTACTTCTGAATATGATAGAGGATAAAATAAAGCCCTTAACATCAAGGAACAAATCAGTTACTGCCTTGGAACAAGTACTTCTAACAATAAGCTATTTTGCAACAGGAGCATTCCAAATAACAGTAGCTGACCATATAAGGGTCCATAAAACTACAGCATGTAGAATAATTAAAAAGTATCTAGAGTCATTGCTGAACTTCGACCCCAGTTCATATCTATGCCAAGAACAGAGGATGAACGGAATAGAATCAAATCAGAATTTTATTCTATAAGTTCATTTCCGAACGTGATTGGATGTGTAGACTGCACACATATAAAAATACAGTCACCTGGAGGTCCACAAGGTGAGCTTTTCAGAAATAGAAAGGGATAATTTTCTCTTAATGTTCAGGTGATTTGTGATCCCGCAGGGATTATTTATTGGAGGACAGTGGCTACCCTTGTCGCTCATATTTATTGACTCCATTTCTGAGGCCATCAACTCCCGGTGAGCAAGCGTACAACAGAGCACAGATCAAAACGAGGAATACTGTTGAAAGAACATTTGGTGTGTTGAAGAGACGTTTTCCTTGTTTGTCTATGGGAATTAGGCTGAAAATGGAGACAACCATGAATATCATAGTGGCATGTTGTGTTCTGCACAATTTGGCATTAGTTCATAATGAAGACGTAGCAGACTTTGATATCGGAGAGAACTTCCCAGATGATCCCCAAATACTTCTACAAATGATGAAAATATATCAGTCAGATCTTTGTTAGTATCAACACATTTCAATGTTCAATAATAATTGTGGAAGAAGACTCGGATCAAAGGTCATACAATCCGTCACAAAAATCCTATGAAGTAAAAGTAGTGTGTTGAGGAACAGTTGTTACAATAGCTCAAATAAATTTATATTCTAATCTACTCTTATTTATAGACTGAAAACATTCTATAAATCCAATTACACCAAATTTCATTTCATTGTTTTTACTTCTGTGTACTGTGATAAAATAATAAAATTGGATGATGTATGAACAAGGTTGTTTGCTCAATTATTTTGAATACTTCAAATTAAAACGATATTTTTCATTTTATTGACCTATTGATGAAAAATTTTTCAGTTGAAAAACAGCATCTGTATTTCAATACACCAGATACGACTTAATACACAGGTACAGTTAAGCCGCTAAACGATTCATAAATGCAATCTATCGTAAGAAACAGTTGTAAGCAAGTTCAACCAGGTATTTTTTTATGGTCACTTGAGGAAAATTATAAGGGTGTTAAAATTTAAACATCAGTTATCGGATAATTTTAAAATCTAACCACAAAAAACTGATATCTTAACCTCTTTAATCACAGAATATTAGTTTTTATCGGAGAATCTGTGGTTGGACAGTCTGGCAACAGGGTCGCCTCATGTCAACTGAAAATGATCATAGATTAGTTAAATATGCACTGAACATCCTTTCGGAAACTCAAATTGATGATCGTTGTGTTAGTTGACATAAGATTTGATCATCCTTTCAGAAACTGGCCGTTACTGTTGGAAAGAAAGATTTGGGTTCATAATCATTTTTTTCAAATATAACATTGCCGAACCATATTTTACAGTTGAATCACTTTTTCGAAGTCTGCAAAATCACAATAATCACTTGATTTTACTTAATTTTTACTTGTAAATATATACAAGTTAACTTTCTAGCACTTTGGGAAAATACGGTGAGTGAATTTTATGAATGGATATGTTTGCGCAGAGTTGTCGATCATCACATAGTGAAGTATCAGTTCTTAGTTTTTAGTTCTGTGCAACGTCAACATGCTGAATATTTTCAAACAGTTTCAAGAAATAAAACACATTATGACAACATCACAAACGGGTTGGATGCGTTATCAATTAAATGACACTCCTTGACTTACTCCTCAACGCTTAAAGCATTTAAATGAAAAGAGAATAAAGAATAAAATAATTTTTAATATTTTAATTTTTTTCATATCAGCATCAAGATTTTCTTATCTAAATATATCAAATATTTTGAGTTGCTTGACAAGTTTGAAATAGGAAATGAACACAATGGAATCAAAAAGGTACTTGTGCCAAGAAATTTCTCGGAAATACCCTTGATTTGGATCATGCAATTGCATTATAAATGTTACGAGGAATTCACACAGCATCTTTTTAAACATTTTGGTTATCCCATGAATTGTCATTCAGATTTATTTGCTTAGGTACTTGTATTAGAACGAGTTATTTTAACGAAAATAACAGCTGAACAATTATCTCGTTTATTAATAGATTTTTCAACTTCCTCCGAATATTTTCCTCATGATAAAAATAATATGTGGAGATAAATCCGATGTTTTTCCCCAGGAATATCTCGTTGTCGTCTTGTCTCATATCCTTCACTCGGTCTTCAGAAGTTTTATTATCTTAGTTTAAAAACGTAAAAACACGAAATTCCTGTACAGGTTTGGCAAAATTCATGATAACTGCACTACAACTTCTGAAGCAATAAATTCTGACGAGATTTAGAACAATTTGACTAGAAATTTTATACCCACTGTTAATTCAGTCATTACAAGAAGTATTGTCGAATTAATTGCCGTTCTTTTTCACTCCATTAATTACTCTAGATTACTTACTTACTTATAACTCCGCAGATGATCGAAAACTCTGTAAATGCGGTCTACCATCGTCTTGGCCTATGTCAGTTAGTAAACGGGACACAGTTTGAACAATTCCTATAAGAAATAATATTGCTTTAATGGACTGTTTAGTTATTATGAAACTTACGTTCATTTCGTTTTTTCTCATTTTCTCGTTTTTTTCTTATGTCAGCTCTACTGCTGCTTGATGACGTCATAACTTTGACAAATTTGACTTGTAACTTATGTCAAGAGATGCGGAATATAAAACACCGTTTGACGTGTTTTTGCATTTTTTTCAGAAGTGATCGTTGTACGTTTTATGAATTTTGTGCATTACTTTATCATAACCCTGTATATCATCTGCATGTTTCACAGAATTGATAACACTTACTAATTGTTACAAATCAGTGCGAAGTAAAAATACTAATTGTACATCATTGGCGTAGTTACCATAGTGATTATTTTACAATATGATTTAAATGTTGAATTTGAATCAGGCATACTTTTTTCTCTTGCACGTTCATTTCTAAGACGAAAATTGGTTCAAGCTCTTATGTAAAAAATGTTTGAGTTACACAGCTGTTCAACAAATTACGTCATGGCCAGCGGCACTCGGTCATCGCGTTCACATTTGCCGTAAAAATTTAATGAGATGTGAGCTTCAAACTCGTTTAAAGAATTTCAAAGTGATCATATATTTCAAGTCTATGTGGAGTTGAAAAATATCGTACAGGTGTAAATGAGCTTGTGATATTTCAAAATTATCGATATTTATTTCATGCGCATTTTTATCCACGTTCGTCAATATAAATAATAAATTTCTATGTAAAAAGCACTGAGATCTGGGTGGCAGAACAAAATTCTTCAACCCAATAATCTGGCGCGCATATCAATTTTTTCTTAAGTGATTCGGAATTTTAACAAACGACTAGGTGACTTGTTGTGCAAATCAATGGATATGGTAACGGGTCATTTAAATTTATGGGCATAAATCAAGGACTCTACAATATACAATGCTTAGAAGAAAAGGAGATGCAACTCCTTCAATTAATCCTTACAACACTGTCTACATGACAAATTCAAATTGAATCTAACCACTCTTCCCTGAATTATGAAAACTCTCTTTGTACCTCTTTCTCCTTTTATCAATTAGCCATTTCTCTAGAAAAAATACAGTAGTGGGAATGAGACTCGTCGATGCGAAATTATTGAGGTGTTAGTAGATGGCAAAACCATTTTTACTAATTGTTCGGACAAATGCAGAGAGTTCCGGGCATCCCTAGTGTAGATGAGAAAAAACCATCATGCTGAGTAAGAAATTCAAACAAAACCAGTTAAAACTGTAGGTGAAAATTGAATTGGAAGAAAAAAAATCTCGATTGAGGAATATCCGCGACAATACGTAGAAATGACCTAATCATGGAGCTCAAGATAGAAAAGGATTCGCCATATTGATCGCCGAGCTCAATTAAAGAGTCCATTGAAATGGATGGATGATATAAGCATTTAAAGTATTACGTTTACATCTGTTATAATTTTCATCTGCAATTGCCATTTCGAATCGAATGTCAACTCAATGATAATTTTGTAAAAATACGATTATATCCGAATTCATAGCTGAATGATATATAATTTGCTGCGTTCAAGTGTCGTCCAATCCCGTTTGACCTTCCTGTACATATATCAGGAATGCTTCCTTCTAAAATTATTTGGTCATTGCCGTAAGGCGCGTGTGGCATCAATATAAGCTATTTTAAGTTGGAGTGTCAATGAGAAAAACAGCAGGCGCCATGTGAGGAATGGATAGTTTGTTTTGACTTTCGGGATCCGAAAAATTCCAATACTTGATCCACACTCATCATAAAAATATTTTCTTAATTCCTGTATTTGGTACATCGTCGAAAGATATATTTGTTATGGATTCTAAAATAAGCTTCTTTTCGTTCTTATTTCTGATGTTGAAATAGATCGTCAAGGTTGGGATTTGCACCACATGATAGAGTTTCACAATAAGAGGGATCTATTGGATTTTTTCAACATATCAGTCGACAGCTTCAAATGATTCAACAAATTTTTATTTCATACACCCGGATTTGTTGTTCCACTTTACCGAAGAATAATGATACAATATTACTCTACTGGGATCATTTTTCAGAAGGTAATACATTGAGGTAGAATAGTGAAAAGATGACATGATTCGACAAAATGGGGAGACAATGAAATAATATCTTAGATGTTATAACATCTAACTAAATACTGAACCATAAATAACTGTTTTTGGAATAATCAAATAACTGTCGTATGCTGACAAACGCAGATGTTGCAGAACTCTCAGGTTATACCAGAAACCTAAGAAATCTACCAAATCGTTTTGGACTATCATTGAGTGAAGTTGCAAGACATACCGTAAACATTAAATAGAACATGTTGGCTTCATACTGCATGAAAATATAGTTTTCGAGATTGGTATCACGTTTGCTCACATTGGACCAAAAATAATAACGTCTCGACGTTTCGGTGACCAGTTTGGAGCTATTTGTGAGCAAAGAATATTACTTTTACAAGCGGTGTATATGATAGTACATGAAGCCTAGATCCATCACTACACACGTGAGTCAAATCGGTAGTATACAGAGTGGACAACAGCCAAACGTCCAAAGCGACCAAAAGGTAGCTTTCATATTCACAGATCAAGTTGACGTTATTGTTATTGGTCAAAATTCGTCAAATCTTCTGCAATTATGACAACTCAAATTTGGTTCCTCAATTTGGAAATCATTTGTATAACGTTAAAATAAGGGAGTCTACCAAATTTCGTTAAAAACTTAGGCTAGAAACATTTGAAAAAACTCCCACAATTTTTTTTTAATACTCTATTACTCGCAAGATATTCGTCAGATCTTAATGAAATTGTGTGAATATATGGGGTTTAATGATAACTTGTATATCCTAAAATTTCATTATCTTAACATATAATCAAAAGAGGATTTTTTTATGTGATGAAAATCAGATGTTCAAAGAATATGTTCAGTGAGTCCATCTTCGTTGTTTTTTTCAACACTCTGTTCCTAAGTCCAGTAAAATACTTTAGAATAAGTGTACAAAAGTTCCTGATCTGATGTCAGTGCTGTTCTAGTTTTTCTATGTTGATCCCTGTAATTTTCAGCCGCTGTGTATCATTATTATAGGAAATAAATAGTAAATGACTAAGTATACCCCCTTGTGGCGCATCAAATTCCACTTCCTTTTTATGGACCACTTCAGCTCTTATTTTAGTAACTGGAACACTCAGTTTTCATAATGAGATGAAGCTAGAGAAAACATTGCTTCCACTTAATCGTTATCAATCAAGGTGACTCAATAATTAAAATACATAGAGTTATTTTTCGAATAGTTCCTTATTTTCAATAGTTTACAGCGAAGTTGACCGTGATAAATAGGAAAGACCTTGGTTCGAAATAGATCTCTATATTGTACCAAAACCTGAGGTCGGATAATCCTTCAAAAGATTTCTTGTTATTGTTTTCCTTGGCTCTGCATCATTCCCCTGTATAACCTTCAACATTGTTTATCAATCTATTTCTTCAATAGAGATGTAAAAAGTTGATAATTTATTATTCGGTGAGCATCATAAGATAGAAAAATCCATTCAACATCTGTTTTCATTTGAGTGATTTTCTTCGAAGGCGTCAAAGCCTACTATGTTGGCATTAAAGATTTTATTACATTCACAATTTACAGTATTGTTCTTATAAGTAAAGGGTGTTTTTTCGAAGTAAATAACTTTAAGTTGTCATTACTGTTCAAGATGGCGACCGATTTAACAGCTGTCAAGTGATTTATTCTCAGTTTGGTTTGGCAATTTTATAGTCGACATAATCGTCCATCAGAGCAGTTAATTCGAGTCATCATGGGACGTTTTCGCACCACGTTTACTCCTATTGATAACTCTCATCCCTAGAGACGCCGTACGGTACAGAAGAAGCTGCTGTAGAGCGTAGCATTGAGGATGACCCGAATGAGTCTATCCGCCATCGAGCACAGGAATTGAATCTGTAAGATTTCGCGGAAGAATCTTGGTTTGCGTACTCACAAAATCCAACTCGTGCAAGAATTGAAGCCAAACGATCATTAAGTAAGGCGTAGATTCGTCGAATGGGCCCAAAATGAGATTACCGTTGTTTCCGATTTTCATAAGCGAATTTTGTTTAGAGATGAAGCTCACTTCTGGTTGAATAGCTACGTCAACAAACAAAATTGCCGTATTTGAAGTGAAGTTAATCCTCAAGTGTAAGTCGAAACACCGTTACATCCAGAAAACTTACTGTTTGGTGCGCTTTATGGGCTGGTGGAATCATTGGTTCTTCAAAAACTATGATGACCAGAACGTTATAGTCGATGGCGATCGGTATAGAGCCATGATTACTTACTTTTTCATTCGTGAATTGAACAACCATGATGTCCAGGAGCTGTGATTCCAACAAGCCGGCGCAACTATTGTGATTTAACACCGCTAGGCTACTTTCTGTGGGTCTATGTGAAGTCATTGGTCTAAGCCACAAACCCTTGACCATTTGGAAGACAACATATTGCCGATATACGGCCACAAATATTGGAGAAAGTCATCGAAAATTGGACGTCCAGATTGGACTACATCCGAGCCAGCCGTGGCGGTCATATGCCAGAAATCATATTTAAAATGTAATGGCATAAGATCATCGTGCGGATAAATAAAATTCATGTTGATCGAATAATCCATTGTTGTTTTATTGCAATTTGAAGTTCTATACCTTATATGGGAAAAACAAGAATAGTATAGCGATGCCTTAGCGAAGTTTTATCCGATCCGAATTATGTTAATGGATTATGTTATAAGAAGATTGCCCCTTGATCGGCCCTTCGGGCCTCTCGGAAAGCTTCGCTTTCCGGGTCCCTGACGGGACCCAAGTTAGCCACGCCCACCCTTATTGCTATATTATTTAGATTATGTTATAAGAAGATTGCCCCTTGATCGGCCCTTCGGGCCTCTCGGAAAGCTACGCTTTCCGGGTCCCTCACGGGACCCAAGTTAGCCACGCCCACCCTTATTGCTATATTATTTAGAAGATTACGAATAAAGTGGTGGAAATTCAGGTTTATGCTCTGAACATCCTGACCTAATTCAAATACTTCTAATTTTCGTTAATTGAAGAGTATCTAGATTCGGTAGGTTTATTTTATCTTCATCCGTTTGAAAATGAAAGTGTATTCTGAAGCTGTATGTATATGCATACACGCAGTTGTATTGTTTGTGTACAGGATATTTGTTAATACTATCAATTGTGTTTGGCTATATTGAAATGTATGATTCTGATAAGATAAAACACACAATAAAAAGTTGGGGGCTTCACGTGTTTTAATGTATGTACGTAGGTGGGAAAATCCCTTGTTTGGTAATGCGAATTACAATTATCCTTTCTGTTCAACCTATTGCCGGATAAATATAATTCGTTGCTGTATATTTTCTTAAAGAATTCCGGAGGTTCGTTGTGTTTGTTCCTATCCATTGTGATATTTGGACGAAATCCAAATGGATGTTTCATTTCCTCATTACTCATCATGAATGAATTTAACTCTGGTGTCAAAGGAGGAAAATTCAAACACATAGATGTAATTTTCTGCAATTTTGGTCTTTTCCCGTACTCTGGAACAGTGTGATACTAATACAACGGCACGATGAATGAATAAGAAGCTCAAATCGTTTCCCCTCCATCAGTGCTTTTCTAAATTTGACAAATTATTAAACCCTAAATTAACTCATCCCAATTGATTAATTTTGGAAACTCATCTTAACAGTTCGAAAGATCGAATTTATGAAAAGCTTAAGGGTCATTAAAATCGAAAAGAAAACTTATTCTACATTTCACTTGAAATATGTGGAAAGTATCCAACTTAAGGAATTGATACTTATAATTTATCATTGAATTATTGGAAACTTATAATGCATCTTATATAAACTCAGTGCTTATCAGACTCAACTGAGTATACAATAGTATCTATAATATAAACTAAAGGACGAAGTGGGATTAAATATTGGCCGTTTTGGTGCAACACCTTTTGCCATCTTCCTGGTAGTAGCATAATTCCACGCTCATAAAATGTTTGGTCTCTGTTTGGCAAACAACTGATCTAGGTGGTTTTTAACCCCCTCACTTGAGGTAAAAATGTTTTACCGTCTATAAAATTTTGAGATGACCGAAATAAGTAATAATCCGATTGTGTCAGGTCTGGAGAATATGGTAGGTGTGGCATTGTATCCTACTCAAACTATACAAGCTTTTGGCAAGTGACCAAACTTGAGTGCGGTTCACGTTATTTTGCTATATGAGTTTTCAAACCATAGAAATATTTTACGGCTTGAGTGAGAAGTTTGGTGCAAAAATAGCACAATTAATTCCTCTTTCAGGAAAAAACGAAATTACCTTCCGCACAACCTTATACTTCCGGACTAATGAAAATTAAAAAAATGTTACTCTTCTACTGGTATCTGTATTCTAGTTTCTAATACATACTTTGCTGGTTATCATTGCTCTAAATTTAACTAGTAGGACTAGCTTCACAACATTTAGTTCTTGAGAGATCAAAAGTGCCGCTCTAGTCCCTTTGAGGAATTAAAAGTAGGTATCCTTTCAGTAAACACATAAACGTTTTCGAAGCCACGTCAGTGCTTTCAACATTCTCATGTTTTCCAAATGTGGTCATCAAGGTAAGATGTCTAAAATACGTATTTTAGACATCTAACATCAAGTGAGTATATTTCGATGATCAAAAAAGTGACAAAATCACCATGGATTCCCTGCAAAGAGATTAATTATCTCGTCAATCATAAATGTCATTTCATCACTTCGAAATTATACAAGTACACTCACGTTCATTGAAAGTACTCAAAAAAAGTTTAATCGATAAAGATCGTATACTCAACCATTTTCTTCGTTTACAGGATCCTTACAAGCGTAGGAAATATCCAGTTAACATTTCGTTTATTGGGTTGGGATGGTTTACCTTCTGGCCGACTGGGGTATGGGAGAGAATGAACGTCGACAAAGAAACTATGCGGATCCTAAACCCGAGTTTACTAGAAGAGTTTCCGAACAAATCGATTCTGAACAGGAGGAAGTCGACTTGCATCCTTTGAGTAATCAGGTATGGAGTAAAATATAAATATTAATAGTTTTCTAAGGTAGGGCGCTATAAATGAAAGAACAGAACCATATTCCCGCCAAAGCACTGCATAAAAGCGTAAAATTGTCAGTATGTCATCTCGTGTGTCAAAAACGCGACGCTTTAAAAGTGACGATCTGTGTCTACCGCTCCGAGAACATTCGATGCCAATGGCAGTTGACTTCTAGACCATAGACTGCCAACGCACATGTTAAAGACTTGTCACGCTAACAAAGCGACACCATGCGTTTGGTCGCTCGAACTAATTTCCTCATTTGGCGGGAAAGCGGCTCATTTAAATCCATACCTTTTATGAACTATTATTTATCAGCTAATTCGAGCCAAAACTGAAGTCGAGGAAATGATATCTGATTTGTATCATTTACTGAACTCCAAAATGGTTCGAATTAAATAATGCTTATTTTATAGAGAAGGGAATGTGGTAGAGAAAAACAGAAACTCTTAACAAATTTTTATTTAAAGAACTAAAATTGTTCAGGAGATGAATTCAGTCAAATTATCTGTAGATGTTAGAGATAAATTATCCTATTCATCACATATAAAGATTAATCAGGGACATTATCAATACTACTTACAGATTCGAGGTAAGCATAAGCTACAGAAGATTAGATTGAATTAATTTCATTAAAATCGAACTAATAAACTACATTTTGAAAGCATTCATTCTAACGGAACAAAGTCACTGTGTAATGTTTTCAATCTTTTCTTCATTCAATGACACAATAGTGATCAGATGAATTAGAACGAAGGAACACTGCTAATATGTTCATTATATTCTAATGTCACAACTCACTGTGTTTTAATATTATTTGAGAAGGTGATTCATCAACATCGTGAAATGTCGAGGAATTTGCTTCTGGATGCATTGAGAGGATAGATTTCCCTAGTTATATAGTTTAAGAATATTTTAATAATGAGAAAATAAGGAAATTGAAGTGGTATGATTAATAATTTATATCTTACATCTTTCATCTGGGACCTCAAATCCAGATTGAGCTTCACTCAGATCTACTCATTCCATATCCTCACTACCTGCAAAATAAATTGATAATAAGACTATTAAATAGTCGACATCCAACTTATTAATGTGAAATTCAGAATTTTATGGCATTCATGACATTATTGAAAGTTTAAAATAGAGAAATCACCACAAAGCTGTTGCAACAGTCTCATTTCTAAAGCGTTAGTAATGCATTAGGCGTCAGCCTTCTGGTACCAGGTAAGATGTATTTCTCATCAAAATGATAGTGGCAGACTCTTTTCTTAAAACGTCTTCCCGTGGAATGGCTCTCAGTTCTGAATTCTACAGTATATCTGACCACATACGAAATCTGACCAATTCTGTTTTAAAATTTGGGAAACAGTGTCATCGGGGAGTGTTAATTTTGTAACCAGGTACTGCACATTTAGTAAGACCCATATTTGATGGTTACCACTTATTGAAAATACTTTAACTCACGTCAAAAACTTAGCTCAACTTGCAACTAACACTGGACAACACGTGACGGATGTTGATGTTGTACTAAAATAATTTTATTTCAAACATAAAAATTAATTAATTTACGACGACAAACGATTATTATAAAAAATTATTATTTCTAGAGTTTTGTAACCAAACAATTCAAGATGGTAAAAACATGATAAACAGTTAAATATATGGTTATGAGATTGCAGTTTTCTTCAAAAATAGCGACTGACCTGACAAAAATTAATAGCGTTTGGTCGCTCGAACTGAAAGGGCCGTGACCAGTATGTTCTATTAAGCTGGCAGTCTAGAGAGATACTTTGTCTATGTTCTAGACAGTCGGCAAACGTGTCAAAGCCATGGGGATGATTCGGAATAAAAAAAATGGGAAGTACATATTGTTTTTATTTCAATTCTGCGATCTTCTCAACCAACCAGTAGTTCAATACCAGGACTGCCTTTATTTTTCGGTATTGGACAACCCTAGTGTTGCAATCTGCTAACTGAAAGCTCTATTGTAAAACTTGACATTTTTGAGGTTATACGTAGTCAGGAATCTTAACATACGAGCGCTATTTGTGTTGTTCACAGGAAATATTTTGAAAAACAATAAATTTTCTACGATTAATATTTTTTTTTTGTTCTCTAATCCCGAAATATAAAAGGCAACCCTCTTGAATGCGTCACAAACCTTCCTCCCGTCAGTTCTTACTACATTTGTTTCTTACCAGTTAATAGACATATATTCGATGACGTACACATATTATGCTAATTGTAATTTACAAATTAGCGGAACTAATTAAACCATTAAGAGTATCCTAATTATCTTTATTTGTTATATCATGTTAGTACCGATTTTGATTGAGTCGAGATTTTGAATCGCAAAGTAAGCGAAGTCTCAGGAAAATGTGTGAATTATCCAAGGTCCTTTCCAATATTTTGAAATATTTCGCCTTATTTTTAGCTTGGGTCAATGTACTTGCTTTTCATTATTCATCCTGACAAAGCAGGATGAAATTTCTTTATTAATACTGTCAGCAAGTATTAATCGTTTCTCCATATTTATCTTGAGATGAACAGTATATTCCGAGCAGTTTGTTGACTGTTATTGCTGAGAAATGTTTTTATTTTCATTTGTTCGTTGTTTCTTATGTGAACTCTGCACACTGAGCAACTAAAATAACAAACGTTCGGATACACGAACCATATTTTTGAAAAGGTAAGTTCCCTATTAAATTTACCCAATATACGAGGCATGTTTTTTAAGTAAGTACCGTTTTGCGATTCCGCCGCCGTAGCGCTACGATCGGCGTTCCGCACATGCGCGTTGGTTACCTACATCTCTTGTCTACGCACTGGCGCCATTACAGTCTGATTCTTTATTGTATACGTTGTTTACTGAGTGTTTGAGATGCCCTGACAATCGTGAGTCCCGCTGATTGTGAATTACGGGCTATTATACGATTTCTTAATGCTAAAGGCTTAAAACCGATCGATATTCATCAATATTCTGTGAAATTATATTGAAACGGATCAAGATACAGGCTGAGTGATGGAATGGTGAACAAAACAAAATGGGTGAAAAGAAAGTAACAACAAAACTAGAAATGAAATGCACATTAAAAAAATGTGCATGATGAACGAACGGACATCAAAAACTTGGGTGACAATCGGTCGTAAATAATGAAATAGATTTGGTGCAATCTTCTAACTGGCATCCAGCTCCATCTGATTGGGAAGTCGGCGTCTGCCAAAACCAATTCAAACCCTGATTTGGGATTATCACTTGTTGGTTAATTGTACAGGTGTCGCAGCATTAAATTGGAATGAAGTTGGAAAAACAAAATCGCGACAGCGGCATCATCGTCACATTATTTTTATGGCTGAGAAAATATTTAATATTTGAATATCTTTAAAGGTATACGTGAAAATAAATCTGACGGACGATTTGGAAGAAGTACGTAAACGTTATGATTTATTATTGTGCAGGAAATTGTTTGACTGTAATATTCTTGAAAAATTATATTGAAAAAGTAGATTAAGATACATTACCATTATTTAGTGTACACACCCAAGAAATAAACAAAAATAAAATTATTGCGATATCTTTACACGTCTCTTTTAAATTCCAAAACGGTACTTACTTAAAAACATTCCTCGTACAATCCACCCCTAAATTTAGAAACGATTGTATATGGAAGGATATGACTCATTTGAAAAGTATCTCTCTTTTTGAAATATCAACTAATAAAAATATTCAAGACTAATTTTATGAATAAGAACAATTATTCTTGAGGGATATTATCTCTGATAATTCTTCTCATTTCTAGAACCCTCTTTATTTCTTACAAATATACCTATGTTGCTGAATATGTGTGGGCATAATAAACCCAAAGAGGGAATCTGGTTCAGTAGCATTTTCAGAAACCAATAGTTACTGAACAATAGAATATGACTTGGAAGGTGGAATTCATTTAGTTATTCAGTAACATCCCATCAAACGTTACAGAAATATAAAAACATTAACATATCTATTTGATTCTTTCGTCTATCGGATGCAGACATTATAATATAGACTTTTCCTATCACTGGAGAATTATGAGCTTTTTTTTTTAATTTTCATTGTTCTGAAGTGTTTTCCGGTCTCTGGAACAGAGAACTACCGCCACAAAGAATTAACAAATCTATATACTAGATAGAAAATTAGCACTCTCAGTTTTCCTTCAGTTTTGTCCAAAGATCTCAAAATCCCTTCTCTAATGCAGGGCATACACGCTACTGTTGACCGGAGAGGAAAACTGTACAGGTGTAGGTCTGCCTCGTGTGTGGGGACGTTCCAGTAAAACGGACTGGTCGAGTGTTCGTTAGCAGCGACCGTACGATGCCACTTGACCGAGTCGAATCTCGAATTTGCTCCGGCGACCTGTGCAGGACGATTAATCTATTCCTGAAAATATGCAAACTCTACTGCATCTCTTCGAAAGATAGAGTATACGGCCCGACGTACTCGAGCGTGACCACTGATTCTTCATCAGAAAGTTGAACCCAATCGACCCATTTTCGGCTGGATATTCGAAAATTACGGACATTAGGCAAAAAGATAGTATTTTACTATATTATCAGACTAGAACAAAAAGAGATCTAATGTATTTATATACATGTGAATAAGTCGTAATACAATTTGTTTTATTTCAGGTTGGTGGCCATACAAGATTGATGGTTTTGAACCCAGGGACAATATGCAAACCTCTGAACTACAGGGAGTTGGAGTTTTATCAGAATATTCAAGAACAAGACATCAAAATGTTTGTACCCAAATATAAAGGTAAGCTGAGTAGAATAAATCAAAAAGTGGAGCCAGCCAAAGACTCTCGAATTAGGATAAGCAGTGCCCTCTTTAGATTTTCCCCGAATGTATACACAATACCCCCAAGATGATATCATGAGCAAATATAATCATATAATGGCAAATGAGTATTACGTTCGGGATTCTAAATATTGAACTAGCGATGATAAAATTGCTATAAAATCGAATAATTGCTTGCTGTGGAAGAAAAGAACAGTTGAATATGATTTCATCTTGGATAATTCAATGTGGTTACGTTACGATCATTAGCATAGTACCTACATTACCATGTAACATTTGTATAGAAGCTTTGAATCTGAAATAAATAATGAAAGAAATAACTGACTGATTTGTGGTGCATGCATAACACTCATGAACACATCGCATATTTTTGTTGATTCAATAAATATTTGTGCCAAAAAGGTTCAAAAACTCCAATGCCTTCTCGATATTTTGTTTTATAATCTTCAAATTTTTGTTAATTGTATATCTGTTGTACGAATGATTGATTCTACTCCAAATAAAGCATGGAAGTCAATTTTTTCTATTTATCTACACGTTTTATTATAATATGAAAAAAAAATTAATCCATTAAATCTTTTCAAAATTGAATTAAATTTTTGAGTATTCCCAATATAGAATAAGAGATTTTTTGGTGAGGTAAGTAATTTTTTTAATTAAATCAAACTTGCTCTGAAGAATATGTAGAACTCACAGAATTGACAGTTTCAACTCTGAGAAGAAGTTTTCAGCAGAAAATTAGAGATTGTAATCTGTCACGAATGGTTATAATTTCTTTCTTCAGGTATATATTTTGTGTTCGACAATCTTTTATTCATTTGTTGAAGGATCAATTCTGTGAAAATTGTTTGATTGACTGGGGGGATTATATTCTTGGTTATCCCAAAATCGTTTCCTTGTTTTATTGAGGGTTTCGGCCGCCCTGCCATGGAGTGTGACAGACGGACCGGGGAAATGGCGCCCAAGCTACCCTGATCGAGAAAATGCAACTACGTATCGATTTGAGGGGTTTGTATGGACGATCCTCATTTGTTACGGGTTGAAAAGGCTCATTTTATTTATTTCAAAAAACCCCTTGCAATATCTTGGTTTTGTGTGAATAAATGTTTTTCTTGCTCATGTAAATTCTTCGTTCAATTGTTTATTGTATGTATAGAATTTAATTTCTGTAGCATTTTTCACGATAAGCCCAGATATTTGCTAGAATTATTATTATTTTCTCTTAGAATATTTTAAAATTTGTCAAGAATCAATCACATCAAATTAAAATATTTTCATATTGATATACAATATATTTCATCATTGTTTTGTTTTTCATTGCTTCTGCTGCTTAAGTGTTAGTCATGAAATTTTGTCTGGATATAAATCGTAACAAACATAACGAATACAAAATCAAAATATATTGCTAGAAGAACATGATACATAAGAAATGATACTTGAGTGTATCATGTATTCTTCAAGAATTTAAGATTGTGACGATGTTGAAAAATCTTTCGTCTTATTGTATTATATAGAAAATTGTTTCAGGCGTGATGCAAGCGACTTTGTGCAGTGGGGAAAGCTGGATAAAAGGTACAGTCCTAGTTTTCGAGATGAATCCTCCAGAAATAAGACTGATAGAAAGAGGAAGCGGGAAGACGTTTTAAAGTGAGTATACACCCTATAAATGTTTTGTAGAACCCTTTACTTCAGCATTTGTATTATTGACAATAAACATTAAACATTCAAATGGAAAAACAGAAAAGAAAATTGCTGCTACATCTTTTCAAAAGCCAATGCAAAGTAGATCTTCTCATGGATCTCCGCAGAGTATAAAAGTGGAAGATTTCTTTTCTTTTTCCGATGTTACGTAAAATGCAGAGTTCTATCATTTCAATGAGTTGTTTGCACTTCTTTATTCAACACTTTTCATCGTATAATGCAGTGATGAAAGTGAAAAAATGCATTTTCTACATATTATGCATTTACCAGTAGCCAAGATGAAATCTTTATGCGTCACAACAAGTTCGATATAAGTTAAAATTAGAAACAATTGGTTTTTATCACCCGAAAATTATCAGTTGTCCGCCTTCAGTTTCTTTGAATATGTAAAAATTAAAAATGATAACAAAAATGTTATCCGTAGTGGAATGAAAGCTATCTTATACTGTGCTTTGTGGAATGAGATGAAATATTCTATTTTATCTTAAGAAATATTTCATTTTGTTAATTATAGCACGATTATATTTGATGTTTTCATTGAGCATAAAAAAATTAAGCTTCACTGCTTTTTAGTTCAACCAAGCAGGATTAATGCAATCAGCTCAATGTGGGAATTTTTGGGCTAAAAAACGTCGAGTAAATATATATGTTCAAATAATAGTAAAGTGTACAAAAGTCAATTCAGGCAAATTCCGAGGTTTATTGACTAAATAACAATAGTTGGTGCAATAAAAGAATTAGAGGAAAGTTTCATAATTCTGGTTGTAAACGAGAAATAAACATAAATAAAATAGATTATAGAATGAAAAAATAATTCCTATTAGCGATATAAAATGACAATTTAGTGTAATTGCTTATTGTTGACCTATATTCCATTGAATCACATTAAATTTATTTTTTCAGGATGAAGGTTCATCACACTGGAAACCCTAAAGATGTTCTCAAAAGTATATCTCATGCAGACAATACAAATAAACAGTATTTCTTGATGCTTGAAAATATAACTTCCAAATATACCCATCCATGTATACTTGATCTTAAAATGGGTACTAGACAACATGGCGACGATGCTTCGGCTGAGAAAAGGACTAAACAAATGGCTAAATGTGCCGCAAGCACATCGGCCACTCTAGGTGTTAGACTATGTGGCATGCAGGTAATTTTGCCAAATTGTTTTCTTATCACTTTCTTAGGAAATATGTTTGTACTAATTAAGTCCATTCAGTCTCAAAACTACTATTAATGCGCATGCGTCTTACTAGCGTTTGACATTTTTCAGTCAACATGCAGGAACAATTTTAAAAAAAAGTTGTTTCAAGGTTAGAACAAATTTGTGTAATTGCAGAGCACTGGATCGAATTAAAAAGAGAACTCCATATAACTGTCAAAATAAGAGTGAAAATGCAACATGTAATATTAGAAACAAACAAAAAGGAAAGATTTGCATAATGAAGTATATGAAATTAGTTCAAATTACCTCAATGAGAATAGAATTAAGCATGTAGATCATAAATAATTGCGTGTTAAAGGCTAAATATAAATTATTTATCTATAATATAAAAATGAATCGCAAAATGTGTTGGTAAGCGCATAACTCAACAACGCCCGGACCAGATTGGACAAATCTTTTTTTAAAATGTTCGTTGAAGTTCAAGGATGGTTTTTACGGCGAGAAAAATTAGAATTATTGCTGGAAAAAACCTAAAAATGGCCCTTTTCTTTTTCCCATACAAATGATTTGTAACTAAAACGTAGTCAATTTGAGTCCACTTATACAAATCAGTGAAGAAATTTACAATGAAGCATTGATTTCAATTGAGGACATGTGCTTGATAATGTCAAACAAACTATTAATTCAATTAGGCCTGACCGCGCCCAATCGTCCAATGCATGACGCTTTTAACCAAGAGTTGCATCGAGAAAAACTGTATGATCAAAGGCTTTGAAAGAATTAATTCAAACAAATCTTCCATTGTTAAATGAACAACAGAAGTATTTATTTGAAACTCTTATGAAAGTAACAAATGATGAAACTGGAGGGATTTACTTCTTAGATGCACCTGGTGGTACAGGAAAAACTTTTTTGATTTCATTAATATAGGCAACAATTCGCTCACAAAATAAAATTGCACTTGCACTCGCTTCGTCGGGAATCGCAGCAACTTTGCTTGAAGGTGGTCGAACAGCCCATTCAGCACTAAAATTACCATTAAATATGCAAAGCAATGAAACTCCAACCTGCAACGTTTGGAAGAACTCTGCAATGGCAAAGGTTTTGCAGCAATGTAAATTGATTGTTTGGGATGAGTGCACGATGGCACATAAAAATCTTTAGAGGCTTTAGACAGAACCTTAAAAGATTTACGGAGCAATAATAACCGATTTTGTGGTGCAATGATTTTATTAGCAGGAGATTTTCGTCAAACATTGCCAGTGATTCCACGATCAACGCCGGCTGATAAACTCAATGCATGTCTAAAGTCCTCCAATTTGTGGAAACATGTCAAAGTACTTCATTTAAGCAAGAATATGCGTGTCGAGTTGCAAAATGACCAATCTGGAAACATATTCTCTAAACAACTCATTGGCATTGGTAATGGCAAATTTCCTATAGACATGTTGACTGGCTGCATTAACTTTCCTCAAAGTTTTTGTCAGTTAACTCGATCAAAAGATGAACTTATACAGAAGGTGTTTCCAGATGTTTCTCAAAATTACAGAAACCATGATTGGTTGTGCGAACGAGCTATACTGGCTGCAAAAAACATAGATGTAAATTAATTAAATTTCAAAATTCAAGAACAAATTACAGGCGAATTGAGGATATATAAATCAGTTGATTCGGCTACTAATCAAGATGATGTAGTCAACTATCCACCGGAATTTTTAAACTCGCTGGATTTGCCAGGATTGCCACCTCGCAATCTTCAATTAAAGGTTGGATCGGTGGTTATAATGTTGCGAAAAATCAACCAACCGCGTCTTTGCAACGGTACACGGTTAGCGATAAAAAAATTACTAAACAATGTGATAGAAGCAACTATACTCAAAGGAAAGTATAAAGGAGAAGATGTTCTCATACCGCGCATCCCAATGATTCCGACTGATGTGCCATTTGAGTTTAAACGACTACAGTTTCCAATGCGGCTTGCTTTTGCTATGACTATAAACAAGTCCCAGGGGCAATCATTAAGTGTTTTTGTGGTATTAATCTAGAAAACCCATGTTTTTCACATGGTCAATTGTATGTTGCCTGTTCCCGTGTTGGAAAACCATCAGATTTGTTTATCTATGCGCCAGGTAATCAAACAAAAAACATCGTATACCATAAAGCACTACAATGATAATAATAATAATTATGATTCACATGATTAACAATAAAACGATTACTTACTTTTAAATCCTTATATATGTTTTATTTAATTATTTTTTATTCACAACGCCCTATCACCAGGGTGACGGTTCTGTTCAGGAGAATTTTTTAAAATACGTAGGCACAAAAACTGCCACATTACAAATCTTTTTGACAGGACGAAGTCTGTCGGGTCAGCTAGTTGTCTATAAATGTATCAACTGCATTTTTATTCACCAACCATGATTTTGGTTTGTGTACCAGATTCTCTCTTTTATTAAGAAAAAACTATTCTTACAAAATAGTAATATCGTCGTTAGATTCATATTAATAACTGTTTCAATTATACGGTAACATTTTCGCAAAATTGGACCTGCGTCAAGTTGTAGCTTGAAACAATCCAAGCCCTAATTCTTCTAACTAAAAATTGTTATGTATTTCTTTCAGGTGTACCAAGCCAACAAGGAAAAATATTTGAAAAAGGACAAATACTGGGGAAGAGAATTAAATGAAGAAGGTTTCCAAGATGCTCTTTGTACATTTTTTGATAATGGTTTTGGTTTAAGAGTTTCAGTGATAAAAAAAGTGATAACAAAACTAGAGCAGCTACGGCAAATAATTGAAAAACAAAGTTCGTATAGGTTTTATTCATGGTGAGTCCATCACTTGTTCACATTTTTTGAGAATCTCCCTTTTCAAAAATCTTCACATATGGAGATAGTCCTACAATGCTGACGGCTCAAGGTCACGGCTCCTTCAAGCGACCGTACATCCACTCCTCACCGCCAGTTTCCCGAGCGCGATAAACAAAAGAACGCCGTGTGGTCAATGAATTGCCTAAATCAAGTGCGGGCAGCGTGGGATCCACTCGGGACTGCGTATTGCCTTGCTTTGGTAATACCACAGCATAGATAGCTTTCTATGCTATGGTAATACAAACAGACAATATGCTTTTAATACTGAAGAAACGTGTCATTTGAATTTAGTTGAAAAATTGAGTTTACAATTATTTACGATTGCCAGTAACTTTAATCAATATATGTGAATATAAACTTTCAAAATACAAAATTCATAGACTGGATATTGGGCCCTGAGTTCTGACAATTGTTTATCTCATTACACGTAATCAGGAACAAAAAATACATTTACTTGATAGTCACAAATCCCAAGTCAGAGCTAAATTTTAAAGCACATCCTCCTGTACAATTTTTTCACAAAATCTTAGTTTCAATGGATCATCAACATTATGAATGGATAAGTAGTGATTTTAATAAGGTTTTTTCCACTCTTTCAGTTCTCTATTAATCGTTTATGAGGGCAATGGGGGTATTCCGTATGTACCTGAACACTTGGAAAATATGGATTCTAGGTTATCGGAAGACAATAGTAGAGAGGTCCCTTGTGGTTATGACGCTGACACAAGTAACTCTTCCCTTGACTACATCTCTAGTCATGACGATGTATCCCAGGATTCTCATCACAGAGGTTTTTGTGAATCAGTTGCAAAGACCATGAAATCAAGTGAGTGAAAATATTCATCTGTATCTGTTGAAAATGTCAAAAGTGTTTGCACTAATTTTATTTTTTCTCTCATTTTCAAGCAAGAGGATATTTTCGTTTTATTACTACTAGGTAGAGGTATTCAGAAATTTCGCCAAAAAAGATGAAGGATTTTCATTTCTTTAAATTTTCATTATGCTTCATTGAGCTGAAGGTTTATAGATTTTTTTAATACAAATCGAAATTATCGACCAGGTTAGTCAAGTTCTTCCTAGAACTGTTGAAATAATCATATAGTTTGGAAAGAAATTCATTAACGGTACAGACTGAAATACATGAGAGCAACAAGGACTGCAATTTCATCATAACACCTGATAATAAAGGAAGAGGCTATGTAGTTTTCTATTCCTTTGATCCCTATTGAGTGGAAACTGACATTGCGACTAAGCCAGTTGGACCAATGGATATTAGTAACAGAAGTTATTGTTATGCTGTTTTAGTATCAGCAGGCTTTAAACTCTATAATGAATGCTTGCTCTTCTAGAACGCCGGACATATAAATATATCTTTATATGTTTATGATCAGGGCAGTTTCACAAAGCGATATGGTGTTTCAGTGTGGTGAGCTACAGGTTTCCATATTGGGCCTAAAGTCCATCTTGATTAATTTGAGTAACAAAATATCATACTCAATTGGTTCAATCATTGATGAATATCTTTCTGATGATGAGAATCTACCGCTATCAAATAATCCTCTTGTTCCAGAATGTTTCATAATTTCTTTCATTGGTATAAGGAGTGCATACACAATTTATTGGACGATTCAATATAGCATCAAAGTGAATTCATTTCTTTTTTTTTCTCCGCCAGATAATTTTTACAACATTTCCGAGGATACAGTATTCTTAGACCCCCCAGGAATTCCCTCTCTTCGAACTTCCAGTCCAGTGTCGGTCGATAGTTGGATGATGTATTCAAATAGCAGTAGCGACGAGTATTCTTTACCAGGGAATTTGAATGATGGTAGTTCAAATGAAGAAAATTCGGATTTTGAATCGTCGTCACCTCCCCAAAGAAACGTTCATATGTTAGTATTTTTCAGGATTTTACAATTAATAGAATATATATCGCATTTGCTATATCTAGATAATTAAGTCAATGTTAGAAGTATCAATAATTGCTATTCAATTTGTTGTAAAAATATGATCTGTTCACATTTTCAAATTTCAAATCAAAGGAACTCGGCAAAATTTCAGAATGACATGACAACATCGTGTATTGTTGGAGCAGTGTAAATATTGGTAGCGTGGATTGAATATGCAACAGTAAAACTCTTTGGTTGGTATGAATGTATATTAGGCATGATCATGATTGAACCTCATTGTCTAGACATCGTAAATGCGTTAAAATAAGAGACAAGCGTAACTGATTTTCTTTATTTCAGTGTCGTAATGCGTTCGTTACAGTTCTAAAAACAGTGCTGTAATCAACTCATTATGGCATTGTTTTTAGTTATATTTTTCGTTTTGTGGTTGACAACACTGACATCCTATCCTTTCGAATGTCAACACGCGTCCATTGCATGTCAATTGTCGATATTAAACCATGTAGAGATTTGAACGCACTATTCAAGTTCTATAATCTGTCAATTTTCGTATCAGTCGCACCAACTGCGAAAATAAAATACAAAAGCACTAGAAGGTATAATCTGAATAATTCATTGAATTCTAATAAATTTCTCACAATTCTTGACTGAAATAGAGAAAATATCGTCTAATACTCGTTGCAGAAGGCAATTCCAGCACTCATGTGTTGGAATTGGTGCCCATTCTGCAACTTGTTTTAGAATCAGAGATATAGAGTGGGGAGAATGATCTTCGATATGCGCGAAGTGGCTAATTTTTCGTCCGCCATTTTTATACTTTCGGTTCATTGGCGTAGAAAGCAGTGTATCTGAGGGATAGTTGGTATAAAATTAAAATGAAAAGTATAGAGCATATCAATTTCTTATATAAATCTATAGCTTCAGAATCTTTACTCAGAATATCAGTCCAAACTGTCCTCATATCAACTGATTTTGGGAAACTAAAAAGAATCTCATTACTGTGGAAAGTAAACAACGCGCCACTGAGCAGATAAACAATGCCATGCTGTATGATCAGTCAGATAATTTCAATAAAAACTAACGTATAAAATGTTATTCCCTCGACTTTCTTTGTTTTGTAGTTTTTACACGTTTTAGCAATACAAGACATGTTGAAAGCATCGAAGTATCTATCAGCACAATGTAAAATTCGAGCAATTTCTAATTCATCTGACAAGTATGTCAACCTCGAACAGCTGACTACAAAAGTATAAAAATGGTCGAAATTTGACATAAGAATTTAGCCACTAATTTTGGATGCGCAGTGGTCGAAGCGTATTCTCCCCACTCTATATCTCTGTTTAGAATACACTATTTCCGCCATAGATAAGTAAGTCACCTTAAGTAAGCTTCGATTACCATGGACCATTCATAAACTTACTCCTAGTAAACTGCAATATTATAATCTGATAGTTTTGACTTGAATAAATTACACAATAACCTCAAACGGTTGTGACTTCAAAAGCAATGGTTATATTCAGCAGGAAGAATTGAGGAATAGTTACCAATATTAAAAATAATATTCAAATGAACAACAAACAATTAGAAATTTCTTATTCAACTGAATGCCGCCATTTTATAACTAAAAACCACATGCAAGATGACATTTGTGCCATCAAGTCGTATTCGGGTTCACGTTTTGGCAACGTCGGGAGTTCGCGCATTTAGTATAATGAAAACGAAATATTAAATGCGCAATCTTCTAAAGAATAAAAGATAAATTTGTGCCGTGTATGGACAATTTTATTCTTAGAATCAGAATGAAATTATTCTGGACCAGTTGCCAAGCACACCAATAGCAATTGTAAAGTTTGTACATTATTGAAGTTTCACTTTTGAAAAATTAAACTTCATCGCGCCAAATTGAATAAAACCATAGTTTTAATGAAATACGTTTTATTACAATAGGTTTAAATAGAAAAATATCAATGTTTACACCCATAATTTGTGTTTTTGAATTACAATATTGACTAAATTATTTTTAGTGCTAATCTGCAAATCAACGATCTTGATTTGGAAGATGAAGACAGTTTACCAGGAAACACCCCACCAAAATGCCACTCTAAGAGACTTCGTGTAAAAACAAAAAATTTCCCCATACCATCTGTTAGTACAGTTCAGCCAACGGTTGCGCAATCGCCGAATGTGGACGTGAGAATGATTGATTTTGCGCACACTTCCTTCGTAACGAATGATGAGAAGACAAAACCTACCACTGTACATCATGGTCCTGACGGTGGATTCCTCCAAGGTCTTGACAGTCTGAAGAGGTTGCTCTCTAGACTTTTAGACGGATAACGTGACATTTCTATAGACAGATGTTCCTTTGGGAAACAATAAATGCGGCATCAATCAAATATGTAAAGTCGCATTCCGGCCAGGAAGGTGCAATATAGATAAAGCTCTGAAAAATAAATAATGTTGATTAGATCGAAAACAACTCGATACATTTTAGAAAACTGACAGGTAATTACAATTATCTTTCAGTGATATAGGCTCTGTCGCCCAAGAGATGAGCAGAACTTTGTGATCAAAAGACTATGTAGAATAGTTTTTATTAAAGAACACCACATTTTAAATAGCCAAATTCCTCAGAAAACTTGTTTATTTAAAAAAAAATTCATGATAAAATTTCTTCTGAACATATGTAGTTTATCGGAAATCTCAAATATGACGAATATTGCATTTTCCACTTGTCAACAAAATTATATTTTCTGAACCCAGTGGCAAAAATTCATATATAAATCTATATCACTCGATAAAATGTAAATACTATAGGGGTACATAAGTATCTGTGAAAGATTTTAATTTAGTTCATTAAACAGTATTGTTGTACAAATTAAGAGTGTGAAAGACTGTTGACTCATTTGAAATTTTTTTTTGTTATTTGAAGAATGCTGAATGAATTTAATCTATTTTCAATTTATACTGTGATTTGTTTGTACAGTTTCAAATAGAAATATGTTCATAATTCCTTGACATTCCATAATGTGTATAAAAAATTTCGTGTCATTCATTTTAATCCAAAATTTCGGTAAGTCAAAATGCATTTCCACTATAACCTAGGACACTTACAAACTCTATCAGCCAACACAATGTAATAAAGAGAAATTTCTGTTCTTGCATAAAAACCTGATAAAATATAACCTTACTTTCAGATAATTCACTTATCATGAAAATAAAATTCATAAATAATATTTTTGTTTTATTAGTTCAATATGTAAGTGTTCTATTTGAAAAAAATTATATTAAATATTTCACTTTAATTGCCATAGATAAATTTACAGCTACCAAATATCTAAACATGGTTTGTTAGGTAATCTGAATTAAATAATTTCGTGTTCGAATTGTAATCTTGTTGAATTAAAAGAAACATAATAAAAGATTGTTTGATTTCTTGTGGTATGATGAAATTATATATTGTATGAATAAAATTAACAAGCGTGCAAAATATAAAAATGAGTAAAGAGTGTTGCTCATATGAGAGTTCAATGGAAACGAAATAAGACAATTTTGAATAAATTCAGAGTAAGAAATATTCAAGGGTAATACCATATGGTAAATGAATTTTTTTGCATAAACGGAGTAAATAATTTCTCTAAACACTTGAGTTTGAAATAAAAATCATTATTTCTATTCTATACACTTCTCTAAGAATCGCCATTGTTGCAATTCATCGTTGAGCTGCACAACTGAATTTCCTATAAATATTCATCAATACGCTGTGTTACAAAATAAATTGCTTTGACCAACATGTCTGAACATGTGTTTAAAGATCTAAATTTTGACCTACGAGAAACTTCTATTTGTGGAAGTAAATCTGTATACATACTTCCACTGTATAGAGATACTTCTGAGTTTCTCAAAGGGTGTAATTTACTTTCTCTATTTCAGTGTCGTAATGAGTTCATTACAGTACTAAAAACAGTGCTGTAATGAACTCATTACAGCATTGTTTTTAGTTAATTTTTCGTTTTGTGGTTGACAACACTAACATCCTATCCTTTCGAATGTCAACACGCGTCCATTGCATGTCAATTGTCAATATTAAACCATTTAGAGATTTGAACGCACTATTCAAATTTATGATCTCTCTATTTTCGTATCAGTCACACCAACTTCGAAAATAAAATAAAAAAGGCACTAGGAGGTATAATCTGAATTTTCATTGAATTCCAATAAATTTCTCACAATTTTTGACTGAAATAGAGAAAATATCGTCTACTACTCGTTGCAGAAAGCAATTCCAACACTCATGCGTTCAAAACTCGCTCCTTCGTCACTCGTTTTCGAATTTCGCATTCGTGTTGAAATAGGTGCCCATTCAGCAACTTGTATTAGAATATACTAATAAAATACAAAAGAGGTTGCAAGACCAGATTAAAGGTTGTATGGGGAAGTATCGTTAATCATAAAATTAAAAGACTAGAATCAATTACCAAAAAAGTTTGTACCCAAGAGACATCATTATCATAAATAAATAAAATTGCGTATAATTTTCAAAAAACGACAGTGTTCTCTGTTCCGTATTCACGCATCATTTTAATTTGCTAAAGTCAAAATTTGGGTATTTTTCTTTATTGGTTGTTTTATTTGAGTTCATATTAATGTACGACTCTTTTTTGTTCATAATACTAAAATTATAGCCAACGAGTTGCGCTAATTGCACCATGATCGTGCGCATGTGTATGTGGGGGAAAATTGCAACGTAGCACAGTTCGACTAAGAAAATCACCGCAGGTACTTCATGTTGAAAACGCATATTTTTTTGAACTTTATCGCAATGGCAAGAACTTCTGTATTAAAACCGAATACTATTGAACCGCATACTAGTGAAACTTTATCACAAATCGCAAACCAAGAACAGGACATCTTTGTGTGAGGTGACTTGGACAACCTGACCGCTGTCAAGTCTGGATCCCAGAAGGGCCCTTCGCCAACACCAGAAAAAACCAAGAAGACCAAAAGGTGAGTGTAATTCGTTGGCTTTCATTCAATTAGATCTTGTTTCGCAAGAGTCTTACATTAGAAGAAAGGGCATATACAGTCCGCTTTTAATCTCTCCCAGCACGCTAATTATTGAAAATTAATCCTTTTTTTTGTTCTTTTTTTCTTAAATCAAAACATTCTCAAAAAAAATTCGAATCTCGTGTGGTATTTGGAAAGATCATTCAACAATATAAATCAAACGAAATAAAAAATAGTTTTTTATTCAAAAATAACCAGATAGAAACATAACAACAAATTAGTCATCTTTATTCTCAAAATAATAATTATTGATAGTACAATTATTATACACATTACGAGCATTATTTTCGAATGATGAAGTAGATACTGATGTTGTTTCTTGAAAGACAGTTTTTTCATTCCTTATGGCTGTGATTATTTTTTTGTGATGTTGTTGGTCCAGTTGGAGATACGGTTTCACTGACGCTGCAGAAGAATGGCCTGTTATCTTTATCAGCTGTTCCTCGCCAATCCCTGCTTTGGCTAATTGGCTGACAACAGTAGCTCGATGCGAGTGGTTGGTTATCTTCGACTTGGTTATGTTGATGCCAATGAGTTCTGCCGATTCTTTTGTCCATTTAGCTATCGTATTGGGACCGACTGGGGAGTTTTTGAACCATGAACCATATTTCCAATTCTTATGTGGAGTAAGGAATAGTCTTTCAGTGGTTATGTTTGCAGTTCTTTTGGATACAAGTAGCTTATATAACCTCAACCGGGCAAATATCTTCTTCAATATTGGGAGTCAGACATTTCGTTTCCGCACATTTTTGGGCATCACCTTGTCTTGTTTTAGAAAATATCGGATTGTAGGCAATTCGGCCCGTGGGATTACCATCGTTTTCAATTTCGAATTGGAAATGCGAAATTAGGCATGATGAACCCTCTCCTCCGCACCAAGCAAGCTCCAATGCAGCAATAAAATACATTTTTTGTTCAAACCGTCTGGATTATCTTCTTTACATAACTTGACCATCTTTTTGTGTTGCTCAAAAGACAGCGCCTTGGCACTAACTTTCCCTTTTTCAGGGTCCACTTGCAAAATACGCCTCTTGGCATTTCGTCCATCCCGCGCCGTTTTAAAAGCCACGTCTGTGAATGAATGGAACCTAACGCTCCATTCGGAATAGAATTTTTCCTGCAGCTGTTTGGCAGTATTATTCCACAAGGTTTTTACGACACTTTCCTTGTAGTCTGATCCAAGTCTTTTCTTCATATTGAAAGCCCAGTCTAGCATAATATTATTGAGCTCTGAAAAACTTGTTGTTTCATTTACAAGGTATTTCCGGGTAGCACAGAATGCTTCAAATTGTTTCCAAATGTAGGATCTTGACTTCACTATATTAAGCGGCACACTTTTCTTCACACTTTCCTCAATTGAAGTAATATAACAATTCCCAAAACGTTTCATTGTTATCTACTTTATAGTAAAATACGAAAATAAACTGACAGTAGTGGTGTGCAAAAAGTATCTATCCAAGAAAAAGTATCGGATACTCGATTAGAATTCGAGTATCGGATACTCGATCTTAAAAATTATGGATACTTGGATACCCATTCGGTTATTCGAAATCAGTGTAAGCCATCTAACGGGTATTCATGCAATTTCGAAAAATAGAATAAAGTTCTACTTTCAAAGTGCTATAGAGTTCTATTTTTAGATATTTTGTTTCAAGTTTTTTATTTCTCAACTTGAGACTTGAACATTTGTAAAGCAAAAGCAGCGATTGTTTCGATTTGCGCAGATGCTCCACTACAATTTTTAGTATTGGGGAAACAAAGCATACAAGCATTTACCAATTCATCGTCATTTAGTTTTAGTAGTACATTTCAGCATTTCCCATTTAGATGGATTTAGATTTTTGCTGTCATATTTTTTTATTTCAAACCTACCTTTTTAGTTTTTCAGTATAATAGTGCTCTATAAAGGGAGTTTGACAGCGGTTCCAAACCACGAAAATTACAAAAAAGTAGAAACATTCGAATGAATTGAAATCTGTCATCAAATTAATCAAATCTGTAAATTTCGTGTTTAAAGTTGGACCTTTATTGGCCGCGCCAATTCTAAATGGGGGAGTAGAGCCCCTCCATAGCTATAACATATATATATAACATCGAGATTTTGTAAGTATGTATAAATGTGGATACCAAGTATCCAATAAATGTATCCGATACATTTTACGTCCATATCGGATAGTATCGGATATTCGAAAGTATCCAAATTGCACACCTCTAACTGACAGAACTGCCAAATGTGCTGTTGAAGTTATCGCTAACAACTGCTTGTTTATCGTAACCATGACGACCGCTATTTCCACCAACGGCCAAAGCTATCCGGACGTATTAATATTCCTATGCAAATTAGGCATTTGATAAAGAAAAATTTCTAAAAGTGAAAACACTGTGAGGTTGAGTGTTTTCAGATACAGTTTGTTTCTGTTGGTCCGTTTTCAAAAATTGAGCGATTTCATTGGACGATATAGTATAGTGTTGAATGATCTTTGTAATTTTATGAAAATGAATTTTTTTGTTTAATTACATAAACGGAGTAATTAATTTCTTTAAACACTTGAGTTTGAAATAAATTGCTTTCGACCAACATGTCTGAAACCATGTGTTTAAAGATCTAAATTTTGACCTACGAGAAACTTCTATTTGTGGATGCATACTTCCACTGTACACATATACTTCAGGGTTTCTCAAAGGGTGTAGTTTACTTTAAAATACGTATCGTTAATCATAAAATTAAGACTGGAATCAATTACCAAAAAAGTTTGTACCCAAGAGACAGTAAAAGTATCATTAATAAATAAAATAGAGAATGCGCCATGTAATGCCATAAAATCCTTCATTTCAATTCAAGAAACAAGCAGGAACAATACAACTTGTCATCATATAGCATCTGAGGAAAGACAAAGTTATGAGTTATAAGTTTATTTCTACTCGAAAACAAGATACTGAGTATTAAAATCGAATACTTGAAGTCAATGCTACAAAAACTTAATAGTAGAAATTCTATTGTGATCCATCACAGATGTCATTATTACATTAAAGATGTCTAAAATCATTTCAGACATTTTAATTTTATTCATTCAAAGGTAGAATTGCCAATTTTATGAAAAAATCCAAATTTTCAATGCTTATACCAATTCAACAATAATTATGATTTACAGAATAGCGTTATTCCTAATTTTGTCGACATTAATCCAAGTGAGTTGAATGTATAGTGATGAAACCAAAGTTCAATTTTTCCTTTTTTTCAGCAGACAGTAGCATCAAGAGAGGAGAATGATTCTGATTACGCTGACAATATACAAGAGATAATCAGTCTCACATATAAAAATATGCAAGATAAGCTAGACATTCTTCATAAAAACTTCAATTATTACCGAAAAATTTTCTTAGAAAGTGAAGCTTTAACACCAGAAATTGTAACAGAATCTATTCAAGAATATAGCAATATATTGGCAGAAAATGTGGAAATCCTTCCAGAGAAACTAATAGATTTTATAGGCGATCTAATAGGTAATAGTCTGAAGAATTCAGAAGCTCTTGAGGGATTATTTCGGAATTTTCAATTCCTCTAGTTGCATCTCATGCAAGATATGTGAAATGGTTGATGACATATATCATATTTGTGTAGAGATATACCTTTTAATACAATTTTTTATAGAAATTTTCAGTAACTTAAGTATTGATATTGAGTTCTTATGGACCCTGAGATAATAAAAAAAATGTCTTCATTCGATCTATTCTTCTACAAGGTCTTATAATGAATAATAGGGCTATTTTTTGCACAGCACAAAGGGATATGATGAATCGAGCTCTAACCAGTAAAAATAGCAATAATAATTGGGGAATTATGGAAAATTGTGAGTGTAACCTTGAGTATCATCAGGAACGCAAAACTACCAATGAGCAATATGAATTTCCAAGCTTTCCATATAAAAAAAATTTATTGAATCAAAGAATAAAAATTTCAGGTTGTAATTTGAACATTTTGATAAATTTCATATAAACACCCCATTTTAGGTCTATACAGCAAACAGTTTAATACATATTGAAAGAATCAGAAATAAGTCTTTTCAGGAAAAAAATCCTGAAATATTAAAAAAATGAGGGTCACTCTAAACATTTTTGAGCTCTTGTTCATCTGCTCAGAGTGCTTATAAATTTGTCCAAATGTATGTAATTTTCGAATTTTAAGTTTTATTCAAGACTTCTATCGATCTTCTTTCCAACTTTGATAAATCAATTCCTCTGGAAGTAGAAATAATAATTACCCAAAACTGGATCCCCTAAATTATCTTCCACATTGCGAGTGATTTAGATGTTGTAATATCACAACTGTTCGCATTTAGAAGATGCTGCTGAGTATCATCCTATATATAAGGTCTATATTTGTATCGATTATCACAATTTGAAATCTTTAATATCTAATAAGACAATTTTTTTTCAGATTTATACTGGACAGCAGTTGAAATGATCGACATTTCATGAAATCTTGAAAAATCCATGTTTGAAAGTAATAATATTCGAGTGTTACAAATTCAGTGATTTAGATTTGTCGATTTTTAATTTAGTGATTCAATTTGTAGATTATCATAATGTTATAGAACTTTCAGGCATATATCTGAATATTTAATCAAAAATAACATAACAAAAAATTTACAATATAACTTTTTGGACCGGTTCAGTGTTTATTAAAATACAATAATTTTTATTTAAAAATCTTGCCAAATCTATGTTTAATAATGCACCGCTGTCAAATGAGGTTCATTAAATTGAGTAAAAAAGAGAAGAAATTCAAACAAAATAGTGGGACCGAATGCAATTTAAATGAAAACAATAGAAACAAAACAAATATAATTTTTATCCATACATACACCAATATTTCACTTTTTATCTCTTCTGCCACCACCCCCGTTTTGTCCCTTGGAATCTTGATGGGGTATGAATTTTCCAGGTGGTTGATAACTGCAATTGCATCCATTATTGAAATTATACAGGGATACACAACAAAATGTAGCTTACCCTAATTCTTTTTCATCTAATGGTTTGCTTGATAAATATATATGAACCATGGGTATTTTTCTTCTAACAACAAGTTGATCCAACTCTGGGATTGTTGGATCCCAGTATTCTTCAACCCTGAAAAAAGGTGCAAACATCTCACATAATAAATAAGAAACACCCTGGATTTTGTGCCATGCACTTAGAATATTACACATACACAAATTCCAAGAACTAGCTCAAGGAGAGAGATTGAGAAATATCCGTTTTAGTGAAAATATGAAGCGATTTGGGTAATCTTGACTTTCATACCGGTGGATTGTGAACAATGCTTAAAATTAACAGCAATGTTGTCAGACCCTATATTGTATTTGAAAAATGACTCATGCAGCGGTAATATCTGACCTTGAACTAACTGTAGGTATTTAATTTTTGATAGTAAAATAGTAAAAAACTGCTTTCGAGGTCGTTCTATCATATAACAAACTGGTATGAAAGTAAAAAATACCACTATTTGTTTATCAGTGGCTCTTAATTATCCAGCAAATCAGCCTCGACTATAATGTTCACTTATAATTCCCACAATACTTACGTCCTATAACAAATTTTTGTAATCTGATGCAATTGATTCTTAAAATTTCTTTTTGTTATTTCAGCACAAGTTATAGCTTTCTCGACAGATGGTCCATATCCTGTCCAAATACAAGAAACACAATCTTTTTTATTCTCGAAAAATTTGTCAACATGGCTTATAACATTTCTAATTTTTGTTCCACCTCTAACCTATTATAGAAAATTTTTGATTAATTGAAATTTAAACTCAAGAATGAATATGAATACCTGCATCCAAAGAACATCATCTGGGATATTTGGAATAGGAATATCTGAAAGGGCTAACGGGCTCTCCACATTTTTGCCCTTACTATAGTTTTCCATCTTATGAATGGGAAGTTCAAATTTGTTCGAAAAATATAAAACAACAAGACGAATATCAACCACTCAGCTATCAAAAATAACTTTTTTCGCTCTTAGGTCGGTTATTATTATTTATTTATATTATCACAGACCACTATTATTATTGTTTTCTTTCTTTTTCGCTTTTGTAAGAAGTAGGTTATGTCCATAGATAAATAGAAATATATGGTTATGTCTTTACACTTCTATTTATCTATGGTTTTATGACGTGGGGACTGTCGAATAAGGACAAGCGCGATATTAAGCTCCAGCGTTGCCAAACATCCCCGAAATTCCCAGAAATATTTTCCAGCTTGAATGCTTCGATTGAACACTTCTGGTCATTTGATGAGATAAACCAGACTGAAATTGCAGATATGAAGATTCGAAAAAACTATATTTTGGAACAGGGGGGAAAGAAAATATTGAAAAATGCATTGCTACGATTTGTCACCCTGTATTTTCTATACCATTGCGTGTTCGTTGATAAATTTTTTACTGGAATATTGAAAATTGAATGGAGAATCGAAAAAACTATATTTCAGAATTTGTACCACCGTCGGAACAGGGGGGGGAAAAAGAGAATATTGAAAAATGCGTTGCTACGATTTGTCACCCTGTATATTATATACCATTTTCAGTAAAGAATTTATCAACGAACACGCAATGGTATAGAATATACAGGGTGACAAATCGTAGCAACGCATTTCCTACCGTGGTTGGTGTTTTCTGCTTCTAGTGAATCGCGAATGCTTAAATGCCTTGTTATTTAGTTGTATTTAAAAATTTTATTCAGTTATACAAAAGTACTTATATGGAAATTACTCTCCAAACATGAAAAATTAAGAGTCAATTTGTCAACTATATGCTTGATGTGGGTATTCATCTCAGCAATACTCTGATTTGTGCAAATTCTTTTTCATATATGTGTTCAAATCACCAATAGTGTTTATGTGAAGCGTTCACTCGCAACAACAAATCGCGATAATCTCTTGTTAAATTAAGCATAAAACGTGATGGAAATGATTCGGAAGTTTGGCAACGCTGGAGCTCAATTTCGCGCTTTCCCATATTCGACAGTCCCCACGTCATAAACCGTTGCTGGAAACGCGTTGTTAAGTTCACACAAACTATCTATGGTTATATCATAGATCATGTTTTAATAGTTTAAATATAAAAATGTTAATTATTTGAAGTGGACTTTGATATTCTGTGAAATTCAAATTCGCTTTTAATGAAATGTCAAATGAATAATAAAATTATTGAAAAAAAGTTCACTCCGCTACTGGTGTAGGAGGCTATCCGAGTCACAGAATAAGGAAGTAAAGCTAATATTCGGTGTCCAAGTATCGGGTAGCTTCGGAAATTAGTAGCTTGACGTTAACAGCCATCTTCATATCGTTAATCTATTTATTTTGATTTTGATTACTATCGAACCTCAGACTAGAATAATTTGAACAGATTCAATTATTTATCGAAGAATTTAATTATTTATTGATAAAAATAAATATGTCACACTTCAGTGGAGTTTTACAACTCACAGATTTGGATGATTTCATTACACCATCACAAGTAAATTACTGATTATACAGAAAATAATTGATATACCACTTTTTCATAAGCAACATGTTTACTATTTTTCTTTAAAAGAAACGTTCTTTTGAACTCAAGGAGGTGATACTTGTAGTCATATAACAATACTTTTTCATTAAGCCTTTCGTGATGAAACATAATTTTAAATTGATATGATAGAACACTACTATCACCACATTAATTTCTGACTGATAACACATGTTCTGATTATATCAAGATGCATCTTATACTTTCAATTTATTTTTTATAATGCCTCTTTCATTACATATCGTTATGGTCACATTAATTTTATTGGTTTATATTTGTAGGAATGCATAAAGCCAGTGAAAATTGACCGAAAGATAAATACTAATGCACGCATAAAAATTGAGGAGGGTCAATATTATGAAGAAAATGTACGTACAGTTTCTGAATTGAATATTGAATAATTGATTATTTTCTTTAAGGATGGTGTTTTACAAAAACTACAGAAAGTTGAAATAACCCTTGCTGATTGCTTAGCGTGCTCAGGGTGCATAACCTCCGCAGAAAGTGTTCTGATAACTCAGCAAAGCCAAGAAGAGTTATTGAAAACTTTTCATAATAACAGAAAGGCCAAGATCGTGAGATATTCCTCAAACTACTCTAATCAATCATTAAAACCACTGTTTTGCATTCTAGGAGGATAGCTGCAATTCTAAGTTCATATTAGTTTCCATTTCTATTCAACCAATTCTGTCATTGGCGGTAAGGTATGGTATTTCACCCAATGACTGTGCCGCAAAATTGGCAACATACTTCAAGAATTTGGGTGCAGACATGATAGTAGATATGTCAATAGCAGAAGACATTGCTCTTTTAGAAAGTCAACATGAATTTATAGAAAGATACAGAGTTAGTGTTAATGAGGGAAAAACTAATGTTCTGCCTATGTTATCGTCCAGTTGTCCAGGTAAGCTTTCCCCTAGTGGGAAACTAAAAAAAATTGTTGAAAGCACTGATGTGAGGTTAGGGGCTTTTGCTTGCATGTGAGTGATGAATCTTGAGATTTCTAGTCATGGACTCATCAATACATACATCCTATCATGGTGATAATACTTTTCTACATATTTTTCTTTACTTTTAGGGTGGGTGTGCTATGCTGAAAAGACTCACGGAACCTATATTTTGCCTTATATCGCAACAACTAAATCTCCACAACAAATTATGGGATCCCTTGTGAAAAACTGGCTAAGTAAAAAACTGGATGACCGTTCTATTTATCATGTAACAGTAATGCCTTGTTTCGATAAAAAGCTTGAAGCTTCTAGAGAAGAATTTGCAGATGAAACAACAGGATCTAAGGATGTTGATTGTGTGATAACAGCAAGTAAAATGAATATACAGTTGAAGATTTGGGTCTCACCTATGCTTTTCAGTCGAACTGGAACAAATGCTAGAAAAGGATGATATAACATTGAATGACTTAGAGAAATCCACGTTTTCTGAACCTTGGATTCCCTCAGAATGCATTGAACGTATGCCTTATTTGACAAGACATATAGGATCTGGATCTGGTGGATATTCCGATCATATATTCAAATTTGCGGCAAAGGAACTTTTTGGTATCGATTGTGATGAAATAGAATACAAGGAGTTAAGGTAGGGGTGATTGATGTTTTCTGTGAAATATACTCATGAGAATATAAGAATCTGATGAAAAGGTTCATCAAATTCATTTTAAAATGAATTTCTGAGGTTTGCATCAACTGTGAGAATTGTTTTTGTTTATTTCTACCCTTTTTCATCTCGTTTATTGCATGGTCTTGAGTTGGAAGAATTTCAATTGAATTTGATATGCTAGGTAGTCTTGAGAGTTGAACAGTTACTTGTCTGAACGCATTAAAATCCAGCAATATCATTTATTTAATAATTACAAAATTAGTGGAATCATCATGATGAATAACGGAAAAAGCCAAAAAAACCTTCCTAACAATACGATCCAGTACACGAGGCATGTTTTTTAAGTAAGTACCATTTTGGAATTAAAAAAAAACGTGTAAAGATATCGCAATAACTTTATTTTTACATGAAAGCCTGTATCTTAATATACTTTTCAACATAATTTCCGTGAATATTGACGCACTTGTCATAACGTGGCACCAGTTTTTGGATACCCTCCTCATAAAATTCTGCCACCTGACTTGTTAATTAGAGCTGTAGCAAACCGCATGTATTCTTTACTGAGTAACGGGTACGCCATCTAGAACTGAGTAACGAAACGTTACCCACGAATACTTTTCGTTACTAGCATTATTCGCATCATACACTGATTCATCCACGCAATGAACTTACACATAAAGCAATAAATCACAAAGTTAACGACTCTAGCTGGACAGATAATTACCGATTTGTCAATTTGAAACTGTTTCCACCAATGTTTTCATTTAGGAATCAGGAGTCAATTAAATTAGTCATGAAATTTACTACTCGACGATCCCTTAATTGTGGTCAGGAAATATTAAATTAGCAAGGAAGATGTTTCTACCATTTTTTTAGGAGAAAGCACACAGGATAATATTCAGAATCATCTTCCAATTCTGTAGTTATAAATAGCATTATAATGATGAGACAGTATCTAGAAGAACGATTCATTCCTCGAAATGAGTATCCTCTGAAGTGGTGGCAGGCGAGGGCCATTCTATACCCCGAGCTCTCAAACTTGGCTGTAAAATACTTATCAGTTATGGCTACTTGGTGCCATCGGAAAGAACTTTTTCAAAATCGGACCAAATATTAAGTGAGAGGCGTAGCTCGATTCAGCCCAAGAGAATGGAAAAAATTTTATTTTTAAACATGAATCAAAGATTCATGTCATAGAATGTTTTCATTATTTCTTATTGTTTCTGTCCTAGTTTTGTTTGAAATATGATTTTATTATTATGTTTGATTTCATTGTAAGAATTAATGAATTTTGTTGTCGTTTTAATTTTAATAAATAATTTCCTACTCCTACTTCTAGCTTTCTCATTATAACAGAATCACAAATGGGTATTATTTCTACAAATTCTATTTATGAATGTTACGATGACGCGCTTAGTACATAAATATTCTAATATGTGTCTCCCTGGAACGAACACTTGGCTCAAGCAATATGACGAATACGACTCTATTCTTTTCTCTAGCATAACAAACATCATAGCTAGTATGAGATATTAAAAGTAACGAGTAACGATACGACAGTAACGACTATTGATTGTGATAGTAACGAATACATATGGGTATGTCATTTGTCGTTACTTTTACACCTCTATTGTTAACCACTGTGTCACAAATGTTTTGACTTCGTCTTGCAGACGCTGATCTCCCAGGTGTTTCTTCAAGTGCAGGAACAAATGGTAGTCGCTGGGTGCCAGATCAGGGCTTTTCGTCCACTTTCTGCACCAAATCTTCATTAACGACTGAAGGACGCCCACTCCGTTCTTCATCATGCACATTTGTGCGGTCATCTTTAAATGCTCTGACCCATTTCCTTACCATTCCATAACTCATAATGTTTTGTCCGTAAACTTCACAGATCTAACGATGAATACGATCGGTTTTACGCCTTTAACACTAAGAAATCGTATAACAGCCCGTATTTCACAATCAGCGGGACTCACGATTGTCAGAGGCATCTTAAACACTCAGTAAACAACGTATACAATGAAGAATCAGACTGTTATGGCGTCAGTGCGTAGACAAGAGATGTAGGTAACCAACGCCGACCGTAGCGCTACGGCGACGGAATCGCAAAACGGTACCTACTTAAAAAACATGCCTCGTATTATGTTCACAAAAAGACTAGTGGTATTTCACTTACCAATATTTTAATTTTCAGGAATCCGGACTTCAAAGAAGTTATTTTAGAAAGAGACGGTGAAACTTTACTCACGTTTGCCATTGCTAATGGTTTTAGGAACATACAAAATTTAGTACAGAAGTTAAAGAGAGGAAAATCTAAGTATCACTATGTTGAAGTTATGGCCTGCCCATCTGGTAATCAAACTACCCACATTTTTTCTGAATTTGTTTTCATTTTCATATTTTAAAGGATGCTTGAATGGTGGAGCTCAAGTGAGATCTCAAAGTGAGTTATCTTCGAAGGAACTAACAAGAAAATTAGAAGAATTATATTCATCACTCCCCTGCAAAGAATCTACGGACACTAAGGAATTGAAACATCTGTATGTTAATTGGTTAGAAGGGAGAGATAGTGAGAAGGGTATCAGTATGTTGCATACCAAGTATCATGCCGTTGAGAAATCTACAAATGCTCTTACTATCAAATGGTGATGTAATTTAGACAGTGAATAAAATTTAGCCATACTGGGAATATTATTTATTGAATTGAAGCTGGAGTCCAGTTAGATTGTAACTTTGTTCAAATGAAAGAAACTTTTGAAATGGTGCTCATGTTCCTAATTTTTTTCCAATGCAAGTTTTCATATCTATCCCCTTTATTCAGTAATTACAATACTTTTGATCATATATTGTGTGCTCCTTTGATATTGGTTAGTTGCAGATTGGAGAATCTGCCATTGGCAAAGCCAGTTATCATTTTATGATATCGCATTCGAATTTAACCATTGATAATTAAGAATTGGTCAATTCCCTAGCTTCTTGCAGACCAAAAACAATCTGTGACCTGCACCCTAAAGAAATACATCAAATTTTAAAATTTGTTATCAAAATGCATTCAACTCTAAATAACTGGAACGGCCCCATCTTGGCTGAACGCTGAGACAAAAATTTTGGGTTAGGCAACCGGCTTGTCAAACGTGTATCTATCTCTTTCTATTCTATTACATTTAATGGATGTTTTCTCTTTTTTCCTCAGCAAAGATAACGTATATATATATATATAACAAAATATTGAAACAGACAAACTCGATTCCATTATTTCCAATGAGTATGATGAGGAGAGGTATCCATTCTTGTTTTCTCTGCCCCTTGGCTAACTGATTGCTTGGACGGGGCCGTTCCAGGTATTCATATAGAGTTCAATGTCAAAATGTTTATTCTTAACCCTTTTTTTAAGTTATTCTGTAAGTTTTTATTCAATATTCGAAGATTCAGTGGTAAAACAAATGTATATTATGCATCATTTGCATAGAATTTTAATATTTTTTTCAGGAAGTAAACATTTTAAGGTTAGCACTTTGTTTGATCAATAGTTGGGAAATCTATCAAATAGAGTGTCAAAATCTTGAAGAAATTTTATTTGGGTCATAAATATGGCTGAAGTAGAAAAAGGTGGAGCAGGAGATGATAAGAAAATAGTGCATACATATCCATTAGTTCGGGTGAGTACTGTGCATCATGAATTAAGAGCTTAGACTATATAAGATAGATAAAGCATTCCTTTGTAAAATGTCGATTTGTTTTGACTCCCTCTTCAAAGAGAAACCTTACCCGGCAACACTGCATAAAATCTTTTTCTATTTACTCGAATCACATTATCTTTAGGGTCAAAACGATCTGAACATCTTTGGGTAAATACTGACTATCCCAACAGGAAGCCCAAATTCTTCTTCTTTCATCGTAATCTGGGAACCTTAATTCAAGAAAAACTCATTTTATCTTATAATAATCTCATTGAAAATTTCCTTATTAAAACTTTCTACGCTACTGAACATGTAAATAACTAATACTTCGTTACTAACAATACATTTACCTATGGAACGATAAATTCGGATTAAAATTCCTGTCTTTACTACAACTTTCACACTTACGAACCATTTTTGATGCGATGAAATGTAATAAACAAAAAAAATTTGAAAAACCCAATACTGACTCTCGAAAATTTTCTTCAATTTGCGTATTTATTTTCGATACAGAGGTGGCAATGTGTGTCTTCTAAACATCATGTGACCTTCAAACTGTCAAGCAGAGAATGCGGCAGCGTTGTCTTGACTTTCATCTGGATTTCTTTCCATCTGCGGTCTCTGACTTAAAATAGCCAAATCAACTTAAGTTTTTCCTTGCTAATATATTCCATAAGACAGTTTCAATTCAAAATATAAAATTTTATACAATGTTTTGAATGCAAATTGGAGAAATAGTTTTTATTCACAATCATAGGGGAATAGAGAAACCTACTATTCGCTCAGTTTGGCAACATGAAATGACCTGAGTGGACCAGCTCAATACGTTACAATCGACCAGCTCTAAATTTCAGATGCGACTTTTTTCAATGTAAATAAAGAGGTCTATTCTTATATAGTCACAGTACATGGAAAATATTTCAAAATGAAACATGCCTTTTCAGCTTTTATGTAAAACTTCATTTGCAACATAATCTACAAATACAGAAAAATTCCATTTTTTTTCTAATGCTATCCAATATTTCAGTTAATTTTCGTATTGCCTGATCTTTGGCACAAAAAAAAAAGTAGTATGATGCATGTAAAAGACAACCTTCCATGTGCCAATACAAAATCTGAGAAATATCCTTATTTTTCTTAAAAGTTTAAATGATCAAAATAAACATACTTATGGATTAATATTAACAAATTTTGCATAATTTATATTGCTGTTTAATATTGACCCTTTTTATACATTTTGCTTACGAACAGGAGTATATACGAGGCATGTTTTTTAAGTGAGTACCGTTTTGCGATTCCGCCGCCGTAGCGCTACGGTCGGCGTTCCTCGCATGCGCGTTGGTTACCTAAATATCTTGTCTACGCTCTGACGCCATTACAGTCGGATTCTTCATTGTATACGATGTTTACTGAATGTTTAAGATGCCTCCGACAATCGTGAGTCCCGCTGATTGTGAAGTACGGGCTGTTATACGAGTTCTTAATGCTAAAGGCGAAAAACCGATCGATATTTATCGTGAGATCTGTGTAGTTTACGGATAAAACATTATGAGTGATGGAATGGTAAGGAAATGGTGAGAGCATTTAAAGATGGCCGCACAAAAGTGCATGATGAAGAACGGAGTGGGCGTCCTTCGGTCGTTAATGAATATTTGGTGCAAAAAGTGGACGAAAAGACCTGATCTGGCACCCAGCGACTACCATTTGTTCCTGCACTTGAAGAAACATCTGGGCGGTCAGCGTCTGCAAGACGAAGTCAAAACATTTGTGACACAGTGGTTAACAAGTCAGGCGGCAGAATTTTATGAGGAGGGTATCCAAAAACTGGTGCCACGTTATGACAAGTGCGTCAATATTCACGGAAATTATGTTGAAAAGTAGATTAAGATACAGGCTTTCATGTAAAAATGAAATTATTGCGATATCTTTACACGTCTTTTTTTTAATTCCAAAACGGTACTTACTTAAAAAACATGCCTCGTATGTATAGGGCCGTAAATGGTGATTCAGCTCAATCGAATTGTGTAGAAAGTGTGAATGTAAATGCTGTATTGAAGTTTTGGTTCAGCTACAAAGATCATATAAACAAATATTGGAGATGTGGAGAAATTTTTTATGATGGCACCACAGTATAGTCGCACTCCGTGGATTTTCTTACACCAAACCTCATATTTTGGTCCTTGTTCATTGTTTTCATCAATAATTCTAAGATGTCTGGAATAATGTCATTAGTCATTATTATTATTCAGACATCTTAAATAATTCCTTTGTATAATTAATTCGTTTAATATTTAGAAGAATATAATTTTTTTGAGATCTATTTAAAATTCAAAGAAGAAGTTGAAGAAAAAAATACAACCTAACCTATAATTCAGTGGAATTTCTTTGAGTCAAAATCTACCATGAACCAGCAAAGCTCATTTATTTAATCATTTATTTTCATTCCAGTACGTATTCTGTTTCAATTTTGTGTTATTTTCAAATTAATTCCAAAATGATTAATAATTGTAGCGTATACAACTGCAAAAACAACATTTCAATAATCCCAAACTTTCTTTTTTCTCAATACCATTAGACACCGATAGGTGAGTGATACATATAGTATTGTAGAAAATGTTGTTTATTAAAAGCTCCGTTATTTGAGTAGTGCTTCATTCAATTAGTTGAGGTATCAGGAACCAATGGAATTTCAGGAGGTTTACGCCTACTGTCGTCATTTCTTTACGATTACTCGAGATATCAGGAACCAATGGAATTTCAGGAGGTTTACGCCTACTGTCGTCATTTCTTTACGATAAGTTCAGATATCTTGAACCAATGGAATTTCAGGAGGTTAACGCCTACTGTCGTCACTTCTTTACGATAAGTTGAGGTATCAGGAACCAATGGAATTTCAGGAGGTTAACGCCTACTGTCGTCATTTCTTTACGATTGGTTGAGATATCAGGAACCAATGGAATTTCAGGAGGTTTACGCTTACTCTCGTCATTTCTTTACGATAAGTTTGTACTGGGAGTAAGTAAAGTATGAGCGGAGTCATAATTTTTATATGAATATAGACTAAACAATGGTCCATACACTCTAAATATCACTGTGAAAACTTATTATCATCTTAAATCAAAATATTTAAGTTTTCAGATAACGCAAATAACCTTTTCTAATCAATTTTTAAATTCGCGATCGATAAGATTAGATGTGCAGGGAAGAATGCGCGAGTTCCCTTTGGTGTAAGCGATTTCAGTTCAAAATCCACGGAGTGCGGCTACTGCTTGGTCCCTATACTGTGATGGTACTCGTGTTGAATGATTACTTGGGTTATACCCACCATCTGTTATTGATCTTCTTCCTACCACTTCCTAAAAGTCAATAAGATTTTTTCGAAGGTTAATTAATTTGACTTGAGATTGATAGAAGACATCTGCTACCGTTGAAAGGAATAGCGGATAACGCCCAAGTAATCTTTCTTAAAAAATTACTTGCCCCTACTGTCTCCTTTCAAATAGAGACTTTTGATTGCTCTCTTTCACATTTGTAACGTTGAAAACATACATAGTAATGTAAAAATAAAAAAATTTCAGCATTCTGATATGCCGGAAGAAACAAGACAAGATGCAGTAGAACTTATTGTCACTGCATGTGAAAAGTTCTCTTCTAGCAATGAAGTAAGTATGACAAGTTTACGAAAAATACCGTAATTTCTTGTAAAATACTCGTTATTTTTTCAGGGCGCAGCCAGAATGATAAAAGATGAAATGGATAAAAAATTCGGACCTCCTTATCATGTTGTGGTTGGAGAAGGTTTTGGTTTTGAGATAACCTACGAATGTAAAAATCTATTATACATGTTTTTTGGTGGTAATTTAGGAATCCTAGTATGGAAGTGTTGACCTCACGAAAACAATTTTTTAAGGATACATTTTTATTTTCGATTACGTCTTTCAAAAACTTATTCTAGTGATTTAATTTGTAACTATCTGAATAAAAGTAACAAAAATATTTTATAACAGGTTATAGTTCAAATATATCTTTAGTAATTCAGCTTAAATTAAAAAAATAACTATGGTAAATTATACAAAAACTAAGAATATCTTTCAACAGTGCATAAAGGATCATTCCTGTGTCAGTTGATTGTTAGGATGATAACTTAACTTTGTTGTTTTATATGTTTAAAATGAAAAAGATTGTAGTTTATTTGAAAGAAGAGGTTTCCATGAGTTTTGTTCTTGGGAAATACAAAAAATTTAGGTCTGAAGATTCTTTCAGAAATGCTGAAGCTAACTTACAGGTTACACAACTGCTGAACTACATGTGGTCACAGTGACATTACTTTTATCATCTAAACAGTAACAAAATTTGGAATGATCTATAGGCTTCGTGTCCTGTGCGGTCCTGGACCGAAAATCTTTGGGTAGGGTGTTTCAAAAATTAGATATGTCCTAGTTAGCTAATCAACATCTAAATATCTCTACTGTCCAATTTATTTAAATTTAATAAATATTTCAACTCAATTCTTGCATTGGCCAGTTGAGTGTTTGGATGATAAACAAAGTTCAGCTATTCATAGTGTTTGGGTGCATTGTGGATGCAAACGTTAATGAAATATGAAATAGTTATTTATGTACCTAGTGCGTTATATGGATCCTAACGCCCGGAGGGAAACATTCGGCCCGAGGGATGAATGTTGCCCGATGGGCGTTAGGATCTAATAACGCTCGTGGTGCATACAAGATTTTATTTTTCACGAATATATCATTTAATTACAATAAAATTCGATTGCTCCTATGATTTTTTTTCCATTTAACTTTCAGTAGTAACCATGGCATTTGTTAATATTTTGAAGTTCGTTATTGCTGTCATCATTTTATTAAGTGAATGTCATTACTGTTTTCGTTGTGAAGATTTAAAAAAATAACAGAAATGAATAGCAATTTGACAAATAATATAATTGAAAATGCAGCCAAAGCTGCAAATAATTTATTACCAGAAAAATCCAGACTCGTCTACAAGGATTATGAAACATTCCATCAATGGAAGTTGAAAAATGAAATAATTACTATAGATGAAACAGTGTTATTGGCGTACTTTCAAGAATTGGTATGCTATTTTATTTTTCATTTTGTTCATGTGTGGGTAATTTTTTTTATTTCAGTCTGAAAAATTCTGTCCTGCGTCATTGTGGACGAAATATTCTATTTTGAAATCTACACTGATTGTCAATGAAAATATCGATATTTCACAATTCTCCCGGCTAGTAGCGTTTTTAAAAATGAAATCTAAAGGATATAATATAATAAGGATAGAATATGTAAAAATAAATTGAGGGGTTTACTGAGTAAGTTTAGATACCTTGCTCAATTCCTGAATGCGAAGAATCTGAAAAGGTTATATTTTGCACTTGTACAGTCACAGCTGGGTTATGATATCTTGGGGTGGGGCGGTGTGGCCAAATGTGGTCTTCACAACTTGAATATTGTGCAGAGGTGGATTATGCGAATAATTTTCAAAAAAAATATAAGATATTCTGCTGACCTGTTATATTCGGAAAACTCAATTTTTGATGTAAGGCAATTATTCTGTTACCGAATGTTGACAAATATCCATAAGGGTAAAATAAAATTGCAGCCAATTTTACATCAAAACGACACTAGAGCAAGCTTGCAATCCACGAGCGTGCCAAAACGAGGGACAACTATCGGTCAACGGTTAGTGGAATTTCTGGCACCTAAGATATGTAATTTGCTGCCGAACAATTTGAAGATCACAAAAATGTGGGTGACAACTACAGAGAGAAAATTTTTAATGAACTCATTGACTTGAGGTTTTTGTGTTGAGATTCGATCTCGTTCAGTGTTACTCAGATGTTGTGGACTGAATTGGAGAATGGATGTATCTGTTGCCATCTACGTGACAAAAAATATATGAACACTATTAGAATATGTCATGCTAAGCCGGATTGGACTAACTGGAGGGGACACAACTGTAAGCGTTAATATGGGTTTTATTGGTGAATGCATTTCTTTTTGTGGAATTTTTTTATGTGTTTGATGGGATTTTATTTGATAGGATATAATCACGCACAAGCTTCTAGCTTCAGTGATTAGTCATGTTTGTTCTTGTATTTTGATTCTGTTTGATTTATGAAATCTGTAAATTGTTGAGGAATAAACATTATTATTATATTCGAAGAAATCCAAAGTTTTGACAGCAGAACAAGTTCATACATTCATCAATGAAGCTCCTGATGAAATTCATCTTCTTCATAAAGTAGTTCTAATAATGGGTGTTTTTGGAGGACTAAGGAGAGATGAAAATGTCTATCAAAGATATAGAAGATAAGGGTAGCTGTTTACTTGTTAAAATACCGAAACTAAAAACGGTATGTCAAAAGGATTTAGCATTGTAGAGGAAGAAAAATAGGAGCTTTGGGGCTGGTCAGAAAATATATATCCTTGTGACCCAGTGGAGTGAAGAATCTTAGATTTTTCCTCACGTTCGAAATGGTCGGTGCACCATCCAACCTGTTGGCAAAATTACCATAGGAAGTGTGCCTTCGATGATTGCCAAATACTTAAAATTGGATAATGCAAATGAATATACAGGACATTGTTTGAGACGGACTTCAGCAACTCTTTTAACTGAGGCTGGTGCATCATATGAAACGTTAAAAATACACGGAAGATGGAAGAGTGCATCTGTGGCGGAAGGTTACATAAAGCAGAGCATTTTTTCCAAAAACAAAATATCGACGATGATTGTGAATTCGGTAACAGAATCTCATGAATTCTCAAGTGGTTCTCTTGTGAACGAACTTCCAAGTACTTGTGGTCGAGTTTTCGCTCCTCAGGTTTCGAAAACATCCCAAGATTCACGATTGAAGAATTTTTCCGGGAAATTCGAAAACTGCACTTTTAATTTTAATTAAGAAAGACTTTGTTTTCGTTTGTTGAGTTGTCGTTGTTTTAGTATTAAAATTCTGCGAAATAAATAATTTCTTTCTAGCTTATTTTGCTTCTCGAGCGGGCGTTATGATCCATAATGCCCGCTAAAATGCCCACGGGCATAATGAGTGTATTTATAGCAACCCTTTCTAAGGTAAAATAAACATATAATGTACAAGTGAAAAATAAAAAAACTTGAACTGTCATGATGTTCAATATTATCATGTGGCACAACAAAACTTCAAATCAAACATAAGATATTATCATCTTGAAACTCAACTGACTGATTGCTGGAATGCTGTAATAATTCTTTTCTTTGTCAAATTCACTTCAGATTCAAAATGAAGTAATTCAGAAGTATTTTTCAATCTTCAGGGAGGAGTATTGCCGCATGTATTGTCGTACAATATTGGAAAGAATTTTTTCTCTTAATTTTGGGTACTCAGGCAAATTTGGGGGTCAATTATACAGAAAAGTGACTCAGCATTCTCTATACTTCGAACACAAGTGCGGTTCTTCGTCAGGAAAACTGAAAAACTCATACAGAGAAGTGACTCAGCATTATTAAATTCTCTATATTTCGAACACAAGTGCGGAAAAATGTTTCTCAGTTTTCCTGATGAAGAACCGCACCTGTGTTCGAAATATAGAGAATTTACTAATGCTGAGTCACTTCTCTGTATAATTGCCCCCCAATTGTACCCAAAATTAAGAGAAAAAAATTATTTCCAATATTGTAATTCATCAGTAACATAAAACATATCTAATTTGCAACAAGTATTGATAACAGAAAAGATCCAGGTAATCTGATGCAAATCGTAGAAATGATTGACATCAATTGCACATACAATAATTGATCAAGGAATATTAGGAGAGCCTATCTGTCTGATTCATTAAAATGAGCTCTTTGCTAGTATTTCCCTGGTGTTCCTAACAAGAACATAAGCATATTCACGAATTTGAGATAAATGATGTTCCATAAGCTTAACATCCCCCTCCCTGAAGGCTGCTACATATTCTTTGCATTCAGGTTGCAGACGAGGAAGTACATCGAGCATAACTTTGGTTATATCAGCAAACATTTCCTGTAAGCAGATGGAATTGAACAAACCAAAAATTTAAGAGAAAACATTGATCAACGTTGGAAGGTTTATTGAAAAAAATATTATTTACCCTTGGCAGATTGGCAATCAGTTTTGCAGTGGCAATCTTTACCGTTTCGGCTTTTGGAATACACTCATCTATACTGGATTCATTCAAACATTTCCATAACTGTTGAACACTTTTTGTTATGTTTGCAGTGAGTGTTTCAATAGGCTGTCTAGAATGTCTTTCAGAATAATAATTTGTTATGCCACTTCTTGCTTGGTCAAACTCCTTCAGCTGAAATAAAATAGTATATTCTAAAACAAGTTGCAGAATAGGCACCTATTCCAACACGAATTCGAACGCATGAGTGTTGGAATTGCCTTCTGCAACGAGTATTTTCTCTATTTCAGTCAAGAATTGTGAGAAATTCATTGGAATTCAATGAAAATTTCAGATTATACCTCCTAGTGCTTTTTGTAATTTACTTTCGCAGTTGGAGTGACTGATACGAAAATTGACAGAATATAGAATTTGAATAGTGCGTTCAAATCTCTACATGATTTAATAGGTTTGTTCGGGTGGCAGTTCCCAGTTGTTCTGGGGTCACAGAGAACCAGGTTCTGTAACTCTTGGAATCGTCGCAAGTTGTTCTATGACACGAACGGGTGAGAACAGGTGGGAACAGATGATTTCAAAAAGATTTCGTTAGGTGAAAGTAAGGTTATGTTGTACATCATGGATCATATCATGGATAAAAAAGATATTGAATAACTTATTCTTTGTGTTATTAATACGGTGGAAATACGTTAGAAATTATAAATATTAAAATTGAACAATTTTTTTTTGTCATAAATAAATAAACATATCCATATAAATAACTGTAAATATAATTTATATGTAATGAAATATTTAAATAAATGATTTAATTTAATTATAATTTGAAATTTCAATATATGTAGTAGTGGTCATCAGTGGAGAAATTATTTTTGTTAGTTCATATCTGGATAAACTGTGAATTTTTCTGTTATTTCATTGTAAGTTTGGTGGAAACTGTGTACAGAAAATTTTTTATAATAGAATTAGGTAATTGTATATGGAACTGGTGGCATTTGGGAAATAAATAAAAATATTTTCTAACAATTTTAATAGCTTTGTAATTATTTTTTAGATAAGAATTGTTTTAAGAAGTCGTTATGTTTTTGAAAGAGGTCATTCCTCCGTTTCCTTCCTAAATTTGCAATACATTTTGAGTGGTTAAAAAATAAAGATACTACAATCACGAAATAACAAAAATAAATATAAGAATATATATACGAAATATCGTATATATAAATAATATAGAATAATTATCTTACATACTTTGATCAACAACTATGCAATTGTTTTATTCATCTATTGCAAATGATCCTTCCTCTTCTTTGAGATAACAAAAATTTTGAGAAGCTATTATAACGAATTGATTAAAAATTTATACTCACACAACATCAAATATACTCATAAACAGCTATGCGAATATCCTAGTCACCAAATATATAACTTAATTGCCAATTAGAACTACTGAAAATTTGAATCACCGATGATTTGAATTTACCGCTTCTTCTGTTGTACCTTGTACCATCTCTAGATCAGGAACCGTAAGAACAGTAACGAACAGTTCCGAAATCAAGTGTTCCGACCACACGAACGACAAGGAACTCCTGTTCCGTCCCAGACGAACGGGTGGGAACCACAAATTACCAAAAATTACAGTTCCGAACTGCCACGCGAACAAACCTAGTGTGACGTCACATCATGCTCGTAACCATAGTTACGGGTTCCAAACAAATTATTCTTGAGGAGTTTATAATATATTTCAATTGATATTTAATTGAAATTGTGTATGTAACTTATCCTCTAAACAATTTTTCATTCTTAGAAATGCCTGTCAGATGGAAAATACTGAGCAATCCAAATTAAAACTGAGTTGTTTGGAACCGGTAACCATAGTTACGTGCAGATGTGACGTCACCACTAATACGACGTATAAGGTTTGTTCGGGTGGCAGTTTCCAGTTGTTCTGGGATCACAGAGAACCAGGTTCTATAACTCTTGGAATCGTCGTAAGTTGTTCTATGACACGAACGGGTGAGAACAGGAGGGAACAGATGATTTCAAAACGATTTCGTTAAGTGCATAGATAAGTGAAAGTAAGGTTATGTTGTACATCATGGATCATATCATGGATAGTGTTACAAAGATATTGAATAACTTATTCAATATCTTTGTGTTATTGATACGGTGGAAATACGTTAGAAATTACAAATATTAAAATTGAACAATTTTTTTGTCATAAATAAATAAACATATCCATATAAATAACTGTAAATATAATTTATATGTAATGAAATATTTAAATAAATGATTTAATTTAATTATAATTTGAAATTTCAATATATGTAGTAGTGGTCATCAGTGGAGAAATTATTTTTGTTAGTTCATATCTGGGTAAACTGTGAATTCTTCTGTTATTTTATTGTAATTTTGGTGGAAACTGTGTACAGAAAATTTTATATAATAGAATTAGGTAATTGTATATGGAACTGGTGGCATTTGGGAAATAAATAAAAATATTTTCTAACAATTTTCATAGCTTTGTAATTATTTTTTAGATAAGAATTGTTTTAACAAGTCGTTGTGTTCTTGAAAGAGGTCATTCCTCCGTTTCCTTCCTAAATTTGCAATACATTTTGAGTGGTTAAAAATAAAGATACTACAATCACGAAATAACAAAAATAAATATAAGAATATATATACGAAATATCGTATATATAAATAATATAAAATAATTATCTTACATACTTTGATCAACAACTATGCAATTATTTTATTCATCTATTGCAAATGATCCTTCCTCTTCTTTGAGATAACAAAAATTTTGAGAAGCTATTATAACGAATTGATTAAAAATTTATACTCCCACAACATCAAATATACTCAAAAACAGCTATGCGAATATCCTAGTCACCAAATATATAACTTAATTGCCAATTAGAACTACTGAAAATTTGAATCACCGATGATTTGAATTTACCGCTTCTTCTGTTGTACCTTGTACCATCTCTAGATCAGGAACCGTAAGAACAGTAACGAACAGTTCCGAAATCAAGTGTTCCGACCACACGAACGACAAGGAACTCCTGTTCCGTCCCAGACGAACGGGTGGGAACCATAAATTACAATTCCAAACTGCCACGCGAACATACCTAGTGTGACGTCACATCATGCTCGTAACCATAGTTACGGGTTCCAAACAAATTATTCTTGAGGAGTTTATAATATATTTCAATTGATATTTAATTGAAATTGTGTATGTAACTTATCCTCTAAACAATTTTTCATTCTTAGAAATGCCTGTCAGATGGAAAATACTGAGCAATCCAAATTAAAACTGAGTTGTTTGGAACCGGTAACCATAGTTACGTGCAGATGTGACGTCACCACTAATACGACGTATAGTCTTCTGCAACGAGTATTAAACGATATTTTTTCTATTTCAGTAAAAAATTGTGAGAAATTTATTAGAATTCAATGAAAATTTCAGATTATACCTCATAGTGCCTTTTGTAATTTATTTTCGCAGTTGGTGCGACTGATACGAAAATTGACAGATTATAGAATTTGAATGGTGCGTTCAAACCTCTACATGGTTTAATATTGACAATTGACATGCAATGGACGCGTGTTGACATTGGAAAGGATAGGATGTCAGTGTTGTCAACCACAAAACGAAAAATATAACTAAAAACATTTTTAGTACTGTAATGAATTCATTACGACACTGAAATAGAGAAAACTTTTCTTCTTGTTCAATGAATAAATGTCTAATCTTTGAAACTACATAAATCTCTCATCAATTCAACTCACTTGATGCTTGAAAGCTTGCCGATTCGCTCTAGCACCTTTTGCCACATCTCTAGTCTCATACATACTTGAAGGCCTTTGTACTCGTCTTTCGAAAACAAAATTATCGTCAACTGATTTTCCATTTAAAGGTGCCACCTTATTAGTTTCTTCCTGGTTCTGGCATGAAAAAAATTTAATTTAGTGACTTTAGAGGCCAAGTTCTTTGTTGAACTTGAGTATTACTTGGTCTAAATGAAAACTCACCATCAAAATTGTATCCAATGAATTGAAGGCAGTTTCTGCATTCAGCCTCGAATTGTCTGGAATTTTTGATAACTTAGTTTTTAAATTAGCGTTTTCTGTTGACAGGCTTTCCAAACACGCTTTCAATTTGCTCACTTCTGCCTTAAGATCCGTTATGGTATCATCAGATAATTTCAATTGTTTTGTGAGTTCCAATATTTCAGTAGTTTTAGAGTTGTCCTGGTTGTCTGGGGAAGTATTGAAAACTTTTACCTGAAAATTAGTTGTTGAAAAAATTTTTTTTTAATAAGTGCATATTTCATTACAGCCTTTGGTGAAGGTATTGTGTCATACTCTTCATCTGAAGCGACTGTGTCATAGACTGGATCCTCATCGAAACATGAACGGCCTGAAACACAGAAAGTTTTAGTGATATTTGTGGATTTTTAAAGAAGATACATACTTTTTTCAGAAAAGCTCTGTCGTCTTTGAGTATCTACTAATATATCATAGACCAGATTTTTCAACTCGGGGGTAGAAAAACGGGCCAATTTTTGTCTTCCTTGGTTTCTTGTTGTAGATAAAGTAGGATCTACTGGTAAAAAAGGTACAGTATTGAGCTCAATGGCATCTACACAGCTCAACCATACTGCAAGGAAAATAATTCAAATAAACTTAAATATCTCAAAATACACAGATTTACTCTACTGTTTGCACTACTGTGTATGTTTTATCGATAAGAATTTTTGGATTGAGTTTGATTTTGAAGCAATGGTGAATTAAAAATAAAAATACTTACCCTTACTAAGAATCCAAGTTAAGTTATGAAAAAGGTTGTTTAGTAACTTGAAATTAAATTGAACCTAAAACTTACTTGCTTCAGTTTGTCTTCTATCTACCTCATCATAAACGTCAATGACAAGTTCTTCAAAGAGGTGATTAGGCAACTAAAAAAATTGAAATACAACAAACACAATATGGAGAACAATTCAAATATTACTATTTATTAAAACGTAAAATTACAAGTGGAAGAAAATAAGAGGGAGATAGTCCAACAATCAATACTTATTTTGACAATGTAATCATAGGTAATTACAATCTTGGTTATTGCAGTAACTAACATTTTTGCAGTCTCAACAAATTACATGTAACATACTCTGAGAGCAGGGTCAGGGGTGGGAACTGGCCTACTACAAAGGTGGTCACGTTTTTCTTCGACGAACGGCAGAGACATCTTTAGTTATTCCCAAAGCTCGGGTCGGTAAATTAGGAATTCTCAGTAGTGATCGGTAAAAACGGATTTTCTCGGATCTCGGTCTTGATGGACTTTATGACGAGTAAGAAACTATTCTATAACGAGCACATTTCTTTTCTCCCATGTCGTGTTCTAGGTTTATTCCATACATAGACTACTTATTTTTTATTCAAAAAGTATTGTTATTCAGCTAGAGAGGTATTTATTTTCAACTTATTTAATTTAAATTCATTGAAAGTGATGTCAAAAGGTATGTGTATTATTGCATTCATTTAGGTAGTGGTTTTGGATTAACTTATAACTCACTAAAAATGTACTGTGAATGAATGTTTTCTGCAGACATTTCATATTCGTGTAGTAATTTCTGATTAGTAAAAAATTGGGACAGTTTCTAATACTGTTTTCTTTCTAGGTTTTTCATTACACAAGTTGAGGGTGCTAGAAATGTTTGGTTGGAAAGAATCGGAAATCCATGTCTTCATTCATCCAAAAGCGTTATTTGCATAAAGCATTTTCATATGGATTGTATCAACCCACGTGGAAAGCTGAAAAGATTTGCTCTACCAACACTTGATTTGCCAAATAATTCATTCTACTCCCTATGATTATCATTTTTGTAATTTCAATAATCTTTCTACCTTCCAAAACTCCTGAAGAAACTTTGAGGCAACAAGGTATTTATATATAAGTGAACTGCTCATGGTCATTGATTATAGTTTTGGGTATTCCACTAATAGTGGGTTTCATAAAAATCGTTTATCAGAAGATTCCTAGAATACTTCAATGGATATGTGAGATTTACCATTGAAACGCCAAATTCATGAAATTTCAGTTAATAAGTTTATTGATTTTGCCATGAAATTAATTCTGTACTTTTATGGCGGAACTATTAATAAAATTTTATCTGGAAAAGAAACAATAAGATCTTATGATTCAATAATGAAGATGACATCCGAAAAAGTATCTAAAAGAAAAAGAAAATAGACTTTGAGAAATTGTTTCATAATAAAAGTTTAGATCTAATGCATTTCATGCTAAAATTGATATATTTGTCATTAATATTCTAATTTATTCTTTTAATGTATTTTTCATAATTTGATGAGTAATTGTTGCATAATGATTGTTGGCTCGTTTATTCTTTCCCTTGATATTGAAATTTTTGTAAATTGATTATTTACTGCATTAAATATATATATTTCTGAAGTTTATTTTTGTTTATTTCCTTTAATCCTCTAAAGATTAATATGTTCTTCGATTTGAAGGGCAGATATATTTGAAATGACCATAATTCTTTCAATCTGTTGCAAATTGTCACAATTTTCTGATCAAATGATATTTTATTTTTTTATTAAAATAATGGTCATTTGAAATGTATTTGTTTTCAAATCCAATAAAAATATGGGATTCAACCTGCGCTTGCGTGGAATTTATGATAACTCATAAAATGCACTAGAGGGCGCCACGAGACGGAACGCTGTGCGAATGGAATCTGTAATCAACTAGGGAATCACTAAAGATGGCGCTGTAAGTTGAGCTCTCGAAATCGGGACCAAAATTCATGCTAGAGTTGCCTATCTATAGGTAGTCTATAACCCCAGTTCTTAAGAACGTCGAGAAATTGACAAATTTGGCTCTTCTTCATCACTGTGGCTCATGGCTGAGATGTTTTCAGTGGAACGTCCCAGTCGAACACGCCTTGGCGTTGGCCTAAGGCGTTGGCACATCTATTACCGAGCCCGTCGACTCAAATTTAGCGACCAAATTCTTAATAGCGGTCTCAGAAGGTCGATTATGTTGTCCGAAAATATCACGAATTTTACAGAATGTAATTTCAACTGAACCACCATTTTTATAGTGGGTTTTAATTATTTTGATGTGATTTTCGAGTGAAACTGAATTCATCGTAACAATTGCCAAAGCATCTACTAAAAATATGTCAAAAAACTAACTGTTAACATGTAGTAGGTGTGGCCACAATTAAAAAACAAAGTTCTTGTTGAAACACCCTTTTAGTATTGAAAAATCAATGCTCAGAAAAGTTTAAATATTGAATTAGTACAAGACGACACTAATAAATGAAAACAATTCATGTTGAGGAAAGAAAAAAATATTAAAGCATCTAAACCGCCTGTTTTGTAATTTTTGGGTGGAATTTTAGTCATTTTTCTTCATATTGTAGAGAACTCTTATTTTATTTCCAAAATTAATTACATAAATAACGGAATAGGTCTCTCTGGAATAATTATAGATAGTCTGGTTCAAGAAATTGAATCTAAACTGATTATTAAAGTAAATTAAAAAAAAAACAATAATTCATTACTCATTACATGGTGAAACAGCTGTCATTGAAAAATTAAATATTTTTGGAAATTGAAACTGTATCCTTTTCATCAAAGATTTAAAATGAATATCCAACAAGTAAAGACCAAATCCATCAAATAGTAATAATTCATGAATAAGACCCAAGGTGTGCTTCCAGCAGAAGTTACTTTGAATAAAAACACACTATTTTAAAGCCCATTCAACACTTTTCACAATTGAAATTATGAACATATTTCTCATCAAAAATTACTGTTACAAATTCAAACACATGGATATTTCAGAAATGCCAAGGTAACAATGACTTCACCCTTAGAGTTACCATAGTTGTGGTTATAGCGCCATAATTCGTCTTCAAATATATTATATCCCATTAAATAAAGTTACCTTTTGTAATTTTTCCAAAGAAGCAGAGTTGGAATAAAATCCATTTTGTGGAATTAATATATGGACACCCCCTTGATGATCTGGCTTCCTTACAGTTAAGTAGTAGCTAAAACTGTCTGATACTTCATATTGGCTTTCAAGAAGTCTATTATAGACATCTTTGTTTGCGTTGCTCCTAAGTAAGAATCATTTCAACTTAAATATTCACTAGAACATCGAAACAGATCTTACTTCGCATAGTCAATAGGTGTTTTTCCATGGGCATCTGGACAAGTGGGATCTGCCCCATATACAAGCAATAATTCAATTTGTAAATACTGTTCGCTTCTTACTGCAACATGTAGAGCAGTTGTTCCCTTTTCCTTGAATTGAAAAGTCTAATTTAGAAACAACCCTTGCATTTATTTGTTTTGCTTAATGAGGTAGGACTAAATAATTAATATTGCATACATTGATTATTATACTCCCGAACAAAAAATAATGATCGAATTCTTTTTCATTTTCGCCCTGTATACCATCAAATTTAATTGGAATTCTTGCAGATTAGGTAATAAGCCAGATGACATAAACAAGAAAATGAATGGACACATTTGAAAGTCATTTTAAAATAAATTCAATATGATTTGTCCCTGGCATCTTTGAAATAATAATGTACTCACATCATGGAAGTAATTTGGGTCAGCCCCTGTAGCCAATAGTTTGAAAGATGTTTCAAGATTTGGAGTTCTCACACTGGCATGTAACTGTTTACCCAGTTCATTTTCTACACAAATGGGGCCATCATCAAATGTTTGCCTAAGGGCAAAGGTACACATCTGATGTTTTGATTTGATGAATTCCGACTTGATCCTTGAAATAACAGAATTGGAAGTATTTTTTCAAACAGATTAATCCTGAAAATTTCAGACTTACTCCAGACTATCTCTAGGATTGGGTTTCTTCTTCATCATTTTTGAACCATTCTCCAGAAGCACATGCTCCCAAATGCTATTCACCCCATTATTCACTAGAGTCATTAACATCTATTGAGAAGAAATTATTACTACTTATAACATTGCTATTCAAGATGAATATTTGTCTTACATTCATTTGCTTTCCTGGCCATTGACTCTTTTGTAATGATTTTACTTGGGAAATATGCCTCCCAAGGCTTCTGTGAACACTACAACATTGAGTGCATAGTAAAATACCTTTATTTAAAGAAGCCCATGTTGCCTCTGTTAAAAAAATCAATCAGAAAATGAAACTAAATTTCATGTATTCATCAACAAACCTGAGGATCCGCAATCACCACAAACTTCGATATTTTGGGAGTAATTTTTGCGGGACATTTTCAATCACAAAAGTTGTAGAACAATTCCTTGATAAATAGGGCATTAAATTAATTTCATTTAAACCGAATCGCCATGTTTTGTTTTGTTACGAAAAGTTGAAATGCATTGACAAGTGCAGTAGTTCAAAAAAAATAGACAGGTACATCCAGCACCAGATGAGGCAATTTATGTGAAGATAGCAGACCGGTGCACCACCTAAAATTCACGAAGTTACTTGATGCACGGTGAATGAAACGCTGCCCCGAACAGCGATGGAATTAACTATGTTTATCTACTAATACAAAAAATATATCCTACTAATACAAAATAATATGTTTATTATTGAACTGATTTTTAGCAGTAATAGTATCTCTAAAGCAGCACCATGAGTTATAATAACACATGCCTATAACTCGATAAGGAAAATAGTTTTCCGCGCTTGTTCTAGTAGAACGAAGTTTTATCGTTTTGTCCAAATGTAAATGTAATTTTCGAATATCGAGCCGAAAATGGCCTCAATCGATTAGAATTGACTTACTGATGAAGAAGACAGAGTAAAACTTGATTATGTCCGTCCGGTCGGCCGTATACCTTCTAACATATTCTCAGAAAATATTAACTGTGCAATGACTGTTATCAAAAACCTTCTACAAGAGATCATTTCAATTGATATTGTCGTTTGAATATTACAGGTGAAAATGCAATTTTTTTTATGAAATTTCAACACCCCATATCTTTTGAACGGGGCCAAAGTTGGAGAAATGTTACAGGTAGAAAATGTTTCTTTTGACGTCAAGAATCTATGGTTAAAATTAACGCAGTGCTCAAAGACTCATCCTGTATATAGTATATTTATAACAAACTAAACTTCGAAGTAGTTTTCAAATATTCATATATTTAGATGCTTTATACTCGAGCATCATAAAAATTTAAATAGGACTTGATTCCTTTCTATCGAACGTTAATTCATCTCTCTTCACGGCAAGGTTTCGTACACCGACGCCACTGGTCGATCGGTTAACTTTTGACTCAGCTCGTCCGACACTTCTCTGTGGCCTACAACCTTAGGGTTGGGTATCTTCATCGATATTTTAGCATCGTTTTCAATTGACCTTTAAGATTTGCGGTCACTCCTGTTCTGACGACCACAGAATACCAATATACAAGAAATGAACTCAAACCGGGCGCCATATTTAGTAGTACAGGAACGAACCGGCGGGAAATTTGAATTACTATAACAGCGGATATTTTAAATTTTCTCAAGCATGCATGGTAAATATGCACTGAATTATGCCGTTCATGAGAATTCAGGTTGTGGCTTACATAGTTGTAAAATAATATCTAGAAGATCAATATGAATTAAAAGTAAGATTTCTAAATATTCACCTGAAAACATATTTCTCTTGTCATGCGTAAAGTTTAATGCTTCCGGTAGCCATGTTTGGTAGAGCATAAAACGTGTACTTTCATCCCTTGCTGACGACCATTGAAGATAATTGAACAGTCAACAATCAGAACCATAGAATGAATTTCAATAAAGTAAGGTGCCTTGTTCTAATAAAGAAATTCTAGAGTTGGATTTCTTTTTAATAGCTAGATTCTTCTTCAATTATTTTTTGAAGAGGGTTATTTATTTATTCAAAATAAGAATAATGTAAAACTATAAAAAACATATACATTGTATTCAAGCCACATATGCAGCAGACCTTGTCTGTATTGGAGAACGACATACAGGGCAGAATTCTTTGATATCATCAGAACAATCTTCACAAAGACAAACATGGCCACAAGGTAAAACAATTATCTGAAAAAAAAATAGAATCAACAACTTAGTCTGTTCGTTTCAATATTAGTCATACTTCAAGTGGATTTACTCGACACACAACGCAAGTTTGATCCTCGTTTATCTCACTACTTCTGTTTTTCTTCCTCCTCTCCTTCCGGTATTCTGCTAATTGTTTCTTGATTTCGGCATTTTTCAAATGATGAATACGTCGTTTCAAATACTTGTGAATCATATAACCTCCTATCACTACACCAATTGTTCCAAGAATGAAGCAAATGAACCTTAAACAAAATTTTTCATTTGAATTTGGAGTCAAAACTGGTTCTGCAAATACTCGAGCAACACACAATATTTCTATAAAAAAATAAACACAAAATAATAGATTGTATTGATAACCCATCTATTTTGTATAATTTTCACTTCACGACATGACTGGTTTCAGTTATCAAACCATCGTCCGGTGCTAGATAAAGACTGAAATATTATAATATATTAATACATTATTATATATTTATTTATTATAAGAGGGTGTATAGTTGTGATTCTTAAAGTCACCTGAGCCCACATCAGTGCTTTCAAAATTTTTATTATTTGTTTATCTGTTCCATTGAATCCTACTATGATATCATCCACATATCGGAAACAAAAAATCATTTTTTTGATGAATCATTTGTTTTCATGTTTATAAATGTGAATGTAAATACATTTTAATAAACGCAGTCTGCTTCTTTTCTGAGTTTAATTACTAAAATAATTTAATTGATCGAAAAAACAAATTTCCTTCAATGTTGTTACAGTGTTGGTAGCTACTACAGTTGACTATAGTGGTTTTTTAATGAAAATGCTTCCAGAATGCTAAGATATTTTGTAATTTCATTATTTTCAATACTCTGTAGCATTTGATTGTTTTCATAGATTTAATCTCTCCTTGTTTTCATGGACTGTAGAATAGCTATTCTTTGGTTCGTAAAAACACAAGTGAGCAAATATTGTTGAAACAACGTGCTTTTCTAATCACTAACAATTTTTTTTTAATGAAATGAAGTGATATTTGCTATAAGCAACATTGTAATTCTTGTTTTAAATTTGCATTACTCAGCTTCTAATTCCAGTATCATGTCAGGGGTTAAATTAAAAAGGAGTCTGATTATATCTACACATTCCTTCTGGTCAATAACCTTCATATATTGCAGGTCACTTATGAGTCCCGATTAACCAGTCGCTTTAACCAATATGTACCTAGATTCATCTGATGTTTATATATGCAATATTTTCTATAAGTGTAGGATAATGCGTTTGAGCCCTTTTCATATAAGGTTATAACCAACATGATAAGAGAATCATTATAACCAGTTTCAACTATAGTTGAAACTATGAAAATCAAATGCAAAATGAACTGTTTTTTTATAGTTTTCAAAGTCTAACTGCTGTATTCACCTGCTATTTCTCTTAGAACTCTCCAATTTATTCACTAATGATGTGACTGACATTTTAGTTAGATAGAATGGAGCACCATTTGAGGGAGGTTGAAGCTGCAAAGTGTTTCCTTCTTTGGAACATACCAATTCTCCAATTCCTGTTATCATCGTCCCTTTTCTAAGCATCATTTCTGTTGTTTGAATACCTCTCTGCCTAATTCCAAAAAAAAATCCCCAAATGTGATCCACAAACTTTGAATTAGTAGGATGAAACACATCAGATATCAAGTCCATATCTGTTTGGAATTTTATCTTTGGAATAATTTGATTAATAACTGCAAATAGAATTTACCAAGAATATCTGCTGCTAGAGGATCCACAACTTCTACTTCTACACCTTTATTTTCAATAGAAAACTGCATAAAATTATGTACATCCTGTATAACACGTTGAGCCTCATTCCAATAACCTGACGTGCCTCTTTGAACTACATGTTCCTTAATACTAAGCAACTGAACAACACCTTCAACATCTGAGTTATTGATGCTTATAATTGGCTTTCCCAAAGGTTTAACTATTCCTCTGAGGGATACATATGGCAGTTTTTTATCTGGATGGGTTATAACAACTTCCTTAAGATTGTTATTGATACTCAAATATGGAGCTTCCTAAAAATCGTTCCTCTCAATGAATATCAAACAGTATGGATCTCTGTTTAACTAAGGCTTACCTGAATTACCGCTATCGCGTTTTTGCTTTTGTAATAATTGCGGAGACATAATAAGAAAAAAATTGAATCAACCCCTAATACTATGGATTCCACCAAATAGTCCATTTCAATGTGTTCAAAAACGTATCATGTCTGCAGTAGAGAAGTAAATTAGTTGAAAAAAGGTATGAAATAATATGATAATTATTTGATTATATAATCACTTGAACATCTGTTAGTAGACATCTGGAAATAAGTCTTCATGATATTTATTAAGGAATACCTTTTCACAGCCTCTAAAATTTGAATATTAAATGTTCTTTTATTTTTGTTTCGTAAATTCAAACTGTCATGAAATTAAAATTTAGAACACATCTGACAGTAGATCTGGTGTACATCTAGAACATAGATGAATAAAAGAATCTAGAACTTCAAATTACCTACGTTGAAGAATAACCGAAATAGTCCGAAACATAGATAAATAAAAGTCCATGTGAACATATAGCAAGAGACTGTCAGAAAGTATTGTTCATTTTTTCAGATCGAAAAAAAAATCTTGAATTTTTTTCATGTTGGCCAGTGTAGAATTTTTCCCTATCAAAGCGTAGTAATTATGTCATGTGGGACGTATAGCTAGGTACTGTCGGAAAGTATTTTTCTTTTTTTTCAGAGCCGCCGTACCAAATAAATATTGAACTATTTTCATGTTGAACAGATTCGATATAAATAATCTGAAACCATTTTCGTTAGGCTACAAAAAAAGTAAAGATTTTGAAGTCATCAAAAAAGTTCTGAATATTCCTTAAACCTGTTTGTTTATCTAAACTATTTTAGAATAAAAATGAATAAGACTTGATTTCTTCTTATTGAACGTAAACGCAGTCAATTGATATTATTCAGCGTCAGAGCGCAGCGTGTCATTCACCACCGACGCCACTGGTCGATATGCTAACCCAGCCTGCTGTCTTCACACTGGTACAACTTTAGACATCTTAACCTCTGTCATACTTTTATTTATCTATGATCTATATCCACTGTTTTGTTTGCCGACGAATTTAATGATTTTTCTATTTTAACATTGTGTTAAGGGCTCAATAGTAGAAAGCCAATGTTGAACTGTTTTTGATATTTGTTCTGGGATATATTGTACAAATGTCTACCACCAATCGAAGAAAACAAGAAAGAAAATCTAAAATTTCAAATACACGCCCCCACAATGAACCAAAAAATGTTGCCGAGGATGAGGATAAAATGAATCGTCTGATTGCAAAAAAAGAGGCAAGTTATATGTCACATTTCCGGCTCACTTTGTTTATTAATTTGAAATTTTAGGGAACATCCTCTCTTGGGATTAGTGCAAGACGATCTTATAAAAATCAACCTGAAAATTTGTATAGGCGTAGACAGGAAAACCTGCAAGAAACAGAACAAGTTTCTGACTCAGAATCTGACTCGGAATCCGATACGACATATCAGTTTGAATCATTTCAACCCATATCTGATACGATACATCAGATTGAATCATTTGAACCCAAATCTGATACGACACATCAGATTGAATCATTTGAACCCAAATTAAAACCAAATGGATTTATCTCATACAGAATAATAGCACTAGTGCTACTTGCTAACGTCACATATTTTGCTCTCTTTACTCCAAAATATACTCATTCCAACACAAGTAATCTAGATAATCTCACACACTGTATAAACAATATGAAAGAAAACTTTCCTAGACAAGAAAAAATGTTTTGGCGTTCTATTATAAGTGGTATAAATTATACAGTTGATTCACAACATCCAACATCATTTATATTCCTATATGAAGATGCAGCTGAAACCACTACACAAAAACTGATGATAGATTTATCGAAATGTGTAGGTTGTATTCTACATATGTGTAATTCTTCTGCTGTAAATTTCAATAAAGAAGTCCTAGAATCTGAGAAATACTCTAAAATGGAAGATTATGGTTCAGTGCTATCTCACCTGAAAGATAAATTGAAGGATAACGGTTTGATGATAGTGGAGAATTTGGACACAGTACCTGAGAAATTTGCCCTTGCATTTCATAATATTTGCGATGAACATGCACCTTTTGTTGAACAATCTACTATTTTTTTCACAATGAAAATGGATAAATTTAAAGAAAAGCGTTTAAATGATTTGAGATATGTATACCATGTTCTCAAAGGAAAGTGGAAAAATATTGAGCATGATAAATTGGAACCTCTATTGACTAGAATTTCCAGTATGCTTTTGAGAGTATATCCTGAAGAATAATGATATCGCTGTAAAAAATTTTGAGCTCTCTATATTGCAATTGAAGTTGCCAAACTTCAAGGGGAGGTCCTTTAGGCGATTTGTCGTAAAAAAATGTCATAATAAATGTCTAAATATTGATGCTGGCCTTGCTGACTATTTTCAACACCTTCTCTGAGTTAGAAATACGTGTTTGACCTAATAGTCTATACATTTTTTTAAAATGTCTTTTACTCTCAATTTCTTCTAGAATAATTAGTGCAAATTTGTCAGATTGTAGTAAACATCCTAATACTTCAGGTCATCAACGATAGAAACTGTCTAATTTTATATTTGATCTTAGTTTAGTCATTCAATCACGAAGATCATGAAGGTAGAGCAAATTTTGATTTAGACTTTCTCTTGTCAGACTTCATATCATGACTGAATACAACCAAAGTTGATATGATATACAAAAACTTGTAGGTATAAACTCTTGACAAAATATTTATATTCAAGAATTTGTCTCAAGGTTTCGACCATGGATTATATAATTTTTTTGTTATAAATCACTTATGTGATCTCCCCATTGAAGTTTGACTTTTGGTGAAGTGAACACCCTGTATACGTACTTAAATGTTAAGGAGGCAAGCAGAAAGGATCTTCTGGCCTTTGGTAAATCAAATTGAAACACAATTATGTATGATGGATGCTCTTTAATATATCTGGCTTATTCTTGTGGAGGTTCTTTTCTGCTATAATTTTTGTGAAACATATTTTATTATACTATTTTTTTAATGAGTGATTAATATATAAGCATGTACATATTGAGAAAATTGTTGTAGAGTGATGCACAACAATGTTGGCTGTTTTTTTAAGTAAAATTCAAAGGATTCGAAAAATTTCATTGCTTTATTAAGAACGTTTTATTTTTTAATGGCTATGTTTCCTTCAAACATCATTATGATTATGAATCATAGCACCCAATTCTATTTAAATTTGTAATAAATTTTCTAATTTGAATTCTCTTCTGTATATATCAAGTTTTTCTACTTGAGATCACAGGGTCCGCTGTTTTGGCTCGATTTAGTTAACTCGAAAACCACTGAACCGATCTCGAAAAATTTCATCTTATTTTCCTCGATTTTAGCTACACTTTGAGAAAACTCATTTATTCTTATAATTAATATCAAATCAGCAAAAAAAAATTAAATCAAATTAACAATACAAAGTATATACGAGGGCCATTCAGAAACTAACCTCCGATTGGTCACAGTGCGGGTAGTGGGGGAGTAGCGCGCCATCTGTGCATTCACGCGCTCAGCAGGTCAGTCGGCATCAAGCCGTAGTCGAGTGAACATCGTACCTGCGCTAGTTTAGTTTTTGTGGCAGTTTGAAATGTGTGCTGCAATAGAAAATCCCGCCAAATGTGAGGTGCGTGCTGTTATAAGGTTTTTTACAGCCAAAGGATACTCTGCAGCAGCTGTTCATCGTGAGCTTTGTGCCGTGTACGGACCAAAATTTATGAGTGAAGGAGTTGCCCGTGAATGGGTACGTTCATTTAAAAGTGGACGAGAAAACGTTCATGATGAAGAGAGGAGTGGTAGACCATCATTGGTGACTGACGAACTCGTTCACACAGTTGATGCAAAAGTTCGTGAAAATCGACGTTTCACAATGGCGGAGTTATCTACTAATTTTCCACAGATTTCTAAGACTCTTTTGTACGAGATAGTGACAGCAAGATTGGTGACCGGTGACGAAACCTGGATTAAGTACGTGAACCCTGAGACAAAAGAACAATCAAAGATGTGGGCACATTCAGATTCGCCTACCAAACCAAAAAAAGCCCGGCAAGATTTTTCTGCCAGAAAACTGATGGCAACGGTGTTTTGGGATGCCAAAGGGTGTTGTTGGTTGAATTCATGGAACGTAGGACGACCATTAACCAAGACGTGTACTGTGAAACACTAAAAACATTACGACGGGTTATACAGAACAAACGCCGTGGTATGCTGACTTCCGGTATCGTTTTTTTGCACGATAACGCCCGTCCTCACTCTGCTCGCAGAACAACAGCCCTTCTTGAGTCCTTCAAGTGGGACGTTTTCAACCATCCACCTTACAGCCCAGATCTGGCGCCAAGCGATTATCACCTCTTCGTGCATATGAAGAAATGGCTCGGGCCCCAGCGGTTTGATAGAGACGAAGAGCTGGCTCAAGGCACAAGCGGGTGATTTTTATGCAGAAGGAATTTCAAAGCTTGTGAAGAGATACGATAAGTGCCTCAATCGTTATGGAGACTATGTCGAAAAATAGTGCAAAGATGTAGTTGTAAGATGTATATATTAAAATATTTTTACTTAACTTGGTGTATTTTTTTCAATTAACCGGAGGTTAGTTTCTGAACGGCCCTCGTACAATGAAGCACTTGCCAAATAAGTTTGCACTCCATTAATGCATAACAAGTTGTTTTTTCAAGTCAAAATTTTTTTCTCAACAGCTTTGCTATTTTTTATTTTCAATTTCATTACACTAGAATTATCCTTGATTAGCACCATTTTCCCAGAAGTTTTTCCAATTTGAAATTCTCGACTGATATGGACGCTTCATTCCGTGACGAAGAAGTTCGACTTCCTATTAGGTGAGCGTAATAATCTCAGGAAATGATCAGAATTAGGAAGTTAAACGCCAGATGAGTGGGGCTTAAGATCCTATTATCGGCACTAAAAAGGAGGAGGCGACAATAGACGATCAGGTTTTTGATAGGCCAATTGCTGCATGCCCATCTCAGGAAATCACCAGAATTTAGTAGTTGAACGACAGATGGGCGGGGCATGAGATTATTTGTCGGTACTGTAAAAAGGGGGAGGCGACAAGACGATCAGGTTTTACCACTAAATTCTGATAATTTCCTGAGATAATTTCAAAAACATGATGATAGCAAGATAAGTCGCTGTCCAATCAGAAATATGATTTTATCTGTTTATTGTCGCGTCCCTCTTTCACTCATCTGTCTAAACGATAGAGTACGATAGATTACTAAATTCTGATCATTTCTTGAGATTGTTATAAAAACTTGTTTGATGATTCAGTACTAAAACAAGGGCATTTAGCAAGTTAAGTCGCTGGCCACTCAAAAACCTGATCCTCTTGTCGCTTCCCTGTTATATAATGCCCACAATTAGATCTTAAGCATCGCCAATTTGTCGTTTAACTACTAAATTTTGATTATTTCTAGAGATTATAACAAAAACATTATGATTTAGTAATAAATAAGGGCATTTAGTAAGATAACACGCTGACCAATCAGAAACCTGATCGTCTTGTCTACTCCCCCTTTTTACAGTGCTGACAATTAGATCTCAAGCCCCGCCCATCTGTCGTTCAACTACTAAATTCCGGTCATTTCCTGAGATCATTACAAAAACATGATGATTCAGTACCAAAACAAGGGCATTTATCAAGATAATTCGCTGGCCAATCAGAAACCTCATCGTCTATTGTCGCCTCCTTCTTTATACAGTGCCGACATCAGGATCTAAACCACCGCCCATCTGGCGTTTAACTACTTAATTCTGATCATTTCCAGAGATTATTACAAAAACATGATTCAGTACTAGCACTAGGGAATTCACAAGAATAGGCACAGGCTATTCAGAAACCTGATCGTCTTGACACCTCCCTTTATACAGCAGCCACAATTAGATCTCAAAGCTAATGAGATGGCCAGATGTGATAGAGTGAGATAAAAAGTGATGCTATTCTACGCGAATTAGAGTGAGACAAAGTAACGTTTTATTAAGAGAGAGCGAGACATATAGTGACGACTTTGCTAGATTTTTAGTTATTATCACTCAAATTCTAACACACTTTGCACAAAAATTATGAAGCCCAGAGAAACAAAGCCGACATCAACACTCACAATTGCGATATCAAGTTTAGGGTAACACAAGGTAAAGTCGTTCGTATGAAATTCAAACGATTACGAAAAGATGCGTAGCAAACGAATGAACGTAGCACACTGAATGATAATAACTAGAAATCTAGCAAAGGCGTCACTATCTGTCTCGCTCTCTCTTAAAATAATAAGTTACTCTGTCTCACTCTAATTAGCGTAGAATAGCGTCACTTTTTATCTCACTATCACATCTGGCCATCTCATTAGCTTTGAGATCTAATTGTGGCTGCTGTATAAAGGGAGGTGACTAGACGATCAGGTTTCTGAATAGCCTTTGCCTTTTCTTGTGAATGCCCTAGTGCTAGTACTGAATCATGTTTTTGTAATAATCTCTGGAAATGATCAGAATTTAGTAGTTAAACGCCAGATGGGCGGAGCTTTAGATCCTGATGTCGGCACTGTATAAAGAGGAGGCGACAATAGACGATGAGATTTCTGATTGGCCAGCGAATTATCTTGATAAATGCCCTTGTTTTAGTACTGAATCATCATGTTTTTGTAATGATCTCAGGAAATGACCGGAATTTAGTAGTTGAACGACAGATGGGCGGGGCTTACGATCTAATTGTCAGCACTGTAAAAAGGGGGAGGCGACAAGACGATCAGGTTTCTGATTGGTCAGCGTGTCATCTTACTAAATGCCCTTATTTATTACTAAATCATAATGTTTTTGTTATAATCTCTAGAAATAATCAAAATTTAGTAGTTAAACGACAAATTGGCGGGGCTTAAGATCTAATTGTGGGCATTATATAACAGGGAAGCGACAAGAGGATCAGGTTTCTGGGTGGCCAGCGACTTAACTTGCTAAATGCCCTTGTTTTAGTACTGAATCATCAAACATGTTTTTATAACAATCTGAAGAAACGATTAGAATTTAGTAGTCTATCGTACTCTGTCGTTTAGACAGATGAGTGAAATAGGGACACGACAATAAACAGATAAAATCAGATTTCTGTTTGAATAGCGACTTATCTTGCTAAATGCCCTTGGTTTGGTTCTGAACCACCATGTTTTTGTAATTATCTCAGGAAATGATCAGAATTTAGTGGTAAAACGACAAATGGGGTAGGTTTGAGATCTAATTGTAGCTAGTGTATAAAGGAGAGGCGACTAGACGATCAGGTTTGTGATTAGCTGGTGGCTTTTCTTGTAAATGCCCTTGTTTTAGTACTGAATCATATTTTTGTAATAATCTCTGGAAATAACCAGATTTAGGAGTTGAACGACAGATGGGCGTGACTTAAGACCTAATTGTCGGAACTGTTAAAAGGAGGAGGGGACAATAGACGATCATGTTTCTGATGGGTCAACGCCTTATCTTTCCCTTGTTTTAGTACTGAATCGTCATGTTTTTGTAATAATCTCAGGAAATGACCAGAATTTAGAAGTTGAACTATAGATGGGCGGAGCTTAAGATCTCATTTTTGGAACTGTATGAAAGAAGTGATGACAAGACGATCAGGTTTTTGATGGTCAGCGGCTTATCTTGCTAATTACCAAAATCAAAAATTGACACAACTTTTATATGATAATCTTGTGACAATTGAATTACTCCGGTGACAATTGGATGGTAGAAAGCTCAAAGCAATGTGTTCTTACTTTTTTAATCACATTTATTAAAATTTACAAATATACTAACATAGAACATATATTTCTCGCATATTACTTAATCGTACTCATTTAAATCTAATATAATTTAAAATTCATAACACTTATTCAATACAAATTTATAAACTGAAAAATATACAAAGCCCCCATCTGGAAACTTGATTATGATTGAAAGTGTTTGGTCCTTTAAAGGAATTACAAAGTCTAATTAATATTAAAAAAATACAAATAGAAATGAGTTGCCGAATAAAGAATTCTAGGTACCTACTTTGTTTTGCTCCGTCATAAGAAAATAATAAAATTAAGGATTTTAATGGTAAACGTCATTTCATTCTTTTTTTTCTAACATCAAATATTCCTCATTTGGAATGTCCTGTATCAATAAAGTACAGATTGTATTCATTCTATACGTCTAATTCAGCTATACATTCACTTACGTAGTTTTAGTCTTTTATTATTAGATAATGAACTTAAATTTACAACAGTACCTTGAGCAGCCTCATAATTGTTAAAATTACATTTCCTTTTCATCTACTGAATTTCTATTTTCTTGTTATGGTATTAAGTTTTACATTGATTATTGCTCTTTGATTTCTTTCATCTTTAGTATAGGTAATAACATAATTCTTTTTTTCAACTGCTTATGTAGCTTCTACTTTAGTGCACTAGTAAGATCTAAAAGTTTCAAGACATTCAGCTGTTTACTGCGGCTTATCGATGATACGTCCATCTTTCCATGACTTATTTTCTGGCTCAAAAATGGCTAAGTTATCAGTTTAATCAGATCATTCAGACATAGAACTTTCACTGTATTCTTCAATTCGATGCATTTCAACATAAGACATTTGTTTACATGGATGTGGATATACCTACTTCAATCTACTCCAATCGTTTGAATCCATAAATAAAAAGAATTTAATGAAAAAAAGAGGTATTTGTTTCGAAAAGCTAATTGAAAGATTTTAATTCAAAACTTCAAAATTATTGAATAATTCTCCAAATAGAAATGCAAAATAATGTCAATATCTTTTGAAGTGCTGAAAAATATCGAGAATTCACTCAGGTATGTATAATCGATTCATATCGATCGTAGATAAAATATCATATTATGCAACCTACCTACCAGAGCTATAACTTACCAAGTAGTTACTTGGTAACTGTTGCTTCTGATTTTAAATAAACATTTTTCAATTATTTTAATTCATATTCTTCTATTAGAGTTTAAATATTATGTTTTTGAGACATCTTTTAAACTTCGAAATTCGATGTATTGTAATACCTACATACGCTGTCACTACTATGTAAATTTTACATTTTTTCGGCTATTTCTACGTGGTTGTCATAACTCTTTGAAGAAATATACACGTTAGATAGTTTATCTGCCGTTTTTACAAAGTTCTCAAAATATCCTCAAAAAGATTCAGTAAAGGAGATATAAAAGTGATTCTTATATCAATAGGTATCTATATGAAAATTTGGCGTGATTGAAAGATTCGTATCTATCCATTTCAATATCTTTCTACTTCTTGAATAGAATTTGCATCCGAGACTTTGTTCGCGCTTACATGCGCGATTTCCTACAATCTTTCCGTGACGGACAGACGGGCATCGCTTTTCAATGTAGGACTCCGAACTGCGAAGGACACCAGGATACCAAGAGCTATGAGGATGGCACCCAAAACATTGACAACTATACCTTCCTCTTTCCATTGTGAATATTCATCGCTGTAAAAAAATAAAAGATGTTAAAACTTGTTCATGCATTTATGTTGAAAAGGATTAAATGTTAATTTACCATGAGTTCCTCAGAATTTATTGAATCCGGTGTTTCGATGATTTCTGTGAAGTGATCGTTCATTATCCTGATACAAAATGAGTGATTTGACAGTAACTTCAATAGTCAGGGGAGTCACTTAGGCCCGTTTGCACCAACGGCCCTTAAAATGTAGCTTAGCTAAGTGCCTCTTGAAGTTAAGGGTCGCTTAAATTCATCTCCAGTTGCACGACTGTCACTTAACAGAAACTTAACTAAGCGACGATTAACTTTCTCAATCTAGTGACATTTCAGTATTTCATTTCTCCCTAGATCAATAAAGCGATTTCATTGGCTACAGGCAATATTTGATGTTCTGTGGTTAAAGAAATTTTAAATATTTCGTCTATTCTATGGCAGAAATATTTGTTTTTAAATTAATATATAAATAAACAAGCCCGATATGGTTTTAATTAAAGACTTTATACGTATAGACGCCTAGGAAATTCTCTTTCCACAATTTCTTCTATTTCCAAGTCGTCATGAAATGCATCAAATTCATTAAAGAAGTCCATCATACAAGTTAATAGCGTTGTTCGAAGCATATAATACAATTACAATTAATATTATTTCAGTCACATTTGTTCGAAAATCACAAAGAAATACTAGACAAATATTTGGAAAACCAAACAAATCAAATTATTTTAGGTTAGAATCATAGATAAATACCAAAATAAATATACATTTACCGTTGATCTATGGGTAGAATCCGCCCTTGGCCATGAATGAGCACTTAAAGTTAAGGCTCGCTTAAGGGATTTAAGTGCCGCTTAACAGTTGGTGCAACACCATTTAAGTTGAGGATTCATTTTAAGGGACGCTTAACGCTAAGTGTGGTTGGTGCAAACGGGCCTTAGATGTGAAATGGGTATACGTACCAGTCAATCAGCATCACGTCATCCAACAGGATCTTACTTGGACATTCATGGACAAGATAGGGATCGTGCAATCAAACGAGTGTCGTGAGCCGCGCCATCAGTGATCTATAACGTGCAAGTGCAAGCCGGGTGAGAGTTTCGGCTACGTAAGTGAGCACCGGCAACACATATTGGTCAAAACCTGTCTCTTACTATTCAATTTGAAGGCACCATTATAACCTTGCCAAAAGCCAATTCTGCATTTAATAGAATGAATTGATGACTCATTTATTTTGTGAAAATCCATCTTGAATATTAAAAGAAAACAATTATTTTTGCCTAATTTTCACTTTATTAATGCTATTACACGACCGGTTTCGGTTGTTAAACCATCTTCTGGTGCTAGGTACAGACTGAAATATTTCGTGTGTTTAAATCTATGAGATGTTCAAAAGTGGTGAATGGTTTATTTCTATTTGGGTGTTAAGTGGGGACAAATTGGGATTATTGAACAGATTTCTTATTTCCATAGCTTCCAGCAAATTTAATTTCAGTCCTTTTTCGCATTTGTGAAGGATTTTAAAATTTACGATATCCATATGATGCTCTTCAGTCACGATATGATCATAAACTGCGGACTGTTTACCTGATTTCAGATGTTCTTTTAATCTGGTCTCAAAATTTCGGCCGGTTTGACCTATATATGCAGCGTTGCAATTTTTACAACAGATTTTATAAACACCTGAAGTTTTCTCGGGTTTAAGTTTGGATTTTGTGTTATTTAATATTTTACCTAGGTTTGGACGTCCTGAAAATGTTGTTTTAAAATCGAATTTAGAAAAATAATTTTGGATTTGAATTGATAATTCTCAGAAATAAGTGATATGCTTGAATTTATTAGTAGGTTTTTCTGTGGTAGTGTAAAACATTAATGGTTTTCAGTTTTCTTTTGTTTTCAATTAGTTTGTTTACTAGGATTCTCGGAAAATTATTATTAGTTGCAATTTCTTTGATTTTATCAATTTCCGATTGTAAGTTAACGTTTTATAAAGGTATGGTGAATGCTCTGTTAATCATAGATTTCAGAGTTGCCAATTTATGATTATCAGGACTGGAGGAATCATATGGCTTCTGAGTTGGTGCCTTTTCGGTAGATGTTAAAGTGGAATGTGTTTCTATCTCTACTTATGGTCAAATCTAGAAAGTTAATCGCTTTGTTGCATTCAATTTCCAATGTAAATTTTATTTTGGGGTGAATTGAATTGAGGAAGTCAAGAAACATTTTTATTTGTCTATTTGTTCCGTTGAATCCTACTATAATATCATCAACATACCGGAACCCGAAAATGACGTGTTTTTTTGATAGGTCATTTGTTTCTATGAATTCATTTTCAAGGTAATTCATGAATAAATCTGACAATAATGGGCTCAAAGGTGATCCCATCGGTAAACCTGAATTTTGAAAATATAATTTGTATTCTAATTTAAAGTAATTTTGGGATAGGCAAATTGAAAATAACTTCTGAATTTTTGAAATTAAGAGGGGGTTAACTTTATTTTTACGAAGTGACTCGACAACTAGGGGTAAACATTCTTTTGCTGGAATGCTAGGGTACATATTTTCTACATCAAAAGATATTAATTTCATATTTTCTGTGCTGTTTATTTTAGATAATTAGTCAATTAAATCTTTGGCACTTTTTAAACTATATTCTGGTGAAAATTTCGATAGATTTTTGAATTTATTAGATAAAAATTTTGATAGTTTACCTGTAGGTGTATTAATATAGGAAACTACTGGTCTAACGGGATTGTCTTTTTTGTGGAGTTTTATTAAACCATACATTTCTGGAGGCGGTGGATTCCTTGGAAGATGCTTCTTTATTTCACATGGCGTAGAAAAATGAAGATTGCAATCTTCAAGAGCTCCTTTTATTTGTTTGTATGTATGGTCAAAAAACACATTTCTCGAAGAAAACACGAGTATTGTAATAATTAAACAAACACAAGCAACAGTCAAAGCAATAAACAAGCTTTCGTAACTGAAAACATAATGGTCATGCAAAAATAGGCAATAAAAAACATTCTCTATATTTCTTTAATTTCATACTCAGTTGTAAAAACTATAAATTAAAAATTATTAAGTATGTACAATACAAATAAAACATGAGTAATACATTTAACAGATGATTCGATAAAGAATTCCTCAAATAATTCTTGAAATATCGATGGAAATTCCAAAGGTAAAAATTAAAAATTTATTTGCTTATATCTAAACTTCTTGAAGTATGATAATATATATAGATATCAACAATTTGAAATGCGGTAAAATACTGAACAGTCTTTTTGAAAATATCATCTATGAAAATATAGACGAGTAAATGTTCATAATATTTCTTGCCTTATACAATATCTTTACGTTCTATCAATAATTTTACGACGTTCATTTATCCTTCGAGGTTCAGAGGTCAGGTGATCTGATGAGGACATTCGGCCTGTGCCTGAATGAATCTCTATGCAGGATGTATCCGAATAAGATCCCTAAGACAATGAGAGTGGCCCCTATTGTATTGACAACGTAGCCTTCTTCCTCAAATTCTGAATATCGTCTTCTGTATGTGCAGAATATTATAATCATCAGAAAATAATTCAATGCGGGAATTAATAAGATGAAATAATCAAAAAGTCCACAAGTAGCAAAAAAGTAAGAAGATGATACTAGCTGACAAGTGTTTCTTCTTGTCGGCTTCGTCAGGGCATCTCCTTCATTCCAAGGTTGCCTTGCCCTGACGAAGATAATGCTGACAAGAGCTATCTTGTTTTCGTGTTGCTACTTGTGGATTTAGCCGTGAATCCTTTATTCAAATCGGTGTTAATAATCTTTCAAATTATGATATCGAAATTTGAGAAACTCTTCTGAAAGTTTCGACTCCAGTGTACTGTTTTGGAAAAATAAAACACTAAGATTTACGAGTATCTAATAGATTTTTCTTTCGTCTTATTATTTTTCTCTTCATTTTGAGTTCTTAGTAGTGTCTAGTGAATTAAAGTTGATGGTCCATAAATATAAAAACATTAAAGAAACCTTAATCAAAAAAAATATCGAGAAGTTTGAAAAATGCAGTCGATTCAATGCTTCATGCAAATAAACAAAAACAAAAAGCTATAATATAATGCATCACATGACATTATTTTATCACATAAATGTATCAGAGATAAAAATGCCATCTTAGGGCTTAATATTAGTTAAGTGAAATATACGTACCCAAGTTTGAACATGACTTTTTCTGTTAAGCCCGTAACACACGCAGCTATTGCTAACATGAATGTTGTTAATCCAAATGAAGCATGGATGGGTACCATAGCCGATCTGAACCCAGCTGTCGCTCCCTCGCAACATAGTAGGATTAAAAAACTGAAGAAACCTACCACGAACTGAAAGAAAGTAAAACCATATTGAAAAAAAATATAATATATTAATGTTATGTGAAAAATGAGTTTTTTTTAAGTATTCGATTACTCATTAAGTACTCGTCAGATATCAAGAAAAATTTGTGCATATATGAAGCTTATTGATATTTTACTCATTCTGGAAATTCCTTTTTGGTGGTCTGTAGTCACGAGAAGATGTAGGAGTTTTTTTTAAAGAAATCACATGAGTTTCAAAGCTCCTGACCTCACGACAGTACTTTTATATATTCATTGTTATGTATCTCTATTCATTAAAATTCACATTAGGTATACTTTTTTCTCTAGCTTATGATGTCCACTGTTGGACATTTTCTGCAAAATTTTAAAAAATGTGTATAATTTTTTTTTTCTTCAACGCCCTGTATCTTGAATACGGATGGCGTTACGAAAATTTTTTACTGAGTAAACCCCAATTATTTTTCAGTTTTCTACCTATCCTAGAGAAGGGGTTAACTTTTATTTTTTGAACACTTGTATACACTCTAAGAGGGATAATATGGTATCTTCACTTTGCCACAGGTCTTGGTCCAAGTAATAGGTCAACAGAACTAGATTCAAATGTAATTTCGCCTCAACAACGGGTTTTAATGAATGACAAATATGATTTAAACGAGCAAAACAACTACTTCCGTTGATATTAACATCTTTATTCCTCTCATAACGACATTTCACGGTATAGCACGCACACTAATAAAATCTTTCGTAAATAAATATATGCATGTTCGTGTGTTCGGAATTATTCATAGAAATGTAAGGATACTGGCGTCTAAGACATTAACCGTCGTGTAAATGTACTCGACGTAACAAATAAATCATAAAAACCAACGGCTGATCTTTTACCGAATTCTGAACGTGTTTGACTAACTGTAAGGTCAATTTGAACATCTACCTAACGGCTTACTGTGTCGTGTTCAACAGAAATCTCTGCGGCCAATCAAGAACGAAAGAGATATTCACCTCCATTGAGTTAAATGAATTTCTGGAAGTTATGCTATGTGAAAACGCTTATACGGTTGTCGTGCCTTTTAAATTTTAAATTTAAAGTCCGTAGATTGAGGGTTCGAGTCCCCCGGAGATCATGGTTTTTTGTGTGTCTGGTGATGGTTTACATTAAATATAATTGATGCTACGTAGAGACTAAGAGCATAGCACAACTACTGGCACATAAGAAAGAACAAAAAACTTAGGGGAATGAACAGTCTAGTCGATAAAAAGGAGGTTGAATGTTGTGCATGCAATAATTTTTTCTGATCTACTTTCATTCAAGGACAAATTTCATCAGGTACAATCGTCAATCGCCATGACAAAGTGCACACAATGAAAATCTCTTTGAATAACTATTTAAAAAATTACTGCACCCCTGTAAAGTAGATACGAAACCTCACCAAAGTAGTACCACTTTCCCTATTTAAGTTGATGGGGATGGCTAAGGGTGCAACAGATCCTTCAAAAATGCATAAAAATTTGGTAAAGATGAGACAAAAATTTACTTATTTCAGGATTTTGTTTCTAAATATTTTCTTCAGAGGAAATGAATCTGTTCCATGATTTTGCTGGAATCACAAACCATAAAATACAAGGTGTAACTAAATAAATGTAAAATATTTAAGGAGGTGATTCCTCATCGAAAAAAAGATGATCTTTCATATAAAGAAACTTAATTGGAGTATCCCTTGTTAAGATACAGCCCTCAAAGGGAGTACATAAAATTTGTATAACAATTTTTTTCACAAGCACCAAAAAAGTTACAATATTGAAATTAACCTTACGTTTCCTACTAACAAAAAGACACTTATCTAGTTATTTATTTTGTTTACCCCACAGACCAGTTATCTATAGACGTTTCACGCAGGTTGCTGACCTTGAAATTAAATTTTAGTACGATACGTAGATGTAGGTGGCGCAAAGATTCGTCTTTTTCGGTTAACATTGGCGTGAGCCGTCTATGGATAACTGGTCTGTGATCCTAACAGTTCTTAACCAAACTATTTCCATAAACGTGAAGTGGAAATATTTCTCATTATAAGAATGGGTCATTTGAAATTGATAATTTCATCATTTATCCCATTTTCGACCCACCACATATGTTGAAAGGAATAAGAAACAATTTCATCAAGAAGAACATACAATATGTGAAGGATAATTTTTTCAAAATAGCAAAATGGAAACGTATAGAAACTGTTTATGAGAACGCCAACAATGCTGATTCTTATTCAAAGGCACTTTCGCATCTTTCTGATAAGCATATTTATGAAAAAAAAAAATGAAAAGATGAAGGTAAAACATGCTGCTCAGATATTTAGCCAAAAGCTGGCTTCAAATTTACGATTAGTTGCCCAATTTGGTAAATGCAGATGTGAATGATTATTGATTTCTCATCAGGTACATGTATTTTTAGTATAACAGTTGAATTATATATTATTATAGTTAATACTTGTACTTTCACTGGTTTTAGTAATTTATATACTATTTTGTTATGTTATAAAATATTCATAATTTTTATATTATAAATTAGAATGGCATTTTGTAAGAAATTGATTATATCATCAGTCTTCATTATGTATCTCCTTTTCTTTACTATATAATGAACGATTCAGATTGAAGTTAGAATAGTGTCATAAATTGCCGAATTCGTATTATTTGGTCATTAACTTTTTTTGTAATTAACAGATAGAAGAGGGGAGGAAAATTTTGAAGACACTGCCCACCTACTATCATTATTTGACCGTTTATTTGATTCAGTTAATGGGTCAAATAAATTGCCAGATAGAGGTAAAAGTCTGAGCATATCGCTTTTTGGAATGTCGAAGCTCTACCAATTTTAGAGACCATGCAATTTCAAAAAAGGTCACCTAGGGATCAAGCAAGACCCCCAAGTTTAAAAAATTGGTCTTTCACCATAAATAACATAAAATCAATTTGGGATATTTTGAAGAAAAAGGTTTTGAATATCTCCTAAGTAGGAGATTGAATCAGGATCATCTTGAAAATGCATTTGAGCAACTAAGAAGCTTTGGAGCACAAAACAATAATCCTTCAAGCCATCAGTTTGTTGGAATATATAAAATTTTACTCTTCAATATGACAGTGTCGATGTATAAGAGTACTTTTAATTGTGAAGAAGATAAATGTGAAAACATATTCATTAAATTTGAAGCAAAATGTGTGATTACAAATAATAAATAATTTTTTTAAAAGTTTGAAAATTAGTGTATTCTTCTCGATATTTAGAGCTTTATAGTATCACATGATGCAAAAACATCGTTTAATATCCAACGAAAAACATCATCGTCAATGTTTTGATGAATGTGAAGTTTTGAACGAAAATGATGAACTTCAACAATGGGAATTTTACATGGTATTTTTGTCTCACGAACTGAAAATCTGAGAGTGAATAATTTTCAGTTTATTAAGTATTTTACACCTCTTCTGAAACAACAAAATTGGTGTAAAGCATTCGATATAATTTCAAGTCTACCCAGATTTTCTCGTCGAGACAAAAATCTCTCGTATAATTCTCATTGTTCAAAATACCAATTAAGTAAAATATTCCTGGAACTACATTCAAAATTCCCGCTACAATCCCCGCTTTACGATTCAGTACGATACGTAGATGTAGGTGGCGCAAAGATTCGTCTCTTTCGGTTAACATTGGCGTGAGCCGTGGTCTGTGGTTTACCCCATGGTTGTAAGGGTGGGAAACGCAACCCCTAAAGTTTATTTCCAATGTAACTTTTTGTCTTATAATTTGTTTAGCATTTAAAAATTTATTTCCGATAGCCTGTTTCATTCCAAACAAAAAATGTCTCATGAGTTTTTTGCCCAAAATAAACCAGTTCGCAGCAAAAAATTATTTTACGAACAACTACAGAGATAGGTACATCATCATAATACGAACTAGATTTATTATTATTCTGTAGTTAGTACCTGCATTGAACGACTAAATGGTAAAAAACAAAACTAATTAGGTTAATTTCAATATTGTAACTTTTTTGGTGCTTGTAAAAAAAATTGTTATACAAATTTTATGTACTCCCTTTGAGGGGCTTTATCTTAACAAGGGATGCTCCAATGAAGTTTCTTTATAGGAAAGATTCTATCTTTATTTCGATGAGGAATCACCTCCATAAATATTTTATACTTATTTAGTTACACTCTGTATATTAGAATGAATCATGTCAAAGTCCTTTTAGAACTATCAATAAAAGTTAATATTTGATTCTTTAAAAATAAGATATCTTATGATGATGGGCAATAAATATTTACAAATTTCATTGTACTCTATTTCAATTTGTACAATTTATGATTCGTACAAGTTCATAAAAATCCAATCTTGAGTTTTTTCTACATATTCATCTCATAAATAAACTCTTACTCTACGGATTTCAACATTGTATTCCAGTTCAATATGTCCTTCGAGATAAAAAAAATTATATACCCTTGATTCCTATCAAACGAATTCCATTTAAAACGATTATATTTATCTCACGATGGCAATTTCAAAAAGAGATCTAGTAATGTTTTTGATGACATTTGAAAGATTTTTGCTAATATATTGGGTCTGTGGAAAATCTTGAGACACCCTGTATACCTAACACTCTCCATCAAGTCTCGATCCGTTCAAATGCTCATTGGTAATCAGGAATCGTGTACAACCTCAGCATAGCCATGATAACGTTATACTGTCTGCCAATTATCATTTAACTGAATTTCCCTTCAGCTACAAATAAACACATCAAGACCCTACTGTTCGGGTTGTGTATTATAATTAGGTTTGTATACAAAGATGGCCATGTGCAATGCGTAATCCAGATATCTGATAGTTAATTCGATTTATTGATAGATGGATAGTTCACGAAGAAATATAGGGATTTCAACAAGAAACAACGATTTCCATAGTGCATCTTACCGAAAGTCGTGCCAAGAAGGAAGGAATGTAATTTTAAAAATGTAGAAAAGCACTGACGTGAGTTCAGGAGATTTCACGCGCTTGTTATCTGTAACGAGAACTCTGGTCCTTTCTCGAACTGTGAAACATTGCAGAATCAAATGACATAGATAATGAACAATAATCGAACTTACAGTTTTTCTTCATTTTTCTTTCAGCCAAAAGCTGATTCTATTTCTAACCCCTTTTATTAATGTATAAGATTTGAATTGTTACCGAAAATTGACATATTAATGTCATTCCTGAAATTCAATGAATCTCTCGTTCTATAATTTATCTATATATGCCTATATCAGTTCATGAAAAGTTAAGTTATAATTCTACGAATGTTGCTATATTCTCGCAACAAAGGACAATTCTTGGAATTTAGGGCAGCGGTCGTTACTTCCAAGAATGCTTTCTATCAGACGGAATTTTGGGAATCCCTGAAGCTGAACAGGTACTTTCCATAGCTCAGCTACCTGTACTTGAGATAGTACGGATTGAAAATTTTTTTTTTAATTTTTAAAAATTTTCTAGCGCGACGATTTCTGCGAAATTTTGCGAGCCGTTTTGTTGCAACCTCCCTGCACAATATTTCAAGTATCAACTTGATCGGATGGATATTCTAGTAGTTATTGAGGAAATAAAATTTCAGATTCTCATAACTACTGAACCATCCGACGGATTTGGCCCAATAACGAACTTGACCGAGATATTTGGACAATTAACCTATTCTGAAAATATGAAAACTCTAGCTCATCTCTTTTGGAGGCTAGAGAGGATACGGCTGGCTGGACAGACTCAACTTTCGCCAAGAATTCTTCATCGGGGAGTTGAACCCAATCGATTGAGACCATTTTCGGCTCGATATTCCAAAATCACAGACATTCGGGCAAAATGATAGGCACTCTGTTCGGGTGAACAAGAGCGCCAAAAGGAAAGCTTGCTTCTCTTTTTGAGTATCTCAGTATCTTATTGCTTTGTGACAATTAGCTTAGAAATATTTTTTTTCATAAAGGAGTTCAACCCTTAGAGCACTAGGCACTATAGAGTATACAGTTACTGATACAAAGGTGAATTCAAGGCAAAGGAAGGTCATGTCCCTCTTTTTTTGACTTGCCAAGGCTCTTGACCTTAAGTAATAGCTTTCCCATTGTTTCATTTATATTTCTGAGAAAAGAAAATTGAGATTTCATTCGATTAACTTCGAAAATGCCCACTGATAAAATACCCTGTAATATTACCTGTATGGCGAACAGTCCCATCGTAACTAGTCCAATCCAACTGTGCAACGAATAAAAGTTTGGTATTGGTGGGTTGGCCAGGTTATGTGAATCCAGAACAGCTAAGAAACCAAGCGCCACGCAAGGTATCGCCAAGGCGTGAAACACTGTATGAAGAAGCTTCACATAGATTCGTCGACAACATCTGCATATCCTGTAGAGAAGAATGGCTGCAACAAGAAATTAGAGTCTTATATTGCAATTAGTAGCTTGAAGTTAAACCGTGACCGGTTTCAGAGTTATTGGAACTAGCACCGATTGATGCCGAGTGGAGCATAGGGATGAAAGCGATGTGATCTCTAAACGCCTAAGAGATTTTGTGAGCTTTAAGGTTGTTTTCGCAGTACCTCTCCGTTTAATAGCCCAGTCATTTTAGGGGTTTCACCTCGGAATGAAAGATAACAAGCAATAAATTGGTACAAACCTTTGTTTTGTCGTGCTAAATGTTGTCTCAAAAGTCACAAATGATACCGTGTCCGCGTCTTAAGATATTGAAGGCTAAAGGTCATAAAAATCTGTTTTTTTTTTTCTATTTTTCTTCGGAGCCTTTGCCGATACAGCTGTTTAGTCGTCGGAAAGGGATTCTATATTGAATATACTTCTTGTCTCGGGGGTTTTCCTATGATGTGGCTGCACATCTGTTCGTATTTTTGCCAATACAAGATGGTGGTTCGTTCCAGCATTGGCGGAATCTAGTGATCGTACGTCCTGTATTCTTGTCGGATGGATATTTTTATTTGAGACCACGTAGTCTATTATTGACCTATGCCCTCGTGTATTTTCGAAGGTGTATTTATGTTGTGGTTTTTGTGGGTAGAAGGTGTTCCTTTGCCCCTGTTCTTGGTCTCCGCTAATTTGTGCTAATATTCATATTTCATGGAATTTTATCAGTACGAAAAAGCTGTAGAGAACAATGAGATATTTGCAAACAGTGATATTCTACTCAAACAATTTGTTGACATCCAAGATTTAAATTGCTGTGTCTCCAGAGAAATCTGATCATCAAATTTACGGAAAAAAAGTTGTGGAATAGCGTTGTTTTGTTTTCATGCACTACTTGTGTTAACCGAGTCGTACTAAATGAAACCAAAAGGATGATATTCGTGGTAAGAAGTCACTTGCCAATTTAAAATTGCAGTTTCGTTATGGTTGGGATATTCGATGTTGATTCTCACGATAAATGAGTGTATCGAGTCTGACTGATATCTTGTTAAACGAAGGCAACTCCATGAGAAATTAGGAAATCTTTTATAAAATATTCAGTATTTGTAAGTATCTGGACACGATAATCTAATCTTTTATAAAATATTCAGTATCTGTAAGTATCTGGACACGATAATCTAGACGCGATGTATTTTTGAATTTCTCGACTATAAAACTTTTCCATGAAGGGTGTTGAGCATCAATATTGTCACTCAAACCACTCGAGCAATAATAAAACAATTTTTTTCACTTTAAAAATCTATGGATATTTGGTTAGTAACGCCATCTGGTAGTTAGGACTTATTGACCAATGTAGTATGACTAAGATATACTTATATTTCCGAACTTTTCTCGTACCTGCTAAATCTTTCTATTTCTTCTGGAAGGTTTCCTTCAATTTTGAAAGAATGTATTGTTGTGCCCATTTTTAAAAAGGGAGATCCTCACAGCATCTCAAACTATCGACCTATATCCCTTCTGAGTTGTTTCTCCAAGATTTTTGAGAGAATAGTTTTGAACAGAATGCTTAGTTTCTTGAATAGGTTTAATGTGATTACCAGTTCCCAGCATGGCTTCAGGCCTGGCCGTTCTACTGAGACTGCTGCTATTACATTCGTGCAGACCGTTTATGAGAAACTGGACGATGGGTTCTTCGTGGCTGGTCTGTTTTTCGATCTGTCAAGGGCTTTTGATTCCTTAAGGTTCACATTCATGCTGAGCAAGTTTTACAATCTTGGATTTAGGGGTTTATTCCTTGATTGGTTAAGAAGTTATTTGGCGGAGCGCAGTGTGAGGGTTAGAGTCGATGGTGCTGACTCCGGGAAATATATGCTTGGCATGGGAGTTCCCCAGGGCTCGGTTCTGGGTCCATTGTTATTTATTTTGTTCATAAATGACCTACCTGAACACATCATCGCACTTGTAGTAGCGCTTTTTGCTGACGACTCATCTTTTTTGATTGCGGCAAGGAGTTTTGAAGAGCTAGCTGCTGGAATTTCGGCTTTACTGGATATGTTTGTATCTTGGTGCAGCAGAAATGGCCTAGTAGTGAATGTCGATAAGACTGTGTGCTTACACTTCAGTCTTAGGGATATGGGTAGAAATCAGGTGCTGACATATAGGAATCTATCTCTTTCCCCAAATGATTCAACTAGATTTCTTGGAATTCAGATCGATAAATTTTTACGTTGGAGTGAACATGTAGAAAAGGTTTGTAAAAAATTAAATAGCGCCTACTACGCTCTCAACAAAATTAAAAACCTATTTCCTCTCCGATCCCTTCTGGATGTTTATTATTGTCTTGCATACCCACATTTGTCATACAATATTCTGATCTGGGGTAGTGCATCTGACTTGGACAGAATTCTTGTGTGCCAGAAGAGAATACTGAGAAGTATCTTTAGAATACCTCCTCAGGTCTCCTGTCGACCTCTTTTCATAACTAATAGGATCATGACAGTTGCATGCTTGTACATATACAGATGCCTCCTACATGTAAGGTCCAACGAGGGATCTTTCAAGAAGCTGTCAAGTTATCATCAATATTCGACGAGGAAAGGGGATGTACTGCTTATACCCAAGCATAGAACATCAAGGTTTGAACGCTATCGCTATCAGAGTATACGAGTATACAATCACTTGCCAACAAGTTTTAAAAATCTTAAAATAATTCAATTCAAGAAAACCATCAAGAAACTACTACTGTGCAAAGGCTACTATTCAGTAACTGAATATTTGTGTGATTTTTCACTGTTATCTTGGTCTTGTGACCATTAATGATTTGTTTTCTATTTTGTATTGTTATGATTGACTTGTCCCATACTGTATTGTCCAACGGGATCAATAAAGTTTATTATTATTATTATTATTATTATACTTACAGAATCCACTAAATGTGATGAAGCCGGCTACCATAAGTACCGGATGTAAGTTGAACTGTTTTTTTGGATTTTCTTGCCATGCGAAACCACCATGGTAATTTATGACCCAGAAGAGTGTGAGACCAAGGGATCCAAGTAGCAAAATTGTGGCTAGTACTATGACTAAGGTGTATTCCAGCCAATTTCCACAGCCCCATTCGTTTTCGTCCTCATAATGTCTATGACTGTAACAAAAATTACAAATGAAGTTTTCATTTTCTGTTGAGAACACCCTTAGATATGTCGATATCAAAGCTTAGCTTATATTGCTCTCACAATTAGATTTCTATAATTTTATCATGAAAAGAGTTTTCCACAGGCGCATTACTCAAAATTGAAATCAAAATCAGCAAAAAAGTTATTGGTTTATCCATCGTGAGTTGTCAAACTGAATCAGATATTCGGAAAACAACTAGAAGTATTTTTACTACGCCACTGACTTAAAATTTTAATTATTCATTACACAGAAAGAGACATAATTATGAAGGATCTGTATGGATAAAGAGGAACTTTGATCCCGACTAATTTGAGGATAGCTTATCCATAATGAATTATGATTAGAAAACATGACAAATGCATTCATTAATTAGGTACCTGCATAGGTTCGGGCGATGATGTGATACTTAGAAAAATGTGTTAGTGGGTGCTTACAAACGTAAGCACTCATGATGTGAATGTCAATTCTAATAACATGATTTGAATGGAGATTATATTTTTTTCCTCTGGTCTTTTGTAATTTCGTTTTTAAAAGAAGATTTTTTTAAATTACCTACTCTATGACTGTAACTGTTAACTGAATTCGTATGGTAATGAACGAGATGTGTGTATGTTTCAAAATTTGGGATGATCCATATTGGGAAATTTGTTGTACCAGAACACTTGATAAAAAAACATTCATGACAGATTTAATCAACATTCAACAAAATCTTTATTACCAAACATAAACATTTTTTGCGTCTAATTGGTCACCATAATGATTCATTTCTAAACATCTTCAATAACTTGCAACGATTTGCACGCCACTGACGTTATTCCGTACGGGCACCCGAATTATGGTTGAAATTTGAAGTAGTTCTCTTGCAATAGAATATAGATGTGTTCTATGCCGGTGATCTGTGTTCCGCGAAGCTAACCTCGAACGGTCAGCGTAGTTTTTTCTCTCTGTCGAGATTAGATGCCTAAAAGTGACTCTTGTGGGTCAAAGATTTGCGAGAAAAAGATAACTATGTTCGGTAAGTGTTTATTTCCTCCCAGGAACCGAAATTTTAGTTCTTTTTGGCACTTTAACATGAGAGCACGTTTTTGCATTGACTGCTTTCAATGATCCTCACTTCATCCGATTGATATCTTAGGAGTTATTGAGGAAATCAAATTTCAGATGATCATAACTGCTGAACCGTTCAACTGATTTGGCCCAATAAAGAACTTGACTGTGATATTTGGACAATTACCCCATTCTGAAAATATAAAAACCCAATAAGGGGACCATTTTCGTCTCGGTATTCGAAAATTTTAACCATAGAAATGTCATTTAATTTAAGTTAGTTCTGATTTAAAAGCTGAACAATTATATACATTTGGACAGAACATGAGATCGCGCGTAAAATGAAACTTTTTTAATTTCCCTACAATAGGAAACCGGAATCTGATCTATTCTACAACTTGTTTTAATAGATTTTATTTTATTTAAAGACATCTTAGTTGGTCCACTTTCGGTTGCCATAAATGTCAAAATATGATAGATAAAGTTTTAATTGGATGCGTTATAATTTTATTATTTGATATTCTTGTGTATATTTGGAAATGACGAGATTTGAAATATATTCTGGAGGAAGTTCACAATCGAATGTACCGAAATACAGGAGATGGAGATATAAAATCAAACTTTTCATGGAATTCCAACGTTCCAAATGTAATAATATGAGAAGAAACCTATTTGATAAAGATTATTTGATGAGATATTATTAAAATATCTTCAAGCATGCTCAAAGTTGTGAGTTCAATGCTCTTTTAATATTTGTGACATTTCAAAGCCATATGTTGGCAATGGGAAAGTTGAGCTTGGTTTCACCTGTGTTACTTATACTACATAAAAGATGAAAGTTATTTTCGTAAAACCATATTGTCAGACTGCAGCAGAATCATATACTCATGATTAAGACAAAATCATTATTTCAATAGTCATATTTATTACGAACTGATATCGATAAATGAAAAGAATGTTAAAAATATATGTTGAGCAACTGACAAACATTGTGCTTATGACACCCAACGTTTTCTACTAGCAATAAGACACTTATCCAGTTATTTATTTGATTTACCCCATGGTTGTAAGGGTGGAAAACGCAGGTACTAACTACAGGATAATAGTAAAAATAATGTGAGTGTATGCATCACACCCTTGCCCTAAAGTGGATATTTTCTGAGTTATTCACAAAAAACTGTTTTTCGTCTTGAATTTTCAGCTATTTCTTTTCCCTTCACGCCAACAAGATGAAATTTTCAATCTTACATCTTGAAAAATCCCAAAAATGAAAATTTTCCATCCAAAAACCTTGAAGTTATTCTTTTTTCAGCGGAACTCTATTTTCGATTTTTTTTTTCGAATTTTCCTGCTCAGAGAGAATTTTCCAACCAAAACTGAAAAATGTTACATCAAAATAACTTGAAATTTTCTAAGGAATCTAGTTCTGCAATAAAAAAATGGTGTTCTAATTTGAAAAACGGAAGTTGATGTCATTTCCGGAAAAACCAGAGGTGCTCATGCCTTGAAAATATTTTAGATTTCATCAGCATCGTGGAATACTTATAAGTGCTCAATTTCATAAAAATACGTTCAGTATTTTCCCGTATAAATATGGGTGAGTTTCCTCGTGAAAGACCCTGTATTTATTTACGTTGAAAGTGAATATTAAGGAATAAGACATTCAATGAAAGGTATTATAAAACTCTAGTATGATTTTCACATTGATCTTACCATTCATGAATATTCTGTTGTTTCTTTTTATGGGATTAAATAAGATACAAGAAGTCTGATTGTATAATCAGCTAGTTGAACTTGTTCTTTGTGCAAGTTGAATGTAAATAACATAAGAATCTTTTTGAAGGTCAGTTACATGTACAGGTTTCTCGTATATGCAGCTATACAAGATGATTCATAATGTCTCTATCTACAGTCCCTTTCATCGAAGAAATTTTAGATGAAGGTCGCCTAAAGCAATTCGAAATTGAGTTCACGATTGGCTTCTTCAGAAAATTAGTTTGGAAATGATGTCAAATTTGAGATATCATAGTTTTTGTTGTTAAGTAACATAATAATGAATTTATATGGAAGAGAAGGTTTTTCTTTTGCTGAGATTTTACGAGAATTCATAGTAGCATACTGTGATACCCCGTTACATTTACCTCTCATTGAAACTTCAACTCACACAGCAATATTGTTTGACACCTGATACATTGTAGATAAAACCCAAGAGAATAAAAAAGTAAATTTGAATATCACAAACATTCAAGAAAAACGATGTTCAGCTGTTCAGAGATGAACAAGTGTTCAAAAAACAGAACAGTGTAATGCAATGTCATGTTTATCTTTTTGAATTGTGACAATTCATCGGCACATATTTTCCCAACTAATTAAATCTCACGCCGAGTCCCGGTTACTGCTACCATCTTCTTCTGAGTTTTCCCCATTCTCAGAAGAGGTTGCATCATCATTCTTATTATTTTTCTTTTTGTCCTTTTGATCTTTATCATTCTCGATTTTTTCATCTTCCAAAATTTTAACATTTTTTGGTTGTTTTTTATCGTTTGCGGTAGAGCTTAAGAAATCTGCTGCTTTGAGGTTGCTCTTTCTTCTGCTTGGAATACCTTGTTGCTTTTTTTCAATGTTTGAAGTATAACTTTTAGACAAAGGGGTTGTGTTATTTTTATAATCTGTCTCTGGTTCGCTATCAGCAAATCTGCTGCTTTCCTCATTAACCATCAGTGCAGACAACTGAGCAGCAACCTCAGGACCAAAGATTCTTGATAACTGGGTTTGATCGATGTTGAAAGGAGGGAATATTGAGGTACGACTTGGAGGATGATTCAAATAGTAATTAATACGCCTACAGTGCTCATCATCTTTATCAGTTTTCGGTTCTTGCAACCAATAAAACATTCTCACTGCAGAATTTTCAAACTTGAGCACGTAAACCCTTCCAGTGGTGCATTGTTTCACTCTGAAATATCTACAATCTCCTGGAAAGATTATAAAATCGTCTTCCACCTCCAAAGTCGTTCTGTCGCACCAGCAGAAATGCATGAGATCATCTGAACATTTGTAAATGAAGATGGAACCTTTTCTGTTATCAGGATAAACCCAGGTACCCTCCCTGACCATCTTTCCAGCTTTCATCTCTACGAAATGAGTGTGTCCATCGGTGTTGCCAATTGGAGATGCTTCGAAAAGAGCCATAAGTACTATTTTAAGAAGTTACTACTAATACCAATGCAAGCGTTCTCTTGGGTGATCCTTCTAAGCATTTCTCCCACGTCCAGAGGAAGCTGTTTGGAGGTTATATGAACGGGTGCTGAAGATGGGGAGGAATGCCATTAACGGAATAGTGATCGATACATGACGTTTGTCAGGTATGACGAGACGTCATTTCAAAGTCAATTTGATTGACTTTACAGGAATGACTCATTATTTCCTCTATGTAAACTGATATGCTCCTTTATGCGTTTAGACGCATGAGAAGTTTATCAGTGGCCCGAGATAGCTCTCTTATCTATGACTGAAATTTATTTTATATTCTGTTTTATATTTTTTTTCCTTGAGGAATAAATAGAATAAACACAACATCATGGCGGTAGATGTGAATACGTCCATAATCAAAGACTAAATGAACAGATTTAGAAGATTGTTTTCATCAACGTATTCCAAGAAGAAATTTTCATTGAGATAATTTTGTGGTTTCCTAAGAATACTACATGGCACCTGTGGCAATAACCAAATTACGTCATTCATACGTATCCTGCTTTATGATTATTATTCCGTTATCATTAGGTCTAATTGTGACTTAATTGAACAAGTTAGTCATATCCTGACAATGCTTCGTTATAATATGCCATGTAATTTAGCAATTCCCACCTCAGCTCATCACATATCGCATTCTGGGATCTCAACATCTAAAGTCGATCTAAATATATTAATTAACATTTCCTTAATTCGACAGAATTAGCTGTCATATAAACAGAAAGAGTATAAATTGTTATTTTAAATTTTCCCCATAATTTCGCTTCAAGAAAGTATAGACTAAGCTGTCTGAATAGATGAGATTATTTTGGTTGATGAAATCTCTTTCTGAAACGCCATTCATGAATAGAAGAAGTATTCATTATAAAAGATTGAATCCTTGAGGAATTTGATGCACTACAAAAAGTAGACCTTGGGTGTATATGATGGCCGAATAAGGTTTAGGCGACGTCGGGGAGAAAACGTCACCTGCAGTCGTAGAGTTATCCGGACCTCAGCAACATATTGCTCGACCTCTTGTTGCTAGAGTTACTTCAAACTTTTTTGAAGCGATCCATGTAAATCTTTTGCCATGGCCGCCATGATCTCCTGATTATTCGCCCATAGAGAATGTTTGGGACATAATGTGTAGAAGTTCCTACGGACCTTGGCGGCTCTGAGACATGAACGACAGGTAGCTTGGGATAGTAACCCTCAAAAAAAGACTTATCTTATTATATTATTATTATACAGGGTGAGTCTTTGACCACTGCGTTAATTTCAAGCTTAGATTCTTGACGTCAAAAGAAACAATTTTTTCCTACAACATTTTTCCAAATTTGGCCCCGTTCAAAAGATATAGGTGTTGAAATTTCATAAAAAAATTGCATTTTCACCTGTAATATTCAAACGACAATATCAATTGAAATGATCTCCTGTAGAAGGTTTGTGATAACAGTCATGCATATTTTGGCATCAATAGATTCATTCCATTTCTTGTGGGTTTCAGACTAATACTCTATAGATTAGTTAAATTGCATGAAAAACAGATATCGCTTGAACTAAAGGTCCGTATCTTGTGCTTCCTGGAATCATTAGTCTTTTTTGCAGATAAAATCATTCTTCATCTTTCCTCCTAAATTGTACCATTAAGGAATTAAATCGATATAATTTTGTCCAAATTTTCTGAGTTTCCCAAATCCAACTCTGTGCTGAAATGATTCAATAATCAGATTTGTTCAATGTTGCCATATTTTATGTCTTTATTAAATATTTCTACAAAAGGTTGGGGGAATCTCTCCAGTCTATGGTTCCACCACTAAACACTATAGATGAAATTAACCACAGAACAATTCTTGTCTTACATTCACTACAAAATCTAAATTGCTGTATTCATTATTAATGATGGCTTGCAACTTGCTTAATATTTAATCTAGAGTAATATTCCATAATAAATAGAGAAAAAGATTTCCATCACTCACATAGGAACTTCGGTATATTTTCATGATGACAGTTGAAATAGGTAATGTATTTTCTATCACGACCTGTTAAATTGAAGACTTGTCTATATGAAGAGCTGTTTCTTTATAGCTTCAGACTTTCAGGGTTCATCAAATCATATCTGTTCTAACTTAAGGATGCTTCAAATTAAGCTCATATGAGTTTTGAAAACTTCGAACTCAGCCTCCTAGATTTCTTTTGTACCTTTATTGAATATTTTCACATCTTTATTTCATACACCGATTCAACCTGGTTCACAAACTTAGAAAATAATAGAATTTGACTTAGTTTTAATATTTCTGAATGTTTGTTATGATGCTTGGCTAATTAAAATTCTATCAATATTGAAATTGAAAGCTATAGGCTCATAAACAAGAGAATAGAATGCATTTTCTGACCATAATCATTTCGAACTGAATTGAATAATTTCCAACTATCGAAATTATCCTTACAAATATATTCCACATTTTTTTTGGAGATACAAATAACTGTTGACAGTTTCAAACTGAATCAAAATAACAAGGAACTACAGAACACTATTTTATTGGGAACTACCCACCATAGAGATGTAATAATAACATTTAAATGTGATAATAATTCACTCTAGTTATTCTGAGAAAAATTATAACTAAAGACCAATAATGATTACAGATATTATCTTTCATTTAAAAAAACTTTGCAATTATTAATTTTTTTCTGTCCTGGGGTTCGGTAATAAATTAATATTCTATGGTGAGGTATTGAAATTTGACATAATCTATGAATAACCATTATTCAATATTTATGTTTTTGTTTACATAATCAAAACAGATACTCTGATTATAAAAACCAAAAATGTTCAGTAATTAATTATAGTCTAAACAGAATAGATTCATATTAATGATCTAAAAAAATCTTTTTGTTAAAGAACACCTAGTTGGTGTTTCAGAAACAAATTTGGATGATCAAACTCAATTTCTTCAAGCAAGTATAATTGCATACCTAAATCTGGGAATATTTGTAATCTATCCAAGTAAATTGTTATTGGAATTCAGTACAGAAAATAATCATCAAGCAAAGTAACATCACATTAAAATAGATATTCGTAGTGATCATTCATTGTTGTTGAATATTTAGAAAAAGTTTTTCATATTTTTAGCAGTATGATATCAATAGACCTGTTCACTGGTCTCTGTCAAGGATAAGAAACTTCAGAAATATCAGTGTTTGGAAAATCATAGATTATTTTTTCTAGCTTTGAGTGAAAAAAAAGCAATGTGACAACCTCTTGCTTTGGTAGTTTTCATAGAATGATTTGGTTTTCATGATTTGGAAATCTTAAAAAGAAAATTACAAATGTATGATGATAACATCCAATCATTCTGAGGTTTTTTTGGAATTTCTCACTAGAAAGGGATGGTTTATAATCTTGCAGTAGAAAAAAAAATCTATGTTTATAGTGTTGTATTTATTTTACCAGAAAATTAGTATTTTGTATCTTCCCACTGAATATGGACCTCATTGGATGAAACATGAGAGAGTGAATCATTATTTAGAGGGAAAATAATGTTTTTAAACAATTCTGGTTCAATAGTGGATGCTCTGCAGGGTATTTTTCATTCGAACTAAACTGGACAACAGAGGGGTATTAGCCCAATGTGAAAACTTAAAATGATTATAACTTTTTAACTCAGCTGAATATGGAAAAACCGTAATGGAACCTATGGTTAAAATTAACGCAGTGGTCTAAGACTCACTCTGTATATTCAAGGATCGAATGATCACAGATTAAACCTAGAACGAAAATTAGGAATAATGATGTTGGTAGTTGTGTAATTGATTAATTTCAACATAGAAGTGAAGAAACTCATGTTCTCTCCAAGAAGTGAAACGGAAAACTTGCTGGGTCGAAGACACGCTAGTACATTATTTCTAAAAATATGGAAAAACCTTCTGAAGAAATAATAACTTGACAGACGAAATAGAAAGAGTCCGAAACCTCGTTTTTCAACAAATCCTAATTCAATTAACAAAATCGTTTAACACCGAATGAATAAAAAACTTTAAATTTCTACATTCAGCATTACTTGAAGCGTGAAAAACAATTCAAAGTACGCAAGTTGCTACTTCAGTTATTTCACGCTCAACAGATCCATCACAGACAGGGATATTATCGCAAAACCTAAGCTTTCTCGACGCATTTTTATCGAAAAACAATTCAATTTCGTTCCACATTCGTTATCGTGCTCCAGCTGCCATAAACATAGTTTTCTCCAGGTAATTTCTTTTCATGGATTTTATTTGAAACTAATGGCTATTAAAGTATTAGCCACTCCAGCAGACATTGTTTCAGTTTATTATTTCAGATAAGATTTACGAGATTTATTCGAAGAACACAGTTTTTAAGCATTCTTATACAGGGTGTCTCAAGTTCGAGTGCCTATTAGACGTTTCTGGAGAAGTAGACATATTTCTGAAAATCTGAAAATTGGGATTAAATATTGTTCGAAGTTCTTTTTTCCATTTATAATTTACAAGAATGTCATTCAGGTCTTATTGTTAGTCGTTATGAAAATTTTTTGATTTGAAAATTGTAATCAAAATGAATCTGTTGCTATTCTAATAATGAGATTTTGATAGTTTTTTATTTCTTATATTGTATTTTTTTCAATTGTATAGGGTCAAATTCTTCGAATCTGATTCACATTCAAATGCACATTTATAATTTTAATGATATTGAAATTTTTATTTCAAATGGTGGATGATGAATTTATTTCTTTTTCACACCCTGTATAACCATGATAGTTTATTTTGTGGATGAAATTTATTTTCACACCCTGTATAAAATATTTTAGCACTGCACTGTAGAGAACTTCGAACAATATCATAATCCCAATTTTCAGATTTTCAGAAATATGTCTAGTTCTCCAGAAACGTCTAATAGACACTCTAACTTGAGTCACCCTGTATAAAAATTTATCGTTTTTTTCAAATATAGGTAAGCTGAAGAATGTAATTACGTAAGAAATCGATGGCATCTCTATAAAGAGTATATGTCAGTAGACATTATGAAATTGATTTTAACAGCAGTGAATTTAAATATAGAAATTCAGACGAAATTTGACATTTGAAATTCCAAAAAGAAGCATCCTTGAAAATACTTGAAAAACTCCCAATACTTTTTTTTATTGTAATTGATAACTCTGAAGGAAACCTTTGATTGTGTATTTATAATTTAAAATATCGGTTTCCCACTATTTCAGAGTCTGGAAAAAGTTTCAGAACAACCGCGTAGCAGCTCCTGTCCTAGTGTCAGTGGTTTTCTAAATTTTTCCTCAATGAAGTAATTGGAAACTGATTAGCTATCAGTAAAGTAATTAATGAAATAGAACAATTTCCTCAGAATTGTAAAAAGACTATTCAAACGGGCGAAAATCCTCTATGTTTCAGCTTTTCATAGAATCTTCAGTTTAACACGTGTTTCCGTTCTGAGAATTCTATTTCAGTTTTGCCATTTTTCAGGAAATCTCCCACATCAACCGGATCCATCGCTCATCTACTGTCATCGCGGCCTAATCCTCTTTTTTACTCTAAATTGACCTCGTCCGCATCCTGCAATAATCTCTCATTCTATACGCACTCACGTGCTGTAAAAATGAATGAGCGTAGTCAAAAAAGGCAAACGGAAATTGTGAATGGAACCAGTTCCAGCTTTGCCCGAAGATCAAGAAGATGTTTACGTTTGGGTACGTTCCACTTTTAAGAACCGGACTAGGATGGTCATGAGAGTAGGTCTGATAAACCTTATAAGGGGCTCAATCAAAACAATGTGCTGATGAAGTTTTTCAAGCAAACATTGTAAGTATGTTTAAATAAGTTCCTCTATGTTCATATTGAAATATAGAAATGGTAACCATGGAAGCCTGTTTTGTTTAATTCGTTGTATTTTATAAGGAATGAAAAAAGAATTAGTGAACATGAACACTGATAGTGATTATTTGTTACCCTGCATGCCTCCTAAACTAGTGGAAGTTGCAAACGCGCCTTCACTTTATTTACTTCTACTTGGTTCTTTGCAGAAAAAACAACAGTATATGCTTTTCTGAGAATGTACTGATGGCGTATGTTGCTGAATTGGTTTTTTTTTATTCAATGATGGAAGACAGTCATCGGAATCAATCAATTTGGAAAAATTTTGCACATGTATGCAAGATATTTACAGTTGCTAAGACCAAGAGAATATACGGGATATCGTTTCCGAAGATCATCGGTAATTCATTTGTTAGATGCTGGAACTGATATTCGTTTTTTGAAGCGGAAGAATATATTGATGAATCAATGGAAAATGAAATAGAAGTGGCACATAAAGTATTCAACACCACTGCTTATACTTCAAATGAAGTACATTTATTTTACCAATACAAGAACCAAAGTTACTCGTCCAGCAAACATAGAGCTCGAACAAGGTATTATTCAAGTTAACTCCAATACTAATCCTCTGGGAGTTTCAATCAATCAGAACCTGAACTGGGATTTACACTGTGAAGCCTTGGTGTCCAGGCTTAATTCAGTCATATATACGTATCATGTATACGTCAGCGTTTTCAGTCTTTGCCTTTCTATATTTTTCTTTATTTCTTCTTATATTTAGAAGATATAGTACCAATTTTAGGAATCTACAGCACTGTACTAACCCGACTCCTGAAATTATTCCATTGGAATTTATCACTCCATATGCACTCAAAAAAATCTTTCGGTACGGACATGGACTAGTGCACGAGAAGCAGACGATTTCCACTACAAGAATACAAGCTCGATCCTCGGGCAGAAGGAATAATCAGACCTATCCATCCAGCATTCAACCAATTTTTCAGCATGTCTATCTCTGCCTCACTTCCACCAGGCATTCCTTCTACAACATTCAATCTCTCACTAGCATCTAATGGAAAACGTTGAAGATTTATATAAAAGTAGGGCGACCGCATCTTCAGGCTAACGACATACTTTCATGGAGCTCGATATCTCAAAAAGAAAATAAAGAAGATTCCGATCACATCCTAGGGGTTTTCGCCATTTTTTGTTTGGCTTTAATTAAAATTCGTCAGATGAAACTTGAACTATTCCACTGGCTTTCAGGTTTCACGATTTGAGGTATTCGAATCAATAACTTGAAATGTTTTGATCATTATCTTGTATTATTCCAAGAATGATGCTGAAATAAATACTTAATTTTGTGTTATTATAATCGGAATGCTTAATAGTAAGGAATAATACATTCTTATCCAGATTCGAAAGGGATACTATTCTATCGAATGTATTCACTTATTATTTTGATCTGAATGTTCACAATAAATATAATTTGAACAATATACGAGGCATGTTTTTTTAAGTAAGTACCGTTTTGGAATTAAAAAAAGACGTGTAAAGATATTTTTACATGAAAGCCTGTATCTTAATCTACTTTTCAACATAATTTCCGTGAATATTGACTCACTTGCCATAACGTGGCACCAGTTTTTGGATACCCTCCTCATAAAATTCTGCCACCTGACTTGTTAACCACTGTGTCATAAATGTTTTGACTTCATTATCGTCTTGCAGACGCTGACCGCCGAGGTGTTTCTTCAAGTGCAGGAACAAATGGTAGTCGCTGGGTGCCAGATCAGGGATTTTCGTCCACTTTCTGCACCAAATCTTCATTAACGACCGAAGGACGCCCACTCCGTTCTTCATCATGCACATTTGTGCGGCTATCTTTAAATGCTCTCACCCATTTCCTTACCATTCCATCACTTATAATGTTTTGTTCGTAAACTTCACAGATCTAACGATGAATATCGATCGGTTTTACGCCTTTAGCATTAAGAACTCGTATAACAGCCCGTACTTCACAATCAGCGGGACTCACGATTGTCGGAGGCATCTTAAACACTCAGTAAACAACGTATACAATGAAAAATCAGACTGTCATTGCGTCAGTGAGTAGAGAAGAGATGTAGGTAATCAGCGCCCATGCGCATGCGTAGCGCTACGGCGGCGGAATAGTAAAACGGTACTTATTTAAAAAACATGCCTCGTATTACCTATAACAATTGAAAGTTTTAGCAGAGATTACTACTGTAAAGGGGTATATTCAACGCATATTACAATAATATCAACTTCCTTTATCCGAATGCAGCTATATCAAAGTAGAGAACAGCACACTGCATCTTCAAAGGGTTCGCATTTTTTTCGTGTTCCATCTTTATACGATGTCTAAAATAATTTTGTTGTGTTGAAGTCACTGTACAATTAGCGAAGTGATACTATAGTTAATTCTAAAATTAAGAAAAAAAAATTAAAATAAAGTAAAGAGGAAGGAATCTGTCAATAAAAACTTTCGTTCGAAGCATCCATTTTGAATCATGCCCAATAAATATTGTGTTCATGCGGAAAATAATTACCAAAAGAGTACAGGAGATTATTGTGCTGGTACAGTTTTCTTTCACAAAAATGAAATTCCAAGAGAAAATTACGCTCAGAAATACTTCAGTAAAGAACCCTGGCATCCCATGAGTTTAATGATTTATTTATAGGGCATCTTCGCAAATTCGGGAATCCGAAATTAGGCTTATTGATGTACATTTATTATTTTCAAACGAATTTTTGTTGAGGGTAAAGAAGCTTAAAAATGCTGAAGCAACCTGAGGAAAAGAAAAACTATTAATACATAACTATAAGTGTTATATCACAACCTTCCCCAACTATGGATGATGATTTCTCTTTGAATGGGTTCCATAGCAGACTTCAAACATCAGACGATCTGAAAAATCATCACTTGGACCGCAAGACCCGATTCGAAGAATCCTCCTTGCAGATTGGCGACAAATTTTGTGTATTAGATTTGAATATAGAGGGTCTTTCTAAGGACAAGAGTGATTATATTTCTAAACTAGCAAAGGACTATGGTGCTGAGATTATTCTCATTCAAGAGACACATACGGATACTAAAAAAAATCTTCGTGAAAGAGGAACCATAAAAGGTTATGTATTCATTGATTATCTCCTTAGTAAAATTTACGGTTTAACTTGTTATGTTAAAAAAATCCTTGATTCACAATATCGAGTTAATCCAAAAAGGCGAATTTGAGGGTGTTTTCTTTATCTCTTTCAAATTTTGTATTTTTGTTATTCAGTTCTTTTTTCTGCTTTTGTGTTTTTATTTCCAGATTCGATGTGGACAACTTGAAGAAGTCTCTGTCTCCATCAATTGAAGATCACTCTTGAAGAAAAAGTCCCTGAAATATATTTCAGCTTATTTTTGTACTTTCACACTAAGGCGGGGAGCCAGGGTTTTATTTCACTGGGGTTTTCCCTAGGCTCACTATTTGCTTCAGCAGATTATGGTATAGAGCATGTAAGAATTTTTTTAGGCAAGCAATACTGAATTATCAGAGTCTAGAATCAAGAGACTGTTTTATGTTCATTCATTCATCACTCTAAATGATCCTTGTATTTCTTGAAGCCGTTTATACAATAAATTCTTTTTTTGCGAGGTATAAGTTAATTTAACTTCAGCGTAGATGAAACTGAATCAATTCAGCAGTTATTTGGAGAGCCCGGTTCAATCCATGTATGTACAATAGAGGGAAGACTAGCCCTCAACTTCATTAATTAATACATCGCTTCCCACCTTACTGAATGAATTATTGATCGTTAAAATCCTGAATAATGTGTTTCAGGACATTAAACCTTTAATCTACCAAAAATATGTTACGATAAGTCAAACATGTATACGAGGGCCACTATTTATGTTTAGGGTCATGGCAACACCAGTGTTGCAACCCAACATTTCTTTGGAAAGTTTTAAATAGATTCAGTCTTCCATAAACATCTCGTAGGCAATTGAACTTGTAACACCCTTTATAATATTTAGAGAAAATGTCTATCTTAAGTGGACCACAAAAGTTTTCACTACACCATATATGTTTCTTTGATATGCAAGCCATTATAGCAAAAACAGTAAATGATCAGAACAATAGGTTATATGCATCTATTACTAATTGAATGGGAATCATTTAAGGATACAAGTAAACTTGCTGAATATCACCAACATAGTTCTAGAATTCAAAATTTGGTCCTGCCCGGTATCGAACCGAGGACCTCTGGGCGAAAACCACTAGCTTTAATCTTTACACTATTCTCCGAAACTATTGATTCGATTTGGCCGAATATCAAACTCAATCGATATATTAATTCCTCAAACCCACCATGAAAAACAGACTTACAGAGGCATGGACAGTATCAATTTTGAACACGGATCACAATCAAAACGATTGATATCACTTTCACCCAAATATTCGAAAAATACAGATAATTGGGCACTCTGTTTAGGTGAACAAGAGAGCCAAAAAAATTAATTTCCAACAAACGAATAATTTTGCTGAACTTTTCACAATTTGGAGTATAGTGAAAAATGGAATGAATGAACTTTGGGGCGTTAAAATGCGACGTTTATAACGAATGCATGTCCAAATTTATAGGAAGATTTGCGAAGAAGTACAACTTGAAAGTTTCAAGGTTACTGTCTATAAATACTTATTAAAACATTCAAATTAACCTTGACATCATTGGAATGCCACACGCTGTACTTAGTAGGATAAAATTCGACACTTCCTGACGGGTTTGAACCGCCACTCCTTGAATTCCAAAAGACTCCCTCCAGTCGGTTTCAATCTTTGCCAATCTGATAAACTTGATCAACTTTTACGTTACAGCAAAATTGACTAATCGATCAAGTTTTGTTTTGACCAGATCTTATTAATTCATTATTAATTTCACAACAAATCTATTGATTCCATGATAATCTAATACCAATGGAGGATGCTCAGGCCTCAATGACGGATCAATGTCGAAAAGATAAAATTTCATACAAGAATTAATGTACCCAAATTATAGTTTTATATTTTTAGTGATGAACAAATTGATATATAAGTGGACAATGAATCTGTCTACGACAGCAGTCGCTAAAGCATCCTTTGGCCTTGATTTCCATTAATTTCATCGTCAGGATCATAATGATTAACAAAGGTTTAGCGGGGATCCTCGCTAATGAAAGGAACTAACTGTCTTATTTCGATTCGTGATTGACTGACAGAAAAAATATGATCAATACCTTCATCGTGAATAAATGGAAACTAATGATTATTGAGTTTCACTCCGTTATTATCGAGTGATTTGTGCAGATGTTTGAGCAGGAACAGCATCCTGAAAGGATAAGTCAATTATTGGACGTTTATAAGTGCGGTAAAGACGCAGCCTTGCAGATGATGACACACTTTCTTAAGTATACAAGCAAAGATTGTGAGAATGCATTGTTTACTGTCTCAAATGATTATGAGTATTCGAAAATCACTGCACTGAAAGAAGAATATTCTGTAATTCTAGATGTTGGCTCTTATAATCAAAAAATCAATGAATTATTAGAAGCAGGAAAATACAAAAAACTAAAAAAGGACCCTACCACCACAGTTGAAAACAAGATTTACAAAATCCTTTATAAATATCGAAATGAATTTCCAGATAAATTCATTAGATCAAGACTTACACCTCACTTCAGTAAACCACCACATTTATATGGTCTACCAAAAATACACAAAGCAAATATTCCTCTAAGACCAATTGTGAGTTCAAGAAATTCAGCATGTCACCAATTGGCTAAATTTCTGCTGAAAATTATATCACCATTAAAAAGTAATTCAACATCGATGATAAGAAACACGAAACACTTCATAGAAATAATGAAACATCAAGAAATCATGGAAGAAGACGTTATGGTCAGCTTCGACATTACCTAAGTTCACTAATATTCCGACAGATAAAACACTTATCATAGTTAGGAAAAAGCTTGAAGAAGATCAAACCCTTAGTGAAAGAACTACACTAAGCGTGAATGCAATTATGAAAATGCTTTCTATTTGTATTGAAACAACATATTTCCAATTTGAAGACATCTTTTATCAACAAGAATTTGGAATGGCCATGGGTTCACCACTATCACCAATTTTAGCTGATTTATATATGGAAATTTTCGAACAGAAGGCATTAGAAAAATATGCACTTGAACCCAAACTGTGGAAAAGATATGTAGATGATACTTTCATTATTTGGCAACATGGAAGAGACACTATAGATGGATTCCTTCAATATCTAAACAATCAAGAGGAATCAATTAAATTCACAATTGAAATCGAGAAAGACAGACAACTTCCATTCTTAGATGTACTCGTATATAAACAAAATGGAATCCCCAGAACCACTGTGTATAAAAAGCCAACGAACACAGGACAATATATACATTTTGATTCAAAACACCAACTAAACACTAAATTGGGAGTAGCAAAATGTTTATTTGATAGAGCAATAAATATTTGTTGCACTGAAGAAGACCAAAATGAAGAAATAAATAACATCTCGAAAACTCTTAGAAGCAATGGCTACCCCAAAAAGATATTAGAAAAAGCTAGACGAACAAGAGAAAGTCAACCTGAACCAACAGATATAAATCAGACCATTAAAACCGTAATTCCTTATGTAAAAGGTTTGTCGGAGAAAATGAGAAGAATTGGAAATAGATACAACATAACGACTGCATTCAAAACTCAAGACACTATCAGAGCTAAACTTACAAAAGTTAAGCGTAATAATGAGACACAAAGGACAAAGAACTGCATATATGAATTACCTTGCGAGTGCGGAAGATCTTACATCGGAGAAACTAAACGCCCTCTGAATGTACGAATAAAAGAACATCAGAAGCTTCTACGAATACTAGACAGCGACAAATCCAGGTTGGTCCAACATGCTGTAGATGAGAATCATCGTATAAAGTGGGATGAAGCATCAATAATATCCAAAGAAGAAAAACTTGCAAGAAGAAAAATCAAAGAAGCAGCATTTATGAAAATAACACCTGATTCCAGAAGTGCTCCATCTATAGATCTGCCAGAAATTTGAACGCCGATAGTACGATCCAACTTAAAAAGATCATCATATCACAGATGAGTATATAACATCGTTCATTTTCTTTCATCACTTCTGTCAATATTGACTTTTTGAAAATTTATAATTTTCAAAAGGTTTCTTACTTTTCTCCTTGATAAAGATAGAAGATGTCTATCGAAACGTCGGAAATCATTACATCCACAATAGATGATGGTAATAGCCCAAACAATCATTCAACACGAGCTCCATCATCAACAATATCTCGTCATCAACAAGAATATTCTATGTTTTAATATCTTTCTACTTCAATAGTTTGAAATTAGAATCAGGGCCATTTAATAGAACACACTGTTAAGAAAGGAAAATGGTTTGATTAAGACTGAAAAAATTCACCCTTAACTTGTAAAATGATCATTCTGTGTATCGGATTCATTCGCAAATTGAATTGATGTGTCGAATTCTCTTGATCAATTGATTATTCATCCTAGAGAATTAGATTTAATCGCCACATTTTCAACCACATAAGTAGACCAGTACGAACTACAAGATATTGAATTTTCACCGCAAATTTGTTTCCCGTGAATGAAGCCTCATTAGAAATTATGTCATTAAAATTGCACAGAAACCTGCACGTTTTATCAATATAAACGTCATCCTGAATCAGGAAAACAACAATATTTGAATACCTACGTTTAATTTCAACCTTGAGCTTGGGAAAATACCTTCATGATATCGTGTTTTGATAAATTGAAGTATTTTCAGTGGTTGTGTTCCAAGAAAAATAGATAATTAATATCAAAGAAGATCTGGTTATGGTCACAATAGTAAATATGTGTGCTGTGTAGACACCATACCAGGGGCTAGAGAGTCCCTTACTAAACAGAGTGACACTGTTTTGGCCAATAATAACGTGTCCCAAAGGTGCCAATCGAGATAGACCAATCAAAAATAAAATGAAAAAATGTGGGAGGGAACAAAGGAATTTTTGATATAATGACCATAGATTAATAAATGCATAATGGCGGATAACAAAGCATAAACTATAAAACTTATTGTTAAAAATTTGTGCATCCTGGCTATAAATACGAAACTTTCACTTCACATCTTACCCTTGTTACCATGGGTTGAATATTGTCGCCTTTAAACGTCAAAATGGGATGAAAATGTGAAAATGATTCAACCCTTTTTATTTTCTGTTCATTTGAATATGAATGGAATGTTTTGGATTTGCTCCCTTTTCATAGCATATAGTATAGGTCCTGGTTAATTCATGATATGCAAGTGGGAAAACCCGTTGATGGAAGTGATGAAAACAGATTTGAATCTCGCGAATGATAATAGGGACGATATAAATAAAGGCAATACGAAGTTATTTATGACATCGTATACGCTCATGAGACCTTCATTCCATTGTTGACAATTCTCACTTTTATTTATAGAATTGCAAATAGTTAGCTAAGTGTATGACCGAAGTAGGATGAAATCTGTTCAGAGATGAGTATGAATCATTATCTCGAGATTTTGGATAATTATTCTAAAAGAAAATGGCAACAAAAAATTCATGTGACTCCCTACCTTTTGTGGATATTTGCTTGAGAATAATCATTTGGATTAGTAGAGTATCATGAATCGAGTTTGGATTCAATAAAATACTGTATTAGCAGCAAAGAAACATGAAATTAATTCCTTCTCTACTTGTGTTTTATTAGTCTTTAATGCGATTTTTAATGCAAGGATTCATTTGAATATAAGTACAATAACTATAATAAACGCTATTCGTTTTAGTTATCAATAGTCACAAACTTTGATTAAATACCCATTATTAAAAAAATCGATATATTTTCACTTACATTCACGTTACTAGAACAGCGAGCTATTGTTTTGCCCAAATGTTATATTACATTAAATTATTTTAATTTAAATGTTTTCATTGATTTATCTTCGGAATATGACACTTTGTGGAAAGATGGATTAATTTTCAAACTCTATACCCATCTGAAGTGTAGGAAAATGGTGAGATTATTAGAAAATATGTTATCAACTTCAAAACATTGAAAAACGGTCTTCTGCAAGGATCTGTTCTAGCTCCTTTACTTTTCAATTTATATCTCAGTGATTCACCCACGATATCATCTCAGAAATTCGTTTATGCTGATGTGGAGATTATGTCCCAATCCCAACAAAACAGAGGTATTTTGTTTCCATCTGAATAATCATGGAAAATATAGGAAATTAGCTGTAACTTTCAATGATACTCCTATCAAACATAATTTCTATCCAAAATACTTAAACTTTTATATATATTTATAAATATTATTTTGTAATATTGTGCTCAATTTCTTATATTCATTATTTCCTCCATAGCGTCCTGCAGAAGAACTGCAAAAGAGTTCGAAATATAGATGTTTTTCAATTTTTCAGAAAAGGATTTTAATCGACATGAAGATGAATTTGGAAAAATCATTTTTTATTTATTAGGAAATATGAAAGCACTTTTCTTTCATCACAAGTGTTTCTGAACGATTTACTTCAAGAACCAATACGCAATTTCGTGAGTAGCAATATTTCCACTGTTAATTTGTATTTTCATCATTTGCAATCTATTTTAATTTATTACTAAAATATCTTATAATTTAAAGCTACAACAATTCAACTGAGAAAATTGTAAAAGTTCACACCTTTTAAAATTTTAGGTCATTGCCATACAACTTTGAGGAAGAGTTCAATAACAGAACATTTATTTCCTTTGGAATATGTGTGAAGACCAGAGAGAATTCATAAGAAACAAGAAAATATCATTTGACACAATGGACGAATTAAATAGTAATGTTACCCACATATAGTTCAACTAATACTGCAGTTTTGTAAACAAACAAATAAGAAATATCCTTTTTCAAAATCGTATGAGAAGAAGAAATTTTCTTTTAATTGATCTTATTATATGTGGATGAAAATTGTTTGATAAGCATTTCTTAAAAATTTTTAAGTATTTCCTAATACAAGAATGTAAGAATAATGTATAATATATTTTCATCAAAATTTTAATGGAATCATTATATTATGTTTGCAAGTTAGAAGTCCTTTGATTATTGATGACAAACTTCTTACGAAGAAGTTAATTTCTGTCTTATGAATTGTTTCACCAATTTCAAAGTTACACAAAATAAGCTGACGAATAATTGTAATCATAAAAGTTTGTGAATTTGCTGATCAAATTTTTTACCAATTCCATACAATAATTTCACTTTCATGTATTGAATGTCTAAATAATGGACTAAAACAAGAGTGCAACAAATAAAAATGAAATTTTCTTTATAATTCATTTAATATAGTTACATCAAAAGTTAAAGAAATTCATTAAAAATTTGTAGTCAAGTTTTCTTCAGCATTAGCAATCTTTGTCATATAATTATCTCGGTTCCATCTTGAGCATTCTCAGAACATAAAAGAACAATTTCCTATTCTATAAAAATATTCATACATATAAAGGGATCAGATCCCTGAACTTGATATCCAGTTGAACGGTAACTTTTGGAAGAAAACACTGAGAAATATTAACTTAACATCATTTGTGCTGCAGTATATTAAGGTTTCTAATTTTTTTATTTTTCCTTTTGTTACATTCATCACCCTGTAAATTTTGATTTGCATACTTCATTATGTAAAAAATTCTGATTTTTAAAAACAAATTTAGCATATATTTGTAGGGAAACTGAGCAAGGATGATAGTTCTCAGCTTTTGGATTAGCAGTTGATGAGGAGATGTAGTGGCAGCGGCTTTCATGTTTTGTGATGTTTGCACATTGCAGTTTATCATTATTGTGGAACATGTTTGAGTTCCCTTATTGATTCCTATTCCATCGGTTAGTGTACCTATATCAAAGCTTTTCGGTCTCTTAAACAGGTTCAAAGTAGGATCAGCCGTTTTATTTAAGTAGCGGCCAGTTATTAAATAAGGTTCGAAGTGATTACTGCAAATCCTGTTTCCTCAGAATTGTCGCATCGCTGCAGGCCAATTTCCACTGCAGGGCTCGTTGAGGGTCATCTGAACTGGGAAATCTAAAGAATCTCACACCCGAAACATTCGAACATTACTTAACTGAACATCTTCTCTTGCTTTCACTCATTTTATCTACAAACCAGACTTCTCTGCAGAGCTATGAAAAAGCTAATCAAATATCTGTGGAATGAGCTATACAAAATCAGCGATAAGTTTTACTCCATATATCACACTATCATTAAAAATTTTCGAATGGAGGGAAAAGAATTTATAGATAAGTTATATAAAATATGCCATTTAATTCAAAGGTTTTGATTAAATTAAGGATCTGCTATGATTTTCAGAAATACCCGGTGAATTGTTTCGCGGTTTAAATTCGAATTTGGAGAAGAGAGAGATATATCCTTCTCTTATTAGTCCTGCCCCTTTTTTCAACGATAGCATTCTCAAGGTCATTGAATCGTTGACGAGAAAAAGGCCGGAGTGCTCCATCTATGTAAGTTAATCTTTGTTTAAACCGCCTCGATGTTTGTTTTGATATTTGCTTTTTATTTCTCATTTTTAGTTTCATTGATCGCTTATTCGTTATGTGATTTTTTATATCAACTGTACTATGCGAGATTGATATTTTAGTAGCTTATACGAGTATTATTCAACTTTTTTGTCGAATATATATCACTGATTGTATATTTTTTATTTTTAGCCTGAAGAAGGCACAATAAAAGGCTGATACGTTGTGAAAGAATAGTTTCTTATGGATGTTATTTGGATCAATATTTTCTAATAGTATCCAATAACTGTAACGTTAGCAGAATGTCTCTGGGATTATACGTGTGAATAAAGGTGAAGGAGATCATTGAAAATATACCATGATATACTGGGTGATCTATTCGATAAAGCACATCATTGTTCATTATCTCAGATATATATCTCACATATATAAAAACCGAATTTCGTAATGAAATTATTAATAAACATATAAAGACATTGTTTATAATCCGCCTGATTTTCCATAGAGGAATGTAGGCACGGAAATAGTTCTGTCAATTTTTCAGAATATGTTGCTGATTTTGTGCCAATCTCGCTGAAACTGGAATATTTCTAAAAACGAATGCTAATTGCGGTAGCTACGAGAAAAAAATAGAGCAAATACAGAAACCATTCGCAATTTATGCAGTGATTTAATGAGTTAAAAATCGAACAGGTAATGGCCAAGGATATCTTTCCGAACACATAACTTTAAAAAAGTAGACTTGTTCTTAGGAATGGAAATGTTCTTCGACATCGCCTATGTAGCTAGAATGTTCGAACCTTTGTGTTCACATGTTATTATCGATGGTGCAAAAAAAATAGAATATAGAAGTGACTCGTACTTCTTAAAAGTTGTCCAAAAATATTTCGTTGTTACGGAGCTCAGTACAGTCGCCTAGTGACTTCTAGGTCTAAGCCTATATTATTATTATCAAGTTCATTAGAACCAAGGTCAACGCTGGGGCTAAAAGGACGGGTGCCATTGAAGCAAATGTATAGATTATATTCACGATGAACAGATTTTTTTTCTTGAACATCGTTGGATGAAAGTAGTATTCTATGATACGGTAGACTACATATAAAGAAATTATTTGTGACCCCCTGCTGCAACTTCATTTCGACAATAACTCCTTCTGAATTAATTCACAAACTTTTATAATGGATATAAAAGCGATTAAAGATTCATGAAGGGATATATTTTTAAAAAAAGCTTTGTTATCATCTTCACACTGTCAGATTAATATAACGTAGTGTCAGATTAATGGATCGCCCGTTAGCAAGACCGAGATGAGTTATGTGTGTTAAAATCTGACTGACTTGCATGAGTATCTTAAACTGAAGGACCGCAGTGGCTATGCGTCACTTCAAAATGATTAGTTTTCAACAATAGTAAATTTTTTTTTCCAATCAATATCTCCTTTGAAAATCTGGCACGTTGGCAAAAAATTTTTCATTTCATTTTCAACTCATCCAGTTGCACTAAGTAAATTATCAGATTAATATCAATTCATTATCAGTGACACGTAGCATATAGGGTGTCTCAAGTTCGAGTGCCTATTAGACGTTTCTGGAAACTAGATATATTTGAAATCTGAAAATTGGGATTATGATATTGTTCGAAGTTCTCTACAGACCTAAAATATTTTCAAAGCCCAAAAACTTCCGGTTATACTGGTAGTGAAAATAAATTCGACGAAAAAATATTTTCTCAAGTTTTCCATTCCGGGTATGATCGAGTATTCAATAGTGAATACATTTCTCTTAAAACCATTGTATTAAATCGAATATTTTTCAAAATATCAAAAAAAAACTGGAAAAAAGTCAAATATGTTCAGTCAGTAATATGTTCATTATTCTTATTTTAAATATCCTGAGCGTAAACCGTTTTTACAAAATCGAAGAGGAAGGATGTGAAAAGGTCATGCATCTTTTGGATTTCAAAAATATCATCACAGTATGTTTCAAATTTTGTGTTGAAAATTGTGATCTTAAATTGGCCATAACTTCTGTTTTTCAAATTAGAACCCTATTTTTTTATAATTGTGTTGGATTCTGCGGTCTAAAATAATGATAGTTTTCTCACATGATATATATATATATATATTCTTTTGAACTTTTGGCTGACAATATTTAATTAGCAAACAATAAACCATATAGATCAGGGGTTAGTGACGGGGTGTCATACAATTCGGCGTATGACAAAAGCCTAGGGAAAAAAAACATGATTATGCTCCTAAATTCAATAATTTCTGAGTTATTTGAGGTTTTCTGGATTTATGGTGTACGTAGAGTCAAATTCTTCGAATCAGATTCATAAGGATATTCTGTGAGCATAGAAGATAAATGATCCCTTTTATAATTCACAAGTGTCAGACAGGTCATATTGTTAGTCGTTATGAAATTTTTTGATTTCACAAAATGAATCGTTGCTATTCTAATAATGAGATTTTGGATTTATTTCTTATATTGTATTTTTTCAATTGTATACGCAAGACACATTCAAATGCACTTAATGATATTGTCTATTTCAAATCCATGGTGGATGACACAAAATGTTGAGTATCCAAGGAGAAGTATCCCCATTTTTTTACAATTTCTTAAAAGATATTTCCAAATTTTGGAATGTAAGAGCCCCTAAAGAATTCAAAAAAAGGGCAGTTGATGAAATTAGTATTTCGAAGCGAATGAAAAAGGGGAAATATAAACGAATGAATTATTACAGCTTTTATGAGATGAATCTCCTAAGGAAAAATCAATTATGCGTTAAACAGTCAGAGAATTCATTTCTACGTGCGTGAAATATACAGGACAAATATAGGTCGTTCATTTCATCCAAATGTGGAAAGACGTGGAAAACGTGCATGGAATCCCTGCTGGGTTTGAATAGTTTTGAAGACGGTTTCTTAAGTAACCTTCCCATCCAGTAAAAGCTTTCCGGGACCACATGAATCTCGTGAAGACGTAATAGCCCCTGATATATTCTGGAGATCTTCAGGTCACATCTAAAGGTTGCAAAAAAGTTTTTCGATGAAGGTGAATTGAGTGAAAAGAAGTTTATCGTGTGTTGTCGAAATGAAATTGTGATTCAATTACCAATTGACGGTTTCATTCGGATTATGTTTATGTAAGGTTTGGATGCACTCTCCTAAATTTGCTTTGTGACTTCTTTTTACAGACATTAGAACGGTTAAATAAGTGGAAACAATGTTTGAATATGGATCTGAAGGCAACAGATTATGTTTGTCATTTGCAGTTTAGGGAAGAACATATCAAGTTATATGACAATTTTTTTATCAACGGGGAGGTCGAGATGATTCCCCTGATTAGAAAAAAACTAAGTGATGATGCTTACCCAATCATTGCGCATCAATTCATTTCTACAGAATATAGTAAAATGTTGAAATGTATACAGGCTGTCCCGTAACTCAACGTCATGGGGTTATTGGGCGATATGATAGGTTATACCAGAAAAAAATAAAGAATAATAAAAAAAAATAAAACAATTGTACCTAACAATGGATTTGTGACTGTGATCAATAGCATGGTTGTTTAGAATTACGTTTAAAAAAAATTACTGCAAAATTGGAAAATTTGTGACTACAAAAATATATCTATTACCATTCAACCAAGTGACATAGAATTTATTTTTATTTTTGCTAGAACCTAGCATATCGCCCAGTAACCACTTGACGTTGAGTATTTTCTATGAATTTTCTAATAACTTATGCATAGAGTAAAGAATTTATGATTTCAATAACAGTTAAAGTGTACATATATTTGACTCGGTTTTAAAATACTTTCTCTACAAAGTCGTGGTAAGAATTTTGGCTCTCAAATAACGACTGCCCAATTCACTGGAAGATCTTCGAGGGGGCAATGCCTGTTCTTTCGAAAAGATCCGACAACCTGAGGCTTATATTGTTTTATTTTATTTTTGAACGAGCAGTTATTTTGAATGTGGATTAAACCTACTTTCAATTGAGTAGAATATTCTGCCAGATACGAAATAAAATGTAAATGAGCTCCAATTTCGATAAGAAAACTCATGATATATAGTCACCAAAGGTTGAGCTTTATGATTCAAGAGCCGTATCAGGGATTCCTTAAAGAAAATTGTGTGAGAGTTTACACAAAGCGTCAATTGATATAACCTTTGAAACGGGGAGTGGTCTCAAATTCCTTCAATTAAATCTTTAGTCTCAATTACGTACATTGTAATTCTCTGCTTCATTAGTATTGTGACTCATTACTTATTTATAAGGTATGGGGTAATCTGATAATGATAAATTTATTCTTTGTTTCGTGACGAACAGAAGTTAGTCTACTATAGGTGAAAGCTTTCTTTCAATTAATTAGTACATTGTTTATAGGGTAGGAAAAGCTTAACATTCCTGGACGACTGTGAAGTCGTTGAAGTACGTTTGAAGTACGTTAGCAACACAGAGTCCAGGAATGTGGCGTTTCCTACGAGGTAAACATACTATTTTTCTACAAATCGTTTAATTGATTTAAAAAAAAACGCGATAATTTTATTCCCAAATAAATGGTGCTTTGAAATTCCAAATAAAATTACTTGGGATACTATGGAAACGTATTGAGATTGAATTGTCAAACTTGACGCTTATAAATTTAATTGCTGGTGTTCTCGAAAGTAAAATGATAAGTGATAATGAAATTTCCATTCCTGGGACTCCTCCAGAGCTGGTTGAGGCAGTGAATACTGCTTCATTAGAATTATTGCCAAAGAAATCAAGAGAAAAGTACGAAAATGCATACAGACGTTTTATGGATTATCCAATGAGTAAAAATACGAGTTGTAATAGCATACTTCCTAGACCTTTGTTTAAAGATGAAATCTTCAACATTATGGGCCAATTATTCAATGCTGAAGTCAACCCTTGCACTTAAACACAATGTAGATATATCTACATACTCAAAACTTCGTTCTTTATTGAAACGGCATGCTCAAGGTTATAGGGCAAAGAAATCTAAGATTTTAACGAAGGAAGAAATTGAAAAATTTATCCAGGAAGCTCCAGATAAAGAAAATTTAATGATTAAGGCAATTTACAAGTTTTTAATTTCTATTTAGATTATAGCTTTATTTATTTTTTAGGTGGCTGTAATATTTGGTATTTCTCGGGCCTGTAGAATGGATGAGTTAGTCCGAATGACTGTACACGATATAGAAGACTAAGAATCTAAGCTTTTAGCTGAAATGTTTTTTTGAGTTGAAGATAATTAAACCAGTGAAGTATGCAGAGTCGGCTACCCCCGTAATTCCGATTTTGAAAAATGATAATAGTGTCAGATTATGTGAAGATTTTAAAATAACCTTTAATCCCGTTTTCGAGGATGATACGTAACCTTTGCCGGAACCCGAAGAATTATTTTGTAAATTAGGTTGCGGTAAAAGGTTTTCTAAACTTGATTTCGAGTTCGCATATCAACAAATCTCTTTGGACGAAGATTCCATACCACTAGTTACAATCAATGCTCACCTTACTCTTTCAATGAATTATAGACAGTCTTTTATCAAGTATACGGGGTGTCGCAATTTTTCTCGACGATATTAAATCACCTGTGAAACGTAAGAACTTCAACTAGACAGAATGAATCAGTGCAAAATGTCGGCCCAGTGTTTTAAAATTGTAGCTCTACGCCTTGCGCCTGTTCCAGATGATGTATCACAACTAACTAACTACAAATGTAAAATTTCTTAAAAATGTACATGAACGTCAAAAATGAACTTATTAAGAACCACCCGTCGTCTCGAAGAATTCTTTATTGAATGAAGTAATCCTGCATATACCACCCTTTGACAGTTTCAGGAAATAACATACCCGTGAAGTGAGAGCGTATCCAGCTTTTGCTTTGGAATAAGTCAATACTATCCGACTCAAAATTCCCATATATCTCTTATGTTAAACCGATTTATTTTATATTCCGCTCTCCGAACGTCTGCGAAATAAATTGCAAACAGAACACACTTTCTCCCCATTATTTTCTAGATGGTTCATCGCCCCAAGCATTCGAAAGGTTAAACGTGATGTAGAAAATAAATGATGTAATAATGATCTTGATAGCTCTTCAAATACAAATTTGCAGAATATATAAACACCAGTTAAATGAATAAAAATTCTTTTCTGTAATAGCTCACATCGCATTTTTGCACCCACCTTGAGCAAACCCCAATTATTCTTCAGTTTTCAATTTATCCTAGAGAGCGGGTCACCTTTTTTTCAAACACCCTGTATTATGGTAGAAAAGGTATATCGGGTGATCCACAAGTAGCAGAAGGAAATGAACGAAGATGATACTTGCCGACGCGTGTTTCTGCTGATTGGCTCCATCAGGGCAAGGTAACCTTAGGAATAAGGAGATGGTTATGAGACAAAATAGATAACAGGGGTAATTTCCTTCTGCTACATGTGGATTGACCCGATTTACCTTTTCAACATATATTCAATCTCCACGATGAATATAATATGTTTTAAATACATTATGATGTTCATTAATATTTTAAATTTTTATTTTCGTAGCACAGTGAGAAGATATAGTAGTTTTCTATAATGGATAGGATCATACCTAAATAGATCTAAAAGAATTGATAAAAATTTTATATTATCTTTTCTGATTTCGATGAGCCTCTGAAGCTCTTTAGAAAAAAATCACCTGGGAAGGCTTCAACGAGGCTAACTCTCCACATCTACAAGTATCTTATCCAAAGCATTTAATTACAATTTTGAAAATTTCTTCCAAATCGTAATTTTTTAGAAATTTGAACTTCTTATATTCTGAAAGGCATCTATTTTTAGATAATTTCATGACAACCTCGTGATTTAGAATGATTCATGACATAAGTTTCGTTTTTTCATTCAAATCATATTGGTTTTTTTAAAACAAATATATAATGAATATGTAAGTTGCGTAAATTCATCACTTGATCACGTCAAGTGAAGAAATACCATAATAACAATAATTGACCATGGTCTGCAATTCCTACCAATTTTCAATAAATTTTCCTTTCCATTTTCAATGAACAATTTGAATACTTTGAGCAATTGTATTAATTATCACGAATCACATGGTGCTGTCTGATGCAGGTATTAATTAAAGAAAGATAATTATAATCTCAGCTCCAACCTTGTAGACTTGTGATGACGAATTCAAATATTTAATCAGGCTTGTATATCATATTGTTTTTCAGGTTAATTCAATATATTGAAGGAAGTGGGTTGAGATCCTTATTAGGTACAGTATTTCGAAAGAATTTGCCATTTTTCAGATTATTTGATTATGAGGAAACTTCAATTTTCCCTAAAACAAGGATTATCGTGAAAATGAATATTTCTACAATTTTGTTCGTTGGTAATAATACGATTAGGTAATTTTCCCGGATAATATGGTTTATAACAATACAAACTTTTCATATCGCCATTCTCAGAATATAAATCCCGAAAGGGGAGTAGTTGTTCCTTGACTGAAAAAGTTTAAAGAATTCCTATTTTTCATTTATAAGAGGTTCCTAGAGATCATTACTTAAATGGGTGGACATTGTTCAAAAATTTCTTTCAGTTTACAGAGATTCTCAAACAGAAAATGATCGAAATTATTATATCAAGTTATTATTTTGAATTTATATTGTTGCTTCTTTCAATACCATATCAGAGTTTTCCATATATTGTATAAATTATTTCTAGAAATTTGTCTGGAACTGAAAGGTGTCCTTCAATGACTTTTTTGGATTTGGCTCATCTTGGAACACCCATACAGTCGACTGCTGTTTACTTCAGGCTCATACGCGTAAATCTACAATTCATCACCTGTCACAATGTCATAGACGTGATTCGAAGCACCGCGATCGTATTTTTGGAGCATTCCTTGTGTAGGATCCAACGCGAACCAATTTTTTCGACGGACAAATGTTGAAATGTTGCAATATTGAATGTATACTTGTCCCACTAATGCCTAAGGTTGTCTGAATCTCACGATAGGTCACATGACGATCTTGCAATATCAGTTGGCGCACAGCTTCAATGGTTTTTGGAACAACAACTGATTTTGCACTCCACGAAATTCGTCATGGAGTGAGCTACGACCTCGGAATTAAGTTCCTGTAAACAATACAAATAGCACTAGTATGTCAAAACGTTCTGACAACGTATAACCTCAAAATTGTCCAGCTTTACGATAGACCTGTCAGTTGGCATAGTCCAGTAAAAGAAGGGCTGAAATTACTTTTTCTGCATTTTTGATATGTTGATTGTTATAACGAGAGAAACATATGGTCAAAAATGCAGGTGTTAAAATTTTCAGGAACATTGAAAAATTCTTGAAAATATAGAGAAAAATACTGTTTTTCTGATATTTTCGCAAAATTAGAAGGTTTAGTAAGAAAAAGTTTCAAACAAAAGTAGAACCGAAAATTCTAGTACAAATTATGTACTTTATCGTTCTCGAAAGTGAATTTGTGTACTGATAAACAGCGTATTTCTTTAGTAGCGCAATACCAAGGAATTTTAAATTTGGCGCTCGATGAAATAACTACCTGAACGCTGAACCAAACATCTGGCAGATATTCGCCAGAGTTGGACTCTCGTCTCGTTTTGTTATTGTATTGCATTTATTACAGCGAACTCTAGCATATAATGTTGAGTTGGTTGGAAATGGACAGTTTGGGTAAAACGATGTTCGGTTTTCTAATCTGATGTGCTAGCGAAGGCGATATAGATTCTTCAATGGAGGCTAGAAGTACTATGAAAAATAGAAAAGTCAAAAATTGGATAAATTTTAAAAAGGAAATTTTGTAATTTGACTGAATTGAAATTCAAATTTTATTAATTCGAAAACAAAAATAGTTTTCAGCCGCAATTATGAACAAATTTCTAGCTGAATTTCCTTAAGATGCATACGATATACGAATAATAATTTAGACGTAGGTAGGTGGGACAAAAGAGTTGAATTAAAAAACTGTAGTAATCATTTGTAGAGCAATAGCATTAATGAATAATAATTAAAGTTTCTGCATCGAATAATATCAGGAAAAACTGTTTATTCATTTTTACTTATAATTCTAAATTAAATGATGCATTAATATCATCTCCCTCAGGGTTATCTAGATCCCATTAGTCTTCATCGCCATCAGAGTTCATTTATATTCTGTTTATCAGGTCAGAGACATTTTCACAAGTTATACCGTAACACATTTTGCAAAACCTTGTACATTTCAGTCCTGCTTTTTTGCAATTGTAGCGAGAAGTATCACATTTTCCATTACAGCTGCAGAATACCTTTAACAAATGTGAATCAATAAAAACAACAATAAGAGTGAATTTCTGAAACTAATAAAACTAGGGTGTGAATGAATTTGATCACATTATTCAATAATTCCAGTGGAGCTACTGCTTTGGTCATCATTGTAGGAAGAAGCATACAATGTGATCTATGCCAACCCCAATGTTCAGGTTTCAACGACGGTCGTCTTAGCCAAACCTGGATTTGATAATAAACTCGTCTGGTGTGTTCAATCAATGCTGCAATTTTGGTGGGACAATTATTCATTTCAATGCGTCACTGCAATATCGATTTCAAACTAATGAGTTTAAACCCAATAATTACATGTTATTGATATCCCAAACGAGCTGTTATTCATTCTAGTAGACCAAGAATTTCAAATCACATTCTCCAGACATTTTGTGCTGAATCCTACCCTGTTCTAGAACTTCAGATTTCTATGACCGCTCGGTTTTGCACTAAGCGCCAAATTTCGAATTCACTGTTATCGCCTCATTAGAGAAATACCTTAATAATCGGTATACAAAATCACTTTCGAGAACGGTAAAGTATATAATTTGGACAAGAATTTTCTGCTCTACAACTTTTGTTTAAAACTTTTTCTCACTTAACCTACTCATGTGCAAAAATATCAGAAAAACCTTATTTTTTTCTCTTTTTTCAATGTTCCTGAAAATTTTAACACCTGCATTTTTGACCATATGTTTTTCTCTTAACAATCAACATAACAAAAATGCAGATTTTTCCGAGAAAAAGTCCTTGACTGGACTAAGATTTCAACACTACAGTTGTCCAATACCGAAATAAAAAACGTAACCCGCGTATGTCGAACAGTAACCAGTCTTGCTCTTTCCAACAATTACAAGCATTAGATCAATTGATATTGTTTTATGATCAATAAAAATTGGTCCATTTACTTTTTAGCTCAGTGTAGGTATTATGGATTTGAACCCTGAGATATGATTTAAACAAGTTGAATATTGATGTAAATGATACGTGGTCAGAATAAATAAGATTTAAACAAGTTCAATTTTTGCTATGACATAATTGAGGTTTTGATGCTCTTAGCTGCGATAAGTGTGGGTGTTCAATTGCATCAATGAAACGTGAAATATTATTTTTGTAGGCCAAGCCACATAATTTTTTATGCGGCTAGTCCATCCATAGAATGAATGAGTAGAAAAAATTTGCTCAGTATCCATTTGGCAAAAATTTGAATTTTGATCAAATATACGAAGAATTCCCTCAATATGATAAGGAAATTATAATCATACTGTGAAAAATATAAAAATATAATCACGTAGAGCAATAAGAGAAGTGTTTCGATTCACGAAAAGAACCAAAAAAATTGTTGGTAAACATACAGAAAATTATTTCAAATTAAAACGAATTGCAACGACAGCACATTTGATGAAAAAATGTTATTGATCATTTTGATGATGGAACATTATTAAGACGATTATTAAGGCAGTTTCCAGAATTGTCATGATTATTTTCGAATAATCCCACCTTTTGATTAAATTCTTTCATAATCAATCTGAAATTAATATCAATCCATCGATAATATAATTTTATAATTTTTTAAAATAAGGATGGTTTGTGATTCCAAGACGTTTCGACAAGCATGCGCTTGTCGTCATCAGGGTGGTTCCGTTTATGGAATCTGTAGTAGGATAAAAAGTGAATTATTTATTATTTACATGAGCAGCGTCTGATATTTTTTATTAAGACATGGTCTTTCATCATTGATGACATTTGTAGATTTCACCTAATTGTAACTGCTTCTCACAATAATACAGGGTGTCTCAAGTTCGAGTGCCTATTAGACGTTTCTGGAGAACTAGACATATTTGGAATCTGAAAATTGGGATTATGATATTGTTCGAAGTTCTCTACAGAGCTAAAATATTTTCGAAGCCCAAAAACTTAAGTTATACAGGGAGTGAAAATAAATTCGACAAAAAATTTTTTCTCAAGTTTTCCATTCCTGGTATGATCGAATATTCAATAGTGAATACATTTCTGTTAAAACCATTGTATTAAATGGAATAGTTTTCAAAATATCCAAAAAAAAACTGGAAAAAAGTAAAATATGTTCAGGCAGTAATATGTTCATTATTCTTATTTTAAATATCCTGAGCGTAAACCGTTTTTACAAAATCGAAGAGGAAGGATGTGAAAAGGTCATGCATCTTTTGGATTTCAAAAATATCATCACAGGATGTTTCAAATTTTGTGTTGAAAATTGTGATCTTAAATTGGCCATAACTCCTGTTTTTCCAATTAGAACCCTATTTTTTTATAATGATTTTCTCACATGATTATGCTCATAAATTCAATAATTTCTGAGTTATTTGAGATTTTCTGGATTTATGGTGTATTATATTTAATTATGCTCATTAAAGAAGTTTTATTCAAGGTTGATTATAAGAAAAAATGGAAACTGTCGAAATAATCAGATAAAGAATGAACTTCAAAACGCAAAAACATCAAGAATTTCATCAAAAATCATTTAACAAAGTAGATTAACAAGAAATAATATTTTTATAGCCTGAATAACTCGGTAAGTTTAGTTAACAGACAAAATCCTCAGAAGTACATATAGAGAGTTTCGTAAATATACCTTCAGCAATTTTTTTTCTATAATTCTTGAAATATAGGACGAATTTACTTGAAACTAAGCAATTATTTGGAATATAAACATATGGATAAGGAATCAATTGTTATGATTATTAGAACTATGATTGGTCATTCAGCTCGCTTGTGCTAGTTTAAGAAACTTAGTAGTACAGCGGGATATTGTTTTGCCTAAATGTCGGTAATTTTGGAAAATCGAGCCAAAATGGTCTCAACCGATTGGGTTTAACTCCCTGATGGAGAAATTTGGGTATTTCAAGTCGGCCTTCCATCACTGTGAAAGCGTCAGGTATCTGGTATTGCTCACAGAAAGCGATAAACAGTAACGAAACAACTCGACTAACGCATAAAACACAAGAGTTGATAAAATGTTGAATATCTCTGGACGATTCCAAGATAAATTGGTTTTAAAATAAACAAAATACTCAAGGGATACTAGGCCACAACGCTTCATTGTTTTTATATGCCTCAGTAACCTGGCATTGCCCATAGAAGAAGTTAAAATTTGACTAAAAAACATGACATTGTTTAAACGCCCTGTACAACATGTCAAGTCGGTCTTACAGACGTTCAGCAAAATTTAGTAGCAGAAAATTTTGAAGCAAAACTGTGAATGGTTATTTTCAGTTCGATATATAGTTTTGTTCATTGTGGCAGTTGAATTAGTATAACTATGTTCCAGAGTACGGACAAATAATGCAAAACGAGCGGGCAAAAGCTCCGAACCGTACGTTAGAGCTTTTCTTAGAATATTTTCTGTGATTGTCATCTGAGTTGCATTCGATGGTTCGAAAATATTGAAGACACATACATATCAATAAAAAAGAATTGCAATTGATCAATTCTTCTCTTCTCACAATGAAAATTAACAGCAGAACTACTCACGGGTGCATTTTATTTTTTCCCATCTTCCTAGTTCGGTCGTAAACCTAAAAAAATATCAACCACACAGTTTTTTACCGCACAGCACAATTTTCCGGTAACAACAATACGGACGGACCTTCTAGAGCTTGAAAGTCGTCGTTTCTCTACCGAGTACTGCGGTGGAACTGCTGCCGCCCCACTAGTTGGTGAAGTAGGCAATCGCTTACGCGGAGAGTACAGGTGCAACTCTGCTGGACCTGGTGAAATGCGTTGAGATGCGTGTTGTTATTGGCCTCCTCGAGGAAGGCGACGATAGCTACCTAGTCGCTGGTTCCTAAATCATGTCAGTTTTCACCCGGAGGCTATACCAGCTTCTTTCTGTCTTCAGATATCACTTACCTGTGTCTTGATTCTGGTATATGTCGTCTTGTATTTACGTTGGTGCCCAAACGTCTCACTTGCAGTTCCGCGATGTGTTACAGATCTGATATCGATAGTTTCAACTTGGAACATCTACAGGCTATAAGAAGGTGTAGAAATCATTCTGTTTTAAATATACCGGAAACCACCACTGACGCGATGTTCATTTTGAAGGTGTAAATGAAAATATTTCGGCATTTTTTTATGTGGTGTGTGTAGGTTGATCAGAAGCATTGTTTCAAATTATTTTTATAAATGCAGGGTTTGCAATAAATGATATAGATCAAAGTGCACTTTTTCAAATGGAGCACCCTATATATGACCTCAAAAATTGAATAGAAAGCTCAAATTATAATGAATTTCTTCAGACCACTTTGTACATTTAGTGCACTATAACTATACAGAGTCTTTCACGAGGAACCTCACCCATATTTATACGGGAAAGTACTGAACGTATTTTCATGAAATTCAGCACTTATAAGTATTTCACGATGCTGATGAAATCTAAAATATTTTCAAGGCATGAGCACCTCCGGTTTTGCCGGAAATGACGACAACTTCCGTTTTTCAAATTACAACACCATTTTTCTTATTGCAGAAATAGATTCCTTAGAAAATTTCAAATTATTTTGATGTAACATTTTTCAGTTTTGGTTGGAAAATTCTCTCTGAGCGGGAAAATTCGAAAAAAAAATCGAAAATAGAGCTCCGCTGAAACAAGAATAACTTCGAGGTTTTTGGATGGAAAATTTTCATTTTTGGGATTTTTCAAGATGTAAGATTGGTGTATCCACTTTAAAAATCGAAATCGCGATTCATGATACAGGGGGTGAAAAAATCGCACTTTTCAAGAATGTCATAGTTTGTTGAGTTTTACCAAAGAGTTCAACGACCTAATAGTGCCTACTAGATACCCAACATCCGCAAAACTGATCTAAAAGCACTGGAATGCCACCGATCTACCACGCAATGCAATAACTTCTATTGAAACAAAAGGGAGCAATTTGTGTAGTATCACTCTTAGCCAACTCGGCCGGTTCGCTCTTATTATCTCGTTAATGCCAGTTACTCCAATTTAAATTAGGAACAAAGGTCGCGAAAATCAAGCAACAAATGCAGCAAACTTTATCTTTCGACGTTGCGATGCCGAGCGTGTTCACTAAATGTTAACCGCAAATTAAATCCTTTTGTAATCGCCTTGAGATTCTCGTTCAACGGATTTGAAGAGGATTCTGGAACAGCCATTGATGAATAGACTGTTGGGAAGTTCCCTCTATCGATTTACCCTCGTTCTTGGTAGGTTAGAAATCTTAAATCTGACATGGATTACGTAGGACAGTTAGGGATGACATACTGGAATAACTCGGTCAAGTGTAGAGGAATAGTGCTTGTTTTCATCGGAATTTTTTACTGATATTTCCTATAACATATGCAGGGTGGGTACCTGAAACTATGCAAAGGTCGAGTGCTGCAGAAGCTACTTATCTAACAGGACTGCTTTTAAGCCAATGTCCTGCGGTGTACTGTAGGGTACAGTACTGGGTCCACAGTTGTTCATTGTTTATATGAGTTCCATTATTTTTCTTTGATACCGCAGTTTCCTATCAATCAGGTACGGTGAGTTGATGAAAAGTATATATTCCACTAATCTGACAATTTTATTGACATCAAGAGTGGGTCACAAACTTATTAAATAAAGTCGTCTCGACTTTCTTGAGCGTAGTTGATTATTATTATTGTGAAGAAAATAATTCAACGTTCACGTAAAATACATAATCTGACAATTTAGATAAGCGGAAGTAAGGAAAACTAATCTATAAAATTCAATGCGTGCAGCTATGATGCTCATAAAGCGAAAACTATTGATCTTTCATCAGAATTTGGAAAGATATCGCCGAAAACTTCGAAATGATAAAGTGAGAAGGTGATCAATAACTGAAAGCGTATAAATACGTGGAGGTATATTTTTTCTGCAATTATTGAATTAATCGTCATTCATAAAGAAACAACCATCATTTCTCATTACAGATAAGCCATCTGAGCATGAAATCAAGCAAGAAGATAATTCTACCGACGAAGATAACAATTAAAATAATCCCAAAAAAAGGACATTTTTAAACTTAATTTTCTCATAAATACAAGAATTATTTAATTCCAATATGTATGCATTATTTTATTCGCATGCTACATTCTCAGTATTCACTTTGATTGAAAAATTCGGAAAAAATAAAAAAAAAAAAAAACAAGGTGATCTGGAATACATGACCCGAAAAATCCAAGAAGAACATAAGGAGTGGGATCAAGAAAACAAAATGTTTACTAATGGAATCTGACTTACAGAACATCCAACTCGATACAGAAAAAATCACTGGTTGCTTCAAGTATACAGGGTGTAAATAAATAAGTGTAAAATATTTAAGGAGGTCATTCCTCATCGAAAAAAAGATAGGATCTTTCATATAAAGAAACTTAATTGGAGCACCCCTTGTTGAGATACAGCCCCTCAAAGGGAGTACATAAAATTTGTGTAACAATTTTTTTCACAACCACCAAAAAAGTTACAATATTGAAATTAACCTAACGTTTCCTACTAGCAGAAAGACACTTATCCATTTATTTATTTAGTTTACCCCATGGTTGTAAGGGTGAAAAACACAACCCCTAAAGTTTATTTCCAATGTACCCGAGAAATCTGACGGAAAACCAATGGAATGATAGGAGAGCATAGAAATTAGGGATTAAAAAACTATAATTTCATTTCTCTTCTTCTGTATTGTAATGAGGTCATTACAGTACTAAAAACAGCGCTGTTAAGAGATTATCAATTTTTTCGTTTTATGGTTGTCAGCAATTCCTATCAAATTTAAACACATCGCACATCAAATGTCAATATGAGATGATAATTCGAAACTATCGATGTTCAATAGGTTCGATTCAAATTCAAACTCAGTAATTTGTCAACTCGTCAGTCACGTCAACTGCCAAGATTCAGTACAAAAGCCACTAGGACGTACAATACGAATTTCTCATTGAATTTGAGCATTTTTTCACAGAACTTCTCTGATGTAGAGAAAATATAGTCTTAAACACGTTGCAGAAGGGAATTCATACACTTATGCCTTCAGATTAAGCATTCGTATTGGAATAGCAACCCATTCTGCTACTTGTTTCAGAATATACTTTTATGTATTAAATTTTGTTCAATTAAATATATTTTTGTAATTAGTTACCAATGTGTTACCAATGAAGTAATGGAATATGAATCGCATCAACCATGTTCCTTATAATTAACTCAGTTTTCCATGGAAAACACAATGATTTTTTTGTATGAACCCAATAATTTTTTTATATGTAGGAATGATTCCTTCTTAGAATGACAAAAGGGAATGGAATCTTCAGTTACATATATTCTTTTGAACTTTTGGCTTACAATATTTAGTTAGCAAACAATTAAGCATATAGATCAGGGGTTAGTGACGGGGCGTCATACAATTCGGCGTATCACATGAAAGCCTAGGGAAAATCCCCAATAAAAAAATCCCTAGCTCCCCCCTAAGTGTGAAAGTACAAAAATAAGCTGAAATATATTTTAGGGACATATTTGAGTTGATAAGTAACGATTTCCTTAATTTTAATTGGGAAATAATTGTTCGTTATCTTTATGCATATTTGAAATGGGTAACATTTTCGATTGTTATATGTATAGACCGTATCTACCTTCATATTGCTGAGTGAAGAATGTAACTTGACTATTAAATTGCAGAAAAATTGAAATGAGGCTTTTTAAGCATATTAATTTGTTTTGGTGTCGATTCTTTTAGCGCACTCGTAATTTCTACAGAGGCAGTCGAAAATCTACTACTTTAATCATCCTTAATCCTCATATTAAATTATTTTTTCACATAAATCCTCTTTTGTTCTGAGCAGTGTTTATGGAGAAGTAGTTGAAAATCCATTACCTCAAGCTTCTAATTATACGACGATATTCCTTCTTTTTTATAATTAATTTAGACAGAAATTCAGTGCACCGAATTTTGAAAAAACACAACATGCATGACTAGAAATATGAGAAAGTTCATGCATTAGAACCAGGTGACTGCATAAAAAGGTTAAATTTTTGTAGAGGAATATTAGAAAAACTTGAAAATGATGAAAATTTTTTGAAAAATATCATTTGAACAGACGAAGCAAAATTCAATAATGAAGGACTATTTAGTAGAAAGAATTGCCACATTTGGACTAGTGAAAATCCTCATAGAAAAAGACAAAGAAACCCCCAGAACAAATTTAGTTTTAATGTGTTTGCTCTTTTGATGAACAATAAAGTGCGGTACTACATTTATGAAGAAACTTTAAATACAGAAAAATTTTTGAAAATCCTGAGAAATTTTGTTTCTGAGTTTTTGGATGAACTGCCGTTGAGTATGTCGACTACCGCATATTATCAATTGGATGGGGCTCCGGCACATTGTTCGCACGAGATGTCTGAAGAACTGAATGCAATGTTTGGTAATCGGTGGTTCGGACGCCGTTCTTCACTGTTTTGGCCCCTACAATCTCCCGATCTTACTCCCTTAGATTTTTATTTATAGGGTAGAATAAAAAACATAGTCTATGAATCTCCTATTGAAAGCAAAGAAGATTTAAAACGGCGTGTGGAGGATGCTTTCCACTCTCTAAAGGGGGAGGAAATTGAGCGAGCGACTAACCGAGGTGTTTCCAGACGTATTCGAAAGTGTGTGGAACAAAATGGTTACCATATTGAAACTCTTACCTGATCATTTATTTTGTTGATTTGAGTTTTGAAACGTAATTTTATTTTTATTAACATAATTTATTTATAATCATAATTCGGTGTACTGAAGGAGCGAATCTATTTAATGTGTTTCCTATTGAACAGATGAATTAATTCACTTCGAAATAAGTCGAAATACTAATTTCATCAACTGCCCTTTTTTTGTATTCTTTAGGGGCTCTTACATTCCAAAATTTGGAAAGTTTGAAACATCTTTTCAGAAATTATGAAAAAAATGAGGATACTTCTCATTGGATACTCAACATTTTGAGTCATCCACCATGGATTTGAAATAAATCTCATTATTAGAAAAGCAACGATTCATTTTGTGAAAAAAAATTCATAACAACTAACAATAAGACCTGTCTGACATTTGTGAATTATAAATGGGATGATTTATCTTCTATGCTCACAGAATATCCTTATGAATCAGAATTTGACTCTACGTACACCATAAATCCAGAAAATCTCAAATAACTCAGAAATTATTGAAATTAGGAGCATAATCATGTGAGAAAACTATCATAATTTTTGACCGCAGAAAAAATAGGGTTCTAATTTGAAAAACAGAAGTTATGGCCAATTTAAGATCACAATTTTCAAACGTCTAATAGGCACTCGAACTTGAGACACCCTGTATAAAGAATAATTATGTATTTGGTACAAATACACAAGTATGAAGTTGTGCATTGAAGATGGATAGGGAATTCGAACGTCTCTCTCACATTCTGATGTCATCTGATTCGCAAAACGAAACTTTGGTAAGGTATTTTCGCTGCAAATAAAGTTACTAAGGTATTCTTCCAACTAATCAACATTAATTAATTCTACTTTCTTAATATACATTCTGTTAGAATAACATTTTTCTGCAATGTTAGTAACCTCAAAACCAAGTATTGTTTTCATTTTTGCAAATTTTCACAATGCCACGGATCCTAGTGGTCCAATTTGCTATGACTATTCCGCATATATTCAGCTAAATTTGAGTAATGACCTCTGTTATGTTCGCCTTTAGGGCATCGGTGGATTGTTTTTATTTGCATAGGTCTACGATTTCAAATAAGTCCACAATGAAAATCCTAGTGTGGTAAAATCCTATGACCTTGGTAGCAAATTCACATAATCCCTGAGAGATAACTCTAGTTTCAAATCGCTTATGCAGGATGTGAATCGATGACTCATCCATCATAAATACTGAAAAAAATTTTCAAATTTTCTCTTTATAAATTGAAAATTAGACGAAATACCTGTTTCTTTCTGAAATGGTATGTAGTGCCACACTTTATTGTACTGACCACAGCAAAAGGGAAAATAACTGAGATCATAGAGATTCTAAAAAAACAAATATCTAAGATTCTATGGTATATTTATTTGAGCATTGAATGGGTATCAGGCAACAGACAGAAAGTGTTCGGCCTGATTTCGAGATTATCACTCAGTTCATCGTTTAGTGGAATCAAAACATGGCATACAATACAGAACCTCACTTTTCAGGAAACTTGATAAACGAACCTCAACATCATCATATTGACAATGAAAACAGTTTGCATGTAAGTCCGGAAATGTCGAATACAACTCCACGAAATATCTTCTATTATATGTACCCTGTACCATCTGAAAGCCCATCACATCCTCAGTTCAAACTTCAAATTTTATTTAATCGATATAAGTACCCTACAGGCGAAAATATTCCACCAATTTCAGAAAATGTGGAGCTTCCCGTTACACCAGCAAATTCAAGAAATCATATATATCTTCAGAACCCAATCCAGATGGAATCAAATCTAAATCATAGTAATAAAAATATTCAGATTAAAGGGAGTGTTCCAGTGAAGTCGAAAAAAAAAATACGATGCCCATCATGTTCGAGAACTTTTTCAGAATATCGTTATCTGAAACAACATTATAAACAAATTCATAATGGCGAAAAATCTCTCAGATGTGAATGGTGCGGGAAGAGATATGGAGAAAAGGAGAAATATGAATTTCATATGAAAAGACATGAAGGTGAGAAACAATTTAAGTGCAAAATATGCTCAAAAAGTTACAATAATAACCAATCTTTGAAACGTCATCATATCGCACATCATGAGGAAATTAAACCATATTATTGTACCCTCTGCCTACGTGGGTTCGTTAGGAAAGACCATTTCATTCGGCATATGAGTGCTAAGCATTATTTAACACTGAATTAAAAAGATTACAACCTTGTTATCCATGGAAAAACTGAGTGAATTAAGAATGACGGTTGATGCCTTGATGAAACTCACAACAATTTGAGAAATAAATAGATTGAGCATGGTTGACGAAGGCGATATTCAATTGCTTTTTCAAAAATGTTATGCAAGTGAAGGTAAAAAAAAAATTATACACCTCAATTATCAATAGAAGAAATAAATTGATTTAGAAGATTATAGTTGACGAAACTAATTTTCATCTGCGCGTTCAAAATAAGATTTTTTAATTTTGATTTCAGATGACTCAGAAAATCGTGAGCCTATAACGAAAACTTGGGGGAAGACCTTTATGCTGAAAGCTGTACATTCAGTATTGAACTTCCAACGGAAAATATGCAATGCTCTACCGAGTACACGATTTTCAAGTGTTCAAAGTAAAGGCGCTGAAAGAGAACTAAATTCGAAACTCCTGAAGGAGGAGAATGAGATGACCCCTTATAAAGAAAGGCTTGACATCAAGATGACTTTTATTTATATATGTTTTTTATTTTGTTTGAGATTTTTAAATTTAAACTGATTTATGTTTTTATATATGTTAAATCATATACAATAAACAATGTTCAAATTTTAATAATAATGTAGGTATATTTTATATACATTTTCAATTTTTTCTTATTTATACAAATAATGCAATGCATATGCATGTATTGAAATTATTTCTCATTCTAAATTTTCAAATAAGGTACTCGTTCTATCATTGGTAACACTCAAGCAGTGCTTACTTTCTGGTTCAAAGATTTCTGTTTCATTGTTAATAGAAATAACACCTTCTATGAAATCAATTTCACTAGTTGCACCAATATTGTGAAACACACCATCGTGCATTTCAGTATCAATTCTATATCTAAATTATCAAAATGAATGCCTTCTGAATCTTTTTCTCAAATGATCAAATGCATTTTATACCACAATTTTTATTGACGACAATTTTTGATTGAATAACTTCTGATGTTCAGTCAAAAAACCTTTGTCTCTGAAAGGAGGTTTAAGCCAAGCCCGGATCTAGGTGGGGGGGCAAGCGCCACGTGTACCAGCTTAAGGGGGCGCCAAAATTAACCATAGGATAATTTGTTTTTTGGATTATCTCGAAAAAAATTAATGTTATAATCGAAACTGTAAAATGGAAAACTTGATAAACCATCAGTATGCCAAAAATCTCTAAAATAAATGAGGATTCAATCCATCAATTATTAACTGCATATCATTCAGTCAGCCAAAAGTTCAAAAGAATATATCTATATTCAGTCATCTACAAATGACGTAAAACAGGTAAGGAAGAATAGGAAGATAGTATAATATATTAAAAATTAAAGTATGTTAATTTTACGAGCAGTATTCAAATTATTTCGTATGAATTGATGTCATAAGAGTGTTCTACTGAATTACTGGAAGTAAAATTAAAATTATGACTTCACCGTAAAATATATAGGGTGTTGAAAAGAGACAGGGCATCATATATTATTATGAGATAATTTGTCATAATTGAATTCATAATAACGTAAGACAGGGCACAGGGTGCTGAAAGCTTTTTTTAATCGCATTTTCTTAGAAAGTAAGTATTCACAAATCTTTTCGGAGATTTTTTGAAAACCTTTCAGGATTGCTCAGCTCATGTTGACTTGGGATGAGGTATATAACCTTCCATTCACGTCGATTAATCATGCTAATAGCTGAAATATTTTCATTCTATTTTTGTGAATACAAGAGGAACACCCCGCCCGTAAATACTCCCCTGCGCTAAATATGCTGAGGGTTCCCTCATTATGGTGGGAAAAAAATAAAAACCCTATTGAATTATTGTTATATATATATATATATATATTATATTATTGTTATTTCTATTTATAAAATTGAAAATCATATAGATACACACTAAAATATTTATATAAAAAAATTTCACTCTTCTGCATACGCATGCAGTAGGCGTAAACCTCCGGAAATTCCATTAGTTCATGATATCACCACTAATCGTAAAGAAATGACGACAGTAGGCGTAAAACTCCTGGAATTCCATTGGTTCCTGATATCTCAACTAATCATTAAGAAATGACGACTATACTAAGCCTGCTGTAGGCGAAAATCTGCTAAAATTCCGTCCTCCTGAAATTCGATTGGTTCCTGATATTTCAACTAATCGTAAAGCAATGTCGACAGCAAGTGTAGACCTCCTGAAATTCCATTAGATCCTGATATCTCAACTAATTAGAAGACCACTTTTGAAGAAAGAAGTTCTTAAAATATATTTCAACTTATTTTTGTTTTTCACACTCAGACGGGGAGCCAGGGTTTTTTCTACTGGGGTTTTTTCCCTAGGCTTTTATGTCATACGCCGAATTGTATGACACCCCGTCACTAATCCCTGATCTATATCCTTTATTGTTTGCTAACTAAATATTGTAAGCCAAAAGTTCAAAAGAATATATATCTCAACTAATCGTAAAGAAATGACGACAGTAGGCGTGAACCTCCAGAAATTCCATTGGTTCCTGATATCTCAACTAATCGTAAAGAAATGACGACAATAAGCGCAAACCTCCTGAAATTTCATTGGTTCCTGATATCTCAACTAATCGTGAAGAACTGATGACAGTAGGCGTAAACCTCCAGAAATTCGATTGGTTCCTGCTATCTCAACTAATCTAAACTAATTGAATGAAGCACTACTCAAATAACGGAGTTTTTAATAAACAACATTTTCTACAATACTATATGTATCACTCAGTAAGTGTCTAATGGTATTGAGAAAAAAGAAAGTTTGGGATTATTGAAACTTTTGTTTTTGCAGTTGTATAGTATACGCTACAATTATTAATCATTTTGGAATTAATTTGAAAATAACACAAAATTGAAACAGAATACTTACTGGAATGAAAAAATTATTAAATAAATGAGCTTTGCTGATTCATGGTAGATTTTGACTCAAAGAAATTCCACTGAATTATAGGTTAGGTTGTATTTTTTTCTTCAACTACTTCTTTGAATTTTAAATAGATCTCAAAAAAATTATATTCTTCTAAATATTAAATGAATTAATTATACAAAAGAATTATTTAATATGTCTAAAATAATAATAACATTATTCCAGACATCTTAGAATTATTGATGAAAACAACGAACAAGGACCAAAATTAGAATCCCTGCGAGATGCGCGAGTCAGTAATATTTTTCATTCTACTTTTTGGATAATTTGAATATTTGATGGCATAGCGCAACCCCAGAATTGGATACCGTACGTTTATATTAGTTTGATAATCGGTTTGTAAATAAGCAATTTATTTTGAAGGTTCAATTTGGACTTCGTGTCTATAAGTCAATACGTATTTCGGAATTTCAGATTTATTTCATTCTTCTTGGCAATAATGTGTTATCTTCAGTTGAGGCGCTGATCTAAATGTATGCCGTGATACTTTGATGATTTTGATGTCGACTGGTATTTCCTCTTCGAATATTTTGTCTGGGGGACATATATTTCTTCTAGCAGTGAATGTTACTTGAATTTATTTAGCCTCATTGATGATAAGTCAGGTCGTTCTTCAAGGTCATCCAGGTGTTTGTGTAATATTTTTGGAAGCTGTTTCGGCATTTTCATCAGATGCAAGTATCGTCTGCTAAAGATGCCTTAGTGGCGTTTCCACATTTTGGTATGTCTGAATTGCAGATGATTTATGAAAGTCATCCCAAAATACTTCCTTGTGGAACTCCGGATTTGACTTTAGCTGAAGTGGTTATTGCTTCCACAAAATGCACGTCAAAATATGGCTAGATACGATTTCGGAATTACATAATATGGTTGTGGGAGGACTTGTTTGAGTTTTTATAGAAGTGAGCAAAATTTTTCTTCATCGAGACTTATTGAGATGGCATTCACGATTCGATGGACGTGATGCGTTGTCGAGTGGTTCTCTCGAAAACCTAGTTGATGGTCTATACAAGTTAGTACATATCCATGTCACTTTTCAGCCTTTTGAGAAGAAACTTCTCAAACTGTTAACCCAGGATTGGCAAAATACTTTTAGACCTATATGATTCCACATTGTGTTCTGCCTTACCAGGTTTGGGCATAATTATTACCTCACCATACATCCATATAATGCGGGAAAATAGGCTTAACTCATCTTTCTATTAAATAATGTTGTGAGCAGTTCAACAATTTTCTTGGGTAGTTTTTTCAGAGTTTCGGCCGTTATGAGGTTGTATCCAGGAGTCTTCTTGTTTTTCAGTCTTCTTATCTCATTGGCTTCTTCTGTTGAAGTGAAATTTTTAATTGGTAAAGACATCTGACATGGAAGATCCAGAAGAGTTTCAACTTCTTCATCGCTGATACCAGGATAGGGGTCATTCGATGTGAAAACAGGTGCAAGATGTTTGGTACAGTATTTTCCAAAACCATTCTTATTTTCAGATGAAAAATATTTAAATCTTGAACCAATAATCTACAATTTTTCAGCTCCAATCTTTTCACTAAACGTCAATTAAGATGACATATCAATATCAACTTTTTCAGGATCCATATTTAGGTGAAGATGTTTGATTTTATGTTGAGGACATCAGAAATATAGCTTTCAAAAGTTTTGTCGAATTCCATTATATTTCCTAACAAAGAATTCAACTTTGAACAAATTGGAAATAGTACTCTGCGAGAGAAAGCAGCAAATGAACTCTTCTGCCTGTCAGAGAAGATACATCATTGCGAATAAACTTATTATAGTCTGTGCAGCTTCCAGAGAAACTTTGTAGTAAATTTTCCCAAAGTTTTGTATCCCCAATATACCCAGATGATTAGGTGATTAAAGTTACCGAATATTTCACTGAAAAAGTTTGTCTGCCGTACTAGTAGATATACATCAGAGTAACTTTAGCGGGAGTTTGCCAAAGGTCGGTTGTTAGGATGAAGGGATGGTAATTATTCATAAGAGGGCTAGGGAAATGCTAGAATTCAACTTATTTACGAACATACGAACATTTTCAAATTTAACAGTTTCATTAACATGCGCCATCACAAAAATTACGCCATCTGAAATTTTGAGTTTGTTTGTTGAATTCTTCATAGAATGAATTCAATTGTCTTTACACCAAATTGAAGATATATTGTGTGTGACATGTATTTCGTCTTATTTTCATTTGATTGGTATTAGAACACCATAGTTTTCGGTTTTTCAAAACATCAGTAGTTGCTGAATCTCATTTCTTTAGCTGTGTGTTGAGTTCTGGCAGATTGGGGTTCTCATATAGATTCACTGCTTCCATCGTTTCATTTAAAGCTTTCGTGGTATTCTTCTTAGCTTCGAATGAAAGCACGATAAACTATAATTGACAGATCTACAATATTCTTGTTCTAATTTAAAAAAACTAACTGAAAAATTAAAAATGAATAATAGTTTTAAAAAACTAAATAAACACACTTTTGTTAAGAATCCAACTAAAAAGTAGAAAATAAATTTTAAAAAGTTTGAATTAAGAATAATGTAAATAAGAAATAAATATATATTATTGTAAAAAAGCGTGAGGTGCATTTTAAGTCATTATAAAAATGATAATCCTTAAACTGATATCTGCAAATAAAATATTTATAATTATTGACACTATGCACCTCACGCTTTTTTACAATAATAAACATTTTCGTGACAACTTCACTCCCTTGTGACAGGTACTAAAGTGTCACATTTAATCCCTCCGGGATTAAATATTGACGTAACTCCCGGAACGATTAAATCACAAACAAACGAATTTAAGGGATATTTTATTGACAAATACAATTAATTAGAATGGTAATTAACGTTAATATTCAAATTAATATTGTGACAGTTCGTCATATTGACCAGTCTTTCCTGGGTTAATGCAGCAGTTAACTGACGAGTAACAGATAGGTCCTTATCATATTGATTTGGTGTTTGTTTCGAAGATCCTTTGGAAACAGGAAGCGAGAATGAGGACTGTGGCATAACTATAGTGGACGAATCGGCGACTTGACCAAATATTTTATCTGAAATTTTTGTTTATTTTTAATAGACGATTCAATATATCCTCGGCCACGTTGGAGGATTTCCATCCTTCATGTCTCTTCAGCACGTCTATTGTTGCTCCCGAATCAGCTAACAAAGACGCAGATGTGCGTCTAAAACAATGTCCCGTATAAGACGTCGCATTTTCTAATTTCAAGAAAGCTGCGATTTGCCGTGAAATGTACCAAACTTGTTTTTTCCTACTACGCGCGTAGTAGAGGTGTGCAACTTGGATACTTTCGAATATCCGATACTATCCGATATGGACGTAAAATGTATCGGATACATTTATTGGATACTTGGTATCCACATTTATACATACTTACAAAATCTCGATGTTATATATATATGTTATAGCTATGGAGGGCTCTACTCCCCCATTTAGAATTGGCGCGGCCAATAAAGGTCCAACCTTAAATACGAAATTTACAGATTTGATTAATTTGATGACAGATTTCATTTCATTCGAATGTTTCTACTTTTTTGTAATTTTCGTGGTTTGGAACCGCTGTCAAACTCCCTTTATAGAGCACTATTATACTGAAAGACTAAAAAGGTAGGTTTGAAATAAAAAAATATGACAGAAAAAATAAAGAATCTAAATCCATCTAAATGGGAAATGCTGAAATGTACTACTAAAACTAAATGACGATGAATTGGTAAATGCTTGTATGCTTTGTTTCCCCAATAGTAAAAATTGTAGTGGAGCAAATCGAAACAATCGCTGCTTTTGCTTTACAAATGTTCAAGTCTCAAGTTGAGAAATAAAAAACTTGAAACAAAATATCTAAAAATAGAACTCTACAGCACTTTGAAAGTAGAACTTTATTCTATTTTTCGAAATTGCATGAATACCCGTTAGATGGCTTACACTGATTTCGAATAACCGAATGGGTATCCAAGTATCCATAATTTTTAAGATCGAGTATCCGATACTCGAATTCTAATAGAGTATCCGATACTTTTTCTTGGATAGATACTTTTGCACACCACTAGCGCGTAGTACATTCTTTGTTGATGTATTGAACAAAAAATTTTGAATTAGGTGTCCCTGTCTTTCGCAATGCCACATATTTTCGAAATATCGCCACAAAACTGAATGGCACTGTTTTCTGAATATTTGATCACAAAATTTCGGTCAATTTTATTTTTGGTGTTTCTAATAGCAATTAGGAAAGAATCGCCCAAATCTCTCACATCGTCGATTTCTAAATCAACCAACTCTTTTCCACGACAAGCTCCTGCAACGCCCAAAATAAGTGCAACCTACAAAAAATTGATTTCTTAAAATTTTTGAATATAAACACATTTCCAAATTTACCTTAAGCATTAAATATTTATCATCCGGAGCCTCCCGTAAGACTGATCTACCTGCTCAGACGTGAGAATTCTTGACTTCTTTGGCTTAAATCCCTCATTTCTTCTCTTCAAAAAAGCTAATAATTTTGGAAATTTACTTATATCAACATCTTCTCTAATGTTAATAACCGATTTCAGCATTGAGTAATGTGCCCAGAGAGTTGAGGCACAAACCGCTTTTGATTTATCATTGAAGTAGACAAACAGCGCATTTTCAGTAGGTTGTCTCACATTTTTAAGCGGCACCACTTTTTAAAAGCATCGTACTGCTGCTCGTATAGTTTTCTAGATTTCGGTGGTAACAATTCTTCACCTACTTCGGCTGCTCTTTTATCAATATCAGATACACCTTCTTCACTCATGATACCAATAATTATCAATAACAATGTTTCTTTACAATGACACTAGTAATGACAATGTTTCTAAATTATAATTGTCACAACGCAATGTTACTATGGTAACTTATTTTAAAGACAGTTTATTAAATGAGTTGAAGAGAGAAAAAACTGATTGAAATTATTGAAATAATTAATAAAATCATACCGGAAGTACGAAAAGTATCGTATATACCTTGCGACTGAAGTACATTTAATCCTTTAGGATTTAATTTTCCCTGGATTTAGGATTAATTTAATCCTTCAGGATTAAATGTACTACTTCAGTCCCGCGGTATATAATATACTATTATTTCTTATTTACATTTTTCTTAATTAAACTTTTCAAAATTTATTTTCTACTATTTAGTTGAATTCCTAAGAAAAGCTGATCATGCGGGGTGATAAAACAACGTTTAGTAGTCCGATTTCTAAAGAGCCGATATTCCAAAATTACATACATTGGACAGGAGAATTGATATCGCCAAGAAATCAAAATTTCGATGACCTGCAATTCGGTAGGTCCAGATGGAAAGGGATGATAATGTTCATCCATCTAAAGCTCCCTACTAATTGATCATCCTGTCAACCTATCCCGCTGCAAATCATTTTCTCCGGCATCATATTGCGAGGATGGGTTGGTAAACCAATTTATATGAAAATTTCATCGTTGCCCTTTCACAATCTGGATTTTATGGCTTTGTGAGTACTCTCGGTGATAAACATGAAGTGAATTTTGAGTTTGAAAGGAAACTTCGTAGATGAAATGCTTCTAGGAGGTTCATTCAATATCAAACTTCAAATTTGGTGGATGCGTTTCATAAGGATCCGCCATCCGCGCTTTCGCCAATAAAATAATTCTCAGAATGTGTTGTTTTCAAGTGAATCTCTTAGTTTGAATGCAATTTGCAGAAGAGATAAGTATTTGTAGTTATATTCGCTGTAATAATATTTTTTTCATAGGAAACACCAGTCAAGTGCAAGGCTGTATCTTGAGTTGCCTAGAATCAAGTTCACATAAATGAATGCTTGGAGGCGCCAAGGGGATTTCATACTACGCCTTTAGATTTAAAGAATTGCGTAGTTCGTAGTTCTCTAGCCTAAGATGTTGTACTTATGTGTTCAATTATGACATATTCAAGGCGTGGGATAACAGACGATAATATTCCTATCAAGAATTTAGAGAAATGAGTTTTCAAAGATGTCTCAAAACACACACAGGAATTAAATCTGAAGCCGTTTCTGAATTTATTAATATCTCAAAGTATAGAAATGTTTCTTTTCAAATACACATAATATTTTAATTTGATGCCAATTCTGTATTAAGTATTGTATTGTATTCTATCGTATTGAACCATCTTCCACCATAGAATGAAATTATTTCATTGACAAACAATTTAAAACTGCATAATTGAGGATTGAAATAAATAATTCATTCCGTAAATTGAAAGTGAAGAAGACTTTCATCGCATCAATAACTACACAAATATAGTGATGCAACTTTAGGAATCGCCTAATGGGTCTAGACTCCATGTGATTTTTAGAAACTCAACTTGACCTTTCTGGTTATCCATTATTCAATACATCATTAATTTCAGGTTTATTTTTATGGGAGTGAAAACAACGTAAAACTCCAATAAAAATGAAGTTTATTGTTTTAAACTATAAATTTCATCAGTTGAGCATAAAATAGTTCACGAACTTTACTGAAGCCGTTATTGTTATGCGAAATATCTTTCAGTCAGATATAAAACGTTTTAGCGGATTCTGCCGTAAGGGAAGTTTTTTGGACCACCCTTAATGCTTTCTCTGTGTTCTTAACGAATGTGACCAATTTGCCTGGAAAAAGCTGTTTCGTTTCAGATTGGCCATCCTGTATTTGTCACTTATCCGAGTGATTTAAATCGATCTAGTTACAGTGTATGCTTGAAAAAGAGAATTGGTCAACAAACCCCGTGGAAATTCCCATAAATAACACATAATGGCATCATTAGTTTTCCAAGCGGAAATCGATTTAACAACCCTTCTATCTACCCACACTTAATTTTACTTTTGGTCAGTGGTAGGCGGTAAGTAGACGGAAGTATGTATGGACAAAATATGCGTCGGTCAAATCGATGATCGCTACTGCGTATTTGTAGTTTTCCGGAAATTCAAGGGTTCAATGATCTACGAACTCAATACTCTTCTATTTCCCCCTGTTAGAAAAATCTTAGGAAATCGAAAGGATATCCATTTTGTATGTGAAATTTCCTGTATGTGAATATAACAGCAATGGGTTTCTAAATAATTATTGTATTCGCATAATGAGCATTACAAATGATTTTATCTGAAATCAAATCTATCTAGATCATATGACGTTGTAAGAATCAACACCTTATGGTGTATGATGAAAGTTGAGTACAGATAGTTTGAAATAAATATACAGTCGCATTCCAGTCACCAATTAAGGCGCCCTGGGAGTGCCTCTGGTGCTCTCCGATGTGCTCTAGCCCTTTTTAGTAAAACAGCACTCAGGGTCACACGCACTTGACTAGAAAGCGATACATAAGATTCACGTTGGTTTTGTCTTATTTATTTCGCTGTTTTCAGTATATTTCTTGGATATCCATTACCTTGAAAGTTTTCATGATGTTACATATTTCTTCATTTCTGTCTCCTTGAGTACTGTATTGTTACGTTTTTCCTCAGCGAAATAGAAAAACAATACAAGTCCTTCTTTAAACTAATTTATATTCACACTTAACTAACAATTATCAATAATTTATATACACAATTTGTCTACAAAACTTCACTAGGAACACCTGTTTATTCGTCCGCAAGTTCTACCCATGAATGAATCCATGAATCGGCTTCAGTCATTTATATCCGGCGCTGTTTTTCTAGAAGTTACCAGAAAGATGCTTCACATTCCAGAACGATCGTAGCGGTCTCTTTTATGTCCCATAAATATGCCACCATTAATCGTTTTTTATGTGACAGCTTTATGGCGAGCGGTCCCTTTCATCATGTTCTTCATCCCTTTGTCGGCGCATGAAGCGGAACTCCTCTGTTGACGAAGTAGTCATTAAAAGGTTCATATCCGGTTTTGTTACAGTATCATTTCTGGCTCCATCAATTTAATATTTTGCTACGATCAAATTTTTTGTTCGAAAACGTCGAATATCTTATGAGGTATGCAGTATTAAAACATTTGTTGTGGAAAAGTTTCAAACATTTTTCTGGCTTGTCCATTCCTGCGAACATTTGCAAGCTGTTCCACTAGAAAAAGCGCAACGCAATTTCAACTTTTCACTTAACTCGTTGTTTTTCCAACAATATTACGGTTTCAAGTCAGAAAAACATAAACAAAAAGTTGAGTGAAAAGTTGATATACCGTTTAAAAGTCTATTACATGTACGAGAAAAAAAACTAATGTACTAGAAAAAAACCACTACTTATTCACCAATTTTCAATGGTACAGCTTACGAGAAAATACCACTAAGTTTGCACTCTTTTCAATTTTTACATTTACCCTTTTACAAAACCCGGTATAAAACATTTTTTTAACATTAGTAAGTACCTATTTTATAACGTGTTTACTGCCCTTTCTGATGATATGATCAGATTTGATATAGTTGTAAGAATAACAGAGATATTCTTGTTTTAAAAGGGGAAAGCAAAATATTTCGAAAAACCAAGAAGAGTTAAATAACTCCATAACTATCAACTTTTCGAAAAAGTGTTTAGGACATTTTTTGTTGCAAATGACTTGTACTATCACCTACTGAAGTTTGGCACCTATTATAGTAGACACCCTGTATTGTTGTATGAGATTTCTTAGCTACCTGGATCGAAGGCCTTGAAGGGGCGGTTCCAAGGCCTTAAGGCAGGAACCTTTACTAACATGTGCCATAAGGCATGAGAGAATATACTTTTTTATCAACCGCGAAATTTTCTGTCATTTTTTCAGAGCCGCCGCTGGAACTCCATGACCTCACTCGTGTTCCCAATACCTTAGCTCATACAATATAAGAGTTATGGCTCACATACCCTGGGGCTGTGACAATGACGATTAAATATTTGCCATGATTATTTTTCCGACCCAAATATCGACCAATAGAATTGCACCATTCGACGTCACGTGGTACAACCTACATGGTATTATACTGATAATTTTTTGAAAATTTTCTTTGGTAGTTGCTATATATAAACAAAACATGATCCAGTCAAATTAAGCACACGTCAAACTGACAGGTTGAATTCAATTGTGAAAATTGGAGATTTTGCTTGAAAATGAGTCGATTTGGAGTTTGTTCTCTGTCCACCATCGATAAAAAAGTCAAAGGAAATGCTCCCATTAATACGGAGAAGGCAAAAAAAACAGTTTGGAACCAATTTACTACTTTTTGTACTGAGAGGGAATACACATTGAGTGCTGAAACGAGTGAAGCGCAATTGGCAAACATTATGAAAGATTATGCTTACAATATGAAGAAAATGGATGGAGAAGACTATAAGGAAGGTACAATAAAAACAATGTGGAATCAGACTGCCAAATTACTTCAAGAAAAGTATTTGAACGATTTCGACATCAAAATCAACCCATTTTCGGATGCTGCATTCTAGACCGCTCGAGGAGCTCGTGATGCCAAGCGTAAGGCTTTATAATCTATTCCGGAAAAACGGAGGGCAAATGCAGCAGCGTTGGAGGAAAAAGATTGGGATGCAATGACCACTGTTTGGGACGAGGAAACTCCTGATGGCCTCCAGAAAAAAAAAATTATTCATGATAATATCAGTGGAATTGGCTTGGAGAGGTGGTGAGGGCAGCATGGCGTCAATACATCACTTCAAGGCAGAATAGCGAAATGACGGGGAAACAACTGGGAGAATTGAATACAATCCAATTTTCAGCAAGACCACACAAGGTGGTAATAAAAAATTATCAGACAGCAAGTGGCTGGTGGAGAATCGGGAAATCCCTGACAAGTGCCCAGTGAGACTGTTCCAGAAATTGAGAGAGAAGAGAGATGTCAATATCAAGAGCGACAGACTATTCCTGACCCAAAATCCATTCTGGAATAAAGTTCCAGGCGCTAGGTGGTACAAGGATTCCCCAGTAGGCCAAAACACGATTTCAAAGTGGGTTAAGGAGTCAGCACAAAAAGCTGGGCTTGACCTTGGTAACAAAAAATCACCAATCACTCCAGTCGTGCAACAGCCGTCTCCAATCTAGCGAAATCGGGCCTGGGAGAGCAGCAGATAATCAAAATAACTGGACATGCCAACAGTAACTCCATCAAGCCGTATCTTCAACTCGACCAGGAACACCACGAATTAATTGTCAAGAAACTGCGAAGGAGTGAGCCTACTGCAGAAAATGCCATCAACAGCATAAACCTCATGCCATCTACCTCTTCTGGGACCATTACCGATAACTCTGACTTGAAGAAAACATGCACCAATGTTTACAACAATTGTATTTTTAATTGCACTACCCTGATTCTTAATTAAATGTTGTTTTATTCATTATGAAATTTTTATTTGTTAACTGTACATTTCGTCTCATTGTGCAATTCTATTGGCCGACATTTGGGACAGAAAAATAATCCCCCGAATACCACACGAGCTTCAAAATTATCTGGTATTTCCCGATAGGTTTCCTGCAAACAAATGAAGGAGTCAAGTTTTTCAGGTTAAAAAAGCGCGAGTGATTTTTCCTGAAAAACTTGACGAAATACCCGATAATTTTAAAGCTCTTGTGGTATTATAAGTGATTATTATCCTGTTGCATTATTGAAGTATACATTTGTCATGAGTATTATCCTTGTTGTATTATTGTAGTTTACTTATTTGCCATGATTATTAATTCTTGTTGCATAATATGATTACTATCTGTTTTGTATTGTTATAGTTTTCTCATAACTGTTATACTTGCCTTTGCTAGCTGTTAATGATAAACTATTTAGTTTTCAACTAGTGCCCTAACATCACCTAACATAACGGGTTTTCTGCCTGAGGCTTTCCCCTATATTTTTTCAGACCCTAAATAAAGAGTTGATTGTTTGGGTCTAAGTGTTGTCTTTTATTTACCATCTTTGTTTCCAATTATTTTCAGTAATCTCAATTATCACGAACTTGAATTATTACATAAACATAACGTAGAGTCCTACCCTTGCTACTCTTTCTATCTGGAGTCATTCAGACTCCAGTGTCGTAGTTAGTTTTAAAAAATAATATTTGTCATCCTTTTCGAAAGAAGAAGTGGCAAATGTTACATGGTCACTAATTATTCCTGGAATTAATCTAAACAATCCGTGTATCCCTCATGATCAATTATATGTCGCTTGTTTCCGTGTTGGAAAACTATCTGATCTGTTTGTTTACACGCCAGTTATATAAACAAAACTATATAGTGAACCACAATGAAAATGAAACTTGATTTAGAATAAATGAAGACGAAATCAAACATAATATACCTATGTAAAAAAATGTAAATTGTAAAATTGATTGGGATTTTTTTAATGACAACAAATTAAGTGAACCAAAATGATGATTTCCAGACTATGACCTACTAATTCTTCAAATATTACGGGAAACTCACCTTTCGGCCTCAGCGTTGGCCTCTTTCTCCTTTTCCTCAGCAATAGAAACAGCCGTCGGCGGTGGAGGCAAATCATCCATCGGAACGGCGTCTTCAACAGGCGTCGGCGTCGTTTTCTCAAATTCCGCAATAGGTGCCATTTCTGGAGGCATTGGAGACACAGAGTTACTTTCCATGATGCAACTGTTCGAATAGCTAACGCACTAACACCGGAACTAACTTTTTATCCACTTAAAAGTTTTACGCGAACTAATACCGCGATATAAACTGCTTGAAACCGTTCATATCACTGATTGAAAAATCACAAGTAGGATGGCTTGGTGGATGATCGAAATGATGCACTCTCCTTAAGATAGTGCAGGTGCACACCCTCCAAAATACGTTGGTTAACTGATGGTTGTTATACCGCCTGTGTCGATTCCTGTAAAAAGTAAAAGTTTATGATGGTAGCTTCTTCCTAGTGATATCACGGACGATGTAATTATATGTTCGACCCCCTACTTGTTACAGTTGCATGGGTGAAAAATCGTGCTTGCGGAAACATGGGTGCATTATAATGAACGTATGTCTAAGGAACGGTGTGGTCTTAATAGTTTATGTTGACTACGATGAGTCGCGACCTTGCATGGTTATTAGCCGGTGTTACCTAATTATGCTAGGAGATCGTCGTACGTCGGTGGTACTTGTCAGCAGTTTTTGAATTTTGTTTTGTTGTATTGAATGGTCGAGTTTCGAAGACGAATGAAGTATTTATTGGATTGAAGTGTTTCGGTTAATATTTTCATTCAAGCAAAATACTAAATATATGTATGCAGAGCTTCTAAATGAGATTATTGTTAGTAATACAAGGGTTTCCTTTTTTAATATATATTTATATATATAAATTCAAATTCAAAATGCAAGTACCTTCCATCCATTTCTCATATTTTCTGCATTCCTGCAGTTTAACCCATTATCCTTCTCCAATATTTATATATATATATATAGATTTGTTTGACCGCCTACACAGACCCAAAACGGTATACTCTACCGACTTTTCGGTCCAAAAGTGACGTTGTCAGACCCGGCTCCGGGTCTGACAACGTTTTTCAATGGAATCATAATCAGGGGGTCAGGGGTGTTAGATATGAATTTTGAGACGGGTCCGAAAAGTCTGTGAAACATCATATTTTATACAGAAATACTTCGGGGAATGGCCAGTGCGAGGGCGCTTCCGGCGACCTCGTCTTGCTGTATGTAAGCGGTATACTCTACTCGATCAACGTCTACAATCCCTGAATCTGGCAACGCTGTGCCTTGTGTATAAACCCGAAATTCGCATTTGTCTACAACTTATACAAACCCGATATAGGAGACCGCCCTCCAGAAGATAGTTCATTCATTTCTTCCAAGCGGACCGAAAATATGATCTCATCTCACTGATATTTCATTCTTCAAACGAGTATAGTTGAAAGTCATAAAAATACGGTACAATAGCTCGTCGTTAGAAGAAAACTACCTGGAAAATTTTTCGCATAAAAATTTTGTTATCATTCTTTGGGTAACAACTGACTTACGAATCATATTCATAAGAGTCATGGAAATTTCAATCACCCTTTATAGGGAGTCGTTACGGAAAATTTTCGATATTTTTCTGAATTTGACTTTTCCGAATTTTTTTTATGTTCACCGAAATGAAATGAATCTGGTATGTGGACAAAATTTAAATTGAGAAATGTACAAGAATATTGGATGGATCTTAATAAATTTAGAAAAGCACTGACGTGACGTCATGAGCATCAGCGTGCTTATTCTTGATGCTGATAAATATCTTTCGAAATATCAAGTATTTAGGAACGGTTTCTATGAAATTAGACAAACTTCTTTGTTTAAACGCTATCCGAACATCTTCCTAATTACAAATTTATCTGGTGGGTATATTAGGAAATGTTGAGGAAACGAAATTCCAAATGCATAATTAATGCAGAACTATGCGACGTTTTTGGCCCAGATATTTGGACAATGGACAATCTATCGAGATTCGAAAGTTACAGGAATTTGAACAAACGATAGCTCGCTGTTCAACTAGGAACAAGCGCGCAAAAATTCCTGCCTCGCTTGTTTACTAAATTTAATATTTAAAGGTGAATTGATTTTAGAAACTGAATGTTTTCCTCATTCGTCATCTTCAAATCTTAACTACAATTTTTTTTCAGTAAATACTGATTCTTATCACTTTTTTCCACATAATTTAATCTGGTTTTAATATTGAAAACCAAATTTCTAATAATAATAATAATAACAGCTTCATTGTCCAACAGAAAATCCATTTACAGGACAAGTCACTATACAAGGATATAAATGTTACTATTAAGAATAACTGCTCCACAACCACCTACATACATATATTACACAAAATCAAAATTTTACTATGAATCGGACAGATGTTCAAGTGCAATTTTCATAAAAGTTTGTTGAGAGCACGAAAAAAGATCACAACAGGTACAGGTACTATAATATAATTATTACACATTAAATTTATTGGAACCTTACGCAGGATATTCGTTCTAGCTCTTTCACATTTAAAAACTGAAGCATTTCTCGAATTGAAACATGGTAGGTGGAAATTTAATTTGCTGAGAATTTCGGCACAGTCGATTTTATTATTTAAGATTTTGTACAGAACCATAACTGATCATGAAGTTATTCTTAGACTTAAACAGGGATAATTCAGTCGCTGGCAAATATAATTATTATCACATCCAGTAGGAAGATAGACTCCGTCAATCTTGAATATCAAATACTTCCGTGAATACGATGGAGCTAGAGTTGAAATTTTCAGAGTAGATTTGAGTAATAAATATCTCGGCTGAGTTCGTTATTCGGATAAATTGGTAAAAGAGTTTCGAAGTAACAAAATAAAATTTTCCGAATAAAAAATTTTTTATGGTGCAATTTTATCAGGCGTATACACCAATGCCATTTTCGACTTTGACAAACCAATAGTTTCCGAAATATAATATTTCAAATTTTGAATAAATACGGGTGAAACTGAACTCTATCCCTTGTTTATCATCTACCTACTCAGGATCCAAGGGTCAGCGCTCTAGCCTGTAACACGGAGTTTTAAAATTCAATATACTATATCCCAACATGCTGGTCACATAAACCAACTAAACGGTATCATTATGAGATGTTAAACCATTTCTGTTTTTGGCGCTCTTGTTCACCCGAACAGAGTGCCTATCATTGCCCGAATGTCTGTAATTTTGGAATATCGAGCCGAAAATGGTCTCAATCGATTGGGTTCGACTCCTGATGAAGAATTCGTGGCGAAAGTTGAGTCTGTCCGGCCGGCCGGCCGTATCCTCTCTAGCATCCAAAAGGAATCAGCTAGAGTTTTCAAATTTTCAGAATAGGTTAATTGTCCAAATATCTCGGTCAAGTTCGTTATTGGGCCAAATCCGTCGGATGGTTCAGTAGTTATGAGCATCTGAAATTTTGTTTCCTCAATAACTACTAGAATATCCATCCGATCAAGTTGATACTTGGAATGTTATTGAGGGAGGCTGAAACAAAATGGCTTGCAAAATTTCGCAGAAATCGTCACGCTAGAAAATTTTAAAAAAATCCCCAAAAAAAAAATTTCAATACTTAATATCTCCTAAGACTTCATTTAGATTTGAATAAAAATCCGTATATATATTGAGGTTACCGATATCTTACTCATCCTCAAATTTCATTGTCGTAGCTTTTCCCCTTCTGAAGATATGATCATTTTTTTCATTTACTCAAAAGAAAAATAGAAATGTCATGAAGTCCAAGCTTTGTCATTGAAAGATTTGCCATCACAGATCGATATTCGTTTGACAACTTGCGGACCTAGATATCAGTGTCAGTTGGCGTAATATCAATCAAAATTTTCATAGAATTCATAGAGGTAGAATTCGATGTCGATGACGTTGTCAAAATTCAGAAAAGCACAGACGTAATATTAATCAAAAAATTTTTTATCATAGAGAAAGAATTTGATAGCGTTGTCAAAACTCAGAAAAGCAATGACGTAAGTTTTTAGGAGAAGCATAGAACAAATGGTGAAAATTATGAGTAGTTATTTTCAAATTGAGATAAAGGTTTGTTTATTCATTAGGCTTTCATATTTACATCACATTGTCCCATAGTACGGAAAAAGACTATTGTTCACCCGATCACAGAGCTTATAGATTTGTTAAGGTTTGAATATTTACTCGCAAGTAGCTCAACAAGAGCGCCAAAGCAATCTGACCTCACGTCAGTGCTTTCTAAATTTTTTATGGCAGATAATGAATCTACGTTAAAAATAATGTGAGTGTATGTATCACACCCTTGGCCTAAAGTGGATATTTTCTGAGTTATTCGCAAAAAACTGTTTTTCGTCTTGAATTTGTAGCTATTTCTTTTCCCTTCACGCCAAAAAGATGAAATTTTCAGGAACTGTTACTTAAACCATGTTTTAGATTTAACTACCCTAATATGCAAGAGAAAAAAGTTACAGGTTGTTCCTAAATAGATGGCTAATTTGGATTCGAATTTGTATCGCAAACCTCTTTATTTCAACTAATCGGCCATCGGTTTTCTCTCCAGTGATAAATAAATAATTCCTTATGTTGCCAGTTGTCTTCCAATAAATCAGGAAAACCAACTAACGAAGACAGATCACCCGTCACCATGACAATGCGAGCTTTCATACATCGACTCAAACAACTGCATTTTTGAGCACATAAAACATCGATTTGATAAGTCATTTACTGTATTGTCCTGACTCGTCACTGAATGACTTCTTTTTATTCCCATATGTAAATAATAAAATGAAAAGTCAATGTTTTTCAGCCTCTGAAGAAGCGGTTGATGCTTTTAGAATACATGTTCTGAAGATACCTCAATCAGAGTCGCAACAGTACTTCGACAATTGGTTCAAACCATAGACATATAAAGAGATAGACCTTAAATCATTGAATCATTGAAAAAGCAGTTTTGCAACCATACGCCATACGCATCCAACCCGTTTGTGATGTTGTCCTAATGTGTTTTATTTCTTGAAACTGTATGAAAATATTCGGCAAGTTGACGTCAGCACAGAACTAAAAACTAATCCTATGTCTGGTTTGGTAGATATGAATTTTTCACAGACAGCAAGGCTGGAACTCGTAGAGAACGTACCACAATCTAATTCCTACGAAAAATAGAAAAATCTCAAATTATTTCGGCGAATCAAAATTATTAGCATCGCTATCCTGCCAATATTCCAGAAGCGTACGAAAAATTCTCCACAAAACTCAGCTGTTTTCACATCTGTTGCAGAAGTAGTAAATGTGCGGGGTTAATCAACGGTAGACCGCATCGTGTGAAGCCGACATTAGAAATGTGTCATGTTATTTCAGATCGAATCTCCATAATGGCGCCGAAAGTACATTCGAGCAACATCATCCCAGAACACGCACGGGTTCATGGGTATCCGAAATAATCACCCGTAATTATGTAGACTCGTCTTAGCAAGACCCCCTTCCCATCCAAATTCACATTGTTGGCTTCCTACGAAATTAATTTTAGTACAGAAGGGGTGGATCATTTCACCTCTTTATTTAAATAAGGGTGATGCGACTTCTTCTCTACGATATTAAGTATTGACATACTTTTGTGTGGTTGAAGACGAAACTTTTTTCTTTCATATTTTACCATTTTCCTACGTTTTGTTACTGTTTGTCAACCGATAGTTGGAGAAATTGAGGCAAAAATATCTTCGAATATTCTCTACTAATGAAGAGACTGTAGTTGACACAATGGATCTAAGAATTTCAATGAATTATGTGAAAGGTTTCGAGTTTCGAATGTGCACGAAGGATATTGTCACCATTGAAGGTTTAGTTTTTCTCTTAATTGGAATACATAATAGTGTGATTTTTACAGGGTGATCTGATAATGTCTTATAGAAAATGAATTATAATTGCCCGTATATCCAACCAGTAGATCAGAATATTCTATTTTTGTTTTCACTGATTTTATTTAATGATTTATTGATTTTCATAACCATGGCATTATTCAAGATAAGAATTCATTATTTCAGATATTCAAGTATGTCATTGATTTTACTTATAATTTACATTAACCAAATGAATTTTAAGTAGTCATAAAAAATATACAGGGTGTAACTAAATAAGTGTAAAATATTTAAGGAGGTGATTCCTCATCGAAAAAAAGATAGGATCTTTCATATAAACAAAATTCATTGGAGCATCCCTTGTTAAGATACAGCCCCTCAAAGGGAGTACATAAAATTTGTATAATAATTTTTTTCACAAGCACCAAGAAAGTTACAATATTGAAATTAACCTAATGTTTCCTACTAGCAAAAAGACACTTATCCAGTTATTTATTTGGTTTACCCCATGGTTGTAAGGGTGGGAAACGCAACCCCTAAAGTTTATTTCCAATGTAACTTTTTGTCTTATTATGTGTTTACCATTTAAAAATTCATTTCCGATAGCCTGTTTCATTTTAAACAAAAAATGTCTCATGAGTTTTTTGCCCAAAATAAACCAGTTCGCAGCAAAAAATTATTTTACGAATAACTACAGAGATAGGTACATCGTCATAAATGCGAACTGGATTTATTATTAATCTGTAGTTAGTACCTGCGTTTCCCACCCTTGCAACCATGGGGTAAACCAAATAAATAACTGGATAAGTGGATAATAGGAAACGTTAGGTTAATTTAAATATTGTATCTTTTTTGGTGCTTGTGAGAAAAATTGTTATACAAATTTTATGTACTCCCTTTGAGGAGCTGTATCTTAACAAGGAATGCTCCAATGAAGTTTCTTTAAATGAAACATCCTATCTTTTTTTCGATGAGAAAGCACCTCCTTAAATATTTTACACTTATTTAGTTACACCCTGTATATAAAAACCACTTTTCCTTTGCCATGAAACAGTGTGATCGTAATATAACCGTCATAATTAATGAACAAAGCTATATCTCAATTTGAAAATAATAACACTCAGTTTTCCTTAAGTTCTATGGGAATTTTAAATTCCGTTCTTTTGAAAACCAACCAAGAATAGATATATCTAATCCGTGATTCTCTGATGATAAATTATATGTTACCCGTTCCCGTCTAGGAAAACTGTTTATCTGCTCTGTTTATTTACACGCCAGTTAATTAAACAAAACTATATAGTGTTACATTAAGAAATACAATGAAAATAAAACTTGATTTAGAATAAACGAAGATGAAATCAAATATAATATAGCTATGTAAGAAAATGTGAATTGTAAAGTTGGTTGGGATTTGGCAATAAGTGAAACAAAATGAGAATGTGGGGAATGAAGTCAAGAGTCATACCGGTGATCATAGGAGCAACAGGACTCATATCTCACTCTACTGAATCCGGTATAAAAGAGATCCCAGATGGACATCAACTGCTGAGTTTACAGAAAATAGTCCTACTGAAAAGAGCATACATCATTCAAAAGTTCACCCTAGATGCTCGGAGTGCACACGGTGAACTTCAAACTAATTTGTACCTACCATAAGAAAAAACTTGTGAAAATCAACAATTAATAATAACATTCTTTATTTTACCCAAAAGAAAATTTCTCAATTACAGGGTGATAACAAATGTAAATACACCAATAAATATAATAGAATACAAAGCAAACTAAAGCAAAAAACACAACAAAAGATTCCATTACGGAAACACACCAAAACCAAGCTAACAAAATGGTGACCAATGAAATACGAATAGATTTTCCCAGCGGACACCCGATATTAAAAAAATTGTTATCAAATGGTACAAAGCTTCATTAACATTATACTAAATGTTTCAGTTCTTCCTGTAAATTATTGAAACTCCGCATGCATTGAAATTGTAGCTAATTGTTACCTTTCAAAATATGTATATTAGAGAATCGTCTTTTGCAATGAAAGGCGTTTCATAGGATCCCGAGTAAATTCTCCAAATCGAATATTTTCAACGAAAGTGAATAATTATCTGCAATTCATCATCAGCGTCGCCGGACCCGAAAATTTTAATAATAGTTGTACTTGTTGAACGCCAGTTCGTGCAATGAGAATTGATCAACTTCCACCGGATGTTATATCGAATTTGTACAAGGCATGTTAATTTGGTTTTGTACAAGATGATGATATCCTTCAAATGGGTTCAGGGTGAGTTACCGAATCTGCTAAAGCAATTATTCAACACGGGTGTAGTTCAGAGAGATTCCCGCTTGACTGATGTTAGATAAGTCGTAGGAAATTAATGTTTTCCTAATTGCCTCATTTTCTAGTCCCTTGGGAGTGCTCTGGATGAGAAGGTGCTCCCTTCTGGATAATTATTGGATTGACCATCGTGAATATGACGTCTTTTAAAAAAAAATTAGATCGAATGAATTCAGTATCAGAATATAGCGTTCTAATTTCATATTCAATAATAATAACAATAATTGTACTTTTATTCTCAACAGGTTATATCCGATGGAAACAACATTAAAAAACGAATGTGGTGGAGTAACTGCAAACGGAACAGAATCTTACTGCAACTACGAGGGGTGATCCGAAAGTAATGATTTCTACTCTGCATTGAAATCTACAAACCTTTTTCTTCGTATCGATACACGAATTAGAATACTGACAACTGGAATGATAACATCAAAATGGACAAAAAAGAAATCAAATCTTTCTTAAAGAAATACATAAACATTACTATTTGATGTAGATAATGGGGGACTTCGTCCTTCGATATTCCACGGTTGCATGCTGGGCCAAGGAGTTTAAGCTGGGTACAAAATCCACGGTAGATGATCATCATCATTTTTATTTTTTCTTTAAGGATGTCAGATGATGTTCATCTATAGTAAGAGGTCCAGAGAGGAGCAATTGAATATCGTAGATCAACAAACATTCATTTTGGGACCCTTACTGTTTATAATTATAATTGACGACGTGAAAGCGATGGCCAATAAGTGGTTTACAAAGAATAGTTTTGTTTGTAATAGAGATAAAACGAAAAAAAAGTTCTTCAATTTTAAGAATGTACAGTCTTCATCATTGAAATTTCTTGAAAAAAATTCCACACTATTGTTTCCATGAAGTTCATACACATTAAGTGAAAGTACTAATTCCACTTTATTGATTTTTACGTGTCAGAATAACTTTCCTCATATAAAATCATCAAATTCTTCAATTTTATCACTTGAATAAAATATAGCTTGAACAATCGAAATCGACTCCTGTTTACGAGATGTAATTGAGCGTTACTCAAATCCGTTTAATTTATGGATTTGTTTCTTCCTCTAGACTGTTGAAATGTAACCTATACGTTTATTACATTTCTTGTTTCAACGCCCAATCGATATTTGCATGGTCTATAAATTCATTTAATAAAGAAAGTGTTTTAAAATTGATTATGAAACTATCAAGGCATTAGGTGACGGAAACATTATATGTGTTCAATGAAATGGGTGTTAGAAAGAATTCAGTGATTTTTTATTAAAAGCTGAATGAGAAAAATTTGATATTACATTCCTTAAATAAAGTTAGGCCAGCGATTGTTTCATCCATTGGAAAATGAGCGTAAAAATTTGTGCTGAGTTTTTTCCATCAAATATGTAATAAAAATGCTAGGCGTGTGTGGGGTGGCGCTGTTTATAATTTTTATTCCAGTAATTGAAACTTCAAATTAAGACCTTTATGTCATATTTTGCCAGTTATGTACTTAAATATCCAATATATAACAAAATCAACTTTTGGAGAAGTGAAATCTTAAAGTGTTTATAATCACTAGCAAGAAAACCTGACTTCATGTCAGTTCTTCATTTATTTAATTTTCTTTAATTTCTGCTTGTAACTGAAAATCAAAATTGTTGAAAGGCAATAACATTTTCCTAAAAATAACAAACGCTGGGAAAACTATTTGTATTTTATCTCATCTAATTTGAAAAAAACAGTGATCACTTTCATATATTGTATTCAGATGATGTACTCATGGTTACATCTATGCAAACATAAAACTTATTCTTGTTACTTTCTTAATTGATCCATTGTCTTCCATAACTCTCTGCAATATTTACGTAATGAATACCTACTATACGAAACAAAATTACCAACCTAATAACTAAATCGATTCTTATGACAGAGAGAAACACAAACATTTCCTGGTTTGTCACTAATCTTCGAATCGTGCATTCTGTGTTAGGGAACATAATGCAAACATCTAATTATGACGGTAAATATTGAAAAATGAAATTTTATCGTGGAATAGACATGGGGATTGTCAAGCAAGGGGGTCGGCAAATTTCGTGAGAAAATATAGGGTGGCTTTTGACATCTGAAAGGGTTTTACCGGAAATTAATTCCTGAATGATTAATAGATTTCACACTTATGGAAGCAATGGTTATAAAGGTTTCAATTTTTTATATTTACGGTTTGTTACTGAAAATGTGTCCACCCAAATTTAAGTTCAGAAAAACGTCCAGGGTTGTTCCAAATAGTATAAGAAATTGAGAATCCTTTATTTATTAGTTTATTTTTCATTTGAATTCTTCAAGATTATTTCTCAAATACCTACATTTTTGCTCAAATCCGTCAGATAAGTAATAAAATTTTCATGATCGGAATAGGTTCATTTCGAATAGGTAGGAGCATTTGAACTTCTGATTCAGAAAGAAGAAAACGAATTGGCTCGAAGAAAAAGCTCCGATGGAATTATTTTTACGTATTCATTAGTTCGCAGGAGCGGAATCAGAAAAGGGAAATAAATTGTTATGTTCTTTTTGCCGGAAACGAAATCGTAAGAGCTTCATTAGTCCCTTAGGAATTGAACGTAATCAGAATATAAAGTTCTCAAATAAAACTTTCCCGGCAACTCTGCTCCTAACGGATTCAGATCGCAATCCAGGGAAACATTTTGGTGGAAATTGTGGCAGAGGTGCTCAGATAGATGGAAAATTCAGGTAATCTGGAGAAACATAATTGAAATAAAACATGAAATAAAATACTATAACACTGTGACATTTTCAAGAACTTACTCGTCAAGATTATACAGGTTGACATAAACATAAACCTTTCCAGTTATTATAAAATTCAGATTTAGGAGAACAAGCACACACTTTTCAGACAAAGCTGATTCTTAGTAAAACACTTTCCAATGGTGAATTTCAATCGTTCAAATGACAGCGTCAGTTTCATTTTATAGTTAACATTGACAGTTGACATTATTGACAAAAGACGTGAGGTGAAGTGACGCAAGTAATGGGTGTGTTCGGAAATTTCATAAACGCAGTAATCAAATTAAACTTTCAAATATAGGATGATAGCTGAGGTGTGATTCCGTTTGAGTGTTTAAACATTTGTTTGGTGTGTTTTCAAATTTTAACTATCTCATAAATTTCCATAAGGTCAAGATTTGTTGCCCTTATCTAAACTGTGCAAAAGAGTAACATTTTCTAGACTCATCAAATTCATGTTCGTTTATTCTTAAGTGTCGTCCAAAAGAACTCTTGTCTTTGTAGTTCCTCATATATGTTCAGATATTCTAGTCCCCAGAGCTCTAAACGTCTTTCCTATATAAAATTTGTCACAGGTTTTACAGTTTAATTGTATACATAAATTCTTCTCCAGTATGGGTGTTTTTTTATCCTTGCAATTAAGTAGATGGCTATGGAGACAATTATTAGCTTTAAAGACTATTTCAATATTGTGTTTTTCAAAATTTTTTTTTAATTGGGTAGCACATATTTCCATAAAATGGCAATGAGAATCTTCCAATTACTTGTTTTTAGCATCTGGGGACTGATCATTTTCGGTGTGACTCATTGTGCAATTTCAAAAACTTCCTCATCAGCAGTCTGTCCACCACATCTGAGGTGTAACCATTTTTGTAGCTACATATTTGATTATCTGTAATTCCCTGTTGAAACTGTCTCTGCTCAACGGTAAATGTAACATTCTGTGGACATAAGAGTTTAGAGCAGCAAACTTATGGCATGCTGGGTGGTTTGAGCTCTCTCATTGATGGTTGCTACAGTTTGGGATTCCTTTCTGTGTACATCCACAGATACTCTGTTATGGTCCAAGGTAAGAGTTAAATCCAGGAAATTAATCTGGTTGAAACCAATTTCCAAGGTGAAGTGGATGTTTTCATGCAGAGTGTTAAACAAATTCAACAATACCCAAGCTAGATCTGTGCTGCCAGTGAATATTATTAGGATGTCATCAACATATCTGTAGTATTTGAAAATGTGTTTTATTATGGGTGTTTTCAAACTAAATAAGACCTTTTCCAAATTATCCATGAAAATTCCTGCCATGAGAGAAGATGGAGAGTGCTCCCATAGGCAAGCCCATCTCCAATTTATATATTTCATTGTTGAACTGGCAAAAGTTCTGTTCCAAAGATAACTTGGAGTGAACCTAGGATGTCCTTTCTCAGTTCAGGGTTGACGTTTTTCTTAAGTAGCTCTTTCTCGATCAGTGAAACACATTCAACAGGGGGGGATTGAAGTGAATAGGTTTTAGCATCCAAGTGATGTTAACTTGGCCCCTCTGGGATCTGTAAGTCTTTCAATGATTCTGCTAATTTAATACTATTCTTTATGCTGTATGTGGGTATGAACTGAACATGGTTAGTGCAATGAGAATTGATCAACATCACCGGATATTATATCAATTGTACAGGCATATTAATTTTGGTTTTGTACAAGATATTGATATCCTTCAAATAGGTTCAGGGTGAGTTACGAATCTGCTAAAAGCAATTATTCAACACGGGTGTAGTTCAGAGAGATTCCCGCTTGACTGATGTTATAGATAAGTCATTAGGAAATTAATGTTTTCCTAATTACCTCATTTTCTAGTCATTGGGAGTGCTCTGGATAGAAGGTGCTCCCTTCTGGGATAATTATTGGATTGCCATCATTAGATATGCCCGTCTTTTAAAAAAATTGATCGAATGAATTTAGTATCAGAATATAGCGTTCTAATTTCATATTCAATAATAATAACAAATATTGTACTTTTTATTCTCAACAGGTTATATCCGATGGAAATAACATTAAAAAACGGAATGTAGTGGAGGTAACTGCAAAACGGAACAGAATCTTACCGCAACTACGAGGGGTGATCCGAAAGTAATGATTTCTACTCTGCATTGAAATCTACAAACCTTTTTCTCTTCGTATCCGATACACGAATTAGAATACTGACAACTGGATGTGATAACATCAAAATGGACAAAAAAGAAATCAAATCTTTCTTTCCAAAGAAATACATAAAACATTACTATTTGATGTGTAGATAATAATGGGGACTTCGTCCTTCGATATTCCACGGTTGCCATGCTGGGCCAAGGAGTTTAAGCTGGGTACAAAATCACGGTAGATGATCATCATCATCATTTTTATTTCTTCTTTAAGGATGTCAGATGATGTTCATCTATAGTAAAGAAGAAAGGAGTCAGAGAGGGAGCAATTGAATATCGTAAGATCAAACAAACATCTCATTTTGGGACCCTTACTGTTTATAATTGATAATTGACGACTAACGTGAAAGCGATGGCCAATAGAGTGGTTTACAAAGAATAGTTTTGTTTGTAATAGAGATAAAACGAAAAAAAGTTCTTCAATCTTTAGAATGCTTACAGTCTTCATCATTGAAATTTCTTGAAAAAATTCCACACTATTGTTTCCATGAAGTTCATACTATTCGTGAAAGTACTAATTCCACTTTATTGATTTTTACGTGTCAGAATAACTTTCCTCATATAAAATTCATCAAATTCTTCAATTTTATCACTTGAATAAAATATGAAGCTTGAACAATCGAAATCGACTCCTGTTTACGAGATGTAATTGAGCGTTACTCAAATCCGTTTAAATTTATGGATTTGTTTCTTCCTCTAGACTGTTGAAATGTAACCTATACGTTTATTACATTTCTTTGTTTCAACGCTCCAATCGATATTTGCATGGTCTATAAATCTCATCTTAACTAAAGAAAGTGTTTTAAAATTGATTATGAAACTATCAAGGCATTAGTGACGGAAACATTATATGTGTTCACTTGAAATGGGTGTTAGAAAGAATTCAGTGATTTTTATTAAAAAGCTGAATGAGAAAAATTTGATATTACATTCCTTAAATAAAGTTAGAAATAGTGATTGTTTCATCCATTGGGAAAATGAGCGTAAAAATTTGTGCTGAGTTTTTTCCATCAAATATGTAGCAAAAATGCTATGACGTGTGTGGGGTATGCGCTGTTTATAATTTTTATTCCAGTAATTGAAACTTCTAAATTAAGACCTTTATGTCATATTTTGCCAAAGTTATGTACTTAAATATCCAATATATAACAAAATCAAGTGAAATCTTAATAAAGTGTTTATAATCACTAGCAAGAAAACCTGACTTGCATGTCAGTCTCTTCATTTATTTAATTTTCTTTAATTTCTGCTTGTAACTGAGAAATCAAAATTGTTGAAAGGCAATAACATTTTCCTAAAAATAATAAAACGCTAGAGGAAAACTATTTGTATTTTATCTCATCTAATTTGAAAAAAAAACAGTGATCACTTTCATATGTGTATTCAGATGATGTACTCACTTGGTTACATCTCTATGCCAAACATAAAAACTTATTCTATACTTACTTTCTTAATTGATCCATTGTCTTCCATAACTCTCTGCAATATTTACGTAATGAATACCTACTAGAACGAACACAAAATTACCAACCCTAATAACTAAATCGATTCTTATGACAAGAGAGAAACACAAACATTTCCCTGGTTTGTCACTTAATCTTTCGAATCGTGCATTCTGTGTTAGGGAAATTATAATGCAAACATCTAATTATGACAGTGAAAATATTGAAAAAATGAAATTTTATCGTGCAGAATAGAATAGGGATTACATCAAGCAAGAGGGTCGGCAAATTTCATTGAGAAAATATAGATTGGCTTTTGACATCTGAGAAAGGGTTTTACTCGGAAATTAATTCCTGAATGATTAATAGATTTCCACACTTATGGAAGCAATGGTTATAAAGGTTTCAATTTTTTATATTTACGGTTTGTTACTGAAAATGTAATGTCCACCCAAATTTAAGTTCAGAAAAACGTCCAGGGTTGGTTCCAAATAGTATAGAAATTTAGAATCAACTATTTATTAGTTTATTTTTCATTTAGATTCTACAAGATTATTTCTCAAATACCTACATTTTGCTCTAAATCCAAATCAGATGTAAGTAATACAAAATTTTTCATGATCGGAATAGGTTCGATCTTCGAATAGGTAGAGCATTTGAACTTCAGATTCAGAAAGAAGAAAACAGAATTGGCTCGAAGAAAAAGCTCCGATGGAATTATTTTTTACGTATTCATTAGTTCGTAAGGGAGCGGAATCAGAAAAGGGAAATAAATTGTTATGTGTTCTTTTGCCGGAAACGAAATCGTAAGAGCTTCATTAGTCCCTTAGGAATTGAACGTAACTCAGAATATAAAGTTCTCAAATAAAACTTTCCCGGCAACTCTGCTCCTAACGGATTCAGATCGCAAATCCAGGGAAACATTTTTGGTGGAAATTGTGGCAGAGGTATCAGATAGATGGGAAAAATTCGTGTGTAATCTGGAGAAATGATAATTGAAATAACTAAGCATTTATGAAAAAGTAGACATGTTCTATTCGTTTGTTGATATTCAGGCAATATCACTTCTATACTCATACTTAAAATTTAGGGATTCATCAGTTGAAATCTATATCTTCTGATCAAAAGATCATACTTATTTATTGGTCCAACAACGTTTCAGGCTATACCCCTCTTATCAAGTTGACTGAAATATAAAACATAAAACATTATATATGATAATCACACTTATCACGATCAAATTCATATTTCATGACACATATATTTAAAATAAACTGAAAAAGATCCATTACCCTTTTTTGGAATTTTCGGAGTTGTCAAATTATGAATTTTATTTTTGTCATGTGTTGACGGTTGACTCCAAAGACATTGAGATAATCGATTATGTATGTTTTCCCATCCATTTCCCTGAAAAATATTGGTGAAATTTGTGTTGTTAATTTTGAGACTACGCCACTGCTTTCCGTTTTTGACGTTGCATGCAGTAAGCTTGTAAACAAACCCTCACTTATTTAGGAGATAAAATATCTGTAATGCATTTTGGCAGTTAGGGATGTCTCGCATCTTGTTATGTAATATCTTTTTGGTTGACCTCAAAGTACCGAAATTATTTGTCTTCATCCTTATTTTCATGTGTTCTCATTATATTTATTTTCAATAGAATTATGCTGAGTAAATTTTGGTTTAATCCTTTGAATGTCTGTTCGGTTATTGTTTGTCTTAGGTTTTATTTTTCTAATATAAATCATTTTTTTTTCTGGTCTTTCTATTTTCTTCCTTGTCTAATATTTTTATGTTTTTTATAATTTATATAGCTTTGGTGACGCTATATTTATAAGAATGGGATAAGACCTCTCCTACTAACTACCGACCCATAAGTCTGTGTCTACTGTCTGCAAAGTATTCGAAAGACCACATTCTTTGATTTTGCCAAGTCAAACAACCCGATACCTGATGCCTGTCCACGGTTTTCTTTCCCCGGGTCGATCAACGATGACTAACGTTCTTGTGGTTAGAAATGATCTGTCCAGGTAATAGATTGACGGTATTCCGGTTGATGTTATTTATTTAGATTTCGCTAAGGCGTTTGACAGAGATCTTCCACAGTCGTTGATCTCCAAGTGTCTCCTGTTCGCCGACGATGCCAAATTATACGGCGTTCCGTCCCTTACCCAGGGCAGCTGCAGTCTGACCTGGATAAATTACTCTGGGTTGAAAAGTGGTTGCTGCCTCTCAACATCAGCAAGTGCTGCGTACTGCACCTCGGCAGAAATAACCCCAAACTTCCTTATACGCTGGCTGGAGAGCCTCTTATGTGGCCCGGAGCCATCGTGATCTTGGAGTGATCGTCAATTCTGATCTTGAATGGTCGGAGCATATAACCGAGACTTGCCGCCTACCTCTTTCAGCGGTCCTTCAGCGGTTGTAATATACAAGACTCCAAATTCTGTACTCAACCTAGCATTCTGAGGTGCGGGGTTTGGGTGGATCAACTTTCTGTATTTACTGTAGTTATTCTCAAACTCTTCTGATAATATCTGAGAATATGGAAAACCGACATTCTAAAGAAAAAATTGGAACACCTACGAACAGAAAAAGCAAACAAAAAGAATGGAAGAAGTGTGAATGAACCAGACCCACCTTTCAACTTCCACCCTAACTTAATAAATATGTCAACTGTACAATTTTCGGAAGGAGAAATGAAAATCTTGAATATGGGACTTAAACACTCTATACCTAACCATTCTAAACATCAATTGATACACTTGCCGTAAGTGTGGATGCTGTGTTGAGAGATCATATTTGGACGCAGACAGCAAAAATGAAATCCGTGCCAACTGTAAAAGCCATTTCCTCAACGAAAAGAGAAGAATATCGAAACATAACAGTAGAACAAAAGAAATGATGAAAGACATTAACAACATCAAGAAGAAAATCAGAGAGAATAATTTAACAGTAGTGAAAGCCGACAAAGGTGCATGCTTAGTGGTGTTGGAGAGGAGCCTTTATGTCAGTAAAGTGGAGGAATTCTTGAATGATAACGGCTTCACCAGATTGAACAACAACCCCACTTCAATTCTTATTAATAAAGTAAAAACTTCAAATTATCAGAAGAGTTTGAGAATAACTACGGTAAATACAGAAAGTTGATCCACCCAAACCCAAAGGTCCCTAAGTTATATGGCCTCCCAAAACTGCATAAGGTTAACGCACCCATAAGACCAGTAGTAAGTTACGTAAACACACCTGTATACAAAATAAGCCAGTTTCTAAATGAAGAGTTGAAGGAATTAACGGAGTTCATACCCACATACAGCATAAAGAATAGTATTAAATTAGCAGAATCATTGAAAGACTTACAGATCCCAGAGGGGGCCAAGTTAATATCACTTGATGCTAAAACCTATTCACTTAATCCCCTGTTGAATGTGTTTCACTGATCGAGAAAGAGCTACTTAAGAAAAACGTCAACCCTGAACTGAGAAAGGACATCCTAGGTCTACTCAAGCTATCTTTGGAACAGAACTTTTGCCAGTTCAACAATGAAATATATAAATTGGAGATGGGCTTGCCTATGGGAGCACCTCCATCTTCTCTCATGGCAGAAATTTTCATGGATAATTTGGAAAAGGTCTTATTTAGTTTGAAAACACCCATAATAAAACACATTTTCAAATACTACAGATATGTTGATGACATCCTAATAATATTCACTGGCAGCACAGATCTAGCTTGGGTATTGTTGAATTTGTTTAACACTCTGCATGAAAACATCCACTTCACCTTGGAAATTGGTTTCAACCAGATTAATTTCCTGGATTTAACTCTTACCTTGGACCATAACAGAGTATCTGTGGATGTACACAGAAAGGAATCCCAAACTGTAGCAACCATCAATGAGAGCTCAAACCACCCAGCATGCCATAAGTTTGCTGCTCTAAACTCTTATGTCCACAGAATGTTACATTTACCGTTGAGCAGAGACAGTTTCAACAGGGAATTACAGATAATCAAATATGTAGCTATAAAAATGGTTACACCTCAGATGTGGTGGACAGACTGCTGATGAGGAAGTTTTTGAAATTGCACAATGAGTCACACCGAAATGATCAGTCCCCAGATGCTAAAAACAAGTAATTGGAAGATTCTCATTGCCATTTTACGGAAATATGTGCTACCCAATTAAAAATTTTTGAAAAACACAATATTGAAATAGTCTTTAAAGCTAATAATTGTCTCCATAGCCATCTACTTAATTGCAAGGATAAAACACCCATACTGGAGAAGAATGGCGTATACAAATTAAACTGTAAAACCTGTGACAAATTTTATATAGGAAAGACGTTTAGAGCTCTGGGGACTAGAATATCTGAACATATAAGGAACTACAAAGACAAGAGTTCTTTTGGACGACACTTAAGAATAAACGAACATGAATTTGATGAGTCAGAAAATGTTACTCTTTTGCACAGTTTAGATAAGGGCAACAAACTTGACCTTATGGAAATTTATGAGATAGCTTAAAATTTGAAAACACACCAAAACAAATGTTTAAACACTCAAACGGAATCACACCTCAGCTATCATCCTATATTTGAAAGTTTAATTTGATTACTGCGTTTGTGAAATTTCCGAACACACCCTTTACTTGCGTCACTTCTCACCTCACGTCTTTGTCAATAATGTCAATTGTCAATGTTAACCATGAGATGAAACTGACGCTGTCATTTGAACGATTGAAATTCACCATTGGAAAAGTTTTACTAAGAATCAGCTTTGTCTGAAAAGTGTGCTTGTTCTCCAAAATCTGAATTTTATAATAACCGGAAAGGTTTATGTTTATGTCAACCTGTATAATCTTGACGAGTAAGTTCTTGAAAATGTCACAGTGTTGTAGTGTTTTATTTCATGTTTTCATGTTCATATTTCATGTTTTCATATTTTCTCCATTTTACAGAGCTCCTGAAGATGCCCTAACAAGGCGAAACATGTAGAGCAAATTTTATCAATAAAGATCCATTTACGTACGATTGACTCCTTCATTTACCATAGTATTCAAAATGGATTATGGCCACTTGGTTAGTAGTTTATTATAATTGAAATAACTAAGCATTTATGAAAAAGTAGACATGTTCTATTCGTTGAAAGATATTCAGGCAATATCACTTCTATACTCTACTTAATATTTAGGGATTCATCAGTTGAAATCTATATTTCTGATCAAAAGATCATACTTATTTATTGGTCAACAACGTTTCAGGCTATGCCCTTTATCAAGTTGACTGAAATATAAAACATAAACATTATATATGATAATCACACTTATCACGATCAAATTCATATTTCATGATACATATATTTAAAATAAACTGAAAAAAGATCCATTACCCTTTTTTTCGAATTTCGAGTTGTCAAATTATGAATTTTATTTTGTCATGTGTTGACGGTTGACTCCAAAGATATTGAATAACGATTATGTTATGTTTTCCCATCATTTCCTGAAAATATTATGAAATTTGTGTTAATTAAGATTTTACAGACTACGCCACTGCTTTCCGTTTACGTTGCATGCAGTGTTTGTAAACAAACCTCACTTATTTAGGAGATAAAACATTCAATGCATTTGGCATAGGGATGCTCCATCTTGTTATGTAATATCTTTGGTTGACTCAGTGTACCGAAATTATTTGTTCTTCATCCTTATTTTCTTATGTGTTCTCATTATTTATTTTCAGAATTAGTGTTGAGTAAATTTTGTTTAATCCTTGAATGTCTGTTCGGTTATTGTTTGTTCTTAGGTTTTGTTTAATATAAATCATTTTTTTAAATTCTCTGGTCTTTCTATTTTCTTCCTTGTCTAATATTTTTATGTTTTTATGTTTATATAGCTTTGGTGACGCCTATTTATAAGAATGGGGATAAGATAGTATTCGAAAGAATAATAGCCGACCACATTCTTGATTTTGCCAAGTCAAATAAATTGATACCTGATGCTCAGCACGGTTTTCTTCCGGGTCGATCAACGATGACTAACGTTCTTGTGGCAGTAAATGACTGGTCCAGGTGCTTGGACGACGGTATTCCGGTTGATGTTATTTATTTAGATTTCGCCAAGGCGTTTGACAGAGTTCTCCACCGTCGGCTGATTCATAAGCTGGAGCATATGGGAATTGTTCTCATGGATAAAGTCTTTCCTCAGTGATAGAAAGGTTACAAGTGGTGTTCCCCAGGAAACGGTTCTTGGTCCGATCCTCTTCCTGCTGTACACAGCGGATCTTCCACAGTCGTTGATCTCCAAGTGTCTCCTGTTCGCCGACGATGCCAAATTATACGGCGTTCCGTCCCTTACCGCAGGGCAGCTGCAGTCTGACCTGGATAGAATTACTCTCTGGGTTGAAAAATGGTTGCTGCCTCTCAACATCAGCAAGTGCTGCGTACTGCACCTCGGCAGAAATAACCCCAAACTTCCTTATACGCTGGCTGGAGAGCCTCTTACTGTGGCCCGGAGCCATCGTGATCTTGGAGTGATCGTCAATTCTGATCTTGAATGGTCGGAGCATATAACCGAGACTTGCCGCCTACCTCTTTCAGCGGTCCTTCAGGGGTTGTAATATACAGACTGCCAAATTACTGTACTCAACCTACGTGAGGCCTATTCTGGAGTACGCCGGGCCAGTTTGGTGGGTGGCTTTAAAATCTGACTTACAGCTTCTTGAGTCTATCCAGAGATGGTGCACAAGTTTTCCGTTTTCCTAGATATCTCGACCAGGCTACGAGGCGAGGATGGGGTTGTTTGGGCTAACCAGTTTTGAGAACCGGCGTGCCAGGGGTGACATGACAGTTGCTTTTAGGGCTACGCATGGATTCTTTGGTGTAGACCTTAAAAATTTATTTCCTTTAAATATAAACCATCTTCATAGTTTCAAACTTGCCAAGGAATCGTTTAAGATTACCTGCCGGATGAACTTCCTACCTAACAGAATTTTCGACGTTTGGAATCGTCTCCTGGATGAAGTGGTGAATGCTGATACTGTCAACAGGTTCAAGAATAGGTTCGACCGATGGAAAAGTGCTCGAATTTGTATACTTTCTGGCATGCATTGTATATATTAGTTTTGTATTGAGAGCATAGGTTTAACCTCCACTCTTATTGTAGTGTAATAATAATAATAATAATAGAGCTGTTTGGGTCTTTGAATATTAATGATCTTTTATTCTGTCGTTAAGACTTTGTTTGGTATGTCCTATGTATACTCCCTCGCAATGATTGCATGGAATTTCGTAGATGACGTGTGATTCTTGAGATTTTAGTTTTCGTGATTTTAACTTTGAGAAGAGCTGCTTGATCTGCGTATAAGGTTTGTGCGCTATTTTTATATTTGTATAAGGTTTAACGATATTTTCAATTTTTTCGGATAATTTGGGTACATATGGTAGTGGTATATATGTAGTCGGTTTCCTCTACATCTGCGCAGTTCATATCTAGGAGCCAGTAGCTTATTCTCAGGACACTCTTGAAAATGAGGGTTACAGACTCTTGTAGAGGTAAATTCGGCGAACTGGGGTTGCTTACGGTGCATGGCATATATTTGAATGAATGACTTCTCTACCTTCACAGATATGAAAGAGAATTACTTAGAAATAATAATAATTTCACATATGACACAAGAACAGCTAATATAACTTATCCCCAACATAAACTGCTGTAAGTGAAAAGAATCCATGTATGTATATGAAGTAAGGTTTTCAACAAATTACCTGATTATATGAAAAGCCCTTGGCGATTAGCAAAATATCATGAACAGCATATTGTCCCGTGAGCGTAGCTGTGGCAGCCATCGACTGATAATTTGCTCTATTTTAATTGCATACCTCTTCACATTGAAATGAACATCCAATTAATCACCTTCAAAATGCTGTTTTTCTTTTCAAATTCCAAAGTAACATCGTGTTAAATTTCTAACATAGTATTCGGAGTGGCAGCTATGTATGTTGAGAAACTCAAATAACCATCTATGGAGTTCGTTTGCCTATTTGGATGAGAATTTTCCAATAAAGAGCAAGGGAAACAACCGCATTATCGTTTTCAACTATCCGATATGCCATGTAGTTTCCGCCTTTCACGAATTCCGGGACGGGATAAGCTTGAAGCAAAGGCCATAAAAACTCGAAAGCAGGAGCTCTGTCCTCAGCCGTAAGCCTGGACTGTTGCCCCGGTTTTTGTGTTTACGCCAGTCTTTCCTACCTCTCACTTTCCCGGGCGCCGTTAGTCTGGAACTTCACAGGCCCGTAATATCACAAATGTTATAAATTTAAACTGAAGGAGAAATAATGGTCCTACGATGAATAAATTTGTTTTCTGTAATAATTTAAGTTGTTTAATGATCAATAGACAGCAAACGAAAGAATAGTTGGAGATCGATTTAAGGTGATACGATTTCTATGAACACTAAACAAAAAACAATGAGTTGCTGAAGGTTACGACCAGTGGCGTTACGTACACCCCCACAGCCTAATATTTCACACATACTCAGTACCCTCAAAAGGTGAACGTTTGGGCCGGTATCATGGGGCGATCATATGAAAATTCCTATATTTATAGATGAAATTTAGGCTGAAAAATATTTAAATATCTTACAAATGAAGTTACTTTCAAAAACTTCCTAGCTTACCGAACGAAAATGTTTGGTTCGCGTCGTATGACCATGTGTTGCAGGATTTATTGAACGCTGGATTTTTTCTATGGGGTTATCTCAGAACAAAGGGAATCCAAGGTATCTCAAAGACAGGCACAGAAAGTTAAGGAGGAGTTCAAGGAATGAATTGATTCAAACATTTTGAGCATTTATCCGATAAAATCAAATACATCAGCTATTTTATGTATGTGTTTGATAATTGTAAAAATGAAAATTTCAGTACAAATCATAATTAAAAATATTGAAAAATAGTGGCAAAAATTTACAAATATACAGCGAGGGACCTGAACTGATCTTGAGTGAAAGGAGGGGGAGATTTTAGATGAATTTCCATTCGAAAATTTAGTGTGAAAAACACAACTGTTCCTGACGTATCTCAGCATTTTCCTGATATCTCAACTCATCGTAAAGCAATATGGTTTATATATATTTTCATTTGAACTTTTGGCTTACATTATTTAGTTAGCAAACAATAAAGCATATAGATCAGGGGTTAGAGACGGGGTGTCACACAATTCAGTGTATCACATAAAAGCCTAGGGAAAAAACCCCAGTAAAAAAACCCTGGCTACCCGCCTAAGTGTGTAAGTACAAAAATAAGCTGAAATATATTTTAAGGACTTCTTCAAGAGTGGTCTTCTATTGATGGAGACAAAGACTTCTTCAAGTTGCCTACATCGAATCTGGAAATAAAAAGACGAAAGCAGAAAAGAGAACTGAATAACAAAAATACAAAATTTAAAAGAGATAAAGAAAACATCCTCAAATTCGCCTTTTTGGATTAACTCGATATTGTGAATCAAGGACTTTTTAACATAATAGCTAAACCGTAAATTTTACTAAGGAGATAATCAATGAATACATAACCTCTTATGGTTTCTCTTTCACGAAGATTTTATTCAGTATCTGTGTGTCTCTTGAAAGAGAATAATCTCAGCACCATAGTCCTTTGCTAGTTTAGAAATATAATCACTCTTATCCTTAGAAATACCCTCTATATTCAAATCTAATACACAAAATTTATCGCAAATCTGCAAGGAGGATTCTTCGAATCGGGTCTTGCGGTTCAAGTGGTGATTTTTCAGATCTTCTGATGTTTGAAGTCTGCTATGGAACCCATTCAATAGGGAAATCATCATCCATAGTTGGGGAAGGTTGTGATATAACACTTATTTCATAAAGATATGACGACTGTACATACACATGCAGGAGGCGTAAACCTCCTGAAATTCCATTGGTTCCTGATATCTCAACTAATCCTAAAGAAATGACGACTATACTGTAGGCGTAAATCTGCTAAAATTCCATTGGTTGAGATGTCGAAGAAAGTGAATGCCTTGATCGAGGAATATGAAGATGATCTCAGTACTGACCTAAAGTTCCAAATTAACTCTTTCAGAATTGCATTGAAATCTGAGATTGAGAAAATAACATCAATACGACAGTTAGCTGGTCTCCTCTTTTTGAAGACCTTTACAATTGCAGCTAGTTTTCCAGATCTCTGTACTGCTTTCATGTTATTTTTGACATTATCAGTTACAGTCGCAAGTGCAGAACGATCTTTCCTAAGTTTAAGTTGATAAAGAATTATTTGAGAAGCACAATGACTCAAGAATGACTTAGCAGGCTTAGTTTGTTGAGTATTGAGAATGAACGAGCAATAAATATGGATCTTCACGAAGTGATAAAAGAAAGCCGTGTACAAACAAGTGAAATTTCGGTTCTGGAATCCCAGATAGATCGAAATTCACCCGGTAAGGGTAGAATCCATCTTGATTTCAAGAGAATTATGGAAACAGACCGGACGTAGTGAAAACGAAGCAAGATGGTGAAACTCGATAACAGGAAATTATCGTTTCCTTTGAAAAGAATAAAACTCTTGACCCTTAACCTTTGTCCCAAATCAGCGGACGGTTTCAATTTTATACCAGAAGCAGCGAACGAATGATCATTTGCATTTCCATCCTCAATCTTATTACATCGATAGATTTGAACTTTTCTCGAAGGAATTCAGGCGAAATTAATAGCTACAAAATGTCAAAATCAAATTTATTCCAAACCGCAGAATTTATCACTATAACAGAAGGAGTATTTTGTGATTTTATTTACGCCTTAGTCTGAAAACATGACAACATTGACGGATAGACGCACTAGAGGTGACCTGATATTCACATACAAGTATATGCATGGAATTTTTGGACCTCAGGTGGAGGTCTTATTCTGCAAAAATATGAATAATCTTAGAGGTCACGGTTTTAAATCGAGGAAGAAGAATTTCCGGACCATTCCAAGGCAGACGTTTCCACCCAACAGAGTGTTTTCATTCTGGAATAGAATTCCTAGCTCCGTGGTCGGTAACACTATCACCAATAGCTTTAAAAACGAATTAAACAGACTAAGACAACTTTAATGATGGAGAAATGCTCGCTGTGTTGGTGCTGAGTTTTTGTGACCGGAGTGTATTTCTTACATTTGAAATGGTTGGATATATACATATTTTTCATTTTATATTCATTCATTAGTTTATCTTTATTTCGGGGCAGTGTACATTGAATTGTTTTTTCTGCATATAAGGTTATTTGAGTTTGTTGTTATATATCTAACCTCTTAGTGTATTAATAATAATAATAATAATTGAGGAAGACAACTAAATTAAACTGATTTGTAAGAATAATACCTTTTTACCTTTATTTTCAGCCAAAATCCCTACCTAACGAAATGCTTCGATTTGCGACTCAGATGACGTCAGAATGTGAGAGAGACTCAAAGGTTTTCTACCTCTTTTCAATGCGCAAGATCATACCTGTATTTTCTACCATGGTCGAGAGTCAAGGGTGTCATGTCTTATGATCAGCGTTGCAAAAAGTCCGAACACTATATCGGTACCAAACATCGGTAGATTATAGAGCAGTATGATTTTTTCATTAACTTGAATTTTACGATGAGGAATTTGAAAATAGTATTATTTAATTACTGATTCATTTTCTTCAACTGAAAACCTAATATATGAATGAAATAAAATCTTCAGATACAAATTCAGGTGTGCCACAAAACCCTCAAAAATGAACGTGGACACATAAAATTGTAATTCATAACTTGACTCAACATTACTTGAATCGGAGCAACGAACAAGAACACGATGCATCTCCATATATTAAAAAAAAATGGAACTCATTCTGATCTTTTGTGTGATAACATTATTTAAGTGAAAGGTATTATTTTGTCATAATATCCAAAAAACTAAAAAATCGGTAGATTTCCACATCTTTTCAGTAGGTTTGTTCGGGTGGCAGTTCCCAGTTGTTCTGGGATCACAGAGAACCAGGTTCTGTAACTCTTGGAATCGTCGCAAGTTGTTCTATGACACGAACGGGTGAGAACAGGTGGGAACAGATGATTTCAAAACGATTTCGTTAAGTGCATAGATAAGTGAAAGTAAGGTTATGTTGTACATCATGGATAGTATTACAAAGATATTGAATAACTTATTCAATATCTTTGTGTTATTAATACGGTGGAAATACGTTAGAAATTACAAATATTAAAATTGAACAATTTTTTTTGTCATAAATAAATAAACATAAACATATCCATATAAATAACTGTAAATATAATTCATATGTAATGAAATATTTAAATAAATGATTTAATTTAATTATAATTTGAAATTTCAATATATGTAGTAGTGGTCATCAGTGGAGAAATTATTTTTGTTAGTTCATATCTGGGTAAACTGTGAATTCTTCTGTTATTTTATTGTTATTTTGGTGGAAATTGTGTACAGAAAATTTTATATAATAGAATCAGGTAATTGTATATGGAACTGGTGGCATTTGGGAAATAAATAAAAATATTTTCTAACAATTTTCATAGCTTTGTAATTATTTTTTAGATGAGAATTGTTTTAACAAGTCGTTGTGTTCTTGAAAGAGGTCATTCCTCCGTTTCCTCCCTAAATTTGCAATACATTTTGAGTGGTTAAAAAATAAAGATACTACAATCACGAAATAACAAAAATAAATATATAGAATATAAATACGAAATATCGTATATATAAATAATTATCTTACATACTTTGATCAACAACTATGCAATTATTTTATTCATCTATTGCAAATGATCCTTCCTCTTCTTTGAGATAACAAAAATTTTGAGAAAATATTATAACGAATTGATTAAAAATTTATACTCACACAAAATCAAATATACTCAAAAACAGCTATGCGAATATCCTAGTCACCAAATATATAACTTAATTGCCAATTAGAACTACTGAAAATTTGAATCACCGATGATTTGAATTTACCGCTTCTTCTGTTGTACCATTGTACCATCTCTAGATCAGGAAACGTAAGAACAGTAACGAACAGTTCCGAACGACAAGGATCTCCTGTTCCGTCCCAGACGAACGGGTGGGAACCACAAATTACCAAAAATTACAGTTCCGAACTGCCACGCGAACAAACCTAGTATATCGGTATATGACTCAAAATTGGTAGAAATGCCGATAACGTGGTATCATCTGCAACACTGTGTGGTTGGTCGATGTTCATAACGGATGATACAATTTTGCTCATGAACCTTTCTGGCTTTTAGACCTTTTCCTACTACTGTTATTCTATACTCTGAGGCATAGATATATCTGGAATGAAAATCTACAATCCTATCCTTCGCTTCATCAAATCATGATTAGATGTCTATTCTCCACAAACTGCCCCTCAAGCACGCATTGTTCAGAATCCCCAACAGTGTTCAGATGAAGATGGTGATAATTCATCTTTTGTTTGCCTCACTCTTTTCACAGCTGCCTTTCTCTTCTGATTCTTACGTCATCGCATTAGCGTCACTCCGAGGCCGCAATTACCCTTTTTAGAATTCTCCTGCTCTACTCATCAGCATCCCTTGGGCTTTACGTTGAAAAGAACCAATCGGAAAATCCAGTTTTCATGCCACCGAAAGGCAAACCTCATGAATCCTGAGAAACATCGTAATGAGTAAAAGGGGATGGAGGCATATGGTTTTCATGGAGGCCAACCACGGAAAACTTGAATTATTAATTCATTCCATAAATTGTTTGTGTGGCTCGAACTCCAATTCTTCTGAGCGGAACGCACAAGAATTTACAAGGGTTCTGGCCATTAGTGAATTTATAGAATATTGCTGTGGGCTTCAGGGTCTTGGGTTTCTATTTCTTTCATGACACATAATCAGAAACGAGGAAGAGAATCGGTTAAACATGAATTTTCATTTTATTAAGAATCTTTCCAGGCACTTATGTGGCAGTCCATGAAAATACTCCTATGTTCTGAATGATGTATATTCGTTTCAACTCCGATTAACTGTAACTTCGGTGATTGGCTGCTCTTAGTAAATTAAAAAAAAATACGACAATGAAATTTGAGAATGTGTAAGATATCAGTAAAACGCAAAAGTAGCGATTTGTATGTAATCAAATGTTTACGAAACACCAAGTACACCGGAATATGTATCGTCATATGCCTCTTGAATGTAGCGGGAAAACTTAACGAAAAACTACTTGGAAATAGACTTAATGAGTGAATAGTGGAAAAGCGAGCGTTATCGAACAGACAGCATGGATTCAGAGAAAAGAGATCAACAACAACAGCAATCCTACAACTAAAGCAAAGAGTTAATAACTCACAAAAAAGATGGTTCATCATAGTTACTATTGACGTCAAAAATGCTTTCAACACAGTGCAATGGGATGACATCATCAAGACCATGGAAGCAAAGGGCATCTCTCCATATCTAATAATAATAAGAAACTATTTCGAAGATAGGTTTATAGTCACAGGAAACATCAGATACTGATGTATCACGGGAGTGCCCCAAGGATCAATAACCTGTCCAACTATGTGGAACCTGAAGTGCAACGAAGTACTTGAATTGTCATATGACGAGGGAGTGGAGTTCATTCATGGCTTATGGTGGAGGGAGAGAATGAGGAAGACATTAAAAGGAGGATCACACGATCATTTGAGAAAATCATAGACTGGATGAAGGGGAAAAGGCTCGAGGTCGCGCTACAGAAGTCAGTGTTAGTGATCAAAGGACCAAGAAAAAGAAATATGAATATACCCCTAAACGGGATAAACCTGGCTGACAGCAAGGAAATAAAATCTCTTGGAGATCCGCAAGCGCCTTAATTTCGCAGGAAACATAAATGAACTACAACAGAAGATAAACAAATGGACAGAATGCTTCTACAACCTCATACGGAATATAGGTAGACCAAAATATTATAAGAAAAGGGCTTTATGTTGGATAATCTATGGAACGATAATTTACGCAGCACCAACGTGGAAAAAAGTCAGCAGAAGCAGCTCAAATTGTAGCAGGAGTCATGCCAATTAACATCATGATAGAAGACGTCTACTTTCTCTATACAGTCGGTAGTCGCTTGGCCAGAAACCGAAGGATGGCCCGATCAAGATCACTGAGAAAGTGGCAGCAGAGATGGTCTCGAGAGGGAACAACGGTAGTATAGACACGAAAATTAATTCCAAATGTTGAAAGTAAACATCGAAGAACCAACTATTATTTCATCCAGTTCCTCACGGGTCATGGCACTTGCACCAAAAGGATCGGCAAAACGGAGGAGGACCAATGTGCAATCTGCGAACAACAAGATGGACCCGAACATGTGTTTGATGACTGCAATAGATGGAATGTTGAAAGAGAAGATTTGATGCGTGAGAATTACCGGAGACGGTAATTATGTGGTGACACTCCAGGTAATTTCATTGAACTCAAAAATTCAATGGGATAGTTGACTACGTTATCTTGGTATGTAGCTGTGTCAACTGATTTGTGAGGAAACGTACTTCTGAAAGGAGCTTTGTCCCATTGAGATCAACGACATCTTTGTATCTTGTCACCAATGTTGCTCGTTCACTCAGCAAATTATTTTTAATGTGATGTGAGAGAAATCTGCTGGAAAGGTTTTTAATCCGATCGAGATGTCAACTGAGAACCTATAATTTCTAGTATATGGCCATTGCTGCGAAAATAAAATCGCAGTTCGATCTTTTAGTAGAAACAGTCGCATCTTAGCTGTTGGAATTTGTTTTCATGCCGCCACAAATCAGATTATTTTAGGCATGTGTTTTGTTATGCAGCAACAGTTGAACGGGGAATAACTGAAAGCATCGGCAGACATGACAACAGAACCAAGGCTCTATGAAAATGTTATGGTTTTTAGGGAAATCGTTCAAAGTCAGTGGGTGCAAGTACCCTTTCTGTATCATTATGGATTTTCACTGAATTACGAATTTGCATACCTGAAAAATCATCGATATAGCGCTTTATTTGGCTATAATTAAAACTGGCGTTTTAAGGAAGTCACTGCTATTTCAGATGAACCCAATGGTGAGGATACCTCAGTTTATGATGCAATTCATACCAACCAAACATCTCAACAACCAGTTTCCATTATCGTACCATTATTTTGTAGCGGCATGTAACACGCACCGGTTTCGTTCCTCCGTAACTGGTAAGGGAGTGTGTAGCGGCACTCCGTCACTGGCAGGGGAGTGTGATCACTTGGGGATCACTTGGCCTGCGTAGCTCAATCACAGCGCTTCGGTGGCCTAGAGGTTAGCGCTCAAGTTTCACACCGACTAGGTGCTGGGTTCAACTCCCGGCGGCTCCCTCAAACTTCTAACATCCCTGCCGCTGACAGAGTGCCGCTACAATTTAAACTGTTTCAATTCGACAAAATCAAACTTACTGTAAAGGTAAGAATTGCCGTAGCCCTGATTCCACATTTTCCAAAATTTTCTCTTGAATAAAATCTATTCTATATCCTTCTCCCTGTTCTAAGCTACTTATCCTGCAATCTCTAGCTAAATAAGTTCAGCCGTTCTTGAATTATGAATTTTGTAATTAGCATTCGAATTTCTTTTGTATAGAATTAAGGTTGAGGCATTCAGACGAAATTCGACATTTGAAATTCCGGAAAAAATACATTCTTGGACGGGACTCGATCCCGGTATAAGCACCAGACCGGCAATTTGAATATGCTGGTTAGAGTCCTGTGCGAAGATGCATTTCTTCCGGAATTTCAAATGTCGAATTGAATCTGAATGCCTCAATCTTAATTTTATATTTAATTTTACAGACGTTAAAATCAATTCTATTTTTCTTTTGTATATTTAGATATACCTTCAATGACCGCACACTTCGTTTGCACATTTTCATCAGTATACCTTCTTTTGAAATCATTACCACAAACAATATATCTCTCAAGTGAGGTCAGGAAATTTTAAAACGAACTGACCTTTCCATAACAAGTCAATCTACACCAACAGCATTTGTGATGAGAAGCGCTAAACTGTTTGAAACATTTCCAATGAAAAAATTTTATGAAAATCTGATAAACACATATGAGCTTTTCGAAGATATTTTTACATGTGAAATAGTCACCTGGAGTTTTGTCCTTTCTTTTTATCACACACTGTATAATTCAACATCGTTTGTTAATCGAAGCATTGATGATATTATAGGTTAATGAACTCCTACTTGAACACATGTAGGAGGCGCAGTGGATTTGGAGAGAACATAGGTTTCCATCTGTTCTCAGCATCACTGAAACGTTTTTCATATACATCTTCTTTATAATGAAGGCTGTGAAATTTATTAATGATGAATTCTTAACATAAGCTTTTTTAGTTTTGGCATTTACTATGTGTAAATTCATGTTTACCGATCTTTCAGACGAAATAAAATTAATCAACTCGGAATTATATTCGTTCTCTACTTTCTTGATTAAATCTTTCAATTCGAAAACTCCTGGTCAAACATAAGTGCGTTTTACATTTTTTGGGAACAAAGTCCCTTTAAACAATAAAAAAATCATTACCCTCATGGTAGACAGAGTTCTTATTGAGTTTTTGCCCTAAGCTGTTGTATTTTATGTGAATGGATCGCTACCCTCTTACATATTTACCTCTGTTTGTACCGATCTTTGATACAGGCGCTATTGTTCCACAAATGAGATATTGCAAAGCTGAAGATCAGGAGAATAATTAAATTAATGAAAACCCTATCAAAGGTTTTTCATTTTAGAAATACAATTTGCCTGTTCATATAATAAAATACCTCTATTACGATATGTCAGTGCAAAACTAAAACTTTCAGATCACATGGAATTCTACATAAAAATTGCAGGGCACGAAGTGTAAACTTGAACTCACTGTCTTATGTGCTAAGATAACAGCTGTTCCTTCAGGTCTTTTGCGATTCCTTCAGATGTTTACATCGTAAAGTATTCAGAGTGAAGCGTTGTTCAAAGAAAGAAATCTTGGGTGGGATGGAGAAAAGCAGGCACCTTCTTTCCAGTGGTGGAATCAGGGTTCCATTTTGTTAGAAATGTTGCTCCGAAGTTCTGGGTGAAATTTAAGTTCATGGCTTCCACGTTAGGTGAAATATACTAACTTGAATCAAAGCTGCTTAAATACATTGTATATAAAAGAAGAGGATATGCAAACTATTGAACCTCTAGTTAATAAGAGTTCTCTGGCAATTCGTATATCATGACCGAGATGAAGGAAGTGATGATGTCTTCCCACTTGCCTTCTACATCTTTACTTACCCCTATATTCGTAATGAACTCAATCTTTGATCAATGTATTGTCACATTAATGGAATGCATTCATTTTGAGACAGACAGGTTTTGCTTCGGCAAACCTCACCAGGGGGTGGGAACTCGCCTACTACAAAGGTGGTCACTCGACGAGTAGAGGTTTTTGCTTCGACAACAATAAGATCTTATGATCCAATAATGAAGATGGCATCCGAAAAAGTATCTAAAAGAAAATAGACTTTTAGAAATTGTTTCTGTCATAAAAGTATAAATCTAATGCATTTCATGCTTAAATTGATGTATCTGTCACTAATATTCTAATTTATTCTTTCAATGTATTTTCATAACTTGATGAGTAATTGTTGCATAATTATTGTTGGTTCGTTTATTCTTTCCCTCTATATCGAAATTTTTGTAAATTGATTATTTACTGCATTATATATATATTTCCAAAGTTTCTTTTTGTTTATTTCCTTCATCCTCTAAAGATTAGTATGTTCTTTGATTTGAAAGGCAGATATATTTGAAATGACCATAATTCTTTTAATCTGCTGCAAATTGTCACAATTTTCTGATCAAATGATATTTTTTATTGAAATTGTGACAATCTACAGCAGATTAAAAGAATTATGGTCATTTCAAATGTATTTGTTTTCAAATCCAATAAAAATATAACCTCACATGGATTGATTATTCTTTCACCCTCAATCTCTAAACGAATCTTCTTGAACATTTGATCTGTTACCAATAAATCAGAAAGAAATTAATTAGCCGACAAACGGCTGCAAAAAATCTTGGATTCCAACTTTGTATAGCCTGCCAATGTTAGATCAAAAAACGATCAACAGTTGACGAAAAAATATACATAATTTTCTTTAGTTAGAGAATGCCAAATATTTGTCACAAAATGGGCGAAGAGATAAAAAGAATGATTGAATCAAGACCAAATAGTATCAGAAACAAAACTAAAATCTCCTGAGTTAGTACCTATTCTTAAAGAAGACCAAATAAGATAGCAGACTTCTTAAAATTATTTATGAAGTAGCAAAGTAATACAGTTGCCTTACTGAAGAAAGAAGACAATGAATATAATTTTGCCAGAATGCCAATAAGCAGTATTTTAACTACTCATTTGTGTAGAACATCAATAAATGCCACAAGAACCACATTTCAAAACAAAATCCTTTCATAATAGTCCAATATATATATTATAGAGAATGTATGTGCCCAAAAATACTTCAAGGAAGAAGCTATAGAAACTAGGCTTAGAACTTTGTATGTACATATTTTGGTCTAATAAACATTAACAAACTAAAACACCTAAAGCTACCCTTTGATGTTGCATCAACAATCGTATTAGTCTCAAGAATCCATTTCATCTAGTCCATATTTAACAACGTCATTAATTTCAATTCTGATAAATTTGATGAAGAAAAAATTGATTTTTCTACAGAATAAGAGAAATTAATTTCCACCTAGTGAAGAAATGTCTTGATCAATACTCGAAAATATTAATCTGAAGAGAACATCAGAAAGCACGAGGTGATGTTCCTAAAATGAAGCAACATGTTTTCCTACATTTAGTCATTGAATAATTTGAACGTTAATGAACAATCAGTATCTTTACCAAAAAAATATTGATATCGCAGCCATCCCCAACAAAATAGGGAGAAAAATCATCATTTAAGATGGGAGTATGTGTCGAAGAGATATAGAATTGAATGATTTCCTCCATGAAACATCAAGCAGTTGACTTGACTTAATATTGTTCTTTGTTTCTTTGAATCAAGAGTTAATTGTATTTAATTATGTTATATGATTGATGTGAAAGGAAAAGAATGTTACGTCGTGGCCCATATTCATTGTGAATTAAGTTTTCAATACGAAGTAGCCTGATAGCATATTCCAAAAAAGATCGTTGAATACAAGACAATTTTCACTGTTGTGATTTCTCTTCAGGCTGAACTGATGACCGGCGTGAGGACATACCCTTGTCGTGGTGTGCGGGCTTAAGTCGTAGTGATTCTTTTGGATGAGCAACGAAACCAAGAATGACCACATTTCAAACTCAAATCCTTTTCAATCCGAGGCCTCAGATTGAGACACCTCTGGGCAGAAATGAGCTGGAGGGCACTGTAGACTAATGCTGGCTTTCATATACGTTGGTCGGTTGATCAACTCGTTGATTGAGCGATTCTATGCCTGAAATTCTGTGAATTCGGCATTTCATTGGTCAGACTGGCTTATCCATTGAAGTATTCTATGAATCCTTCGATCAACGATCTTCAAAAGCCAGCAAGTAAAGATGTCAGGCAATCAGCATGAAGGCGAGTAGCGGTAATTATGGCTTTCTTTGCCCTCCGAGTCCCGAGTCATCACAAGTGAGGTAGACCATAAGAGTACATAAGTAGCAAATGACAACTATGACTTACATGACCACCTGAGTCCTTGGACACAGGGTAGACCCAATAGTAACGTTAGTATCCGAACTAGGAGACTACGACCGCTATCTAAACCGAGTAATGAGCTCGAAGAGAAGGAGTCTTGATTCTCCCTTCGATGTTATTAGGCTTGGTATAGATGTGGAGGTCGCAGTGATATCAGAGAAACTATTACCCACTTGTCCCTCGACTCCGAAATTCCGGACCCTGAGGGGGCCCAAGGAATACCTTGGCAGAAACTTCAACTTCATGGGTAAATCCCTAATTGATCAGAATTAGAAGCTTCTTGCTGGCGAACTCTGTCAGAGAGTCAGTATCAAGTGGTCAAGACATTCCGAGGATCTATACCTGACAGACAGTTCCATAACCAGAAACAGGAGAAAACAAAACGCTGGTTAATCGAGTTTGTAGACTACCACGAGTTCTTCGTGGGACAACGTTGATTGAACTCTTCCTGACTTTCCCAACATCCAAGTGGAATAAGAGTGAGCATCTAGGATGCATCTTAATATCTTGGTAGAGGCTACGCGCACCACAGTTCTTTGCTTCGGTGACCTTCAGGCTCTAACTGAATGTTGAGGATAGAGGAGGTGTTTTAGTGAGTTAAAGTCTCGCAGCAATGCCTGGAAGGCATGAAGCTTTTCCAACCTCTGAGTCACAAGAAAACGGTTGAATTGATAAAAAGAGAAATTTTCAGTTTATATTTGCATAACTATTAAATTCAATAGTTTATACCAAGAATTCTGGCTTTGATCTTGGTAAAAATTTCACAACCTAAACAGTGTCATCTACCAAATGATGTGGACCTCAAAAAATTCCCTCTTTAATACATCTCTGGCCGGTGCTTCACCTCGACCCTCTACTAATCTTCAACGGCACACATCCCACCATTCTCAACGCTTAATTGCCGTATCCCAGAGTTATTTCAGGACATAAATCCTGGTTGTTTTCGTTTCTTCGCACGTACATTTTAATTATTCAGGCCTTGCGGAAAACTCGCGGATACCAATTGGCCCTATTTTCCATCCCACTCTCGCTTTGGGTGAATGTAACGCAAAGAAAATACGTACTATGCGATGTTTTGTTCGTTTTATAACGAGAAGCTATACCAACCTAGAGACACGGAATGAAAATTGGAACGGGAACTTCGTTTCATCCAGAAAAACCTCTCTTGTATTCCTATTTGTACAAGGGTATTGTTGTCGTTGATCAATAATGAAAGGCACGGGCCTTCAGCTGGGAATCCATTTTGTGAATGCCTTAAGGTTGATGGTGAAGTTAGGTCTGGTTGCTAAGTGTTGGAGGAGAAATTCGTGAAAAGATTTGAACCACCCATCGCGAACAGGATATTTATGAGGATTCTGTATGTGATAAACGAAAGGTCTCTATTGCACAAAATTTATCATGGAATATAGAATTATTTTTTGGGCAAAAACCATAATCTCTTACTGTTCTTCTTTCCAAAGTTTCAACAGACTTTTTGTGTCGTTTTCAAGGAAAAAAATTAACTTCCAAAACAGCTGACAGTAAAAGAAAATTTTTCAATTCACACTGTTATGTGTCAAATCGACAAAACTCCGAAAACTAGATCAAATTTGTACTTATCTGTGGTTTGAACACTTCTTGAACTTATTTCGAACAATTGGCCTCAAAACTTCCGGCAGTTCAATTCATGATGCACTAATAGGATTAAGGGCATTATTCATAAATGCTACCTCTGATTTTTCTTCTTGTAGGCTTCTCTTCTTTGGATATGATAGATATATCGTTCCATTTTATCAGATGATTTTCATCTACAGGATGATTACCGCATTGTGTTGAAGGGCGATGAGAAAAAGACTTATGCCCATCTCCCATGTGATTGCTGTATTCCAAACAATTAGTTAGATATTTATAAAAAAGCCAATGAATGAAACAGAAAGGCAAAGTAGACGAAATTTACCAATTTCAAACCAACCTATAAAAGCAACACTAAGTGGCACGACAAGGGCCTTTGAAAAGTAAAAGAAAACGATAGAAAATTATTAATGAAATTCTGAAATGATATGAAAAAATGACTCGAAAGAAAATGCGAATGCAGGAGTATCGACTTCTGCCTACCTGGTTTCACAGTACGGCTGAATGAACTTGTCCAGGCACTCACGGGCGAGAATAGTCACTTTTTAACTAGAGTTCGAATTTGTAGATTTAACGAGAAAGTTATTTATTTCCAAGAAAAGTGTTCTTGTACTTCACCGGATGAACGCCGGGTCAGCACTCTGTCTGTTCGACATAGGTCATATGCTCCAACATATGTTACGCGTTAATCGGAAAATGAGATGAACATATACAGAGTGTATTACCATTGAACCGAGCAAGCAACTTGGAAGAGAAATGAATGAAACTAACAAATTTAACTAATAATAAGTTGCAGTAACACTAAGTATTGACGAAAGATAACAAGACAAAATTAATTCAACATCAAATAAGTATATTATAAAATTACACACAGAATATTTGTCTCAAAATGGCGATTTTAACCTCGTGATTGGTTGTGACCAATAGATTATGATAACCGGCACGCCCATCAGCCATGTGATTGCTTTAGGTTTTATCGCAAATCTAGAAGGTTGAAACTTGAAGTTGATTTTCAGCTGAGACCAAATACAATTATCGAGACCTACATTATCTAACGCTGAGTTATTATAAAATAACAATAATGGTAACTGTAACTATATTATATAATCATAATAATTTGATTGACTTGGAGGTCTAAAATTCTTCTTTATCAACCAATTGATTAAAAAATAAATGGTTTAGTAAATTATTATTAGGAAAATAGCCATAATGTATTATTGTACTTCTTCCAAATGTTTCAACAAACGCATTCTGTCGTTTTCAAGCCAAAAAATTAGCTTTCAGAAAACCACACTATTTCAGAAAATTTTTCAAGTCTCCTTGAAAAGACTAATTGCAGACTACGAAAACAAGATAAAATTCGGACTTATCTGTGTTTCGAAGATTTCTTCAAGTTACTTCGAACAATTTGCCTCCAAAATTTTTATTTAGTTTTCTTAGTCTGTCAATTTCACTTTTCAATGAAAATTGAAATATTTTCTGAAATTATGAGTTTTGCCATGAAAACGACTGAAGATGTCGGTTGAAACATTGGGAAGAAGAACAATAATAGAAGATGGTTATTACCCATAGTCAATAAACGATTCAGTATTTTGTATATTTTGTAGCTAATGAACTTAGTGATCATTTATCATCTAGCAAACCGCTTCCTGTAAAGCGTAAAATTCTAGGAGTTTTTCCTCATAGCCAACATAGGCCTATACTGTTGACTTCAAGAAGTTTAATTCAATATTCAGAATGTTTAAGAAGACCTCGTTGGAATTTCAAGAAAGCGAATTGGATTGAATTTGCTAAGAAGTTAGAGAGTGATATTAGATGGATTGAACCCACTCACGATAACTATCGCAGATTATTAGGTGTTGTGAAAGCCGCAGCAAAAAGTTCGTTCCAAAAGGTTTATATCCCAGGTTAGTCGAAAGAAACCGATAATTTGTAGAAGGACTATCAAAAATCACCATCCGTTGATAAATGTGAAAGGCTTATGAATTCTATCAATACAAGCAGAAAAGAAAAAATGGGATAGTGTTGTATCAAAAATGAATTTTACACATTCGAGTAGGAGTTCATGGGATATATTGAGAAAATTAGGTAAAGCTAGTCCCCTTGCCTCATCATCATCAAAAGTTGATCCAAGTTTAATAGCTCGCCGCCTAGTTAATGTATCTGAATTAGTGAATATATCCCAATCTAAAATGAGGAATATGAAGAAAAACTTACACATATTCAGGAGATCAGCTCCTACTTTAGAACATGTGTCACATCCATTCAATATAGATGAATTGAGGGCTGCAATCAAATCTACCAAATTTCGAAAGGCAGCAGGTTTTGACGAAATTTATCCAGAATTCATCTAACATTTAGGAAAAAAGGCCTTGTCTTGGTTATTGTCTTTCTATAACAATATTCTGAATTCAGGAAACTTTCGTAAATAATTTCGTAAGGCTAAAGTAATAGTTATTTTGAAACGAGGAAAAAATCCTTGTGATCCTAGTAGTTATCGACCCATCAGTTTATTGAGTGTTCCTTTCAAGATATTAGAAAGGCTAATTCTTTTTAGAATTGAATCTTCTATAGAAAATGTACTACAAAATTTCCAGGGAGGCTTTAGGAAAAATAGAAATTGTTCAGATCAGGTTCTCAGCCTTGAAAACAGGAGCTGTTTTTATTGATTTATCTTCGGCATATGACACTGTGTGGAAAGATGGATTAATTTTCAAACTCTATACCTATCTGAAGTGTGGGAAAATGGTACAATTACAATTTTTTCCCTAGGCTTTTATGCCATACGCCGAATTGTATGACACCCCGTCACTAACCCCTGATCTGTATGCTTTATTGTTTGCTAACTAAATATTGTCAGCCAAAAGTCCAGAAAAATAAATATATATATATATCTTGAATGAAAATCTCTCCTGATTTCTCCTAAGAGAAAACATTACCATTTCGCCGAGTCAACATATCCAAATCTTGAAACGTGATTGGACTCTTGTCAAACCTTCAATAATACAGATCGAGCAAAATTGCGTCGTACAATGAGTCCAATTACCATTAAACTGATAGGGATAAGGAGAATTTCCACATCACAATTCACGTTCGGATCCTGCAGATCCTTAGGGAAGGGAGTCAGCAGGGAGAGGAAGAGGAATGAACACTAACGATACCCAAACGATGCCTCTGGGTCTTAGTCGAGATATCCTGAAGTGGAAAAAAGGAAATTCGAGAAAATGGACGATGAGATACCAAGTTTGCGCTCGGAATGTGAATGATGATTTCTTTATTGAAAATTTCATCATTTATATCATGAAAACTTGACGTGTCGTTAATCTTGCCTCTTATTCCTTTTCGGAGTTTCAGGTTTGTAGGAAAAAGTGTATTATCGTTTCATTTTGTGAAGACTGATGGCTCCGCCTCTTCAACAGCCCTTTCATCCTGTATAGACAAAATATTAATAAACAGGGTGGTAGAAATACAGTTTTTGATTTTCTTCCCGCAGAATGTTTTAATTATGGGGTACAATATCTGAACACCAGGTTGAACAAACCATAATTTGTGTTTTTTTGACCAGATACTGACCATTTCGATGTGAGTTGAATTTTTGAAAAAGCGATGAAGTCTGAGTGTGATGACTAGTAGACGAGATTATATCGAGTAAAGACAATTAAAACAGAGTTGCCAGAATTACAATAAAAACGGTACTTTTGGAATTTTGAACTGACAGATATTTCATTTAATTTCCAAATGTTTATGTTGGAAAATTTATGTGATTTAGTTAAGTTTGGAAATATTTCCTGACCTCACGTTAGGGCTTTTCATCATTTTTCAATTCTCAAATTGTTGTTCTCGAAATCATTTACGAATATATTGAGTTGTAAGATCAACAATTCATTTTCAATTTCATTTCAAATGAAATATGTATGTTAGACCGAAATACCAAAGAGAAGATAACAGTGAATAATATACAGGTTTTTCCTTTTAAGTTGGCCTATTAGACGTTTTAGGAGAACTAGTGAATATTTCGTTATGAAATTTTAGGTGGAGCCTTGAGGATAAAGGAACTTTTCGTCTAAAATATTTTCAAGTCGACAGTGTTGCCACGTCTACCTCAAACGCACATCTACTTTCTCATTTCAAATGGAACTACCCAAATTTTTATTTATTTATTGATTCAGAACCAAATTCGCAGTATAACTTACTAAAAAAAATTTCTCTGCCATGCACTGTTGCCAAGTTATGTACAAATTATTGAAATTTTTGACAACCGCATAGCCAGTTTGGCAATGCAATATCTCGATTATTGTTAATGCGAACAGAACCAAATTTGGTAGTCTAATAGACAAGAATCCTATCATTTATGTGGTATATTCGATGTCTCCATGCATCTTAAGGCTTCTCGGAGATTTTGCTCCGAAAATGTGACATTTAAAATTGAAATATTTCGAGATTTTCCAATGGCAACGCCATATTTTTTTACACCATCCGATTCAAAATAAGAAATGATTGGCAGTCTCTTTTCACAGCAATCAATTATTTTGGATAGATTTCGAATGAGGAGGAAAAAACTCAAATATTTCATTATTCGAATCCAAGATCTGTGGTCACGTTTACGTTGAGAGGGCTCTGTGATTATGAGGTAAATTATTAGAATAGATTCTATGGTTGAAATCATAAAAAGTGTTCGATGGTGATGGATAATAGAAAAATTTTAAACTATGTTAATCAGATTCACGAAAAGAGGGATCATAAACATGAAATATTATGGAATACAGTTACATTTTTAGTTGTGTCGATCATAGATAATGAGGCATATTTGTTCATGAGTAACCACAATTATGGAAGGAATCTTTTTCCATTCATAAGGCTCTCATTTTATTCCGAAAAATTTTTCCTAGTTTGCTTTCTCCATAGTTTTTTGTGTTATATTCTGTTCCGTTGAATGAACTCATTCATTTTCTGATAATTATCATTTTTCGATCAATTTCATTTTTATAAACAAAACAATTTAAGAGATTTCAAAAAGAGTTTAATAAAACAACTCTAGGTTAAATTAAATGCTCGAAATGGCTCCCGTTCACCTCTAAGCATTTTAAAATCCTCTGTTCTACGGACATCGTTGCCTTCCGAAGTAATTCTGGGGATATGCCTCGGAGAACTTCTATTATTCTGTTTCGTAAAACAGACTTATTTGCGATTCGTACCTTGTATACCTCAGATTTTACATAACCCCATAAGAAAAAATCTAAGGTAAGGTAAGGACGTAAGGTCCGGGGATCGTGCAGGCCAAAGACATGGTCCCAAACGACGGATCCATCTATCCTCAAATAATTCCTCTAAAATATGGGATACTGTTCTTGTGCAATGAGGGGGGGCACCATCCAATTGGAACCAGCACCTCATTGCCTCGGAAATGGGAATTTCGTCCAAAAAATTTCTCAATGTAGAATTAAGGATTTCTACATATCTTTCACTATTAAAAATGCCATCATATAACTCGAATTCGAGTTTATTATCTTTCATGATAGCAAAAACATTCAAACTGAATTTATCTTGATTCCCCCTTTCAAATTTCGCCATTGGATTTATGTCAGACCAGTGATGATCATTTCGGCTGTTAAGTCCACCTTCTTGACCAAACTTGGCCTCATCACTCCAAATAATTTTTTCAGAAAATGTGGATCCTCCTGAATTTTAATTAAAATGTTCTCGCAAAACGTTATTCTTATAGCTTCGTCAGCAGGTTGAAGACATTGAATTTTGATGAATTTAAACGCATGGAATTTGTGCTCCTCAAAATTCTGTGCACAGATGTTGATTTAATCCCTAGTGCCTCACTTGCACCGGGAATGGAAGCACGTGGATAGGTGTGAAAGTATCCCAAAACGTTTATTACATTAATTTCATTTTCCAAAACGTACATTGAGCGTCTTCTTTTCAGATCAGGATTACCGAAAGACAAAAATTTCTCCACAGCTTTCGGAGTTTCTTTCCAGTCATTCTGGGTACATGGGGTAACGATTGTTGAAGGTCCTACAGGTCCTTTCGATAATTTTTGACATTCTCCGTGAATTGTGTAAAGGTCCAAAATTTGTTCATTAGTATAAGACATCATTTCAATATCTTGTAACAGAACAATGAAACAAATATTCTACAAACGAAACCTCCTCGATCGAGGTTTGATTAACGATTAACAAAATTTTCTATGATATCCATGATCATCGAACACTTTTTATGATTTCAACCATAGAATCTATTCTAATAATTTACCTCATAATCACAGAGCCCTCTCAACGTAAACGTGACCACAGATCTTGGATTCGAATAATGAAATATTTGAGTTTTTTCCTCCTCATTCGAAATCTATCCAAAATAATTGATTGCTGTAAAAAGAGACTGCCAATCATTTTTTATTTTGAATCGGATGGTAAAAAATATGGCGTTGCCATTTGAAAATCTCGAAATATTTCAATTTTAAATGTCACATTTTCGGAGCAAAATCTCCGAGAAGCCTTAAGATGCATCGAGACATCGAGTATACCACATAAATGATAGGATTCTTGTCTATTAGACTGCCAAATTTGGTTCTGTTCGCATTAACAATAATCGAGATATTGCATTTCCAAACTGGCTATGCGGTTGTCAAAAATTTCAATAATTTGTACATAACTTGGCAACAGTGCATGGCAGAGAAATTTTTTTAGTAGGTTATACTGCGAATTTGGTTCTGAATCAATAAATAAATAAAAATTTAGGTAGTTTCATTTGAAATAAGAAAGTAGATGTGCGTTTGAGGTAGACGTGGCAACACTGTCGACTTGAAAATATTTTAGACGAAAAGTTCCTTTACCCTCAAGGCTCCACCTAAAATTTCATAACGAAATATTCACTAGTTCTCCTAAAACGTCTAATAGGCCAACTTAATAGGAAAACCCTGTATGTTAGACCGAAATACCAAAGAGAAGGTATCAGTGAATAATATATATGTTGTTCTTGGGAAGATGGTCAGCTGTGCCCAAGGTTATATTAGTTATATCATCATTATCGTTAGGTATGTATAGGTATTTGATTTGTTTTCGCTCATAAAAAATTCTTTATCGTTGTTCTAGTGAATTGATACCAAATATTACAGGGGAACCATCCCAAGTAGAAATGAAAGTACATTAATCATTATCAATATATTTGTTCAGTTGAAAAATGGGCCAAGTTATTGGATGCATTTCGTCGAATAACAGACATAACCGTGTTATTCTGACAGTTACAAGATCACAATTATTCCAGCTATATAACAACTTTTCAAGCGGAGATTGAGGAGATATTTTGTTTTTATTTTTCTCAAGTGCTATGTGTTTACTTTGTTTTATTTTTATGATAGCTCGAGATGCTGAATAAACTTATATAATTGTTATTTATATTGCAATAAATATTGAACGAAATGCAAGGTAACATCATCTCCAGTTTTCTCGCAGTAATTCTAATACAGAATCGTTGGGCCAACAACTTGTCTCTTCATCTCAAGTATGACACATTCAGATCATATTAATTCATTCATGATAACAGAAGCTTCCACGAAATCAGATATTTTTAGTGAACAGTTTTATTTCCATTAAAAGAGAAAACTGATGTCGACTTTGAAGCGCCTATGCAAAATACTGTATGTGGATTTTCAAACGGTAGATCATCCCAGATACAGCTGGAAGCTGCAATTTCATGAAAATATTCAAAGTGAATAAACCAGGGTTCAAAACCCCTCGACAGAAACCACAAATTTACAGCTCATGATACGGTTTTTCTTTAGTTTTGTAGAGGTTTTATAAAAAAAAATCCATAAACCTCTAACTTTCACAAAAATCAAAATCATTACATTTACGTAGAAAAACATTATTACACCATAATATATTTCTTCATCCAAAAAATTATTTAAGGGTGTGGATAGACACTGCGCGGGACCATTTACAAAAAGTGGGGCATCAAATTTGAATATTCGAAAGCGTGATGAAAACATTCAAAATCAACATACGTGCAAGTTTGAAGTTATCCTAAATCCTTCAAAAATTTCATAACTTATGAAAACTGCTTTCAAATTAAAGAACCTGAAAACAAATTCAAGCAAATAACATCCGAGGCATCAAAGTCAAATTGTATCCACCAATTACCTCTAATTTTCCTAGTAATGATCCCTTTCCAAAACTGACATCCGGTATAAAAGATCCCATCCGCACCATCAACTCTGAGAGGGTCACTCTTGATCAAAACAAACACTCAATATCCCGCCAATTTGCAGGAAGCTCAAACGCAGTAGCGTACGTCGAACTAGCCGCGGAGATACGATGATCCTGAGACCTGCTGCGGACGCGCGACAAAAAGGGTGTATCTCCTGCGGGCTCCTGCGAGCCAGCAGCAGGAACCAACGACGCTGCTTTGCTTCGACGCAATGGACGTCGATAGGGAGACGGATGATGAGATTTGAGCTCAGGAGATATCCGAATACTTCTTTTCTTCTGCCTCGAAGGCTTGGAATTTGAAGCTGATGAAAAGCGGTTACATGGGGTTCCCCAAGGTTCTGAGAAATAACTCTTATTTTTCAGGAATTCTTAGAATATACAGGGTGCCCGGCACATGGACCGTCAAATTTTTTTGGGGCGTTGGTAGGGTCATTTGCTACCTTTTCAGTCTTGGAACCTGGGTCCTTAGTATTACGGTTACGGAGGTATGATTTTTTGACGTGACAACGTCTTATAAATTGGTTTGCCGGGTGACACTTCAAGAAACTGCGTTACGCTCCGCTCACGTTATGCGCTCACAATGAGAGCGAGTGAGAGGCACGCGTCCCTTCCACTCGGGTATGGTTAGCCCGCCTAAGATCGAGAGAGACAGACATGATAAGTGAAAGGCACGCGTCCCTTCCACTCGAGCACAGTTAGCCCGCCTAAGAGCGAGAGAGAGAGAGCAAAGGTAAACGCGTACGAATGAATATTCACATTAAAATTATTTTATCACTCAAAGTCGTTGTCACGTAAAACTTTCGCCCGTATACCGACTTTACAGGCAACCAATTTTTTTTTTATTAGGTTTTTCTAAATTACCCAAAATGTACCCTTCGAAGCCCCATAACTTTTTTTGCGTGTGCTTTTACATGCATTTTTTTAATTATATTAAGTCTACATGAGAGTGTGTTTAAAAAAACGTATTTATTGTTACAGATAAAACCACAAAATTAACACGAGGGCCTTTAATTAAAAAAAAAAATGAAAGTATGAAAACATCTCCACTCCTATTGAAATTTAAAAAAAAGTTACAGCTATTACAAACTTAGTTTTATTTTAAAATGTTCTTTGTTTTATAACGTTGCTAACCATATGCTATTTACGTAAGTCAATAAAAAAAATAATACTGCAAATAAGGTTTTAGTCAGAAGAGTGAAGAAAGTCGCACCTAAATAAAAGTACGGATTTCGACACAACACAGCGAGCAAGGAAATTTTACCTGCCCGTTTTAGACGCGTGTGAATTATTATCACTATTTCTGTCCTCAGGATAGATTGGGTTAGTCGCCGCTAACTTGACCCTACTGTCTTTCGAGATTTTTGCTGCACACAGATGTCGATGACAACTTGTTTCTAAAACGAATTTTGTGGACAGACGAATCCTGTTTTAACCGAGAAGGAATAACAAATCTGCACAATTTACATCACTGGGCACCTTAAGATGAGAATCCCCACGTGAAAAGGCAAATGAGTTTTCAACAAAAATTTAGTGTTAACGTTTGGGCTGGTGTGATAGGAAGACATCTCATCGGGCCACACTATTTACCGGCTCGACTAAGTGGGCCTGCTTATTTGCATTTTTGCAGAATGCTCTGCCGGAGCTACTAGCCGATGTTCCGGTCTTCGATGAAGACGTGCCGATTGTGTTCCAGCATGACGGTTGCCCGGCACATTTCCTGAGGGAAGTTCGAGATCACCTCGACAACTTTTTTCCAAATTCATGGATAGGCACAGCCACCCCATCCCTTGGTCCGCAAGATCTCCAGACCTAACACCTTTAGATTACCATGTCTGGGGTTTTAGACGCGTGTGAATTATTATTACTATTTCTGTCTTTAGGTTGGATTGGGTTAGTCGCCGCTGACTTGACCCTACCGTCATTCGAGATTTAACTGTCTCTGCTGTTGGAAGTGTCTGTGCCGCGTTGTTCAGTTTTTTAAATTTGTATTTTTTTGTTTTTGTTACTTTTATCGACTTTTTGCTACTGTTGTTTTAATTTTGGTTATTGATATTTTCAAACCTTCAAAACCGGAGGTATCTAGGGTTGAAGCCACAAATTGGATGCTCGCTCCTGTTGTGGTCACCTGTTGTCGTTTATATATATTTTTTTATTATTCATTTCCATCCATATCCAGGTTTCTTGGTTGCCTTGCCCTGAAGAAGCCAATAAGCAGAAACACGTGTCGGCAAGTACCTTCCATCCATTCCCCATATTTTCTGCAATCCTGCGGTTTAACCCATTATCCTTCTTCAATATCTAATTTCACCGCATTATCTTCTCTTTGAATTTAATAGCATTTATTGTCTACATATAGGCGTTTTCCTAAACTGATATAAATTTGTAACAATGATAAGATATGATCGAACCTGATGGATCCTAACATATACATATTAGGAGATAGATGTAGCATTTCATTCATAAAAGTGGTGAAATTAATAGCCAACATTGAATTATTTTACCATGTGTCAGAAAAAGACAGGAATATATGCTTTCTAGCACTTTGGCAACGCTGCATAATGAAGTCGTCAAATACTCAGTGGCGTACTGGTTTATTTAATGATTTCGTTTAATTTTTGAGGACCTTTAAAATTAGAAATATTTGAGATTATGATAGAAATCCTGTAGGATTACGAACTGTAAATCTATTATAATCGATTTTAGGTAAATTATCCAAGATAAATTGCGTCACTATGATATTAAAATAGATTCATGCGATAAAAGAGGGTATTTCGTTCTGTATTTCGAAAGATTTAATGAAAAGTGTAGATATTATAATATTGAACTATAATCCCGGCAAGAACGATTATAATCGACATCTTTTGTAGGTAGTCACAGGAGTGAACCTGCTCAGTCCGTTAAATTTTACCGAGTAGCAGTTTTATTTGCAGTAATAGTACATTAATAAAATGCCATGAAAAAAATAACCCTGGTTTTGACCAGAGCATAAAATTGTGTGAAACATATTTCATCAAATTTGGGTGAAAGTTGAGTTAATGAAACAAACTTTCAATGTTTAAATTTGTTAATAAAATAAATTCATAACAAAACCACTCAAAATGATATTTATGCATCTAAAACATACATTCAACATTGATCATTCATTCCTAAACGAAATTGTTTTAGTGTATATCTACCTAGTCCTGAATTTCTTCGAAATATCTCCTAATTTTCTGGTAATAATGGGTGTTTTTGGAGGACTAAGGAGAGATGAATTAGTGAAAATGTCTATCAAAGATATAGAAGATAAGGGTAGCTGTTTACTGAAATACCCGAAACTAAAACCGGTATGTCAAAAGGATTTAGCATTGTAGAGGAAGACAAAATAGGAGCTTTGGGGCTGATCAGAAAATATATATCCTTGAGACCCAGTGGAGTGAAGAATCCTAGATTTTTCCTCACGTTCCGAAATGGTCGGTGTTGGCAAAAATACCATAGGAAGTGTGCCTTCGATGATTGCCAAATACTTAAAATTGGATAATGCAAATGAATATACAGGACATTGTTTGAGACGGACTTCAGCAACTCTTTTTAACTGAGGCTGGTGCATCATATGAAACGTTAAAAATATACGGAAGATGGAAGAGTGCATCTGTGGCGGAAGGTTACATAGAGCAGAGCATTTTTTCCAAAAACAAAATATCGACGATGATTGTGAATTCGGTAACAGATTCTCATGAATTCTCTAGTGGTTCTCTTGTGAACGAACTTTCAAGTACTTGTGGTCAAGTTTTCGCTCCTCAGGTTTCGAAAACATCCCAAGATTCACGATGGAAGAATTTTTCCGGGAAATTTAAAAACTGCATTTTTAATTAAGAAAGACTTTGTTTTCGTTTGTTGAGTTGTCGTTGTTTTAGTATTAAAATTCTGCGAAATAAATAATTTCTTTCTAGCTTATTTTGCTTCTAGAGCGGGCGTTATGATCCATAATGCCCGCTAAAATGCCCACGGGCATAATGAGTGTATTTATAGCAACCCTTTCTAAGGTAAAATAAACATATAATGTACAAGTCTAGAAGGAACTTCAGAAACTTCCCCAAATGACGGACGCCGATAGATCCAACATGCTGTACATGAGGAATCATCAGATAAAATTGAATGAAACATGAATGAAAGCTGAAGAAAAACTAAAGAGAAATATCAAGGATGTAGCATATCTGCTCCATCTATTATCTACAAAGTTTCAGAAAGTGTGGAGGTAAATAGATAATCGACAAATAGTACTTAATTTTTTTCTACTATTTCTAGAAACTTGAATTTTGCTGGATATTGAATAATTTTCAAATAGTTTCTGCTTTTTTTCAACGCAAATTCAAAAATTGTATTGAAAATATCTAAAGATGCCTACCAAAACGTTTGTTAAAAGAACATCTATAAAAAATGTTAAACACAGCCCAGAAAGACTGCTGTGCTTTACAAAACGCTTCAACATTAAGTAGTTCCTTCTTATGGTATTCACGAATAGTCAGTCTATGAAATGCAAAAATATTCGCTTAGTATTGGTGACTTTGGCCTTGAAATAATAAAAGAAATTAGTAAGTGAAAAAGTATCAACGTCAGAATTTATAATCCATTATAACTTTAAGATTAAGGACAAATTTGGGGCCAAGAGTTGCAGCCAGCATGAACGAGCCTTAACCAGTTTAATTAATCCATTCAGTCAACAACACCATCTCCTTTTACGTTATGTTGATTTACTGAAACGAATCTATATTATCTTACACATATTTGGGGAGAAATGAAAGGTCGCTCTATCAGGTGGTTTTTCAACAAATTGAAATTATCAAAAAACTTCAATAATTTGAAATAAACGAAGAAAATAAAAAAAAAACTTTATTGTCTTAAACATTGAGTACTAAATCTCTATAAACATAATTACTACACACATCGATTTTAGGACTAGATCCAGCTATACATAAGGCTTTATATGGTTCTTCCTGATGAATGATCGAATAAGTTGTTACACCTGAAGTTGGAATCTCAGCAACTATACCCCCGTTGAAACTCATCTGATAAAAATACTCTGACCTACCACCAGCAAAAATCTTGTCCTGGTAAATTTCTGCAACATGTATTCCTCTATCATCGATGGGGAAAATTGTAGAATTATTCAGGGACCGGAAATGCCAAAGGGATAAACGAGGTCCACCACCACAAATCTGAGAACAATTAAACAAGATTAACTTAATGTCAAACTCAATGGTTCAATTAACGTCAATATTCGCGATTATCTGTAAGACCAACTAAAATTATTTTTTAATTCCGTTTAGTATTTGGCCGCTCTTGAATAATTTCATTTATACACTGACAGTGGCGACAATGGGGTGTCATTTTTAGTTGGTCGATGCGCATCACGAGATACTAATCGCCATTTTTAGATAAATAATCTTTATTTAAATGTTATATTCTTATCATTTTTCAATGTTTTATTCAAAATACTAGAGTTTATTAAAATAATTGTAACAGCGCGGGTGACTCAAGAACTATCTTATTTCGTCGTATTTAATAAATTAACCTATCTCAAAACTTGCCAAGGGAAGGGTGCAACATTTTCTTTTAATAGAAGGGTCAAAGTTGACTCATAACAATTTTGTGAACCTAAACTTGTCAAAACTTAATTTACTTTACTTAGTTAACAAAACTGTGATTTGTGGTCTAGATTGATAGCTTTTATATATGCGGAATTATTAAAAAAATTAAGGAATAGTTGTAATCACCATACTTTAAAATTCGAAAAATTGTCACATTTCTAGGGATGGCTACGCATCAGAGATATAGTGTGGGGAGAATACGCTTCGACCACTGCGCATCCAAAATTGGTGGCTAAATTCTTATGTGAAATTTCGACCATTTTTATACTTTCGTAGTCAGCTGTTCTAGGTTGACATACTTGTCAAGTGAATTAGAAATTGCTCGAATTTTACATTGTGCTGATTGATAGATACTTAGATACTTACAACATGTCTTGTATTGTTAAAACGTGTAAAAACTATAAAACAAAGAAGGTCGAGGGAATTTCATTTTATACGCAAGTTCTTATTGAAATTATCCGACTGATCATACCGCATGGCATTGTTTATCTGATCAGTAGCGTGTTGTTTACTTTCTTTTTAGTTTCCCAAAATCAGTTGATATGAGGACAGTTTGGACTGATATTCTGAGTATAGATTCTGAAGCTAAAGATTTATCTAAGAAATTGATATGCACTATGCATTTCATTTTCTTTTTAATTTTATATCAACTATCCCTCAGGTACACTACTTTCTACGCCAATGAACCGAAAGTATACAAAATGGCGGACGAAAAATTAGCCACTTCGCGCATCTCGAAGATCATTCTCCCCACTCTATATCTCTGCTACGCATACACGGAACTGATACTTTGAAACAGGACTGGCTTGTCGAACAGTTGACATGACCGCTACTGGTAATGCAATCTGGTACAAGTACCAGTCAGTTAGTTTACTTAGGAATTTTCGGAAATGAAATCAATAAACTTCCTTAGAAGGGGTCGACGAATTTTTCTGTTCTAAATTATTATTAAATTATGTTATTCCAATATTATTATTTGCAGTTCAAAAAAATTAAAAAAAAAAACATGTTGTGAATGTTTAAAATTGCATTACTTTTGGATATTCAGAACACTTCGGACTTGGACTTGTATCTTTAACTGATCTTTGGACTAATTTATTCTCTGAACCGGAGCAGGTCGGAACTGATCCATGAAATTGTTGAGATCAGCAAATTTCTCGAAAAATTTCTATGAATGCTTCAGATAGTTACAGAATTATTATTATTGGGTTTGGGACATCCCTGTATACTTACATAATTCAAATCCTCTTGAAAATGTCAAACATTTTTAGTTCAGATATGCTTATGAATATTCACCAATTTGTAACGTTCGTTTGCATCTATGACGTTTTCATCGTTTTTAGAGTGATATCAAGCCACCAGAGGGCGCCACGTAATTTAGCATCGAGCCGACAGTGCAGAAAAAATAAATTAACATATTTGCATGCTTGAAATAAATTATAGTGTAACAAGAAGATATGCTTTCAAGACACAAATTACTTATTTATGTTATGAAAAAATATATTAAATAGAGTATCTGTTCTATGTTCCCTGGACAATAAAACAAGAGATTTTTTCTATGGTTTTTTTTTCTATGGTTTTGAGTTACGACCGAGAGGATAGTTTTTGAGGTTAAGTCGAAACTTCTGAGCAAGTTTTGTTTAAACGAATATTTATTCGTTACTTGAGTTGTGTTTGACAAGTACACCAGTTAGACCTTTTAAACAAGAACCAGTGTCCGAGATGCCCAAATTGAGAAAAGTTCGACGTCGTCAAAAATTTCGTTACAATGTTAACAGAAAAAGGTTGAGGAATAAATTGAATCGCACCGGAAAAATAAGCTGCAAAGAAATCAAGGAACATTGGGAACGTCATAAATCCTTCGAGAAGAATCTGAAAGAAATGGGGCTCTCAGTTGACCCCAATCAATCTGTAAAAATTGTTAGTCATCATAAAAATGTGGAAAAGAAGGTACATGTGGAGGTATCAACTGATAACATCGCATGGTTGGTTGACGCACCTGTAAACGTTGAGGAAGAGGTTAGCATTGAGAAACAAGGAGTTGTAGATAGGTTGTTGGAGGATGCTAAAGCACCTAGAGAAAAACGTTTGAGGCTACCAGGTTCCGTTGTAGAATGGGTAACTTACCTAATGGATACTTACGGTGATGACTACGAGGCAATGGCGAGGGACAAAAAGAACATATACCAAGAGACATGGAAACAGCTCAGACAGAAAATCAAGCTTTTCAAAAGCATCAAGCCACAATACTCACAATATTTAAAAGAGAGGGGGTTGGAAGTTACAGACAGTTCCGATTGAAAATGAAAAAATAAATCAAATTATTAATATCATAAAATGATTAAAGAGTTCAGAAAGTAACATATTTGTAGTTAGGTATTGATAGTTTTAATTTAAATAAAAAATCTTTCGATAAAACTTCTTTCTCTTATGTACAAAAAAAGTGTCGAAGATATATCCCTATTTACATAAGATTTATGGTGTAGTTAATCATACTCTACTATTAGCAGATTTTGAGGTTGTTCAGATCACTAGATTGCACCGAAATTGAAACAGTATCCATTCAAATCACTGAAAACAGTTATGAAAGCAACTAGACTGCAATTTCATATTGATTGACGTGCTGTAACTATTTGCACACCTTTTTGCCCTTCAAAAGTATTAGTTTAAAGAAAATCCAAGCAAAACCGTCAATGTTTAACTACTTATTTAAAATACGTATTGACAACGGGTTTGTACATTACATATGCTAAGTTTGAATTAGTTGGTGATATCGAGGTGAAATTTAAATAAATTCAGCTTCCATTGTCAAACTGTGGCATTCTGTAAAATTATCAGAGATTGTGAACAATTTTGGACAATAGAAATTACTTCTCATGGTCCTGATTTGAGGAATTAAAAAATTCTCTTGATACATATAAAATTTCAAATTTTGTGGTCAATTGCTTAGTCGCATTTGTTAATAGTGGAACACACATAAATGCTTAAACGCTTAAAATATTCAACTCTCAAGCAAAAAATGGTCTCAAAAATTCACTCAGCAAAAAAAACCTTCTGACCTCACGTCAATGATTCACAATTCTTTTTCTTTATCTACTTCAATGCTGAAGATCCCTTCAGAAGACAATGAATTTAACCAAACCTAGACTAGTGTATTTTCCAGAATCTCATTACTTGTTAGCACTAAAACCTAATGAGTGTAAAAACAATTTAATTACCAAAAAATCTTCATTAAATCCCACCGCACCAATCCATTTACCAAGGTCGGGTCTGTTCAAGTCCTCCTTTAAGTATGGTTGTATTTTGCTTCGTGATTTATATTCTCTAGTGTCCCAAATGCATACAGATCCATCTTCGCTTGCAGACATGAGATCGTTACCTCTAGAAAAATGGGTAATTAAAATAGAACGATTCTAAAATAAACTGAAAATTGAGTTATACTTACAATCCACAGAGACTATGTATATAATCATCATGAGCAGAGAGTGTCTTGATGAGCTTTCTTGTCTCAATGTGAAAAACATATATATTATTATCACCACAACCCGCAAATAACAATTCCTTATCTTGTAGCTGGTACAAGGCATTCACATCTGGCTTATCTATTCCACCCTTATCATAATATATATCAATACTCCAAGCACAAGTTACATTTTTACTACTTTTTATATTTTTCCATGAATATGCCCTTATTTCACCAACTGTTCCAACTATTAGAAATGATTCAGTCGATAATAACGAATTTATTTGTATATTTGGATCAACTTCGAAGGTACATTTTGGGGATTGTTCATCTTTAGACAATTTGACATCTGGATTTATTAATTTAGATAAACTGAAATTACAAAAGAGTTATTTAAATACACAATTTCAAGATATATAAAACACTTACTGAAAAACCGAAATTTTGCCGTAAATATCTCCAGCTACAAAATAATTTCCACACGGAGAAAATGCTTGGCATAATATGGTGTTGTAATGTTTTTTTGTTAGATAGCTCGTCATTTTGTATGTGCTTGATTAATTATTATTATAATTATGCCGCTTATGTTAGTAAACAAAAAAATTCATTTCATAACCTAAAAGAGAACAGGGGCACAGAATGGAAAAGTAATGATAACGGTGTGAAGATTGCTGACACTCGCCTGCACAGAGTACTATTATTTCTGACATTCACCAGCATTGGCGTAACTGAATATTTTCTAATGGGATTAAATTATCATGATATATCAGATTAAATAACATTTTCTTATTAACTTTATTGATGTATTTCAGGGATCAGGACTTCAATAAAAAAAAAATCAAACACACAATGGGTCTTTTTCATCATGAACAACTTCTAGAAAAATATGAAACGAAAAAGTGTAACAAATAAAGATATACCAGAAATCTACAGTGATTTCATGATAGGAAAAAAGGAATACTTATAAATCAATACATTTTATTCTTTAAGAATTGAGTATTATTATTGATTAAATTACATTATTAAATTATATTATTATTGATAGTCAAATATGATAATATATATATGTTCATTTCATTATCCGCCTGAATGTTAAATTTATTCTTTCTTTTTCTGCTGACTTACAAACTGGTAGGGAGTGATACCAATATTTATTAGTTGGAGGATTCATCATTAACAAACTGCCATGTTCCAAATACATTTTGTGTTTATCTATTGTTTCTTTTTCTCTTGATTTCATTCTTGAACTAACGTGTTTGAAAATAAATGGTCTACGTTGACCCAGACTGAGGGAAGCAATTGGCACATTGGGGTCCAATTCAGCTTCATCGTCTCTATGCTCACCCATATGATCCTTTCCGTTTCTGTATCTGAAAATAATCAATGAAAATAATTTCTCGAAAAAAAAACTCTATGTATGTTGAACAAATTAATCAAGGGAATGAGATATTTAGCTGCAAGTATTTACAGTTAGATGAACGTTTGTATAAGTTTTTGCGAGCGGAAGAGTCAATTTCCACACATATTTGAAACAATGTTTCTTTCGAAAATCTTATAGAAACACCGTTTAGTTATCGATGCTCACCAGTCAAAAAAACATCGAAGTTTATATAAGAAATATGGAATTGAGGACAGTCCCCACTTAGTTTATTTTATAATCTATATGATTTCATAGAAGTTATCGCCATTAAAATACGTGTTGTGGTGTTGTGTTCACAAAGTCGATTGTAGTGGAAAATTAATTTGAGGATAATAAATTCAAATAGGTTTAACAGAAGGTAACTTACTTATTAATAAGAACAAAATTATAGTCAAAACCTGTCACACTCAGTAATAAGTTTTTCACTGCGATTAAGGGCGGAATCCATTCCTTAGCCGGCAAACAAACACCCGAAAACTTGTAGTTCAAGCCAGGATCACCATAAGCAGATTGTTGCCTCGGAATTTGATGCCATTTGCCGAACACTCTCACCTAAGGATAATAAGTGAGTTAAAATAACTACAAATAACTACTTCATCTTATGAAAGCGTTGTCGATACTCATTATTTCAAAAACATATCTAGACTGATTTATTTGAGTCATTGTAGTTAAGCAGTCAAGAAGATAAAATCTAGAAAATAATTAAGCCAAAAATCTCACGCAACGAGCCAAAGAAGATCGGTCATGTTTTAGCTAGTCAAACTCCTTGCAGTGGATCATCTGGAATGCTGGCACGGCTACTTTCAAAGGTACCAGCACATTTCAATGCTATTGTTTCCAAACAGACAAATTCATATAACACATTTATCGAGTCAGAATATATTCTGATTGCTTTCAACCTTTTTTATAAGGAATTTCAATCTATTGTACTAAGCCCTAAGACATTCTTATTCAGTTTGATTATTGCACACCATTTCACACAGATGAAATAATAGAATCTCATTAGGTTTAACACCTCCTCGCTGGAATTTTTCATGATGTTTGGTCCGGTTAGGTTATGTAATTTAAATTTAATTGTAAAAAAAACATTATCTCAGACATAAATTTTTTGAAATTCTTGAAATACACGAAAAATATTTCGATTCGGCAACGTTACTGCCTATTTGACGTCTGAAACACTGTTAAGGTCACTAGACGATTTTGCAGGATTAACAAATCAGCATTTCCAATAATCCCTGTTCAATTTATCTTTAAGATAAATGATAGGTTGAGACAAAATAACTATGTAACCCAAATTTTACCTATAAAAAGTGAAATGGGTCTAATGTCCATGGCCTCCCGGGTGATTAATAAAAACTGAATACACCAAGCACACACAGCGAGGTTAGCATGTTAACATTTTGCTCACCTTAGTTAGATCCCCTTCATAGTACTCGACTGATTCATTCAGTTGAGCCATCAATTCGTCTGCTAAATCTTTATTCAATAAATCGATACTCGATATATTTAACCCATGCTGATTGGTATGCCTGACTTCTTTGAGCTTGGATATGTCTATAGTTTTGAATTTGTATGATAAACATTGATTTTGCATTCTGATTACTTGAATTCAAAACTTGTATTTTATTTTCTTGGATTATTAAGTGTCTTTATGAAATATTGATAATATCACTTTTGACGAATCGAAAGAATCCACTGGTGATACATGAATATCTTTATTGGTTATGGTCATGTTTACCTATAAGAATCTAGAATGTCATATATATGTATAATATGGGTTACCTCCTGAATATTGCGATTGATCTCAATTTATGCGAAGTTCGCAACGTGAAATACACTTTTGTATGTTGGGTTGCATGCATATCTGAAAGGTGGAAATCCATGGTCTCTCTAGATGTCACTATCGGAAAATTGAATGGCATTGAACTGAACCTGTTGACAATAATAGGGTATAAGATTAAATTTCTACTTTTGATATTTCAACAATTCTGTATAGGATTGCATAGCATACCCGCTAGAATGACAGTAAATCTTCAATTCTTTAGTGTTTCTTTAACACCCCTTTCTCCCAGGGTGTGCTATCATACTATCATTCCAAAAAATGTCAAATATTGACGCGCCTACCTAGGATAGGTACGGCAAGTACCTGTTTCAGATTCTAGCGACACAAAATATGACAAGAACAAAAATCTCTAGCGTCTCTCTCATGGTGGCCACACTGAGGGATGAAACGCAAACTTAGATGAACATAAAATCATAAAATCCTGTACAAGATTTTTTTAGGGTTCGGTGAATGAAAGCAATTTGAACAACACAAATATACGTTTGAAATTTAGAATATGATATAATAATCGAGCGATTAAATAAATTTATGATTCGTTAGAGAGGTGGAGGCCCATTAAATTGCCGTATAACAACAAAAATAATCTGTCTGAGGTAGCCACGTAATGTAAGTAATTTGCGTTACGACAGGTACTGGGTTCAAATCTCGACAGCTCTCGTACTAGAATATAACAATGAATAAATCCGCAGCTTCTATATATTCATGGCGCACAGTCTAATAAGCCACACTGACGAGTCCAGTTTGAAAAAAAAAATTTATATGAACTACAAAGGAACAGTCGGGAGATTTTTGTAGAATTTTGAAAGAAGCGAGAGAGTGTACCAAATTGGGAGGCTTCCTGAATCGGTAGGGCTGAAATTCCACATCAATCCAAAAGTTCCATTTGCAGTTTGGGATTTCTAACCAAAAAATTCGTTGAGTATTTACTGAATTTCTTTGACAGAATTATTCCACTGAAAATGAGGATCAATTATAGAAAATGTACAGATAAAATGAAAAATAATGAAAATCAGTATAAATTGGATATTTCGAAAAAATAGGTCATCAGAATCATTGTTTAGAATTGAATGTCTTAATATCTGAGAGATCCATTATATGAAATCGAAACACTATTCAGATATAAGTACTTTTGTGATTTTAATTTGTAACTCTACATGTTTCGAGCTAATTCAGCTCACCTTCAGGAGTATAAAAATCACACAGGTGAAGCTAAAAACAACAAAAATTCATGGAGAAAACGCAAAAATTCTTTACAGTGAAAGACAAGGACAATGTAAAGAAAAAAAGTTACAAATTAAAATCACAAAAGTACTTATATCTGAATAGTGTATCGATTGTCAAGCAAAGCATCTAGTATTTGACCCAGAGCATGATTAGGACAATTTTTTTTGCAAATGTAAAGCTAGTGGAATATTTCCATCGATACAGTTCAACTCTCGTGAATTCAAACATATTGATTTCCTTTTCGTAACTTCTAACATAAAATGTATAAAGTAATGAGATATTATTAGTCTTCAAGAACAATATCCCTTCTGCTTCCACATTCATTTAATAAAATTTTGTTTCTAAATGTAACTCATGATAATAATAATTCATTTATAAATGTACCAAAATGAAATGTTCACTATAAATATTTCCCTTCAATTAATCACACTGTTTGTCAATATTTACATAAAATGTCAGCTTTTGTTACAATATAAATTATAACATTACACTAATAACTACAATACAAAAGTTAAGATATGCAATACATGGAATACTGTAGAAGTTGCAATTTCAAAATCATTCCAGTATACAGGGTGTAACTAAATAAGTGTAAAATATTTAAGGAGATGATTCCTCATCGAATAAAGATAGGATCTTTCATATAAAGAAACTTCATTGAAGCATCCTTGTTAAGATACAGCCCCTCAAAGGGATCACATAAAATTTGTATAACAATTTTTTTCACAAGCACCAAAAAGTTACAATATTGAAATTAACCTAATGTTTCCTACTAGCAAAAAGACACTTATCCAGTTATTTATTTGGTTTACCCCATGGTAATAAGGGTGGTAAACGCAACCCCTAAAGTTTATTTCAATGTAACTTTTTGTCTTACTATTTGTTTACCATTTAAAAATATATTTCTGATAGCTTGTTTCATTCTAAAACAAAAATGTCTCGTGAGTTTTTTGCCCAAAATAAACCAGTTCGCAGCAAAACATTATTTTACGAAGAACTACAGAGATAGGTACATCGTCATAAATGCGAACTGGATTTATTATTGTTCTGTAGTTAGTACTTGCATTAAACGACTAAATGGTTAAAAACAAAACTAATTAGGTTAATTTCAATATTGTTTTTTTTTTGGTCTTCTGAAAAAATTGTTATACAAATTTTATGTATTCCTTTGAGGGGCTGTATCTTAACAAGGGATGCTCTAATAAAGTTTCTTTAAATTGAAAGATTCTATCTTTTTTTCGATGAGGAATCACCTTCTTAAATATTTTACACTTACTTAGTTACACCCTGTATAGATTGTTTTCTGCAGCAGCAGATATTTTCATTTTACTTACCTAGAAAAAAAAGCCTTTTCCGTACTGCCAACCTTAATTTATCTATCTAACATCTGTATTCTGAAGTTTAGTTTTTTGATGTGGAGAATTTTTGTTCACAACAGTGAAATCGACTCAAAGATCACTGCACTTAAAATAAAAACTCATTCTGTACACAGCGGAAGATGCTTGAGATGTTTATGAAGCATTTCTGTGTTCTCGGTGGTCGCGACTTAGGAAAATAGATGTTGTCAGATTGTAATCTCCAATCAATTGACTGATGTTTTGATTCCATAATGAAGCATTATGAAACGCGACGCTGTTTGATCAGGCTGTCAAATTAGACCGTAGAATAAGTTGATCGGAGAATCAACGATAGATCTTTTAGTGCGTTTCATAAATATCGTTGATCAAAGAAATCACAGAATACTTCCACGGATATGTCAGATTGACGAATGGAACCGAATTCATAGAATTTCAGGCATAAACTCGCTCATCAACGAGTTGAGCAACCGATTGATGTTTATGAATAAGCATAAGTTCTTTCTTGAGTGATTTTTGTTGATGATAATAAGAATAATATGAAACCAGCTATTTCAACAGGTATTATTATCAGACTTTGCTTGACTTACTTCAGGAACGGTATCGTAACTTCTGTAATATTGGATAATTTCAGTAAATTATGAACTGGAATAGTACATTGTTTACCGGGTAGGAAAAGCTTAACATTCCTGGACGACTGTGAAGATTAGCAACACAGAGTCCAGGAATGTGGCTTTTCCTACGAGGTAAACATACTATTTTTCTGCAAATCGTTTAAAATTCGACAGATATTGATTGATTTAAAAAAAAACGCGATAATTTTATTCCTAAATAAATGGTGCTTTGAAATTCCTAATAAGATTACTTGGGTTACTATGGAAACGTATTGAGGTTGAATTGTCAAACTTGACGCTTACAAATTTAATTGCTGGTATTCTCGAAAGTAAAATGATAAGTGATGGTGAAATTTCCATTCCTGGGACTCCTCCAGAGCTGGTTGAGGCAGTGAATACTGCTTCATTAGAATTATTGCCAAAGAAATCAAGAGAAAAGTACGAAAATGCATACAGACGTTTTATGGATTATCGCATGAGTAAAAATACGAGTTCTTTCTCAGAAAATGTTGTAATGACATACTTCCTAGACCTTTGTTTAAAGATGAAATCTTCAACATTATGGGCCAATTATTCAATGCTGAAGTCAACCCTTGCACTTAAACACAATGTAGATATATCTACATACTCAAAACTTCGTTCTTTATTGAAACGGCAAGCTCAAGGTTATAAGGCAAAGAAATCTAAGATTTTAACGAAGGAAGAAATTGAAAAATTTATCCAGGAAGATCCAGATAAAGAAAATTTAATGATTAAGGTAATTTACAAGTTTTTAATTTCTATTTAGATTATAGCTTCATTTATTTTTAGGTGGCTGTAATATTTGGTATTTCTGGGGCCTGTAGAATGGATGAGTTAGTCCGAATGACTGTACACGATATAGAAGACTTAGAATCTAAGCTTTTAATCAGCATACCTGATTCTAAAACCAACAAACCAAGATTATTTGTAATTAATCAGATCTACTTGAATGTTTATCGAAAGTATGTTTCGTTAAGACCAGAAAATATATGAACAGTGGATTTTTCTTTAAATATCAAACGGAAAGGGTTGTAGACAAGTGGTAAATTCATCAATTTAGAAAAATGCCCAAAATAGTTGCTACTTATTTGAACTTGGTAAATCCGACAGAATATACTGGACACTGCTTTCGTGGGTCTTCTGCAACAATATTGGTTGACTCTGGTGCCGACATAACTAGTTTAAAGAGGCATGGCGGATGGAAGTCATCAAACGTTGCTGAAGGATATATCGAAGAATCGCTTAACAATAAGGTTAAGGTGGCAAATAAAATTTTCACAGTACAAAATATTCAACAAAGTGACCCTTCCACCCTGCATGTTGTCCAAAATGTTTCTCATAGTTCTAAGAGTGTTCCTCCAATGTTCAATAATTGTACTAAGTCAAATTGTTAAATATAACAAATTGATCTTAAAAATGTATTCAGCAATGACTTAATGTTTTCAAAATATAAATTTATTCCTTATAAGCAATGTGTTTTCTATCATTTATGTAGAACACTAACAACTGTACGGAAATATCATTTCCTTACAGTAAGGATGTCCTAACTTTTTCTTCAAGAAATTTTGACAGGAATTCAAAATTTCCTTGCGGAAAAAAATATATTTACTTTCGATCAAAATGTCATCTTTGAAGTAGAAATTATTCACTCAAACAACAAGGTCACTACAAATCATAATCCGTGATATTGAATCGAAGGTCCCCATTAACCTGTAACCTCGAACAAGTTATCCAATCTGATTCCACAGCAAACTTGTAATTGGTAGCAAGGAACTTAAGGCCATCCACAACTTTCCCCTATTATTCTACCAAAACCGCATCACAAGTCGAAGGTTATGGGTCCAGCCGTGAAAATGAACCATAAACAATCAAACAAAAGCATTGAACAATACCCAAATCGCTAGAAGGATATCCAGGAACAGGGACACCGTCGGGAAAATGTAGTATGCGCACGCGCCCGTCCGAAACATCATTCCCGGGAAGCTGTACTTTACGTTCAACATCACTTATTGGAAATCTGCCGAAGTCACGACTCGCGATTTTCTCCGGTTATTTGACGTGTTGTGCGTATTTTCCCGCGGATTTTCCGGCGCTTTTAGAATTTTCTCATCTCTGAATCGAAGGTCGGGTAGGCCATTTCGGATAAGAAGAAAAGTTTCGAAATTATTCAAGAGATGGTTTGCGCGTCATTTTCAGAAATAATTTATGTTCAATTAATCAATGTGTTCAGTGTTCAAATGTAGTTTGAACGGGGTTTTTTTGTCATCATATTCTTCTTTCGAGGTGAGAAAAAGTTTTTATGTTTTAAGGTATTGCAGGTTGAATTCTGCCCAAGTGACCTGTTGCTCCACTCGTGAATCTAATAGAATTAGAAATAACTGGTGGAAGATTCTGAGGAGTAATTGGAAAACGTTCCTGGAAATAGAATGAGATTTGCATTTTTACGATCGATGGTCCCACGGGGGTAACTAGGTTTTCTTCCTTCAATTTAGCGTGAAACTGGCGAGTAAATTATATTCGACACTTGAGTGGATTTGACCTCGTTCTTTTCCACTTGTGCGTTTAGTTAGCCACTTCGAGATGTAAAAAAACTGTCAATTTCTGATATCATTATTTTATTATTTGTGAAAATATGGCATGAAATGTCGGATTGTGGAGCCTAGTAATTGTTAAGAAGTTGCATTTTAGCAAGTGCTATCACGTTACAGGGTGCTGATGAATTGAAGAACGTATTATACCAGAGTGGTTTACGTGACTTTAACCTGGGAATTTTATCAATGAAATCATTGGAAATGAATTAGAAAAAGTATGATATTCCCCCCATGAATTCAGAGCTTCAGTCTGTCTGCGAATATGGGGAGGGACATTGTTAAACAAAACTAGTAACCAATGTACCAGTGTAGATCTTATGATACCAATAATTATTCTCATGGATGTATTCAATTGTGCATCGATTTTTTATATATATGCACTATTAAACAGCAAGTATTATATCATTTTGTAATTTTGATTAAATGGGCCATTTTTTAAAATAACTTGCCGAGGGTTGTGCAGTACATTTGTTGTAAAGATGTTTTGTCAAAGTTAGCCGAAAACATATGTTTTAACCATGTCTCAACGAAACTTATATTTTTTTCACTTAAATAATTGTACCTAACAACGCATTTGTGACTGTAATCAATAGCATGGTTATTTAGGATTACGTTTAGAAAAAATCACTGGAGAATTGAAAAATTTGTGACAACAAAACCTAAGGATGTAGTGTAAGGTGTCAATTATCAACATTTTCAGAAATATACCTATTACCACTTAACCAAGTGACATGGAATTTGTTGCTAGAAGCAGTACCAACATAACAAAAAATTAATCCATAATCGAATTCACTCAGCCCGCGATATATCAAAATTCACATTCAACTGAGGTATCTAAATATACCAAAGATATGCCAAAAGATGTAAATTTTTAGCTCATAGATTTGATCAGTATATCATAAATTTCTAATATATCATCATCGTTAATCACTCTGTATACTCATCTACGATAACCCGAGAATATAGGCGGTTTGCGTAAATCTGAAAAGAGACATCTGGTGGCGACTTTCAGCATATTTGTTGTGAAAGAATTGTCAATAGATCAGTAATAACATTAGATTTCCTAGATCTTTTCAGTTGTTTTGGAAAATATTTTTGTGAGTTTACCCAGAAGAACGTTGGATATTGAGAGATCATTTGGATTTTTGAAAATAAATTTTGGTCATTTCTCCAAAGGAAATGAAGAAAAAAACTGGCTTTGAAGAAAGCTGGTCATGTTTACAACATTATAGAGCGGACTGGTTTCATTACTTCCAAAGTAACGAGACAAACTTCGATAAATTTGCTACCTTACAATGTTGAAATAACCGTAACCACAGTTCTCGACTATGCCAAAATATGAAAATTTTTGTTTATTGTACTTGTTCTTCCAAAAGAGAAGAAAAAAATTGTTTGGCAACTCAATGAATATAGTTGAAATAAAACTTCTAGTCACACAAATAATAAGCCAAGTTTAATTTTCATCAAAAAAAGTAATAATCTATTTTCAACATTGAGTTTACAATTTCCATGGCCGCTGTAAGCTAAAATTGAATCTATCGAAGACAATACCAGAAATACACTTCAACTCTTCATCACATTTTAAAGATTTAATACCATGGAAGCCCATACATTTGATAGGTTCATCGATGCCAACACATTTGTCGTTTTTACTAACAAATAATTTGGTCTTATCGGCAATATTACATTGAATTGCCCATCAGACATTTCTTCCGCACTATCTCCCATGAAATTACTCTCAAATAAAAATATATCATAATCTGAATCTTATGGATCAGTTTGACATGAAAATTCCTTCTGGCCTCTTTCCACTTGCACTGAATGATTATTATTACCTATTTCAATTAAAGATTCAACAATAGATCCTTCCTTTGACTCATCCTTCCTTCTTGATCTTGCTGTTTTTCTTTCAAATCTCTCCACTCCCATAGTGGAATTATCCACTTTTTTATACATCTGAAATAAGTAAAATGACATCGGACATAGATAACTGAAACTGAACTAACCTTTGGAAAAATCATTGGGTTATAAGACGGGCAATCAGGTATATTACTTTTGGCATTTCCTACGAAATGAGTACTACATATCTTCTGGAATTTTGTCGGTTGCCATTGCTTGGAAGTACCATCATTACTAAAGTTTTGAATGAATGAAATTATGATAACATCTCCAATCAATCAGATATCCTTACCAAACTTTTCTAACTCTATTAATCCATATCTGCTTCCGTTCTTTCTCAAACCATTTATTAGGAAAAAATAAAATTTAATAGAATTGTCTGTGTTATAATATGCATTGTTGCAACCAACTACACAACACTGAATACGTGAAGAAGATTAAACTCCTAGGCCTTCAGCATTCATTTTCGATGTTGAGGTTTGTAAATCAACAATTGCATAAACTCTTAAGTACGCTTCCACCACAAAAGAATCAGAAATTATGCCCCAAATCAATATGTAAAACACAGGGAAATGACAGCGAATTTGAATTCTTTCACAACAAAAATGTCGAATTCCGCCACCGAGGTCGCCACATACAAATATGCAAACCGCCTATACCATAGTCGGACAAGAATAAATATACTGAGAAAATAAACAGAGAAGTTTTAGTCCAATAGAAATGATTGAGGTAGCATATAACTGCTCATACCGGTGGAACCGGGGTAGGAATAGAATAACGAAGGGAAATACATTTTGGAATTTAATAGGAACACTAGATTGTGCCGAGAACGTATGTTTTTCCAGCAATAATTCCACGATGAATCATTATTATACAGAGCACCAATAAAAATACCTTCTAGTCATTTATGGATGCAAACATCCGGATAATCTTTATACCTGCTTCAGGATTTCTATTCAGAACTTTATTAAAGCGAATTAAGGTCGATTTATGTCGGGATGGGCCATTTTTAGGACGGCTATAACACAAAGCATGTTACTGAATAATGTGATACTGAGTTGACGTTCATGTCAATTTAACAATAGATAAAATATCGGTTTTTCGAATTAGAGCTAAGTGACATGTTTGTAATTAACATTATTCAACTGCTCTTCAATTGCGGTAACAATAAATAATCTGTCTCAAATATTAAGAAGAATCCTCAACGGGGAGGTCTCAAGTGGTTAGTGGATGAAGCATAAAAATTCCAACTTTTCAGCTGCTACCAGAACTTTGTGAGGACACATGTCTCTCTGATCAGAATTCTGACACTACTGAAGGTGACAGTGATTTTGAAACGATGTCATCAATTCCCCAATGTTTCAACCAAGATGGGTTAAATGACCTCACTAGATATCTCAACCTGTCGAATAAAGCTTCTGAATTACTAGCTTCCAGGTTGAAGGAAAAAAAATTACTTGAACCAGGAACGAAAATTACATTTTACCGCACAAGGCAGAAAGATCTGCTACCTTTTTTCTCTGAAGAACAAAATCTTGTATTTTGCCATGCTATTAGAGAACTCCTGGTAAAAATGGGTCTTCCTGAACATTTGAAGTTTGAAATGTGTTCTTCTACATAATGGGAACAAATATGGCTCAATACCTATTGCTCACTCAACCAAAATGAAAGAGCAATATGACAACATAGCTTTGGTTTTGGAAAAATTAAGTATCATGAACACCAATGGGTGATTTGTGTAGACTTAAAAATGGTAAACTTTCTCCTTGGACAGCAAAGTGGCCACACCAAGTATCCTTGTTTCTTGTGCCTCTGGGATAGCAGAGACAAAACGCAACACTAGAAAAGGGTGGCCTAGAAGAGAAAACATGGATGTTGGGGGAAAGAATATCATCAATGATCCTATAGTTCCGCGAGAGAAAATCATGTTTCCACCTCTGCATATCAAGCTGGGTCTAATGGTTTGTGAAGGCTCTTGATAAGAATGGATCATGCTTTGCATATATAGGGAAAAAAATGCCTCAGCTGAGTAAGGAAAAAATTAAAGCAGGAATATTTGATGGCCCTCAAATAAGACAGCTGATTAAAGACCCTGACTTCATAAATTCAATGATTGAGATTGAACAAAATGCCTGGATTTCATTTGTTTCAGTTGTCCAAAATTTTCTGAGTAAACACAAAGCTGAAAACTATTTTGAATTAGTCAATGAGATGCTGAATAATCCCTTGGGTGTAACATGAGCACTATTTAAACAGCCACTTAGACCGTTTTCCTGATAATTTAGGCGACATTAGTGAGGAGCAAGGTGAAAGATTTCACCTAGATATCAAATGTATGGAGGATCGCTATCAAATAATAAAATAATAGTTAAAGGAAGGGCAAGAGTTGATGCACATTTTCTCAGTGAGAACGGCGAAAGACCATCTGGACCAGGAGAGGATGATGTTCTGATGTCTGGAAGATGTTTGAGTACCAAATCCTCGTCTACAGTAACCTGGTTCAACTGTGCCTCAACCCTAGGCATCTCTACTTCTGGTATTGGACCTTCGGGCTCCAAACCGTACACAACCACGAAAGACTCTGCCAAGACATCCACCGACTCCTGAGGGCTACCAGTCAACTCACCGTTGGGCATCCTGACTCGTGGAATGGTAACCTTTGAGTTCATCGTACTGTTATATTTAAAAATTTTTCTCTTATTTTTGCTGCAGGCTAGGTGTGACTCATAGATCATTTTTGCGTGGGCGATTGTGGATATACTATTTTGGATCCAGTGCTCTAATTTCCAAAAAACTGCTCGTAGCCTTTTTGTGGCATTTTTAAATTCATGTGACGGAAGGAAATTTTTTTTTCGGAAAATCAGTGCCTAGGCATCGAGTGTTATTTATTTCAGTTTCTGAAATCCACCCTTAATTTTCTGTGCGATCATTGGTTGCTGCGATATTGAGAATCAAAGACAAAAGGATTATTTTCCATTTGAAGAGGAAATTGGCGTATTGAGGTCCATAAAAAGGAATTGAAGCTGAATAAATAAAGTATCCGATCCTCATAGTGGTAAAGTAAAAAAATACTTCTACGCCATTCGGATAATGAGAAAAACCACTTATGCTTCCAAATTTTAAAGCAATTCCCTTTTTCTTTATTTTTGGTTGTACTATTTCTCTGGAAGTTGTGGCATGTTGAAAATCGTCTAATAATTTAGACTCTTTCAATGATCCAATAAGTTTTTCAGTAGTGTAAATATTTTGAGTATATTTATGTAGGTATGACAGAGGAATATTATCATAACAAGTTTCAAATTTCTCAGCTTGTTTGATAAATGAGCTATATATTAATCTAATTAAACAGATCAAGCAGTTTGAAGATTAAAACTTTCAAATCTCTCACAAAGATAGACGATATGATAATAATATCGATATTGTCCGAAGTGTAAATAACGAAAGAAAAAACAACAGAATAAATTAATACTTTATAATAAATAATGTAAGATAACACATTAAATGAGTACATTTATTTGTTTTCATAGTGAAGGAATTGATGTTTATGCATTTCATTTAATATAAGGCAAAAATAATAGATGCAAAACTTTCTCAAGCATTTAATTGAAACAATATTTTTCAAGAATTTAATTAAACAACATTGCGAATAATTGGATCTCTTCAGTCGGTTCTCTTCTAATGAGCCATTATTTGCCATTGCCAGAAGTCTATAAATTCAAAAAACTGTTAGCATCATTGTTCATCCTTCTGCTCGCTGCAAACAATAGCCTCTTTATTTAGCTAGAGGAAGCTTGATCCATTAATTAATTATTATCCTCTTTCTTCTAACAGCTCAATGAAAATTTTCATCCCCTTCCTCCCTTAATTCCCTTCAGTCTACATGAATACCAGTCATTACATCTACCAGCTCCCATATACCAGTACCTTTTCTGTTCCAACCCAACGTGTTCAGCGTGTTCCTGATGACCCAGTGGAATTCAATTCACATTCCATTTGACGGATCGACATTCCCTTTCGGGTGCTTCATTTTTCACACCCCTTTGTCCCTCACTTACTTAACTGAAGACGAAAGCCTGGAGTCGTCAGGAATAATGGTTTCTACTCTGAAATATCCGACAGAAAGCGGATGGTCTGCAGGGATTCCTTTTGGGACATCGTTAATATGAAGGATTTACAGAGAACGATTTCCACGGGGTTCGTGGAAATTTTTAGCCGTATAAAGATGTCATATTTCCAATTTACAAGGGGATGGTATTCACGCATAAAGGTACGAACAACAAAAGAATCGGAATATGATAAAGTCTTCATTCTTTCGAAGATAAATCCAATTTAATTTCTTTGATTTATTTCTTGATAATATCCAATTTGTTTTCTATTACATTGTGATTTTGGCAATGAGGAAATCTTATAGGAAAATTGTTTCTGACTAGATTACCTTCTATAATTTTCCTCTTTGATTTAAGGGAGATGATTCAACCTCCTGAGGGTAGGGTAGCGGTTTCCGAAAATCATATTTCCCAAACTCCTCACTTAGATTACAGAACTTCATCCAACCCCTTCTCTCTCCTGATTATTAAGAAACTTTAGAAGGACAAAAAGAAGATTTAGTGAACTTTGCTCATCCTGTTCCATTCGTCAAACTGCACAACGGAAAAAAAGGAAGACAAAATTAAACGAATCAATGACAGTGATGAAAAATACGTAAGGAAACTCCGAAAATATCTGTGTGGACTCGTTTGTGTAAAATTGAAAGAATAAAAAAAAATCTACAGCATGGTTCAAATAACAGTTCCTGAAATTTTCATCTTTTTGGCGTGAAGGTAAAAGAAATAGCTGAAAATTCAAGACGAAAAATGCCATAAAAATATGGGGTTCTAATTTGAAAGAATTGATTTTTCACGATTTAACTTTGAAAGCGATTTTTTCACCCCCTGTATCATGAATCGCCATTTCGATTTTCAAAGTGGATACATCAATCTTACATCTTGAAAAATCCCAAAAATGAAAATTTTCCATCCAAAAACCTCGAAGTTATTCTTGTTTCAGCGGAGATCTAATTTCGATTTTTTTTTTTGAATTTTCTCGCTCAGAGAGAATTTTCCAACCAAACTGAAAAATGTTACATCAAAATAACTTGAAATTTTCTAAGGAATCTATTTCTGCAATAAAAAAATGGTGTTCTAATTTGAAAAATTTACGTAAATCCCAATAACTAGAAAACTAATGAGTTTTTGCCCAAATTATGGAATATTGTGGAATCTGTTATCACATGGGGTACTTTATGATGTGATAATATACTGATGTGCCATATAAGAAGAAATGTTTGCTGAAGCCTCAAATTGGCGAATGTGCCGGTTCCGGAGAAATCAGTTTTTTTTCTTCGAATATAACCTATGCTTTATTCCATTTCATCTACTGATCTTTTTACACCATGTTGAATCACTGTCTCACTTGACGAGGTTTCAGAGGTTTATTTATGGAATTTTTAGTTTTGACAATGATGACTACATATAGAACTTTGGAAATTATAATTATGATATAATAAATATATTTGAGATAATAGATTATAAACTTTATGCATGGTCGTGCGCATGCGTTGGGTTAACAGCGGAGCAATTTAGCAAGTAAGACCAAAGATGTCGTTGTAACATATTCAGACAAATAAAAAGTCATTCATGAAATGATACAGTTCCACCAAATTTTTATTTTTATACAAACAAAATATTTCTTTCATTTCTGAATCTAATTTTCTCCGTAGTTTTTGAAACTTATCGTGCCTTTCAAAATTAATTTAAAAGAAATTTGCTTGGGAGAGAGTACAGAGAAAATTTCAAAATTCCAGATTTAATTTTTTCTTTGATAATGTATAATGTCGACAGTAGTTTGATATTAAAGTGAATGGTTCTTTAAATTTAGAATAATTTAGTTCAAAATTTGACGCTTGAATTGAACACGTGGTGACCTTCAACCAATCAGATTCTTCGCCAGACTATTCGACTTGAAAACGAAAACCAAGCACTTGTGGCTATCGTCATGGGTTCGTATACTGCTTAGGGCCCGAATCTCCTTACAGAATACCAAATCGAACAAATCCATCGTTTCGCCTAGTTTTCTTTTCGCTTTGCTCCGCCACTGATGAACAGTGAGGGCTTTCTCCCTTCAATTTATTCGATTTTTCATCTATTCAAACGACAGTTCACTTTGCTGAACTTTACTAATTCATTCTATTGCTGGTGTCGTTTTTAATCACAAAAATAATTTGCTGCCATCTTCTGACTTTTCCTGAACTTCACGCACCCAATATTTCTTGACTGGCACGAAAAATAAAAAATTATTCAAGTTCTTACAATATTCCATCAACACAAAATGATTGGGAGCTTTGCAGAGCTCATTTTCCAGAGAAACTTCTGAACCTCAAATTGTATATTCATCAGAAAGTCTCCCCTGACGAGAAATTTGTCATCATACAAAAAATTAATGGCATCGGGACAATTTCCACTGGCAGGACCAATATTTCATTCTGCCCCACCGAAAACCGGGTTATCTTTTTGAGTTTATTTCCTCCCGTATGCAAGTTTCCAACTGGTACATTGTAAGATATAATTTATTTGATATTCCCATATCCGAGCGAAAGAAGCAAAAGAAGAACGTGGATAATTTCGTTTAGCGCATAAAAGGGAATGTGTTAGAATTTCGAATATGTCTAGCAGAAGAGAGGTATTGTGTTCAACGCAACAGATGTTCTCGAATTAGGATGGATGTCAGGGTGATAAGATGCTGGTTTTTGTGCAGAGAATGAATACAGATGGGAAAAAATTTTCAAATCTTTGACAGCAAACAAAACATGTTGTAGTCTTGTTGCCCTGAGTGTTCAGTTTAAGTGTGTATGCGACGTGAATATCGAATACGTTGAGGTCAGTTTCGTTTATGAAATGACTTTTTCGTACTTCCGGGCCTAAAGTGACAACTTCACTCCCTTGTGACAGGTACTAAAGTGTCACATTTAATCCCTCCGGGATAAAATATTGACGAAACTCCCGGAACGATTAAATCACAAACAAACGAATTTAAGGGATATTTAATTGAAAAATACAATTAGTTAGAATGGTAATTAACGTTAATATTCAAATTAATATTGTGACAGTTCGTCATATTGACCAGTCTTTCCTGGGTTAATGCAGCAGGTAACTGACGAGTAACAGATAGGTCCTTATCATATTGAACTGGTGTTTGTTTCGAAGATCCTGAGGAAACAGGAAGCGAGAATGAGGACTGTGGCATAACTATACTGAACGAATCGGTGACTTGACCAAATATTTTATCTTAAATTTTTGTTTATTTTTAATAGACGATTCAATATATCCCTCAGCCACGTTGGAGGATTTCCATCCTCCATGTCTCTTCAGCGCGTCTATTGTTGCTCCCGAATCTAAATCAATCCAAAAAAACCTCAGAATTACTGGATGTTATCATGATACATTTGTAATTTTCTCCAAATCATGAAAACCATCCTTTCCATGAAAACTTTCATGACATGAGGTTGTCACATTGTTTTTTTGCACTCAGAGCCAGAAAAAATCATCTATGATTTTCCAAACACTAAGATATCTGAAGTTTCTTTTCCTTGACAGAGATGAGTTCTCTTTATAACATATTGTTGAAAATATGAAAATCTTTTTCGTAATCTTCGACAACAATGAATGCTGTCACTACGAATATCACCTAATTTTGCTTCTAAAAACCCAACTAGATGATCTTTAATAAAAAAATTATGTTAGATCATTAATATAAATCTATTCTGTTTAGATTATAATTAGTAACTGAACATGCCCTGAACATGCGTAAATTTTTGGTTTTTATAATTAGAATATTTGTTTTAATCATGTAAACAAAAACATAAATATAGAATAATGGTGACGAGATATTGTTGATGATGGAGCTCGTGTTGAATGATTGTTTGGGATTCCTTCGATATCTAAACAATCAAGAGGAATCAATTAAATTCACAATGGAAATCGAGAAAGACAGACAACTTCCATTCTTAGATGTACTCGTACATAAACAAAATGGAATCCCAAAAACCACTGTTTATAAGAAGCCAACGAACACAGGACAATATCTACATTTTGATTCAAACCACCAACTAAACACTAAATTGGGAGTAGAGAAATGTTTATTTAATAGAGCAATAAATATTTGTTGCACTGAAGAAGACCAAAATGAAGAAATAAATAACATCTCGAAAAATCTTAGAAGCAATGGCTACCCCAAAAAGATATTAAAAAAAGCTAGACGAACAAGAGAAAGTCAACCTGAACCAACAGATATAAATCAGACCATTAAAACCGTAATTCCTTATGTAAAAGGTTTGTCGGAGAAAATGAGAAGAATTGGAAATAGATACAACATAACGACTGCATTCAAAACTCAAGACACTATCAGAGCTAAACTTACAAAAGTTAAGCCTAATAATGAGACACAAAGGCCAAAGAACTGCATATATGAAATACCTTGCGAGTGCTGAAGATCTTACATCGGAGAAACTGAACGCCCTCTGAATGTACGAATAAAAGAACATCAGAAGCTTCTACGAGTATTAGACAGCGACAAATCCAGGTTGGTCCAACATGCTGTAGATGAGAATCATCGTATAAAGTGGGAGATGAAGCATCAATAATATCCAAAGAAGAAAAACTTGCAAGAAGAAAAATCAAAGAAGCAGCATTTATGAAATTAACACCTGATTCCATAAGTGCTCCATCTATAGATCTGCCAGAAGTTTGGACGCCGATAGTTCGATCCAACTTAAAAAGATCATCATATCACAGATGAGTATATAACATCGTTCATTTTCTTTCATGACTTCTGTCAATATTGACTTTTTTGAAAATTGATAATTTTCAAAAGGTTTTTTACTTTTCCTCCTTGATAACGATTGAAGATGTCTATCGAAACGTCGGAAAACATTACACCCACAATAGATGATGGTAATAGTAGTAAATTTATTACCGAACCCCAGCAGAGAAAAAATTAATAATTGCAAAATTTTTTTAAATGAAAGATAATATCAGTAACCATTATTGATATTCAGTTATAATTGTTTTCAGAATAACTTGAGTGAATTATTACCAAATTAAAATGTTATTATAACGTCTCTGTAGTGGGTAGTTCCCGATAAAATAATGTTCTCTGTTTCCTTGTTGTTTTGATTCTGTTTGAAACTTTTAAAAGTTATTTTTAGCTTTATTAAAAAAATGTGGAAAATATTGCAAATATAATTTTGATAATTTGAAATTATTCACTTCAGTATGAAATGATTATGGTCAGAAAATGCATTCTATTCTAATCTTTCTTGTTTATGAGCTTATAGCTTGCAGTTTCAATATTGATGGAATTTTAATTGTACATGCATCATAACAAACATTCAAAATTATTATAACAAAGTCAAATTCTATTATTTCCCAAGTTTGTGAACCAAGTTGAATCGGTGTATGAATTAAAGATGTGAAAAAACCTTTATAAACTTACAAAACAAATCTAGGTGACTGGGTTCGAAGTTTTTAAAACTTATATGAGCTTAATTTGAAGCATTCCGATGTTAGAATAGATATAATTTTATGAACCCTGAAAGTCTGAAGCTATAAAGAACCAGCTCTTCATAAAGACAAATCTTCAATTTAACAGGTCCTGACAGAAAATACATTACCTATTTCAACTGTCATCATGAAAATATACCCAAGAACCTATGTGAGTGATGGAAACCCTTTTCTCTATTTATTATGGAATATTACTCTGGGTTAAAAATTAAACAAGGTGCTAGACATGATCAATAATGAATACAGCAAGTGGCAATTTAGATTTTATAGTGAATGTAAGACAAAAATTGTTCAGTGGTTAATTTCATCTATAGTGTTCAGTGGTGGAACCATAGACTGGAGAGAGTTCCCCAACCTTTTGTAGAAATATTTAATAAAGACATAAAATATGACAACATTGAACAAATTTGATTATTGAATCATTTCAGCACAGAGTTGGATTTGGGAAAATCAGAAAATTTGGACAACATTATATCTTTTTAATTCCTTTCAACTTCAAATATCTCAAAAGTGGTGGAAGATCCCCAAATTGGAGTAGATTGTTGCACGGTGCACACGGCCCAATTCAATCGGTCCAATACGGTAGGGAATCTAGACGAGCCCTTTTCGGCTTGTCAGCGGACACATCTATGTACACGCGGTTTTCACATCCTACCTGGCGGAGTCGCGCCATCGCTCCTTACCCAAAAAAATATTTTAGGCGTATACATAAAAACCGTGACATGTTATCTCGAATATTTTGTCAGCGCTTCTACATATATTTTATTCTTTGAATTTTTGGCGCTCAAATTTTTTTTTTTCATTTGATATTTTGGCGCCTGGCAGATCTTGCGCCTGTGGCAAATATTTGGACATCCTAGATACGGCCCTGAGTGCAACCTGTAGGTATAAACACATTTGGAAATTTAATAAACCTTATCCTTCTTTGTATACTGTTCACTGTTTTTGGCAGTCCTCGACTATTCTGCTTTGCTGAGAATCAAACAGCATGGAGGATGGAAGTCTAATACGGTTGCTAAAGGTTACGTGGAGAATTCTGTGATTAACAAACAAATGATTACGACGAAAATCTTGAAAAAATGACATGGACAATGCCAAAATTAATACTACATACAAAAATTTGTTTCAAAACATCGTTGAGTTTTGTAAAGTGTCACTTTATTTATAAAAATTAAAAGAATTGTTTTTCAAAAATATCATCAATTTGGTGATTTCAATTCTGCTTTCTACATGAACCAATCGCTCCTTTTCTTCAACTCTTTCATGACGAATTCACAGTCAAACTTATCAAACATCCATTAAATTCGAGCCGAAATTTCCATTATTCGATTAGATGAAGTTCTCCCGAAGTATTTCCCCTTCAGTTCATAAACTCTCCTGTGGGCATTATCGAAGTAGTCGTCATTTCTAAATGATTTTCAGAGATCCCGTAAATTTCTAGGGATTAACTGAAATTGAGAAAACTTCCCAAACTAATTTCGATAATGACCGAGGCTGACGCGATCAAAAGCTACTTCACATGAAAGACGTGCACAATACACAATATGGTGAAATTAATTCACGGATGGATGGAATCGTTCAAACAACTCTGAGAAACCCGAACGAGAAAATATCAATGTGCCTTATTGTAGGCTATCAAAGGAGCCTGGCATCAGAGACTCATAAACAGTTTCTAGTGGTATTACAACGGATATCTGACATTTTTTCTCTACGAAGAATGTGGAATGAAAACGAATATTCGGTAAAAGGAGTTAGTGGAAATATGGCGGATTATTACTTGAAAGTGGAGCGTGAGTAAATATGATTATGGACGTGTGTGTTTTAGACACCTCACTGAAGTGAAAAGTTCAACAAGCAGAAATTAATATTTTCGTTTTATATCGATGAAATAGTATGATAGTTACAATGGTAGATGCACTAAAATATCTTCTTTAAGTGCTCTTCTCGTTGCGAATGGTAAAAATCATAAAGGCTATTCAAACCTTTGATAAAGCTGACTTGCAGAGCGTACTGGACAAATGGACTTGACTTCTTCAAGGTATGAATGCTCCGCTGAGTATTTATCTGGTATAAGTGTTATCAGTCTCAACTCGCAGTATGGCTCAAACAGATCCACATCTTGTACGACACAGACGCTGTCGAATGATACCGTCCGATATCTACAGGGTCTTTTACGAGGAACCTCACCCATATTTATAAAAACTACTGAACGTATTTTCATGAAACTCAGCACTTATAAGTATTTCACGATGCTGATGAAATCTAAAATATTTTCAAAGCATGAGCATCTCCGGTTTTTCCGGAAATGACGTCAACTTCCGTTTTTCAAATTACAACACCATTTTTTTATTGCAGAAATAGATTCCTTAGAAAATTTCAAGTTATTTTGATGTAACATTTTTCAGTTTTGGTTGGAAAATTTTTTCTGAGCGGGAAAATTCGAAAAAAAATCGAAAATAGAGCTCCGCTGAAACAAGAACAACTTCGAGGTTTTTGGATGGAAAATTTTCATTTTTGGGATTTTTCAAGATGTAAGATTGATGTATCCACTTTAAAAATCGAAATCGCGATTCATGATACAGAGGGTGAAAAAATCGCTTTCAAAGTTAGGGATGACAAAATCGTGAAAAATCAATTTTTTCAAATTAGAACCCCCTTTTTTAAGGCAGATATTGAATCTACGTTAAAAAATAATGTGAGTGTATCCATCACACCCTAAAGTGGATATTTTCTGAGTTATTAACAAAAAACTGTTTTTCGTCTTGAATTTTCAGCTATTTCTTTTCCCTTCACGCCAAAAAGATGAAATTTTTGGCTGACAAACAATGGGACTAAATTTTATAACAAATTACCAAATAGACCTAAAAAATTTAGATTAATTTAGATTCAAGAGGAAAATTGAAGAATTCTTACTGGAGACATGTTTCTATAGTAAAAATGAATTTTTGAGTTCAGTTATTGTATGAAATATACTGATTTTCTGTTTTTTTGTGTGGTTAATTTTTCCTCGGTGATTAAAATTTCCTTTATATCTGAAATGACTTCATGCAGCCAGGAGAGATGTCTCATTTAGAAGCACTTATTCCCTGTATTTTTTGCAACCATCTCATATATTCATTCCATACCATCCCGTATCTCAGATATTGCAACTTACGCTTCTTTACCTTTGACACCGCGTCTTTTATGCCTCATCTTTTGTATAATATGATTTTGTGCATCCAGAAAATCAAGTCATGACTAACCAAGTAGTTACATAAATGTCAACAAATAAAAAAACATAGATGTGCTCCAAATCGTAGATGTGCTAGTTTAACTTGATCGAGTAATTCAAAATGAGGAGCATGCAAAGACTAATATTAGTATGAATCGTGAAGTTCTTTATCTATGTATGGTTTATTATCAATCATTGTATCTGTATTACGGATATTGGAGCTTTTTGGAGTGTTTGTAATATGTATATGAAAATACCCATGAAACAGATTTGACCTATTTGATTACCTAGGGCTTAAATTTCGTGCACTGATAATTATTGGCTTGATGGAAAATACGCGGAATGAAATCGATAAAAATCCAGTTATGTCTAGTTATGCTTGACTGAATTAGTCACTTGTTAAAACATGCTTCTGATATTTCAATAGGAAGGTCTAAAATAGGTGAACCTATCAAAATTCTTTATACAAACAGATTAAATTTCTCATGTCATAAAAAAATGTTATTATTTGTTAATTTGCTGAAATATTCTTGTTATTTCTGTTTTCTTCATATTTTTATTTTTTTCAGGAGAACCCTGATGATGCGCAAGCTAATTAAAGAATACGAGAAGTGGGGCTTAAATGTCAACTTAGAGAAAACCAAATATCTTTGTGTTGGTGGAGAACCGGGTGCCAGCACGGAAGGGGCTGTTAGCGCCCCAAAACACATTTTTAGATACTATAGCAACTAGATTTGATGGAACCCGTGAGTATAATCAACCCTATATTTTTGATGATTTTATTGGCACCTGAATTATAGTTAAAGCTTTAATGGCTCTTTCTTGAGCAGAGTGTTCATAGAGTTGCCAAAATGTCTGTATTTTTTTTAAGAGATATGAAATTTTTGGGGTAGGTTTGAGTAATGAATATCTTGGTTGAGTTCGTTATTCGATCTAATAGTTTAGGAGTAATGAGACAAAATTTTTCTTTAAATTACACTTATACATATATATATTTTTATATATTGACCGTTTTTATTATCCTCGAAAAACTAATATTTCCGGAGATATGTTATCTTTCAAAATTTGAATCATTACTCGTTAGGATCTGCATCATTAAATCTCATCGTTGTCAACAACCTGGCATAGCCTATCTACTAAGGAACATGCTGCTCAACCAGAAGTCTTCGTATCGATATTGACAGAACTAAATTTTCAATGAGAAAAAGAATGATTTCTACTAATGCCTTTTGAGCCGACATGGCATGATAATATGTTGAAAAATAACGACAATTACAAAGAATCATCGTTCTAGGGAGCTAGTCATTATCGACGCATGGTAATCAAGACCTCAGGTGCAACTGTGGACAGGACACAGCGCAGTGTGGCATTGACAGTTTTAAAAACGGCTCCCAGTCTTAACAAAGAATGTGGTAAACTTTCCACAAATGTCCAGAAAGAGCGCCATCTACATCTTGAAGACTGGAACTCGACCCACTTTCTCTGCAGATCTATACGACAAACCTATGACTTCCAAATTAAAATTTAGTTAAGACTGGCAGCCTCCTTAAAGACTGTCAGTGCCACACTGTGCTGATGAGAGGCAGTCATCTTGAAACCTGTGCACAGCTGCACTCGAGGTCTTGATTCTCTGAGATTACCATCCGTCAATAATGACTAGTTCGTAGTCTAGAACGATGATTCTTCGTAAATGTCGTTCTTTTTTAAATTTTCAATTCTAGTAATATGTGTTATATTTTAGGTGTACTTTAAGATCTGGACAAATATTCCGTATGATTCTCACATATCTTACTTGAAAAAATTACTTGAACTGACAATAAATATTATGAGAGATATGGTATAGTGGATCTTTTTGCTTTCTTTCATATTCTGGAATTTCATCTTTTTCTAGTCCAGTGGACTAGTATTACAGTACTATTATATGAAAATGCTTTATGATGCAGTCATTTATTTTTCGACAAAAGTCAAAACTTTTGTTACGGAAAAATTTTTCCGCTCTTATAAAATATCTATATATTTATATATATCTTTCATTATAATTTTTGTCACTTCACTCACATTTTCGGGTGTAACGGCTTCCACAGGTCTACCCGAGCATTCCGCGTCATTTGTGTCGGTACGACCACGTTTAAACTCGGCAAACCACCGACAAATCGTTGCTTTTGATGGACAAGAGTCCAGGTAACATTTTCAATCCATTGTTTCGCTTGCACGGTGTTTTCACCCATTAAAAAACAATGTTTTATCAGAACACGAAACTCGGTTTTTTCAATTTTTTAAATAAACTACAAAACGACTTTACTCCAACCTCGATAACTCAGCTGTTTCTGGCCCGATCGACTTAAAATTTAATTTTGACACGTTTCAAGCAAAGGTTAGTACTCTAGACAGACGTGGTTACTGGTTTACTACGAGCGCCATCTCTGGGTTAGTCTCGGGACTTATTGATCCATGTAGTATTTCAGCTAATATTACATTCATATGATAATATCAAACAATTCAAACTAAAGTAAAATTAATTATACACCACGAAGAAAATAGAATACGACAAATGTTTCAACTGTAGTTTTGTTTAACTTTAGTTTTTTCAGGTATTTATAATGAATTCAAAATAACTCAAATACTCCCGGATTTCACTATTCCATAACTAACTCAATTCTATCGGAAACCAATAACATTTTTCAGTGTTTGATTTGGTGAATCAAATGAATTACTGAATGCAAACTATTGAGGTTAGTCATTTTGAACATAGAACATTGAAACGTGAAAGTTATTTGTTTTCAACATACCACGCTACTGAGTTTTTAATCAAGAATTATCTGAATTGATTTAGGTAGAAAGTGAATACAGAAATCTGAAAAAGACAAAAGACGAAAGACTTCTAATTTCATTCATTCTGTTTAATTAATTTTTCTGAAATCTTTTGAATTGTTTTGTCATTTTAAAATTATTAATTTATTTGTACTTCTCAAGAATGACTTGTTCAATCTTATTGTTGAAAATCATTTGATTTTTTAATGTAACCCACCAACTCATACATTCTATGTAGCAGGGATTGAACAAAAACAACGATATCTTACTCCATCCAGAAATAATCTAAGGATATGATATACGGCATTAATAAGAAGCAGGTGTAATCTTACTACGTCAATGGCGCAGCCTCCTCTCTACATGTTATCTCCATACGTTCCATATCCCATCATCAAAATGGATAAATACCATTAATCCCTCATCGGATACACTGCTCGAGTTTGCTCGATCAGAGCAAACAAAAGATTATGAAACACATTTCCACCCCGAATCTAGATCGACACTCGAACCAAAACAAATATATTTTCCAACGTAAACGATATGGGAAAACAGCAAAAAAAATTCGTGGTAAACGTTACTGGCATATCGTTTTGAAAATAAACGGAAACCACGGGAGGTGGTAATTAAATCGGTGATATTAGCAGACGTCGTAAAAATCCAATTGGAGAAGATGCTCTCTTTGTTTTTCGAATTGTTGCTCGAATTCAATCATCAAAGATCGAAGATAAAAGGTGTATTTATGGACGGTGTTGCGTTTATATAGAGATATAAATAAGTTGGAACTTTGGAAGATCAATCTTTCCGCGGATTGGATTCAGTGAACTAGAGGATTGTTATGAAAAGAAATCCGATAAGCTTCGGTATTGGATTGTTTTAATTTTTCATGGTGCAACACGTGATTGAGCAGGTAGGATAACCTGTCATCTATGACGAAATATGAAGAAATACGATATCAAATAGGTATTGCATCGTTGAAGTAATTCCTGATAGAGTTTACAGAAGTTTAACTGATAGTCCAAGAGGTAAAATTGAGACATTGTTGAAAGTGCATATTTTATAATCTTCAGACCCCTCTAGGTCTTCACCACTCTCCAATAACTACTGATTTATCATTCACCAACTATTAAACATGTTTTCTTGAAACTAAGTATCTTTGTTTGTGCGGTCCAGATTGAAATAAATCAAGTTTATTAAACGATATTTCAAACTTCTTTAAATTTTTTAGTCCCCTACTAGATGATTACTTCTTTTCAATTCTCAATTTTCTTCCACTAATATTGAATAATATAAGAAAGCAACGAGAATTACAAAGAACCATTATTGACGCATGGTAATCTCAGAGAATCAAGACCTCAAGTGCAACTGTGGACCGGTTTCGAAATGACTGCCTCTCATCAGCACAGTGTGGCACTGATATGTCCAGAAAGAGCGCCATTTACATCTTGAAGACTGGAACCAGACTCACTTTCTCTGCAGATCCATACGACAAACATATGACTTCCAAATTCAAATACCACCAGAAGTCATCAGAATGTATAACATTCACCAAAGTACCACTGGCGAAATGACAGGATTCGCTCATCTCTGAGTCCTATTATGGATGGGATAAGTAATGAAAGAATGATTTCTACTAATGCTCATTGAGCCGGCATTTCAAAGCTATATGTTAAAAAGGATCGACAGTTTCGAAGAACCATCGTTCCAGTGTGCGAGCTAGTCATTATTGACGCATGGTAATCTCAGAGAATCAAGACCTCGAGTGCAACTGTGGATCGGTTTCGAGATGACTGCCTCTAATCAGTAAAGTTTGGTACTGTGCAGTCTTGAAGGAGGCTGCCAGCCTTAACAAAGTGATGAACTTTCCAGACATGTCCAGAAAGAGCGCCACCATATCTTGAAGACTGGAACCCGACTCACTTTCTCTGCTCTTTCTGGACATGTCTGAAAAATTCATCACAATATTTGTTAAGACGCAGCCTCCTTCAAGACTGTCAGTGCTACACTGTGCTGATGAGAGTCCACAGTTGCACTTGAGGTTTTGATTCTCTGAGATCACCATGCGTCAATATGACTAGCTTGCACACTGGAACGATGGTTCTTCATAATTGTCGTTCCTTTGTAATATATTGCTTTGCCATTCCTGCTCAATAAGCATTAGTAAAAATCATTATTTTTCTCAATATTGAATATAGTTCGAAACTATAACGAATAATCAGTGTTGTGTTGAATACCGAAATACCGATTAAAACTCAGGAAAGATAGGTAGTATTTATAGCCTACAGAACGTAAATCATGACACTAAATCGTAATGATGAATAGATCTGTTAAAGAATATGTTACACTCTACGTTAACAATCATGTTTATGAATTTCAGATGAATTTATATGTGATTGATCAGAATTGATACGTTGAGTATAATATCGAGCTGGGCCTATGAAATTTGATTTATGTAATTGGGAATCCTAAATTAATTCGTTGAATTCGATAGAAAGAATTAATCGGATTGTTGGAATAGTTAGTCATTGATTAAACTTTCAATATTGATAGATTGGCGTCGAGGATTGCTGTAACGAGTATTGGATTTAATGTTTTTAATTAATCTATTATTATATTTTGCTCGAATTTATCCCTTGTTAGAGAAAAGATTATCGATTTGAAGCCAATCATCCTCAGGTACCTATATTAATTGATTTTTTGTATATTTGGTGACCTGCGCGTTTAACAGTGGCTAATTGTCCTTTGAGGCAGTGCTTCGTTAAATTTTCTTTTTTAGCTAACGCTGTCTACTGCTTGTGATACGGCTCTCTTAAATGCATCCATTTTATTAGATCTTATGCAGCCAACATCCAAATTCTAGCGATCCTTTTGAAACCATATATGTTAGCACATGAAGGACACACTGGTTGGAAACTTTACTCTTCAAACAAATTGGGAGATTTCACTGAAATCCCATAGGCTGTCACTTTTAGGGCCTCCTCTGAGCTTCAGAGGTCTGATTGTGCCATTCAATATTGAGTTCATGTTCCAAATAATTGTAACAGCCTGTTTTTTCTATTTGTGTATTCTCAATTTTGAGCCATTTTCATTTAATTTTTTGACTTGATAAGTACGAAGCTAACACACAAAATAAAAGTAATATTCACTTCTGTACTTCTGATATGTAATAGTCGTAACATTCAAGCTTGTAAGCCAGCAGCCATTTCGATATTACATCTCAAAATTTCTTGTCAGGTATATTTTTTTCTCCTTATTGCCCATTTAAATAATTGGTGTCGGATGATCCTAATTTCATACATATTGACTCATATTAACAAACTTTAAATAGTGGACTTAAGACACCTTGAAAATGCTGTGAAACCGACTGAAGAAACATATTTTTGAACAAGGAAAGCTGTCAAGATGAAGAACATTCTATTTACCAGACTTCACAAGAGATACAAGAAAAATATAATTAAGTCACTTCATTTCAGCAGAAATTCTATATTAGAGATAGAGAGGAACTACATCATTAAGAAAATGACCAACGTACTCTATCTGTCCACTCCAAATCAAATACAACACGCTGCATTTAAATACGCTAAAGTCTTTAAACTTTCAATACCGATTATATAGGAAAAATATTTCTATGCAAAGACCGGAGGTATAATAACAATTAGACAATCCACAAATAAAGGAAAAGGCTAGCTTCAGACAGGTAGCTTATGCTGTGTTGAAGCGTTTATATCTTGAATACATTTTATCTCGATGTTCCGATGATGAACCATCGACATAAAATATCTATCTCGATAAAGTGAACGACCATGAAAATAATATAATACTAATTCTATAGTCTGCGCATGAAACATTGACGTACCACTGATATTCTACATAGAGTTTCAATTAAGATTCCAAATTGTGAAATGAGTTTTTATTTATTGTCAAACTGAGTTCGTCCAATACAAAAATTTCAGTGCCGTTTGAATCCGAATCCAGAAAACAATGAAGCAAATGATGCCAAGTTCATCAGAAGTCAACGTGTTTGAGCAAAGAGGATACCTTATCGGTAAAAAAATCGGAAAGGGCACCTATGCCACAGTACATTTAGCAGATTTCGTCGATGGAGCTGGTCCTAAAAAGCTCCGTCTTGCTTGCAAAATTTTTGATAAAGAGAAAGCTCCGAAAGATATATTACGTAAGTTTTTTCTTCGGGAATTAGACATCCTGACGAAAATCAAGAATCCTCATATAATTCAAGCTCATAGCATCCTTCAGAGAGGACCGAGGGTCTTCATATTCATGAAATTCGCACCAAATGGTGACCTGCTCAATTATATCAAAACGAATGGTGCAGTTGTCGAAACACAAGCTAAAATATGGTTTCACCAAATTGCTAGTGGCCTTCAATATCTTCACGGACTCAACATAGCTCATAGGAACCTCAAATGTGAGAATATATTGCTGTCAGGAAAATTGAATGCCAAATTAACAGATTTTGGTTTTGCCCGATTCTGCACAAACAATGATGGTGAAATTGTTTTGAGTCAAACTTATTGTGGTTCAACGGCATATGCTGCTCCGGAAGTGATAAGTGGAATACCTTACAATCCAAAAATGTCAGACGTTTGGTCCCTTGGTGTAGTTCTTTTCATTATGCTCAATGCTTCGATGCCTTTCGACGATTCAAATATGAGGAAGCTTTTGAAGGATCAGATGAATAAAAATTGGAGTTTTAGATCAAGTGTGACCAATACTCTGTGTCCAAGAGCTAAACACTTAATCAGGGTGCTTTTGGAGCCAGATCCTTTATTGAGATTAAACTTGAGCAAGGCCCTCAAACATGACTGGATAATTACTGATAATGATATATTGAAGTCCAAAATGTACTGAATTGTTTTAATCATATTAAACTGTGTCGTCCCTTTTGAATAGATACTTGGTAATTTCCAAATAAGATTATGCTGGTGACCTCATCAGTTCATTTATACAATATGAGTCACACTGGGTATTCAGGTAGTCTATAAAACACCAATTATTATTGTGGGGTTTGCTAGAATGTTTCACCACGAAATATATTCATATTCGGTATGCCTCATAATCCTCTATTCTTTGTTTAAAAAATAAAATTAATGATACTCAAATTGCAGAAGCTACAGAAGTTGGCGTGTCTGAGTATACCAGGGCCGTTTCACATTTTGGCCAAAAGCTAACTTGTTGTTTCAGCAGGAACAAGGGGATCCGGTTAGTTGAGCTATATATTGATTTTTAATTTGAAGAATAACAATACCTCGACGAATTTTCCGAACCAATTTAATAATATAAAAAAACAACTATTCTCATTGATGTTGAATTGTCAAACCAAACTAACATTAATTAAGGTGAAACTGACAAGTTATCTGTCAAGAAGCAGTGTTGCCAATTTAAAGTTTTTCGCCTCTTCAAGAAAAAAACCCTTCACAATCGTTTCGGTTATCTGAATTCAAACCTATTCAACCTTATACTGGTACTTGCTCGAGTTCAGCAAAAGTTCCAGGTATCATCGAAAGAATTGAATTCATCTGTATCTCGGAACACCGAAATCGATAAGTGGAATGTTCTTTGTGAGAAAACTTCAGGTCAATTCGAAAAGTTCGTCTAGGTATTGTGCTTTCCATCGACCATGGTCGTGCAATCAGACGTTACCTCTCCTGGAATGATAGCTGCAACTTTTGGCCCTAGGGATTAATTGTTAAGCTGCAATTCCAACATTCAAGATCTCTGAAAACTTTTGTGGAGTTTATTTAATGCAGTTTTAAGAACGGAAATACGAAAGTTTGTTTTGAGATTTGTCGAGAGGTTTCAAGAACAAATCCACCTCAGATGTCTGCTATACCAACCTAAATTTAGCATATTGTGGATTATCTGGCAGAAAGAGAGTTCATAAGGGATAACGTGCGGATGAAAGTGCCACGACGGATTTAATCTTTTTTGTTTCGTATTCATCCTTAAATAATGATGGCCGTTATTGACAATACTGTATAGAATCGGAAGCTTTAAAAACGGCCGAATAACTGATTGGAAGGATTTAGGAAAAAGGTAGAATATTCAAGTGCTTCATGAAAAAATCTTGTATTTTGCCATGCTATTAGAGAACTCCTGGTAAAAAAGGGTCTTCCTGAACATTTTCCGGATGATTGTCGCCTATTTATTGACAGCTCAAAACGAAATTTGAAATGTGTTCTTCTACATAATGGGAACAAATATGGCTCAATACCAATTGCTTACTCAACGAAAATGAAAGAGCAATATGGCAACATAGCTTTGGTTTTGGAAAAAAGTATCATGAACACCAATGGGTGATTTGTGTAGACTCAAAAATGGTAAACTTTCTCCTTGGACAGCAAAGTGGCCACACCAAGTATCCTAGTTTCTTGTGCCTCTGGGATAGCAGAGACAAAACGCAACACTGGGTTAGAAAAGAGTGGCCTAGAAGAGAAAACATGGATGTTGGGGGAAAGAATATCATCAATGATCCTTTAGTTCCGCGAGAGAAAATCATGTTTCCACCCCTGCATATCAAGCTGGGTCTAATGGTTTGTGAAGGCTCTTGATAAGAATGGATCATGCTTTGCAGATATAGGGAAAAATATGCCTCAGCTGAGTAAGGAAAAAATTAAAGCAGGAATATTTGATGGCCCACAAATAAGACAGCTGATTAAAGACCCTGACTTCATAAATTCAATGATTGAGATTGAACAAAATGCCTGGAATTCATTTGTTTCAGTTATCCCAAAACACAAAGCTGAAAACTATGTTGAGTTAGTCAATGAGATGCTGAATAATTTCAGATCACTTGGGTGTAATATGAGCATTTAGGTGCATTATTTACACAGCCATTTAGACCGTTTTCCTGATAATTTAGGCGACATTAGTGAGGAGCAAGGTGAAAGATTTCACCTTAAATATCAAATGTATGGAGGATCGCTATCAAGGAAGATGGGATACTCACATGATGGCAGATTACTGCTGGTCTTTAAAACGGCATTGTTCTAAAATACATTCAAGAATCTCACGCAAAAGAAGTTTCCGAAATATTTAGTGAGTAATTGGTGTAAATGATGACTTTTTCTGTTTTCTATAGTATATAATGAATAATATCTGTAATACCTGTGTAATATAATAAAAATTCCTGTATTTATTTGCTTCTTTAAATCATGGTTTTTCTTTCAGAATAGTGTAATGTATAATTCACAAAAATGTTGATATCTTAAAAATTCGAGCTGACAGGCAAAAACTAATAGCATATTTGAATTCAGGGCATCAAATTCATATGAAATCACCTCCAAAATCTTCGACACCAAAACCACTGTTGACCAGTGTAATTCATAATCTGAACAAATTCTTGGAACATCAATTTCAGGGAAGATATTATCCGTAAATTCAAGTGAACAGTATAAGTTTGAGATATCGATTGTGCTCTTAACCGAAAATTTAGCCTGGTAAAACTCATTTAATAAATATATACATAAAAACATATATCTCTTCACCTAAATGCGCAGCATAAAAAGCACCGTTTCATCCATTTTATATCCCATTTTTATTTTTCCACTTCCGAAAGGTACAGTAATTTTTCATAGCAACACCATGAAATGCTCATCAAACAGCATGAAGCCATCAATTGTACCTCAGTATGAAAAATGGAAATATACTGCGGCACATTATTTACGATGCCATTAACTTCTGACAGTTCCCAATGACATCGTGCGAGTACGTGATTATGCTGTATTTAAATGTCAACTAGTCATATATTCGGCGAATTGACAAGATAAATTTGACATAATCTCTGCTGATGCTTCCAGCTTCAAGACCCAGATGTTTAAGATGAAATGATTCCATTTTCTTGTTTCTTTCAGGCAAGAAGAATATAATGAGCCTGTTATTTTCATCTGCCACCGAGGAAAAAATTTGAGACACGTGTAATCTCAAAATATCACGAAACAGAATGAAGTGAATCTAGAAAAATATTTGCAGAAATGCAATCGTCTTGGATTTTTTAAATAATTTTAACGGTAAAAAAAAATTGGGCCCATCGTTTTGCGTCAATTGAACGAAAAAAAAAATTAAATATTTGAAATTTCATTGATGACGAGATATTGTTGATGATGGAGCTCGTATTGAATGATTATGTCAATATGTCATATTGACTTTTTGAAGATTGATAATTTTCGAAAGGTTTTTACTTTTCCTCCTTGATAAAGATAGAAGATGTCTATCGAAACGTCATTACATCCACAATAGATGATGGTAATAGCCCAAATAATCATTCAATATGAAATTTCATTTATTCAAAATTGCTCCGGCCAGCTAGAACACAAAACCATCTCACATTTACCTTCAGAGAATTTGAATAGATGCTTCCACCCTAGTCTATGATGGTCAATACTCGAACAATCGAAATTTATTCCACTCTTTTACAAATACTAGATATTTACCGTATGTACAAATGTTCAATAATCCAAATGTAAAACTTGCAAGTGGAACTGATCAACTTCTGACCATAAATGTCTACAATTGTCGCTGGAACTTATTTTGTCTATCTTGAGTCCCAATCCATGCGATAATAGGACCATACAGCCATCCTGGGTGTTCGGGATGAGTCTGCTGTCGTAAATGGGCCTTAAGTCGTCCACCCTGTAGACAAACTTTTCAACAAAAACTATTTCTTCTCCTTGGTTCTCTAGTCCTCAGGGAAACATCTGTTAGTATGTCGTAAAATTCAACTTTGGCAAATTTGTTCAGCCCCCCCAAATTCTCAAATTCGGTAATATTTTAACTCCGGCAGATTTGGTCTAGTTCTTCGGTAAATTTCCAGCTCCGGGAAATTTTGTTCCGCTCTTCGGAAATTTTTCTATTCTGGCAAGCTAATTGAAACTTTATTTATCAATACAAGCCGAAAAGAGAAATGTGATAGTGTTGTATCAATTTTACACATTCGAGTAGGAGTTCATGGGATATATTGAGAAAATTAGGTGAAGGCTTTAGGAAAAATAGAAATTGTTCAGATCAGGTTCTCAGCCTTACAACTTTCATAGAATCAGGCTTCAATGATAGGTTGAAAACAGGAGCTGCTTTCATTGATTTATCTTCAGCATATGACACTGTGTGTCATATGCCATCTGAAGTGTGGCAAAATGGTACGATTATTAGAAAATATGTTATCTGATAGAAGGTTTAGTCTTTTTATTGGCAATAAGAGTAGCAATTTCAAAACATTGAAAAACGGTCTTCCTCAAGGATCAGTTTTGGCTCCTTTACTTTTCAATTTATATCTAAGTGATTTACCCACGACATCATCTCAAAAATTTGTTTATGCTGACGACATTGCTATTGCTTACCAACATTCGGATTTCCATACTCTGGAAAACATACTGTCATCTGATTTGGAAATTTTAAAGAATTATTTTATTGAGTGGCGATTATGTCCAAATTTCAACAAAACAGAGGTATCTTGTTTCCATCTGAATAATCATGAAAATATAGGAAATTAGCTGTAACTTATAATGATTCTCCTATTGAACATAATCTCTATCCAACATTTAAATGATCCGAGCCTAAAACTGAAAACTAGGAATAATATTGTTCAGAAATTAGCTGGATCATCTTGGGGTGCTGAGGCTTCCACTCTTCGTACATCATGTCTAGCCCTATTTTTTTCTTCAGCTGAGTATTGTTGCTCTGTTTGGATTAATAGTGCACATACACAAAAAATTGATGCACAATTGAATACATCCATGAGAATAATTACTGGCACCATAAGATCTACACCGGTTCATTGGTTACCAGTTTTGTCTAATATAATAAAACTATGAGTAGTTAATTTCAATTTGAGATTAAAGTTTGTTCATTCATCGTGGCGCGTTGTATTTTTATCACATTGTTCCAGAGTAAGGGGAAACAATCTTGTTCACCTGAGCAGAGTGCTTATAGATATGTTATAGATTAAATATTCATTCGAAAGTAGCTCAACACGACAGCTAAAGCCATCTGACCTCATGTTAGTGCATTCTTAATGTCGAATCGAGATAAACGGAATTGTCGTGATGCGCAATGTCGAAACATCATAAAAAGTGTGATAAAATTTCAAATTCCCAACAGATTTTAACGTTATCCAAGTCCATGAAACTTCGAACTCCCCAGTTTGGCGACGCTATCGAACTAATTGTCACCAAATGCCCTAAGGGTAGAATTTGAAACTCGAAGTTTCTTACAGCCAAATGACCACTAACGATCAATGCCACTAATTACATTCATATCTTTTGTTTCAGACAGCAACTTTGTTCTTGGAAATGCTCAAGTGCCCAGCCTGTATCCCATTGTATACTGCTCGGATGGATTCTGTGACCTCACCGGTTTTCAGAGAGCGCAGATAATGCAGAAGGGATGTGCTTGTAAATTTCTCCACGGTCCAGAGACCAAGGACGAGCACAAAATGCAGATCGACAAAGCTCTGGAATTTAAGAACGAACTGAAATTGGAAGTTATTTTTTATAAAAAGAATGGTGAGTAAATTAGGTGTAAAATATTGGGTTACTTCGAACGTAGGGTGAAATGTATCGGAAAGTTATACCAGAGTTTTCAGGAAACTTTGCTACTAATGTTATAAAGTTTTGCATTGTCAAGAAAGTTCGATAAGGATTTATTTATATCATTATTCATAATGCGGTTCAAGGACTAAACCTACTTGGAATTTTACTTAAGAAAGAAAATTTATTGCTACAGCCAACTGGGTATGAAATAGTTTCCTCTTGATTTTCGATGAGGTGATATTTGACATGCTTTCCATTGTTACAGATGAAATACAGGCTATAATTCTAGTTGATGACGAGATATTGTTGATGATGGAGCTCGTTTTGAATGATTGTTTGGGCTATTACCATCATCTATTGTGGATGTAATGATTTCCGACGTTTCGATAGACATCTTCTATCTTTATCAAGGAGAAAAGTAAGAAATCTTTTGAAAATTATCAATTTTCAAAAAGTCAATATGACAGAAGTCATGAAAGAAAAATGAACGATGTTATATACTCATCTGCGATATGATGATCTTTTCAAGTTGGATCGAACTATCGACGTCCAAACTTCTGGCAGATCTATAGATGGAGCACTTATGGAATCAGTTGTTATTTTCATAAATGCTGCTTCTTTGATTTTTCTTCTTGCAAGTTTTTCTTCTTTGTATATTATTGATGCTTCATCCCACTTTAAACGATGATTCTCATCTACAGCATGTTGGACCAACCTGGATTTGTCACTGTCTAGTACTCGTAGAAGCTTCTGATGTTCTTTTTTATTCGTACATTCAGAGGGCGTTTAGTTTCTCCGATGTAAGATCTTCCGCACTCGCAAGGTAATTCATATATGCAGTTTTTTGTCCTTTGTGTCTCATTATTAGGCTTAACTTTTGTAAGTTTAGCTCTGATAGTGTCTTGAGTTTTGAATGCAGTCGTTATGTTGTATCTATTTCCAATTCTTCTCATTTTCTCAGACAAACCTTTTACATAAGGAATTACGGTTTTAATGGTCTGATTTATATCTGTTGGTTCAGGTTGACTTTCTCTTGTTCGTCTAGATTTTTCTAATATCTTTTTGGGGTAGCCATTGCTTCTAAGTGTTTTCGAGATGTTATTTATTTCTTCATTTTGGTCTTCTTCAGTGCAACAAATATTTATTGCTCTATCAAATAAACATTTTGCTACTCCCAATTTAGTGTTTAGTTGGTGGTTTGAATCAAAATGTATATATTGTCCTGTGTTCGTTGGCTTTTTATACACAGTGGTTCTTGGGATTCCATTTTGTTTATGTACGAGTACATCTAAGAATGGAAGTTGTCTGTCTTTCTCGATTTCAATTGTGAATTTAATTGATTCCTCTTGATTGTTTAGATATTGAAGGAATCCATCTATAGTGTCTCTTCCATGTTGCCAAATAATGAAAGTATCATCTACATATCTTTTCCATAGTTTGGGCTTAAGTACATATTTTTCTAATGCTTTATGTTCGAAAATTTCCATATATAAATCAGCTAAAATTGGTGATAGTGGTGAACCCATGGCCATTCCAAATTCTTGTTGATAAAAGATGTCTTTAAATTGGAAATATGTTGTTTCAATACAAATAGAAAGCATTTCCATAATTGCATTCACGCTTAGTGTAGTTCTTTCACTAAGGGTTTGATCTTCTTCAAGCTTTTTCCTAACTATGATAAGTGTTTTATCTGTCGGAATATTAGGAATATGGTAGTGAACATCTTCTTCCATGATTTCTTGATGTTTTATTATTTCTATAATTCTAGTCTCTACTTCGTGGTCTTTTTACAGTTATTGTAAACTTCTTTATTGAACTCAAAATTCCTAAACATCGGTCTATGTTGTTAACTTGGAAACTTTGCTTAAATAGTAGACAGTGATATTAAAAAGATTTGCCTCCTGATGATATTTAAGTAGGATTTAGCATTTTTTGACATAGTTTGAGTCCTAGTGGGGTCCTGTGCTATCAACTCGAGAGTGTCGTCGATTTAGAAGAATGGGCGGAATTTTATTCGAGCTTATTTTTTTCGACACCGTGACCGATAAGCCAATTTAATAAATTCGTTTTCTCTATTTCAGTGTCGTAATGGGTTCATTACAGTACTAAAAACAGTGGTTTCTGTGAAAACAAAATGTGGGTAGTAAAAAATTTCTATTGGATCTAACCGAAATCTCCATTTAATTTATTGCAACCAATATTGAGTTTTTTCAATGAACTGATGTAATTGAACTTGTGTAGATATTCTTACATAGTCCAGTAAAGGGCTGAAATCACTTTTTCTCGGAAAGAGCTGCATTTTTGATATGTTGATTTTAAAATGAGAGAAACATATGGTCAAAAATGCAGGTGTTGAAATTTTCAGGAACATTGAATAATTCTTGAAAATATAGAGAAAAATACGGTTTTTCTGATATTTTCGCGAATTAGAAGGTTTAGTAAGAAAAAGTTTTAAACAAATTTGAAATTTGTATACTGATAAACAGCGTATTTCTTCAGTAGCGCAATACCAACGAATTTTAAATTTGGCGCTCTATGAAACAACTACCTTATGAATTAGGAACAAATTCCTAGCTGAATTTCCTTAAGATGCATACGATATACGAATAATAATTTAGACCTAGGTGGGTATGTTTCTGATAGTAAAATAATAGTAATTCTTCGAAAGAAAGAAATTTATTCAGAGTAATGGGACAAAAGAGTTGAATTAAAAAACTGTAGTAATTATTTGAAGAGCAATAGCATTAATTAATAATAATTAGAGTATCTGCATCGAATAATATCAGGAAAAACTGTTTTTCATTACTAATAATTCATCAATTAAATGCATCAATATCATCTCCCTCAGCGTCATCTAGATCCCATTCGTCTTCATCGACATCAGAGTTAATTTATATTCTATTTATCAGGTCAGAGACATTTTCACAAGTTATGCCGTTACACATTTTGCAAAACCTTGTACATTTCAGTCCTGCTTTTTTGCAACTGTAGCGAGAAGTATCACATTTTCCATTACAGCTGCAGAATACCTTTAACAAATATTAAACTTTTTCTGCTGTTTAGATTACCTAGAAAACGATATAAGATATCTTTCGAAACTTTAGTAGGAAGAAGAATCATAACAGATAGTGCAAATAATAATTCTAAACCAGTTCCATCATAAAAATTCCTCATCATCAACCATTAAGTCTACAGAATGTTCTTGGCAGCCTTATTTAAAAATTTCGTACAATTATTTCGTTTTATTCATGGCACGTGATGAAGCAGCATGTTGCAAATAACAATAATAATTAGAAATTACTGAGTTACGAAAGCAACTTCTAAATTGTTTTCGGCGGATCAAATCCAGACAGAAATGCTGGTCTGCCAAGGCGGAACGCAGATACCATGAAAAGGATCCTTTCATTTCCTCAATTACAAATTCATTTTTAAATACCAACTTGTATTGTCGCCGTTCGAGACTGAAGAGACATTTTGTTGGAGTTGAATAGAATTATATTTCTTCATTGTTGTTTAATCACAAAATAAAATGGTGGAAACTGAGGGTGGAGATGAAAAGATTTTGATAACGCAGCGCAGGTTGCTTTGAATTCTGCATGCACTGAGTTTTTCTGAAGGACAAAAAACGCTTAAAAGAACTGAATATGGGTCAGAAGTTTTTACGCTCTGGTTTAAAGTATTTTACAGCCCTTTGACATATGCACAGTGTTATATAAAACGAACGAGATGTTACAATATATATATTTTTAGTATTTGATGCATGCACAATAACATTAATGAAGAAGGTCTGAGATGGCAGAGATATATAAATCGAAAAAACAAATATCCCATTATGAAAATCGCATTCAATTTGAAAGAGAAAATTCATCATTTCACTTCCCAAAGAGTCATGACCTTGAATGATCCAAGTTTAATCACTCGCCGCCTAGTTAATGTATCTGAATCACTCAATATATCCCAATCTAAAATGGGGATTATGAAGAAAAAATTACACATATTCAGGAGATCAGCTCCTACTTTAGAACATGTGTCACATCCATTCAATATAGATGAATTGAGGGCTGCAATCAAATCTACCAAATCTCGAAAGGCAGCAGGTTTTGACGGAATTTATCCTGAATTAATCAAATATTTAGGCAAAAAGGCCTTGTCTTGGTTATTGTCTTTCTATAACAATATTCTGAATTCAGGAAACTTTCCTTCCGAATTTCGTAAGGCTAAAGTAATAGGTATTTTGAAACGAGGAAAAAATCCTTGTGATCCTAGTAGTTATCCACTTATCAGTTTATTGAGTGTTCCTTTCAAGATATTAAAAAGGCTAATTCTTTTTAGAATTGAATCTTCTATAGAAAATATTCTACAAAATTTCCAGGGAGGCTTTAGGAAAAATAGAAATTGTTCAGATCAGGTTCTCAACCTTACAACTTTCATAGAATCAGGCTTCAATGATAGGTTGAAAACGGTTTATGCTGACGACATTGCTATTGCTTGCCAACATTCGGATTTCCATACTCTGGAAAACATACTGTCATCTGACAAAACGAAATGTTCAATAAGTATCTCGTTTCTGATCCTTATGAAAAAATTTCTGGTTTTGATCTTCCAAGAAAAATTTGGTCAGTTCTTAATCGTTTGAGAACTGGTCATGGTCGTATTTAGATGGAAATTCCTAGCGCAAGTTGTGAGTGTGGAGAAGCAGAAGAAACAATACCTCATCTCATCAATAGTTGTCCCATATATAAATTTCAAGATGATTTTAGGGCTATTCATGATGTTTCCGACTTTTCTTGGAATGGGTTATAAATTTCAAACGAATATGATACGTATTTTCTTATTCAGTTTTTTTTTCTGCTGTAGGATTGTAAGTTATCTCTACTTATACGTTTCGTCCCTGGCGCACACATTTGAACTCCTCAGTATGGCTTGTGTGCGCCATGCCATAGACGCAGCGGTTAGAAGTTTGAGGGAGCCGCCGGGAGTTGAACCCGGCACCTAGTCGGTGTGAAACTTGAGCGCTAACCTCTAGGCCACTGAAGCGCTGTGCGTGGCTATATAGAGTGCCGCCAAGAGATCCCTACACACTCCCCTGCTAGTGACAGAGTGCCGCTACACACTCCCTCACCAGTGACGGAGGAACGAAATCTAGTGTGTGTTACAAGATCAGTAGGTGTAGCCGGGTGAAGGCCACCTGAGCTGAGCTACACCACATGATATGGAGCGGACGGGTGATGTGAACCTAAGCAAATCCGCAATACCGCGGCATGAATATTGTACGGAATGGGAGAGGCGTCTAGAGTTTCGTTGGAAGTTGGAGAGAGGGAGCGAGTATACCTCAAGCGTCAACCGTCTGCTTTTCCAAGACACGTCGTAAAGACAACCGTTCCCATCACGTCGGGGTTACCAATGTAGGATCGAATATGTTCCCTACTTATGCGTTTCGTCCCTGGCGCACACATTTGGACTCATCAGTATGGCTTGTGTGCGCCATGCCATAGACGCAGGGGTTAGAAGTTTGAGGGAGGTGCCAGGAGTTGAACCGGGCACCTAGTCGGTGTGAAACTTGGGCGCTAACCTCTAGGCCACTGAAGCGCTGTGAATTAAGCTATGCGTGGCTATATAGAGTGCCGCCAAGAGATCCCTATACACTCCCCTGCCGCTGACAGAGTGCCGCTACACTGCTTTTGTCTTTTTATTTCCAGATTCGATGTTGGCAACTTGAAGAAGTCTCTTTCTCCATCAATAGAAGACCACTCTTGAAGAAAAAAAGTCCCTAAAATTTATTTCAGCTCATTTTTGTATTTTCACACTTAGACGGGGAGCCAGGGTTTTTTTACTGGGGTTTTTCCCTAGGTTTTAATGCCATACGTCGAATTATATGACACCCCGTCACTAACCACTGACCTATATGCTTTCTTGTTTGCTAATTGAATATTGTCAGCCAAAAGTTCAAAAGAATATATGTATATGACCTTGAATTAAGCGCTCATGAAGACAGATGCTGCATCAGATCCGCCTCGAAAAGGTGAAAGCGAAGAAAATTTCTGAACGCATTATAACCATTTATATACTTCTCTATGAAAGTTCTCCTTATCATTCCAATGAAGCCTCAAATATCCTTTCAATAATCCTTACGGAGATGAAGATTTAGGAACCATTTACGAAGTTACGAATTCAACCTATTCAACAAGTGATCGACAGTTCTATTTAGTGAATGCATCGAGATGAGGTCACTGGTTTATTCTGGAAATTTCCAATCTGAATAAAAATCACATTTACTGTTTCCACGTTCAGCGGATCTGCGAAATGACTTTCAATGTGCCAAAATAGATACATTACTACTAATTAAAATATAAACGAATGTATTCTATTAGTGGTCCAATTACGATGATTTTCTGAAAAATATAAATATAGATTTAACGAAAATGTTCTGTTTTTTTAGTCAATTTTTTTAAATTTTCGTATATAGAGCAGCAAATGTTCTCAAACGATTGGGTTCCAATGCCCGATGAAGAAATGATGGAAAAATTTGGGTATTTTCATCTTTTCGTTGGTATGTAGGCTAATAAAGATGTGCTATAGTTTTCAAATTCACAGAATAGATTAACCATCCAAATATCTCGGCTACTGGGCCTAATCATTCGAATTGTCAACAGTTATAAGCATCTGAAATTTTTATTTCCCAATAACTCCTGCAATATTCATCAGATCAATTTGTAATACGATATGTCTAGCGATTCTGGATAATGGGTCTTGATAAGCAAGAGACCATATCTTATCGAAATTTTCAGACATTCCAGACAGTAATAAACCTCTCGAAAATATCACACTAATAATCATAAAACCTAAGATTTAAAAAAAAATTTATTGATTCCCTACATGGAAATGTTGATGGATGTACGAAGTAATAAAATTTGAGAATTAGCTAGGGTAGTTCGACATATGATATATTTACGTGACCCTCTCGACCTTACGACCTATTTATCACTTAGGGGTCCAAACTTAACGATGGGAAAAAGGTGGATCTTTAGTAAAAATTAAAATTAAATCAGTGGACCAATCAGAGGTTTGTATCGAGATACTCAATTGACTAAAGCCAATTAAACTTAGATTTCGAAGTAGTTGGGGTAAATTTCGAACTATCGAACAGAAAGGAAACAATTAGAAGAAATTAGGGAATTCCGGATTATGTTCGATAACGCCCACGGACAAAGGGATATAAGGAAAAATTAGGGAATGAAAAGACAGTTCAACGTGATCGGTAACCAGGAAAACACTTCAAAGTATAGAAGAAATCAGTCTGTAAAATTCTAGGAAAATAGTTATTGTGTTGAAATTGAGTGAGTTCGAAAATTTCGCTAGTGAAGTTCCATCCTTTCCGTGTTAGAAATCCAAGGAAAAGGTCAGATATAAAATTTATAAACAGTCAAAAGTCCATACTAATTGTCAGATTTGTTTTAGTTGTCAAATAGTTAAATCAAGTAATAGTAGAATTGAATTTATAAAAGATTTTCTTAAATTATCATCGTAGATTTGTTTAAAATTGAAAATTGGAGAATTTTCGTGACAAATATTAATGTGAATGACATATTTAAGGATACCCTCAACTTCAGTAAGAAATAATTTTTTATGTGTTTACAATGATTGTGATATTGATGTTACTATTGCAGAAGCCCTGATGAAGCAATAGAATTTAATTGCGAAAGCTAGGCATAGAAAAAAGAGTTTAACTACCTGCTCACATATTGAGTCTAATACCCTTATACAAAAAAAAATATATATATATATGTCCCATTTCATTCCATCTTTTAAGACTTAACTGAAATTAAACTCGATATTATTTTTTGTTACAGGAACCCCTTTCTGGTGCTTGCTCGACATAGTCCCCATCAAAAATGAAAAGAGAGAAGTGGTTCTCTTTCTCGCCTCACATAAGGACATTACGAATACAAAAATGGCCGAAATGTCCGATTCCGAACTCTATGACAGCGGTAAGGATGGATGAGGTCTATTTCATATTTCCTGCTTTGGATTAGTTGCATGGCTGGCTGTGATTATTTCCCGTGATTTTCCAGGCTTATCCATTGCTTTTATGTATTTCTGAATGCGAGATGATGGCAGCTGAATGTTCAATTGGTTGAAATTACTGCAGCATCGTTTTACTGAATGTGGCGTTTTCAGGGTAGGTCCACAAAGGATAGATTTGCTGATGGGTTCTTTGGGATTTTTAATGCTGTTTCTGTGCACTGAAAATTTTTTAGGAACTTGTTTAGTGTGTCTTAAATGATAAATATCGATATTCTACTACTTCCTGGGAAATGCTTTTTATTTCGTCTGCGACATCAAAATATTTAATGTAAAATGAAGAATTCAAGGAATTTACTGCCTACTCGACTATACAGGATACAGAGGCTAAATTGCAATGATATCGAAATTTTCGGGTGTTGGTTTGAGGGAAGATAGGATACTTTGATCATCACTTGATGCTTCCAAACAGGTGTGAGCTCTCTTACTGGTACACTTGGAACAAATTGAATGAGAGAAATCAGTTCATACAATACTTGATTGAAATCAGTAACTGATTTCAATAAATCAAGTTACATGATTTTTGGAAAGCTGATCATATTGCGAATCATGGAGATAGATTTGTAATCCAATCGACGACAATATATTGAAGAAAGTTGACTCAATCAAATATCTAGGTATTATACTCCATGACAGTCTCGATTCTGGGCTTCATGCGGATCATTTTGTGTAAACTTGCACAAAAATTCAATTCATTTCTAGGATGAGTAGTAGAATAGATGCATGTTATTTATGTCCATCGTTCTGCCACATCTTGACTACTTTAGTTGGTTCCACTCTAGTTGGTGGCTTCATTTGATACAATAAATTATCTGGTGCACTGAAGACTTGTAACTTTAGAAAACTGTTGATTTCTTATGTTAAGGAGCCATACTTTCAGTTTGCTACTTGATGATATTCAGAATTTCTAACTAGTATTTTTTACTAAATGAAGATCATTATTATTTTTATCATTATTATTATATCTCACATATTCTCGAATTTCATCGTCGTAGCTTCTTTCCATCTAAAGATATGAAGAAGTATCAATCGTCCATGCTATCACAGGTACGTATTCGATTGACATGGGTCGGACTATGAAATCCACTGTTTTTGAGAAATTACGGATCTGTAATTTTTGTGACTCCCATTCGAATTCACTGAGGAGTAGATGAACGCGGTATATCCAGTTTCTGTTTTCCATAGGTCTTCCACACTACTCGCGAACTAGATAGCCTATGAAATCCACTGTTCTTGAGAAATAACGAAATTGTAATTTTTGGGAATCCCCTTCGAATTCCTTGAGGAGTAGGTGATCGCAGTATATCCAGTTTCTGTTTTCCATAGGTCTTCCACACTACTCGCGAACTAAATAGCCTATGAAATCCACTGTTCTTGAGAAATAACGAAATTGTAATTTTTGGGAATCCCCTTCGAATTCCTTGAGGAGTAGGTGATCGCAGTATATCCAGTTTCTGTTTTCCATAGATCTTTCACACTACTCGAAATCTAGATCACCCCTGAAATTTACTGTTCTTGAGAAATTACGGATTTGTAATTTTTGTGACTTCCATTCAATTTCACTGAAGAGAAGGTGAACGTAGTATGTCCAGTTTCTGTTTTCTATAGGTCTTCCACACTACTCGAGAACTAGATCGCCCCTGAAATCAACTGTTTTTGAGAAATAACGAAATTGTAATTTTTCGTTCTACCATTAGAATTTCCTGAGGAGTAGGTGATTGCAGTATGTCCATTTACTGTTTTCTGTAGGTTTCCAGCAGTTCTATTTACCAAGTTAAGAATTTTTTCATATCAAGTTTCACTGTTATTGCGGTCACTTTCTTCTACTAACGCAGAAACATCTTTGACATCTCCAGGGCTCATCCTATAATTCGAAAGACTTTCCTTACGTTCCATTGCCAGGTCAATCTTATTTTCTATAATTCACAACAGTCCAGTATTTAACTTAAAATCACATTCCAGCCAGCAAAGTAAACCCGTTTTCCTATAATGAACAACTGTAACTTACTTATTTTTTCAAGAGTATTCCCTAAACTAATTATGCATATCTTGGGATATATCTATTGATGCTGAGTGAGTCACGTTTGAAATTCAATTCGTATCTTGCGAACCAGGTCACATTTCAAGAATATAGTCTGTGCTACCTTTACCCTATGGATTTGCCAGGTATGAAATATAGAAGATTATTGGAGAATACTTTGTTAGCACTATTCAGTCCTCCTTGATAAATCGTTGATTCAGAACTGATTGGAATGATTGAATAGGAAATTATCGTCTCTTACAACATGTTCTACTAATGAGGAATTTGATTCGCTAATGAGGTTCCCTACAACTTGAAATATTCAAAGATCTGAAAATTCGACGACCTGAATATTTTTCTTTATATAGGATCAACTATGTTGGCTGATGAGTTTGTGATTGTTGGAGAAACTTTAATTCAGAAATTATCGTCTAACAAAAATTTTCTTGAACTTGAAAATATACAGTCATTTCAATTTCGGTGTGAAAGAAAATGGGGTAGTAACGAAAATCTTTCAAATCAGTCCCAATCAGAATAAAGCAAGTTCTGTACAATGATATTGCCTAGGCATACTCCATTTTCAACGAGTTCAGATAATACTCTGAAACTTGTCAGTCGATGTGAGATAAACCATGAATTGCAAAGAATTGTAAAGAGAAAATGTATTTGATACAAATCAAACGTTCGAAACAGAATATGCATTAACAATAAATCAACGAATCAATAATAAATCAACAAAATGAAGAATATTAATTTCAAATGTTTCTCTCCACACCATTTTAATAGATCCACCAATGCACTTTTTAATGTAGGAAAGTCACTCTAGGAAAGAGTTCTATACCTAAGCAAACCGTAATCTCATCAGATCAATCGTTCAGATCAAAAATCCTTAAGCAGAAGAACGAGTAGGCCAAGATGAGAACCCTGGGGTAAACAGACTCAGGCATATACTCTCAAGAGCAAAAGCGCTCTACACACGTCTAGTTTATATCCACATCCGATGTTGCTCTCTGATTTCAAGGAACTTTTGTAGTCTGTATATGACTTTTTGATTGTTGGAAAGGAGAGTTAAGATGCTGGCTGAACAATCTTCAGAGTCGATACCATGACTGACTTAAAATCTTCACGGATTTTCCATATTTAAAAAATGACATATTATTTCTTCCCTCTAGTGAAAATCAAAGTTCTTACTCCAAACATTTACATTTACAAAAAAAAAGTAACTCAAGAGAATGTTTCTCTATTATAATGTTCATTAAATCCTACCATTTTTCGAATAGGGAAATTATGAATGATGAGGCATCAGCGTATTTATTACTTAACAGTTCGAAATCTTTTATCTAATCCCTTAATTCCCTTAGCATAATTCGTTTTATCAAGAATCAGATTCCATCTTATTGCCAACTATTAAAACTATAGTGTATTTCCTTCTTTGAGTAATTTTGCTACCACTGTCTTACGTAATTAACAATTTTAATGCATACCCTGCGAGACTAACCAGTTCTTAACCACTGAAAGAATAAACAGGGTGATAGCTTAGCTTTTTCCCGCACGTTCCCGCAGTTAACCATCAAACCCTCTAGTTTACGATGGAGTTTTTGCATCGTTTATGCGCAATTATTGATGTTTATGTACAGCGTCTCTTCTCGGGGCTCGGTTTCGAGGTGCTGACTCTTGCCTCCTTCCAGACGCTAATGGTAACCTGGACCCAGAGGCTCCCCCAGCCAATTATGGAAGAAGAAGATCGAGGGCGGTGCTCTACCAGCTCAGCGGCCACTATAAACCTGTCAAGATGAAGACGAAACTGAAACTCAATAATGTAAGTGAATCAATCTGGTATTTCGTTTTTTGAGATTATTACTTACTCTGTATAGTCAAGATTTCATGAACTATTTTTGCCCTTGACTCTTATTAAGCGAATTCTCAGTATATATATTCTTTTGAAGTTTAAAATATTTAGGTAGCAAACAATAAAGCATATAGATTCGGCGTATGACATAAAAGTCTAGGGAAAAAACCCTAGTAAAAAAAACCGTGGCTCCCCGCCTAAAATACTACTACTAAAATAAGCTGGACTATATTTGAGGGACTTCTTTCATCAATAGTGGTCTTCTATTAAAAAACACAGAAACTTCAGAATGAATAAGAATCCGACAGGACATCAGCCTGAAGAAGTCTGTATAAAATCTTTATCGCAGACCTTATAAAAAAAAAGAAATTAATGGGTGAATCTTTTGTCAAGAACCGTGAATTTTTTAATTGGAACTCTTTCACGAATAAGAAACATTCTGAGTTGTTATCTATTTTACAACATCCCGGACGGGCTTGATATCTTTTGGGTTGCGAATATTTAATAAGCAAAAAATTAATCTCAGCCAATTTAATTACGGCGTTCCGTTTAAACCACCCCTTTCGACTAAACAGGACTATTAACTAAGGATTTTAATATTTTATCTTTCCCCCATTTTAGCAGATATGGGTTGGGGATCCATCTTCATGTTGTATAACTTTTGATGTTAGGACTGCAAGTAGATGACTTGAAGGATCGTCGGCGTTGGAAACTAGACTAGGATACTGTAGAAAACTCGTCAATATACAGGGTCTTTCACGAGAACCTCACCCATATTTACACGGGAAACTACTGAACGTATTTTCATGAAATTGATTTTTCGAATAGGAAATTATGAATGATGAGGCATCAGCGTATTCATTACTTAACAGTTCAAAATCTTTTATCTAATCCCTTAATTCCCTTAGCATAACTCGTTTTATCAAGAATCAGATTCCATCATATTGCCAACTATTAAAACTATAGTGTATTTCCTTCTTTGAGTAATTTTGCTACCACTGTCTTACGTAATTAACAATTTTAATGCATACCCTGCGAGACTAACCAGTTCTTAACCACTGACAGAATAAACAGGGTGATAGCTTAGCTTTTTCCCGCACGTTCCCGCAGTTAACCATCAAACCCTCTAGTTTACGATGGAGTTTTTGCACCGTTATGCGCAATTATTGATGTTTATGTACAGCGTCTCTTCTCGGGGCTCGGTTTCGAGAGGTGCTGACTCTTGCCTCTTCCAGACGCTAATGGTAACTTGCCTGGACCCAGAGGCTCCCCAGCCAATTATGGAAGAAGAAGATCGAGGGCAGTGCTCTCACCAGCTCAGCGGCCACTATAAACCTGTCAAGATGAAGACGAAACTGAAACTCAATAATGTAAGTGAATCAATCTGGTATTTCGTTTTTTGAGATTATTACTTTACTCTGTATAGTCAAGATTTCATGAACTATTTTTGCCCTTGACTCTTATTAAGCGAATTCGCAGTATATATATTCTTTTGAAGTTTTGGCTTAAAATATTTAGGTAGCAAACAATAAAGCATATAGATTCAAGCATTATATGACATAAAAAGTCTAGGAAAAAACCTAGTCAAAAAAACCGTGCCTCCCGCCTAAAATACTACTACTAAAATAAGCTGGACTATATTTGAGGACTTCTTTCTTCAAGAGTGGTTTTCTGTTAAAAAACACACAAACTTCAGAATGAATAAAGAATCCGACAGGACATCAGCCTGACGATGTCTGTATAACATCTCCATCGCAGACCTTAAAAAAAGAAATGAATGGGCGAATCCTTTGTCAAGAACCGTGAATTTTTAATTGGAACTCTTTCACGAATAAGAAACATTCTGAGTTGTTATCTATTTTTACAACATCCCGGACAGGCTTGATATCTTAGGGTTGCGAATATTTAATAAGCAAAAATTAATCTCAGCCAATTTAATTACGGCGTTCCGTTTAAACCACCCTTTCGACTCAACAGGACTATTAACTAAGGATTTTAATATTTTATCTTTCCCCCATTTTAGCAGATATGGGTTGGGGATCCATCTTCATGTTGTATAACTTTGGATGTGAGGACTGCAAGTAGATGAAAGGATCTTCGGCGTTGGAAACTAGAATATGAGACTCATCGACTACTGTAGAAAACTCGTCAATATATATATACTATCAGGTTTAATTTCAGTTACCATAATTTTTGGATCAACCCTTCTATGTATGTCAGATTCGTTCAGTGAACTTGGGTGCTGGCTGCTACATAATATGTGATGGCTGTGATTATTTCTGACAATTGACTTTTCATTGTAGCCCCCTGTTAGTGATTTCTCAGGAGTGCACTCTAAATTTTATTTCTTCGAAATTTATAAATTTGGAGTCTTGCCTTAACTCCAAATCATTCATAAAGATGCCAATAATAAGCCTTACAAATATCTGGGCTTCCTGCAGCAATAAGAAATCAACCATACAGCAATAAATACTAAACTTTTAGAGATTTCCGAAGATGCGCAAGAGCTGTTCTCAGAACTGACTGGAATGCAGGTAATAAGATAAATGCACAATGTAGTTAATAGGTCCGCCACAGACGTGGAAGCGGCTGCTAGGATACTCCGAGTCCTAATGGAGAAACATAGAATGCTACATCCGAACTTAGCCATAGAGGGTGCTAACTTGCCAAGATCGAAGGAAGGTAGAGGTATAATGAACATCCAGAAGTATAAACTATGAGAATATATAACTCTAAAAGGCACTCAAATCTGTATGCGAAGCTTACAGTTACAAACCCCGCTGTGGCTGACCCTCTTGGGTTTTAATAGAAAAATTTGTTTATGCCGATAACATTGCTATTGCTTACCAACATTCGGATTTCCATACTCTGGAAAACATACTGTCATCTGATTTGGAAATTTAAAAATATTATTCTATTGAGTGGTGATTATGTCCAAATCCCAACAAAACAGAGGTATCTTGTTTCCATCTGAATAATCATGAAAATATAGGAAATTAGCTGTAACTTATAATGATTCTCCTATCGAACATAATCTCTATCCAAAATACTTAGGAGTTAAATTAGATTCATCTCTCAATTACAAGGCTCATTTAAATGATCTGAGCCTAAAACTGAAAACTAGGAATAATATTGTTCAGAAATTAGCTGGATCGTCTTGGGGTGCTGATGCTTCCACTCTTCGTACAGCATCTCTAGCCCTAGTCTTTGCTGCAGCTGAGTATTGTTGCTCGATCGAGGGCGGTGCTCTACCAGCTCAGCGGCCACTATAAACCTGTCAAGATGAAGACGAAACTGAAACTCAATAATGTAAGTGAATCAATCTGGTATTTCGTTTTTTGAGATTATTACTTACTCTGTATAGTCAAGATTTCATGAACTATTTTTGCCCTTGACTCTTATTAAGCGAATTCTCAGTATATATATTCTTTTGAAGTTTTGGCTTAAAATATTTAGGTAGCAAACAATAAAGCATATAGATTCGGCGTATGACATAAAAGTCTAGGGAAAAAACCCTAGTAAAAAAAACCGTGGCTCCCCGCCTAAAATACTACTACTAAAATAAGCTGGACTATATTTGAGGGACTTCTTTCTTCAAGAGTGGTCTTCTATTAAAAAACACACAAACTTCAGAATGAATAAGAATCCGACAGGACATCAGCCTGACGATGTCTGTATAACATCTCCATCGAAGACCTTAAAAAAAAAGAAATGAATGGGTGAATCCTTTGTCAAGAACCGTGAATTTTTTAATTGGAACTCTTTCACGAATAAGAAACATTCTGAGTTGTTATCTATTTTACAACATCCCGGACGGGCTTAATATCTTTAGGGTTGCGAATATTTAATAAGCAAAAAATTAATCTCAGCCAATTTAATTACGGCGTTCCGTTTAAACCACCCCTTTCGACTCAACAGGACTATTAAGTAAGGATTTTAATATTTTATCTTTCCCCCATTTTAGCAGATATGGGTTGGGGATCCATCTTCATGTTGTATAACTTTGGATGTTAGGACTGCAAGTAGATGACTTGAAGGATCGTCGGCGTTGGAAACTAGACTAGGATACTGTAGAAAACTCGTCAATATACAGGGTCTTTCACGAGGAACCTCACCCATATTTATACGGGGAAATACTGAACGTATTTACATGAAATTCAGCACTTATAAGTATTTCACGATGCTGATGAAATCTAAAATATTTTCAAGGCATGAGCACCTCCGGTTTTTTCGGAAATGACGTCAACTTCCGTTTTTCAAATTAGAACACCATTTTTTTATTGCAGAAATAGATTCCTTAGAAAATTTCAAGTTATTTTGATGTAACAATTTTCAGTTTTGGTCGGAAAATTCTCTCTGAGCGGAAAAATTCGAAAAAAAAATCGAAAATAGAGCTCCGCTGAAACAAGAATAACTTCGAGGTTTTTGGATGGAAAATTTTCATTTTTGGGATTTTTCAAGATGTGAGATTGATGTATCCACTTTAAAAATCGAAATCGCGATTCATGATACAGGGGGTGAAACAATGGCTTTCAAAGTTAGGGATGACAAAATCGTGAAAAATCAATTTTTTCAAATTAGAACCCCGTTTTTTGAGGGCAGATATTGAATTTACGTTAAAAAATAATGTGAGTGTATGCATCACACCCTTGCCCTAAAGTGGATATTTTCTGAGTTATTCACAAAAAACTGTTTATCGTCTTGAATTTTCAGCTATTTCTTTTCCCTTCACGCCAAAAAGATGAATTTTTAGGAACTGTTACTTAAACCATGTTTCAGATTTTACTACCCTAATATGCAAGAGAAAAAAGTTACAGGTTGTTCCTAGATAGATGGCGAATTTGGATTCGAATTTGTATCGGAAACCTCTTTATTTCAACTATTCGGTCATCGGTTTTCTCTCCAGTGATAAATAAATAATTCCTTATGAACCATATGCAAAAACTTTCTATGTTTTACATTCTTTTTTTCAATGATAGATATCATTAATTACATCTGCCAAATTCCTCTTTATTCAGTAGCATTTTGTGTTTACTATTAATTTGGTGATAATTCGTATTAAGTTATAAAATCGATCACTATGCCTAATTTTACCAATGAAGATTATTTAAATCTCATTCTACTTCATGGAGAATGTAATAAAGTTGTAGATAGAACGATTCGACTGTTCATTGAGAGGTTTCCTGACCGACCCAGACCAACGAGAGATACCATTAACAGAACCATGACAAACTTGAGAAATGTCGGATCTTTCGTTAAAAAAACTATACACAGAGAAAAAGTGTAGTAGAAGATGAGAACAACGAAATTACAGTTCTTGCATATTTTTGTGTGAATCCTCAAAATTCTCTCAAAGATGCCGAGATTGCTCTCGGATTATCTCAATCGAGTGTTTGGAGAATATTAAAAACATAAAATGCACCCATATAAATTCAATAGGGTACGGCATTTGAAGGAAACTGATTTCGTCAGAAGAACAGAGTTTTGCGAAGCTATGATGATTCGATTTCAAGAGAATGGACTGTATAATTTGGACAGATGAATCTAAATTCACAAAGAATGGTTCTTTCAATAGGCATAACAGTCATTATTGGGATGAAGAGAACAACCACCACTTCAGACAATGGAACTTTCAAGAGACCTGAAGTTTCAATGTTTTTTGCGGCATCAAAAATAATGCAATTCTCGATGATCACATTTATGATGGGACTTTAACTGGTAAGATAGAACACTACACATGTTTGAATTATTGCAGAAATGCGTTCAGGTTTGTTTAGATTTTTAGATTCATAGTTTTGAAAGTCAATTTGGTTTTTAAACAGATCTCTTCCTCCCGATGAAATAAGAAGAGCAACGCACGAAGCATTCCTGAGACGTATAAATAAATGTCTAGAAATTAACGGTCAAAACTTTGAGCATCTTCTCTAGTTATAACTGCGAGAGTTTGCCATGGTTCTTCTAATAGTAACTTGAAGTCGGTTTCAAGAAGGGGTGAAAAATCTACAGCATGGTTCAAATAACAGTTCCTGAAAATTTCATCTTTTTGGCGTGAAGGGAAAAGAAATAGCTGAAAATTCAAGACGAAAAACAGTTTTTTGTGAATAACTCGGAAAATATCCACTTTAGGGCAAGGGTGTGATGCATACACTCACTTTATTTTTTAACGTAGATCTGCCATAAAAAAATGGGGTTCTAATTTGAAAAAATTGATTTTTCACGATTTTGTCACCCCCTGTATCATGAAACGCGATTTCGATTTTTAAAGTGCATACATCAATCTTACATCTTGAAAAATCCCAAAAATGAAAATTTTCCATCCAAAAACCTCGAAGTTATTCTTGTTTCAGCGGAGCTCTATTTTCGATTTTTTTTTCGAATTTTCCCGCTCAGAGAGAATTTTCCGACCAAAACTGAAAAATGTTACATCAAAATAACTTGAAATTTTCTAAGGAATCTATTTCTGCAATAAAAAAATGGTGTTGTAATTTGAAAAACGGACGTTGACGTCATTTCCGGAAAAACCGGAGGTGCTCATGCCTTGAAAATATTTTAGATTTCATCAGCATCGTGAAATACTTATAAGTGCTGAATTTCATGAAAATACGTTCAGTAGTTTCCTGTATAAATATGGGTGAGGTTCCTCGTGAAAGACCCTGTATATAACATCTTTGCGGAGCATGCAACAGAGTTGCGAACCGTGAATACACAAGTTTGGTTATCAACAACTAACCCGAAACACGTTACATCTTGAGGATCTAACCTCTGTATTACAGGTGTCAGCCAGAGAGAGTCCTTGATTATGAAAGCTCTAGATTATACTGGAACCGGCCTGTATAGCCTGACCTTATCTTGAAGGACGAGAAACGAAAAAGAATTCAAGTGATTGATGTAAGCAAACCCTAGGACCATAATATTCGAAGTGCATATGGCCAGAAAGTCAACAAATACTCTGAGCTCGCTGAAGAAATGAAAGACTTGTTGGGGTATGACTCAGTTATCATCCATCCAGTAGTCACATGGCTACAGGGTTTCTTTACGAGAAGTCGAAACACCATCTGACCCTTATGTACATAGAAAGGGCATTACCACGTATGCAGAACACCCCGTCACAATCGTGAACATTGATCTACTTAGATAAGCCAATTCAAACCCACCACAAGGGTTGCGAAAACAAAAAGAAAGAAATAATTATGACAAAGATGCTAGTCCCCATTCCGTATAAAAAAACCAGTTATGGCAATGTTTATTGAATGAGCTATCTTACCATACCATAATCTACTGGGTTTCCCACTTGAGATGAGAAACTATAGTAGTCAGTTTCCTGTATTATAATAATTAGAAAAGTACTAGTAAGCCAGTAGATCAATAGGCCAGTAGATCTATGGGCCAATAGATCCATAAGCCAGTAGTTGAATAGGCCCATAGATCAATATAGACCATAGATCATAATGGACCATAGATCAATATAGACCATAGATCAATACATCAGTGAAGCGCGCAGAAACACGAAACACGTCAAAAAACCCGTTGAAAGCGAAAACACATTAAAGAACTGGAAAAAAACGAAGAAACGTTAAAAAAATACGGAAGAATCCGAAGAAACATGAAAAAAACCGAAGTTACACGAAAGAAACCGAAATTACACGAAACAACGCGAGAAAACACGAAAGAATCCCAAGTAACACAAATAATCCAAAAGAACCTGAAAAAAATCCGAAAGAATACATATAACTTGAAAGCGCGCGAAAAAACTCGAAAAAAAAAAACGCGAAACACCCCGGAGAAATACAAAAAAACCGAAAGCGCGCAAAAAAACAAAAGTACTCGTAAAGCGCACACCACGTATATCACTCGATCGTAAACTCATTGTAAATTGCACACCCTGTATGACATTATATCGAAATCAGCTCCCATTCGCGAGAAAACATAATAACTTGAAGAAAAATACATATGAGACACCCAGTATACAATTGATTAGCAGTGAAAAAAAAAAACCAAAAGAATATCGTTGCAACTCCATCTATTCGAGTTCAGTGGATACCACGAAGGAAGTATCCAAATTATTCTATGGAGCTCCTATGTAACACCCCGTATATGAATCGAAAATAATCTTTTTTCCATAAAAAAAAACCCGAAGGAACACAAAAAACTTGAGAGCTCGCAAAAACAGAAGAACTTCTAAAGTGCACCCCCCGTATATCACCCGATCGCAAATTCATTGTAAATCGCACACCCTGTATGACATTTTACCGAAATTGGCCTCCACACGTGAAAAAAAAATGAAAACTTTAAGAAAATGCATATGGGATACCCGGTATATAATTGATTCGTAGTGGGTGCTTTTATCATAAAAATCAAACCGAAAAAATATTTTTAACTCTACCGTTTCAAGCTCAGTGCATTCCACGAAGAAAGAACCCGACCAAACACGAAAAATTTCAAATTTATTCTTCCTACCCCCTGTATATTCACACGGAATGCGACTTGCGCAAACTTAACCGTGCATTCTCTTAAATTCGCCTCACTTATAGAAAGGGATGTAGATAATTACTCTCTTCTATGGCGTGATCTGTGATCAGTATCAAAACAATGATCGCTTTTGGCAGATTCTATAAAATTGATTTCTTAAGCAAAAGAATTGAATAGTTTTTGAATGTACAGAATAATATGATTATTTTCTGACCATATAAATACCTTGGAAGCCTCTGTTAAGCAATTATATAACCCAAAATTTTAACCCCGGATGTTGTTTACAATCTGGCAATCCAAATCGATTGCATTGATAATTCTTTCAGAGGGATATATTATTGACTCAAAATAAAGGAAATAAATCAATCATTATGAAAGCCAAATAGATATAATATTACCCTTAACGGTCCGTTTCGATCGATTTTTTACTTGAAAAACCTAATGTCACAAGTCTTTGTAACAGCACGGAATGAAATGACGTAAACAAACAAAGTCCCTACCTTCAAAGAATGCGCAGCGATAAGTAGACCCATTACTTTCACGTTATTATTTCGGTGTAGAAAGGAGGAAAAATTTAAAAATCATATTGGGAATCTTGAAAATCTTGACGATTATCCATATTTAATGTCGAACATTAGAAATAAAAATATTTTAGACACGGATTTTGACGTTTTTTGGAGGAAGTTATGATAATCTGTGGTCCTTGAGAATTTTATCGTAGACGTCAAAATTACCGATTTTCGCAAGGTTTTTTCGTTAATTTCCATTTCGAGTTGGAGAAATAAGACACGCCTGTTAGGTCCGGTGGTTATGGAGGAAGCTTTTGCCATTTCTCATGCCGGTCGGAGCGTGCCCGTTTATTCAAACACTTCGCTGCCGTGCGGGACCTTTTGTGAAATCCGCATTTTTGACGATTTTCCGACGTAATTTTCTCGCACTTTTCGACCACGCGGGATATCCAGTCTTTTCCCACGGATGGGGGGGTTCTTTCTCTAGGTTCTCGCGTGCGGTACACCCGTGGAGCCCGTTTCTCAACACCACCGTTTCCCGTTTTCCAAACACCCTTCGCACCCCGTCGACCTCCGCCAAAAACTTTATGTCCTTCGGTGATCGCTCTCTTATTATTTTAGTATATTGATTAGGATATCGTCGTGAATCAGCTTGTATCTTATAAATACTTAAATATTAGTCGTAAGTTTCTTCCATGTGGTCTTCAAAGCAATAATGCTCGTTCTATTTTACCTTTTTCATTTCCAGAACCTATTGAGTTCTACACCAGCCCCCTGCCTGAATATAAGACTGCTTCAGTGAAAAAGAGTCGGTTTATCATATCCCATTACGGTATGTTCAAAAGCGTCTGGGACTGGCTGATTTTGACGGCCACGTTTTACGTGGCGGTTGTGGTGCCTTACAATGCCAGTTTCACCATAATTGATAGACCTTCAGTGGCGGTAGATGTTTTCGTCGAAGCGCTCTTCATTATAGGTAAGTGTGATTAAATTACGTTCAATTCTCGCTTTATCCGCCTTTTTCAAATTGTATTAATGCGCATCGGGCAAAAATGAAATAAAAGTGAGGAAGGCTGTTTGATTTTGAAATGAAATTACCAATTAATGAACAGTAGTTTCTGAGTGATAAGCTGCTTACGTCGATCGGAAATCAATGGCAACCATTTTGATTTGAGTAATCACTTTAGAGAGAAGTAACGGTAAAGCCAAAAATAGGAATTCAATTTTTGTCAAAGAACTCATTTTTTTGCAGTTACTAGACAATTGAAAATAACTCTGATTTTATGGAATTTAAAGTCTGAGAATTTGTTATTCTGTAATAAAGTCATTTCCAATTACCTGTCTATAGATAATTGAATAGTGAGATTGAGTCAGAACAGGGTAATACGCTTTGTCTACCATTGAACTTCGTAATCCCAGGTCTTTTCACAAATGTCATATTTATTTCTGTATAGTCTTTCTGTACCCGACGGACGCAAAGATATACACTCTCCTTACAGGATTTTGTAAAACTGTGCCACAACCTTGCCGGGGCGTCTCCTACGCGTTGAAATGACACGCTCACAATTTATGCTAGAAGTCCGCCCAAGTTGCGAGAAGGAAATCACAAAAATCGCTCTAAATTCTACAAGAATAATTGAAATCTTCTGAAAATTGGATCCCAGCGGTTTCTTGATCTGTTTTTTTGCTTGTGAAGCCCGAGAAGTTCTGTGGTTTTGAGAAAAGACGGTGGAGGTGGGGTTCAATTTTAAAGAACCACAATTCCTTTACTATTTGAATTGTTCAAATTTGATTTCCCGAAAGTGGTAAACACTAGATTTGATTCTGTAAAGCGGTCGCCAAATCTGTTTATAAATGAAGGTGATGTAAAGGTCCATTATTTTATAGGCCTATCAGCATTTTGCTTAGGTCCTCAAAAATAATAGAAATTGCTTATTGAAGACAAATAATGGAATTCTTTATGAAAACAATATATTATGAGAAAATCAATACGGATATCTGAAGGGAAAATATATAAAAAGAGCAGCTTAAAAATATATTACCAAAATTGTGGACGTTTTCGAAAACAAGAGACTAGCTATAGGAGTATTCCTGAATTTAACTAAAGCCAATGAGATAACTGCAGAGCTTATTAAACTGCTTGACGACAAAGGGGTAACAGTTCTTCACAAATTCTTCAATAGAATATATGAAACCGGTCAATATCCCGCTCAATGGTTGTCATCTACCTTCATACCTTTGCCAAAAAGAATAACGCTAGGAAATGCGAGGATCATAGACTTATCAGCCTTATGTGCCACTCCTTAAAACTGTTCCTCGAGATAATTCATCAGAGAATATTCAGAAAATGTGAGCAAAACATCAGCGACTCGCAATTCGGATTCAGACAAGGCCTGGGAACTCGAGAAGCATTAGTAGCAACACAAGTACTGATACAAAACTGCCACGATCAGCGGAAAGATGTATGCCTATGCTTCATAGACTTCGAGAAGGCCTTTGACAGAGTTCAACATCATAAATTACAAACAATTCTGAGGCAAATGGATATAGACGGCAAAGATATTCGCTGCATTGAAAATCTCTATCTGAAACAATCTGCTCTCATAAAGATCGATGGAGAACAAAGCAATAATGTTGAAATCTGCAGAGGAGTCCGGCAAGGGTGTGTTCTCTCACCTCTGTTATTCAATTTGTATTCTGAGAACATCTTCCAAGGGGCACTTGAGGACGTTGAGAGGGGTATTAAAGTCAACGGAACATGGATTAATAACATTCGCTACGCGGACGACACGGTCTTAATTGCTGACAATATGAATGATCTTCAATACCTTATCGACGTAGTAGGACAACACAGCGAGAGAATGGGCCTTAAAATAAATGCCAAGAAAACAAAATATATGGTCATTACTCGTCAACCAGACAGACTCAATAATGCAAAACTAACATCTGATGGGTCATTAATTGAGCGTGTAAATAAGTTTAAATACCTTGGAGTATGGCTCACTGAAGACTGGACATCTGACCTAGAAATAAAATGTCGTATAGAAAATGCCCGCAACACATTCATAAAATTTAAACGTATTCTTACCAATGCGGACTTTAACCTAAACCTGAGAGTGAGATTTGTGAGATGTTACATTTGGTCGGTGTTACTGTACGGTGTGGAGAGCTGGACACTAAAGGTAGTCACAATGAATAGAATAGAAGCCTTCGAGATGTGGATATATCGCAGAATACTAAAAATCCCATGGACGGCCCGAGTGACCAACGAAAATGTCCTACGAAGAATAAATAAAGAACGTGAATTGCTGCTGACGATCAAAAAAAGAAAAACTGCATACTTAGGGCATATAATGCGAAACCCGAAATACCATCTTCTACAATTGATTATCGAGGGAAAGATTGAAGGAAGGAGAGGAATGGGAAGAAAGAGGATGTCATGGCTACGTAACATAAGACAGTGGACGGGCTTGCGAACAATGGAAAGCCTAATACATACAGCTAGAGACGGGATAGAAATGAATCGTGTGGTCGCAAACATTCATTAGTGAATATGCATTAGAAGAAGAAGAAGAATGACTGTTTAGATAGCGATAAGTTGATCCAGAAATTAGAACTTTACGGTATAGGAGGTGAAGTGCTTTAGAGGGTAAAATATTTTTCACATGTAGGACACAAATGGTCTGGAGATGTTTTTCGGGGCATACCACAGGGAAGCATTGCAGGTCCATTATTCTTCATATTTGATTTTAATGATTGTGAAACATACACAGCCTGAGAGTGAAGAAGAAATAACAATGAACAATACAGAATATGCACAAGACACAGAATCATAAGAAGGGAGTATAACTACAGTTAACTATGCTGATGATAAAAATTGATAAAACACATTCAGAAATTGAAAGATTGGGCGAATTCGCCAATGATACTCTGCACAATATGAATTAGTTGCTTCAACAAAGTTTTTAGGAATATTCATAAACCAAAATCTGAAATGGACTATACATCAAGGAAAAGTCACGCCTTTCATCTATGGTCGGAGAGTTATGTCCAGGTATATCAACAACAAATAACTGATGATGGTATACTATACGATGGTAGAAGCAAAGGTGAGAAGTGGAATTACATTCTATAGATGAGGAAATATAAAACAATTGTTTGTAATACAGAAAAAAATGTCTGAATTATCAATAACATGACAGGACATAACAAATTATGTAGGGGCAAGTTTAAAAAGATGGGAATATTAATATTGAATGCCATGTATGTCCAAGGATGTATACTTTTTGTTAGGAGTATTCAAGAACCTTTCAAAAAATACGAAAATAAGAAAGCTTCCAATGAAATAAGGAATACAGATTACATTTACCCAAAATATAGTTTGATAACTTCATAGAGACAGATGGCATATAGATGCATAAAAATTTATATTTCACTATCAATGAGAAAACTATTCACTGAATGTAGGGTGATTATAAAATAAAAGGCTGTTTTTATTTTTATTAATCGTTGAAATATTTCATAGAAATCGGTCAGCGATTTCTATGACAATGAAATGTTATATGACATTTTTGGGAGAAACCACAAACCAACAAGACGCTCTATTTATCGTGGAATGAATGATTTCAACAAAGGAGAACCTGTAGCTGATAGGTTCAAGGGTGAACCACAACGTACTTCAAAATTCTCTGAAGGAATTACCACTGTTCAAGAAAAATTTTAAAACAATCCAACAACCTCAATTTGACTCCTTGCTCTTGGGCTTGGACTTCGAAGAACAACTTCGGCCACAATTTTGCAAAAGGATGTTCACACTATTTACGCCAATAGGATGTTATAGCTTACCCATGATGGCCCCGATTTTCAGAAAAGAATCATTATGAGTGACGAGGCTCATTTCCATTTTAATGGATATGTAAATAAACACATTAGTTGGTTCTGGGCAATAAAAAACCCTCACATGTTTCATCAGTCACCTTTGCATTTATTTTAACAGACATTCTGGTGTAAAATTTGGTAACGAGGAATTATTGGACTTTATTTTTTTCAAAATTAAAACGGCGTAACGGTAACTGCCAATGGGGAGGGATATCGTGATATAATTGAAAACTTTTAAACCCATAACTGCATTCCTTATACTCGATTAACATGTTTTATCAATAAGACGGTACCACATCGCATTCAGTGGAATTACTTAGGAGATCTCTTCGCACATCAAGTTATTTAAAGAAATATATTGTGGATTATGGATTACAATATTTAGTTAGCAAACAATAAAGCATATAGATCTGGGGTTAGTGACGGGGTGTCATAAAATTTGGCGTATGACATAAAAGTCTGGAGAAAACCCCATTAAAAAAACCCTGGCCTTCAGCCTAAGTGTGAAAGTACAAAAATAAGCTGAAAAATATATAAGGGACTTCTTTCTTCAAGAGTGGTTTTCTACTGATGGAGACAGATACTTCTTAACATAGTTTGAATTTATAACCCACAAGAAAGAATCGGAAACATCATGAATAGCCCTAAAGCCATCTTGATATTTATATATGGGACAACTATTGATGAGATGAGGTATTGTTTCTTCAGCTTCTCCACACCTATATTTTTCATGATTATTCAGATGGAAACAAGATACCTCTGTCTTGTTGGGATTTGAACATAATCGCCACTCAATAAAATAATCAGATAACAGTACGTTTTCCAGAGTATGGATATCCGAATGTTGGTAAGCAATAGCAATGTCGTCAGCATAAACAAATCTCTGAGATTATGTAGTGGGTAAATCACTCAGATATAAATTGAAAAGTAAAGGAGCTAAAACTGATCCTTGAGGAAGACCGTTTTTCAATGTTTTTTGAAATTGCTACTCTTATTGTCAATAAAAGCACGAAATCTTCTTTCAGATAACATATTTTCTGATATAATCGTACCATTTTCCCACACTTCAGATGGGTATAGAGTTTGAAAATTAATCCATCTTTCCACACAGTAGGGATGGGACATCATCATCGATGTTTTTCAAACATCGATATTTCAGTATCGATGTCGATGTTTTTACCATCGATGTTAATTGATTTCATCATCGATGCTGACATCGATGTTGCGGATAGAATACTCAACATCGGTTTCTCCATGTTTCACATATATATTTATGGAAATTCAGCGATTGAATCAGTTTTCAGTCAACTAGGTATATTTTTATACCAGGATGATATATATATATTATTCAAAATCATGAATATGACTTGTCAAAAATTGACGAAGAAAACAGCGCCGTACTCAAAATGAAGTGTACAATGAAAATATGAGAAAATATACCCATTTTACCATCAAATATTAAAAAAATAGTCCAATTTCTGTCTACCTTTAAATATTTGTGACCTTCTCTTTGGTTCAACTGATGCCCATCCAAAAATATTCCATACTGAAAAAAATAGAATTTCATATCCTCAATGATATGCAAACAAGAACATGATTCCATATTTTATTGTCACCCTGTATAGACAGATGGGTGAATATAGTCGTTACAGTTTTGGTTCACGTCAGGAGAAAGTTATATTCGGGTTTTACCGCAATTTTGTGTTATTGAATGTTTTGGAATCGGTCGTATATTATACAGGGTGTCAATTAATTACTTGTACAAACTTTAAGGGGTTAAACGTTGCGTAATTTTAAAATTAAAAAGTTCATATGAACGGCTTTATTTCAGAGATAGAGGGCGTCCAGAAATTAATTTTACTTAATTTTTTTGTTGTCCAGTTTACACTAATTTGATGATAGTGATATGTGATGTACTAAATCAACATGGTATGACACAAAAAAATATATTTTGTTGAAGTGTTTAATCGTAGAAAATTCTATAAAACGGTAAGAACTTTATTGACATTCAATTTATTTTATTTATTTATTTCACCAGTTTGAATAACATACTAAAAATAGATTTTAATATACATTTAATTTATTCGGATATTTGATTGAGTTGGAAGTTAAAATTTTTTTTGTACTTTCATTCAACTTTATACTGTACTTATAATTGTGATTTCATCGTGCCCCTTTTTTTCAATATCAGAATTTTCAGTAGACATTGAAATTATTTCTGATATATTGGGAAACTATCGTTAAATCATTATGAATGATTGATATACGTAAGTATAATTAAAGTGTTAAAACACCGATGTTTACAAATATCGATGTTCAATTAACGATGTTCAGTTAACATCGATGGTACAGTTCGATGTTATCATCGATGTTAAACATCGACGAAAACCTATCGATGTCCCATCCCTACCACACAGTGTCATATGCCGAAGATAAATCAATGAAATGAAAGCAGCTCCTGTTTTCAACTATCATCGAAGCCTGATTCTATGAAAGTTGTAAGGCTGGGAACCTGATATGAACAATTTTTGTTTTTCCTAAAGAAATATTAATGTTGAATGGTCTTTATGGTCACCTGATTTGAATGTTTCGGAACTTCTTTTAGTGGGGATATCTGAAAAGCAAGTTTTATGCATACAAATCAAAAATGATATTAATGAATTGCTTCGTCAAAATGGCTTGCATTTGGGAGGCTAACAGAGGGGGACATTTGTCTGATATTGTATTTACACTAACCTGCGAATATTGAATAACACATTTATCAATATAAAATCCATTTATATTCTTTTAGTTGAAAATTATTAACAATCAGTGTATTATACCTTCCTCGCGGACTCCCTGTATTTGTGTTCATTTTTTCTTTTAACTTCATTGGAATATTTCATCTTATTAATTTCTTCTTGATGTAATGAATGAACATAGATTAAAAAAAATATATTATTATTTGAAAGAATGATTTGAGCGTTCACGTGAATTACTACATATGTGTTACTTCTTCTGCGATCTTAAAAATTTTCTCGATGCTGATCGATCTAACAGAATAATCCACAATATTCTAATCTGAAGCAGACGTTGTGGGTGGTTTTTTCCGAGCCCTTCCCGAGAAAATGGGCTTTATGAGATTTGCCTTCCATCAATTTGCAATAACTCACGATGAGCATTAAACCCTCTTGAATATTCAAAGTGTCTCCTGTATATTTAATGAATCATTTGTTAACATTTTGGAGCCTCTCAGTGAAATGAAAAGGAAGTAATAGAAAGTCTGGAAGAATCTTCTAATATTCTATCGCGAAATCTGTTTAAATGAACTCGGGGTCTTTCATATTCCATCAAGCTCAGAGCGGATATGAAAGAATTTTCCACGGAATATATTTAGAATAGAATTCAATGATCCTGCTTTCTGTTATCTGAAATGATTTCATATGAATTTTAACAAAGGGAGAATAAAAAATTTTATAAAAAAGTATCTGCCAATATTTTTTTCTAACACCATCTAGTAATTCCTATTATTTCCTCTTGGGGAGAAAACAAGAACTCAATAGACTATGTATGTAACGCAAATTGTAATTGTGTGACTTATCTCTTTCAGATATCTGTTTGAATTTCCGTACCACATTCGTGAATAGAAAGGGTGAAGTCGTCTCTAATGGAAAGCTAATATCCGTTCATTATCTCAAAACTTGGTTCCTTGTAGATTCACTGGCAGCGTTGCCTTTCGACCTTCTTTATGTGCTTTATGGAGAGGACGTGAGTATTACATTTTTATGGGATTTTTAGTGTTTTGGTAATGAAAATTTTCAACATGAGGTTTTTGCATTTACCCTTCGTAACATACACAACTGAAGGTTATCCCTTGAGTTTAAGGCGACTCAATGGGGTAAAACGAACATACGTAACCTTTTAACACAATCAATAATCTCTTTTAACTCTTTGGAAATGTAGAATTAGTCTTGTTCGTTATTATTTTTTCATTCTTTATTATATACATATAATCTGGATGACAGAATTCCATATAATTGATATGTTAGCTGGGGTTGGTGACGGGGTGCCATATAATTCGGTGTATGACATAAAAGTCTAGGGAAAATAACCCCAGTAAAAAAAAAGCCCTGGTTCCCCGCATAAGTATTGTTATGTGTACAGAAAAAAGCTTAAATATATTTGAGAGACTTTCTTCAAGAGTGGTCTTCAAGTAATAATCAGAGAGGCTTCTTCAAGTTTCACATATCGAATCTGAAAATAAAAAGACAAAAGCAGAAAAAAAAACTGAATACCGAATATACATATCAAATTTGTTTAGAATTTATAACTCACTCCAAGGAAGAATCTGAAACATCATGAATAACTTTATTAACTCGGCTATCGTCCATTGCCATTAGATTAGGAAAGAAAAACTATTGGGAATTTTGGACACTATTAAATTATCTATTGTTAAACTTGTGACAATGCCAACGTTTCGAAACAGACTTCGTTTCCTCTTCAAAACTGCAAATAAACAAATAATACATTACAAGACATACAATATGATACAACACGAAAATAAATTACCTAGTTACGATGAAACAAATATTGTACGCTTTTTAAAACATTCAGACATTTTCTAAGAAGACAAAATTTTTCTAGAGGGCAGGTACACAACGTAAACATCTGCCTCATTAATTTCTATATGCATGACAATGACAATTAACATAAGGTAACAAAACATTTACATAGAATGGACTCAACACTATTTACGAGGCCATCTATCACTTATTACTTTCTTATTATATTTTTATAGATCGTGCTTAGATGTTGAACATCTTCTCTATGATTTACAGTGTGATTTCGTTTTATATGAATCATCTCGCTTATGTTACGTCTATAACCAACCTGTTCTCTATCAAGAATTTGTACATTTTCAAAGTTAAATTTATGGCCCATAGTCATTTGATGTAAAGTTAGAGCAGTTTTGTTATAATTCGCAATATTCTCACTATCATATTTATGTTGCTTAATTCTATCTCGTAAATATTGTCTTGTCTGGCCAATATAACACTTCTCAATTAGCACAGGGTATCTTGTAAACTACTCCCGATTCTAAATTATAAGGTGTTCTGAATTTTAAATTTGTGAAGAATCTCTTTGTGTTGGATAAATTATAAAGAGCACACTTGACTTTCAACTCCTTAAATATTTTATTAATTCTGTGAGAAAGACCCGGTAGATATGGAAACTTCAAGTAAGAAGAAACGGTCGTGTTAGAAGAAACATTAACTGTGCGACTTACGTTGGATGTGTGTTTATTTATTATTCTCTTGACTAAGTATGTGGGATAGTTATTCTGTTTTAAAATGTTTTCAACTTTATTTAAGTTCTTCCCATGAAACTTTTCGTTGCTTAGTTTTAAAGCTCTTTTTAGTAAATTCTCTATTATATTAGTTTTTTGTTGCATGCTATGGTTACTGTGAAAATTTATGCATCTGTTTGTACTTATTGGTTTAGTATACCAGTCAGTAACAATACTGGAGTTTTCTCTAATTCTCAATAAATCTAAGAAAGGTAAACTATTATTCTTTTCTACATTTGCCCCAAAATTTTATAAATCGTTTGATTGAAAGTATGCCTCGTAGGGTAGAATGCTTGAGGTGTTCCCTCACAGCACACTGTTTCTATAGTATAAAACATGACATGACATAGCTTTTCACGCGAATGACAAATTACAGAACGGCATTCGAAAAAACTGTTTTGATCATCTATAATAAGAGACAAAAAAAATAAAATTTGAGAACATACAAATATGATAGTGGCGTTTCTCTGCTATTGAAGGGACAAGGACAAAATCTATTATTATTATTATAACAGCTCTGTGCATCAGTTTAATGTACTAGTAACGTACTGGCAAATTCTTATGAAGTACTCTTGCATTCGAGAACAGCAGGAATAGAATTATTTTCAGTGAAGTTTACTATTCTCTAATTTTACCAACTTTTATCGTGAATATGGATTCAAAACAATATGGGTCCTATAAAGGAACCTTGTGGAACACTAGTTATCAGAGATCTGAACTCAGAATAAGATTCCCCCAGAAACTTCTTCAGGAAACATTTGTTGACAGATTTCTAAACTAAGCCTCATTCAGAATCGAATTATAGCTGGTGGAATAAAAACGAATTTCATCACAAAATTATTACTTCGTCAGTGTGTTGAGGAACCCATTCGGTGATGCTTTATTGCAGTAGTTTCCCTCAGCTCTCCCGGTTTATAACCTCAAAACGATGTCGTTCAAGCGATTCCCACAAGCTAATCCAATATCAGTAATAGATAGCCGTGAGGTATTCAACGCAAGAAAATTATCCTAAACCAACCTGGTGGCAAGGTAACAAATAATTACCTAACAGAAACGATGTGAACCGTTGTGGCACATTAACTTTCAATTTCGACTGCAGTGCCGTAAAATCGAGTTAGACAGAGCGCCCTAAATTGAAATTTTACCCGGTCGGTAGATCATTTTACTAGGGCGAGGATGAAAATTGGGGCGTATAACTGCAGTCCAAAACTCATCATTTCAATATTAATTAACACTATGATGGTGAAATATGAAAAAGGGTCTGAGGTAATAAGAGAGCTGTGGTACGTTGATGTTCATGAAGCCGATGTTTTCCCCTCATTATATTCAGAGTGATTTAGTGGACCAAGAACCGCAAACTTCCAACTGGATATTAGTCAATTTGTTATTTCTAGATTTTTTTTGTATTGAATTTATTGAGATGTATAATATACTCACAAAAGTATTAGGTGAATGTTGTATGTAGAGTAGGTCACTTGCTAGGTCCTTTCCAACCTTCCTTGTAGCTTCTGATAATGTGTGATTTTCTATTTCTGTAGTGACATATGGGACTTTTAAATCTTAGATCGAAGTCTTCAGATGATTTGAATATTTGATACTTTAGCAGGATTGAAATCCCTATACCCATATTGGTTTGATGATCTCCTTGTAAATGTGTTATTTATTCTGAAGGTTCAATTTTGACTTCCTGCCTGTAAGCCAATATATTTTTCGCTATTCCAGATGTTGTCACCAGTTGAGGCACTAGTCCAAATGTATGATGAGCAGTAGCCTCTTTGACGCTGAGTTACCATTTTGGACGCTGTCCAAGGTCATTTAGGTGTCCTTCTAGTTGTTTGAAAGCTGCTGTGGCATCTCCATTAGATTCAAGTGTAACAATATCGTTTGCAAAAATTGATATGATGGTGTTTTCATTTTCTGGCATGTCAGGAGTGTAGATCAAATATAAAAGTGGTCCCAATATATTTCCCTGTGGGACTCCAGATTCAACTTTGGAAGTAGATACTTTTTATCAAGTAAAATTTGAAATGACAATAGGTTCCACCACTGTCTCCTATTTTATTTGATTCGTATATGTAAAAATCGATAGATATATACTAAAACCCAAATTATGGAAAAGATATGTAGATCATACTTTTATCATTTGGCAAGATGGATTGAACACTATACACTTAGATGAATTCCTCAAACATCTTGACAATCAAGAAAAATCTATTGAATTCACAATGGATCAACATTAACTAATTACTAAATTGAGAGTTGCCATATGTTTGCTCAACCCAACAAGATAAAAACTGAGGAAATAAATTGCATCATGAAAACATAAAAAAATCAGTTTGAATCCCATAATGATACAGCAGAAGCAGACAAGAAACAAACTTTTGAAGACGTCATTCCTTTAAGACACAAGATTATATCAGGGCTAAACTAACAAAGGTTGAACCTGAGAATGAATGCCAAAGAACGAAGAATTGAATTTATTTTGCTTTTAATCACATAAGTTCACCATCAATTGAGTTGCTGGAATTTATTGATCAGTTGTTCGAAGTACCTTGAAGAACTATTTAAAGCATTGATAAGAACAAATTTGCCTCCTGTCAATCTCGATACTTAATGAGAATTGAATTTTTTTCAAATATTGTCATTTTTTGGAAGCTAATTTTTTTGCATTGAAAACATGTTTGACACGTTAGGAATAAGATCAATAGGAGATGTTGGTTAGTTTCCAAATAATAAATCTATTCTAAAACTCAATAACATCGTAAAATGTGCATTAGCAAAATTATATTCCATTTGAAGTCTCCACTGCCGAATATAAGCGTGATTAAATTCTTTTCTCGTAATTCCTTTCTCAATTTTGAAAAGAAAAACTGTACAGATTCGGTTTAAAGTCGATAAATATATACAAAATGAATACAACGTTGAATTTACAGACTTGCACAGGTATAAAATAATCGCAAAAATTTTTATACCTTTCTAAATGGTCGATATAATTTGGGATCTCAGTGGCAAAGGAAAATGAAAAAACCCGAATTGAAATTGTATTTCAAGCATCAATTCACCAGGCTTGTGCTTGTCCCATTTATCCTTTGAATTATTACTGCTAGAGGTACAAATCGATACAGCCATAGAATCGGAGTTTGGGGGAACACAGGTTTCGACACGATTTATAATCCTTATTTTAACTGTTCTTTCTCACTACTCAGTGTAAATTCTTCAATAAAACTTCTCCATTTCAGTGTCGTAATGAGTTCATTATAGTACCAAATTTATGCATTACAGCATTGTTTTCAGTTATATTTTTTCGTTTTGTGATTGACAACACTGACATCCTATCCTTTCGAATGTCAATACGCGTCCATTGCATGTCAAATGTCAATATTAAACCATGTAGAGATTTGAACTCACTATTCAAATTCTATAATCTGTCAATTTTCGTATCAGTCACTCCAACTGCGAAAGTAAAATACAAAAAGCACTAGTAGGTATAATCTGAATTTTTCATTGAATTCCAATAAATTTCTCACAATTTTTGACTGAAATAGATAGAATATATATATATATATATATATATATATATTTATCTAACAGACTTGTTCAGTCCTGGTACATGCGACAGGGTACCTGAGACCCGTATGATCCAGATGGTTTTTGCGTGTATATATGTGGAAAATCTGCTTTAAGGAAATATAACTCCTCAGGCAACTTTAGAGAGGGAAAAATTTTTTCATTCAAAAAAGTGATATACTTGATTCACGTTTTGAAGCCCGATATCCTGAACCGACTTTTCATTCCCACTTATACGCCGACGGGATGTTCTCCAAACCTTTTCAGTCCCTGCGGTGTTGTCAGATCGTTGGGACTGACCGCGTCGCTTAGTTATACCGCAAATAACTAATTGCATATCTTATGTTGAGAAGTGACTGACGAGGATGTTTCACTTTATTCAGTAGAAGGTCACATGAAATGTATCCACTGAATTCTCCCAAAATCTATTGCTTCTTACAACTTATACAATCCCAATAGAGAGAACCGTCGTATAGAAGATTGCTTTATTTAATTCTTCGAACCGGACCGATAATCAAATAACTCATCTTCACTGGTTCAAATCTTCAACCGAATTATCATAGAAGTTCATAAAAATCAGGTACATGCTCATCGTCAGACAGTATGTAAGAAATTTTCCGCATAAAAAAGTTTTTTTCGATAACAACTGACATATCATATTTGAAAAACTATAGAAATTTCAATCTATCTCTAAAGGATTTTGTTAAGGAAAATTTTCAATATATTACGACATAATAATAATATAAAACTTTTTTCATTATTGAAAAACAAAAATTATTAAATATTTTCTAAAAAAATTTGACGAATGCCGATATGAAACTAGATCTTTAAGATATCATTTACGAAGAGAAAACATCAGAGAGATAACATCTTCAAATTACTCATTTTTTCACCTGGATAACTAGAAGTATTCGAGCTTCAAGAAAATTCATCAGGTGTTAAAGTTTTTTAATGTTCAATGTTGCAAATAATTTAAGTTCTTCAGAAGTGCTGTATAGGCACTCGGGATGCCCTATTCCTAAGCTGTATCGGAAAAATTGTTTTATTGGGATAAAATTAAATGACCTTATTTATATCTTCATAAACCCAATCGATTGGAAATATTTTTGACTCGTTAGTCGAATTGTTTATCTGTTTTGGTAGAACAATAGCTTGCTGTTCTACTTGGAACAACCAAGCAATAGTAATAAACCCAAATCTAATTAATATCCTGAAACCAAATGCAATAACCCTCGTAATTCTTTAAGGATTCATCAGGAAGATCGCATCAAACCGTTTGAAATTTGCATTTCCTATGGGGATATCTCACTCTAACGAGACCAAGAAAGTTGTCATAAATGTGAAATTGTATTAAAAAAACAAAAATGGTTTAACATCTCATAGTGATACCGTTGGTTTTTGTAACCAGCATGTTGGGATATATTGAATTTTAAAACTCCGCTTTACAGGCCAGAGCGCTGACCCTTGGACCCTGAGTAGGTAGATGATTAACAAGGGATAAATAGAGTTCAGTTTCACCAGTATTTATTCAGAATTTGAAAAATCATATCTCGGAAACTATTGGTTTGTCAAAGTCGAAAACGGTATTAGTGTATACGCCTGATAAAAGTGCACCATAAAAAATTTTTTATTTGGAAAATTTTATTTTGTTACTTCGAAACTATTCTACCGATTTATCCGAATAACGAACTCAGCCAAGATGTTTATAACTCAAATCTACTCTGAAAATTTCAACTCTAGCTCTATCGTATTCACGGAAGTATTTGATATTCAAGATTGACTGAGTCAATCCTCCTAGAGGATGTCATAATAATTATCTTTATCAGCGACTGAATTATCCAAGTTTAAGTCTAAGAATAACTTTAGGATCAGTTATGGTTCTGTACAAAATCTTAAATAATAAAATCGACTCTGCCAAAATTCTCAGCAAATTAAATTTCCACCTACCATGTTTCAATTCGAGAAATGCTTCAGCTTTTAAATGTGAAAGAGCTAGAAAGAATATCCTGCGTAAGGCTCCAATAAATTTAATGTGTAATAACTTATATACTTATAGTAGCTGTACCTGTTGTGATATTTTTTCGTGCTCTCAACAAACTTTTATGAAAATTGCCCTTGAACATCTGTCCGATTCATAGTTAAATTTTGATTTTGTGTAATATATGTATGTAGGTGTTTATGGAGCAGTTATTCATAATAGTAACATTTATATCCCTGTATAGTGACTTGTCCTGTAAATGGATTTTCTGTTGGACAATAAAGCTATTATTATTATTATTAGAAATTTGGTTTTCAATATTAAAATCAGATTGAATAATGTGAGAAAAAAGTGATAAGAATAAGTATTTACTGAAAAAAAAATTGTAGTTAAGATTTGAAGATGACGAATGAGGAAAGCATTCAATTTCTAAAATCAATTCACCTTTTAATCTCAAATTCAGTAAACAAGCTAGGCAGGAATTTTTACGCGCTTGTTCCTAGTTGAACAGCGAGCTATCGTCTGTTCAAATGCCTGTAACTTTCGAATCTCGATTGATTGTCCATTGTCCAAATATCTGGGCCAAAAACGTCGGATAGTTCTGCATTAATTATGCATTTGGAATTTCGTTTCCTCAACATTTCCTAACATATTAACATATCCACCAGATAAACTTGTAACTAGGAAGATGTTCGGATAGCGTTTAAACAAAGAAGTTTGCAAATTTTATAGAAACCGTTCCTAAATACTTGATATCTCGTTAGATATTCATCAGCATTAAGAATAGAACGCTGATGCTCATGACCCCACGTCAATGCTTTTCTAAATTTTTTAAGATCCATCCAATATTCCTGTACATTTCTCAAATAAAATTTTGACCAGATTCATTTCATTTCGGTGAACATAAAAAAAATTCGGAAACGTCAAATTCAGAAAAATATCGAAAATTATCCGTAACGACTCCTTATAAAGGGTAATTGAAATTTCCATGACTCTTATGAATATGATTCGTAAGTCAGTTGTGATCCAATGAATAATAATAAAATTTTTATGCGAAAAATTTTCCAGGTAGTTTTCTTCTAACGACGAGCTATTGTACCCCATTCTTATGACTTTCAACTATACTCGTTTGAAGAATGAAATATCTGTGAGACGAGATCATATTTTCGGTCCGCTTGGAAGAAATGAATAAACTATATTCTGGAGGGCGGTCTCCTATATCGGGTTTGTATAAGTTGTAGAAAAATGAGAATTTCGGGTTTATACATAAGGCACAGCGTTGCCAGATTTAGGGATTGGAGACGTTGATCGAGTATACCGTTTACATACAGCAAGACGAGGTCGCCGGAAGCGCCCTCGCACTGGCCGTTCCCCGAAGTATTTCTGTATAAAATATGATGTTTCACCGACTTTTCGGACCCGGCTCAAAATTCATATCTAACACCCCCTGACCCCCCTGATTATGATTCCATTGAAAAACGTTGTCAGACCCGGAGCCGGGTCTGACAACGTCACTTTTGGACCGAAAAGTCGGTAGAGTATACCGATTTGGGTCTGTGTAGGCGGTCAAACAAATCTATATATATATATTCTAACTCGTACGGTTACGGATGGAAATGATCAAGTCACCCAAAGGCACAAGTATCCACAGAATATTGAAGCTAATTAAGTTTCATTTTCATAAAATGATACTGGTTCCTGAACTGAACGAAGATGATGGTGATCTAAGGATGGAATTTTGCCTAATAGTTTCACAAGGAATTACATATAATTACAAATCCTGTGTTACTGAACAAAGTGTGTATTTCGAGTTAAGGCACCTTTTCCTCAACCCAATCGTATTACTGCTAGAGGTACAAATCGATACAGCCATAGAATCGGAGTTTGGGGGAACACAGGTTTCGACACGATTTATAATCCTTATTTTAACTGTTCTTTCTCACTACTCATTACAGAATTGTTTTCAGTTATATTTTTCATTTTGTGGTTGACAACACTGACATCCTATCCTTTCGAATGTCACAACGCGTCCATTGCATGTCAATTGTCAATATTAAACTATGTAGAGATTTAAACGCACTATTCAAATTCTATAATCTGTCAATTTTCGTATCAGTCACACCAACTGCGAAAATAAAATACAAAGCCAGAAAAAATCATCTATGATTTTCCAAACACTGATATTCCTGAAGTTTCTTCTTGACAGAGACCAGTGAACAGGTCTCTGAGGTCCCTTGATGTCATACTGTTAAAAATATGGCAATCTTTTTCGAAATCTGTGAGGTCCCTTGATATCATACTGTTAAAAATATGGCAATCTTTTTCGAAATCTTCAACAACAATGAATAATGTCACTACCAATAATTATTTTAAAGTGATGTTACTTTGCTTGATTATTATTTTCTCTACTGAATCCCAATAACAAATTACTTGGATAGATTACAAGTTTTCTCAGATTTAGGTCTGCAATTATATTTGTTTGAAGGAATTAGGTTTGATCACCTACATTTGATTCTGAAAAACCAACTACGTGTTTTTTCGTTAGTAAGAATCTATTCTGTTTAGACTATAATTAATTACTGAACATGCGTAAATTTTTGGTTTTTATAATCAGTGTTTTAATTATGTAAATAAAAACAGAAATATTGAATAATGCTTATTCATAGATTATGTCAAATTTTAATACCTTACCATAGAATATTAATTTATTACCGAACCCCAGGAGAGAAAAAAAAATTAATAATTGCAAAGTTTTTTTAAATGAAAGATAATATCTGTAATCATTATCGATCTTCAGTTATAATTTTTCTCAGAATAACTAGAATGAATTATTACCACATTGGAATGTTATAATAACGTCTCTGTGGTGGGTTGTTCCCAATAAAATAGTGTTCTGTGGTTCCTTGTTGTTTTGATTCTGTTTGAAACTGTCAACAGTTTGTACCTTAAAAAATGTGGAAAATATTATAATAAAATAATAATAGTTATTCCGATAATTTGAATTATTCAAATCAGTATGAAATGATTATGGTCAGAAAATACATTTCAATTCTAATCTTTCTTGTTTATGAACCCATGGCTTTCAGTTTCAATATTGATTGAATTTTAATTAACCATGCATCATAACAAACATTCAGAAATATTAAAACTAAGTCAAATTCTATTATCTCCTAAGTTCGTGTACCAGGTTGAATCGGTGTATGAAATAAATATGTGAAAAAACTATAAACCTACAAAATAAATCAAGGAGACTGGATTCGAAGATTTTAAAACTCATATGATCTTAATTTGAAGCATTCCTATGTTAGAATAGATATAATTTGATGAACCCTGAAAGTCTGAAGCTATAAAGAACCAGCTCTTCATAAAGACAAGTCTTCAATTTAACACGTCCTGACAAAAAATACATTACCTATTTCAACGGTCATGAGAATATACCGAAGTACCTATGTTAGTGAAGGAAATCTTTTTCTCTATTTATTATGGAATATTACTCTGAATTAAATATTAAACAAGGTGCTAGACATCATTATAATGAATACAGCAAATGGCAATTCAGATTTTGTAGTGAATGTAAGACAAAAATTGTTCAGTAGTTAATTTCATCCATTAGTTTTTAGTGGTGGAACCTTAGACTGGAGAGATTTCCCCAACAATTTGTAGAAATATTTAATATAGACATAAAATATGGCAACATTGAACAAATCTTATTATTGAATCATTTCAGCACAGAGTTGGATTTGGGAAAATCAGAAAATTTGGACAAAATTATATCGATTTAATTCCTTTCAACTTCAAATATCTCAAGAATGGTACAATTTAGGAGGATAGAAGAAATGATTTTATCTGCAAAAAAGACTAATGATTCCAGGAAGTACAAGATACGGACCTTCAGTTCAAGCGATATTTGTTTTTCATGCAATTTAACCAATCTGTAGAGTAGTAGTGAGAAACCCACAAGAAATGGAATAAATCTAATGATGCCAAAATATGCATGACTGTTATCAAAAACCTTCTACAAGAGATCATTTCAATTGATATTGTCGTTTGAATATAACAGGTGAAAATGCAATTTTTTTATGAAATTTCAACACGCTATATCTTTTGAACGGGGCCAAATTTGGAAAAATGTTATAGGAAGAAAATGTTTCTTTTGACGTAAAGAATCTATGGTTAAAATTAACGCAGTGGTCAAAGACTCACCCTGTATATATATAATCTAACTCGTACGGTTACGGATGGAAATGATCAAGTCACCCTAATTGGCCAAAGGCCCAAGTATCCACAAAATATTGAAGCTAATTAAGTTCCATCTTCATAAAATGACACTGGTTCCTAAACTGAACGAAGATGATGGTGATCTAAGAATGAAATTTTGCCTAATAATTTCACAAGGAATTACAAATAATTACAAATCCTGTGTTACTGAACAAAGTGTGTATTTCGAGTTAAGGCACCTTTTCCTCAACCCAATCGTTATCAATCATCGTCGAGAACGAAAAGGTTTGACAACTTCAAAGGACTGTCTGCACCTATATAAGCCAATCCAAACCAGTTTCGTTATCGTTGACGAAACCTAGATCCACCACTATACGAGTAATCCAGAAACTAAGGAACAGTCGAAGCAATGGACTTCTCCAGGTGATCGAGCCCGACTAAGGCGAAGGCAGTGCCATCGTCCGGAAAGGTTATGGCCTCTTTTTTCTAGGATTCCCAATAAATTATTCTCAATAAGTACTTGAGAAAGTGAGAAAGAATAACAGGGCACTAACACGGTGAATTATTGGATCGATTTGACGCCGCATTCAAGGAAAAATCGCACTCTTTAGTACCGAACAAAATTCTTCCACCTGGACAAAGGTACCAGCCCATTCGTCAGCAGTAGCCACTACAAAATTGGTCAAATTGGGCTACAATTTCCTTCCGCACCCATCATATTCAAAAGATCTCGCACCGTGTGACCCCTTTTTGTTTTCAAATATAAAAAATGGCTCGGAAGAAAGCGGTTCACTTAAACGATAGCCCATTTTGCTGAGTTCAAGAAATCATAATTTTTGGAAGTCATGAAAAAGTTAGAATGTTGCTGGGATAAGTGTATTGAGATTAAAGGAACCTATTGAGGATTAAATATGAAAAATCCCAAAAAACTGACACGGGTACTTATCAATCCATCCTCGAAATTGAAAATTTCGAAAGCATTCGTTCAAAATAGACGAAGTTTTTTAATATCAGTTTCAATTTCACCCCATTTAAGTAGCATAGGATGATGTAACCCTTAGGTTCTCTCTTAGTTATTTGATCATAAACCCACGTGAACTCCGCGAAACTCCAGCCAGTATCATCATTACGACGTTAAACTATAGAAGTTGTTTCATTTCCTCTCAGTTTCCGAACGCTTGACCTTTCCAGCACATTTGCCGGAATGCCGGATGCGAGATATTGTATGAAATATTACCGAGATTCGGATCAAGAGCATTTCAGAGGAAACGTGTCCCGTGAACGAGAGGCAGTCGTTCAGGATACGAGCCCTTTTCTGTCGAACTGTCTGTCCTAATCCTAACTAATGTCATAAATGTGGAAACCGGGTGTTCGTTCGTCCTTTATATAGTCCTGAAGCGATGGTTTCATCCATTTTTCAGGTTATACACCGAAGAAGGTTTCATGTTGAAATTTTAATAAAATTCTTACCAGAAAATATCAGAAGCATGTTGTTTTTGCATAAGATTTTGATGAGATTATATCAGAATAAAATGTTTTTCAAACATCGATATTTCATGTTTGGCGAACGTTATGAAACAGTTCGCAGTCATGATATTTTTATACCAGGATGATATATATTTATTTGAAACTTAATTTCAATTCAAGAAAAAGGCCAAAAAATAGATACCACCTTCTCTTTGCACTCTCCAACATTTTCATATCCTCGAGAATGATTTAGTTACAGTTTTGGTTCGCATCAGGAGAAAGACAATTTTGTGTTATTGAAGGAATCGGTCGATCAATTAATTACTTGTACCAACTTTAAGGGGTTAAACGTTGCGTAATTTTAAAATTAAAAAGTTCAAGTCAATTCTTTCCATTTTATCCTGTCTCGATTTAAATTTCGGATATTTGATTGAGGCGAAAATTTCAACTTTATACTGTACTTATAATTGTGAATCGTGGAATCAGTAGGAAAATTCGGCCGTTACAGGGTTTTAACCTATTTTAAGTACCATTATCTCAAGCAAATCAATATATACATGAACATTGACCTCTCTTTTTCTTCGATGCCAATCATTACTATACTTGTGCCTACAGAACCTTTCAGGGCTTTGGCTTAAACAGTTTTCTAATGTTTGATTTGACTATCATAAATATTTCTTACTCCAGGATATTACGCAGCTAAATCTTATTTCCTCTCTGCTGAAATTTGTGCCTGTCCCTTCATCTGAAACAACAAGATATCGGGATTTATCGAAGTAAATTGGATCTTATTTGTTTTAGAACAGGTATCCTCTATCGGAATTCAATCTGTGTCTAGGGTAATTCAATTCATTTGTATACATAAACATCCTTCTCATTGGGGGTCAAACCCATGAAGATCTTCCGTTGGGTCACGTAATATTTCCAATAGACGTAAATAAGGTACGAGGGTAGTTAATTGAAATGTGATAGAATCAATTATTCGATCTGATTTTATTCCCGATAATGAATCAATTCATCTTCATATGGAATCAGAAGTGCAGAAATGTCTTTTAACTTGAAAAGGATGTTGAAAGTTAAGATATTTGACAAATCAGATACAGCTTCTTCTATAGCTTACAAATCAATATTCAGATCCTTCAGATCGCATAAATCTTATTTCCATTTGATATTTGTGAATATTGAAAGAAACAATTATTTTTGTCTAATTTTCACTTTATAATTGTGAAAATTTAGTTTTCTTTCAATATTATATCCAAAATAAATGAGTCATCAATTCATTCTATTTGATATTTGTATTTAGTATATCCGGCAACTTGCTTGGACCACGCAAATACTGACAAAAAGTCCCATATATACCTGTAGCAGTAGATGAGAATATTCGATATTCTTTATATTTTAAGTTTTGTTGTTGTTAAGGATTGTTTTTTTTCGCTCTTGTATAATATAATTTTTATGCTTATTTTTTGTTCCAGAGAGATGTTCCAGCCTTCGCTCGTTCTCATATTCATCTCATCAAGCTAACTCGACTCCTTCGATTAGCTAGACTACTACAGAAAATGGATAGATATTCACAGTATAGTGCCATGATCCTGACCCTCCTCATGCTATCATTCACCCTAGTAGCCCATTGGTTAGCTTGCATCTGGTATGTTATTGCTGACAAGGAAATGGAGAGAAATGATTTAGGTGAGAGACTAGAAATATTAAATAGTTGTAAATATGTTTGATCGTTGACTATTGAGCAGTATTCCATTCCTAATGTGCTTGGTATCTATATCAATTTTTTTTTCTAACTTTCTGTGAAATCTTTATTCCCTTAAAATGATCTTTATCTTAAAAAAAAAGTGTTCTTTGATCTTTTATAGCCTTTTTTTCAACTTGTTTATCGATGGCATTATCTTCTTTGTTTTTATATTTTGTGTTTAAAGTGATGTCTATCTTCAATATAATGAAAAACCAAAGGGTGGAAAAATAGCGGAAGTTCTTAAAAATTTTTTCTACGTTTTGCCTATGACTTTTCAGGGATGACGTCGAACAGTGAAGAGTAAAAAGAGTAGAGTAGATGGTTTACATATTCATTAATTACCATTTTTAAATTTTCTGTTTCGTCTAGAGGATATGAAGAACTCATATATATATATATATATTCATTTGAACTTTTGGCTTACAATATTTAATTAGCAATAAAGGATATAGATCAGGGGTTAGTGACGGGGTGTCATAAAATTCGGCGTATCACATAAAAGCCTAGGGAAAAAACCCCAGTAAAAAAAACCTCTGCTCCCCTAAGTGTGAAAGTACAAAAATAAGCTGAAATATATTTTAGGGACTTCTTTCTTCAAGAGTGGTCTTCTATTGATGAAAACAGAGACTTCTTCATGTTGTCCACATCGAATCTAGAAATATTAAGACAAAAGCAGAAAAAAGAACTGAATAACAAAAATACAAAATTTGAAAGAGATAAAGAAAACACTCTCAAATTCGCTTTTTTGTATTAACTCGATATTGTGAATCAAGAGTTTTTTAACATAACAAGCTAAACCGTAAATTTTACTAAGGAGATAAACAATGAATACATAACCTTTTATAGTTCCTCTTTCACGAAGATTTTTTTTTAGTATCCGTATGTGTTTCTTGAAGGAGAATAATCTCAGCACCATAGTATCTTGCAAGTTCAGAAATATAATTCAACGAATTTATCAAATTGGCCTATAGAAGTTATTGTGGATCAAGAATTGTTCCATCAACGAGTTCATCAAGAACTCAATGTTTATAAAACCCAGCAAATTTTTTTGTCAGAGTTTTAATTCAGTATTTTTTATAAGATTTCAGGCACCTTCTTCCTAATTTTAATTGCAGTAAGATATTTAAGAAAATAGGAGACTAATTTAGGGATGATTTCTATTTCTACAGAAAATATAAAGATTCTCTTGGTTGCTTTCAACTGGAGGGAATTTAATTTCAAACATAACTCTGAGTGCTTATTTTTAATTGAGATTATAGATTTGTTGATTTTTTCACATTCTTCGCTGCAGTTGTATTAGTATCACATTGCTCCATGTTCCGGGAAGAATCGCGTAAAATCCGTGACCTCATGTCAGTGCTGTTCTAAATTTTTTTCATACTTGTTTTTAGACAATATAAGTCTGGGATGAAATGTTACACAGATAGCTGTTATATTCCTCAATATTTTTTGCGAGTTCTCACACAGTTTCAGGAATCAGTTTTTCAGAAGTAAACTATGTTCTAGCTCTCTTTGATTAAATTCTTGAAGTATAGTTTCACTGATGAGTTTTCCCAAGGAAAAATTGTTCGAATTCTTTCATTGTTATGCTGAAAATTCATTATGTCACGATTTCTGAAAAAACATTTTTCAACTAAAACATAAACTTTGTGTATTTTACTTCGAACGCCCTCCTTGAGAACTCAGGAAGCTCTATTACATCATGTTAACGCAATTATGCTCAAACTTTCAACCAGTCTTCAGGTTATAACCCTCTTCAGCCACATCAGTTGAAATTCTCGGTGCTGAACCGAATATAGAAAGTGCTGAACTCGAAGGTATATACAATAGAAGTGTCTTCACTCTTGTAGCTTCCTGGTGGTTCCTCTGAAATTCAGGGATTTTTCCCCAACAGATGAATATGAGATTTGTATATAAACACTGAAAAAATATTTTAAATCAGATGTCAATAGCTTCACCTGCATGTATGCTTGTAAAGCACCCATTTTGATAGATCAAATAGGTAGATTTAATTTAATCATTTGGACTTATCAGGAGTCGATGGTTATACGATATTAAAATTTATTTGAGGATAACTTTACCAAACGACCAAGGGAAATGTCCCAGCTTATTCAAAAAAGAAAGGTTCATTTGTTTGATGGATTGGAATATCAAAGATAATGATTTTTTTTTTAATTTCAGAATTAAACATTCAGTATATGTTGAATGTGAAGAATTGAGAAAATATTAAAACTTTTGAGTCAGTATCTGAATTATTCGATGAATTTAACCCATTAACTAAGTTGATCGACGTAGTTGGATGCTTAAAATATTCTTTTGATACGAAAACGCTAGCCTATCACCTTCGGATTATCGACAGTATACGGCCGGATGGCAATACATGCCCAAGTTTGACTCTGTATCTTCATCCTGAAGTTGAACTCAATCTGTTCAAAGCCTTTTCGGCACAATATTCGAAAATTACAGACATTTGGCAAAACGATAGAACGCTGGTCTTCTAGTTGAATGAATAATTGCAAGATAGCAATTATTAAGGATTAGTTAGTTGCACCCGGCGCATTCGCCATTTCGTAACTACAATATGTTTATGTTTATACTGGCTTACCTAGATATACGTATATCAATGTACACCTCTCAGAAGCTAATTCAAGCTTGTGCGAGTTAGGTTAACCAGTGTATGTTCTGTGTAGGCTTTGTTACTGTGTCCTTACGCCACCTTAGGCACTGCACTGTTAATTTTAGACCCAACCGTATAATCTAGAAAAAACTCTCTTATATATTTGTTGACCCTGAAATTGAGATTCATGCTTTAAATGACCTCAGTTGCCAAATATATTGTTGGTTGACAGATGTATCTGTTCGATGAATAATAAGGGATCGAACAAAACTCTTTTCAGTGTGTGTCGCCTAGCTTAGTGGAATAAAGCCTTGACCTTTGACGAAATGACCCGAAATGTCTTAGGTTCAAGTCCAGGGCTAGGAAAGAAATTTTCTAGCTTTCGGTATGCGGCCACCATTCACTGTTGGGTCTAAAATTAACAGTGCTGTGCCTAAGGTGGCGTAAGGACACAGTAACAAAGCCTACACAGAACACACACTGGTTAACCTAACTCGCACAAGCTTGAATTAGCTTCTGAGGGGTGTACATTGATATATGTATACCTAGGTAAGCCAGTATAAACATAAACATTCATGTCTTCCCTGGAAAGTTTTGGATGATTATGTATAATTTAAATGTATTTGAGTGTCTTCTCTGGAAAGTTTCTGGATGATTATTTTTCCTAAAACTTGACGATTTATTTGTTTGCAAAATTATCTGGAAATCCAGATAATTTTGAAGCTCGTGTGGTATTCGGGGGATTATTTTTCTGTCCCAAATGTCGGCCAATAGAATTGCACCATGAGACGAAATGTACAGTTAACAAATAAGAATTTCATAATGAATAAAACAACATTTAATTAAGAATCACGGTAGTGCAATTAAAAATACAATTGTTGTAAACATTGGTGCATGTTTTCTTCAAGTCAGAGTTATCGGTAATGGTCCCAGAAGAGGTAGATGGCATGAGGTTTATGCTGTTGATGGCATTTTCTGCAGTAGGCTCACTCCTTCGCAGTTTCTTGACAATTAATTCGTGGTGTTCCTGGTCGAGTTGGAGATACGGCTTGATGGAGTTACTGTTGGCATGTCCAGTTATTTTGATTATCTGCTGCTCTCCCTGGCCTGATTTCGCTAGATTGGAGACGGCTGTTGCACGACTGGAGTGATTGGTGATTTTTTGTTACCAAGGTCAAGCCCAGCTTTTTGTGCTGACTCCTTAACCCACTTTGAAATCGTGTTTTGGCCTACTGGGGAATCCTTGTACCACCTAGCGCCTGAAACTTTATTCCAGAATGGATTTTGGGTCAGGAATAGTCTGTCGCTCTTGATATTGACATCTCTCTTCTCTCTCAATTTCTGGAACAGTCTCACTGGGCACTTGTCAGGGATTTCCCGATTCTCCACCAGCCACTTGCTGTCTGATAATTTTTATCGCCACCTTGTGTGGTCTTGGTGAAAATTGGATTGTATTCAATTCTCCCAGTTGTTTCCCCGTCATTTCGCTATTGTTCTTGAAGTGATGTATTGACACCATGCTGCCCTCACCACCTCTCCAAGCCAATTCCACTGATATTCTCATGAATAATTTTTTCTGGAGGCCATCAGGAGTTTCCTCGTCCCAAACAGTGGTCATTGCATCCCAATCTTTTTCCTCCAACGCTGCTGCACTTGCCCTCCGTTTTTTCGTAGATAGATTGTAAAGCCTTACGCTTGGCATCACGAGCTCCTCGAGCGATCTTGAATACAGCATCCGAAAATGGGTTCAAATACTTTTCTTGAAGTAATTTGGCAGTCTGATTCCACATTGTTTTTATTGTACCTTCCTTATAGTCTTCTCCATCCATTTTCTTCATATTGTAAGCGCAATCTTTCATAATGTTTGCTAATTGCGCTTCACTCGTTTCAGCACTCAATGTGTATTCCCTCTCAGTACAAAAAGTAGTAAATTGGTTCCAAACTGTTTTTTTTTGCCTTTTCCGTATTAATGGGAACATTTCCTTTGACTTTCTTATCGATGGTGGACAGAGAACAAACTCCAAATCGACTCATTTTCATGCAAAATCTCCAATTTTCACAATTGAATTCAACCTGTCAATTTGACGTGTGCTTAATTTTACTGCATCATGTTTTGTTTATATATAGCAACTACCAGAGAAAATTTTCAAAAAATTATCAGTATAATACCATGTAGGTTGTACCACGTGACGTCGAATGGTGCAATTCTATTGGTCGATATTTGGGTCGGAAAAATAATCTTATATATTTGTTGACCCTGAAATTGAGATTCATGCTTTAAATGACCTCAGTTGCCAAATATATTGTTGGTTGACAGATGTATCTGTTCGATGAATAATAAGGGATCGAACAAAACTCTTTTCATTCATTTCAACCCTGAAATTTGAATGTATGCTTTAAATGCCTTGAGTGTCTTCTCTGGAAAGTTTCTGGATGATTAACAAATATATATATATATCTGTTCGATGAGTTACACAAGGCAACGAACACTATTTATAAATCAGCATCTAAGAAACTTCAATTTCCGAATGAGACCCTCCTAACAAATACATCCTCAACCCTATGTGTATAAAGTTCCTAAGCATGAGAATTAATGTTTTATCATAAAATAACAGCAGTTCCCGGTAGATAAGCGGCAAAAGGAATACTAAACACGACTCAGCCGCATAAGTTGATAACACTTCTCCGAACCCAGTTACCTAAATTGTACTCGCGAATGATAAATTAACGGGTAAGAATTCGCAGGAACACGGGCAATATAATGACAAGACTTTCGAGTTTTCCCTTTGATACTAATAATTCATGTACCTAATCCTGGAGATCGGAAGCTTTCAACGTGAATGGTAAATTCGTCGCCCGATTTGGAGTGGGAATTCTGGGGAGTGTGATTTTCGCCGTCCTCAAGTAAATTTGTCTCCATTCAAGAGAGTCCTCTTCCAATAGGACAGTCGAAAAGACTGAGTTTGTGTTATTAAGCTAAGCTTTCTGCACTGAGCGGGAAATGAATTTTATTTAGTTTCGTTGGTTTGGGAGTGGATAGGTCTTTTCATTTTAAAAGCGAAGACCAGGTTGGTGGAAGGTATACAAGTATAAAGTGCTTTCGTCGAAGATAAATGAAACGTTACGGTTTATGATGAAAGCCTTGCAATTTGGGCTGAAGTCGCTGTGATTTTTAGATTATGTAGATACAAGGATAAGTGATTGATAGATGTTGAGACAATTTCATAACTGCGTTATGCTTTGATTCGTTGTCCTTCGAAATGGATTTCCCTCCTGATCTCCAACAAAAAAACAATTGATCGCTGTTAGCATATTCTCTCTTCTCGTTTTATCATATATGATATCACCACAGATGAAATTCTGCAGGCAAAATATTTCTTCATTGTAATATAAAAGTTTTTGCTCAGGCAATTCATAATTATTTCATGAACAACTGCTTACCGGAACTCCGCTTCGCGTCATTCGGGTAACGGCAGTTTCGTGCGGGAAAATATCACTTTCCGCACTTGTTAGGAAAATAACTATTGTTCAACAAATTACGAATAATTATCACTTTATATTTTCATTCTACCTTTGTTGCTAAATAGATTTCATACGGGACTTGTTCTATGAATAGTTTTAAATTTTTCGTATTAAATACCATCGATTTCTTCGGGGAATATTTTTCGGAACTGCGTTTCAAGAATGCTCTAACTTTCTTATATTTGTATATGTCGATGTCGTGTTTCACGTTCATAGTAGATTTTGGTATGGAATGTGTTTTCCACAAAGTAGATGAGTTCCATTTCATTGACAAATCATGAAAATATGTAAGAAACACGTCTTCTTCACTTCTTTCTAGTCCATAAAATGAGTATAATATTTGTTATATTCATCCTTTGATTTCCTAGGTAGTAAACTTTCGGTTATTGTATGAGCAGAATCTATTCATGATGTTTCAAATTCTTCCATGAAATGGGTAGTAAATTTAAAAAAAATTGATATATTTTAGTTATTCAGTTCTTTTTTCTGCTTTTGTCTTTTTATTTTTATATTCGATGGGGAAACTTGGAGCTCCCTCTGTGTCATCATACTCTTTACCATTTAATATTCAAGCTTTTTTTCGTAAACATTGCAACATTTATGCTGGGAACAAAGGTTTTATTCGTTGAGGTCTTTCCCTAAGCATTTATATCATACACCAAATTCTATGGCATCGTGTCACCAATCCCAGCGAACACTACATGTTATATTGTTTGCTAACAAACATTGTACGCCAAAACTCAAAGTTATATATCGATACTGAAATAGGGAATATTAATTCCTTTTCCTCTGTTTTCGATACAGCCCTCGGCTCCGCCCCCTCGATGAAACTAGAAGACCTCAGGAAATCTACTTTTCATATTACCCTAGTTGGAAAAGTAGCTGTTCCGAATATTCCTAGCAAATTATAAGGAGGAATACCTCACCCACATCCATAAATCCCACCTAAATCCAGGAAAAAGCATAGAGCCGTCCGTAAATCTCAAGGCACATCGCACCTTTATTCATTATGCGTCACAACCTTACCGTGTCCACATATTTCATCGGTCTATACCTCGCTTATATTGTCTTTCATTTCTGCCAATTCTATTTTGCAGGCTGGATACACAATCTCGCGGAGAGGCTAAAGATATTGAACGTGTCATTAATATCAAACACAGACGCCTACGTGACGGCCCTTTATTTCACCTGCTCAAGTTTGACAAGCGTTGGCTTCGGAAATGTTAGTGCCAATACCACCAGCGAGAAAATCTTCAGCATATGCGTGATGCTGATTGGTGGTGAGTAGACATTGTATTTATTCATTCAAGTGTATCTGTGGTGTTTGAAATTCGATGTTTAGACATCGATATATGTGGAGTATTCCAATAATAGAGGATATCTGTGCATGTTTGTGGTTTGATCCTAATGCCTTATAAAATAGATCAAAAAGGCATAGATATATTCCAGGTTTCTTTTAAAACTGACAAGAGTAGTTAACGAATGCAATGAATTTCAGAAGACCGTCAGCCTGACGCATATCGACCTCATAATTTGTCTACCAGCGTCAAGATACAAATGTCTCGATAGGGAACATTTGTTTGTTTGCTATGACATCTATGAAACTTATTTAGAACTAGCTGACCCGACAGACTTCGTCCTGTCAAAAAGATTCGTAATGTGGCAGTTTTTCTGCCTACGTATTTTAAAAAATTCTCCTGAACAGAACCGTCACCCTGGTGATAGGGCGTTATGAATAAAAAATAATTAAATAAAACATATATAAGGATTCAAAAGTAAGTAATCGCTTTATTGTTAATCATGTGAATCACAATTATTTTTATTATCATTGTAGTGCTTTGTTGTATACGATGTTTTTTGTTTGATTACCTGACGCATAGATAAACAAATCTGATGGTTTTCCAACACGGGAACAGGCAACATACAATTGACCATGTGAGAAACATGGGTTTTCTAGATTAATACCTCAAACACTTAATGATTGCCCCTGGGACTTGTTTATAGTCATAGCAAAAGCAAGCCGCACTGGAAACTGTAGTCGTTTAAACTCAAATGGCACATCAGTCGGAATCATTGGGATGCGCGGTATGAGAACATCTTCTCCTTTATACTTTCCTTTATATAGTATAGTTGATTCTATCACATTGTTTAGTAATTTTTTTATCGCTAACCGTGTACCGTTGCAAAGACGCGATTGGTTGATATTTCGCAACATTATAACCACCGATCCAACCTTTAATTGAAGATTGTGAGGTGGCAATCCTGGCAAATCCAGCGAGTTTAAAAATTCCGGTGGATAGTTGACTACATCATCTTGATTAGTAGCCGAATCAACTGATTTATATATCCTCAATTCGCCTGTAATTTGTTCTTGAATTTTGAAATTTAATTCATTTACATCTATGTTTTTTGCAGCCAGTATAGCTCGTTCGCTCAACCAATCATGGTTTCTGTAATTTTGAGAAACATCTGGAAACACCTTCTGAATAAGTTCATCTTTTGATCGAGTTAACTGACAAAAACTTTGACGAAAGTTAATGCAGCCAGTCAACATGTCTATAGGAAATTTGCCATTACCAATGTCAATGAGTTGTTTAGAGAATATGTTTCCAGATTGGTCATTTTGCAACTCGACATGCATATTCTTGCTTAAATGAAGTACTTTGACATGTTTCCACAAATTGGAGGACTTCAGACATGCATTGAGTTCATTGGCTGGCGTTGATCGTGGAATCACTGGCAATGTTTGACGAAAATCTCCTGCTAATAAAATCATTGCACCACCAAATCGGTTATTATTGCTCCGTAGATCTTTAAAGGTTCTGTCTAAAGCCTCCGAAGATTTTTTATGTGCCATCGTGCATTCATCCCAAACAATCAATTTACATTGCTGCAAAACCTTTGCCATTGCAGAGTTCTTCGAAACGTTGCAGGTTGGAGTTTCATTGCTTTGCATATTTAATGGCAATTTTAGTGCTGAATGGGCTGTTCGACCACCTTCAAGCAAAGTTGCTACGATTCCCGACGAAGCGAGTGCAAGTGCAATTTTATTTTTGAGCGAATTGTTTCTAATATTAATGAAATCAAAAAAGTTTTTCCTGTACCACCAGTTGCATCAAGAAGTAAATCCCTCCAGTTTCATCATTTGTTACTTTCATAAGAGTTTCAAATACATACTTCTCTTATTCATTTAACAGTGGAAGATTTGTTTGAATTAATTTTTTCAAAGCTTTATACCATAGCAATAAAGCTCAAATTGACTACGTTTTAGTTACAAATCATTTGTATGGGAAAAAGAAAAGGGCTATTTTTAGGGTTTTTCCAGCAATAATTCTGATTTTTCTCGTCGTAAAAACCATCCTTGAACTTCAACGAACATTTTGAAAAAGATTTGGCCTAATTGGTCCAGGCGTTGTTGAGCTATGCGCTTACTCACTATCCCATAAGATATTTATTGGATTTCAATAAAAATTCGTGAATATATTGAGGTGATCGATATCTTACTTATCCTCAAATTTCATTGTCGTAGCTCTTTTTCATCTAAAGATATGATCATTTTTTTCATTTACTCAAGAGAAAAGAGAAATTACATGAAGTCCCGGTGATTTTCTCTGAACGATGGCCATCACAGATCGATATTCGATTGACAAATGCCGGGCTCATTAATCAGTGTCAGTTGGCGTAATATTAATCAAAATTTTTCATAACGGGAAATCATAGAGAAAGTATTCAATCTCGGTGGCTGAAATAATATACGTTGTCAATATTCAGAAAAGCACTAAAGTAAGTTTTTAGGGGAAGGGAATTATAGCCTCGAATAAAACTTGGGGAAAATTATGAGTTGTTATTTTTAATTTGAGATATAAGTTTATCCATTCATTAGGCATTCATATTTGCATCACATTGTCCCTGATCAGAGTGCTTATAGATTTGTTATGGTTTGAATATTTACTCGCAAGTAGCTCAACAAGAGCGCCAAAGCAATCTGAACTCACGTCAGTGCTTTCTAAATTTTTTATTCAAAATTTTCAATGATCAATGACAACATTTTCTTCTGTGTTCCTATTCAGAAGTTTATCTCGCTCTATGATGAATCATTGACAACTAAACTCAAAAATGAATTACCTCTTTTTTATAATTTTATTTCGACTATGATAGTTCGTTACAATTTATGAACTTTGTGTGTTTTTGATGTGTTATTTTGCCAACTGAACAAAAAACCTCTTATAAGGACGTAGCTTCTACACTATAAGTAATAACACAATAATTAGCCTTTCACTTACTCTTGCAGTTTTCATATTGTAACCTGATGATGCCGAGAAGCCGAAACTTGTTTTCACATTGGAAAACAATTAATTGAAGCCCATTGAGTGGGGGATCAGACGTTCTTTCTTATATCCCATTGATATTGACTTAGATACTAAGTGTTGTCCATTATTCGAACTGCAGTTAGCCATTTGGCAAATAAAGAATTCCAGAACAACAATCAATAAAAATAACCGGACAAATAACAGCTTTAATTCAATAAAACCGTATTCAAACATTGACCGAGAAAGCCAGGGTGCAATAATCATTTTTGGTATTTTTAATTTGACACTTTGATTTGTTGATTCTTTCACACTAAATGATCGGGTTGATTTTTCAAATCACACTGTCCAGAGTATGGGAAAGTACTTTAGAATAAACGGTTGAGAGCTCCAAACCCCACATTCTTGCTTTTCCTAATATTTTTAATAACTCTCTCTTAGGTGACCAAAAAATGTAATATGTGAAAAAAAATCAGTTTTAATTCTTGAAGTGACTGCGTGTGTCAAGGGAATCCGAACGAAAATGGTTATAAATACGACCTTTCCTTCAAAAGGTGTATGTGAAGGTCTTTATTGAAAACATTCTGAACCTCCGCATCCAAAGAGGCGATCCATATCTCTTTAGACACATAGGATATATCCGTGTAATATCGTTATAACGTATTTCTACCCTGCTTATCCTTCTCCACACAAACCCCATTCAACTGTCTACTTCTTCGGGGTTTCCCATCTGCTGCCTTGTCGGATAAACCCATTTTCCGATGTCATTTCTTCCGTTTTGTGTAAAATACCAACTGATAGTGGAATATTGTGAACTGGACCTTTGGAATAAACTTTTGTCGCAATGATAACAGTTTTTATGCAATATCAGGTTATCTTTTGCGGTCACTTGCAATTTGCCGGATATTTTACTCTCAAAGTAAAATGAAACATTTTTGTAACGTTTTTGAAAAATTTAAAACTAATAACTTATTTGACGTATCTTATATTTACTCGTACAATAATCATCTCACTAGAAAATGTTTATGCTGAAGTCATATTTGTCATTGCCTATAGTATCACTTTCACGAGCTTTTTCAAATCTGAAACAATTTCTGGAAATGTATTGTTCTGGATTTTCCTAGATAGTTTCCATTGGCGTCGGGACCTCCCTATCTTTAATTATCTTGTGATTCATATATTCGGCCATTATGTGAGAGGTCGGCGCTGTTTATTTCAGTATTTATGAGACGCTACTGAGCCTGGTCCTCGAAAGATAGCAGAGCCGTACTGATACACAAAAAAAAAACAATACTAAATAACCAGGTTTGCATTGTTTAATCGAAATACACTTTTGCACATGAATTGTTAAGAGCCAGTGTAGAGCAGTAAGCCCAGCATTATTCGATTCAATAGAGATGTGTCACCAAACCCACTCGGCTCCAGAGAGTGCACAAAGTACCTCCTCGGCTAGCTCTAGAGCTGAGACTAATTATAAAGGGCCGCCACTCTCTTTTAGGATAATACAAAGAAAAAAAAGAGGAAAGTACACTAAAGATCTCAGGGTCGCAAAAGAGAGAAAATAACGAACGCACTCTCAGGACGCCAAACGAGCCCGATCACACAAGCGGGAGGTAGTGGCTGGTAAAAAGAATATAGAGCAATTATTTAACAATATAATGAGCCCAAATGGAATACACAAGGTCCCTCAAACGAGGATATATCCCACAGAAGGTAGATCACTAACTAGTTCTTACTTCACAACCCGAACATTCGATATAATGCTTTATCTCTTACTAAACAAACAGTAATATCACCCCAAGGTATATACTCAGAGCCTCGATGGTAATCGTTACAAATAGCTCTTTACTTATATCTAAGCGACCTTCTCGATAGGTCGGTTTTATGTACTAAACAGTATTCACTGAATTGGGCTTCTTTGATACTAATTAATCTTAACTAAATTCTACAGACTAACCTTCTATAACAGTCTAGGTCGTGGCTTGACTGAAGTACAAAAGGATATTATTCTCACAGTCTCGTAGATGGAAACTGGGCTCAAATATATTCCTGGGCCAACGTAGTACAAATTTCTCACAGCAATGCGCCCTGGGTAGACGACAGGTGTGGTATCTTAGATGGCGAAATCTGGTGGAGGTCCCCAAAGACAGCTCCCACGGCAGTAATTCAAAGACAGTTCAGAATCTGCGGTACAGTTCAGAATCTGCAACGGTACAATAATAATTCCCAATTCGAAGCAGAATGATGCTAAAAATACGAACAAAAATCTAAAATACCTCGTGACAAACATAGGTTAACTCACCAATCCCACGTCGTTTTTCTAAACAAATACGCCACTCCGCTAAAGCGCAAAAATCTCACCAACGAACAAACCAAACCAACATGATAAGATTTCTCTCAGGGCTTCAGTTAAAATCCTGTTCAGATCCGCAAAATTGCGATTAATTACTCCAGGATATTCCAACCAAAAATGCGGAAAGAACGACGTAATTGACAACCTACGTCACATGCACAGAACAGGACCACCGACAACGGCGACCATCGAACGTACGAGATAAGCTGGTAAACTACTGCGACTAACGCCACCAGTTCGGTTTTCAGGTACTAACTGGAGCGGGAATTTTGTAACCGTGACAGATGACATAACCTAATGAAACAAAATATCGATTGAATTCTGTTGGCAGATATACGCTCTTGTGATGAAATTTTGCTGTATATTTTGCAAAAATTGCTACCGGATTTAAAAATTTGAAGTGTTATGTCTTGATTTAGCTCTTCCATTATCTAAAAGTGGTCCAGATAGACCTTTCCCTTCTAAAAACTCCATCGCTGAACACAGTGTCAACATTACCCTTTAGTCCATCAGCTCAAATAGGAGACCGTAGTGAACCTTGGCGATTCCGAATTCTTGTTGATAAACATATTTCCAATAAAAACTCACAATATGAAGATATCAACAAGAATTCGGCCATGATTCAGCACTATCTCCTATTTTAGTTTGACCATTTATCAAGGGTTTCGAACAAAAAGCTGTCGACCAATATGTACTAAAACCCAAATTATTGAATATATATATGAAGATGATTCTAGCAGAATCACGATGGAAGTCGAGAAAGATAGACAACTCCCGTTTTTAGATATACTTTTTCATAAACAAAATGGAATCCCAAAATCCAGTGTCAGAAATGCGTTCAGGTTTGTTTAGATTTTTAGATTCATAGTTTTGAAACTCACTTTTGCAGATCTCTTCCTCCCGATGAAATAAGAAGAGCAACGCACGAAGCATTCCTGAGACGTATAAATAAATGTCTAGAAATTAACTAGAAAACTTTGAGCATCTTCTCTAGTTATAACTGCGAGAGTTTGCCATGGTTTTCCTAATAGTATCTTGAAGTCGGTTTCAAGAAGGGGGAAAAATCTACAGCATGGTTCAAATAACAGTTCCTGAAAATTTCCTTTTTGGCGTGAAGGAAAAAGAAATAGCTGAAAATTCAAGACGAAAAAGAGTGAATAACTCGGAAAATATCCACTTTAGGGCAAGGGTGATGCATACACTCCCATTATTTTTTAACGTTGATTCAATATCTGCCATAAAAAATGGGGTTCTTATTTGAAAAAATTGATTTTTCACGATTTTGTCATCCCTAACTTCGAAAGCGATTTTTCTCCCCCTGTATAATGAATCGCGATTTCGATTTTTAAAGTGGATACATCAATCTTACATCTTGAAAAATCCCAAAAATGAAAATTTTCCATGCAAAAACCTCGAAGTTATTCTTGTTTCAGCGGAGCTCTATTTTCGATTTTGTTTTCGAATTTTCCCGCTCAGAGAGAATTTTCCAACCAAATCTGAAAAATGTTACATCAAAATAACTTGAAATTTTCTAAGGAATCTATTTCTGCAATAAAAAAATGGTGTTCTTATTTGAAAAACGGAAGTTGACGTCATTTCCGGAAAAACCGGAGGTGCTCATGCCTTAAAAATATTTTAGATTTCATCAGCATCGTGAAATACTTATAAGTGCTGAATTTCATGAAAATACGTTCAGTAGTTTCCCGTATAAATATGGGGGAGGTTCCTCGTGAAAGACCCTATATATTGGTGTTATTTCAAGATACTGATGCAATATAGCTATTTGGAATGCCTCATCATCTTTTTTCCAGATATTAAGGACCATCCATAACAAATACAGCTTAGAAATTTCGTTTCCTCCCTTTCATCGCCATCATAAATCTGCCGTATTTAATCCTTCCGCCTTGTAGCATGTTGCAATGGATCGATATATTCTTAACTCGTCAGTCGGGAAAACTGATTCCATTTGACAGCTCCCTGATGCATGGCAATCGATACTTATTTTTAATAAAGCCTCAGGAGATGACGAAAAATCCGTACATTCGAAAACTTCACGAACGATTCAATTCGAATGTCAGTGCTCATCTAAATTTTGACAACATACATTATTTCACCGTGAATGAGACATTTCAATTAATCTTCCACCAGTTGAAACTTAATTAATGAGTCCGACCGATTTCAATCGAAGACGTATTTGTGAAAGCATCGAGCATTTAAACGTCTGACGTACTTTTTTACATTCATTCAGGGGTACTTTTTTTTAATTAAGAAAACAATAATGGAAACAATTTTATTATATGATCTTTAGGTACTAACAAATAAAAGAACCATTCTTTACAAGCATACATGATCAGGCCGGCCAATTTACTGGTCCGAAGTGTGAAATATTCATTACTCCAGATTCGGGCATTTTGTTGGTTCGTTTTAGGGGATGCTTATTACTAAGTGTAATGCTGCCAACAGGCTACTTAATCTATTGTGAAAATACAGAATATAGTATTTTAGAAGATAAAGGGTTTACGGCTGGAAAGACATACTCAAGTATGATCCTGTATTCTTCATCAGGAAGTCGAACCCAATAGATTGAGAGCATTTTCGGCTTGGTATTCGAAAATTACAGATATTTGAGCGCTGTTCTACTTAAACAAACGCGCTAATATTCAGTTTAGAGGATACGCCCGTCACAGCTTCATCTATTCAATTAATTCAGCCACTCGGATGGGAGAAATGAAATAAGAGTGTTTAGAGGAATCCCGGAATATAGGTTCTAAATCCTCAACTTTCGCCTAGAACAGTTACTTGATGCTGCGTTTCATCATCAGCTAATGTGGAGATGACTCTTATGTGCCGGATTTACTGGAATTTCGCCTTTTCAGTGTCGGCCTTCAGCTGTATCTAGCTATACAAATTATCCAGAGTTGAGAATAGGATTCCTTGTGGTTTCCCGGTCATGAATCCAACAGAGAAAGGATATTCGGATAATTTTTATTAGAGACATCTTGGTGTTGTGGGTTTGGAACGCAGAAAGAGAATGATATGAGATAACCGAATTAATTATTGTCGAAACATAGTCCGGAGCTTAAAATAGCTTATGTTCTTCACGTCCGAATGACAAAATAAAACCAGAAACTTCGGAGTATTATCTGAAAAAAAAAAAGTAATACTGAATGAAATACCCACAATTCTGAATAAAGTTTTTCTGGCTGATGAGAAATTAACTATTTTACATTCGTCGTAACCATGTCGAATTATTATATTATTTCATATTGTTATTTGTTTAACAGAAATGTTTGGTGAAGGAAATCGTGTAGAATTATTATTCGGTCAATATCATCCCTAATTGAAAAATATAAAAAGAACAATATAGAATTATGGCAATTACCCAAATTATAATTCTATATAATATTATATTAAGGTTTATTATACTATAAAATATAATATAATTTTATATCATATTTCATTATATTATTTTGTCTTATGTTATATCATATTGTTTTCAATCACATTTTATAGCAATCTAAAATTACCTTTAATATTCATTCACTTTCGATCGAAGTATCATCTATATACAGGGTCTAACTAAATAAGTGTAAAATATTTAAGGAGGTGATTCCTCATCGAAAAAAAATTAGGATCTTTCATATAAAGAAACATCCCTTGTTAAGATACAGCCCCTCAAAGGTACATAAAATTTGTATAACAATGTTTTTCACAAGCACCAAATAAATGTGTTTTGTTATTAATAAATTAGTTTTGTTTTTCACATTTTCATTTAGTCGTTTAATGCAGGTACTAACTACAGAATAATAATAAATCCAGTTTGCATTTATGACGATGTACCTATCTCTGTAGTTGTTCGTAAAATAATTTTTTCCTGCGAACTGGTTTATTTTGAGCAAAAATCTCATAAGATATTTTTTGTTTAGAATGAAACAGGCTATCGGAAATAAATTTTTAAATGGTAAACAAATAATAAGACAAAAAGTTACATTGGAAATAAACTTTAGGGGTTGCGTTTCCCACCCTTACAACCATGGGGTAAACCAAATAAATAACTGGATAAGTGTCTTTTTGCTAGTAGGAAACGTTAGTTTAAATTCAATATTGTAACTTTTTTAGTGCTTGTGAAAAAAATTGTTATACAAATTTTATGTACTCCCTTTGAGGGGCTTCATCTTAACAAGGGATGCTCCAATGAAGTTTCTTTATATGAATGATTCTATCTCTTTTTCGATGAGGAATCATTTCCTTAAATATTTTACACTTATTTAGTTACACCCTGTATATTTATTTATCATTATAGAAATCACAATTCCGACGAAAGAGAATATAATCATTCTCATCGTTCATCATTATCTTTAGATATTCATATTCAATTAATTAAAATTTTAAAAATCCTTCATTGAAAACTTACATACATAATAATGAATTAAAGAGAAAATATTTTTATTCCCTTTATAATATAAAACAATTCAAAAAACTATAGAACTATTAATTTATATCATGTCAATCATATCATATATATTTTATTGTATTATATTATATTATAATATATAATTATAATTATATTATAATAAGTATTTCTCTGGGATAATGACTACAACTGATATTCTCAAGAAAAAAAGCTTTATTTTATGCCAAACTTTCTCATTGATTTGACTTTTGTGCAAAGCTTTTGCCAGTAAAATAATTGCTTAATGTAAAAGAAATGAGAAAGTTCAACCACACAAAAATTAGAATGACAAAACATGCAAACTCATATAACCTCTATAAAATGAGAATGCTTTTTGAGAATTACCGTATAATAATTCTCCTCGACATATATTACCATAATCAGAAATATAATTCATTCTTGGACCTCTTTATAGCTCTCATGCACGCTGTCGTTTTTGGTAATGTAACAGCAATCATCCAGAGGATATATTCCAGAAGATCTCTGTACCATAGCAAATGGCGAGATTTGAAGGACTTCCTCACTCTCCACCAGATACCGAAGGAGCTGAAACAAAGGATGCAGGATTATTTCCAAACGATGTGGAGTCTTAATCACGGAATAGATATTCATGAGGTATGAAAATTGCGATATTTCGAGATGAACATCTTATTATTTTCAAAAATATTGCCTACTGAAATCAAGAATTGCAACCACTCTTTTGAAAATTTTCATATCTGGGTGGAAATGTTGTTTGTATCTATAATTATTTATATCTCTGAGTATTGAAGTCGCAATGTTTTTTTATCAATCAATTTCTGTTTATTGACAATTTTTATGTTTGTACATCTTCAGATCAACTATAGCTACAATTTCATGTTCATTCCAATTTTTATATACTCTTCAATTATTGTTTCTTTCCAACTATTCAAATTTTGTTTGTGAGTAGTTTCACTTTAATGATATTTACAATATTTCATACGCCAAAACTCTATGTGTAATCGGCTTTTTCTTGATTTTTCAATATTGAATTATGTTGTTCATTATTAACAAATATCTTAATAATCAAATGATTTTTTATGTGAGTTCACATGAAGGATTAATAATTGCCGAATATAATCTTGAAAATTGCAGAGGTGGACGTGATTTTTTTACTTTTCACAACTGAAACTCAACAGATGGAACTTTAAATTGATATTCCGTACGTTGTTGAGTGTTTCAGCGAACTGACAGGGATGTGAACGCTCAGCGAAATATGATATGCATTTTATTTTATGTTCGTGATCTCCATTTGCTACCCGTATTTTACCGCTAAAGGGCTTCATTGGACCGGGAACAAGGCGCTTCTTTATCCATGATGGAACGAGGAGCTCATTCTGTAATTCAAAATGGTTTATCTAGATTTAATCACAAATTGAGTTCAGTGTTTCCCAGTTCTACACAAAAATTAATTTTTTATCTACTGGTATCGTCACTCAGAGATATAATGATAGTGAAAGTGAAATTTAAGTCTTACAAAAGTTTCGAATGATTTTAACACCCATGATAAATAATTCTTCCAAATTTTCAATCGAAAACTGAATTCTCGTGGTAATTTTCGAGTTCTGGTGAATTTTCAAATATTTGCTCATTTTTTTGGTGGCTCTACTAGGTCTACTACTTCAAAAATTTGATCTCACGTTTCTCAAACCTCCTGTCGAATGAAAATGTACTTTGCAAACCTTGATCAATAATTCTGTAAGTTTGAACGGTTGAGGTCCTCTCTTGATGAAAATCCAATTTCATTTAATTTGAATGTAACTAAGTAAAAACTTATTTATTAAAATTTCCACATTTATTGTGCTTCAAAAATATTATAACATTACATTTGCAACAATTGTTTGGCCAAATTCTTGGCTTCTTCAGGCGAGTTCGATGTTAAACTACTCCATAAAAATTGAGTCTTCCTTATATATTTCACAAGATGGAAGAGAGGGGAACGGTATTCTAAATGCTTCTGGGATTTCTTATGAGATGTTTATGAATGGTGATCTGTTGACATCCGTTTGGCTATTCAGTAAGATATTTTGCCAGTTATATCTGTAAAGTTCCATTTCTTCTAGAATATTATGTCTTCTGCTTTTGTTTTCTATGTGCAAGATTTGTAGTTTGAATCAAACATATGTCCCTTGTCTAAACGATTGTTCGCATAAGTTGAGTTCTGTTTTTTATTCGGGAAACGACTCGAATGTTCCTTAATCCTCTTCTCGAAGGTCCTTCCTGTTTGTCCAATATATAATTTCTGGCATGAACCACAATTCAACTTATATACTTCTGATTTTTTGTTTTTATCTAATTTGTCTTTATTATTTTTCATTAAATTACTTAAAGTATTATTGGTTTTGAATGCTATATTGAAATTCCTCTTGTTTCTCAAAATATTTGCTACTTCTATTGATTTTTACCTGTGTAGTTTAGTGTTATATATCTATTCTGTTCTATTTTTTCGTTTTTGGGGTATATTAATGTTAAAGCTTGATTTAATAAGAATTTATTCAATATTTGGACCACAATGTCAGGTTTGAAACCATTATAGACAGAAACTTGTTTTATAGTATTGAGGTTACAGTAAAAATTCTGTTTCTTCATAGGTATTTTGATTAGTCTGTGTACCATGCTATTGAATGCTGCTAGTTTTTGTGAATATAGACGATGTGACTTTGAATGGATCGTTATGTCGGTGAAGGATGGTTTGCGATAAATTGCAGTATCGTGTTTACTATTGATTTTTGATATTGTTAAATGTAAAAAATTCTATTTTACCATTTTTTTCACGTATAAAGAAGAAAAAATGGTAAAATAAAGACCAACCCTATATCAACGTGTTCACAATAAAACAGTGGTTATGCTGATATATATTTTTTTCAATTATCATAACAAGTGAAAATAATTCTCATCGATATACCTGTTTATACCTGGCAGCCTAGTAATTAGTTCAGGTAAATTATAGACAACCCTATGTCTGCACATTCTATATTTTTTTTTTTGAGTCTAGTATGAAATTTTCTTATTATCTTTATGCTGAAAAATTTAATGAAAAATCATTTTTTAAAAAATAATTAAAAATATTTGGTCCAGGATTTTTTTCGACAACCCATTTTCAATATATTTTCTAATATATTAAATTTATTATAAAATAAGTTTAATTCAATTATCAGCTCGGTGAAGGTGGATTTAGGTTCGGATCTTCGATCAATTATTATGAAGCATTTTTATTGACGAAATCTTGTATTTATCGAAATAATAAGTTTTCATTGTTGAGATCTTCAGAGAATTATCCTGCAAAAGCTTTTGACCTCACCTTTTTTATTAAACTTGTTGGGATTCCGATTCAACCAAACATCAATTCAGCGTTCAGCAAACACAGAAGACGATTAAATTGGTCGTAAACAGTTCTTGTCTTCAGAAGTGAGTTAGGAGAAGCTCATTCGGTTCTGGCAGTAACCCGGTAACATTCACCTATTAGTTAGGGGGACAAGATTTACTTTATCGATCTGACGTAAACATTCGCTTGTCAACATGGGTCCGCTTTCAATGGATTGTCCTAATAGGGGATCTCCATCTTGAGATATATCAATTTAATATGCATAATTTATTCAATGGATCTTCTAACGACCCTTTATTGAACTACACTGTATTTCTGATCGCACGTCATAGTTTCACAGCACTTTTTGTGCTTTCATGATATCTTCATTTATTAAGTACTACCTTAATTTCTTTCACTTTGATGGTACGATAATGAAATTACGGACTAGACAAAATATCAATTGCCTCCATATTCACATGAAATTTTGTCGACATCTGAGAAATATCTTATGAGATATAGAGCATTGTTAGAGAAGGTCTGACAATTTCTCTACACTGACGCCACATCATTGTTGAACTATTTAAATCAAGAATTGATTAAGTACAAATTTTTTTATTTCTCGAGAGAAACAATATTTAGATGCTCTTAACTGCCAAACCAATGGACTTAGTTAACATAGTGTCGAACTTAGCCGTGATATCTGGACAAAAAATATTTTTTTCAGAAAAAAACACTACTCCGAAAGATGTTATTCATACGTTATGTTATCAAATATTTATCATAACGTTGGCTATATTAATTACCAATTGAAAATTAATCAACTTCTTTCTCTTTAATGAATCTTCTCGACAAGAAGTTTATTGAGTTAAAACTTCCTACGAACTCGGCTCCTTTTAATGATACAACAACGAGGAACATCTATATTAATCAGAGGATAATTAAACTGCAATTTTCACATTTTCCTGCAAAACAATAAACCTGTAAATGTCCCGAAAATTACCCACCAACCTGGGATAGCCTCCCACCAATCTCAACAATCCTCTGTTCTTCCGTACCTCCAAGAATAATTCGACGTGCCTACTAAGCTCCCCAAATCTCCCATAATGGCCCTTTTGCTGCCGTTATTTAATTTGAAGCTACCGGTTTATACATGCCTGATAGCATTTAATATACTTTTCGTTTCGTTCGCAGACACTGAAAGAATTCCCGGAGGAACTCAGGGGCGACGTCTCGATGCATCTACATCGGGAGATACTACAGCTTCCGATTTTCGAGGCGGCATCCCAGGGTTGTCTAAAGTTGCTCTCGTTGCACATCAGAGCGAATTTCTGCGCTCCGGGCGAATACCTGATACACAAGGGGGATGCCCTCAGTTACATATATTACATATGCAACGGGTCCATGGAGGTTGTACAGGACGATATGGTGGTAGCGATTCTAGGTGAGTAGACTAGGTTATGCAGCTTGCCGTTCTGCGGTATTCTTGTTTATATATTCTTTTGAACTTTTGGCTTACAATATTTAGTTAGCAAACAATAAAGCATACAGATCAGGGGTTAGTGACGGGGTGTCATACGATTCGGCGTATCACATAAAAGCCTAGGGAAAAAAACCCCAGTAAAAAAACCCTGGCTCACCGCTTAAGTGTGAAAGTACAAAAATTAGCTGAAATATATTTTAGTGACTTCTTTCTTCAAGAGTGGTCTTCTATTGATGGAAACAGGGACTCACATCGAATCGAATCTGAAAAAAAAAGACAAAACCAGAAAAAAGAACTGAATAATAAAAATACAAAATTTGAAAGAGATAAAGAAAACACCCTCAAATTCGCCTTGTTGGATTAACTCGATATTGTGGATCAAGGATTTTTTAACATAACAAGCTAAACCGTAAATTTTACTAAGGAGATAATCAATGAATACATAACCTTTTATGGTTCCTCTTTCACGAAGATTTTTTTTTAGTATCCGTATGTGTCTCTTGAAGGAGAATAATCTGAGCACCATAGTCCTTTGCTAGTTTAGAAATATAATCACTCTTGTCCTTAGAAATATCCTTTATATTCCAATCTAATACACAAAATTTGTCTACAATCTGCGAGGAGGATTCTTCGAATCGGGTCTTGCGGTCTAAGTGATGATTTTTCAGATCTTCTGATGTTTGAAGTCTGCTATGGAACCCATTCAAAGGGAAATCATCATCCATAGTTGAGGAAGGTTGTGATATCACAACTATGGATGTAGTAGAAGTAAAGTACTTCTCAGGTAAGGCGAGACCAGGGAAATTGGAATTCATTTTTATATGGAGCATATTATAGATTCCAGTTCAAATTGCATAGGTAGGTACTCATACATGAGAAAGGTCAGCTATACAAAATAAAGAGTGCTTCAAAGCAACGAATGTCGCCGGGTCAGCTAGTAATGCAATATAATCATTCTTGATAACATGAATATATCTTTGAAATAATTCGAGAAATTAATCTCAACGAAGAATTTGAATCAAGCATTGAATTCTCCTGAGCTCCTGCTCTAATTTAAACATAAATTCCCAAACTAACGCGTAGATACTCCATTCTTCCTATTGTTCCTCTCTTACATCCAAATATACGAACACCTGAGAACTCAATTCCGACTATGGAAATGGAATTCATGCTCCTATACTCGAATGAATTATGTTGCGTTAGTCTCATTCTGTGAGGAATTCGCTGAATACATAGTGACGAAGCCAATAATGTTGTTTGATATAGTTTTAATCACCTTGACAAATAATACTGAATGAGACCTTGTATGCATCGTCGTTAGATCGGAGAAGATTTTGACAGACAACACGAGAGAATCCATTGAATAGATAGCTTGGTTCAGTTCCTCAATATGCATATTGAAAGTTTTCCATTTGATGTTTGCATTGTTTCACTCGATATTACTGTTATACCACTGTTTTTGAGATATAACGAGATTGTTATTTTTCGATCTACCATTCGATTTCCCTGAGGAGTATTTTCCTGAAGAAAAATAGAAGAACTCTGGAAGAAATCCACCAGAGACAACATCACCGGCGAAGAGATATCACCTTTTTTTCCCGCCCGAGGAAGGGGGAACTCCTCATGCCTTCCCTGCAGCGGACGGTGTGCAATGCTGCAGGTTCGTGTGGGACTTTCACCCACCAAAACCCCCTCCTCCCTCTAAAGCAACACTCTCCAGTTAGAGTCCCAGGGACACCGACTCATAGAACTGGCAGTTGCGGTGGGCGGAACACCACGCAGTGTAAGTGCCACCCACGCACTCACTCATACACTCACTGGGAATTTGAGGATGTGAGGAAGAGCTTGTATTGCGCTCCGGAAACTTCCGTTGTCTCATGAAGAACTCGTGAAGGTCAACTAACTCTGTTCCCAATGTTCCGTGTTCACCCGGCTCTGCTTACGGAACTCGGAGCCCTAGGTATAGATCCTCGGAAGGTCCTGACCCCGTCCAGCCTTCGGCCATGCGACATCCAGGCATGGACGGTTGTATGGCCCTGTTGGCTCAAGGACTCGGCTACGAGGTTGTGATAACGCTACGACTGTTCTCCCCAGATCTATGCCGGGCCCGTTAAGAACTAGGGGGGAGAGTCGGGGCTCATCCTCTCGCCTAGTAATCAGATTAAGCGATCAGTCGTATCGCTCCGCTTCCTCGAGACAGTCGTTCGACAACTTTGCTTGCTGGCTCTGTCTCCAACGTCTTTTAGGTCCGGATGCCTAGGTGTGTTCGCAAAGGTGTCACGACCTATGCGCACGCTTAGACAGAGCCCTTGGATTAGAAGGGATTAAGGGGTTTAGTCATTCTTGGTCTACTTAAGTCCGTACACCACGACAAGGTGATGACCACGTACGGGCAATAAGAGATATCACCTGGAGCCCACGCAACGTGGAGAACACTTGATAGACTCAGAATGGAAGTATCCTACTGCGAGAAGACCTTGGTGAAGTGAGGATACTCAAGTGATGTATTATGTGACTGTGGAGTAGATCAAGAAGAGTCTCATCTACTCGTCTGCCACAACGTGGGTACCACCTGCACAAATCAAGACCTATATGCATGCACTCCCGAAGCCCTCACTGTTGCGGAGTTCTGGAGATTCACTTGCTAAAGATACATTTGGACACTGATAAACATAAAACCTGGAGTTTAATTAATTGAAATGCGATTCATTCTGTTTAATGAATTGATTCTCGTTTGTCTTATTCTGTAGAAAACTTGATGAATACATAGCGAGGCTGTCCATAATGATCGCCTTTACAATAATACTAAATGAGGTTTCCTATGAAACGTCTTGAAGGCAGATGCGAGAAGATTAAAAATAACAACGCAAAAGAAACCCATAAAAGAGTTAGCTTGGCCTGAGCATCTTAATATGATAGAAACCTCGGTTCTCCATTTTTCCATTCAATATTTGCCTTCTTCCCCTCGATGTAACCTTTTGAAAAGGAAATTAATCAGATTTTTGAACTTTTTATACCTTCCCGCATATTGACCCGAGAGCCTGAATGATTCTGTTAAAAAGTTTACCTTCTTTGTCGAATTAATTCTGCGTCCTGATTCCATCAGATATAAGAGAGAGTAGAAAATAATATGCACAAAATTCATATCTTCAGTATTGATTACTTGAATGAATAATGCTGAATCAGATCGATTTTTATTTCAAATTTATTTAAAATAAGAAAAATCTAAGTATTCTCATCATATGTTTCAATGCTCAGATAAGTTCTTGAAGGGTTTATCGTGCCTTATACTGATGTACGAACTATATGGGTAAGCCATCATCAAAATCATCGATAACATTTTTCAACCCGGAAATGTTTTACCTTCCAAATTAGTGGGTCCAGTTTTTCCATTAGGTGTTTCCAAGCATACTTCATGAATATGTGCAAATCCTTGTTCCCAGTACGAAGCAGACTGAGAAAATTCCAAAGCAAATTGACTTATTCGAATATTAAAAATAATATTTGGTACCGCGCCTTGTACAAATGTTTCCAATGAGAAAATTCGCTGGAAAACTAATTGGACATTTTGGCCATTTTTCTTACGATATATTATCCTTAATAATCATCTACCGCAGTTTCAATCATGCACGATGAATGGGAGGATTTTATCGAGTGACAAGGATGAAAACAACAGGTCGGTGATTGATTGTTGCGCTTAAATGCTGTGACGAAGTTCAGACTCACCGTTCGAAACGGTAAACAATCTGCGATAATTGATGAATTCCGATAATGCACCCTAGGTCCGAAAGAGATTAATAATTGTGCTGACTCGTTCTTTTATCACCTATTTCATAACTTTACGCTGTCACTAATGTAAGATTGACTTGAACTGTAATTTCCTCTAATGCAGACTCTATATTCTTTAAATCTCTAAATTTTTCAATAATAGGTGTTACAGTAATCGAATTTAGTTCAAATATGCGCCGTTTTCTTCGATAATATGTTTCATCTAGACGGCAACTTCATAATAACCCCCTCCTTATTTGCAAAGAACTCGTACAGCCATTTTTCACGAGCCTCTTTCGAGTTCAACTTTACACCACCAAGGGCGCTCGCCATGGACAGGGACAGGTGGTAATCACTTGGCGCTATGTCCGGACTATATGGTGGATGCGATAAAACCTCCCATCCGAGCTCTCGTAGCTTCTGACGAGTCATCAACGAAGTGTGTGGTCCTGGTGGACACTACACCCTTCCTGTTAGCCAATTCTGGACGCTTCTGGTCGATCTCCTGCGTCAAGCGGTCCAGTTGTTCGCAGTAGATGGTAGAATTAAGCGTCTGGCCATATGGGAGCAGCTCATAGTGAATGATTCCCTTCCAATCCCACCAAAATCAAAGCAAAACCTTTCTGGCCGTTAATCCCGGCTTGGCCACTGTTTGGGACGATTCACCTGCCTTCGACCACGACCGTTTTCGCTTGATATTATCGTATGTGTTTTTTGTCGCCAGTCACCATTCGCTTCAAGAATGGGTTGAGTTCGTTCCGTTTCAGCAGTATATCGCTGGCATTGATTCGGTCCAGAAGGATTTTTTGCGTCAAATCATGCGGCACCCAAACCTCAAGCTTTTTTTTTGTATCCAGCCTTCTGCAGGTGGTTTAAAATGGTTTGGTGACTAACTCCCATCTCCTGAGCGATGTCACGAGATGCTACATGCTGGTCTAACTCGATGCATTCCATGATTTGATCGGTATTTGTCGTCACAGGCTGGCCTATCCATGGTGTCGTTTTCACCGGTTCTGAATCGTTGAAACCATTCCTCTGTGGTTCGAACTGATAGAGTACCATCCCCCAAAACACCATTAATCTCACGGAACGTTCCTGTAGCGCCTTTAACGAAGGAAAACTTTAAAATAGCCCAAATTTCGGCATTAGTGAACTCCATGTTTACACGTCTATAACTGTTGAAGGCAATATCCAAACTAATCATGCATAGCGTCGTTTTGTAGGTTATGTCAAGACCATAGACATAGACTTCTGCTAAAAATTCTTCTTCAATGTAAATCTTGCGTTGTGGGAAAAAAATTCAAATGATTTTCAGTGATTCATTCATGTAATCGTCTTGCTGAAGCTCTTCCGAGAGGAAAACATTCATTCAATATAGCGAATATCGATTCCTCTTTATATTTTCAGGAAAAGGCGACCTCGTTGGAAGCGATATAAATCTCCACCTACAGCATACCAGTTCGAATGGGCCATCGGCTGACAACAGAGGCGGAACAGGTTGTATAGACATTGTGATTAAATCGAGTAGTGATGTTCGCGCTTTAACTTACTGCGATCTCAAGTGCGTAAACATGCAAGGATTAGTTGAAGTGCTTCGACTCTATCCCGAATACCAACAGCAGTTCGCCAACGATATACAGCACGATTTGACGTTCAATGTTCGCGAAGGATACGAGGCTGAGGTGAGTGCAATGAACATGAACTTGAAAAGATTAATTTACATCTTTGTGAGTAGTATGTTGAGGCCAGTTCTGGTCAAGGTCAATATAGTCTGAGGTGGGGGGTTGGGTGTGATAGATGAGGATTTGGTGAGGATTTTGATCTTCGGGTCATGATTTGTTCCATTGAATACAGGGTGGTTCTTACCACCCTGAGAAATATCTTGTCTAGATAACGGAGACCTTGATAAGACAACATGAACTGATATTGTGAAATACCTGATGTTGAAAACACTGATAGGAAAATCGAGATCTCGATGGTTTTCAATAAGACATGTCAATCCACTAATATTGAAGTGAGTTCAATATTTTCCGTAAATCGACAAATAAAAAGATAATATATACAGTAAAACCAGTAGCCGAACAATTCTAATGCATGCAGATCATTCCTAATATTCCGATAGTAAATTCGTCCTATCCTATTCGCCTACAATTTCATTATCCTCAATTTAATGGTCATCCTCCAATGGGATTATATAACAGTATCACATGAATGTATTGTTATTTGGAAGCGATCAGAATTCATATATCGTAATGGAGCAAAATCGTTATCTCCCGATAGGCTATTTATATGTAAATTTATGAGAATGCCTGCTCGTTTGAGTCTGAATTGAATACTCTCCTCATCAACACTACTCCTATATCCAGACCCTTGACGTCCTTTCTCAACAACTGTATTCTGTAGGATTTCAAGCGAAATAAGCTAGTAAATACACGTCACGAACGAATTTAAAGTTAATATCTGTTGATAGTCTTCAGTATAATCGATAAATGTTTGTGGTTTATTTATTTATTCATCAGATATCGGAACAATTGAAATATAGAGGGGGTAATTTGCATACTTTCTATGTGAATATCTCTGAAACTGAGAAAGTTAGAGAAGCCCATTTCGGAGTAAATGCTATACAGGTAGGGGAACCACAATAACTTTTTGGTTATGGGTTGAGCCACTCCTAGGTTCCATGCATCTAAACCCCAAAATTTCAAATGGCTCCACCCCTTTTGTGATACGTTGAATCAATGTTCTTTTTGAGTAGTATTCCGCTGCACAGACATTTTTGTGTGGAGGATGCTTTCCACTCACTAAAGGGGGAGGAAATTGAGCGAGCGACTAACCAAGGTGTTTCAAGACGTATTCGAAAGTGTGTGGAACAAAATAGTTACCATATTGAATCTCTTACCTGATCATTTTGTTAATTTGAGTTTTGAAACTGATTTTTATTTATCATAATTTAATTATAATCATGATTCAGTGTACTGAAGTAGCGAATTTATTTAATGTGTTTCCTATTGAAGAGATGAATTCTCATTCGCTTCGAAATAAGTCGAAATACTAATTTCATCAACTGCCCTTTTTTTTTATTCTTTAGGGGCTCTTACATTCCAAAATTTGAAAAGTTTGAAACATCTTTTCAGAAATTGTAAAAAAAACATGGGTATACTTCTCATTGGATACTCAACATTTTGTGTCATCCACCATGGAATTGGAATAAACAATATCATTGAGCTAATTTGAATGTGTATTGCGTATACAAATGAAAAAATATAATATAAGAAATAAATCCAAAATCTCATTATTAGAATAGCAACCATTCATTTTGTGAAATCAAAAAATTTCATAACGACTAACAATATGACCTGTCTGACACTTGTGAATTATAAATGGGATTATTTATCTTCTATGCTCACAGAATATCTTTATGAATCAGATTCGAAGAATTTAACTCTTCGTACTACATAAATCCAGAAAATCTCAAATAACTCAAAAATTATTGATTTTAGGAGCATCATGTAATAAAACTATCATTATTTTTGTCCGCAGAATCCAACACAATTATAAAAAAATAGGGTTCTAATTTGAAAAACAGAAGTTATGGCCAATTTAAGATCACAATTTTCAACACAAAATTTGAAACACCCTGTGATGATATTTTTGAAATCCAAAAGATGCATGACCTTTTCACATCCTTCCTCTTCGATATTGTAAAAACGGTTTACGCTCAGGATATTCAAAATAAGAATAATGAACATATTACTACCTGAACATATTTGACTTTTTCCAGTTTTTTTGGATATTTTGAAAACTATTCGATTTAATACAACGGTTTTAACAGAAATGTATTCACTATTGAATACTAGATCATATCAGAAATGGAAAACTTGAAAAAAAATTTTTCGTCGAATTTATTTTCACTCCCTGTATAACCGTTTTTGGGCTTCGAAAATATTTTAGCTCTGTAGAGAACTTCGAACAATATCATAATCCCAATTTTCAGATTTCAAATATGTCTAGTTCTCCAGAAACGTCTAACAGGCACTCCAACTTGAGACACCTTGTATAGATGAATACAAATTTATCTCATAAAAATATTGAATTCCTTCATTACTTTTAGAATATACTTCTAACATTCCGAATAAAATTCAGTTTATTAAAAATGTTCATATATCCTCTACCACAAAAATGGAAACTGAAAAAAATGTGGTGTTTTCAGCAGAATTCCTTCCACCAATACCTCAACATTTTACACAAATTATAACTTAACTGAAGCGCTCTCCTATATCCCGGTTTCATATCCCACTTCAGTATACCGCTAATTCTTTGTTGGTAAAACTTCCCAAACTCCCATCATAACGACAGAAAAGTTTTTATGACCGGAGAGAAATTCGAAAAAATTCCGGGTCCCGCAAACTTCCAACGTGTTTATACGGAACTTCTGATATTATTATAGGACGAGCGACCTGCCGTTAGGATTTGTAGCAGCTCTGTATTGTTTTCCAATGTACGACATAAATTTTAACGACTGAAATAATATCGTGAAATAACACATTGTGTCAGAGCTGACTGGACAATGTTGAGGGAAATAATATGAATCTATTGCGTTTTCATTCAAACTATAGCTTCTACATGAATAAATCGTTTAATTTGTTTCCTAGTTCTGATACTAATTAATTTACTGCCAGGAATCTAATCAACATTCAATCACGAACACTTCAAAAGCAGCTTTTCTGTTCACCGGTGTTTAGTTTAGTGCATTTCGGGTCATCGAGGCGACCTTTATATGTGGATAAAACTGTCCTGGTAATTCTACCAAAACTATGGCCATACACTGTAAAAATAAAATTCTGCGCTCAAACTCCTCAGGAGTTTGAGAATTTTTTTCAATCAAACCATTTTAATTTGAATTAATCTAAAATTGATTACTCCAAATGAACTATTTTTCTTGATTAAAACAACCTAGTTGATTATAGAGAACAGCTAAAACATTCGCCTGAAACTTTTCACATTTCAGCGAAATGAAAGAAACAACTGATTCAACATAAACATACAATTACAAGAAATTGTTTATGCACTTGTCTCAATATCCATAATTGATTGATACAAATACATTATTCTAAATAGGTTTTAACGAAACCATTCGTTCGTTTCATTTTTATTTGTTCAATAGAACGAAGGTACGGTTGTCGTAAATTCTGTCAGTTGATGCAACGACTACAGTTTCTTGAGACAAGAATCTCGTGAGATTATATTATTCGCCTCATTTACTTGAAGAAAACTATAAATATTTGAATAAAATTGAACATATAATTGTTGCAATATGAAGTGACATTTGTAAAAAAATATTGCGTAATTGATTTAATAAAACGAATTAATTGTAGCAATTTTTTTATATTGGCTGCAATTAAATCAAAACTCAATCTCTTTTATATTAAATATATCCCATTTAAATGCAATTATTTGTGCATTTTACTCACAATATTGTTGTATTCGGTGATAAAGATGACATGGAATACATGATGCGCAAGCTAATTAAAGAATACGAAAGTGGGGCTTAAATGTCAACTTAGAAAACCAAATATCTTTGTGTTGGTGGAGAACAAATTTAGGGTGATCTGGTATTTGATGATGACAGTGCTGGATGAGATGATAAGAAAAATTTTTGCCTGGACTATAGCTAGTTTTTGATGAGCGGCAGAGTATGTGTACCGCAGGGATCAATTGGCGGCACTCGGCATATAGTTCCACGAGGTGTCTGAAGAACTGAATTCACAGTAATCGGTGGATCGGTAGCCGTTCTCAGAGGTTTACGCTCCAAGATCACACCGATTAGGTACTAGTTAGGGTTCAATTCCCGGGGGTAGAATAAAAACATAGTCTATATTTGAACTGCGGCGTGTGGAGGATGGCGCACACTCACTAAAGATGGGAGGAAATTGTGCGCGCGCGACTAACCGAGGTGTTTCAAGACATATTCGAAAGTGTGTGGAACAAATTGGTTACCATATTGAAACTCTTACCTGATCATTTATTTTGTTAATTCGAGTTTTGAAACGTATTTTTATTTTTATTATCATAATTTATTTATAATCATATTTCGGTGTACTGAAGTAGCGAATCTATTCAATGTGTTTCGTATTGAAGAGATGAATTCTCATTCACTTCGAAATGAGTCGAAATACTAATTTCATCAACTGCCTTTTTCTGTATTCTTTAGGGGTTCTTACATTCCAAAATTTGGAAAGTTTGAAACATCTTTTCAGAAATTGTAAAAAAAAGGGAATATTTCTCATTGGATACTCGACATTTTGTGTCATCCACCATTTGAAATAAAAAATATCATTAAGTGCATTTGAATGTGTATTGCTTATACAATTGAAAAAATACAATATAAGAAATAAATCCAAAATATCATTATTAGAATAGCAACGATTCATTTTGTGAAATCAAAAAATTTCATAAAGACTAACACTTGTGAATTATAAATGGGATGATTTATCTTCTATGCTCACAGAATATCCTTATGAATTTGACTCTACGTGCTACATAAATCCAGAAAATCTCAAATAACTCAAAAATTATTGAATTTAGGAGCATAATCATGTGAGAAAACTGTCATTATTTTTGACCGCAGAATCCAACACAATTATAAAAAAATAGAATTCTAATTTGAAAAACAGAGGTTATGGCCAATTTAACATCACAATTTTCAACACAAAATTTGAATCACCCTGTGATGATATTTTTGAAATCCAAAAGATGCTTGACCTTTTCACATCCTTCCTCTTCGATGTTGTAAAAACGGTTTACGCTCAGGATATTTAAAATAAGAATAATGAACATATTACTGACTGAACATATTTGACTTTTTCTCCAGTTTTTTTAGATATTTTAAAAACTATTCGATTTAACGGTTTTAACAGAAATGTATTCACTATTGAATACTAGATCATATCAGAAATGGAAAACTTGAAAAAAAATTTCTCGTCGAATTTATTTTCACTCCCTGTATAACCGTTTTTGGGCTTCGAAAATATTTTAGCTCTGTAGAGAACTTCGAACAATATCATAATCCCAATTTTCAGATTTCAAATATGTCTAGTTCTCCAGAAACGTCTAACAGGCACTCCAACTTGAGACACCTTGTATAGATGAATACAAATTTATCTCATAAAAATATTGAATTCCTTCATTCAACTAGAATATACTTTAACATTCGAATAAAATTCAGTTTATTGAAAATCATATATTTATTTACAAAAATGAAACTGAAAAAATGTGGTGTTTTCAGCAGAATTCCTTCCACCAATACCTCAACATTTTACTACAAATTATAACCGTTGGAGCGCTCTCCTATATCCCGGTTTCATATCCCAATCAGTATACCGCTAATTCTTTGTTGGTAAAACTTCCCAAACTCCCATCATAACGACAGAAAAGTTTTTATGACCGGAGAGAAATTCGAAAATTCCGGGTCCCGCAAACTTCCAACGTGTTTATACGGAACTTGTGATATTATTATAGGACGAGCGACCTGCCGTTAGGATTTGTAGCAGCTCTGTATTGTTTTCCAATGTACGACATAAATTAACGACTGAAATAATATCGTGAAATAACACATTGTGTCAGAGCTGACTGGACAATGTTGAGGGAAAAATAATATGAATCTATTGGTTTTCATTCAAACTATAGCTTCTACATGAATAAATCGTTTAATTTGTTTCCTAGTACTGATACTAATTAATTTACTGCCAGGAATCTAATCAACATTCAATCACGAACACTTCAAAAGCAGCTTTTCTGTTCACCGGTGTTTAGTTTAGTGCATTTCGGGTCATCGAGGCGACCTTTATATGTGGATAAAACTGTCCTGGTAATTCTACCAAAACTATGGCCATAGATTTAAGTTACCGTTCCTTTGCCAGATCTAGGTTCTATATGTAAACTAGATCTGAAAATTGGGATTATGATATTGTTCAAAGTTCTCTACAGAGCTAAAATACCCAAAAACGGTTATACAGGGAGTGGAAAGAAATTCGACGAAAAAATTTTTTTCTAGTTTTCCATTCCTGGTATGATCGAGTATTCAATAGTGAATATGTTTCTGTTAAAACCATTGTATTAAATCGAATAGTTTTCAAAATATCCAAAAAAACTGAAAAAAAGTCAAATATGTTCAGTCAGTAATATGTTCATTATTCTTATTTTAAATATCCTGAGCGTAAACCGTTTTTACAACATCGAAGAGGAAGGATGTGGAAAGGTCATGCATCTTTTAGATTTCAGAAATATCATCACAGGTTGTTTCAAATTTTTTGATATTAAATTGGCCATAACTTCTGTTTTTCAAATTAGAACCCTATTTTTTTATAATTGTGTTGGATTTAGACGGTCAAAAATAATGATAGTTTTCTCACATGGTTATGCTCCTTAATTCGATAATTTCTGAATTATTTGAGATTTTCTGGATTTATGTAGTACATAAAGTCAAATTTTTCGAATCTGATTCATAAGGATATTCTGTGAGCATAGAAGATAAATCATCCCATTTATAATTCACAAGTGTCAGACAGGTCATATTGTTAGTCGTTATGAAATTTTTTTATTTCACAAAATGAATGGTTGCTATTCTAATAATGAGATTTTGGATTTACTTCTTATATTGTATTTTTTCAATTGTATACGCAATACACATTAAAATGCACTCAATGATATTGTTTATTTCAAATCCATGATGGATGACACAAAATGTTGAGTATCCAATGAGAAGTATCCCCATTTTCTTTACAATTTAATAAACTGTACAAAAACTATTCTGAATTCATACCAAATACGAGAAAAATCTTCTCATTACCGATAATGTCGGCGTGGAATGAAAATGCTATAGTTATGCTACAGACAATAAATAAAAGACATGAAGTCTTTTCAATAAAGAGACTCTAGATAGCCAACGTTTCAGCAATTTACATTGTCTCAAACAGAATGCATACGTCCCTCGTTAATTATGCCACTATGAATGACTGTTCCCTCACTCAACTCATTGGACGTGCTGAATTATTCTGAAGTTGGCCGTTTCTCTTATCCGTTCCAGAATTACAACGGATTTCACTCGGAATATGCAATGTTGCCTAGAATTTCCTTCCTTCAATAAAAAAAAAGTCTGACTCCTTCGACAACGCGTAGTTCCTCGAACATCCGTTTGATTAGCACAATTGAGAAAAATGGGTCCAATGAAGATGATAGTCGTAGTTTTCTTTACAATGATTTTCACGAATGCAAAACTATAGCAACAGATACTTAAACTATTCTGAAAATATGAAAACTCTAGCTCATCTCTTTCGGAAGATATAAGTACCTTGAAGAAGTCTTCAAACCAGAAATAAGTTTTGTCAATTTGACACTCATTAATGAAAATTTAAATCATCTCTGATCTTTTCAGCTATTTTGAAAGCCTCGAAAATAGAATAGAATAGAGTTCAATTTCGCAAACACGTGATTTAGCAGGAAAAATTGTCTCGCACGAGTACAGAATACCTTATGGTAAAGTTTGTATTGGTAGCCACTAAGCTGATTTCTATTTAACCCGAAAACATTGTCCAAATTGCCACCAATGAAACCACGCAGTAGACGAAAAGTCACTATGAGATCGCCACGCATCCTACGAACACTAAACAAGTCCATCCCAAACATGAACGTATGAACGGCGAACCCCTCCGAACGGAAGCCTCATTGCAGAACGCTGCACTCTCTTTAAACGTTGCTGGTCAACGATCAGGCTAGGAAACCATACAGGGTCGACAAATTTCAGAATTGTTGGAACATAGGTGATGCAAAGGTGCCGACCGAGCATCTAAGAAAAACTTACCTCATCAAATACAAAATCTTTGGGCATTTGGCAGTTATGCTGCTCACATGGGCTGACCAAGACAGATCCTCAGTTATCACAGCCCGAGATCGACGTGCTGTGCAGGGGAGACCTAACAATTGCCATCGATCTGATATTGGTTACGTGGATTGAGACTCCCAAGGGGAACAACCCTATACTTTTGCACGTTCCCAGGAAGAAGCCAACAACGCACCATTGGCTGAACCGGTTCAGGTCACACTGTAGAGTTTGAGGAAAGCAAGCATCATTGAAGAGTTTGATGTCATCAGTATATTGGGACGAGAAGGATGAGAATAAACATGGCAGATCTGGCATACGCCAAAAACAGGGTCGGACCCAAAACAGAACCCTAAGGTACTTCACTGATAACGGGTTTGAAGTCAGATATTGAGTAGTCAACTCTTACCGAGAAATACCTACCAATAATAAACGAACGCAGCTAGTCCAAAACCCTACCTCTCACACCAAGATGTTCAAGCTTGAATAGCAAATGTCGAAAAGGAAGGATCTAAGGCTCGGGAGAGGTCCAGATAAATCATATAAACAGGCACTCCTTAGGCGATAGACTTGGTCCAATGCTGACGATTGAGAGAATCGAAATCAGATGTGGAAGTTTCTTTATGCACACTTGTTTCAACTCATTAAACTATAATATAATAATAATAGAATATATACAGTAGAATAAAACTGAAGAAAAACTTTGAATGGTTAATTTTAATTCAAGATATGGGTTTCTCGAGTTTTCTACATTCATTCTGATGGTTGTTTCAGAGTTCCAGAAATTATTCTAGAACAAGACTTCGAAAGCTCCTTACCTCCTATCCGTGTCCCTTTGCATTCTTTTAATCATAGAAATTGCTTTTCAGCGGAATAATTTTTTTCACTCAATCACGCACGTCGTCTCGGGTCAAAATGCGAACAATTTTATCCAATAAAACCAATTGATCATGTAGATCTTATGAATTTCATCAACTCTGAGGAATTCCATGGAGAATGAGTTGCCAGAATTAATTAAGATATGACATGTCTTTGAGTTCTTTCATTAAACTCAGTACTCAACTGTATAAACATGGACTGATTAGAAATGAAATTGCCAGCTTGAGAACCGACTTCAGTACACATAGGAAAGTTTCTCGAGCAAACAAACCTACTTTTAACATCGAGATCGGTGCTGTACTGAAATCAACCAGATTTGCATGATTCAAAGATGTTGATTCATTCTGAAATTCGAATGCCAACGAAAAGGAATCTACATTTTTGCATAAAATTGTGACAGATTTCGTACAAATACCAAAACTACAATTCGAATGAATTTCTTGTTGTTTCCAAGTTCGTGTAGATATGAGGGCGTCCCCGACTCGTATAAGGTAAAATACAAGGTAGATCATAGCCAAATAGGTTCTATATTTGTTCTAGATAAAAGAAAAATGTCGATAGAGGAAAATATTTTTGATAACAAGATCATTGATGGAATATGCTCTTCCATATTTTCAATGATCCAAATCTAAACATGTTTTTCATTAGTTTTATTTATATAAAATGAATATTCTTTTGCAATCCATTTTGAGTCTCAGGAATTTGCCATGTGGACAACTGGCTCTAATTCTTCGGGAAAGTATGCCTCCTTGAAGAAATCTCTAAACATTTATGGTTCAAAATACAAAAGACTTCATAGATATAATGAGAAACCAAGAAATCTCTTACGAAAAAAACCATGTCACCGCATACAAGACAGAGAGGGATATATACGCCGAATGAAATTGAAAAACTTACATTGAAACGTCGGTAAGGGAACAAGATATATACGAACTCTCCATGAAAGTTCTGCAACAAATCATTGCGAATGTCTCCCTCACTCTGAGTGCAGTGTTCGGACGGGAAGTACAGAACAGTAACTACCGGCAGAAAATAATTCAACCTGTCTTATTGAAAACTCCGCAAAATTTGAAGAACCAGAATATCTGCAGCACTCAACAAGTGGTGCCTGTGACAGCATTGAATCGCCCACTGTTGTTGAATAAACTCAAATTAAATACAAATTACAAACATCCCTCTGAAGTTTATCATTAACTGCAAGGTATAGTAGGTATCGGATAGTAGGTACGAATGGGGTCCTAAAATGAACGCAACACGTACATATGAAGGGTCGGCCATCAACAACGTCAATTGAAGTTAATCTTACTGAAGTAAAGAGAATGAAACTGGAATTCCTCATTCAAATGGTGAAATAGTAGCTGAAATTTCTGTGGCCCTCGAGTCCATTCAGATCAGTTTTAAACATTCTTCGAGCATGCAACACGTTGCAGTTAATCGAATGTCAGAGTCATGTTGATTGTTTTCTTACAATTATTTCCAAATCTTAAACTGTCACTTCAAGATACCGTTTCCAATCTATAAAAAATCTTTCGATTATTAGATTTTTCGTCGGTCAAAATATTTTGTTTCCGAAGACGCCACACTCAGTGTTCAACTGTCCAATTCCTGCTTCTTTTTTACATCATCACGCCTCTGTATAATATTTGCTGTCAAATGAGTTAAAATTGCGTCAATTGATATGTTTGGCCCAATTTCCAATGCACATTTACGAAATTATAAAGCTGTTTCGATAATTATTTGGCGTGCTAATAAACGCTTTAGAACTCAAAGTATTGTTCGAATATGTTGAAAATAATTATACAATATGATGTGTCAGGTACACGCCTATGATCGAATCAATAGAACTCAGTATTTGTTCATGAGCACTGAATGAATTTTATGAACATCCAGGTGACCATCATAGTCTGTTAACAAACGTATGTTCTGCAGAATCATTTTCTATAGAATGTCCTATTTAAGTAAGAGATTGTTTCCAAATTGAAGTTTTCAATCTGCAGTTTGCGCAATATTCAACTGAGAGTAATATTTAGCCTCTGGGTTTTTATCTGGTCAATTTTGTGTTATTCGAGTGTGGTTTTACTGGCGAAAGTTTTATATAATACATCCATATCCGAGTTTACATATGATGAGAGTGCAGTATATGGTTAAAGATATTCTACATTCAACCTCTCTGACTCCAAGTCAGCTTAGAGACGAATATCATTCCAATGACGGAATGTTTCGTAATGTTTGTAAGTTTGATATCGCTACCAAATAGTTTCAAGTGGTGTATTTTTGGCGTATTCTTTGTGAGTTTTGTTTTGGATGTTGAAAAAGGGAAATATTTAGTTTTCGAGTTTTCATGGCAATCAAGTAGATGGAAGTAAAACGTTCCAAAACGTCGATGAGTTTTGAAATGTGTTATTTCATTTGTCAATCCTAAAAAAAAATATTGATAGTCAACTTAATCGTTTGAGCTTCTACGTGATGAATCCTAACTTCATAAAATTCATTACAGCAAGAATCGGAAGGAAACGGCATGCCCTCACTCACGCTGCCCAGCATCAGCGAGGACGATGAGAACGCACAAGAGGAGGAGGGCGGAAACAGCCCTCTAAGCCCCAACAGGTCTCCGATTCACGTGGCGAATCTGAACAACAGTAGCCCGCGACACGCGAAATTCAATCTCAGGTGGGTGAGTAGGCTGAAAACGCCATATCGATTCTAATATGTTTTTCAGGTTCGTTCACCCCTTTCGGAATATTCGAACCGAAAGGTTTTACGCTTTACGACTTCTGAAGTCTTTGAAACGGGGATGTTGACTCCCCGTTAACTTTGGAGAAATGAAAGTTTTACTGGAATGTCTGCTTTTTTCTATTTCATCCCGTTCCAACGTGAATGAACTCTCTGCCTAATGGGACTTTTTAGACGAAAATACGACAAAAATATAGGGGAATGATGGAAAGATCTTTTAAATACCTGATATTAGGGAGAGTTTTTGAATTCAGGAGATATATATAATATTTATACAGGGTCTTTCACGAGGAACCTCATCCATATCTATACGGGAAAATACTGGACGTATTTTCATGAAATTCAGCACTTATAAGTATTTCACGATGCTGATGAAATCTAAAATATTTTCAAGGCATGAGCACCTCCGGTTTTTCCGGAAATGACGTAAACTTCCGTTTTTCAAATTACAACACCATTTTTTTATTGCAGAAATAGATTCCTTAGAAAATTTCAAGTCATTTTGATGTAACATTTTTCAGTTTTGGTTGGAAAATTCTCTCTGAGCGGGAAAATTCGAAAAAAACATCGAAAATAGAGCTCCGCTGAAACAGGAATAACTTCGAGGTTTTTGGATGGAAAATTTTCATTTTTGGGATTTTTCAAGATGTAAGATGGATGTATCCACTTTAAAAATCGAAATCGCGATTGAGTAGACAATTTTTTTTTTACCTTGCGAGTGCGGAAGATCTTACATCGGAGAAACTAAACGCCCTCTGAATGTACGAATAAAAGAACATCAGAAGCTTCTACGAGTACTAGACAGCGACAAATCCAGGTTAGTCCAACATGCTGTAGATGAGAATCATCGTATAAAGTGGGATGAAGCATCAATAATATCCAAAGAAGAAAAACTTGCAAGAAGAAAAATCAAAGAAGCAGCATTTATGAAAATAACACCTGATTCCATAAGTGCTCCATCTATAGATCTGCCAGAAGTTAGGACGCCGATAGTTCGATCCAACTTAAAAAGATCATCATATCACAGATGAGTATATAACATCGTTCATTTTCTTTCATGACTTCTGTCATATTGACTTTTCGAAAATTGATAATTTTCAAAAGGTTTCTTACTTTTCTCCTTGATAAAGAAAGAAGATGTCTATCGAAACGTCGGAAATCATTACATCCACAATAGATGATGGTAATAGCCCAAACAATCATTCAAAACGAGCTCCATCATCAACAATATCTCGTCATCAATTGAGTAGACAATATTTTTTATCCTACCCCAAACATAATAGTCTAAAGGAGTTAAATCGGGAGAACGTGGTGGCCAAAGATGTGGACCATTATTCGCCAACTATCGATCTTCAAATAGCCTGTATAGGATATTTGACACATTGAGTGAATTGTGTGGAGGCGCGCCATCTTGTTGATACCATAAGTCATTAGGGTTCTGCACTAGCGGCTCAATTATTTGAGTCAATATATCAGAATATCTATCTCCTAAGGGAGAACATTCTTTAAATAATGCAAACATGTGTAGTGTTCTATCTTACCAGTTAAAGTCCCATCATAAATGTGAACATCGAGAATTGCATTATTTATGATGGAGCAAAAAACATTGAAACTCCAGGTCTCTTGAAAGATCCATTGTCTGAAGTGGTGGTTGTTCTCTTCATCCCAATAATGACTGTTATGCCTATTGAAAGAACCATTCTCTGTGAATTTAGATTCATCTGTCCAAATTATACAGTCCAAAAAGTTTTCATTCTCTTGAAATCGAATCATCATAGCTTCGCAAAACTCTGTTCTTCTGACGAAATCAGTTTCCTTCAAATGCCGTACCCTATTGAATTTATATGGGTGCATTTTATGTTTTTTTAATATTCTCCAAACACTCGATTGAGATAATCCGAGAGCAATCTCGGCATCTTTGAGAGAATTTTGAGGATTCACACGAAAATATGCAAGAACTGTAATTTCGTTGTTCTCATCTTCTACTACACTTTTTTCTCTGTGTATAGTTTTCTTAACGAAAGATCCGACATTTCTCAAGTTTGTCATGGTTCTGTTAATGGTATCTCTCGTTGGTCTGGGTCGGTCAGGAAACCTCTCAATGAACAGTCGAATCGTTCTATCTACAACTTTATTACATTCTCCATGAAGTAGAATGAGATTTAAATAATCTTCGTTGGTAAAATTAGGCATAGGCATTTTATAACTTAATACGAATTATCACCAAATTAATAGTAAACACAAAATGCTACTGAATAAAGAGGAATTTGGCAGATGTAATTAATGATATCTATCATTAAAAAAAAATGTAAAACATGGTAAGTTTTTGCATATGGTTCATAAGGAATTATTTATTTATCACTGGAGAGAAAACCGATGGCCGATTACTTGAAATAAAGAGATTTCCGATACAAATTCGAATCCAAATTCGCCATCTATTTAGGAACAACCTGTAACTTTTTTCTCTTGTATATTAGGGTAGTAAAATCTAAAACATGGTTTAAGTAACAGTTCCTGAAAATTTCATCTTTTTGGCGTGAAGGGAAAAGAAATAGCTGAAAATTCAAGACAAAAAACAGTGAATAACTCAGAAGATATCCGCTTTAGGGCAAGGGTGTGATGCATACACTCACATTATTTTTTAACGTAGATTCAATATCTGCCCTAAAAAAATGGGGTTCTAATTTGAAAAAAATTTATTTTTCACGATTTTGTCATCCCTAACTTTGAAAGCGATTTTTTCACCCCCTGTATCATGAATCGCGATTTCGATTTTTAAAGTGGATACAACAATTTTACATCTTGAAAAATCCCAAAAATGAAAATTTTCCATTCAAAAACCTCGAAGTTATTGTTTCAGCGGAGCTCGTTTTTTGTTTTCAAATTTTCTCGCTCAGAGAGAATTTTCCAACCAAAACTGAAAAATGTTACATCAAAATAACTTGAAATTTTCTAAAGAATCTATTTCTGCAATAAAAAAATGGTGTTGTGATTTGAAAAACGGAAGTTGACGTCATTTCCGGAAAAACCGGAGGTACTCATGCCTTGAAAATATTTTAGATTTCATCAGCATCGTGAAATACTTATAAGTGCTGAATTTCATGAAAATACGTTCAGTAGTTTCCCGTATAAATATGGGTGAGGTTCCTCGTGAAAGACCCTGTATATATACATATAAGTTGTGTGTAGTTCATCTCTGATTAATGTTCATGAAGAATTTATGTATAATGGGTAAACAGAGATTGTTGATCTTTCAATAATTATACCATTTATTGCAAGAGTTTAGCTTTCGCAGTATTTCAACTGCTTCTTCAGAACATCTAAAAAAAGTACATACGTAAAGAATCTATAAGTTATATAAATTAAAGTTATGGTTTGTTACAAAGACATGACTGTAAAATGGAATAAAAAACTTACACAATGTTGGTTTTTTTTTAATTGAGAGTTTAAAATAGTTTCTCTATTTCAGTATCGGAATGAGTTCATTACAGTACTAAAAACAGTGCTGTAATGAATTCATTACAGCATTGTTTTTAGTAATATTTTTCGTTTTGTGGTTGACAACACTGACATCCTATCCTTTCGAATGTCAGCACGCGTCCATTGCAGGTCAATTGTCAATATTAAACCATGTAAATAGTAAAAAAGTTTTTGAGAGGAAAAATCTTATTTTCATTGGTATTAGAGATTTGCTTTTCTCAATTCTTGAATCATTCTGCATATCAAATATCAGAAAATTCTTTAAGGTGTGATCTGTTGATTAGGTAGTTACATTTATGTATTAACAAAAATGTTTTAGGAAACAAGGGCATTTTTCTAATCCTAAGATGAATACACCTAGTACAATTAATTCTACAGGATAGCTAGTGAGATGCAATTTATATCCTGATCCCAAGAATGATTAGTGCTATAAGAAAATTATCATGTATAGAATATACATTTCTGCGAATAAAGCTTTCGATACTTAATGAGTTATGAGAAATAAATAGAATTGTTAATAACGTATCTGGTATCCTTAAATGGTGAATGTTTTCTTCTGTATGTGTGTTATTTATGTATTTTAAAGTTGGTGTTACAGGTTATTTCTCAATGAAAGAAGTTTGCAGCTATAAAAATTTATAAAATTTCAGATTGCCAATGAAAATTGAATTACTGACAATTTCTTTGAGTTTGGATATCTATCAAAATTTCAATAAGCTACTTTGTATGGAGGATTATAGTTTGAAAGTGAGTTTATTGATCTCTTCCATTCGGCTGGTCATTCTTGGATTTTGAACACTACATGAAATTTGAAAGGAAATATCTTGAACGAAATGAACTTCAGCTTATTATGGAGGGCTAATAGGGATGTTCTTTCGAACTGACAGTCAGCAAGTCAGATAGATCAGTTCATGCAATCGTTTTTTTGTATTCATTCGGTTCCCCAAGTGATTATTCTGAACGCTTCCATCAGTTCGAAAGAACACTAAGATTGTCTACGTAAGTTGTGACTACCCTGAACAGAGTGCTCATAATACTAACCTTGAAACGAATCGAAGAAGATAACATACTGAACTAAGTGGGCAAGTTTCTGGCTGACATTGAATGATTATTTTCCTATAATATAGTGACCAGAGTTTGATCTTTTTTGGACAAAATTTATTTCAAATATTTTGACACATATTAGTTGTCTTACCTATTTGAAGAAACACTTGAAAGTGTTCATGGTAATTGATGGGGACTGGTAGAAATTAAACATTGAACAAGAATGATATATTAGTATAACAGTATAAAAAATCAGGTAAGTCATTCAATTTTTGCAATTGTGCAATTGTTGAATATTTTTACAGATATGGTACAATTTGAACCAGTATTCAAGGTTGATATACCTGGTATGTTGTGCTGTATGATATTATCATGTGTTGGTGCTTGAGTAGTAATATTACCTTCCTCTGATACAATTTGCGATTTCGGTGTTATATTTATTCTTGAAGTACAAGGTATATTCATGTCTTCAGATATTTTGTTTAATTGGGTTGAGAGAGTTTTGGAAATATTGAATTTTTTTGAAAGAGACGCATCAACATATCCTTCAGCAACTGCTGAACTCTTCCATCCTCCGTGCCTCTTCAATGCCCTCAAATCCTCTCTGCTGTTTGCTAGATGCGAAGCTGAGCTTCTACGGAAGCAATGGCCAGAATAAGGTTCTGGGTTTGGCAATATCAGGAATTTTTGTAGCATGACACCTATTTTATTGATACCAATAGGTTGCACACTACATTTTCCTGCTCTAAAATTATAAAGAATCATGATGTGTATGTGATGGTCTCAATTCATAATATTGTCGAATAAGATTCAACCAGAATGGGTCTGAAATGATAAATTGTCTGGGACTATAAGTTTTGGTATTCGGGATGGTGATTAAGATACAATCATTTTTGTATTCAATGTCTTGAGTTCTCATATTGCAGAGCTCTACTCTTCTGCATGCCCCAGCGTACCCCATTATTAATACTACCTGAAAGTAGTTATTTTATGTTTACATGATTGAAAAGGAATATATTGTTACCTTCATATCTAAATGAGTCTCATTTAATGCTTCCTTCAAGAATTTGTCGATTTGTTCAAAATCGAGAACTTTTGATTTTTTTCGGTTTATATTCTTTTGAATAAGTTTTCAATAAACTTTGTAATTTTGAAAATTCTGAAATATCCATGCTTTGTCTGATGTTGAGCATACTGCGTAACATCGAATAAGTTCTCCATAACGTTGAACTTTTATATGTCTTACTTAAATGTTCAAAATACGCTATCAAAACATTTTCGGAAATTCTAATGACCGAATTCTCTTGAGACCACTTCATTAGTTTCTCGTATTCTCTTTCATACAAGGATTTGGATTTTTGTGGTATAAGTTTATTTGCAACATTATTGGCAATTTCTCTCAATTCTGGTGGTGTTAGATCCATTTCTTCAGACATATTTAATTCACGAATTGAATTATTTTAAAATTCGAACGCACTATTCAAATTTTATAATCTGTCAATTTTCGTATCAGTCACGCCAACTGCGAAAATAAAATACAAAAGGCACTAGGAGGTATTATCTGAATTTTTCATTGAATTCCAATAAATATCTCACAATTCTTGACTGAAATAGAGAAAATATCGTCTAATACTCGTTGCAGAAGGCAATTCCAACACTCATGCGTTCAAAAACTCGCTCCTTCGTCGCTCGTTTTGAATTTCGCATTCGTGTTGGAATAGGTGCCCATTCTGCAACTTGTTTTAGAATATACTATTAACTGACATCCAATAAACTTTATAATGTGATGAGGAGAGGATTTCTTTCATTTACAAGTTTAGAAAATTAAATTGACATTAATATGACACATGGTAACTAAGGCGATATAGCTCAAAATTGGTTCGGTCAGAAAAAAACATAATATAACACTTGGAGGTTGGTACAGAAGGAGTAAACGATGAGAGAAATTATTCTTTACTTACTTTAATTGTTTTCCCGAAATGTCCCCCGTACACCGAAGAAAACGAAAATTCAACTCCAAATAACATTTTTCAATTCACCCTTCCAATAACTCCAAATTTGGGACCCGCTCATATGCCGCATTCTCCAAATCAAATTTACCCCAAATCGAATTTTCAATTCCAGACTTCACGAAATACAAGAAAACATTAAACTGAGACCACGCATGGGTGGCATTGCCACGAATCATCTAGCCATGCTTCGCCAGAGGGTCGAGCGACAGAGGAGCGTAAACCTACCTCTAAGGCAATCGATGCACGTTTCCTCTGACGATGTGAGCGTCGAGGAAAAAGAGGTCGAGAACACAAAAAGGCACAGCGTTGAGAAACTGGACTCTCAAATTTCCACCCTACATCAAGATGTGGCCGCATTGAGCATAGAGGTAAGTGGAAGGCTGAATTTATTGCAGATTCTATATTTTCATTAAAATTACGTAGACGCATATAATTAAAAGTAGAATTCATGGTTAAATGAACCATAATTGGGCAAAGTTATTTATGGTGTAAGATTTCGGTTTTCTTATTTCCCTGCATATGTGGTTTTTTCCTGGAAATACACCCATCAACTGATGTGAAAACAGCCGAGTAAGATAGCCGAGTTTCGTACAGAATTTTTCGTACGCCACTGGAATATTGGCCGGATAGCGATGCAAAAAATTTTGATTCGCCGAGATAATTTGGGATTTTTCTATTTTCACGTTGGAATCTGGATACGGTACGTTCTCTACTACGATGGCCCATGATAAATCCATCACCAGCACTCATTCCACAGCACCCCCGGGTCGAATATGCCGAATGACGAACGAGTTTTCAATAAAAATATTCTTATCTGGCAAACTAGACATAGGATTGATGTAAAATTTGGCAATAGCATCCAGGAGAATAAACAGATATTAACTTCATATGCCACTTTTACTTGCACCCCCCAGGGGGGTCAGTAGGTAGTCGGCCTGATTTTTAAAAATTCATAAAAAATCAACCATAAATGACAATGCCATCAAACTCCTGCAGAATTATCACCCTGTCGATAAAAAAATAATTAAGTAGTTATCTCTGACTTACAACCCCTTGGGGGGCCAAAATAACGGCTTGATAATTATTCAAGCAGATACGAATATCTCGAGAATTAGACATAAAATCGACACGAAATTTGGTATTTATTCTTCTCTCTTAAAACAGAGAATAACTTCATGACTCACTTCCACTTGCACCTCCTGGGGGTAATTCATACCTGGGAAACTAGACATAGGATTGAGGTCAAATTTCACATTAACATTAAGAAGCATCAACTCACAATTTCTGCATATGCCCCATTCACTTGCACCCCCCAGGGGGGTCAGTAGGTACTCGACCTGATTTTTAAAAATTCATAAAAAATCAACTATACATGAGAATGCCATCAAACTCCTGCAGAATCTTCTATATTACGACCAAAAAATAAATCAGTAGTTATCTCTGACTTGCAAGCCCTTGGGGGCTAAAATAACGGCTTGATAATTATTCAAGCAGATACGAATATCTCGAGAATTAGACATAAAATCGACACGAAATTTGGTATTTATTCTTCTCTCTTAAAACAGAGAATAACTTCATGACTCACTTCCACTTGCACCTCCTGGAGGGGGCTAGCTGGGTTCAGCCAAATTTTCTGTGAGTAATTCATACCTGGGAAACTAGACATAGGATTGAGGTCAAATTTCACATTAACATTAAGAAGCATCAACTCACAATTTCTGCATATGCCCCATTCACTTGCACCCCCCAAGGGGGTCAGTAGGTACTCGACCTGATTTTTAAAAATTCATAAAAAATCAACTATACATGAGAATGCCATCAAACTCCTGCAGAATCTTCTATATTACGACCAAAAAATAAATCAGTAGTTATCTCTGACTTGCAAGCCCTTGGGGGCTAAAATAACGGCTTGATAATTATTCAAGCAGATACGAATATCTCGAGAATTAGACATAAAATCGACACGAAATTTGGTATTTATTCTTCTCTCTTAAAACAGAGAATAACTTCATGACTCACTTCCACTTGCACCTCCTGGAGAAGGGGGCTAGCTGGAGTTCCAGCCAAATTTTCTGTGAGTAATTCATACCTGGGAAACTAGACATAGGATTGAGGTCAAATTTCACATTAACATTAAGAAGCATCAACTCACAATTTCTGCATATGCCCCATTCACTTGCACCCCCCAGGGGGGTCAGTAGGTACTCGACCTGATTTTTAAAAATTCATAAAAAATCAACTATACATGAGAATGCCATCAAACTCCTGCAGAATCTTCTATATTACGACCAAAAAATAAATCAGTAGTTATCTCTGACTTGCAAGCCCTTGGGGGGCTAAAATAACGGCTTAATGATTCTTCAAGCAGATTCGAATATCTCGAGAACTAGACATAAAATCGACGCGAAATTTGGTCTTTATTCTTCTCTCTTAATACAGAGAATCACTTCATGACTCACTTCCACTTGCACCCCCTGGGGGGGCTAGCCGGGTTCCAGCCGAGTTTTCTGTGAGTATTCATACCTGGGAAACTGAACATAGGATTGAGGTCAAATTTCACAATAACATTTAGAAGCATCAACTCACAGTTTCAGCATATGCCACATTCACTTGCATCCCCCAGGGGGTCAGTAGGTACTCGGCCTGATTTTTAAAAATTCATAAAAATAAACCATACATGAGAATGCATTCAATCTCCTGCAGAATCTTCTATATTACGACAAAAAAATAAATCAGTAGTTATCTCTGACTTGCAAGCCCTTGGGGGCTAAAATAACGGCTTAATGATTATTCAAGCAGATACGAATATCTCGAGAACTAGACATGAAATCGACACGAAATTTGGTATTTATTCTTCTCTCTTAATACAGAGAATAACTCTATGACTTTTCTTCCGCCATTTTTATACTTTCGGTTCATTGGCGTAGAAAGCAGTGTATCTGAGGGATAGTTGGTATAAAATTTGAATGAAAATGAAATGTATAAAGCATATCAATTTCTTGGATAAATCTATAGCTTCAGAATCTATACTCAGAATATCAGTCCAAACTGTCCTCATATCAACTGATTTTGGGAAATTAAAAAGAATCATATTAGTGAGGAAAGTAAACAACACGCCATTGAGCAGATAAACAATGCCTTGCGGTATGATCAGTCGGATAATTCCAATAAAAACTTACGTATAAAATGATATACCCTCGATCTTCTTTGTTTTATAGTTTTTACACGTTTTAACTATACAAGACATGTTGAAAGTATCGAAGTATCTATCAGCACAATGTAAAATTCGAGCAATTTCTACCTCACCTGACAAGTATGTCAACCTAGAACAGCTAACTACGAAAGTATAAAAATGGTCGAAATTTGACATAAGAATTTAGCCACCAATTTTGGATGCGCAGTGGTCGAAGCGTATTTCCCCACTCTATATCTCTGACTCATAATTATTTAAGGGCACCACTGCGGCAAAACCGTGTGTAAAGAGCTAGTATAATATACATATATTCGACATATATTGTGAATGTCATTTCAAATGCACTGAAAATTGATGACAGAATGAATGTGTAGAACCATCTCTACGGCGCATGCGCAAAACTGAAAGGACTAGATCGCCGCTGTTTGAAATTTGGCGCGCATTTCTCCGGCGAACTTGAAAAGTAATATAATTTTCTCAGTGAATAAATAACCTTATGATGGTTGTGCACGTGTATTTTTGTAATATTGTTATCTGTGCGTCAAGAATAATTTACACCTGTGCATTCCAATATAAATGACATTCATTCCGAGTTTCGAAATGAGCGATTCGAGTTCCGAACATGGCATCCAAGAAGACTCGTTTGCGCATGCGCAGTTTAGACTATCCTATATATTCGAAGGCGTCGAAGCCTACTTTATTGGCATCAAAGTTTTTATTACATTCACAGTATTGTTCTCATAAGTATATATATAATACTAATTATAACAACTTCAGAAACCAATTACAGAAAATATACAAAAAACAAATAAAACAAAACTGAAATGCAAATATGTACAGAATGAAAACATTTATAACAAAACTTTAACAAATGTCTTTAGAAATTTCAAACAATAATAATCTATAGCCTCAATGAATATTCTGCAAATTGTGTGGAGACCTTGTCGAAGTGAACAACATAAACATGGGAGACTTGATTAGAACAAATCAAATTCACTGATGATTGTATCAAAACATTTCTCCTGGGAGTGACAATATTAAAGAAATGCATAGTTCTAGAACCATGGCATCGTCATGGAATCCTATTATAGCAAGTTAAACAATCTACATTGCCATTCAAGAGCTCATGAAGGAATCTCAAACAAGCAACACACCTTCTGGCTTCAAGCTCAACAACACAGAACCTATGCAACAATTCAGCATGATCGACATCCCTGAAAATAAGGTACTCGAAAAATCTCCTCTGCGCAGCTTCAATGTGATGTCTATGGCACTCCTATATTGGGCTCCAAATAATGCAGCCAAACTCTAGTTTGCTCCTCACAAATGCATTGAAGAGCGTAATCATTGCTTTCAGATCAGAAATATATCTGCAGTTACGTACAATAAATCCTCACATTCTCGACGTAGTCTGCAGTGAATTTATTCACGATACAAGTGAGAATCTCTAACCAAGGTTCGACTCCTGCGGTACACCCGATGCGGAAACATAAAGAGCAGAGTAGCGTCTCTCCAGGTGAATATATTGCTGGCGATCAAACAAATAGGACATAAAAAACTTCACAAGATCATCAGAGAGTCGAACTGAGCTCTCAACTTGTGTAAAAAAAGTTTTTGATTTATCCAATTAAACGTCTTTTAAAAATCGGTGTATATAGTATCCACTTGGCCAGTCCTATCAAGAATCTCTGAGACATATTGAGAGAAAACCGCCAGATTAGTAACGCACGATCTCATGAAGCTATCCTGTTCCGGTCTGAAAAAATGCCTAACAGCCGGATATATTCTTTGGTATAGTATGATATATATATATATATTTCTGGCTATAAGAAGCTATTCTAGGATACTTCTTTGATATGAAAATTTATACCTTTAAAGTGAAATTCTCAAATTAATTGAAATGAAATTATCACTGTAATGTTTGCATAATCAAGTGAAAGTTATGCTACGAAAGTATTGATTAGATGCCTTATGAGAATTTTCAACAAATTTCCAATTTATCCAGATTTTCTGCAGCCGCCAGTCTGGACGATAAATCTTTAATGTACCATACGATTACCATAAACTGAAGCCACCAGGCACAATCTCTCGATAAAGTGTATAGACGATAGAGCTTGTTTTCCTGAGCCAAAAAGGCACCAACTAAAAAAAAATGACCCCGCACCCACGACGCGACCATATCAGGCATAGGGGCAAGTGAAAGTCGTTGAATCCTAGGGGTGAAGACCCGATAAAGTAACTGAAACTGGAGGCGACTCCCGACTACTTTTAGGTGGTCGTAACTCAGGTGGAAGGATTCGTTTGCGAAAAGAAATAAAGGGGATTTATCCTTTTTCTGATTTCATAAATCCACGTGGGAGAATGGAGGGAATTTTATTTTTTTCCATTTAATCTTTATCCAGAGATATAATAAGTTTAATGCTGATGGTGGCTTCACGCTCGGATGTTCTCTCTGAAGATACAATCTGAAATGGATTTATTTGTACAGGCACTGGTGTAGAATGGATGAACACATAAATGAAAAGGTATATATACCAACTTTATGTCCTCACTTCTTTGTCGAATGTATGGGATGGTCCGGATTTGAAACTTTCGGAAATGAATTTCAAGAAAAAATGTTATCCTAAAATTGGCGTATTGCTGTATTGAACTTATTGTGATAGTCAAATGTTATATAAATGTACAAAATGATTCAGATTGATAAGCAATAATACTCCTTACTTAGGAGATATTTACCATCTTAAATCACGTGGCTGTTTTGATATTAAAAAAATAATAATGATTGGTTCCAACAGGAAAAAATTAAAAATTTATGGAACTGGGGTCCAAGAAGGAGAAACTTTGGTTTCATTTCTAATTTGAACATTTCGTTATATTCCGGGCAAAATTAATTGCTTCTGTAAAATATCTGTGTCAAATCGGGGAATTCGGTCATTTTTTGAGGCTCTAGTGAGATATCTGTGCGTAAGAAATACAATTCAATATATTACAATAATCTTTTCGTACTTCTGGGCCTAAAGTGACAACTTCACTTCCTTGTGACAGGTACTAAAGTGTCACATTTAATCCCTCCGGGATTAAATATTGACGAAACCCACGGAACGATTAAATCACAAACAAACGAATTTAAGGGATATTTTATTGTAAAATACAATTAATTAGAATGGTAATTAACGTTAATATTCAAATTAATATTGTGACAGTTCGTCATATTGACCAGTCTTTCCTGGGTTAATGCAGCAGGTAACTGACGAGTAACAGATAGGTCCTTATCATATTGAACTGGTGTTTGTTTCGAAGATCCTGTGGAAACAGGAAGCGAGAATGAGGACTGTGGCATAACTATAGTGGACGAATCGGCGACTTGACCAAATATTTTATCTGAAATATTTTGTTTATTTTTAATAGACCATTCAATATATCCCTCGGCCACGTTGGAGGATTTCCATCCTCCATGTCTCTTCAGCACGTCTATTGTTGCTCCCGAATCAGCTAACAAAGACGCAGATGTGCGTCTAAAACAATGTCCAGTATAAGACGTCGCATTTTCTAATTTCAAGAAAGCTGCTATTTGCCGTGGAAATGTACCAAACATGTTTTTTCCTACTACTCGCGTAGTACATTCTTTGTTGATGTATTGAACAAAAAATTTTGAATGAGGTGTCCCTGTCTTTCGCAATGCCACATATTTTCGAAATATCGCCACAAAACTGATGGCACTGTTTTCTGAATTTTTGATCACAAAATTTCGGTCAATTTTATTTTTGGTGTTTCTAATCGCAATTAGGAAGGAATCGCCCAAATCTCTCACATCGTCAACCTACAAAAAAATTCATTTCTTAAAATTTCTGAATATAAACACATTTCCAAATTTACCTTAAGCATTAAATATTTATCATCCGGAGCCTCCCGTAAGAACTGATCTACCTGCTCAGACGTGAGAATTCTTGACTTCTTTGGCTTAAATCCTCATTTCTTCTCTTCAAAAAAGCTAATAATTTTGGAAATTTACTTATATCAATATCTCCTCTAATGTTAATAACCTATTTCAACATTGAGTAATGTGTCCAGAGAGTTGAGGCACAAACCGCTTTTGATTTATCATTGAAGTAGACTAACAGCGCATTTTCAGTAGGTTGTCTCACATTTTTTAAGCGGCACCACTTTTTGAAAGCATCGTACTGCTGCTCGTATAGTTTTCTAGATTTCGGTGGTAACAATTCTTCACCTACTTCGGCTGCTCTTTTATCAATATCAGATACACCTTCTTCACTCATGATACCAATAATTATCAATAACAATGTTTCTTTACAATGACACTAGTAATGACAATGTTTCTAAATTATAATTGTCACAACGCAATGTTACTATGGTAACTTATTTTAAAGACAGTTTATTAAATGAGTTGAAGAGAGAAAAAACTGATTGAAATTATTGAAATAATTAATAAAATCATACCGGAAGTACGAAAAGTATCGTATATACCTTGCGACTGAAGTACATTTAATCCTTCAGGTAAATTATAATATAATATAAAATTTACCTTCAGGATTAAATGTACTACTTCAGTCCCGCGGTATATAATATACTATTAATTCATAGTCTGTTACTACAAGCATATATCCATAAGAGAAACTGTATCTATCATACGCTAAGTAATTAACCCAAATAATCAGCTAAAAAAATATGGTTTTAACTCAATTACAAAATCTTTAATTTTGTTCCTTGGAATTATTTAGCGTCTTCAAATCATCAGGAAATCTATCTGTATTTTTGAAACCGAAAACCAATTACTCTATTAAATATTTACCATAAGTTTTAAGCAGTTTGTTCTTTTTAAATACAACTCTACATAATTGATTTAATTTCATTTTGAACATGTGCTTTACAGTTTTTTTTTGCATAATGAAATGTTCCTACTTCATAGCATGATCCCAAAAATGGTTGGCATAGCGAAGCTTTCACTCCCAATTTGCGAAGTATACCTTTTTAAAATTCTCAATATAATCCCATATGTCCATCTAGATATAGACCCAGAAACTTGACAGCATTCTCAATTTTCACCTCATTATCATTCTAGAAAAGGACACTTTCTTTTATTTTATTTGATCTGCTAGTGCTGGACAGAACAGCTGATATATTATTGTAGTTCATTATCAATTTATTCTTTTCGAAGTATATGTTTATCTGTTCGAATATAAGTTCAAATTTAGATGTGAGTTCATCAAAATCAACACCTCCAAAGATTATGTTAATATCATCAATTCAAAGCAGTTAAAAACTGTTCTGTTGTTCATCAATTCAATCAGAAAATTCTTGTTTCATGAAATTCCGCTCAATTTTGCAGGTGCGGAACGCCATCCAGGCCCTTCAAGAGATGAAGACCCCATCCTCAGGTGTGTCATCATCATTCAACGCCATTTCTAACCCTAATTTAGCACGTGCAGCTGATAACTTCGGAGGTAATGGAGTCTTGGCAAGGTCTTCCTCTCATCCGCCTGAAATGTTTTGCTGGGACCCCGATGATACCCCTTTGGAACCCCTAAAACAAATCAGACACACCGTCGATACAGAGACTCAAACTGACGAAGATCTGATCAGAGATTTCGTCCTTCAGAATTCGGAAAAGATCATGCAATTTTTAGGGTTAAGTTGTGATAAGCACAGGCAGTGTAGACTCAAGAAGAGTTACAGTGTTTCTGATGACAGGGCTGTGGTTAGATTCGATAGAAATACAAGAGATAAGGAAGGTTGTACTGTAAATATCGAAGAAGAGGAAGAATCTTCATCATTGAGAAATAACTTGGGAGAAGACAATGGTGATCCTAACAGAGTTCAAATATTTGGAAATTTCACGAAGCCTAAGATATTCCGTCATCTGAAAGAAAATAACTATGATGTGTGAAGAGGAGTCCTGAAAAACTCTTTTCTTAATGAAGAATATAGTAGCGTCTCAGAAACAAATCTATATTTTCTTATTTAATGATAATGAAGAGGAAAGGTGAAGAATGGGAGCAAAAAACTTATTCGAAAATGGAGAAACTTGATGTAGATAATCAAGGTCGAATATCTGAGCAGTGTGAAATTTTATTTATTTAACCTACATCGTTAGAGATCAATTGAACAATTGTAAACATGCGATTGTTCTATAATAAGAAAACAAGGATGTTTGCAGTATGAATCCGTGAGGAAAGTTAAATTATCTTTGAGAGGTTTATTATTTTTTTATTTTGCCCGCTTGGTTTTATTAGTAATTGTTCTTCTTCAGTTTTTTTTATAAAGGAAATGATAAATTTATTGGTGGGGTTCTGGATATTGTTTACGTTCAATATCCCTCTTATGACTCTCCTCACAAACAATGGAGATGTTGGAAAATTGTAAAATATGTGAAATAATTTCTTTGGAAAATTTCAAGCTTATGTTTATTTTCTCCTGGGTTCTTAAAATGAAAAAATTTTATTTGAAACGATAAGCTGCATAATCAGTTTTCGAATAAATCAGCTGTTTTCAGAAAAAGCAACGTGTGGGAGTGGGAGTGTGAATGCTCAGTGAAAGAAAATCTTCCTCCTCCTCATATACTTACACGTCTTTCAAGATGGTCTCTACTTTTGATATATTGTGCCAGTATTCATAAAAGCAATTAGAAAATGAAGTATAAATATTGTAAATATTATCTGCTCTGAATAGAATATACTACAATGTACTTACAACAATTATTTGAATCATATCATATCTTATATTAAGGCAGTGCCCCTTCTGTGATGAATAACTTTGTTTTACTAGTCTAAGAATGAATTATTCCTGAATATTGAACAATCATAATATTAGATATCAAGTGAATTATATGTTTTTCTGATGTTTGCACTAGAATCCTGTACGGATATGTTTGTGAGGGAATATTTCAATAATTGTGACATTCCATTGCCGAATGGTTTCCGATGATACGGTAGTGAGAGGCAGAATTTGAATGTATATGTGGAAATATTTAACTAATTATTTTTTCAATTAAAGATATTGTTTTCAAAAAAAAATTTATTTTATTATTCCACTAAATTTTAAGGTTTCATTCAATCCTTCTTTCGTTTTCCCCAATACTTGCCCATACACATTATTATCAGAATTTTTATATAATGCTCTGATAACCTAGTTTTTATTCTTATATTGTATTTTGTTGAAGTAGGTAGCTAGGACCAACGGTTTACGGTAAAAACGCATCGAAAAGTTATGATGCAAGGAAATTTTCCAGAAGCGCCAAGTAACCTACTTACAATAACAACCATTGTTGAAAGCAGTTTAAAAAAACAGCAAGGAAATAAATGAAAATCTTAATCAAAAACACAAAACAATTTGACCAACGTTCATGATTAAATTTATCTAAATGAACGCTTAGTTATTAAATGATATGAAAGTAATAAACAATATAAAAAGAAAACATGAAATGAAGACGAGAAAAACAAAGGATATAGAAGTTATACAAAAATAAATGAAAGTCAAAAAATTTTGAAAATCATAACAGAACATTCAGCCATAAATGTAAACTTAAAAATTAATGTCACTATTTTAACTGATAGTTACAACTCACGAAATTATATGAATCAATAGGAGAATGCTACTTGCAACATTCCTAATCATTTCATCATATAAAAGGTATTGCATCCTAACCCGCATCCATTTCCTTACTTGTGTTCCAGGTTTTATACAAATTGTGTTCTAAAGCCTAGATATATTTAGCGTTCTGGAAGTGTCATAATTTTTCCAGGTCCTAACTAATGAGAAACAGATGGTTACAATGAAAACACAACATTTAACTACTTGGCATAGAAAATTCCAAGTTGTAAACAAAGGAAGAACTCACCAAATGAATAGAATTAAACGACGATACCAATATATCTAGCACTTGTTCAGATTCTTCATTGTGGCTTACATAGTTGTAAAATATACTCTATAAGATCAATATAAATTAAAGGCAACATTTCTAAATATTCACCTTAAAACATTGAATACCTACTAGAGTTAAAAATATATAAAAATATTTTGGTCCTTGTTCATTGTTTTCATCAACAATTCTAAGAAGTCTGGAATAATGTCATTATTATTATTTTAGACATCTTAAATAATTCCTTTGTATAATTAATTCGTTTAATATTTAGAAGAATATTTTTTTTGCGATCTATTTAAAATTCAAAGAAGAAGTTCAAGAAAAAAATACAACCAATTAATAATTCAGTGGAATTTCTTTGAGTCAAAATCTACTATGAATCAGGAAAGCTAATTTATTTAATCATTTATTTTCATTCCAGTAAGTATTCTATTTCAATTTTGTGTTATTTTTAAAATTAATTCCAAAATGATTAACAATTGTAGCGTATACAACGGCAAAAACAATAGTTTCAATAATCCCAAACTTTCTTTTTTCTCAATACCATTAGACACCGACAGGTGAGTGATACATATAGTATTGCAGAAAATGTTGCTTATTTAAAGCTCCGTTATTTGAGTAATGCTTCATTCAATTAGTTGCGATATCAGGAACCAATGGAATTTCAGGAGGTTTACGCCTACTGTCGTCATTTCTTTACGATTACTTGAGATATCAGGAACCAATGGAATTTCAGGAGGTTTACGCCTACTGTCGTCATTTCTTCACGATTACTTGAGATATCAGGAACCAATGAAATTTTAGCAGATTTACGCCTACAGCAGGATTAGTATAGTCGTCATTTCTTTACGATTAGTTGGGATATCAGGAAGGAACCAATGGAATTTCAGGAGGTTTACACCTACTGCATACGTATGCAGAAGAGTGAAATTTTTGTAGATAAATATTTGAGTGTGTAGATATCTATATGATTTTCAATTTTATAAACAGAAATAACAATAGTATAATAAATATATATATATATATAACAATAATTGAATAGGTTTTTAATTTGTTTCCCACCATAATGAGGGAACCCACAAAAAAATTATGAAATCAAATGTTGATCAGAGCCTCTGACTTTATTAGATTTATAAAATATGGAACAGAGGAATCAATTATAAAAGCTATAAATGATATTCATTTGAATATTTGTTGAGTTTTTAGAACATTACTCTTTTACTTCAGAATAAAATCCAACATTCGACCAAAACATATGTTAAACAATTAATATGGAAATAAATTTAAAAAATTTCTCTAGCCAAAAGATAGGTATTAAAAACCCAATGTTCAGAAGAATTCAAATATCGAATTAGCACAACAAATCGACTTATCAATAAAAACCTTTAATATAGAGGAAGGAAACAGCAAAATTGTTTCGTAATTTTTGGGTGAAATTTTGGTAATTTTTCTTCACATTGTAGAGAATTCTTGTTCTCTTTAGAAAATTTATTACATAAATAATTATAAATGGTCTGGTTCAATAAATTGTATCTATACTAATTATTGAAGTACTTTGAAAAAAAATAAAGACAATTATTCATGATTATGACCAATATGCGGGTTCAGCAGACGTTACTTTAAATAAAAACACACCACTATAAAGCCCATTAAACACCTTTTTACAATTGAAAATGTGGAAGATATTCCTCATCTAAAATTACATTGTTCCAAATTTGGAAACACTCGGACCTGTCAGAAAACTATGACGTCACCGTTAGGGTAACCATAGTTAGTTGTGGTCACAGCGCCAAAATTCGTCTAAACACATTGTCTGAACTAAAATGTCTAGATATAAGAAAAATATATAATGGCAGGAGAGATTGTACTTTTCCCCAGAATCTGAGTACCAAAACTTTTCTAGGTTCGTATATGAAAACAAAACAAAGTTGTCAATCTACCAAAATATTTCTCTTGTCATGCGTAAAGTTTAGTTTTCCTGTTCCAGTCATAGACTACCTTCCAGTAGCCATATTTGGTAGAGCATAGAACCTATACTTTCATGTATTACAGTAATAATAAATTCCAATATTAATAAATGAATGAAAATTTGCCATTCAGAAAGTAAAAAAGTATATATTTATATACTATATAATAATTCCCTGAAGCATAGTATTTATATTTATATATATAGATTCTCCTTCAATTCGAAAATTCAAAGCACATGCAAGCAAAGAAGAGGATTGATTAAATGTCATGAAAATGTCATAACCTCAATCATAGATGAGCTTCATTCTGCTGTCCTTTACAGTTTGAAATTCTTTGCGGTTCTGAGCTTGTGAAGAAATCCATCATGAAGGCCAAGGGAGAGGTTTGTATTTGTTTTTTTTTTAAATATCAGAATTTTACTCTTATTCATCATCATAGTTTATTAATAATATTGATATATTGTGTTTATTTTATCTTAAAATTCAATTAATATTATGCATGCACACGTGTTCTGGTATTGAGGTTATAATGTGTTTCAGTTGAAAGAATATGAAGTCATCGGAAGAAAACTACCTTCCGAAAAGGAGAAGGTTACCCCATTGTATAAAATGAGGATATTTGCTCCGGACCAGATTGTCGCTAAGTCGCGATTTTGGTATTTCTTGAGGCAGTTGAAGAAGTTTAAAAAGTCCACTGGAGAAATAGTTTCAGTGAAGAGGATAGGTGAGAAGTCACCGTTGAAAATCAAAAATTTTGGAATCTACTTGAGGTATGATTCAAGATCAGGTACACATAATATGTACCGTGAATACAGGGATTTAACTGTATCAGGAGCAGTAACGCAATGCTATCGGGACATGGGAGCCAGACATAGAGCAAGAGCACACTCTATCCAGGTGAGTTTTGTTTGAAATTTAGTTAATCATTTCATTTGAAAATGAGTGTTTCTTGTTGGGTCATTTTCTCTATGCATTATTGATTGTCGTGAAACAATTGTTTGGATAGACATACATAGCTCCGTTCCAAGTTCCTTTCTGTGTTGAAATCGATTTTACTCTGTAAACAGTACAAAATGACTGTGAATTTCAAGAACATATTCAGAGATAAAACTGTAAATAATTTCTTTATATCATTGTTTTAGAAAATTGTAAGAAATGCTGACACATAAACTTTTCGATTCAGGTGTTATTTAAACATAAATTTATATGTACAGAGTAACACAACTGCCTTTTTTGTCAATTTTTTTAAATAGGACCCTATATGTTTGAAATTTGCTTGATATCAATAATCGAAACTCATGATTTTATTTTTCGGAAAAAATTTAATAATTGAATATAAGCTGGAATATTAATGAATTTCATCTCAAATGCCTATAAATGATAATAGTAAAATAACATGGGTGAATTATAATGCCTAAGGCAATTCAAATTGGTTAGTTAGAATCAGTACATTAGGGAGATTTAAAAAAAAAACAAATAGTGTGCCTTGAAAGAAAGCAAAAAACAGTATGTCAGACTTGTGTGACTTACGCTGTACATTTGAATTTATGTTTGAATAATGAACATCTGAATTATAAAGTTGACGTTTCCTAGCAATTTTAATGGTTTTATGAAATAACGATTGAAGAAAAATTTTCTATTTCTGTTTCGCAATGAGTTCATTACAGCATTCTTCATAGTTATATTTTTTGCTTATTGGTTGTCAGGACTGGCATTTGTATAAAATTTTATAACCTGTCAAATGTCAATATAAGATGATAATTCCAAACAATCGACGTTCGAGATGTATTATTTGAATTCAAATTCTGAAATTTGACAACATTCTTTTAGAAAGTCTAGATACAATGCTCAAGTCCTTAGGAAGATATAATACGAATTTCTCATTAAATTTCAATAGTTTTCTATGAAACTTGAATGGAATAGAGAAAATATTGTCTATAACTTGTTGCAGAAGGCAATTCGAATACGCTTTCGAAAACTCATTCCTAGACATGCGAATTTTGCATTCGTGTTGAATTCTGCTTTTTTTTTCTACAATATACTTTTCTATAAATTGGTTCCATACTGTAAGATAAATAACTGAAATAGCCCTTCATTTATTTTATCGTGTCATCTAAATATATTGACCTAATTGTGATTCTTTTCTTCAAGATCATCAAAGTGGAAGTTGTTGCTGCTTCTGCTACAAGGAGGCCACAAGTCAAGCAGTTCCATTCCTCGAAGATTATGTTCCCATTACCTAAGCGTATTCAGCATAAATCGATGAACAGATTTTCAGTTCGTAAACCTAATACATACTTCCTTTAAGTGTTTTAAGTGAATCATGTAATAAAAATATGGAAAGATTTTATTGTTTTTTTTTGTTGTCCCTTTTGTTTGATCTTTAATTTTCATGTCTTCATTAATGTGGGAGTTGGGGTTTTACATTTTTAAGGCTCCCCTTAAAATGTCGCTTAGCTAAGTGCCGCTTAAAGTTAAAGGTCGCTTAAATTCATCTCCAGTTGCACGACTGTCACTTAACAGAAACTTAATTAAGTGACGCTTAACTTTCTCAATCTAGTGACATTTCGGTATTTCATTTCTCCCTAGATCGATAATGCGATTTCATTGGCTACACGCAATATTTAATGTTCTGTGGTTAAAGAAGTTTTAAATGTTTCGTCTATTCTATGGCAGAAATATTTGTTTATAAATAAACAAGCCCGATATGGTTTTAATTAACGACTATACGTATAGACTCTTAGGAAATTCTCTTTCTACTATTTCAAAGTCGTCCTGAAATGCATCAAATTCATTAAAGTCCATCATTCAAGTTAATAGCGTTGTTCGAAGTATATATTACAATTAATATTATTTTAGTCACATCACATTTGTTCGAAAATCACAAATACTAGACAAATATTTGGAAAACCTTAGACTATAGAAATAGACTTCAGTCTGAGTGGAAAACCAAACAAATCAAATTATTTTAGGTTAGAATCATAGATAAATACCAAAATTAATATACATTTATATACCTTTGATCTATGGCTGCTATGAATCATTGACACCCTATAGATGAGATACTCTCTTAGTAAATATTTAGAGAAATTGAACCTATTTTAACTGCATCAACAGCCGAACTCGAATTTCATTAACAACTAGGTTAAGAAAGTGCCTAGTTTATTTCTATGAAGATTTACCGATGATGTATAATAAAATGCCTACTTTAAAACCTAAAGGCTGTGTTCCAACTTGAGAAGATAGGAGCTGTAAGCGGCAGATTTTCTAATCCAGAAAATATAGGTCTGTTCAATGTGTGGTTGGATAAAGTAGGACACAGTATTCCTAGGTTTCCTCTTCACATTGCATTGATGAATAGACCTCAAATGCCTATTCTTAAAAGAAACACACAGAAAAGTTTTCTGGCAGACGTGACAAATCAGATTATCACTGAAAATAAATAATAAAATGAAAAACAAGTTAAACTTGGATAAAAAAAACCCAGGTTCGTACATGATGGAATGGTTTTGTGAAATGTCAAGTTATGAATACGTTTGGTTGAATGTCAAGTTGAATATTTCTATAATTGCTTTGTTAGATCAAAATCACAAGTCCTTTTAAAATCAGCTTGATAATTTAACTTTCAACAGCCATAACGGAAATTGGAACAAAATTGCAAAATCACATCTACCTCAAAGAAACTGGAGCATAGATAGATTTTCATTTAAAATTGTAATGTGAAATGAATAGAGACGCACTGTCAACTATTTCGGTCGACATGGCTTCACTCTGGTTGAAGTTTCAGCACGTTTCTTGCACTTTAATGTATACTGACATAATCAAGTTTGACCCCGGATTCTTCATCAGGAAGCCGAACCCAATAGACTTATAATATTTGAGCTCCGATCATATTTCCAGGTTTTCAAATTGTACCAATGTAATCAATAATTCATGCGTGGCTCCACCATAATTTCCGAGTGCCATCTGGCATCGGTGGTCACACCTAATCGTTTGATACTATTTTAGGCTCGGTAATGAAATACTTTGGATTTTTCACTAGGAACAAATTCGCAAACATAAGCACCGCCACTGGATATTCTGACAGCTAACTTCAATGCGCCACTATTTTTTATCTATGTTTTATAAGAAATGTCATAATAGAAATTTCACTTTCCGCAGATTGTCAAAGCGGAAAAGACTGAAAAGAGTAAACTGGGTGACGTTTCGAATTGCGGTGTCGGTAAACTGTTTTGTGTTTGTTAAATTCTGAAGTAACAGAATCAAGTATTAATTGAAAAACTGAATTACAGTTATCACAATAGGATATTGTATATAGTATATAATCATGCGTATAGGTAAAATAAGGATATTCGATAATGATAGGGGAGTAATAATTCTTCTGTTAATGGTAAGGACTTGAAAATAATCTGGGAATTAATTAATGCTAGTTTGCTAATATTACAATGAGATAAGGACGACCTTCGCGGTCTTTTTCAGCTATTATCATATCTTGTGTTTCAGGTAGTGTATGTATTTTACAATCCTACTAATAGTGGAGCGGTAGATTTGAATCAACAGAATTTAGATATGACTTTAGGTGATACTTTCATGAATTTGCAGGTCTTTTATAGTAACTAAATGCCTTTCGTTTTCAGCATCTAATGAATTAGTTTTTATAAATTTTTATGCGGAATGGTGCAGGTTCAGCAATATATTGATGCCAATATTCGACGAGGCAGCTGAGAAAGTAAAACAAGAGTTTCCTGATGCAGGGAAAGTAGTTATGGCTAAAGTTGACTGTGATAAAGAAACCGAAGTAGCGTCCAGATTCCACATTACCAAATACCCTACTCTTAAGATTATTCGTAATGGTCAACCAGCTAAACGAGAATATAGAGGACAAAGATCTGTTGGAGCATTCGTTGATTTTGTTAAAGGACAACTGGAAGATCCTATCAAAGAGTACTTTAGCCTGAGTGATCTCGCTTCTCTGGAATCAAATAAAAGAATCATCATAGGTGTGCCATTTGAATATTACAGTTGATTAATATGCATGGAAATATTTAATTACTTGTGGTTATAGGCTACTTCGACAGGAGAGATCAACCTGAATACAGCATATTCAGAAGAGTGGCAACAAATTTGAAGGAGGACTGTCAGTTTCATGTAGGATTCGGAGAGGCTTCTCAGCAAATGCATCCTCCTGGCCATCCTATCATAGTTTTCCGACCTGATAAATCTAGATCGAATGATTTGGATGTTACTTATAACGGTTCATTGAATAATTTCGATGAAATGCACATTTGGATGTCTGAAATGTGTGTGCCACTTGTGAGGGAGATAACATTTGAGAACGCAGAAGAACTCACTGAAGAGGGGTTGCCTTTCCTCATTCTGTTTCATGCCCCCGATGATAAGGATAGTATTAAAAGATTTACGGAAATTGTTATGACAGACTTGATCTCTGAGAAACGTAAGTTTTTTTTTTAAGGATTTATTAAATGAAATATATTGTACAAAAGATAACATTCATAATCCTCTTAACAGTACCCTAAACTGGTATCGAAGATAATAAAAAAAAAACCAACTTGAACTAAACAGTGCCTTTGTTAACAAATTAAATCTAATTGCGTACATATACACTTGAGGTCCAATGGAATCGTAGTTCCTCACCAAGACAAGGTTTCAAAGAAGCAAACTTAACATTCCACTGAACAAGGATACAATCACATTACACTAATTCTAAGTATTCTCTTACTTTATTAGAAAATTTACTAATTCAACTCACAGATTTTATGGAACCAGGTGATTGATTGAATATTTTTGAAACTGTGCTATCGGGTTACTCGATCCTTTTTGAGTTTTCACTTTTGTCTGATATAAGTTTTGGTTTGTTCATGTTTCATAACCATGAATATCCTTCGTATTGCACTTTTTTATTTTATTTATGATTTTGAGAATTAGTGTACATTGTTCTAATTCTAATACTTTCTTTAAGTTTTGTATCTGCAAATCGGAGTAGAGCTGTGTAGTATCTGTTAATCGGTCATTATTAAACAATGATTTAATGAATTTTTTTGGTAACGTTTGTATTTTTTTGAAGTATGCTTTTCTACAGGTTCCCCAAATCGGTATAAAGTATCTTTGTATGAAATTTATTTTTTGAAGTGAAAACTTCTTTAGCGGCGCTGAGCACTCTCTTGTATGGGTAAAAACATCCAAACTCGCGTCAGGGTCACGTGATGCTGATCGAAAAAGCGTAAGATCGAGGAGTAGGAGAGGCAATAATATCCCCACTCTTTCTACCGTGCCTGCGTGTACTGTTTCGTTTAGGCGGTGCAGGGCGCTTGTGCGAATGTTTGTGTATGTTAATGTAATATAAATTAGGTTTGTTCGCGTGGCAGTTCGGAACTGTAATTTTTGGTAATTTGTGGTTCCCACCCGTTCGTCTGGGACGGAACAGGAGTTCCTTGTCGTTCGTGTGTGGTCGGAACACTTGATTTCGGAACTGTTCGTTACTGTTCTTACGGTTCCTGATCTAGAGACGGTACAAGGTACAACAGAAGAAGCGGTAAATTCAAATCATCGGTGATTAAAATTTTCAGTAGTTCTAATTGGCAATTAAGTTATATATTTGGTGAATAGGATATTCGCATAGCTGTTTTTGAGTATATTTGATGTTGTGGGAGTATAAATTTTTAATCAATTCGTTATAATAGCTTCTCAAAATTTTTGTTATCTCAAAGAAGAGGAAGGATCATTTGCAATAGATGAATAAAACAATTGCATAGTTGTTGATCAAAGTATGTAAGATAATTATTTTATATTATTTATATATACGATATTTCGTATTTATATACTATATATTTATTTTTGTTATTTCGTGATTGTAGTATCTTTATTTTTAAACCACTCAAAATGTATTGAAAATTTAGGAAGGAACCGGAGGAATGACCTCTTTCAAGAACACAACGACTTGTTAAAACAATTCTTATCTAAAAAATAATTACAAAGCTATGAAAATTGTTAGAAAATATTTTTATTTATTTCCCAAATGCCACCAGTTCCATATACAATTACCTAATTCTATTATATAAAATTTTCTGTACACAGTTTCCACCAAAATTACAATGAAATAACAGAAAAATTCACAGTTTATCCAGATATGAACTAACAAAAATAATTTCTCCACTGATGACCACTACTACATTTATTGAAATTTCAAATTATAATTAAATTAAATCATTTCTTTAAATATTTCATTACATATAAATTATATTTACAGTTATTTATATGGATATGTTTGTTTATTTATTTATGATAAAAAAATTGTTCAATTTTAATATTTGTAATTTCTAAAGTATTTCCACCTTATTAATAACACAATAACTTATTCAATATCTTTTTAACACTATCCATGATATGATCCATGATCATTGAACTCTATATGAATACCTATATGGTATTTAGAGTTCAATGTCCATGATGTACAACATAACCTTACTTTCACTTATCTATGCACTTAACGAAATCGTTTTGAAATTATCTGTTCCCACCTGTTCTCACCCGTTCGTGTCATAGAACAACTTGAGACGACTCCAAGAGTTACAGAACCTGGTTCTCTGTGACCCCAGTACAACTGGGAACTGCCACCCGAACAAACCTATTGTCATTTTTGTGTACGATAGCGCAATAAATGAATATTGTATTCCACCACATAAATAATAGCACTTTTATACTGATAATGAAAGCAATTCATACAAAATTATTCTCTAACCATTCCAAAATATCAAAAATACACAACGTTAATATTCAAGTTTTCACTTCTGCCGGCACTCCCGGAGTGCAACCCGTTTTTTTTTTTGATAAATAAGATCGAACCTTATATGGAGCTGAAACCATAGGTATTATTTTCTCCATTATGGAGTCAACAAGGCTCGTCCAGCTCAAATTTGATTCCAACATCAGACCTAAGTACCTCGCCTCACAGGCTTCTTTAAGTTTGGTATTGTTTATAGTTAACTTCAGACTTGTAACTTTTTTTCTTGTGTTTAAATACCATGTACTTGGTTTTATTAATATTGATTATCAAATGTATTGTTCCAAAGCCAATGTAAATACCGTTGTAAATCTTCGTTAATTTGTTCATTCAATTCGTCTACGTTAGTACCTGTAGACAGGGTGAGTCTTTGACCAGTGCGTTAATTTTAACCATAGGTTCTTGAGATCAAAAGAAACAATTTTTCCATTACGGTTTTCCCATATTCAGCAGCGTTAAAAAGTTATAAGCATTTTAAGTTTTCACATTGGGCAAATACCCCTCTGTAGTCCAGTTTAGTTTGAATGAAAAATACCTTCCACAGCATCCACTAATGAATCTGAATTGTTTAAAAACATTATTTTCCCTCTAAAAAATGATTCACTCACTCATGTTTCATCCAATGAGATCCAAATCCAGAAGGAAGATAGGAAATACTAATTTTCTGGTAAAAAAATTCAACACCATAAACATAGATTTTTGTTGTTGTTTATGAGCCTGTAGCTTCCAGTTTCAATATTGATAGAATTTTAATTAATCATGCATCATAACAAACATTCAGAAATATTAAAACTAAGTCAAATTCTATTATCTCCTAAGTTTGTGAACCAGGTTGAATCGGTGTATGAAATAAAGATGTGAAAAAACTTCTATAAAGGTATAAAACAAATCTAGGAGACTGGGTTCGAAGTTTTTTAAAACTCATATGAGCTTAATTTGAAGCATTCTTATGTTAGAATAGATATAATTTGATGAACCCTGAAAGTCTGAAGCTATAAAGAAACAGCTCTTCATAAAGACAAGTCTTCAATTTAACAGGTCCTGTCAGAAAATACATTACCTATTTCAACGATCATGAGAATATACCGAAGTACCTATGTGAGTGATGGAAATCTTTTTCTCTATTTATTATGGAATATTACTCTGGATTAAATATTAAACAAGGTGCTAGACATCATTAATAATGAATACAGCAAATAGCAATTTATATTTTGTAGTGAATGTAAGACAAAAATTTTTCAGTGGTTAATTTCATCTATAGTGTTTAGTGGTGGAACCATAGACTGGAAAGATTTCCTCAACCTTGTAGAAATATTTAATATAAAGGCATAAAATATGGAAACATTGAACAAATCTGATTATTGAATCATCTCAGCACAGAGTTGGATTTGGGAAAATCAGAAAATTTGGACAAAATTATATCGATTCAATTCCTTTCAACTTCAAATATCTCAAGAACGGTGCAATTTAGGAGAAAAGATGAAGAACGATTTTATCTGCAGAAAAGACTAATGATTCCAGGAAGTACAAGATAACGGACCTTTAGTTCAAGCGATATTTGTTTTTCATGCAATTTAACTAATCTGTAGAGTAGTAGTGAGAAATCCACAAGAAATGGAATAAATCTATTGATGCCAAAATATTCACGAGTGTTATCAAAAACCTTCTACAAGAGATCATTTCAATTGATATTGTCGTTTGAATATTACATTATGAAATATCAACACCCTATATCTTTTGAACAGGGCCAAATTTGGGAAAATGTTATAGGAAGAAAGTTTTTCTTTTGACGTCAAGAATCTATGGTTAAAATTAACGCAGTGGTCAAAGTACTCACCCTGTATATCAAGACGGGTCATCTGCAAAAGTGAAATACCTGGCCAGGCCGCTGGAACTGCTCAGGTTAAGCACATACAATGAATAGAGGAGAGGACGCAGAACCGACCCTTGAGGAACACCAAATGTCATTTTTGCCATCGTTTATACATACATATTGACGGCTATCGGTTAAATAGGATTTAATCAACCTATATATTTCCCCTCTGAATCCCATTTGTTGGAGCTTATTAAAAAGAATATCCATGCTAACCACGTCAAGAGCCTTTCTCAAGTCGACCAGTATGGCCACGGCTATTTTGCCATCGTCTAGAGCGAACGAAATTTTATTTATCAAATCAACTGTCGCACTGAGGATATTACTGTTTTTATAAATCCATACTGGTATTGATCGACCACAACATACTTTTTAATAAAAGATAACATTCAATTCTTTACGACAGTCTCACAAACTTTAGAGAACATACTGATCACAGATATGGGTCTGTATTTACTTGTGTCATCAGTTTTTCCGGATTTATATCGGGTGTTATAGTACTAATCTTCAATTCGCTAGGATAGTTACCACTTGAAAGAAATAGTTAAAATTGGCAATAAATCATTCTTTAAATTCAATATGACTCTGACAGTTATTTTATCGTGACCAACTGCAGAATTCTTTTTTAAATTGAGTAAAATATCATTAATTTCTTTCTCGGTCAAATTATCGATCTCTCTAATATTTAAAACCGGTTTATTACTAACGATCTCATTTTCTACCTCTCTAACAACATTTTCTCCCACCTTAGCGAAATAGTTGTTAAAATTGTCAAGTATAGTTTCCCGATCTGTTAACTGATAACTTTTTTATACCCAGAGTGTTTTTTTATTTTTCGAAAGGAGCCTGTTATGTATCTCCACTGTTTTCTTTCATCGTTGCCAGTTTTCTCCCATTCTAATCTGAAATACCGATTTTTCAAGGATCTGATTTTATTGTTTACATCATTCTACAGCTGCACGTTTGATATTTTTCGATATAAACTATCACGTTTCTTAATTAATTCAATCAATTCATTGTTTACCCACATATTATTGGAATGACATTTAATTTTCTTGGTAAATTCACACTGTTTCCAGCACTGTGTTATCAAATCAATTTGTCTTGCAAATGTATCGATATTACACTGTTGAGATTGTTTTTTGAATAATGCCTTAAATTTTATGTAATCAATTAATATTAATTATATAATATTATTGTGTATTTTAAAACATTCGTTGATATTAAATGTTGAATATTTGTGATCAGAACGTGAATTGCTATGAACTTCAATCGAGTCTAATAAAACAGTCTTTTCATCCAAAATAATGTGGTCCAAAGCTCAAAATTTCGATTTGTCACAAAAAAACACTACAAGTGCCATGAAAACACCACTTCATTTTCAAATACTTAGTTACGAATATTTCGAGATCTAATGCATAAAATGAAAAAACAATTACTGTGCTGAAATCAGTATAAAAATACCTTTCAAATGAGGTATCACTCACCCCATCTTCCCTATTCAAAATTTGGGGGTGAGGGTTGTAGTAGCAAGGGTTGAAGCGCTATGCGTCCGTAACCTACATCTTAAGTTGTCCCCCTCGAAATAGAAATCGACCTGTCCGAGCAGTTCTATCGAAAAAAATTATTTCGTCTGTAATCTCGTCTATTTCGTTTTCAAATGGCCACCCTGTATATGATTATGTATACTGAATGGGAGAGAGTGGGTAGAACCAAGGTTTCTTCCATGTGAAACATCGTGTAGCATCAGATTTTTGTTATTTCTGCAAGTTATGAAGAGCAATCCACAATTTAGAGGAGCTATGTATCTTATGTGTTTTTTTTTTTCAGAGAGTATTAATTTCCTCACTGCTGATGGAAAAAGATTTGCACATCCTTTACACCATCTTGGAAAAAGCGATAGTGACTTACCACTTATAGCAATAGATAGTTTCAGACATATGTACCTCTTCCCAAAATATAAGGATATTGAAATACCTGGAAAACTCAAGCAGTTCATCAAAGACCTGTACTCGGGAAAACTCCATCGGGAGTTTCATTATGGTCCAGAAGAAACAAATGAAGTACCCGAAACGACTCCACCCGAAAGTACATTCAGGAAACTAGCCCCTAGTAAAAATAGGTATACTTTGCTCAGAGATGAATTGTGAATGAATGAATTGTGTCAGTAAATAATTTTTTTTATATCAACCATCTACACAGGGGAAAAATTCAATTTTAACTTAAGGTAATAACTGTTGAAAATTTTGAATCCTTTTGAATTAATTTTCTGATTAAATAAAAAAGATAGGGTCAGATGACCATTTCTTATTTCATTATTTATTGCACCTGCAAAATTTTTGAATTTTATTTTTACTATTGTTTTTTCATGAAAAGACATTTATTACAAAGATTTTTTACAATAGAGGTGAGTGATTCCTCATCTGTTTGCGATATTTTTCAGTGCATATACATTTTGTTATAGCTGTATAAAATTTTTATTGAATGCGAGGAGCTTTCTTTGAACGATATACATTTTGTACTTTATTGAATCGGCTTACAGATCTTGTGATTGAATTTGTACAAAATTGTTCAATAAAATTTTTGTTTTCTACTGTGCTTTCATTTTATTTAGAAGACTACACATTAGTTTATTCGATTGTGAAAGATTGTTAAAAATTGTCTCAAAAATGAAATTTGTTCTATATTTTTATAATAAACACATTACCATGAATCAATTTTTGAAAGAGCCATAATTTCTGTTTTTCAAATTAGAACCCTATTTTTTTATAATTGTGTTGGATTTTGCGGTCAAAAATAATAATAGTTTTCTCAAATGATTATGCTCCTAAATTCAATAATTTCTGAGTTATTTGAGATTTTCTGGATTTATGTAGTACGTAGAGTCAAATTGATGGCATCTAATTACCCCCAGTACACCCCCCCGTAAATACTCCCTGCGCCAAATATGCTGAGTGTTCTCTAGAAAGGGATCCCTCATTATGGTGGGAAATAAATAAAAAAACATTTGAATTATTGTTTTATATATTAGGTGTACAAATAAGTTTCCGCGGTTTGTCAAAAGATGGCCCCACCAGAAGGTTATGGAGAAATTGTCAGATGTAAAACGTAATATCCCAAGTTTAGTCATCTGGCAACACCATAACCTTAAAGTACTAGTGATTCCGTATCAGCATCACGTAATTTTTTTCGTGCAAAAATGTCAAGTTTTATTCCGAATAAGCATCATTTGCGGGAACTTTTGATTTACTTCTTTAATGTGAAAAAATCTGCAGCTGAGGCGCATCGTTTGCTTCTAGAAGCATATGGTGAAGCTGCTTTAAGTGAGAGAAGTTGTCAGGAATGGTTTCAAAAGTTTAAGAACGGTGAGTTTGACGTTAAAGACAAAGAACGCATTGGAAGGCCGAAAGTGTACGAAGACATGGAATTAGAAGCACTATTGGAGGAAGATTCGTCCCAAACGCAGAAAGAACTTGCACTTACCCTACATGTGACTCAACAAGCAATTTCACATCGTTTAAAATCATTAGGAATGATTCAAAAACAAGGAAATTGGGTTCCATATGAACTAAAGCCGAGAGACGTTGAACGCCGATTATGCATGAGTGAAATGCTGCTTGCCAGGAATAAAAAAAGAGTTTTTTGCATCGTATATTCACTGGTGACGAAAAATGGATTCACTACGATAATCCAAAGAAGAGAAAGTCATGGGTTAAGCCCGGCGAACCATCAACATCGACAGCTAAGCCGAATATTCATGGAAAAAACTCATGCTGTGTATTTGGTGGGATCAGCTTGGTGTCGTGTATTATGAATTGCTGAAACCAAGCGAAACCATTACTGGAGCTCTCTACCGAACACAATTGATGAGATTGAGTCGGGCACTTAAGGAAAAATGCGCCCATTACTACTCCAGACACGACAAAATTATTCTTTTACACGATAATGCTCGTCCACATGTTGCGGCGCCGGTAAAAACATACTTGGAAACACTTAACTGGGAAGTTTTACCCCACCCGCCGTATTCACCAGACTTAGCCCCTTCTGATTATCATCTGTTCCGGTCGATGGCACATGGTCTGTCTGAGCAGCGCTTCACATCATATGAAGACACCAAAAATTGGGTAGATTTGTGGATAGCGTCAAAAGATGAAGAGTTCTTTCGACGGGGTATCCGAATGTTGCCAGAAAGATGGGGAAAAGTAGTGGCAAATGATGGAAAATACTTTGAATAAAACGTAATATGGTTTTCCTTTACAATAAATTCCTAATTTTTTATAAAAAACCGCGGAAACTTATTTGTACACCTATTATATTATTGTTATTTCTATTTATAAAATTGAAAATCATATAGATACACACTAAAATATTTATGTAAAAAAAATTCAACCTTCTGCATACGCATGCAGTAGGAGTAAACCTCCTGAAATTCCATTGGTTCCCGATATCTCAACTTATCTTAAAGAAATGACGACAGTAAGCGTAAACCTCCTGCAATTCCATTGGTTCCTGATATCTCAACTAATCGTAAAGAAATGACGACAGTAGGCGTAAACCTCCTGAAATTCCATTGGTTCCTGATATCTCAATTAATCTCAACTAATTGAATGAAGCACTACTCAAATAACGGAGCTTTTAATAAACAACATTTTCAACAATACTGTATGTATCACTCACCTGTCGGTGGCTAATGGTATTGAGAAAAAAGAAAGTTTGGGATTATTGAAACGATTGTTTTTGCAGTTGTATACGCTACTATTGTCAATCATTTTGGAATTAATTTGAAAATAACATACAATTGAAACAGAATTCTTACTGGAATGAAAATAAATGATTAAATAAATTAGCTTTGCTGGTTCATGGTAGATTTTGACTCAAAGAAATTCCACTGAATTATAGGAAGGTTGTGTTTTTTTCTTCAACTTCTTCTCTGAATTCTAAATAGATCTCGAAAAAATTATATTCTTCTAGGAGTGTACTGGAAAGGGCTGAAGTAGCTCGGAACGCACCAGGAGCGCTCCTGAGGTACCTTATTTGGGAGCTATTGTAATAAGGATTTCTCCATTTTGTTTAATAAAACAGGTAATGGACCAAAGTTATATTAATGAAGATCCACCCTGCTTATAGAAGGGTTTGGAGTTGCTTTATTTCAAGATAGGGCGAAAACTATTTTGAACAAATCCAATTCTGGTAATTTAAAATTATTGTATGAGGTGAAATAAGAGTATGGCATACCACACTGGATTTGAACCCCTTTGATTATTTCCTATAGGGTTCGTGGAGGATTTGGAAGTTTTTGAAAGAGTTCGGTAGTCTATGAGAAGATTGGATGATTGTATTCCAAATAGAGGTAGACATTTTCAACTGTTGTAGGTTAAGAAAATTTACAGAATTTCAGTAATAGTTAAATTTCTATTTTTTGAAAATTTACCATTCCAGAATGTTATTCTGTATATCTCAAACCTTTTATTTTCTGCATAGAATTTAATCACTGTCCAATCTCCAATTTTTTCCATTGTGGAAAATGCACTGACAAGCCAAATTCCAATGGCTTGTAGACAAAGAATGATTCAACATATGGAGATAAAATGTTAAGTGTGTTTATATGAGAGTTGATATATCGAAATGGTGTACTAATTTAACACCTACTCTCTACTTTTTCTAATCAGTACGTATCAGGTAATCCATACTCTGGTTGTGTCGCGCGCAGTACCTACATGAAAACAAAATCTTGTGTTGCCTGAACAGTTAAATAAAAGAGCGAAATAACAATTTGAGCACGATTTCTAGCTATTACCTTGTTCTTCAGCAGTTTATTTTTCAATTTTTATTCGTTGAGGCAGGTTAAAGAAAATTTTCAAAAATAATTCATTTTTGAAATGAGAACTCACTTATTAGAGGATATAATAAATAACTTAACATAGGTAATCACACATAAACGTAATTCAAATTTGAGTCTTTATTCTGAATTCTGAAGGGCATCAAAAGTGCAGTTGAAAATGGAGAATGAATGACCTGTAGATAAAATTTGAAAATATGGTACTTAGGAAATTTCCTTCGGTAATTTTCTTTAATAGACAATAATTCATTATTTAATAAAAATAGGTTTTACGACGAGAAAATGAAGCTACAAATCCACAAAATATGTCTCGGTTTATCGCTCCTTGTATATATTCATAATGCCCATATGTCTTTTACATTTAAACTCATCATGATTCCTCAAAAAACTTATATCAATTTACAATTATAGGTTGTTATATATCTAGCAAAAATTGTAGGAAATCCACAGCTCAACAGCTGATTTTAATCGACGATCATGGGTATTAAATAATAGTAATTTCCTCATCAATTTAATTCAACTTTCCTGCCTTCTCTAGCAATATGGAATACGACAAAAGCCTTTACACTTTTGACAGTAATATTAAGTGCCTAATCTTCTTACTCATTATCATATCAGCATTTTGTTTGAATTTCCAATATAATCGGAAGTTGAACTTGGACAAAAAAATCTACGAAACATTTGTAAATATTGTGATGGAGCATATATCTCACGAGGAAGAGGTCAGTACTTCTCGTGGCACCAGTGTTCTTGGTCGGTTAGATGGTTTTTGATAATATTTATAAGAATGAATATTGGTGAAGTGCTAACAAATTTTTGTGGTTCAGAATTCTGGGTGAGTATTTATGCCATTTTATTATTAACTTACATTTGCCTCGGATTTATTCAAGTTTAACGTTTTATTTTCAGTCAGTACAATGAGTGAATAAGTGTTTATAATCGTTATTATTTGTAGAATACTCAGTTTTCTCATTCAATACTCTATATTTCCAGTGAAAATTGTGGTGAATATTGATTTCTCGAAAACTCATGTTTACGAAATAAATTCGGTGATCGAATAATCTCTTTCAACTCGTTTCATTCGATGTTTTTAACTAATGATCTGCAATTTAGTTATTTCGAAGAATAATATGTTTTTAATAACATTCTTCCGTTATTTGTTTGAATACTCTGTTATATAATACACTAGCATCAATAGGTTTGTTGATATTATCAATTCTATTTTTCCGAAAAATCATAATTCACATGAACAGAAACATAAAGTAGACACCCTATACAGGTATTCTGTAACATTATTTAAATGGCAATTGGTCCAGGTCGTCCCAGAAATAATTCCTGAGGGGATCTCTTCAGATATGAAAAAAACGTTTCGAGATGAATTGAAAACTTTATTATCACAAAATCTTTTCTTATTGTTAGGCTTTCAGTTGAAGATGTCAAGGTTTCTATTCATGTAGAAGAAGATTTTTATGGAATTAACAACAGATTAATATATTAGACTAGTGAATACAGAAGATGCAAATTTTGAATCTTTGTTTTTAGGCTTTTTGTCTTGTATATGTAGATATATATATATTCTTTTGAACTTATGGCTTACAATATTTAGTTAGCAAACAATAAAGCATATAGATCAGTGTAAGCGACGGGTGTCATACAATTCGGCGTATCACATAAAAGCCTAAGGAAAAAAATCCAATAAAAAAAACCCTGGCTCCCCGCCTAAGTGTGAAAGTACAAAAATAAGCTGAAATATATTTTAGGGACTTCTTTCTTCAAGAGTGGTCTTCAATTGATGGAAACAGAAACTTCTTCGAGTTACCCACATCGAATCTGGAAATAAAAAGACAAAAGCAGAAAAAAAACTGAATAACAAAAATACAAAATTTGAAAAAGATAAAGAAAACACCCTCAAATTCGCCTTTTTAGATTAACTTGATATTGTGAATCAAGGATTTTTCAACATAACAAGCTAAACCGTAAATTTTACTAAGGAGATAATCAATGAATACATAACCTTTTATGGTTCCTCTTTCACGAAGATTTTTTTTTAGTATCCGTATGTGTCTGTTGAAGGAGAATAATCTCAGCACCATAGTCCTTTGCTAGTTTAGAAATATATGTAGATGCAGATCATACACTGTGTCTATAAAGTATGGAACAAATTCATTTTTAGCTAATCAGACTATTTTAAGAAATAATCCTGAAACACGTCGATTTTTTATTTTGATTTACTGTATTTTAAAATAATAATCTAATATAGAGGGTCATCGTCATTTTTTTCAAAATAGAACGCCATTTTGTTTTTATTTTCGGAGTACTCTAGCTGAGCTGATCCCAAAAATGTATCACATGTTGATTCCAATTGGTACAGGTGGACAAAAATACAATATGATAATAATAGTAATAATATTGATGGAATATGGACATGACTATAAATGTATAATAATTATAACAACATACAGGGTGTTTCATTTAAACCAATTACCGCTAGACAATAAGTATATTTGATAATATTGTTAATTTGACTAATAAAGAATGTTAGGCGATACTTTATCAGCACACACAAAACTATTGTATTTTTAATAAATCGGTCCACTCTCATATTGGGGCTATGAATGTTCAAATCAGGTCGCAACATTTATGAATATTAAATTGGAGCAGACAAAAAAGCGTAGTTACTCTTTAAATATAGTATTTTTGCCCATTTTGTACCAATTGGAATCAACATGTGATACATTTTTGGAATCAGCTCGGCTGGAGTTATCCGAAATGGAGACAAAGTGGGAGCGTTCCATTTAAAAAAAAATGACGGTTTCGTCATTACTCGAACGTAAATCACCCTGTATATTAGATTATTATTTTAAAATACGGTTAATTAAAATAAAAAGTTGATATGTTTCAGGATTATTTCTTAAAATAGTCTATTTAGCTAAACATGAATTTGTTTATACTTTACAGACAGAGTGTTTAATGATTGAATGGAATATAAAGAGATCGGGAGAAATTGCCGTATTCATTCATTTCTGCGAACTTTTATCAGAAATTCAGATGTAGAATGAAAGAGGATAAGAATGTTTGCTTGTCTAGTCAGCACGCCTGATTGAAATCCACGAATATCTGTAGCCACTGAAGTCTTTGACCTATTAATTAACTATAGGCAATTAATTCACCATAATGTAAATAAAGCGGGATAAATAAATATTTATGTGAAACAGATATAGAAATTAATACTTTCCAAAGTTAGTATCAGCAATTCTTATCAGAACCATGACAGTAGTGTTACGCTCTGCGTGTAATTTGAAGCTAAATATGTACTTCTTGATTAGCGTTCTTCAAGAAATTGTTTAGGATTCATACCATCACACATAATATTCAAACTAATGAAATAATAGTTTAGTATTGTTATAGAATAGAATAGAAATGTCTTTATTTCAAATAGAGTTAAGTACATACTAATACTCCAAGTGAAATAGGGTCAAAATTTACAATTTACATCTGCAAAATTTATTAACTGAATACGGCTCTAGCCTCAGAAGCAGTTGAAAGATCTGTTTAGGGTCGTTTCTCGTCTCATTTTGGGTGGCAGTTTGTTGAAAAATTTGATGCAGCAGTACTCAGACTTTGCTCGGCAAGTCTATGTCCTGGGAATTTCACTGGTGGTTTTCTGTTCAAAGTATTTTTAGGTTTAAAAATTAATAAGAGACATTCCTGAATGTAGACAGCGACTGTTGTGAGCAACTTATTTTGCCGAAATTTTTCCCTGCAGGATCCTCGGAATCCCAGTTTGTAGATAGTACGGAGAGCTCTTTTTTGTACTTTCAGGATTTCCTCCATTCCAGATGAGGCTCCATAAAAGATAACACCATATCTCATCTTGGATTCAAAAGAAGCCTGGTATATTGTTCTCATGGACGTTTATCTACCCAAAACACTCAGAGAGTAACAGATGGAATTAAGTTCTTTGCGTAACTTTGAGATTTGGTCATTCCAGTTTAGACTGCTGACTATTGTCAGGCCCAAGAAGTTATTACTTCTCTCCAGAGCTAGCTCAGAATCCGTTGTTTTTATGTGTTCAGGCATTTCAGAGTTTGGATAACTGGTTTGAAATAAGATGACATTTGTTTTCTGTGTATTAAGGCACGACTGATTTTTCAGGAACCAATCATTTATCCTTGCGATGGTACGATCTATGAGGCGCCTCAGATCGTATAAAGTGTTTGCTTTCACTAAAACATTCGCGTCATCAGCATAGTTTATTAATAAGTACTAACTTATTGAAGATGTTTCAGCAAATAGGTCATTCATGAAAATGATGAAGATGATTGGTCCTAGAATGCTTCCTTGGGGTACTCCTAATTCAACAGCAAGTGGTTTTGATGTAGCTTTTAAATCTCCATCGGTGATTGCAACTTGTTGATATTATTTAAACCATTCAAGTGAGGTTTCCCTTATGCTATAGGAACTCATTTTTTGAGAATGTGTCCATAGTTTAGAGTATCAAACGCTATAGAAAGATCCAAGAATACTGCGATGGTAAATGCAGAATCCTCAAGAGCCCTCAGTGTTCTCTTTATAAACTCGAAGATTGCGGTCTGTGTTGATTTTCTTTTAATAAAACCATGTTGTGAGGGGGATAGAATATTCTGATCAACGAGAAAAGCCATCAGTTGTTTACATACGATTAGTTCGAATATTTTAGAGAAACTTGGGGGAAGGAGGTATTCCATTGCGTATTTAAATCATATTTAATATTTCTTCGAATGAGGTTTTTTCTGAAAGCTTCTATATACTCCTTTAAAATTTATAGAGACTTCAGTTGTTTAATATTGATGAATAATCTTTTCTTTTGTTTTTTACAGAATTCTTCACTATCATGGCACACGCAAAACCCAGATCTCACGATATGTTTTGAAAAAACAGTACTTACTCTCATACCTTGCTCAGTATTATGGATTTTTTCGTCGGTAGAAATTTATCACATAATTAAAAGTCGAAAAAAAAGGATACCATGGAACTGGAGGAATGTCTCCAAACTATTGGTGTTAGTTACACTCTGTATAGTAACAATAATGGAATTTGTCTTCGACCTTCTGTACCAGGCGAAAATATATCCCGTGGATATCGTCACTCCGTTAGTGAAACTGAGTTGTTTTGTAAGTACCGTATATTATGCAGTGTGTAACAGTATAATGAAATTAATTAAAAGACGATTAATTACATGCATTTTTTTTATTGTATTAAGTCTACATGAGTGTGTGTTTAAAAAAAAACGTATTTGTTGTTACAGATAACACCACAAAATTAACACGTGGGCCTTTTATTAAAAAAAAAATATGAAAGTATGAAAACATCTCCACTCCTATTGAAATTTAAAAAAAATTACAGCTATTACAAACTTAGTTTTATTTTAAAATATTCTTTGGTTTATAACGTTGCTAACCATATGCTATTTACGTAAGTCAATAAAAAAAATAATACTGCAAATAAGGTTTTAGTCAGACGAGTGAAGAGTTCGACACAACACAGCGAGCAAGGAAATTTTACCTGCCCGTTTTAGACGCGTGTGAATTATGATTACTATTTCTGTCCTTAGGTTGGATTGGGTTAGTCGCCGCTGACTTGACCCTACCGTCATTCGAGATTTAACTGTCTGTGCTGTTGGAAGTGTCTGTGCCGCGTTGTTCAGTTTTTTAAATTTGTATTTTTTGTTTTTGTTACTTTCATCGACTTTTTGCTACTGTTGTTTTAATTTCGGTTGTTGATATGCCTAATTTCACCAACACTGAGTATGCTGATATGGTGATAGCATATGGCCCAATCCAACCTGAGGACAGAAATAGTAATAATAATTCACACGCGTCTAAAACGGGCAGGTGAAATTTCCTTGCTCTCTGTGTTGTGTCGAAATCCGTACTCTTATTTAGGTGCGACTTTCTTCACTCTTCTGACTAAAACCTTATTTGCAGTATTATTTTTTTTATTGACTTACGCAAATAGCATATGGTTAGCAACGTTATAAACCAAAGAACATTTTAAAATAAAACAAAGTTTGGAATAGCTGTAATTTTTTTTTAAATTTCAATAGGAGTGGAGATGTTTTCATACTTTCATAATTTTTTTTTAATAAAAGGCCCACGTGTTAATTTTGTGGTGTTATCTATAACACACACATACACATGTAGACATAATACAATAAAAAAATGCATGTAAAAGCATACGCAAAAAAAATTATGGGGCTTCGAAGGGTACATTTCGGGTAATTTAGAAAAACCTAATAAAAAAATTATACCTCCGTAACCGTAATACTAAGGACCCAGGTTCCAAGACTGAAAAGGTAGCAAATGACCCTACCAACGCCCCAAAAAATTTTGACGGTCCATGTGCCGAGCACCCTGTATATTTCATATCTTATTTTGACAACTTCACACTGCCTAATGCTTCCATAGTTCTTTGATCAAAAGACGATATTTCTGATCATCTACAAATGTTTTTACTTTGTTTCAGATTTTAGTGTTTATTTTTATGGTCTATAATCGTAAGAAAGGTATACGTTCCTCAGGAGTCCAGTTCTTTTTCTGGCTCATACTTGCAGTTTGTGGTGTATTCCAGTTACGCACCGAGATAAGGAACTTAAAAATCAAGCATAGAAACTCCTATCCGTCTTATTTATTTTATACTATTTATTATTCTTTTGTATTATTGTTGGTATTTTTGAGTTCTTTGAATGACAGACCTGTTAAAGATTCCGCAAAAAAGAATAAGGTAAGTGAGTAATATTTTTGTCGAATTTTACTGAGAAATTTGATATTTCACAGAATATTTGTCCTGAAGAAGAATGTTCTTTTTTATCTCGTTTATTTTTTTCCTGGATTGAAACTTTGGCCTGGAAAGGTTTCCGGAAACCCCTCACTGATGAAGATCTCTACGATTTGAGAGATCAGGACAGTGCTAAACATGTTGTTGGACATTTTGATTACCATTGGACTAAGAATCTACACAGGTTTGTAATATTTTCATCAAAACTTTCAGTGTGAAGCGAATCTCGATTATGCTTATTTATTCAATGTATGACGCTCCCATTTCATAGAGAAATTTTTTGCAGGCAGAAATCCACAAATCCTAAGGTATCAGTTTTGCCAATTTGCATAGAAGCATTTCTATCAACTTTTATTTTTGGAATTTTACTGAAATTCAGTAGTGATATTCTAGCATTCGTCAGCCCACAAATTTTGAGGTGATAAAAATTTTTGCTCTGAATCAAGCTTCTGATAAAACTTTTTTCAGCCTTCTCATTTCGTTCGTTAAGCATAAGGAAGAATATTGGAAAGGATATTTTTATGCTGTTTTATTATTGAGCACTGGGATCATCAAGTCCTTACTCTCGACTCAATACAGCCACAAAGCCAATGTTATCGGTTTAAGAATAAGAGTAGCTCTCAATTCAATAATATACAGGAAAGCTCTCAAATTATCAAGCAAGGCAAGGAAAAATTACGCCGTAGGAGAAATTGTCAATCTCATCAGTAACGACACGAAGAATATAGCAGATTTACCACCCAATATTATATCAGTTATTTCGGCCATCATACAAGTATTTCTATCACTGTATTTTCTATGGAGAATTCTAGGCGTAGCAGTTTTTTCTGGTCTGATAGTAATGATACTGATGATCCCCGTGAGCAGTTTCATCTCAAATAAATTGAAGAATCTCCAAATAAAGAAAATGAAGAGTTCTGATATGAGAATTAAGCAAACCAATGAAGTTCTGAACAATTTCAAATTGTTAAAATTTTATGCATGGGAATCTATCTTTCACAGCAACATCCTAAGAGTCAGAGATATAGAGTGTCAATATTTGAAGAATTCTGTTTTTTACAATGTCGGCTACTCTTTCGTATGGCTATGTGCTCCTTTCCTGGTGAGTATAGGCACAGCCTCCTACATAAACGTGAACATCATGTGGTAACATTGCAATAATTAAGACTCTAGCTGTCTCTTTTTGAGCTGTTAGTAACTGCGAGCTCATTCAAATACTATGGGGGAGCTCGGAATTACCCTCACAGTCAAAAACAAAGAGCCTTATAAGAGGTAGGATACTTTAGTTAGTGATCGTATATGGTCACAACCAAATACTTATTAGTACCAATACAAACTACATTATAAAATCCACTTAACTTACAGTTGTTCCCTCACTTCAGTTTTGGTTTTTACATCTCAATTTAATTCAAAGTCGGCCACAAAAAAAACCTCTTAACTGTAAACTGAATATAAAACAAAAGGTATTGCCAGAATTTTGTACACCTTCCACTAGGTCCTTAATTTTTCATATGATCGGACCAAGCTTATTGGAGGAGGCTATCGTGTACCAAATATTTAAATTCTCTTAAGAACATTTCATTTTTTAGGTTTCGCTAGTTTGTTTCGCCACTTATGTACTAGTTGATGATAAGAATATTTTGGATGCTCAAGTTGCTTTCGTTTCTCTTTCCCTCTTCAATATATTGCGTGCTCCTCTGAATACTTTACCTGTCACTCTCAGCAATATTGTTCAGGTGAGTCTATCGAATTTTTCTATTTATTATTATCTTTATAAAAATCTTAATTTCCGCTAGGCATCGGTTTCTCTAGTGAGAGTGAATAAGATGCTGAGTCATGATGAACTGGATCCAGATGATGTTACTCATCATGAAGATGGTAAGTTGCATGTTATGATACACTGCACAGCCTCTCAGCTATCTTTTGAGGTAGCATACAGGGACAACTAAAACTGCTCAATTATGAACAGTGACGCTAAAGATGATCATTACGGCAACGGCCTGAACTTGGCCAAATGTTTTGCGATATACAGCGATAAAGAGCAACTACAATAAGCTAGATCACATTTGTATACACGAAGGGTAGAACCCTTTCACTGCATACAAAATAGAAACTCAACTATGCTTTGTACTGACTGGATATCCGGAAATTTGTCTCAATGACGTTAAACAATACTAAATATATTAAGGAATTAAAAACACTACTCAATATATTAAGGAACTAGCTGACCCGACAGACTTCGTCCTGCCAAAAAGATTTGTAATGTGGCAGTTTTTGTGCCTACGTATTTTAAAAAATTCTCCTGAACAGAACCGTCACCCTGGTGATAGGGCGTTGTGAATAAAAAATAATTAAATAAAACATATATAAGGATTTAAAAGTAATTAATCGCTTTATTGTAAATCATGTGAATCATAATTATTATTATTATCATTGTAGTGCTTTGTGGTATACGATGTTTTTGTTTGATTACCTGGCGCATATATAAACAAATCTGATGGTTTTCAAACACGGGAACAGGCAACATACAATTGACCATGTGAGAAACATGGGTTTTCTAGATTAATACCACAAACACTTAATGATTGCCCCTGGGACTTGTTTATAGTCATAGCAAAAGCAAGCCGCACTGGAAACTGTAGTCGTTTAAACTCAAATGGCACATCAGTCGGAATCATTGGGATGCGCGGTATGAGAACATCTTCTCCTTTATACTTTCCTTTGAGTATAGTTGCTTCTATCACATTGTTTAGTAATTTTTTTATCGCTAACCGTGTACCGTTGCAAAGACGCGGTTGGTTGATATTTCGCAACATTATAACCACCGATCAACCTTTAATTGAAGATTGTGAGGTGGCAATCCCGGCAAATCCAGCGAGTTTAAAAATTCCGGTGGATAGTTGACTACATCATCTTGATTAGTAGCCGTATCAACTGATTTATATATCCTCAATTCGCCTGTAATTTGTTCTTGAATTTTGAAATTTAATTCATTTACATCTATGTTTTTGCTACCAGTATAGCTCGTTCGCTCAACCAATCATGGTTTCTGTAATTTTGAGAAACATCTGGAAACACCTTCTGAATAAGTTCATCTTTCGATCGAGTTAACTGACAAAAACTTTGAGGAAAGTTAATGCAGCCAGTCAACATGTCTATAGGAAATTTGCCATTAACAATGTCAATGAGTTGTTTAGAGAATATGTTTCCAGATTGGTCATTTTGCAACTCGACACGCATATTCTTGCTTAAATGAAGTACTTTGACATGTTTCCACAAATTGGAGGACTTTAGACATGCATTGAGTTCATCAGCTGGCGTTGATCGTGGAATCACTGGCAATGTTTGACGAAAATCTCCTGCTAATAAAATCATTGCACCACCAAATCGGTTATTATTGCTCCGTAGATCTTTTAAGGTTCTGTCTAAAGCCTCCAAAGATTTTTATGTGCCATTGTGCATTCATCCCAAACAATCAATTTACATTGCTGCAAAACCTTTGCCATTACAGAGATCTTCAAAACGTTGCAGGTTGAAGTTTCATTGCTTTGCATATTTAATGGCAATTTTAGTGCTGAATGGGCTGTTCGACCACATTCAAGCAAAGTTGCTGTGATTCCCGACGAAGCGAGTGCAAGTGCAATTTTATTTTGTGAGCGAATTGTTGCTAATATTAATGAAATCAAAAAAGTTTTTCCTGTACCACCAGGTGCATCTAAGAAGTAAATCCCTCCAGTTTCATCATTTGTTACTTTCATAAGAGTTTCAAATACATACTTCTGTTGTTCATTTAACAGTGGAAGATTTGTTTGAATTAATTCTTTCAAAGCGTTGAGATCATACAGTTTTTCTCGATGCAACTCTTGGTTAAAAGCATTGGACGATTGGGCGCGGTCAGGCCTAATTGAATTAATAGTTTCTTTGACATTATCAAGCACATGTCCTCAATTGAAATCAATGATTCATTGTAAATTTCTTCACTGATTTGTATATTATATTTTTGAAATAATGGACGGATTCTTTTCAAATAGCTGAATATTGCTTCATTCTTTGCTCTAAATTGATCCATTCATGCTGGCGAGTAATAAATTGAAGTGGTCTTATTCAGAACATTTTCTGAGTAACAATCATGAATAGAAGAATCTGGAGTAATCAGTGGAGTCATATACAGCAATTTAAAGAGAATAATTACAAATATATTGCTTCTACAATAATTGTTCCATATATTCAGTATTGCTCAATGTCGCCCATAAGAATTACCGTATAGCCAAATCAATTTGAGTTCGATTTCGTATGCACTTTTGTTTTGCGTTTTCTCCTCCTACATATATCAGTAATATCTTGAACAGCTTAAAGTTCTCTTGATATTTCTAATTTTTTCCTCAATTCGTTTTTTTATGTTCCTAAATTTTCGTAATTTTTGGTAATCGAGTCCAACACGAATCAAATTATTGGTTTCAACCGGCAACGTCCAAAGAACTGTGGTGCCGGTGTGACGACTCCATGATGTCCGTCCTTTCATCCTTTCCGTTCAGCCTGTTGAATATGCGATTATTCATGAAGCAGACGATTTAGACCTTTCATGTTTACAATAATAATTCATAATACTTATTTTTTGTTCACAGCGAACCCCATCACCATAAAAAATGGTGTTTTCGGATGGGACAAGGATCCAATTCTGAAGGATATCAACATATCTTTACCAAAATCAACCCTAACAGCTGTTGTAGGAAGCGTTGGTTCTGGTAAAAGTACCTTATTGGCATCATTCCTCGGTGAAACTCACAAATATCGTGGCCAAGTAAACATAAACGGTAGTGTAGCGTATGTACCTCAACAAGCTTGGATTCAAAACGCTACCCTGAGGGATAACATACTCTTCGGTAAACCCTATGACCGTCTCAAGTACCAGAGGGTTGTAAGCGCATGCGCTTTGAAGACTGACTTCCAGGCTTTTCCGGGCCGGGATAATACTGAAATTGGGGAGAAAGGAGTGAATTTGTCTGGAGGACAGCGTCAGAGGATAAGCCTGGCAAGAGCTGTGTATGCAGATTCCGATATCTACTTTTTAGACGATCCATTGAGCGCTGTGGATACAGGTGTTGGCAGACATATCTTCGATAAAGTGATCGGCCCACGTGGCATTCTTAAAGCAAAGACGAGAGTTTTCGTAACTCACGGTATAACGTATTTATCACAAACTGATAAGGTGATTGTGATGAAAAACGGTGAAGTGTCAGAGTGTGGGACTTACCAAGAACTTTTGGATAAGAGAGGGTATTTCTCGGATTTCCTCATTAACCACTTGAATGATGATAGTGACGAATATGCTAAAGGTTAGTAGGCTAGAATTTTTTTGATAGAACTCCTTTCTCCGGTCTTAAGACTTGTGTCTACAACTTTTTTTTTACAGAGCAACTAAGCAAATGCAAAACAGAACTTGGAGTAGATTCTCTGCAAATGTCTGTGATGAGTTACGACAAATTACTTCTGTCATCACAAGATAATCTGCTGGACGACAATCGATTAACTGACATTGAAAAATTGGAAACTGGAAGTGTGGGTTGGGACGTTTATAGATACTATTTGAAGACGATTGGGTGGAAGATGATCACAGCAGCTATTCTCACAAATTTTCTGATGCATCTTCTGAATACGGGTAGTAAAGTTTGGTTGAGTATTTGGTCTACTGATCAAACTATGGTAAACAATGGAACAAATGACCATAACAAAACACTTTTCTATTTAGGAATATATAGTACATTTGGATTCGGAAAATGTGAGTATTTCAAGCAAAAAAGAGGTTTACCGGGAATCATACCCCTTTTACTATCTTTTAGGTCTTGTCGTGTCTTCTGGCTCATTCTGGTAGTCTCTCGATCAATGCATAGCTTTTAAACGGTCAGAATCTGTTTGCTGTGCAACATTTAACATTTTTGTCATTTGCTTTTAATTCAAAGTGTCATCTCCATCCAATATCGTTTGCAATTCAGCGTCTTCAAACTTTTTTGGTGGTCTTCCACGTTCTTCATTTATCACATCAAATCCATTGTTTCTGAATCCTTGAAACCATCTTTTGATGTTGCTTCTGATAGAGCATGATCACCATAGGCCGCGACAAGCATTCGATGCGACTCTGCAGCACGTTTCTTCAAATGAAAACAAAAAGTTAATGGTTTCCGCAAATCATCACTTTCTGGTACAAAATTCGACATTTTTAACACGATGAAAGAATATAATGTTGTCTGTTCAATGACTTGTATACTAAATATGTTTCACAGATGTTATAGCAAAAAAAAATAAAGATTCGTCCACAACAAATGTTCCCTATCGAGACATATGTATCTTGACGCTCACTTCATACCTTTTTCTGGTATTATAGAAATTATATATATCAATAGTACTATTGTATACAAACTTCTAAACTTGGATTCCCGATTTGCCTGAATCGTTCAAAGGGATTCTTCATCATCATCTTGTAATTTGGTAAACTTGAATTTGTCATTAACGCTTCATAAAAAAGAGAACTCGTTTCAAATTGGTGATGCGAAATGTTTTTCAGCTCTAGTGGGAATATTTGCAGTGCTAGCACCACAAATAGGAGGAGTGTATGCGGCCATCAAGCTGCATGAGAACCTTCTTCATCGGATCATACATGCCCCAATGTCATTCTTCGATGCCACACCGACTGGAAGACTTTTATCGAGATTTGCTAAAGATATTGGGACTGTAGATTATAAACTAGCCATGTTCCTTTACGAAGGAATAAATAGTTTCTTTATTGTAAGTAATATTGATTATTCTTCAAATATTATAGAATATTTTCAAACCAAACTCATTGTGGGTAGAGCGGTCATATTTTGGTGAACTGAAGGCAACTGTTTTACAAACCTAAAGGAGGTAGCGTCTAATATCATAAGACTCGAAGTGTAATCTATCCTCGCTTCTGTATTTGCCGAACGGCTACTGACAAGGCATTCAAAATTTCAAGACACGTTAGTCTGTTATGCTTATGCTGTATTCGACACCTGACTGTATTTCAAGAGAAGAGAAATATAAAATAAAATTTAAACATTAAAGGGATTTTTTCAATTCCATGACTATGCTGTTCTAACAGAGGTGCCTTGAGTGTTGTCTGTTCAAGCATCAATCGTGTTCCTTGTGTATGTCACCGATCTACCAGGCGTCATATAAAATCCATATTGATCGTAAGCTGACGACTTGAAATTTTGATGGAGGTCATTGTCATCAAATTTGATACAGGCCGATGTACACGACTGGTCTATTGAATGGCTGCTTCTAATGAATACAAGCAAGTGTAGAGTTTTTCATTTTGAACTGACATATCCTAAACCTGCATCTTTCTGGATGGTGTTCCGGTGCCCCCTTCATCTGTGATCTCAGAATGATCATCTCGGTTGACTTTCCTTGGAGATTTTACATCTGGAGGATTGTCAAAAAGGTGAACTAGATCTATTAAATGATTTGAAAATGATTTGTGGTTGTGCTGTTCATATTTCTATAGTGCTCATAACCACATATATCCGCCTAATCCTCGAACATGCTGGCCCTACGTCGAGTCCACAAATGATCATAAACTGAAATCTCTTGGAGTTTGTTCAGTGGGGTATGACAGCAGCTCTTTGAATTACTAAACTTAAGAGTGGGAACACCCCTGGCGGTACTAACTCTGATGCTTTTGATAAAATATTTTAACATGTGGATTCAAGGTTTCATAATGTCCAAAAAAAATTCAGTTATGATTAACCAGAAAAGACGTGTACTCCTAGTGATTACCTCTGCATCTACCAAAAGTTACTATTGACTCCTTCTGCTCCTATGAGTAATTATAATATAATGGTTTCATTTCAGGTTATTGGAACTCTAATGGTCACGAGTTATACTGCTCCAGTGTTCATAGCAGTAGTTATACCTTTGGGTTTGGTATATTATTTAATCCAAAAATTCTACATTGAGACTTCGAGGCAACTGAAAAGACTGGAAGCAATTTCCAGATCTCCAATATACTCTCTGTTTAATGAGAGTATTGCTGGTGCCGCAGTGATACGTGCTTTCAAGGTGGACAGCACCTTTACAACTGACTTTGAAAAAAAATGCGACTTCAACAATTCTTGCTATTATCTTAGCATGATTTCGAATAGATGGATGTCTTTGAGATTAGAGATTTTAGGGAATCTCATTGTCTTCTTCTCAGTTATGTTTTCTGTTACTGTGAAACATTTGAATGCTGGACTACTCGGACTGTCGATAACATATGCCTTAGAGGTAAGATATAGCTATTGAGCTCAAAAACTATAATAATAGTACTGATTATTGGTGACGTCCATGATATCAATAATTAAATAATGATTGCAGGATATTGGACAAATTTAATGTAATCAAAAATTCAACACATCGCCAACTTTTCGAATCTTTGGTAATTTTTTTTCAAGGCTGTATATATATATATAAATATATACTAGCTGACCCGACAGACTTCGTCCTGTCAAAAAGATTTGTAATGTGGCAGTTTTTGTGCCTACGTATTTTAAAAAATTCTCCTGAACAGAACCGTCACCTTGGTGATAGGACGTTGTGAATAAAAAATAATTAAATAAAACATATATAAGAATTTAAAAGTAAGTAATCGCTTTATTGTTAATCATGTGAATCATAATTATTATTATTATCATTGTAGTGCTTTGTGGTATACGATGTTTTTTGTTTGATTACCTGGCGCATAGATAAACAAATCTGATGGTTTTCCAACACGGGAACAGGCAACATACAACTGACCATGTGAGAAACATGCGTTTTCTAGATTAATACCACAAACACTTAATGATTGCCCCTGGGACTTGTTCATAGAGTCATAGCAAGAGCAAGCCGCACTGGATACTGTAGTCGTTTAAACTCAAATGGCACATCAGTCGGAATCATTGGGATGCGCGGCATGAGAACATCTTCTCCTTTATACTTTCCTTTGAGTATAGTTGCTCCTATCACATTGTTTAGTAATTTTTTTATCGCTAACCGTGTACCGTTGCAAAGACGCGGTTGGTTGATATTTCGCAACATTATAACCACCGATCCAACCTTTAATTGAAGATTGTGAGGTGGCAATCCTGGCAAATCCAGCGAGTTTAAAAATTCCGGTGGATAGTTGACTACATCATCTTGATTAGTAGCCGAATCAACTGATTTATATATCCTAAATTCGCCTGTAATTTGTTCTTGAATTTTTAAATTTAATTCATTTACGTCTATGTTTTTGCATCCAGTATAGCTCGTTCGCTCAACCAATCATGGTTTCTGTAATTTTGAGAAACATCTGGAAACACCTTCTGAATAAGTTCATCTTTTGATCGAGTTAACTGACAAAAACTTTGAGGAAAGTTAATGCAGCCAGTCAACATGTCTATAGGAAATTTGCCATTACCAATGTCAATGAGTTGTTTAGAGAATATGTTTCCAGATTGGTCATTTAGCAACTCGACACGCATATTCTTGCTTAAATGAAGTACTTTGACATGTTTCCACAAATTTGAGGACTTTAGACATGCATTGAGTTCATCAGCTGGCGTTGATCGTGGAATCATTGCACCACCAAATCGGTTATCAAGCACATGTCCTCAATTGAAATCAATGCTTCATTGTAAATTTCTTCACTGATTTGTATATTTGGATTTCCCATTCTATTCCGCATTTGATACAAAATATCATCACACATATAATCTTTGTACTTAATCCACAAATCAATTGGGTTTGATGGGAAGCATGTAGATATGATTATAGAAAACAATGTTCGTATTTGATGAGCGTGTGATGATAGCATCATTGAGAGTTTGATCCCAATGAGCGTCATTTTCAAGCAATTGCAAACATTGACAGGCTTCTCTGTAGGATCCACACAATTCACCATCAACAGTTCGTAACTGTTGGAATGATGTTGGGCCACGTACATTGACTAATGCTTGGATGTACTGAATAAATCCGGCCAATCGCATCGGTGGAATATACATCTGTATATCCTGGAACTGGTTTTCCTTGTTTCAGTCGTATAAATCTCCTTGAGGATTGATTCCAGGTATAATATTTTGGCATTTCAGAATATAGCAATGTTTGTGCGAAATCATCGTTTTGGCATGTCTCAAAAAAACTGGTTAATGTAGTAGATGGTGGCTGAGCAGCTCTTTGTACTGCGTTCTGTGCTGTAAAATACACTCTTTGTCCATTTTCTAAATGCACAGCTAAGTGAACAACACACCTACATTGCTTAGACAACAGTGAGTGCTTGTAATTTAATGTGAACTTTATACCATAGCAATAAAGCTCAAATTGACTACGTTTTAGTTACAAATCATTTGTATGAGAAAAAGAAAAGGGCTATTTTTAGGGTTTTTCCAGCAATAATTCTAATTTTTCTCGCCGTAAAAACCATCCTTGAACTTCAACGAACATTTTAAAAAAAGATTTGGCCAAATTGGCCCAGGCGTTGTTGAGTTATGCGCTTACCAACACATTTTTCGATTCATTTTTATATTATAGATTATCATAATTTGAGAATTTGATACCCCTTTACATGAAAACATACAAAAATCTATTAAATTGAAAAAACGCTATCAAAAAAAAATACGAGGTGAGTGAAGAATTGACTCTACAGGTGTTCCATTTATACCTAAGTAGTTATTTGACTTTTTAGCCTTCAAATAGAATCACAAAAAAATTCGAAACGTTGGTGATGTTAAATACGACATACAAAGGTACCTATATTCTGATTACTTCGTTTCAGATCACAGAAACCTTGAATTATCTAGTACGAATAGCTTCAGAGGTCGAGACCAATATAGTATCAGTTGAGAGAATCAGGGAGTACACTCAGGCTCCTCAAGAGGCTGCTTGGGATAATCCTGACACCAAGATCAAATCCTAGTTGGCCGGATGAAGGTATCGTAGAATTCAGAAGTTTCGGAGTGAAATATAGGCCAGGACTTGAGCACGTGTTAAGGAACATTAGCTTTCGAACAGAACAAAACGAAAAAATTGGCATTGTTGGTAGAACAGGAGCAGGAAAATCCAGTCTTACGCTCTCTATATTCAGGTTAGATATATTATTAATAATCTTTATTTCGAATCGAAGTATTCCCATGTATTTATTGAATTTTACGTTATAATGTAGAAAAAGACCATGAACGTAGTTTTCTTATTTCCGATTATTTCCTTGCTAAAGTTGACCAGTTAAGAGAGAAAATTTAGAGGGAACGTCTGCGTTCACTCTCTAACATTAAGCTTCCGCTATATTTCCCATTTCAATACGTGGCATTTCCAAACCATATCACAACCTTGCCCTACCTCCCTACATCTACATTATGGACTGAATATCGATTATTATCAATTGAAATTATTTTTTATGGGCCAAAATTGATCATTGATAATTTCAGAATTTTAGAAGCAGCCGATGGAGATATTCTAATAGACGGAGTGAACCTAGCCACTCTTGGACTTCAGACCTTGAGGTCACGGATAACCATCATCCCCCAAGATGCAGTTCTTTTTTCAGGAACGTTGAGACTGAATCTCGATCCGTATAATAAATATACGGATGACGAAATATGGAAGACTCTGGAGCACGCTAATTTGAAAACCTTCATACAACAAATACCTGGTGGTTTAGAATGTATGGTTTCCGAAGGAGGAGAAAATTTCTCTCTAGGACAAAAACAGCTGATCTGTCTTGGACGTGCTCTGCTCAGGAAAACTAAAGTTCTGATTTTAGATGAAGCAACAGCAGCTGTTGACTTAGAGACAGACGATCTTATACAGCGAACAATACAGAAGGAATTCAGCGGATGTACTGTTCTGACTATAGCACATAGACTGAACACAATTATGAATTATGACAGAGTCATAGTATTGAACAAAGGAACCATTGAAGAGTTTGATTCACCAGCCAGTTTATTAAAGAAGAAGGGCTCATTTTACAATATGTGTAAAGACGCTGGTATAACTCAGTGATCTGTTACGATCACATAATGTATTTGAAACCAAATGTGATATAAATGTGTATTTTAAGTTTACGCAACTTAATCGATGTGTATATTGTTTTGTATCCAAACGTGCAATGTATTTTCAGGTACATTCTTATTAAAGCAATTTTATTTTTGTAATTTAATTCAAGTTCGATAATTTTCCTAGATAATTCCTTGATGAAACGACCCGTTCGTGATAGTCTCCTATATGGCAAGATTTCTGCCATACGGCTCCTCTGGATGATACATGCTTTATTGTTTGCTAACTAAATATTGTAAGCCAAATGTTTAAAAGAATATATACAGGCATGTTTTTTAAGTAAGTAACGTTTTGGAATTAAAAAAAGACGTGTAAAGATATCGCAATAATTTTATTTTTACATGAAAGCCTGTATCTTAATCTACTTTTCAACATAATTTCCGTGAATATTGACGCACCTGTCATAACATGGCACCAGTTTTTGGATACCCTCCTCATAAAATTCTGCCGCCTGACTTGTTAACCACTGTGTCACAAATGTTTTGACTTCGTCTTGCAGACTCTGATCGCCCAGGTGTTTCTTCAAGTGCAGGAACAAATGGTAGTCGCTGGGTGCCAGATCAGGGCTTTTCATCCACTTTCTGCACCAAATCTTCATTAACGACCGAAGGACGCCCACTCCGTTCTTCATCATGCACATTTGTGTGGCTATATTTAAATGCTCTCACCCTTTTCCTTACCATTCCATCACTCATAATGTTTTGTCAGAAAACTTCACAGATCTCATGATGAATATCGATCGGTTTTACGCCTTTAGCACTAAGAAATCGTATAACAGCCCGTATTTCACAATCAGCGAGACTCACGATTGTCGGAGGCATCTTAAACATTCAGTTAACAACGTATACAATGAAGAATCAGACTGTAATGGCGTCAGTGCGTAAACAAGAGATGTAGGTAACCAGCGCGCATGCGCGGAACGCCGACTGTAGCGCTACGGCGGCAGAATCGCAAAACGGTACTTACTTAAAAAATATGCCTCGTATATATAATATATTTGATCGATCCAAATGGCAAGAGGATATGATTATTTGATAATATTACAGCTTGAAATTTAGAGTTTTCTGCTACGTTCAGGTGGAGAATAAAAACAAATTTAAAAATAAATAATTTAATCTTATTCTACAAATACGTATCCCATTACAAACAATATCACAATAAAAGAAAGAAACGTCACCCGTCGGTAGAAAAGTGTTTAATCTGCTAATAAAACAAGAAAATCTGTCTACCTATAAAATATTTTACATTTTTAGACCATCATGTAATGGACTAGAATCTTTAAACATAATACAGATTCCTAAATCTTTTTTAATGAAATTAAGGTAGTATTTCTGGACTGATGATTCATGAAAATCATTGATTTTTTTCGGAATGTCATTCTTAATGGACCGCATTTGATGTTCACGCTAACTTATGAAGAACTGCAAGGAGTAAAATCAGACCAGTGACTGGAGCGAGGGAATATGCTGCATCTGTAGTATTTGCTTGTACCTGAGGTTGACTTCCACAAGGTGTAATCTTCTTTAGAAATTTGAAGAAGGCATCCACCAAGTTAGCTGGTGTAGTTTCCTTACAGTTGCCAAGAGCTTTTCCTACGCAAGTTCTCAGTTTTTGGAAATCGCTGCAAAATTCAATTATTCAATAAGGTTCCAATCAAATCCAAAGAAACGTAAATTCAAATTTTTATATCTAGAAATAATCATTAATTTAAAATTTTCTGACGTGGGTGAGAATTTCTCTCGAAAAATAGTCAACTGTCAAAATGAAATGAAGACTTGATAATTCATGACACACGTTCCTGCTATTTGGCCTCATGAAGACAATGCAACTAGTATCGCCTCATTTGTTTGACCAAGGTAGGCGTTCAGCATCATCGTTGTCTGTACGATCTGCAGGCAAACCATCGTTTGATGATGGTTTTCGATGGGGTAGAGTCTACTCAACATTTTTTAAGCGAATCTTGGGCTCAAACGGTGTTTTTCCCATCAAATGATGAGTAATGATATTTCAATATACGAAAATGATTCAAATTCGACTTTACAAATGACAAAAATAGTGTCACTTTATCCACTGTAACTCTATAAATAATAAGTAACGCGACTACATTATTCTTCGAAATAAAACACAAACTATTTGCAATTTTTTCAAACTGTTTTTTTCATTAAAAGTATGATCCATTACAATTATCAGTGGAAAAGAATATCATTCAGATGTTCACCACGACTGCGTCTGCAGGCATCAATCCGAATATCGAAATTTTCAATGACTTTCCGACATGTTGCTGGTGTTGTTTCACGAATTGCAACTTGAATGTTGTTCTTTAGATCATTAATTGTTGTGGCCTGTTAGCATACATTCAACTTCCCAAAAAACCCCACGAAAAAAACTAATGGTGTTAGATCACAAGACTTTGGACGCCAATTGAAATCGTGAAATTACACGTTGAGGAAATTTTGATCGCAAAAACGTAATGTTTTATCGAGTTGTATGACATGTAGCACCGTCTTGCTGTAAACAGACGTGAGACACATTAATATGACTCAACTGTCTCCATAAAAAGTCTCTCAACATTGATTGGTATCGCTCAGCAGTCACAGTAACAACATTTCCAGCATCATCTTCGAAGAAAAATGACCCAATGATTCCATTTGCCCAAAATGCACACCAAACAGTAACTTTTTGTGGGTGTAGAGATTTTTCATGAATAACACGAGTATTTTCATCACCTCAGATATGACAATTCTGCTTATTGACGAATCCATCCATTGTGAAATGAGCTTTTTACTTAACAAAATTTTGCTTGAAAACAACGGATCTGCCGTTCGTTGTTCAATAATCCAGCTAGTGAAATTATGACGTCTCTTTCTTTCAATTTCTGGGTTAATTGAATTTTAAACGTGTAAATGCAAATCTTTATGCAAAATCCTCCATAAGGGGCCATAAGATATGCCCAATTCTTGTGAACGACGCGAAATTGATGTTGTCGGTTCATTTGCAACACTTTCACTAACAGCAGGAATATTTTCATTTGGGCGTACAAGTTTTGGTCTTCCACTTTTTGGTTTATCAGTAACACAACCAGTTTCTTCACTAATCTTTGAATTGAAGATTTATTTGGCCGATTACTTACACCAAAAAAATCAAAAATTTAGCGATGGGTGTTATTCAAAGTACGCCCATTTTCATTATATCTTTGAATGGTTTAAACGCGTTGTTGCAATAAAAAAAAATGGCTTATGTCATTTGAAAAGATGTCACGTGTAAAAATTAAACTAGTGCTGGAATCTAGGCGTCACATTTGGATGACCCTTTACTCTTTTTGACGAAAATTACCTGCAATCTTGGGCATCGAAAAGCAGAACGGGAAAAACAGCAGGAGTCACCTCACTTGGTATTCTGGATGATAATGTACTGTTAACGCATTGCTGAAGAGCCTCTTTCTGAGATTGCACACAGTTTACTCCTCCCTCAGAGACGAACACTAAGAAAAAAGATATCATAAAGTGGCAACTACAGAAAACTAGGAGGGTTTTTTCAGAAGAAAATAATCATAGAATGCTGAAAACATTAAAAACTCACTGGCAAGTCTATCGCCATTTTTGTAGCATATGAATTCCTTGAGCTGATTGGTCATAGTGATAGACATGTTTAGACTCTTCTTCTCATTTTCTTCAAGGCACGGCTGAATCGATTCGATGAAATTTTTTGTGCAGTTCGAAAGTTCAGGATATTTAGCACAATATTTTCCGAATACGTCATCCATCGAACCAGTCTTTTTTGCTTCTTCAATCTCCTCTTTCACCTCTGTTACATTCACAAAGTTTGAAACACATTCTTGGAAAGCGTTTTTGGAGGCCTGAAAAAAGAAAGAAATTAACTGTCTGTTCGAGAAGGGATTTTGATTATACAATAGTTATGTTCATAACACGTCCGGAAGCAGATATCTGTCTTCAGTGAATTACCGTTGTGCGAACGACGCGAAGCGTCGTTCGGGTAAGCAGTTCAAACATTATTTGTACAGGCAATCAAACGAGATGTAATTTGATTAAATCTTAATTCAGATGTATCCACTTGAACCGAGGTATCAGCACATATTCATGAAAATTTATTCGATTCTTCGAATACGTTCTAACGAATGATACAAAAATGATGAAAAACATGTTTCAGTTTGTTTAATTACATATTTTCATAATCAAAGTTCCATGGTATCTTTTGTAAGATGAGATACTTTCATCAATATGAATCATCTCTGACTAAACACTTGAAAAACATTGTTATTAGCTGGATCGCCTATAATATCTTGAAGCAGCTATCATGAATCATTTAATATAAGTTCTTTTCTACCATACCTACTTGTTTCTGAGAAAAGTATTATAATATCACTTGAAGATGTGAAAAAAATGTTGCATACATGAGTTATCAAGTGACGAATACACGGATAGACATATAGATTTGAATTTCATGATGTAAGCTAATAAACTAGTGATGCTTACACCATAAGTCATTATCATTAATTCATAAAATTGTCACACCTCTGCGGTTCAGTTCCATTTTGAATTGATATTGATTATCTAACTTGGTTTTATAACAATGCCAACATAAAAACCTTCAACAGTTCACGAATATGGAATTGGGAGACAACTGAACCAGACTGCCACAGAATACAGCTCTTCCAACATCGAATTTGATCATAGAATGTCAGTATTCCACCACTCGATATGTAATATTCATTCTAAAACACTTTTATCGATTTCAAGTAAATAACCAGTTATGAGCGCGGTTTTTGTTCAGTTTGGTACTTGGTTTTCGGCCTTTATAGATTACCACCAATAACCAACTCGAGCTTGAGTATAATCCTTGTTTTTTAAGCATTTCGACTGAATTTCATTCCGTAACACTTTTGAAAACATAGAGAATAAATCTATGTGTCAGCCGTTCTGATTGTCATATTTATTGCGGTTTTCGAAGGTCGAACGTCATAATTCATCTTAGTGTTAAAAGATTCATTATCTAGCGTCGAAACAAACTGAAATGAATTCATCAATTGAATCCGATCTAGAATTGTAAAACACCCCACCTGAGATTATAGATTCTGTTTATACAATAACCGAAAGTTTACTACCTAGGAAATCAAAATGAATACAGGGTGTCTCAAGTTCGAGTGTCTATTAGACGTTTTTGGAGAACTAGACATATTTGAAATCTGAAAATTGGGATTATGATATTGTTCCAAGTTCTCTACAGATCTAAAATATTTTCGAAGCCCAAAAACTTCCGGTTATACAGGGAGTGGAAATAAATTCGACTAAAAAATTTTTCTTGAATAGAGAATACATTTCTGTTAAAACCATTGTATTAAATCGAATAGTTTTCAAAATATCTAAAAAAAACTGGAAAAAAAGTCAAATATGTTCAGTCAGTAATATGTTCATTATTCTTATTTTAAATATCCTGAGAGTAAACTGTTTTTACAACATCGAAGAAGAAGGATGTGAAAAGGTCATGCATCTTTTGGATTTCAAAACTATCATCACAGGGTGTTTCAAATTTTTTTGTTGAAAATTGTGATCTTAAATTAGCCATAACTTCTGTTTTTCAAATTAGAACCCTATTTTTTTTTTTGTATTGTATTCTGCGGTCAAAAATAATGATAGTTTTCTCACATGATTATGCTCGTAAATTCAATAATTTCTGAGTTATTTGAGATTTTCTGGATTTATGTAGTACGTAGAGTCAAATTCTTCGAATCTGATTCATAAAGATATTCTGTGAGCATAGAAGATAAATCATCCCATTTAAAATTCACAAGTTTCTGACAGGTCTTATTGTTAGTCGTTATGAAATTTTTTGATTTCACAAAATGAATCGTTGCAATTCTAATAATGAGATTTTGGATTTATTTCTTATATTGTATTTCTTCAATTGTATACGCAATACACATTCAAATGCACTTAATGATATTATTATATTATTATTTCAAATCCATGGGGGATGACACAAAATGTTGAGTATCCAATGAGAAGTATACCCATTTTTTTTACAATTTCTGAAAAGATGTTTCAAACTTTGCAAATTTTTGAATGTAAGAGCCCCTATAGAATACAAAAAAGGGGTTGATGAAATTAGTATTTCGACTTATTTCGAAGCGAATTGAGTTCTCTAATAGGTTCTCGAACTTGAGACACCCTGTAGAATATACTATTATTTGAACCCAAGAATGTTTTTCTCTCAAAGCCAGTATTTTATATCATAGGAATGGCCTTGAACTACTCAGTTATTACCAAATAATATGTTGATACTTGGACGAACATCAACCGAATGATCTACTTTCAAAATATCTGAGGGATTCCAACCAAAAAAAAATTGAATGAAATGAAGTTAGTCAAATTCAATAAAGAAATATCAATAAATGTTATAATTTTTTGAAAAATAGAAAACTTATGGCATTGAGAAAAAACGAAATGACTATTTCCCTTTAGGTGAGTACCATTCAACACTCGGTGCAATATATGGAAAAATAGTAGCTTTCCTAAATTCATTTTATGGAGTTCTGAGATTTCATCAGATAATAAAAACTCCCATAATTTCTCGAGATTGTAAGGATCGAGAATGAAGTTTCAGAAAACACAGAATATGAAAAACTTGCATATATGCACAAATTCCCATACAAATCTGTCCAGTATTTTTGAAAAAAGTAGTGGAAACTTGTATTAGATTATTCCAGCTTGATCATTTTTAAAAAATTGGATAAACTGCTTTCGTTACCTTTGCAGAAATGGTTGTTATCTGGTGCTTATAACTGTCCATCCACTGAACGTATTTTGCCCAATAACATAACGATAATTAGACAATAAACCTATTCAGAAAGATGAGAATTTTATATGAAAGTAATTACTTCGATGTAGTATAGAATGAAGTGAATGATTCTACTATTAGAAAAGGAAAAAATTTCCAAATATAATTTTTCCAAGACGATCTGCTTGTCGACATAAAGGTCTATTCGTTCAGTCACCCAACATAAACAAGGGGTGTTCCAATATTGAAGAGCAATCAACAGTGACCTAAAAAGTATCTTATTATCAGCATTCATTTGATTCATTCATCAAATAGTTAAAATGAATATCTTTATTCTGAAGAATCAAGATCATCAAAGAGTATGGGTGAAAGTTTCAAGTCTATGAAAGTACCAACAACTTTATACCAACCTGCACAGTGTCGTAAGTACCATTACCACCTTTGGAATCACATTTGTTGCGGAAAATTAAGTCTAGCTCATCAGCTTGTGGAATTTTGCTTTGATCGATGGCGTTCACATCTAGATCAGGAATTTTGTCTTTAATGTACTTCTCTATATCCTCAGTATCTAGGTCGTTAGATATTTGGGCATATGAGCCTGTAAAAATGAAAAGGATAGGATGAAAACCAAAGAATAATTTTATATATCGAACACAGAAACATTCCAAACCGATTTAAAGAGAACTGTTGTTAAACCTCTTGCGAGTGATCAAACTTTGAAAAATCACATTTCCGAAATATTTGCTTGTCAGAGATATGTTACTTTTTAATATACAAAATGGAGTTTCAATATCTCCTACGTAAGTTTAAAAATTCAACATGCTTCCAAACTACCAAAACTACGAAAGCGGATAAGCTAAAATTCATTGAGATACCATTAAAGCGCGTTTCAATAATTTTATCTGCTTCTCATCATTGTGATGTTGAATTGAACTGAAAATATAATTTTGAATTAAATTTAAATGAAATTCCTCTGAAATAACTATAACACGCTAATTTAACAATAATTTCGGTTTAACCACTATGATCTTAAATGACAGCAAGAATAGAAATCAAAATGGCTAGTTGGGAAATCACCTGTTTTATTATAACAAATGAAATGCACAAACCAGTAAAATCACTATTGATTTCAGTAAATTTTCAAACCTCCTACATCCTGAATACAAATCTTCTAATAAAAAATCGATGGGGTTAAGATCCGGCGAACGCGCAGACCATTAGATGGGCCCTGCATATTCGATTCATCTTTTGGGATATGTCGTGTTCAAATGCTCTGTTACTTGTGTCATTCTGTCAGAAAATCGTCATTTGTCAAATCTAGAGATAGACATATTCAAACAATCAAATGAGATTATTTTGTAGAAAGTTTAAGTTACTGTAATACATAGTAATTTATCAGGAATTTCTTCGCTTGATTTGTTATCCAAAACAGATACCTTCTTAACAGTCCATCTTGATTTTTTCTTGCTAACAAATTAAATCTTAGTTTTGGAACAGAAATTATTATAAAATTACATAAGCTAGAGATATTTTACAGGAATTTCAATCAAATTCAATTCCCAATTACTTTTTTTTATTTGATTTACCTTAATTGATTTAATTTACCTACTATAAAATAAGTGAAACACGCCGTTTCAAGATTTTCGGCCTATGCGCCTTCGATGGCCATCAACAAGAAAATTGGCTGACGCAGTACTAGTTTTTCTTATGATTTTGATATTCTAGGAGCAAGTTAAGTTTTTGATCACATCCAAAAGCTTTGTGAACTCTTTTTTGTATTTCTAAATGAAAGTTGATAATTGAGCAAACTCTGCTAAAACCCAATGTTCCAAAATTCAAGTATTCAAGAAGCTGAGTTATTTTTATTGAAACAACATTCAGAGCAATTATATCACATAAAAACAGACAAAATATTCACTACGAAAAAATATAAATGTTTGAAACCTCACTGACAGAAATCATTAAAAATAGAGAAAACAATTATTACTCGAAAACTAAAAAAAATTGTTGACGTCACTAATTGGACCATCCTGAATAATTTTGATAGAAAATGCGCATTGGAAAATACCAATCGACTTGCCCTATCGTTTTTTTTTAACACGTCTTCATTTATTCGTTATCGAATTTGGTTTTTCATGCTGTATTATATTAGCAGTCAAGATACGTAAGTCAGCTAGAATGCACCTCTCATATTTCTCATGTTCCGATCTTCAGTTTCTCTTAAATAAACAAAGTAAATGCTTAGTTCAGAGATCTTATCAGCCTCTTAACGATTCTTAATCCAATGCAGACTGATTTTTGTTTAGCACACAAGATATTCAATATGATGGAATATGATGGAACCATTCTGAAATTTGAATAACAAGATTATTCGAGTCAGAAATTTGGATAAATAAGATTACAAAAGAATATTCCATCAACTGGAATCAAAAGAAAAAACAGTATTCCAAAAACTCCATAAACGGGTTCGTAGTGATCATTATGACATTAATTATACATACAAATTTCGAGCACGTCATTGTATTTCAATTATCTTCAAATGTATAACTACAGACCAACGTTGATGCTTGTGTTATTCGATGGAATTAATTCAGCTTAGTGATCTATATATTCTTAGTCATATTTTCTGCACTTATCTATAGATGACTAATTTAATACTCATTTCCTTTCTTCAACTTCTTTTATTCTCTGGTGACCTCTATACGATGTATAATTTCTACATGTGATCATCAAACTTTGGAAATGATTTGAAGCCGCATGCAATGCTGGGCAAGTATTAATTATCGTCACTCTTCAACACAATGTGATTATCATTTTTCATTGGTCACACCGGATCACGTGGTAAATATCGACATTTTCAGACAAATATATTCTGTGATTTCATTATACTGTGATAGGCAAATGTTTTTGATCCAAATAAATTTGGTAAACGACTAAATAGTAAAAAACAACACTAATTTATTAATAACAAAACAAACAACACGTAGAAATCATATTTTACCATTTAGTCGTTCAATGCAGGTACTAACTACAGAATAATGATAAATCCAGTTCGCATTTATGACGATCTGTAGTTGTTCGTAAAATAATTTTTTGCTGCGAACTGATTTATCTTGCGCAAAAAACTTATGAGACATTTTTTGTTTAGAATGAAACAGGCTATCGGAAATAAATTTTTAAATAGTAAACAAATAATAAGACAGAATGTTACATTGGAAATAAACTTTAAGGGTTGCGTTTCCCACCCTTACAACCATGGGGTAAACCAAATAAATAACTGGATAACTGTCTTTTTGCTAGTATGAAACGTTAGGTTAATTTTAATATTGTAACTTTTTTGGTGCTTGTGAAATTGTTATACAAATTTTATGTACTCCCTTTGAGGGGCTGTATCTTAACAAGGGATGCTCCAATGAAGTTTCTTTATAAAAATGCCTTAAAATTAATAAAATCCTATTTAACTGGAAGATCACAGAGGGTAGTAGAGGTAAACAAAGAAGGAGAAATAGTTAGATATGAGTCATTATGTGTACGTCAAGGAGTCCCACAAGGGTCCATCTTGGGACCATTCTTATACATAATCTATACCAATGATATAGTGCAAGTTCCTGAAAATGAGGCAGTGATGTTTGCTGATGATATATCACTGATATGTAAGGCTGAAAATAAAGAACTATGCAGGGAAAATATAGAAAAGGAATTAGAAAGCATAAATGAATGGCTGACTGGAAATGATTTACTTTTATAACAAAAGACCTGTCTGACACTTGTGAATTATAAATGGGATGATTTATCTATCTTCTATGTTCACAGAATATCCTTATGAATCAGATTCGAAGGATTTGACTCTATGTACTACATAAATCCAGAAAATCTCAAATAACTCAGAAATTATTGAATTTAGGAGCATCATCATGTGAGAAAACTATCATTATTTTTGACCGCAGAATCCAACACAATTATACAAAAATAGGGTTCTAATTTGAAAAACAGAAGTTACGGCCAATTTAAGATCACAATTTTCAACACAAAATTTGAAACACCCTGTGATGATATTTTTGAAATCCAAACGATGCATGACCTTTTCACATCCTTCCTCTTCGATGTTGTAAAAAGGGTTTACGCTCAGGATATTTAAAATAAGAATAATGAACATATTACTTCCTGAACATATTTGACTTTTTCCAGTTTTTTTTGGATATTTTGAAAACTATTCCATTTAATACAATGGTTTTAATAGAAATGTATTCACTATTGAATACTCGATCATACCAGAAATGGAAAACTTGAAAAAAAATTTTTTTGTCGAATTTATTTTCACTCCCTGTATAACCGGAAGTTTTTGGGCTTCGAAAATATTTAAGCTCTGTAGAGAACTTCGAACAATATCATAATCCCAATTTTCAGATTTCAAATATGTCTAGTTCTCCTGAAACGTCTAATAGGCACTCGAACTTGAGACACCCTGTATTTCTAAAGATCCACTAGGAACAGGGGTACAAAAACAGGGAACTTGAAGCTTTTCGGAATACTAATCATCCCAGCAATTTTCAAAAACATACGTTTTCTAAATCAATGGTTATACAACAATAATATACTTAAATAACCATTCTATGAAGTAGATGAGATGCGCTGAGTATTTTATCAACATTATCTGAATTCATAGAGTGAATCAAATTGTTATTTTTTTATTGTTCAACTTCAAGATTTTGATAACCCTAGCATGATTAGGTGCAATAGATCTCATGTATGAAATATTGCTGTAAGTTTAAGATAAACTGCATAATTATTCCACTATACAAATATGTTACAATGTTACAATACCATTTTAATGGTGTTTTTTATTATATTTTGTTATGTGATACTCAACACTGATACTCAACACTGACACTCGATCAAATCGAGTTGTAAAAGTCTCGGAATTATGAATTTACATTGACAATCATGAAATTTAATTTTTAAGGGGTAGATAGCATATTATGCTGTTTTGCAAGCTGTTCTATTAGAACAGCGTGCCAGTTTTGCCAAAATATCTGCAATTTTCGAATGTCGGGCCAAAAATGCTATCAATCGATTGGCTTGGACATTCTGATGAAGAACCTGTGGTCAAATTCAAGTACATAAACTCTCTACATTCCGAAGAAGATGTGCTGCAGTTTTATATTCTCAGGTTGATCGTCCAAATATCTCGGTCAAGTTCGTAATTGGGCCAAATACCCCCATTAGTTCAGCAGTTTTGAACATCAGAAATTTGATTTTTCGAATAACTCACGAAACAAATACGTTCGCATAAATTCGCATTAATCGACACTTTTGCAAAATGTTGAATATTCCCAATTTTTTTACAAATACTAGTTATCATCAAGTTCAGCAGGGATTTTAAATATTCAAATGTATATCGAGGTTACTGATAATCAGAACATCTTCAAATTCCGGCAATTTAGCATCCATTAGCAGCTAGGAGATTGCCACATTTCAAGACGTTCAATGATTTGAAATTTTGATTTCATCGACAACCCTGATTACAATCATCTATGCTTGTCGAACTGTAAAATTACATCTGAAGAATTCTCAATATTGATCGCTTTGCCGGTAAGATTTATTTGCCAGAAGTTTTTTTTTTCATGTTTTAGATTTAAATAAAGAAAATATTACAAATAACGAGAACTTACTGAAATATGAATTTCTATGGCCCGTTAGCACCAATGTTGCAAAATAGTAGCTAAGTGCTCGCTTGATGAGTTAATGGGGGTCGTTAAGGTCTGAATATAGAGGGTAAAGGCAAGAGTGATTAATTTGAGGGTGAGATTATTTTCTTCAAGAGATATCTCGTTCGTGAAAGAGGAAATTTTGTAATATTTCTATCGTTAATATTTATAAACCTCCAAATACTATTTGTTCAAATTTTGCGAAGAAATTTGCCAAGAAATGAATCTTCCTCATCCTTCAATTTATTGCGGTGATTTTAATTCTCACCATGTAATGTGGGGTTATAATAATAATGATAGAAGTGGAATAGCTTTAGCTGACTGGATAGAAGATAACAATTTCTATTTAATTTTTGATGGAAAAGATGTACCTTCTTTTCATTCTTCTCGATGGAATAGAGGCTACAATCCTGATCTCTGCCTAGTGTCTTGTGACAATACTTGCAAACCGCTTCCTGTAAAGCGTAAATTCTAGGAGATTTTCCTCATAGCCAACATAGGACTATACTGTTGACTTCAAAAAGTTTAATTCAATATTCAGAATGTTTAAGAAGACCTCGTTGGAATTTCAAGAAAGCGAATTGGATTGAATTTGCTAAGAAGGTAGACAGTGATATTAGATGGATTAAACCCACTCACGATAACTATCACAGATTCTTAGGTGTTGTGAAAGCCGCAGCGAAAAAGTTCGGTCCAAGAGGTTTCCGGAAAGATTATAATCCAGGTTGGTCGAAAGAAACCGATAATTTGTACAAGGACTCTCAAAAATCACCATCCGTTGATAAATGTGAAAGGCTTATGAATTCTATCAATACAAGCCGAAAAGAGAAATAGGATAGTGTTGTATCAAAAATGAATTTTACACATTCGAGTAGAAGTTCATGGGATATATTGAGAAAATTAGGTGAAGCTACTCCCCTTACCTCATCATCATCAAAAATTGATACAGGTTTAATCGCTCGCCGCCTAGTTAATGTATCTGAATCAGTCAATATATCTCAATCTAAAATAAGGAATATGAAGAAAAAATTACAGATATTCAGGAAATCAGCTCCTACTTTAGAACATGTGTCACATCCATTCAATATAGATGAATTGAGGGCTGCAATCAACTCTACCAAATCAAATCTCAGCAGGTTTTGACGGAATTTATCATGAATTCATCAAACATTTAGGAAAAAAGGCCTTGTTTTGGTTAATGTCTTTCTATAAAAATATTCTGAATTCGGGAAACTTTCCTTCCGAATTTCGTAAGGCTAAAGTAATAGGTATTTTGAAACGAGGAAAAAATCCTTGTGATCCTAGTAGTTATCGACCCATCAGTTTATTGAGTGTTCCTTTCAAGATATTAGAAAGGCTTATTCTTTTTAGAATTGAATCTTCTATAGAAAATGCTCTACAAAATTTCCAGGGAGGCTTTGATCTATAGGTAGAATCCGCCCTTAAATAGTTAAGTGGCCATGAATGAGCACTTAAATTTAAGGCTCGCTTAAGGGATTTAGTGCCGCTTAACACTTGGTGCAACGCCATTTAAATTGAGGATTCATTTTAAGGGGTTGGTGCAAACGGGCCTATTTGATTTTCGTTGGAGAAGATATATCTTCTGTTGATGTGGTTTTTTTTAAAGAAGGAAGTTTGGCATTTGAAGAAAACTGAGGTACTATGAGTAGTTATTTTTATTTTGGGATATAGATCATTCGCGAGGAGGTTGCATTAGTATAGGTAACACTGTTCCAGAGTCTGAGAAAACAAGCGAGCAAAAGCTCCTGACATGACGTCAGTTCTTTTTCTACATTTTTAACAGAATTCTTAAAAGAAGCAGCTTTTCTTGAAAAACAAGACAAGTAACAGTAATGACTGACAAAATAATTTAGAAAATAGATTATTAATTTCTTCTTTCACTTTGGTCCAGAATGCGTGTATCTACGCAAATCTCTGTAGCTGCGCCTATAGTTTTAACATACCGGGTGATGATAAACGAAGTTTACGCTCTGTATGTGCAAATGCGTTAGTATCATGGATGAAAAGAGAAATCCACATATGATAAAACGAACTTCTTTTCACTTTATACATTTCTTAGGTACAGCATATTTCAGCACGTCATTCCCTCACATAAAAAATTTGTCTGTATATCTTATAACCTTTACTTCGAGATCTCACAAAGTCAGGTTTTATGTTTGTTAATGTTAAGTTACAGAACCTGATAATTATGAACAGGAAGTAACAAGGAATTTTTTATCCGAAATGATAATTGGCAACGAACTTCGTACTTTGGAAGAATAAAGAATACAGAAGAAAACTCATCGGGAGAGAAATTATCACGAATTCAGATATCTCCTATGTATGAAGAATAGGAATTCCGATTTTGCCTCCATACTAAAGCAATACCTCAATTTTTTCACTCGTAAATATCAGCTCACATGATACGAAAGACCTCGATATAATTCAAATCTAACCAGTTTTAACGCACACTAGATAACCCGCATAAAATTTGAGGCTGAATACCTTGAAACGTTTGAAAATCCCCGTAAATACCTTGTTCAATAATCAATCTAGGGTCAAGGTTTCTCGAGAAGATAAGGTTCAAACACTCAATTGACTACTTACCAACAAATACGAGAGTGAAAGTAAACAGTAAATAAAGATTCATGTTGATAAAATACGTTTCGCCAAATATTCACTAACTCAATCACAACAACCTAGCTTAATAAGATGAAATACTCTCTTGAATGTTTTGAATCTATGGCTACTCAGACAGACAGCCATGGACTCTGTGACCAACGTGTGAGAGTGATAGAAAAGGGGGGGTTCAGACTGGTAGGGGGATAGGGGATCAGGTTAAAAACAAAGATCATCGAAATGCTGTTTGGGAATATTCTTGTTATCGCGATTCTGTGTATATGCTAAATTATGGGAATTAAATGATCTTTGATTTTTGAGATATCATTGCAAAGATAAGCAGCTGTAAGTGGACCGCATGATAACCATTGTTTTATAATCATGGAATGTTATCATTTACATTATGTATGAGCTGGATACATATGGAATAATCGTATTGATATGAGTAAACTGTTTCGAAGTTTAATGATGTTTTGTTTGTGAATGGGACTAGCAATATGTTATAAAATTATGTATTGGGTGTCCCATATTCGCTTTCAGTGAGGAATCTCAAAAACCTTTCGACCTGAATAAAATTAAAAATGAAATGACGCATGAATTGACAACTTCGTTGAAGACGAAGAAAAAGGTCTTTTTTGTTTGGAGGGGGGGGACATTTTTGACTCACTCTGCGAACACTGTTCAAAGAACACCAGTGGGCGTTTGCAACCCTAAAATTTTGAATGTGCATGTAGGGTGTCTCAAGTTCGAGTGCCTATCAGACTTTTCTGGAGAACTAGACTTATTTGAAATCTGAAAATTGGGATTATGATATTGTTCGAAGTTCTCTACAGAGCTAAAATATTTTCGAGTCCCAAAAACTTCCGGTTATACAGGGAGTGAAAATAAATTCGACGAAAAAATTTATTTCAAGTTTTCCATTCTTGGTATGATCGAGTATTCAATAGTGAATACATTTCTGTTAAAACCATTGTATTAAATCGAATAGTTTTCAAAATATCCAAAAAAACTGGAAAAAAAGTCAAATATGTTCAGTCAGTAATATGTTCATTATTCTTATTTTAAATATCCTGAGCGTAAACCGTTTTTACAACATCGAAGAGGAAAGATGTGAAAAGGTCATGCATCTTTTGGATTTCAAAAATATCATCACAGGGTGTTTCAAATTTTGTGTTGAAAATTGTGATCTTAAATTGGCCATAACTTCTGTGTTTCAAATTAGAACCCTATTTTTTTATAATTGTGTTGGATTCTGCGGTCAAAAATAATGATAGTTTTCTCACATGATTATGCTCCTAAATTCAATAATTTCTGAGTTATTTGAGATTTTCTGGATTTATGTAGTACGTAGCCCCTCAAAGGGAGTACATAAAATTTGTATAACTATTTTTTCAAAAGCACCAAAAAAGTTACATTATTGAAATTAACCTAACGTTTCCTACTAGCAAAGAGGCACTTATCCAGTTATTTATTTGGTTTTTGAACACTTTTGCAGATCTCTTCCTCCCGATGAAATAAGAAGAGCAACGCACGAAGCTTTCCTGAGACGTATAAATAAATGTCTAGAAATTAACGGTCAAAACTTTGAGCATCTTCTCTAGTTATAACTGCGAGAGTTTGCCATGGTTCTCCTAATAGTAACTTGAAGTCGGTTACTTATAAGTGCCGAATTTCATGAAAATACGTTCAGTAGTTTCCAGTATAAATATGGGTGAGGTTCCTCGTGAAAGACCCTGTATAATCCCTTTGATCAGAAAATGTTCAAATACTGTTATATTACCGACAAAAATTATATATTCCAAACTTGGTATCTGGAATACCTTCTTGTTCACGTTAGTTAATGATTATGACCATGATAGAAATAAAATCTAAAGTATCTCTTAAAAACTATATTCTATATTCCATTACATAGTAACTGTGTACAAAAATTAGATAGTCAGATAGCCTCATTTATCAAGTCATATTTCTTAAATTTACACCTATCTAATTAAAAAATTCAAGATTCTAATGTAAAGTATCTTAGAAATTTTTTCATTCTGTGGGATTTCATACAATTCGGTATCCATAGGAAAATTAACATGAAAAATATGAATTATTAACAATAATATTAAATTAAATGGCACAACAACACTGCATGAATAGAAACGTCTGTACATACATTCGATGTAATTTTCAAGTAGTTTATCAAACAAAAATAAATTGGTACATTAACCTTTTTAATTGTTTGTGGCGAAGGTGAGAAAAAGTGGGATGTTTCGCGAGTGAAATTATGACGAATTTTCCGTTATATAAAAGTTTGCTCTACAAAATGCACAGTATATAGAAACATTGTCATTACTAGTGTCATTGTAAAGAAACATTGTTATTGATAATTATTGGTATCATGGTGAAGAAGGTGTATCTGGATATTGATAAAGAGCAGCCGAAGTAGGTGAAGAATTGTTACCAACGAAATCTGAAAACGTCACGAGCAACAGTATGGATGCTTTTAAAAAAGTGTGCCGCTTAAAAATGTGAGACAACCTACTGAAAAAATGCGCTGTTAGTCTACTTCAATGATAAATCAAAGCGATTTATTACCTCAACTCTCTGGGCACATTACTCAAATGCCGAAATCAGTTATTAACATTAGAGAAGATATTGATATTAGTAAATTTCCGAAATTATTAGCTTTTTGGAAGAGAAGAAATGAGGATTTAAGCCAAAGAAGTCAAGAATTCTCACGTCTGAGCAGGTAGATCAGTTCTTACGGGAGGCTCCGGATGATAAATATTTAATGCTTAAGGTAAATTTGGAAATGCTTTTTATATTCAGAAATTTTAAGAAATCAATTTTTTGCCAGGTTGCACTTATTTTAGGCGTTGCAGGGAGCTTATGTCGTGGAAAAGAGTTGGTTGATTTATAAATCGACGATGTATATTTAGGCGATTCCTTCTAATTGCGATTAGAAATACCAAAAATAAAATGATCAAAAATTCAGAAAACAGTGCTACCAGTTTTGTGGCGATTATTCGAAAAATGTGTGGCATTACGAAAGTCAGGGACATTTTTTGTTCAATACATCAACAAAGAATATACTAAGTGGTAGGAAAAAATGTTTGGTACATTTCACGGCAAATAGCAGCTTTCTTGAAATTAGAAAATGCGACGTCTTATACGGAACATTGTTTTAGACGCACATCTGCGTCTTTGTTAAGCTGATTCAGGAGCAACAATAGACGTGCTGAAGAGACATGGAGGATGGAAATCTCCAACGTAACCGAGGGATATATTGAATCGTCTATTAAAAATAAACAAAATTTCAGATAAAATATTTGGTCAAGTAGCCGATTCGTCCACTATAGTTATGCCACAGTCCTCATTCTCCGCTTCCTGTTTCACAGGATCTTCTAAAACAAACACCAGTTCAATATGATAAGGACCTATCTGTTACTCGTCAGTTACCTGCTGCATTAACCCAGGAAAGACTGGTCAATATGACGAACTCTCACAATATTAATTTGAATATTAACGTTAATTACCATTCTAATTAATTGTATTTTTTATTAAAATATCCCTTAAATTCGTTTGTTTGTGATTTAACCTGTCAGGAGTTTCGTCAATATTTAATCCTGGAGGGATTAAATGTGACACTTTAGTACCTGTCACAAGGGAGTGAAGTTGTCACTTTAGGCCCGGAAGTACGAAAAGACCTTTATTATTATTATTTCCAATAGGATATTTCAAAATATCCTCATTGTCTTCATTTGTTTCAGAGTATCAAGAGATAACAGCATACATAAATCGTAGTCATTCAAAGGAGATTGATCGTTAAGAATATCTGAAATTGGAAATTTAAACCATTATAGTTCAGAACTTCTTTTGCACCAGGAACTTAACCGAGAATTTTTCCTCATTGCAAACTCAAATCATTTCAGGATTTTTCTGAATTGTAAACGTAAAATACGTATTCTACGAGGGTCTTACTTCTCACAAGTTTTTTAAAAATCACATTCAACAATTCAATTTTTTACACTGCACACCAATTTCAGTACATTTACATTCCAAACAAGGTCCAGATAGCTCCGATATAATCCTTCCCACCCTATACATCCTTCCGTATATATTGCATCCAGCTAATTTCAAAATTGATGTACTATCATTTCTATTTTCTTTTTCGAAATCAGTGGATATTTCAATATCTTCTTTCTTATCGTCATTTGTTTTATTTATTTGGTGGGGATGAATTTGTCTCCTGGTGTTGAGATGGCCGGAGAGAAGAAGTTCCAAAACTTTCAAGTTTCTTTTGTTCTCCACAATAAGTTGGATTTGTAGAAAATAAATTGAAATTCATTTGTTCAATAAAGAACTTTTCGCTTTTTCATTCATGCATTTATATATTATATGCTCGACAATATATGTTTATTACTGTAACTTCCTTCCTAGAACTGAAAAACAATTATAAGAAATTTAATATTCTTGAAATGATTCGGCAAGAAAAACCGAAGCCATCTTTGGTATCCAATTGTAGTTGTCAATAATTGAATTGTATTTCAATTTTCAACTTTGTTTTATGAGGGACAATATAAATTTCATCCTACGCAGGTAGAAAGCGGCAAATAATACAAGTCGAACATTAAGAACGCGTTGTAAGCGTTGAACAATTGACAAAACGCGTTCCGGCTGTTTAACAATTACCAGAACGCGTTGCGAGAGTTTAAAAACAGCCAAAACGCGTTCTGTGCGTTCGAAGGCAGACAGAACGCGATGTGGCCGTTTTTCTGGCCACTGAGCGTTTTCGGTCTTCGGGCCTAACATATACATACCTAATTCTTGCCTTTTAAAAGAAACGAATTTTCGAAATTAGTGAATAAACTCAGTATGTATTTATTTATATAAGTTTATGAAATATTTACGTCTGATATATGCATAGGCGTTTCAACAGAAAAATTAATTATTGGTATGTGGGCGGAATCAGCTGAATATGTGTACTTTCTCGAGATCTTCAGTATAAATTTCTAAGATTTAAAATAATAAAACACTAATGATATATAGGATAATTAAGCAAGTTTGATCACAGCTGAAATAAGTAAGAATTTTAAATAACACAACCCATAATTTCTGACAGAATTATCAAAAAGAGATCAATTTTTTTCAATTCGTCTATTTTTGTTTTTAGATGACAGAAAAAATCTAATTTGAATGAACTGAACCATTGCATATTAGTCCGGTCAAAGTTTACATACCAGGTTACCAAAATTCCATTGAGCTGAAAATTGGTATCTCGGAAACGGTGACTCCCACGAAAAAAGTATTGAGACAATTTTTGTAGATAATTGCACGATCTACAATTTATGTCTGAGCTATTTTTATGATAAAACTCACAGTTTGGCTGAAAAAGCGAAAACCCACTTTCGCGACCTTTGACCTTGAATAACTTTTTAGCAACAATGGGATTTTTGGGGACTTTTCACCCTTTCTTTCTAATGGTATCCTGACCATCTCTACCAATTTTCAGCTCTATGCGAATTTTGGTAACCTCACCTCTGTTATTTGGTCTAACTTGACCGGACCATATCTTTGTTTACTGATTTATTTGTATTTGTTAGAAATAAAGACCTTTATTATTATTATTTCCATTGGGATATTTCAAAATATCCTCATTTGTTTCAGAGTATCCAAGAGATAGCAGCATACATAAATCGTAGTCATTCAAAGGAGATTGATCGTTAAGAATATCTGAAATTTAAATCATTGTAGTTCAGAACTTCTTTTGAACCAGGAACTTAACCGAGAATTTTTCCTCATTTGAAACTCAAGTAATTTCAGTTTTTCAAAAATCACATTCAACAATTCAATTTTTTACACTGCACACCAATTTCAGTACATTTACATTCCAAACAAGGTCCAGATAGCTCCGATATAATCCTTCCCACCCTATACATCCTTCCGTATATATTGCATCCAGCTAATTTCAAAATTGATGTACTATCATTTCTATTTTCTTTTTCGAAATCAGTGGATATTTCAATATCTTCTTTCTTATCGTCATTTGTTTTATTTATTTGGTGGGATGAATTTGTCTCCTGGTGTTGAGATGGCCGGAGAAGAAGTTCCAAAACTTTATCTATGCTCAATATGTCGTCCCTTGCCTCTGTGTTTTTCTCAATTTCTGGGTCGGTCACTGGTTGGATGGTTGTGATGTATATTGTTGTTTTCTTAGTTTCTTTCTTTGTGAAATGCGGTAACATGTCGACCATTAATGATTGAAGGTTTGGAGCAGGTTCTGTCTTGATAACATCCTTGAATGGATCTGCTGTTGTTTCCTTGAGCGTTGTTGATAAATCTGTTGGCTCCAGTACACTCTCTGGTTCAGAACCCATCGAAATATTTTCATCTGTGAAAAAACATAGAGTTTATTGTTTGATGCTCTGCAAACAATTGTATTATTCTGATTCAACATGAATGAAGAAGGTGCCATAATATGAATTATGATGATAATAAATCAAGAAACTACTAGATGGCGCCATTAACAAAATATCGTGTGGTTAATTGAGCTACAGTGGTTTTACCGGCGCTATTTTTATCATTTTTCAAAACGATGGATTCGAAGAAATTTCGTGTGTTGATATATCATTGCTCTTTGATAAGCAACAAATACCGTTCAAGCGCTAGCTTGGCCTGAAGAACATAATACGAACTCTGCCCCATCAAAAACGACCATTAAACGATTGTTTGCCGATCAAAAGGGGTTGTACGGACACCGAAGATTCTAACGCCCAAATTTATAACTGCTTAGTATAATATATATATAGTATAACTATAAAGGGAGTTGAATACGTCAATTCAAGATGTATAAAGAAAATAGAGAGCCACAACTTGAAATACATAATCAATGTATTGCTGGTTGCAACGCTATCAAAAAATACGATTCCCATGTGAGGTGTAATTAAAGAATTCAGAAGGAAAGTTTCTTTTTCGTTCACATATCAGAAGATGCAATATTTGATTTGAACGACTTCGTGATGAAAATTGAGAGATTATCCAGTTGTCACGTTTTCAAGGGATATTTTTCCTGAATTTATTATTAAATTGAAAAAGCTTTCTAGAACTCACCACAAACATAAATCGGACAACACAAATTCGAGTCTTCTATTGATCTACAAGTTGGTCCTGCTGGTGGACAAGGAACCTTTTGACACACGATATTTCCATAAAAACAGGTACAAGTAGTGCAAGGAGAATTCGATGGTACAGACAGCCCATGCGGTATTTCTTTGTCTGCAGAGGAACAGCCAACTGTAAAAATCCAATGGTATAATATATATCGTAAGTTAACCCAAATGGCTCACCTCCTGGAACATCTGAAGATCCTGTGGATGATGCCATAGTCACAGCATTATCGTAGAGCGTTTCCAAAATTACAGGATTACTATTTGGAATAAAACCACCTGAAATGCCAAAAGATGTATTCTTGTGAGATTCGAAATTTAAAGTTGTTTCCTCACCTTCTGTTTTTAATGGCGGTGAAAACAAATTTGAAAATTCGAATGAATCATTCGAAGATTTATCTTGAGCATATAAAGTTTTGACGTTTTCTTTCTCGTTATCAAGAGCATCGGCAGCTAGAAACGGTATAATACTGAAAATAAAGATGTTATAAATGAGGCTGAAGGAAAATTAAGCCAACTTACTGCAAATTTGGAAGTGATGGAGGTAGAGATGGGTCATTATAATCGTCATAATCATTCTCTTCGGTTTTTGATGCATTGAACAAACTTGTTATTTTAGTACCATTTTTAACTTTAGGAGCAACATTATCCGGAAGAGCAAAACTGGTTTGAAGGTTTATTTCAGTGACATCTGTTGACTTGGTACTTGTAATTTCTGAGGAAGGTGTGTATTGATTTGTTTCTTTCAAATCATTGATTGCTTCAGCTGCTTTGGTATCGTAATCTACACTTTTTACACAATCGGTTGAATTTAATACGGATCTGATGGTTATAGCTTCAATGCTATTATTTTCACCTAAAGTAGAAATATCTTCAAGCGTTGTTGATTCTGTATTTTCAGTTGAAGTACTTATGGTTATATCTGATTCTAAAGTTGATACAGTTTCTGTTTTATCTTCAAAGATTGTGGTTTCTTCTGTAGTGAAATCCTTAGTTGAAGTTTCGGAAACCCCATCTGTAACTTCGGTTAGTATCGAATCAATGAGGTTTAGAGTTGTACTTTTTCCTCTGTAATCTATATGAACTGCCAGTTGGGGATCTTCGTTATTAAAGGTACTAGTTCTAAATTTACTTTCAGGATAGCTTCTTGTTACGTGTTTGAAGCTGTTGGCATCCCCTTCTTTAATCATGGAATTATAATAAAAGGGTGTTGTGGTACTGGGATTGAAAGAAAATCCTGAAAATTGTCTTGTGGTTCCTGCAGTGTCCAGATTTCGATGAGAATTAGGTGATTCTGCTATTACATAGAATGGATCAGTTGAGTGTTTTTTCAGTTGTGGCTTGTTCCTTCGATTACTTGGTGGTATATATGGTCTTTTTGGTTGTTCCCTACGGAGCTTCGAGTACTCACTACTGACAATCGGATATTGTCCATAATTCGGTTCTGGATCTATTTCAATGCTTCCAGCTGAAAGCAAAGAGTAATACAATGATGCGTTCCAACCGGAATGCTAAATTTCAACTTACTGCAGTTGTAGCTTGCGGCACAGCATTCACCGTTTTTGATTATTGGCAAACATCCAAGTAGAGGAGGAGCACATGACAGTGGTTCGCATCTTAGCATACCTCTCAAGCAGTAACAGTTGTCGCAAGCTGAATGACCAATGCCAAGAACTTTGTCACCTTCTGCATAAAATTCATTTTCTATCAGACAACCTCCTGAAATATAAAAAGATTATTCAACATTCTCCAGGAATTCCTCAAGAGGACTTTTTTCCCATGTGACAGCCACTATTCAAAAATACTCCTTGAATTTCCTTCATGGTTCTCCAGCCACTATATAACCAGATTTTGAATCTTCAAATGGAAGAGAATCCTTTTGTCTTTGATTCTCGATATCTCAGCAACCAATGATCGCACAGAAAGTTAAAGGTGAGTTTCAGAAACTTGAATAAACATCCTTTAACGTCTGGCTGTTGCAGTTTTAAAAAACAAGTTTTCCTTTCGTCACATGAATTCAAAAATGAATTTACTTTTTTGCAATTGAACTAATAGAGATAGATAATTAGGTATGATGAGCTCACCTGTTTTATGTTTGATCTCAGGAACCATCGTAGTAGTAGTACTACTCACTTTAGAAGGAAAAGTGCAGTTATACTGAACAGGGCAACACTGGTTAGGCTCATAAGTAGGAATACAACCTTCTATAGGTAAAAGACATTTTGGCTTCACACAGGTTTGTCTACCTCGAAGACAATAGCAATATTCACAATGAGATGAAGAATCCATTGCTGATCCAGGAGCATAAATACTACCGTTGGAAATACAGGCTGAAAATTAAGTTTACCATCAATTGACGTCAGTCAAATTGAATCATATTTACCTTCTGTTTCTCCATCTTCTTCGAATGGCATGAGATCAAATCCATCTGGATCCGATCTACTCTCTAGAGCATTCCCGTCTCCTGTGAAGTCTGTTGAAGATTGAATTTAGAGTTCTGTAATCAGCATCAAAAATTGGAAGATATCCACTCACCACTACAAATAAGTTCTGGACAACAGGTTCTATACCGGTGTAAAAGGATGCAACCTATTGGAGGAGGATTTGGAAGATTTGGACAAACCCTCAAGTAACACAGCAGGACGCCTCTGGTACATGTGCAATTTAAGCAATGCTCAAAAGTTTCAACTTCAATTCCTTCCTCATATATTTGATCTTCATAAAAACAATCTGGAATCAGAAAATATTCGTAAAATGAAATTGAAGATTTCAATGAAAAATCAATATCACTAGATACTACCGACATTGATATATCTTCTATTCATATAAAACTATTTCTGCGATAATTTATAAACGTTGAATTTATTTTTATTTTTTCAATAGAGAAATATAGAAAACTTGCTGCATGAAAGTTCTAGCATTACTAGGGCCAGAAACAGTGAAGGACATATGTTCCTATGGATTTTGATTTTGTAACGGAAGCTCTGATATTGGGCTGGCTGTCAAATCCTGTGGGGTGCTTGCACAAATATCGAAGTCGGTGTTATAATTTTGAGTCAATGCGGAATTGTCAAGGACAGGTGGAGTTGAAACACGTTCACAATTGCTGTTATCTTCAGAAATTGCGTGTCCACTTGGATTTAAATTATTATTTTTTCTATTATTAGCATCCTGTGATGATATTGAATGGCGTTGCTACTAATGGAGAAGATTGTGCAATCATTCCTGGTATATCATATATCACACTGGTCAACAGTGGTTTTGGTGCCAAAGATTTTGGAGGTGATATCATATGAATTTGATGCCCTGAATTCAAATATGCTACTAGGTTTTGCCTGTCAGCTCAAATTTTTAAGATATCAACATTTTTGTGAATTATACATTACACTATTCTAAAAGAAAAACTATGGTTTAAAGAAACCAAAAAAAGGAATTTTTATTATATTACACAGATATTACAGATATTATTCATTATATACTATAGAAAACAGAAAAAATCATCATTTAAACCAATTACTCACTAAACATTCTTGAATGTATTTTAGAACAATCCCGTTTTGAAGACCAGCAGTAATCTGCCATCATGTGAGTATCCCATCTTTCTTGATAGCGATCCTCCATACATTTGATATATTGGTGAAATCTTTCAACTTGCTCCTCACTAATGTCGCCTAAATTATCAGGAAAACGGTCTAAGTGGCTGTATAAATAGTGCACCTTAATGCTCATGTTACACCCAAGTGATCTGAAATTATTCAGCATCTCAGTGACTAATTCAACATAGTTTTCAGCTTTGTGTTTACCCTGAAAATTTTGGACAACTGAAACAAATGAATTCCAGGCATTTTGTTTAATCTCAATCATTAAATTCATGAAGTCAGGGTTTTTAATCAGCTGTCTTATTTGTGGGCCATTAAATATTCCTGCTTTCATTTTTTCCTTACTCAGCGGAGGCATTTTTTTCCCTATATATGCCAAGTAGATCCATTCTTATCAAGAGCCTTCACAAACCATTAGGCCCAGCTTGATATGCAGGGGTGGAAACATGATTTTCTCTCGCGGATCATTGATGATATTCTTTCCCACAACATCCATGTTTTCTCTTCTAGGCCACTCTTTTCTAACCCAGTGTTGCGTTTTGTCTCTGCTATCCCAGAGGCACAAGAAACAAGGATACTTGGTGTGTCCACTTTGCTGTCCAAGGAGAAAGTTTACCATTTTTAAGTCCACACAAATCACCCATTGGTGTTCATGATACTTTATTTTTTCCAAAACCAAAGCTATGTTGTCATATTGCTCTTTCATTTTCGTTGAGTGAGCAATTGGTATTGAGCCATATTTGTTCCCATTATGTAGAAGAACACATTTCAAACTTCGTTTTGAGCTGTCAATAAATAGACGACAATCATCCGGAAAATGTTCAGGAAGACCCATTTTTACCAGGAGCTCTCTAATAGCATGGCAAAATACAAGATTTTGTTCTTCAGAGAAAAAAAGTAGCAGATCAGCAGTTCAAGTAATTTTTTTTCCTTCAACCTGGAAGCTACTTCAGAAGCTTGTTTCGACATGTTGAGATCTCTAGTGAGGTCATTTAACTCATCTTGGTTGAAACATTGGGGAATTGATGACAGCGTTTCAAAATCACTGTCACCTTCAGTAGTGTCAGAATTCTGATCAGAGAGACATGTGTCCTTACAGAGTTCTGGTAGCTGCTGAAAAGTTGGAATTGGCACTTCTTCTGAGTGAGGGATAGGGCGTCTTGCAGAGACTAAATCTGCATAAGTCTACTTGTTACGGTTATTTCGATTGATTCGTTTAGTTACCGACTCAAGGTTATCGAAAAAAAATTTGACGGTATTGGTATTAGAGCTCATGGCTGGTGTCAGGTGTTTTAATAGATAGTGAAGGGCACCTCTTCAAATATGACGTAAATCAATAATCAATAGCGGCCAGCTAGCCTGTTAGTTACTCAAGACTCTGGAATATTCAAAATATTGGAAACAGTAAGTTCGAAGACTATTTCAGGAGTATTTTCATGACAGTTGTGTCATCGAACCCATGGGATAACCATACCCTCTCTCGCCTACTGATTGATTTATCCCGTATTTTTTATCGGAAAGTCATCCTGCTATTGGTTAAAGGATTCTGATAGGAGTATTAGCAAAGCTAGAATCAAATAATACAAATCAGTATCGAAATTCGAGAATGATCTCTAAGTTCAGAGAAGTTGAATTCAACCTTCGATGCAAAATTCGGAGTTGTGTTTATTTATCACAATACCTTCTTCTTCATCAACTATGGTTTGCAAAAAATATGCAAATCTCAGCAGCTGCCTTCATACTTCATAATTAGTTGCCTACGGCGATCCAGCACATCTGTTTTGATTAAAGTGATTCTTTGAGGCCACCCAAACAACTAGTTATTCATACTAGCTTTTTGCTTCAGACATATCAATTTCGATGCATCAAACCTGTTTTCAAAATATGTCGCGGAATTAGATAAGAATTCTTAATTGCCATTTCGGCCACCTAGACATCTGGAACTTCGTGGGAAAACGCTTCCAATATTTATATCTTTCATTTCGTGATTAGTGGTACTAAAAGATAATGTACGTTGATAAATATTTGGGCTGCTTCCATAATTTATTATTAGTCTTCTCCTTAACAATAATAGATGCTGGAAGTCGACTACATTTTACAGTAGTTCCATTTTCGAAAGTATCACGTTATGAGAAACAGTGATTCATGATGTTTGGGGAGACTGTGAAAGCATCGAGAATTGAGATTTCTGATGGACTTTTTGACATTTGTCTTTTCCAATTTTACGAAAAATTCTTAATTTCAGATCAATGATTTGGGGATTTTCCTATAAGTTTGAGGCAAATAAACCTACCTACGTCTAAATTATTATTCGTATATCGTATGCATCTTAAGGAAATTCAGCTAGGAATTTGTTCATAGTTGCGGCTGAAAACTATTTTAGTTTTTGAATTAATAAATTTTCAATTTCAATTTAGTCAAATTACAAAATTTTCTTTTTAAAATTTATCCAATTTTTGACTTTTCTATTTTTCATATTACTTCCAGCCTCCATTAAAGAATCTATATCGCCTTCGCTAGCACATCAGACTAGAAAACCGAACATCGTTTTACCCAAACTGTCCGTTCCCAACCAACTCAACATTATATGCTAGGGTTCGATGTAATAAATGCAATACAGTAACAAAACGAGAGTCCAACTCTGGCGAATATCTGCCAGATGTTGGGTTCAGCGTTCAGGTAGTCATTTCATCGAGCGCCAAATTTAAAATTCGTTGGTATTGCGCTACTAAAGAAATACGCTGTTTATCAGTATACAAATTCACTTTCGAGAACGATAAAGTACATAATTTGGACTAGAATTTTCCGCTCTACAACTTTTGTTTAAAACTTTTTCCTACTAAATCTTCTAATTCGCGAAAATATAAGAAAAACCGTATTTTTCTCTATATTTTCAAGAATTTATTTATCCCTTAAGTAAACCTGACTATTGAAATAAATATTCTATCATTTATCTCAATAAAATATCATTTTTATCAAATATCGAATGACACCACTTACTGAAAATCACTTAATTCGAAGAAATGACTCAAACTCTTTGTTATAAACATTGCTTCATATCAAGGAATGATGTCTAATTAATCCAATCATTCAAAAATTAATTTTAAACCTAATTATTCACGTCTGTATGTACGGAGATCTATGTAGGTATGTACACGACTCTAGGTGATGTAGAAAATGAATTCTGATGGGCAAATCATATAGCCTCATATACCGTTATAGTCACCTTGTCTGCCCGTCTCTTTCATTTGATCATAATTTACAGCCTTTAAAATTCCCATTATGAGTTATATAATACCCAAGATGATATGATAATGCCAACACCAGATGCGCTAAAATATGTTATTGAATATGTGTTGACGAAATTCACACAAAGAAACAAAGTTTGTAATAATATTCAATCCAAGTAATCAAATAAGAAATCAGTTAAATTATCTTTTCCAACTTTGTTCATTTAAGTCTTGCAGCTACACGTGTATGTCCTATTTAATAATTCAATCAAAAACGCAATGAAGAATTGAAGGCATGGGCAAATACATTGTATTCATAATTTCGTATGGGTATTATTAATATGGAATTGAAAAGATATATTTCCTTGGCTCAAGCAGATTTCCCATTGAAAATAGTTATTACGTAGGAACAATAATTCATCACATCATATCACATATCTTCGTTTATTGTACAGGGAATAAATCTGTTCCCATGAGCTTGACCTCATCACCGAACCTTCTGCATTCAATTCTCTTCAGTTGAATACAATTAAATTAAGTGTTAATGGTTTTAGGGTTTCTAAAATTTTTCGTCAAATGAAATCTCAGAAGCCCCTTGATCAAACATTGAAGATGTCATATTACAATCCAGTACAAGATTTCATCCCTCAAATATGTTGATATTTCTATACTGAAGTCAAAAAAATTATGATTCATTGATACATATAATTTTACAATTATTAGCTATTTTATAAATATTAAGGGAGATGAAGGCAATGAGACATGGTTAGAAATGCGAATCAATGTACTTATACGCTAGTATAGCGTATTTTTCGTTCGCGACTGCTAGCTGGCTTGGTTCGCGCGACACATTTCTGGTTGTCAGGCGTGTGTAGTTTTTACGCCATTTTCATCTCATCTTTGGATTTGATATAATAATAAGTATTAATTTCGGTACTTTTAATATGTAATAGTTTCGTTATCCCAATATATTAAAAACAATAAGGAATATTTCTGTGGTAATCGATGGTTCGATACAGGTAACCACCGAAGGAGATCAAAAAACTTTCGGTCGGCGAGGGGTTTAGAAATCCGATATTTCGAGGTAGAAAGGGGAAGGCGATCTTGCGAGCTAAGCGAGCACCGTAAAGTTCTTAAGACGGCCTTTCGTTAGGTGCATTTCACATGCCCTTACGACCACGCTAACATTTTCAAAAAAATTATCTAAAACACCGATTTCCCGGTTTTTCGCGAAAGATGGTCCGGTAAAATTGAAGAAGGCTTTTTCCACTGACGCGATCAGGAAAAGCCGTTTTCATATGTGTCTTCCCGAGAATCGGACGTTTGGATAAGGCTATTTATACCTTCCAATCGCAAGTAAAAATATTTTAAATTAAATGCTGGAAATAGCTTACTTCGGATCAAACACAAATTTCCAGATCATCAGTCACGTCCGACGTTCACAGAACTTTGTCAGATCATTCCAATTATAATATTAATTATCGTATAATATTTTGAAATTTTTTCAATTCCTAGGATTCGTAAGAGCCCTGGTGAGATATTCTTTTACAGTTTAACAGTCTACGATATGTATTTATGAAATTCAAAAATTTACCCAGCATAGGATCAGTTTTGCAATCCGTAGCCATTTCATTTCACCCCTGTCGATTCCTACTCTGAAGTGAGAATTATCGTTGACATTCTAATCTTATGTAAATTCCTATGTCATATTCTAGACGTAAATCGGGCCCACTTAGTTCATGCGTGAACGAATGGAACGAAATTCGAAGTAATCGGCGAGGCACTCTGTTCATGGTTACACCTTCAGACCTTAATCGAATAATTTTTATTTTACCTTTGTAAAATTCACCAAGCGCGAATCGATGGAGTTGAACCGATATTCTTTTGGTTTTTTTTTTGTGGAAAAAGCACCCACTGCCAATCAATTATATACAGGGTGTGTAATATGCGTTGCCCATTTCTAACAGCTACCTTCGATCGAGTTATTTATGATCTATGGGCTTATTGAACTACTGGCTCATGGATTTACTTACCTATAGATCTACTGGCCTATGGATCTACTGGCTTACTAGTTATAATTAATTATAATGTCAGGTTTATTTTTTCAGTCTCATTGCCCATGTAGTAATTGGAATCTGGTGATCCCAATTACATACATAGTGATCTCCACTGCCCACATTAACTAACTTGGGTAACCCTGAGATGTAAAAAAAAATTGCGGATGCCATTAAGAGAATGGCCAACGTATTCTCTGGATACACTTCAAATTAAACAAAAAGAGCCGCATTTGAATACTCTGAAACACTTATACTGAAATACAAATTTTAATATCCATTAGGGTCTAGCTGGATAAATAATGGATTTATGACCAGGAATAATATTTCTGTGCGGAAGCTCGAAGTTATTAGCATTAACAGGGTTACAGCTTCCAACAAATTAAGTTCAATTTTACAACCTACTAAAAGAGCTTATGGAAAATACAACTTTTTATAAAAAAATATTCACAATTGTACGAAATCGGCATATCTACCGCATAGTTAATTGTTTATGTGTAAGTTTACTTTTTATATTGTTGATTGCACCAAAATTAGTAAACTTATGTGATAAAAGTTGTTCTCAGTTGATAATCAAGAAAGTGAAGTGATTCAATTGCTTGCTCCCCAATACCTACATTTTCTGTAACAAGAAGTTTTTGTTTTATTGAATTTAGAAATCCCCAATACTCTTTTTCGACTACTTTTATCATTGCTCTCTACACAGATTTTCCTTCTTGGTATAATTTTTATTCAAAACACCTGCAAACGCATCTATTTTTATGGAAATGAGCATATCTGAATAATTTGGATTCGGATCGAATAGTTTATAGCTTCGAGTAAACACAACACGCAGCTTCGGCAAATAACACAAGCATGCATTTGCACATTAACGAGTGGTAAAAGGATTTCATTCAATACAATGTAAGCTCGGCTTCAAGATTCTTGATTTGCATAACATGTAACCTGATCGGTGTTCATTCATCAGTTATCACCAGAAGAGCGTATAATCAGGTGGCTTCTTTCTTTCTTCAATTCACCGCATAATTATGGCAATAAAGAGGTTCATTGGACAACTTTGTTAGCAACAATGAAGCGATAAAAGTTTTTTCGTTAAATGTACCACTAACTTATTCGCTGATAACCGACTAGACAATTTTGGTAAATCTATACATGCTACTGTCCCAGACGGCTGATTTCCAATCCAATTTTATATATTAAAAATAATCTGAAAATGACGTAGGTGGCAAAAATAATTTTTGAGTAAACGTCTAGTTCTTTGATTTTTTCCACCTTGCTGACTTTGAAGGCTAATTCTAGCAAAAGTAGGCCGTTGAGTCCATTTTTTATTAATGATTCTGAAAGCTGAGTGTTGAGCGCAGTTTTTAAGCCTACTAAGAAACCATGAAGTAACCTATTTACATTTTTAATTTAAATTTGAAAATTTAGATCATGATCCAAAATACGTAACTTTCTCACTTGAGACCAACATTTCCATAATTTATATCAAAGTTGCTGGTTATTTCATGTATAAAAATACAATTCATGGCGATCTATTTACAACAAAAAAATATCAGAAAAGTCTTGTATTTTTCTTTTTTTAAATTTTTGAAGATGTTGAAAATTCTCAAATTTCAAAAAAAAATTCATAACTCGCAAATCGTGAAAAATCCGATAACATACATGGGGGTGATTCGAATATCCCATGACACGAGGGACCTGTTTTTTTATGGAGGTCAATCGTCCGGCTACCCTGTATAATTTGATTTGCCGTTTATTTTACTGATGAATTTTATTTGGGTATTCGGCAATGTCGGAAATGATCAATAATCAAAATTTTAAAACATCTATATTTCGAACTTTTTTGCAGTGTCATTTTATTAATAATATATATATATAATATATGATATGAGAAGATTTTCTCAAGATCCTGATTTAAACACTTCTTTTTCACAAATGGAAATATATTCCGGCAATACTCGAATTTCAAAAAAATTTATAAGCACCTACAAAAATATGATTCAGATGACAAATGCAACATTCACTTACTCAAGGTTATGAATAATAATTAGCAGATTCGTTTAATGTGCTCTGTGTTATGGAATCAAACTGACATAATACCGTTGTTCTGTATGAATTCTCACACATTAATTCTTTTCTTGCAGTGTGTTGATTGTATATAGTATAATTCGTGATCGTCTTGCATGAAAACCCAAGAGTTGAAGACCGTGAAGTTCGAAACAATACAGTTGTTCCCTTATCTTGAACGGTTCTTCTCAAGAGGGGACATGAACTTTTATTGAATTGGATGGAAGAAGTTGAGGAATTATTAGAAAAGTTGGATAATATTTTATTAATTTTATCAACCTTTCAGAAATTGTTGTTATCACTGAAGTTTCTTGAAGCCAGTAATTTTTGAATACTCATCGAATCAGCATCTGATCATAATACCTACTCTTAAACCAAGGAGTATTGAGAAATTATTTTCCAATCCTATCTAGCAGAGCTAGCTAAAGGATAAATAAATATATTGTTGTTATTATACCTTTCAGTTTCCAATTTTTGGGCAATCACCATATGTAGTTTTTTTATTATCAGTTTTTTTTTTTGTAATCTGATGATCCATTTACATATGTATTTCATTAATCTACTTTGTTGTATAAAAATGATATATCATATTTTATTGTATATTATTGAGCAATGTGTTACTGTAACTCGTTCTGTATGACTTTTCCTACCCAGCAGAGGTAGCTGAAGATATATTAAAATAACAGGTTGAACCCGGCAATATATTTTGAAGAGAAAATGCAGGAAATGAAGACCGAGCACATTTTGAATTCTTATGAATTCATTTAAAGCTGCTTATGTGTTTTCGGTTGGGTTTGCCATCCAACAGTACCATTGTCAAATACAGAATCTACAAAAGTAAAACAAAAGTTGTGCAGGAGTAAAATTTTGAGTTCGTGTTGTTTTCGGTAGGGGTAGCGGCAGACTAGTTTCACCCATATTAAGACCTTCAGTACCACTAAACCCTATTCCCCGACAACAATTTTGAAGCAGGTATTATTGACCTTTGGCAGTGTATTATATAAACAAACGTTTGTCCTCTGGGTGTCACCTCTATTTATATAATACACTGAGGTGGCTGCCAGATTTCAATAATTATTTGAAATCTGAAAATTGAGATATTGATATGGAGCATTGTAGTCTACAGAGCTAAAATTTTTTTTTCATATTTCCCTGGTATATATTTAAAGTACAAAAAATCGTGAAAATTATTCGGCCATTATTGAAAAATCTCAAAGCAGTTTACTGTGTTACCATTATACTTGCTAGTAACAACAAATCTTTGCGGAATTTTGTTTATTGTTCCTAAAATTTTAATCGTTGCTGCGTCAGATTTCATTTCAAGATCGCTAAATACTTAGATCATAGAGTTCATGTGTGACACATTCTCCGGCAATCCCTAGCACCATTGCAACTTTCATCAGCAGGATTTCATCCTGAACAAATATTCTTGCTTTATTTGCGACATACCCATCATTTTTCCCCTTCAGAAAAGCTATTAACTTTTGAATAAATTTAAATGATTTTCAAATTTGAGCATGCGAAAGTATTTACTTTTTTGAATATAAAGACTACAATATTTTCGATACATCACATGGTTAATTTCAACATAGAAAATTTGCTCTATAAGTGAATGGGAACGATGAAGGTCCTCGTGAAAATAAGACAAAAATATATAACCTCAATTCTGATCACTTCCTTCGTCAAACACCATTCTTTTAAACTATTGTATGTTCGTTCATAACGTATTTTCGATTATTCAGGCATAAGACGAGCACGTGCCTCAATGTATACGAAATCTTCTTCAGATTCACTTAATCTGAATACTGTCGACTCGTTTCTCATCTATTCTTGCCAATTAGTATGATGAAAGCCAGTATTATCAGATTACTTATCGGTTCGAGAAAATGGAATAACCAGTACGAATGTATAGATGTAGGATTTAGCATTTTTGGACGGAGTGGGTCCCAGTGCGGACCTGGCTTCGCAGTTGAAAAGGTGATATCCGATATTTAGCGCATCTTCATCCTAAGATGACAAGCTAGTTTCATTTTATTTATTGGGCCCAAACTGTTTATTTAGTCGACGCCGGGTAGACTAACCCTCTTGACGTTCCCAAATTGAAGGGACATGTTTCGAAATGACGTTTATGATTATTAATTAGATTAAGTGCGACGGTTGAGATGCTTCTCAAGAGTTGTGATAAATATTGGGAAAAGGACGCTGAGTACAGTGGTGGGAACTATGGTAAACCCCATTCGTTTAAAGTGGACCAATGAGAGTGTTTAGGGATGTACCTTAAAAATTACGAAAGTTCCTGGAGACTGAAGGTTTCCATCGAAAGACTCTAAGTTTAGACGCTAATAAGAACGGTTACCTTGGAGAAAAGACGTTAGACTAAAGACGAATAGACGTTTCGCGAGTTTAGAACTTTTATCCGAAATTAAGAACTCAACGATCGTTGTAGAATTTAGACCAAGAACTCAGTATCGGCTTTTGTATTTGTATATTAGACGATAATTTTATTTATTCTTTTGGTGTAAATAAACTTGTAAATACGAAAGCCGTGTTTATTTCGATGTTAGACGTTATCTGTAGGCGGAAATCTATCATAACCCCTAGACAATTGATAAAGGAGCCTACATAGATGAATGTATATTGTGGTTGTGACTGCGAGAAAATGTAATGCTCACAAATTGCCACCTGGAATAAAAGAATAAAAACATCCTCCCTATTTGGGGCGCAAATAACTATTACATATGGAGACAAAATTGATTCAATACACAGGAAAAATGTTTTTGGACATTTTAAATGCAGCAAGTCATAATCCCGAAGGTTTTTCATCCCGGAATTATCCAGTGAATGAAACAACCAAGAATGAGATCCTACACCTGCGTTCTTCATACATTGTATCAATGGCATTGCACGCCATTCAAATGAAGGCATGTATAACCTGTTGGATAATGTTATAGCACACCGCGATGTAGCTTCGGTGACATTCCCATAAAACAATCTGAATGGACGACCAACGCACTGCTAAGTGGTAATGGTCAAAGGAACTGCGTAGAGAAGCACCATCATTCAGTATCTCACAGAGGAGATAAGCTGCTCTGGCATCATACAATAAATTGCTCTGTATCGTGGCAACATCACCGCAGGCAGTACCAACCAGTATCTTGGGCTCGTCCAGGTGTGTTAGTAGAAATAGATAGCTTCGAAGATGACATCTTCTGGTGTGAACGCATAGCGTGATCGTAGGTGTTCGCAGACCCATGAGCGAGCGATGATTTGAATAATTTGGGATACAAGGGACAGTCGAAAACGTGCAGGGTTGCGTAAATCTAAGCGTCCATCTGTGTGAAAAATATTATTCAACGTTGAATTAAGAATTGAGTAACTTCATACCTTAGTGTTTGAGAAGAAAGGCAAAAGAAAGATACAACAAAGAAAATTGAAAAGAAATAAATACATGACAGAATCACTATTATTATATTATTGTTTCAAAGTGATTGCACAATAGCCCATTAGCCGCCTCTTCCTAAGGCTCGTGTGTATTTTTAACACATTTGAACATATGGTCATCGTAACCTTGACTTGTCAGGTAAAAAAATGAATGAGTTCTTGAAATTAAAGAAATATAAGTACCTTCATCTGAGCTCCTTTGATGTTTTTTGACTTTCAAAAATGTCTACTGCTATACAAATCAAGAACCATCGAGTTCATAAAGTGATAATTGTGGCATTTTGCTGTGATTGTGCCTAACTATTAAAGAAGAATACCAAACCATTCTATCTTATACCTACTGTAACTACCATTGGAAATGAGATAAAAACATCTACTCAAAATTTGGTAGGGATATGAAAATATTTCATTGAAGAAAAACCATCATTTTCTCAAAGCTCTACATGGACCTACCTAGGTGAATTTTCAGTAAAAAAGGAGATGGATTTTTCTTAAGCGTTCAACTAATAATTTTCATGCAGTATCTGGAATTATAAATGTGTTTATTTTGCACAGCAAACAACTCTTAAGCCTACTATTCAAAAGACTTTGTGAAAATTTCATCTTCCGCAATGGTTTCCTGCTATTTACACGACTGTGAAAACAGCAACGGATTCCAGCAACACTTTTATCGCTTAGCGGACGGTGCCTTGCGCATGCTGTAACTATTGATCCCGGCTGAAAATTTGCTCTAAGGAATTATTCGCTTCTGAATTTCAACAATTGACTCATTGAGTTGTTATTATAAGATAATAAAGGAACTCTATGATTTAAAATGTTCGGCTTGATCCATTGCCATGCGCTTGAGGTGCTACAAATAGAATTTGAATATTTGGAATGGGCTATTCGATAGAGTAAGACGAATTCCTGAAAAGACGTTGTCGCATATGTTTAATGAATTTAAGGTGATATTTATGACTTGATAATCATTAGAATCGATGAAATCTAGTATCGCGCTTCAGGGAGGGTACGGAGGGATAGGAAAAATGCAAAGTCCATCAAAAATCAAAAAAGAGTTGTCGCACCATCTGACGATATTGAGGTTGTTAATAATTAATTGAAATTGTCAATAAAAACACGAAATCTTCTTGAATATTAATCCGAATGCCGAAGATAAATCAATAAAAGCAGCTCCTGTTTTCAACCTATCATTGAAGCCTGATTCTATGAAAGTTGTAAGGCTGAGAACCTGATCTGAACAATTTCTATTTTTCCTAAAGCCGCCCTGGAAATTTTGTAGAGCATTTTCTATAGAAGATTCAATTCTTAAAAGAATTAGCCTTTCTAATATCTTGAAAGGAACACTCAATAAACTGATGGGTCGATAACTACTAGGATCACAAGGATTTTTTCCTCGTTTCAAAATACCTATTGTTGCGATATTCTCGCAACAAAGGACCGTTCTTGGAATTTGGGGTAGCGGCCGTTACTTCCAAGAATGCCTTCTGTTGGACGGAATTTTGGAAATCCCTAAACATAGCTACCTGTACGACCTCTCTCAATTATTCAAATTCATTCTCTCTACACTTCTCAAGGTGGTCACTTCTTCAAGTAAGTTCTCCTTTATCAATTTACTTTTCACGAGTCTATAACGGCCTTCAGAACTACAAGTTCCTCTAAAGATCTCTCAAAATAATCTGTTTTCGGGTCAGTTAGCCACCCTAATTCATGTGTATGTGAATTACTCAGTTGAAATTTTCTACGTAAAAGAAAAAAAAAGGTTGTAAATTACATATCGCCAAGGCACAATTCATCAGTGGAAGTTTGTGAAGCTTTATCCAAAGTGCCTGCACCTTATTCTGAGAAATCTACCCTCGACGATTGAAGCAGAGCTGTGGTGAACTCCAAACAACAAATAAGGTCAGATCTCTTTATCATTTAATATTACCAGAAGTGCCCAAGATTGAGCAGAGAAGTTCAAATCCTTGGTTATTATAGACACCTAAAAACTCTTTCTGTGAGTGTAAACTCAAGTGCCGAACATTGTGTAACTATTCTTATCTGTGAATACATAATTCTTTTATAACTACAAACTTGTTTTTATTCACCTTGCAAACATCTTTTCTACCAAAGATAATTTTTGGATCTACTGTTATAGTATAACCAGCGACTCAGAAAGTGCGCTGCCCTTCATTAAGCGGGTGATTATTATTATTATTTCTAATTTTGTACCCGCACACCTATTACTTTAGCCTTACGAAATTCGGAAGGAAAGTATCCTGAATTCAGAATATTGTTACAGAAAGACAATAGCCAAGACAAGGCCTTTTTTCCTAAATATTTGATGAATTCTGGATAAATTTCGTCTAAACCTGCTGCCTTTCGAAATTTGGTAGATTTGATTGCAGCCCTCAATTAATCTATATTGAATGGATGTGACACATGTTCTAAAGTAGGAGCTGCTCTCCTGAATATGTGTAAGTTTTTCTTCATATTCCTCATTTTAGATTGGGATATATTGACTGATTCAGATACATTAACTAGAAGAATTCTTCATTGTTATGAAATCAGCAATAGAAAGCTGAGCTCATAATTTTCCATATGATGTACACAACCTACCTTACCTATTCAGAATGTATAAAACGATAACACACTCTTCAGTCAAAAACAAATGTGCGAAGGAACAAGAAACTTCTTTCAGACGTTGCTCTATTTCTCGATTTCCCATCAACAAATTTCGCCCACGCTGTATAACCATTAACCTCGTGTTCAAAAGCTCATAGCTCAACATTGACAGATCTTACAACGCCAATCAAACCTTCCATAAAGATACTGATATCTAACCTCTGATCAACCCATAATAATGTACCAATTCCAACACTTTTAATAAACCTAAATTGTTATTTATTCTTACGACCTGTAATTTTCCACCTAATCATACCTCGGTGCAATCTTCTCCCATACTGTTACTACCAACGGGCACTTCCTAATAGTTGGTACCTATACTCACTACAACGACGTATACCGTTCTATTTTATTAGTGAACCAACGTGCATAGAGCTGTATTAAGGTACTTCAAGCGTACCTTGAAATAATCCTAGACACTTATTTATGGATGGCTTGAATTAATATCGTTCTTACGTAAGCGGAATTCATGCGAAAGAGTCAACAACTGAATTCCAAACCATGTTCGATGACACTTCCTTAAAAAAACACGTGTGAAGATATGGCAATAATTTTATTTTACATGGAAGCCTGTATCTTAATCTACTTTTCAATATAATTTGCGTGAATATTGACGCACTTGTCATAACGTGGCACCAGTTTTTGGATACCCCCCTCATAAAATTCTGCAACCTGACTTGTTAACCACTGTGTCACAAATTTTTTGACTTCGTCTTGCAGACGCTGACCGCCCAGGTGTTTCTTCAAGTGCAGGAACAAATGGTAGTTGCTGGGTGCCAGATCAGGGCTTTTCGTCCACTTTCTGCACAAAATCTTCATTAACGACCGAAGGACGCCCACTCCGTTCTTCATCATGCACATCTGTGCGGTCATCTTTAAATGCTCTCACCCATTTCTTTACCATTCCATCACTCATGATGTTTTGTCCATAAACTTCTCAGATCTCACGATGAATATCGATCGGTTTTACGCCTTTAGCACTAAGAAATCGTATAACAGCCCGTACTTCACAATCAGCGGGACTCACGATTGTCGGAGGCATCTTAAACACTCAGTAAACAACGTATACAATAAAGAATCAGACTGTAATGGCGTCAGTGCGTAGACAAGAGATGTAGGTAACCAGCGCGCATGCGCGGAACGCCGACCGTAGCGCTACGGCGGCGGAATCGAAAAACTTACTTAAAAAACATGCCTCGTAATATGAACTTTAAATATGAGCGTTACTAGGCTTTAAGGGTGACGGCGCTACAATGTTTCGGGACGATATTTTAAATATGCATAATATTATTTCATTCAAAATGTGAAAGATTAACAAACTTTGTTTTCAGACATCTCATTTATGGTAAACTTTACATGGACTTGATCGTTCAAATCAATATAATATATATAATCTGAAACTATCTTGGTATTTAAATATTTATTTTGAATATTTGCATCTCTTGAAGACTTAGTTCCTCGAAAATACTTATGCTTGACTATCAAAACACCAAATGGATTTGATTTTTAGCTCTCACTTTCTTACTACTACCACCTTCACGGTTTGTTACTCTAAGTGGAACATTGAAACGGCTTATATTAAATATTCATAAAAGTGGTGTGAAGATTCAATCGAAGATCTCCATATTGAATACAGCTTGTTACACGATACCTATTTCTACGTGTTTACGTTTTTCAGGTTTGTTGCCGCAAAGAATTGTTGAGAAGTAGGTGGTTTATTTGTCGATTGCACAAATGTAATTCATTTTTAACGAGGAAACACGTCTATATATGCTTCTATATGGGCCTATTTGTTTTGCACTTCAGATGTGGATGTTTCGATTTAACGAAGTAGGGTGCTCTCAATGAATTTGATTCCCACGTTTCTTGTATCCTTCGTTTTAGAAAACTGTTGTCGTTTACTGAGATGAAGCATCGTATGCAGAAAAAAGTTTAAGAGTAGGTACTCTAAGCCAATTAGATATTTCAAGAGAACCTAGTGGATATTGGAGTTGGTGTCCTGAATAATCTTACAACATGTGTTCGATGCTGTTTTCTCCAAGTATCTAATAAGGTTCACATTTCAGGAATGGGTTTTTGATAACAGTCATGCATATTTTGGCATCATTTCATGTCCACTTCATTCAAATATAATGGAAGTAAAATATTCAAGGATTGGATCGAAGGATTTTTCCCAATAACGCATCTGACCAAAAAATTTTAACAATAACACTATCTTGAAAATATAATTTTCAGCTCCTCCTGAAGTATACAGCCGGCACTGCTAAATATGAATATGAAATATGCAATACATTATCGCATTTTCACTGCCAGCTCTCATTGCTTCCACCAGATGTGGGTGCCCGTCTGCGAAACAATAAAAAACTTTCTTTGGCCCGAATTAAAAAATGTAGGATATTTAAATGAATCGTAATTAATATTGAAAATGACTTTTTTAAATATCAAGCTGTAGCCATGTGTTTATGACTTTCCCCCCAGCCAAAATCCCTAGTGAAATGTTTAAAAAAAATGGCATGCCTGAGTTTAACTTCAATAAGTAGAAACCTTTTAATGTAACCATTCTAGAGAGCTTGATCTAGTTCAGAAAACTACTAGAATAGCATGCTATTCGTTCTGACCAAATATCTGTAATTTTAGAATATCGAGCCAAAAAGGATCTCGATCTGTTGGGTTCGATTACCTGATGAAGATTCCTTGGTCCGGTTGTATACTTTCTATCCCCCATAGGAAACGAGCTAGAGTTTTCTTATTTTTATAATAGGTTCAGAATATCTAGGTCAAGGTCTTTATTTGGGGAGATCTGTAGACTAAATCAGCAGTTATGAGCATCTGAAATTCAGTTTCCTCAATAACTCCTGGAATCCATCCCATCAATTTAAAACCAGGAAGGAAGAATAGGTTTGCAAAATGTCGCAGAATTCGTCATGTTAGAAAATTTCTAAATTTCCTAAAACTTTTTACTGAAATACAAGGTACTGATAATAAGCTTGATGACAACTGGGGCAGATACTGTCATAGAAATAAGTCGCCATAATAAGTTATAGAGAATCTGGTCTCCACAGGATTGAATATCCCTCGGACTTCGATGAATGCCTCATAATTTCTCCCAAATTCGAATGTCTACATCAAATTTCCTCTATTATCTATGGCTTTGGTATATTACAAGATACCTACTGATAATAAGTTTGATGCCCACAAGGAATGAAAGGGTCATAGAAATAAGTCGTCTCGATTATGCTGTGGCATTTGCATTTCAGTGACCTTGGGATATTACGACTGATAAAAACTTGGATGCCCACGGAGAAAGATAGGTTCATAGAAATAAGTCGTCCTGATATGCAATGGCATACTCCAACCAGATTTTCTCGAGGAACAACATGCAAGTCATCTCTGAGAGACATAACTTGAAATGCATTGTTTGCCGATCTCAAACAGTGCCGCAACAACTGACAAAAAGATGTTACAACTCAATCATTTATCGGTACGTGATAATACAGCTTGAGAATAAAATCATATTTTTGAGTCATATTCTGTTTCCATCTGTTATCTTAATTAATCGATAGCACCTGCCAAGATCTCAAATAGGTTAAGTTGAGATGAAGAAATTGTCTTTATTAGTTATAATAGATAGATCTGATAATTTCGTTCTTGGTCAATTGAGTTATTAGTATCGAGTATGAATCGCATCATGTTGTTTCTTTAGATTAATTATGGAATTCGTTACTACAAGGTGCAGTGGCGGATTAAGACATTTGTTGTCAGCATAGCCTATTCAAATTTCGGGATGATATATCTATTGTGATTTCATCGTTACTTATGTTATAAACAATATTAATGTTTCTTGCTATATCTTAACTGTGATCTATTAATCACAAATAATTGGATATCGCCTCCCACAATCTTCTTTGTTAACATAACTTTTGAGTTATAACTTCTCCGGCAATGTTCATAGTTCGTAATCATTTAAATGTTTTCCTTCAAGTTCTCTCTGTTTATTATGGTGGTTTAAACATCATCAAGTTCTGTTTTTCTTAGCTTGTAATTGCTGATAAATGCCATCCAGGAAGATCTGCCACCTTTGAAATATGTTTTTGTATTTTGGTACTCAGATGCATGGAATGTTGATTTTAGAAACATTCTATTGGATGTAGCTGAGAGTAGTACTCTGTATATTCACTAGCTGAATCTTCATGTTATACAGGAAGGTTTTATTCATATTCCTCAGACCTAGGGTTCTGTGATAATAACAGATGTTATTTTTAATTTTCGTATTATAATTTATTTTGTATCATTTTAATGAATCTTGCCATCGAGGTACTTACCAAAATTTCATATCTTCCTTCGTAGTGAGTATTTTATTTTCGCGAAATTATTGTCCCGAATGTAGTTTTAATAAAAAAAAAATTATTCAGCTTTCTGAAAGCAATAAAAAGGTTACTCAAAAATGGCTTTGAATTTGGAACTTTAAATTTCAGAAGGATTTACTCATCCAACCACGATTAAAAAATACAAGGAGTTTCAATATCTTCTAGCTAAGTTCAAAAAGGGAATGTTTCTAAACTGTCAAAGTCATAGAAAAATAGTTCTTATCTAACAGTTTAAGGCGCTGTTGTTCACCTCGACGGAGTGCTTATACGAGGCATGTTTTTTAAGGAAGTAGGTACCGTTTTGCTATTCCGCCGCCGTAGCGCTACGGTCGGCGTTCCGCGCATGCGTGCTGGTTACCTACATCTCTTGTCTACGCACTGACGCCATTACAGTCTGATTCTTCATTGTATACGTTGTTTACTGAGTGTTTAAGATGCCTCCGACAATCGTGAGTCCCGCTGATTGTGAAGTACGGGCTGTTATACGATTTCTTAGTGTTAAAGGCGTAAAACCGATCGATATTCATCGTGAAATCGTGAAGTTTAAGGACAAAACATTATGGGTTATGGAATGGTAAGGAAATGGGTGAGAGCATTTAAAGATGGCCGCACAAATGTGCATGATGAAGAACGGAGTGGACCTTCGGTCGTTAATGAAGATTTGGTGCAGAAAGTGGACGAAAAGCCCTGATCTGGCACCCAGCGACTACCATTTGTTCCTTCACTTGAAGAAACATCTGGACGGTCAGCGTCTGCAAGACGAAGTCAAAACATTTGTGACACAGTGGTTAACAAGTCAGGCGGTAGAATTTTATGAGGAGGGTATCCAAAAACTGGTGCCACGTTATGACAAGTGCGTCAATATTCACGGAAGTTATGTTGAAAAGTAGATTAAGATATAATCGAAATAACCGTAACAAGTGGACTTATGCAGATTTAGTCTGCTACCTTTTTTCTCTGAAGAACATAATCTTGTATTTTGCCATGCTATTGGAGAACTCCTGATAAAAATGGGTCTTCCTGAATATTTTCCGAATGATTGGCGCCTATTTATTGGCAGTTGAAAGCGAAATTTTAAATGTGTTCTTCTACATAATGGGAACAAATATGGCTCAATAACAATTGCTCACTCAATGAAAATGAAAAAGCAATATGACACCATAGCTTTGGTTTTGGAAAAAATATAGTATCATGAACACCAATGGGTGATTTGTGTAGACTTAAAAATGATAAACTTTCTCCTTGGACAGCAAAGTGGCCACACCAAGTACCCTTGTACCTCTGGGATAGCAGAGACAAAACGCAACACTGGGTTAGAAAAGAGTGGCCTAGAAGAGAAAACATGGATGTTGGGGGAAAGAATATCATCGATGATCATTTAGTTCCACGAGAGAAAATCATGTTTCCTCCCCTGCATATCAAGCTGGGTCTAATGAAGCAGTTTGTAAAGGCTCTTGATAAGAATGGACCATGCTTTGCATATATAGGGAAAAAAATGCCACAGCTGAGTAAAGAAAAAATTAAAGCCGGAATATATGATGGCCCACAAATAAGACAGCTGATTAAAGACCCTGACTTCATAAATTCAATGATTGAGATTGAACAAAATGTCTGGAATTCATTTGTTTCAGTTGTCCAAAATTTTCTGGGTAAACACAAAGCTGAAAACTATGTTGAATTAGTCGATGAGATGCTGAATAATTTTAGATCCCTTGGGTGTAACATGAGCATTGAGGTGCACTATTTACACAGCCACTTAGACTGTTTTCCAGATAATTTAGGCGACATTAGTGAGGAGCAAGGTGAAAGATAATTCACAAAAATATTGATATCTTAAAAATTCTAGCTGACAGGCAAAAACTAACCGCATATTTGAATTCAGGGCATCAAATTCATATGAAATCACCTCCAAAATCTTCGGCACCAAAACCACTGTTGACCAGTGGAATTAATATAGGCAAATTATGTGGAAATTGGTAATTCTGCAATTCAACAAGGCAGTTTATAATTTATTTCGAGCATTCTTTTCTCAATTGAAATTGTTAAAGTCTGCGAAATCGGTAAATTAAGGTTTTCCCAATAATCTTCCACATTTATGAAAAGGTTTTAATGATATACAGGGTGTAACTAAATGAAATATTTGAATAGGTGATTCCTCATCGAAAAAAAAGGATCTTTCATATAAAGAAACATCATCGGAGCATCCCTTGTTGAGATAAAGCCCCTCAAAGGGAGTACATAAAATTTGTATAACAATTTTTTTCAACAAGCACCAAAAAAGTTACAATATTGAAATTAACCTAATTAGTTTTGTTTTTTACCATTTACTCGTTTAATGCAGGTACTAACTACAGAGTAATAATAAATCCAGTTCGCATACATATATCTGTAGTTGTTCGTAAAATAAATTTTTGCTGCGAACTGGTTTATTATGGGCAAAAAACTCATGGGACATTTTTTGTTTAGAATGGAAAGGGCTATCGATAATAAATTTTTAAATGGTAAACAAATAATAAGACAAAAAGTTACATTGGAAATAAACTTTAGGGGTTGCCTTTCCCACCCTTACAACCATGGGGTAAACCAAATAAACAACTGGATAAGTGTCTTTTTGCTGGTAGGAAACGTTAGGGGCTGTATCTTAACAAGGGATGCTCCAATGGAGTTTCTTTATAGGAAAGATCCTATCTTTTTTCGATGAAGGATCACCTCCTTAAATATTTTACACTTATTTACTTACTCCCTGTATACCCATTTGTTAACTGGATGATACACCTAAATCACTAGAATTTTTAATTTTTTTTTAGGGTGAGGAAATTTTTTGAAGAAGTTTAAGTAATAATAAGGATGTTGTGTTGGAAAACGATGAAAGGATTAAAATCTCACGGAGATCTGATCCCTCGCTGTGGACGCTCACAATTTTTTCGATGTCAGGCAATAACTACGATTTTATTTTATGAACGTAATTAACATTATCCTTTATAATGCGTCCAGTGCAGATACGAATTTAAGCGCGCGAAAATGATTAGATTTACAAACATTCGGTTAATTGCTGAAAAGTATAGTTTCATTCAAATTATGTTTCTCATTTAGTTTGGAAAAATTGATTAATGATGCATTAAAAAAAACTTTTTGACTTGAGAACAGAATTGATTTTTCTCACTTTAAATTGAAAATTATCATGTTGTATTAAAAAGTGTAAAAATACTAAATCTTTAAAAGTAAAATTTCTCATGATGAAGCATAATTTTAAAAATGATTAAATATTTTTTTATTACTATTTAGGCAATCATTCACCTGTCGTCAGTTTGACAGGCTTGTGGAATTACCGGTATAATAGATACCAAATAGAAACAGCCCAAATAACCTTCAAAAATATGCGTCAATAAGTTTTAATTTTTCTAATATAGAAAAAGAAGTCAATTTTCAGAAACAGCCAAAATCATGACAGAAACCCATGTCGAAATGGCCCCAAAATGTACCTGCTGTGGTTGTTCGGAAGCAGATGATGCTGGAAATGCCAAAAATTAGGCACATTTTCACAACAAGAGAGCACCACCGTGTATGACGAGCCATATTTGCAGAGTTCCGACGGAGGACTGCCGATCTGAAGAACAATCGTGCTGTAGGTCCGTCGGCCGACCAGGTGACACGCGCTGAAGAAATAACGTACGGGTTAGACCCGGTGAATCAGATTTTCGACCCGCTATTCGGAGACGAATATTTAATTAGGAATGTGCGGGATTTTATTTTCTTACAGTTTTCTTCATCCGATTGCCCTGCCGGATTATATCTATAGGGTTTTCGATATAAGATGTTGAAATTTACCAGAGACGGCTCGTCAGGGTAGCCCGGCCGACCCAAACGCAACCGAAAAGAGAAGGTGAAATATTTCTTTAATCGAAACTCATTTGAAAAATTAATAGCAATATTTAAATCTCTAGAAATTCCCTTAGTATCTTTTCCTCTGCCCTCTATATATCTCATATTGCACACAACACATCGAAGTACACATTATTTCGGTCAAACACCTCAAATAATTTTTATTCCCGCATCTGTCCTTATACGTATTAACGCAGCTCAGCCAGCCGAGCCACAGCTTTCAGTTTATGATTTCATCTAACACATACGTCGCTCGAAGTTCCTATTATGGAACTCTACAATACCTCGACTGTGATACTCAAATCAAATCAAATCATTTATTTCGCAAGGTATTACAACAACAAATGGTAATAACCTAATAGTCAATGTATAAAAAAATAAAATTTGCAAATATAATATATATACATATACATTTCTACACACACATATATAGGAACAAAGATCACATAAATGTAGCGCGTATAGGCAAATACAAAAATAGACGACATTAAGAAATCATTCAATTTAGAAACTCATCAAAACTATAAATGGACTTTTCCACTAAAAATTCATAGAGAGAACTCTTAAAATTCCTGGCACTCTTAACACGGTCCGGTAGACGATTATAGAATTTAATTCCCCAGTAGTTGAAACCCTTCCTGGTAAGATCTAATTTCTGGTACGGTACATCCAATTCATCTCGATTTCGTGTAGAATACGAGTTTAAATGACAATTACCCCGAGTACGATATTCACATTTACTCTCGTGCACATACGTACTGCAGGTGTAAATAATCTCCGAATAAAATGTGAGTATTTTGAATCTTTTGAAATAATGCAGGAGGTTCGATTCCCAATACCTGCCATAATCCTTATTGCCCTTTTTGTTTCAAGAAGATCTCGCCACAATGCGGACTGTCGCCCCAAATTATTACCCCGTAAGACATCCTACTTGCGAGGTCGGCCGAGAACCTTAGGCCGTCCCTATGTGAAACGGCAGGCGGGTGAAATTGTTTATTATTATCGATGTTTATTGCAAATATCAAATTAAAAATTGTTATGTATTTAAAATTTTGTCACGTATCCTGTTAATAATTGAAATTTTCACCCTCAAATCTCAAATGACTATTATCATAAGTACTTGAATAATATTTCAATTTCAGAAAAAGTGTATTCGTACTGTATGGAATAAATTTTGTGATTTTCTGACCACAAAAATTCTTTCTTAGTAACTGTAAATAGCAAAACAGCAACCCACGACTTGTTTATTTTTCAAAGACTAGGTCGGCCAAGATACCCTTTGGGAGGGGGTATATGAGAATTGCATCGCTTGTGTTTACACTATGATTATCAGAGTTCAGTTCACTAGGTCAGTAGTTTGGAGTAAGGTGTTAGGGTGTAGGGCTTAGGGTTGTACGAGTTTTCGTTCGTTTTCGGTTACAAGTTGAATGTGAGTGATCCAGAAGGCAAGTGTAAGAGAGGTAGTATCAAATTGCTGTAATTTGATTGGTTTTTTAGTAGAGAACAGGTTTTCCATTATTAGAATAATTCTAATTGACAGCGTTCACAACATGATGAATATGATTTTAATTTTACTAAGTTTTAAGATGAAAGTTGGACGGTTATACATTTTAGATTCGATTGTCACTGTATTTGTAACATGTAAACTTGAAAAAGGCTCAATGTACGCCGAAACATATGTAGTAAAGTATTAATAAAAAAATATGAAATCCTAAGTTCAATCCAATGCTCTAATCTCAAGAAGATTGCCTCTAAATTATATATATATATATATATATAAATGAATGAATATATTTTCTTGGGATTGTGGTCACTAGTTCATTGAAACACGGTTTTCTATTAACCAAGCTTTCGGAACTTTATTGGTTCCTTCTTCAGGGCTAAAATACATACATTGTTTAATGGTACAGACATTGTGTAAAACTTACAGATAGAATTAGTGTTTACAAAGGTTCATCTTCACAATTTTGAATAAATTCATTGGCATTTGTCAAAATTTGATCTTTGATATCTGGATGTAAAATATTATTATTATTGTGATCATTCCACATAGAATTTGATTTGTTCAAAGAATATTATTGTTATTTTTTTAAAATAGTAATTTATTGAAAAGGATTCAATGAAAATAGGAAAATGCGAAAAGGTAAAATTTGATTTATGGTAGATTTGACTGTAATTTTATAGTTAATAGAATATGGGAGTAAATAACACTTAAATTTTCTATATCTTTCCTTTTGTTCATTGAATTATTTTCTAGATAAATTTCAACCATCTCTAAGAAATTTCTTTTGTGACTTTTTTTCGTTATTAAGAATTTTGATGTTATTAAAATCAATATCATGTGAAGTTGTTGAAAAATGTTCCGAGAGAGCGCATGATTTTTTATTTAATCTACAGTCACTTTTATGTCTATTTATTCTTTCTTGTAAAACGGTTGAAGTTTGACCTATATAATTTAGATTACAACTTGAGCAATTTATTTTATATATCACATCTGATTTTTTTGTTATAGAATCTCGATCTTTTAGTTTTGAAAAAATTTTATTAATGCTGATAACATTTTTGTCAGAAATTCTAATAGAAAAATTGTTGGAAAAAATCTTTTTTAATTTTGGTGTTATTTCAGGGAAAAAGGTAGAGGGAAATAAAATGAAGGTACAGTTCGATGTTATCATCGATGTTAAACATCGACGAAAACCTATCGATGTCCCATCCCTATTTTAGGGTGAGAAAATTTTTCGAAGAAGTTTAAGTAATGAGGATGTTGTGTTGGAAAACGATGAAAGGATTAAAATCTCGATTTTATTTTATGAACGTAATTAACATTATCCTTTATAATGCGTCCAGTGCAGATACGAATTTAAGCGCGCGAAAATGATTAGATTTACAAACATTCGGTTAATTGCTGAAAAGTATAGTTTCATTCAAATTATGTTTCTCATTTAGTTTGGAAAAATTGATTAATGATGCATTGAAAAAAGCTTTTTGAATTGAGAACAGAATTGATTTTTCTCACTTTAAATTGAAAATTTTCATGTTGTATTAAAAAGTGTATAAATACTAAATCTTTAAAAGTAAAATTTCTCATGATGAAGCATTATTTTAAAAATGATTAAATCTTTTTCTATTACGTTTTAGGCAATCATTCACCTGCCGTCAATTTGACAGGGGTGTGGAATTACCAGTATCATAGATACCAAATAGAAACAGCCCAAATAACCTTCAAAAATATGTGTCAATAAGTTTTAATTTTTCTAATGTGGAAAAAGAAGTCAATTTTGAGAAACAGCCAAAATCATGACAGAAACCCATGTCGAAATGGCCCCAAAATGTACCTGCTGTGGTTGTTCGGAAGCAGATGATGCTGGAAATGCCAAAAATTAGGCACATTTTCACAACAAGAGAGCACCACCGTGTATGACGAGCCATATTTGCAGAGTTCCGACGGAGGACTGCCGATCTGAAGAACAATCGTGCTGTAGGTCCGTCGGCCGACCAGGTGACACGCGCTGAAGAAATAACGTACGGGTTAGACCCGGTGAATCAGATTTTCGACCCGCTATTCGGAGACGAATATTTAATTAGGAATGTGCGGGATTTTATTTTCTTACAGTTTTCTTCATCTGATTGCCCTGCCGGATTATATCTATAGGGTTTTCGATATTAGATGTTGAAATTTACCAGAGACGGCTCGTCAGGGTAGCCCGGCCGACCCAAACGCAACCGAACAAGAGAAGGTTAAAATAAATATTTTTTTAATCGGAACTTATTTGAAAAATTAATAGCAATATTTAAATCTCGAGAAATTCCAATAGTATCTTTACCTCTGTCCTCTACAGGGTGAACCACGACGAACTGCATCGATCGATATCTCAGAAACTGAATGTAGGAAAAATTTGAAATTTTGGGAACTTGCCAGATGTCTTGGGACCTATAGGGCTAAAATATTTTCATCTATTGGGCACTTCCGGTTATACCGGAAATAGACCCTAAGTCGATTATTTTAAATGGGATACCCTACATATTATTACATTTTTGGATTCTACTTAACATTCTAGGCAGATTTTATGTATCATGTCCTATCCCTAAGTCTGAGCGTTTTTGACATATTCTGGTTTTTATGTCAAAAATTACGATTACAAGCCCTAATTCAATTATCAATTGTTCCTATAAGGAAGCTCTTTTTACTTACTTTGGGTTAGATGTCTTGTTGAAAAGGACCTACTTCAATAGATTTTGTATAATACTTGGACAAATAATCATACAGTGTTCAAAAAAAAAAAAAGATCTAGAATGAGATTGAGAAAACTGACAAAACTCGATTTTTTCAAATGGAAACACCCCATTTTTATTGTTTTGTAGCATTAATCATAAAAAATGAAGGTAACTTTGTGTGAGGTTATACCTGAAATTTGAAGTTTTCGAAATATTGCCAATTTAATATTTTTCTATGGCGGTTTTGCATTTAATGTGTAAACAATTAGATCCAGGATAGCCACGTTTATATTTGACATTTCAAATCATCGTAATGCCAGCCCGGTTAAATTATACAAACAAGGATTATTTAAACTTATTTATTATTTATGGACAATGTGAAAAAGTTATTTCAAGAACCTGTGATACATTTGCTACCCGATATCCTCATAAACAAAAACCATCACCAAATACCGTTAAACGAATTATAGAAAACTTCAAGAATTTTGGATCCGTAAAGGCAAAAATGTACAAAAAGAAACCAGTTGTTGACAATGAAAATATTGAAATAGCAATTTTGGGATATTTTGAAGCATATCCAACAAAATCTTCAAGGCAAGTTGCATTAGAATCAGGATTATCTCAATCGTCAGTTCTAAGAATTTTACATAAACACAAATATCATACCTATGCAATTTCATTAGTGCAGCATTTGAATGAATTTAATTTTCCAAGAAGCATGAAATTCTGTGAATTCATAATACTTCGTTCACAAGAAGATTTTTCTTTTTTGGATAATATCATTTGGACCGACGAAGCCAAATTTACAAAGAATGGTGTTTTTAATCAACGTAATTGCCATCATTGGAGTGATAGAAATGTACACCCATTTAGGGAACACAATTTTCAAGAATCCTGGCTGGTACGGCCTTTGGTTAATTATTGAGAGCAATTTATACTTACAAAGGCCTATATGCTATCTATGCTAATTTTAGTGGACTGTAAATGAAAACAAACAAAAATGTTTAACTTACTATTAAGTTTGGGGTCAAGCTAGTTCCAGGTGCGTTATTTCCAAATTCACCTTCGATTAAAGGAAGTTAATTAGGAAGGGTGAAGGTAAAATAAGGAAAAAATAAGATGAATTTTAAACCTGGAAAGCACTCCCACTGCGGCTTGGGATGCAGATGGTAATCCCGCCCTTCCTTGGTTGGAATAGAAATGAGGGTTGAACTATGATGCGAGTTGTACTATAATTGTGATGCACTAACACTAAGATGCACACTAAATACTGCGGTTTTACTATGCTAAATTTTTCTAAAGCGGGTGAAAAGCGAAAATGTAAAAAACTATCGAAATTCTACAACACGGGGGTGTCGAATTCTAAAACTGAACTAACTGGAAACGCGAAGAAGGCGAACTTAAAACATGTGGTGTCATATGTGAGATATGAATGGATACAAACAATAATAAACAAATAAATATTGAGGAAATTCCGAAAACGCCCTAACACTGGCAATTTAACGTTTATTGTGCAGTAAGAAATGACGGCATTGTTTGCTTACAATTTTATCAAGAGAACTTGAATGGTAAGTTAGGTCTTTTTGAATAGTTCTAATATAAAACACATATTTCAACTTATAGGAGACCGATACCTCAACATCTTGCGGAATTTTGAAGTTGACTATTTAGACAACTTGCCCCTGGCTGAACTTCGAAAACTTTTCTACCAACATGATGGAGCACCTCCACATAATGCCCATTTGGTCAATAATTATCTGGAAAACTTATTTTACTATCAATGGATAGCCAACAATGGACCAAATCTTTGGCCACCTCGCTCCCCGGACCTATCAGTGCTCGATTTTTATGTATGAGGAAGAGTGAAAAATAACGTGTATATAAATAACGTGGCAATATTTCGAAAACTTCTAATTTTAGGTATAGATAACCTCATACAAAATTACCTTCATTTTTGATGATTAATGCTACAAAATAATATAAATGGGGGATTTCCATTTGAAAAAATTGAGTTTTATCAGTTTTTTTTTCCTGTGGAATGGCTTTCAGTTCTGGATTCTGCAGTATATCTATCCACATATGAAATCTGACCAATTCTGTTTTAAAATTTGGGAAACGATGTCATCGGAGAGTGTTAATTTTGCAACCAGGTACTGCACATTTAGTAAGACCCATATTTGATGATAACTACTTATTGAAAATACTTTAACTCACGTCAAAAACTTAGCTCAACTTATTATTATAAAAATTATAATTTCTAGAGTTTTTTAACCAAACAATTCAAGACGGTAAAAACATAATAAACAGTTAAATATGTGGTTATGAGATTGCGGTTTTCTTCAGAAATAGCGACTGACCTGACAAAAATTGATAGCGTTTGGTCGCTCGAACTAAAAGGGCCGTGACCAGTACGTTCTATAAAGTTGACGGTCTAGAGAGATACTTTATCCATGGCTCTGATTTATTTATATATCGGGTTTTCCAATTGGGACTTGCCAACTTTGAATTTAATTTGTGAACGCCTCCTTTGGCAATCATCGAACTGTCAACTTCAATTCATTTAGTAAAGTGAACATTACACGAACGAATAAGGTTTGCAACTTTATGAGCCTTAACTCCAATTTTTGGTCGTAATTCGCGCTCTAGTAGATTGGCAATAACAAGTTTGATGCAAAAATTTGAGTCTACATGTTGTTGGATGTTGTGCCAGTGAGACAGAAGACCGGTCGCAGTAACGAAAACATCGCTGCCGTTCGACGACCCAAATCAGTCAATTCCACGACGTTCTCAAGAATAAGGCATCCGTCAGACCACTCTATGGCGAATTTTGCCATTTTGATCTTGGTTTACACCCATACAAGATCAAACTGACTCAAGAATCGAAGCCATTGGGCTATTTGAATGAATCATACAAGCGCCATCTCTGAAGTTACAGTAATTATGCACATCTACTGTCAGATCCAACTTTCAGAGAATTTCATTTCCCAGATAATTGAAAATCTCATTACTTCATTTAATGGATTTGGTCAGTGTGATTCTTCTGAATATTGTATGGTTCTCGAAAGGTTCTTTTCTGCCTTTTTTCAGAGCTATTGACCTTGATATCGTCGAAAGACGTTTGACGAATAATAGTAATAAATAATTGAGGGCAGAAAGAATTCAGATTGCCATCTAATTAAAATTTTTCTAATTATTCACAAATGAAAAGTTCAATGAAACTATGTACTTGATTTTTGTTTAAATTAATAAGTATATACATAACAATCATGAAAATACTATATCATTAATTTTCAAGATACACACGTCCTATTAATTTATGAATGAAGACGATGGGAGAGGTGAAGCAGAAAGAATTATAACTTGACCAGGGATATAAACCATTCTTCCGCAATGCCTTTGACGGCAGGTAGGCGTAGATATTACGTTGGGCAAGCAAACTATACGCAAAGCGGTTCGACCTGGTCCATGTGTGACTGATAACAGACATACTCGCGGTACCTGCCGGTTATAGTACTTCGTGAGGGCCCATTTATGAGTCTGAATTCCCACCGAGGTACGGAAGTACCTCCTCACTTTTGTTGGCTTTATGTTCTACATTTAAGTACCAAAACCCAGACGCTATATAATAGATCGTTCAATTTTTCATAAACAGACTTTCATTTGAATGAGGATGATCATGAAAAGGTGAAACACAATCAGTTGAATCCTACTAATGTAATGAACGCCTCTTTCCAACGTCCCAGTAGAAGAGCGGCTTTCCACCGACGAAGAGGTGTTCAAAAGAAAAATTTTAATTTTGAAAATTTTGTGTATTTAGAGTTTCTCCTGACGGGAGAAATCTTCAGGGTTCGGCTCGTCGCTAGAAAAGACGAGTCTTCAGTTCTGTAAGACTAGGGAACTCAATAAAATTCCTGAATAACAAAAACTAATTTATTGGAAGCACACAAAAGAGCAAATTGACAATTTTAGCAAACACAAAAAAATAATTAAAATAATCTCTGACAAAATATTTTTGGAGGTTTCGGACTATGGACTTTTGACTGCTTATAAATTTTATATCTGAGCTTTTTCCTTGGACTTCTTACACCGAACTTCACTAGCGAAATTTCGAACTCACTCAATTACAACACGATTACTATTTTTCTAGAATTTAACAGACTGATTTCTTCTAAACTTTTGAGTGTTTTCCTGGTTACGGATCACGTTAAACTGCCTTTCCATTCCCTAATTTTTCCTAATATCCCTTTGTTCGTGGGCGTTATCGAACATAATCCGGAATTCCCTAATTTCTCTTAATTGGCGCTTCTTTTCGATAGTTCGAAATTTACCCCAACTACTTCGAAATCTAATGTTTCATTGGCTTTAGTCAATTGAGTCGCTCGATACAAACCTCTGATTGGTCCACTGATTTAATTTTAGTTTTTTACTACAGATCCACCTTTTTCCCATCGTTAAATTAATCTAAGCTCTTAAGGTCGTGAGGATCACGTAAATGTATCATATGTCGAACTCCCCTAGCTAATTCTCAAATATAGTTACGTCGTACATCCATCAAGATTTCCATGTAGCAGATCAATAAATTTTGTTTTAAATCTTAGGTTTTATTATTATTGCGGTGATATTTTTGAGAGGTTTATTGCTGTCTGGAATGTCTGGGAATTTCGATTTGATATGGTATTTTGCTTATCAAGACCCATTATCCAGCATCGCTAGACATATCATATTACACTAAAGCGTTTTAACTTTCGTGATCCTGTCGATTGAAAATAAAAATAAATATAATATATAATTTTGTATCAAAATATTGGTCTGAAAAATATGTCAGTTCAGACGGCCTAGGATCGCATATCTAAAAAAAATTAAATAAAGCTCAGACGACAAGTAGCTCGGCATGCATACAAACATACCGACAGACAGACATACTGCGAACAACTGCGTCTTGTCGGAAAGGGAAATGCTCGTATAATCAAATAAATGTTCATCGCGAACTACTGATCAAAATAAAATAATCAAAATTGCTTCTTGACTTTTCAGGCTACTGACCAAAATAATCCCAGATTTCTTACAACATATTGCCACGGGTTATTTTTAATTTTTCATTCAATAATCATCATTTTCATTAATGACCTGCCTGATTACTTAAGGTCCGAATTAGTCGTGATTTTTACAGATGACTTTTCTATGGCTGCATCTGCTTCGAATGCCTCCCAGTTTGTGAATACCTGTCAATATCTTATTGTGAGTTTAAGTGCTTAGTGTCAGAAAAAAGCATTATTGCTTAATTTAGAGAAAACCAAGATAACTTCTGTCTGCAACAAAGCAATTGAAGGAGAGCCATTAACCATCACCTGTTCTGGCTGGTCAATTAAGTCAAACTAACCTATTAAGTTTTTGAGTATCTACGAGGCATGTTTTTTAAGTAAGTACCTTTTTGCAATTCCGCCGCCGTAGCGCTATGGTCGGCGTTCCGCGCATGTGCGCTGGTTACCTACAACTCTTGTCTGCGCACTGACACCATTACAGTCTGATTCTTCATTGTGTACGTTGTTTACTGAGTTTTTAAGATGACTCCGACAATCGTCAGTTCCGCTGATTGTGAAGTACGGGCTGTTATACGATTTCTTAGTGCTAAAGGCGTGAAACCGATCGATATTCATCGTGAGATCTGTGAAGTTTACGGACAAAACATTATGAGTGATGAAATGTTCAAATGTACATGATGAAGAACGGAGTGGGCGTCCTTCGGTCGTTGATGAAGATTTGGTGCAGAAAGTGGACGAAAAGCCCTGATCTGGCACCCAGCGACTACCGTTTGTTCCTGCACTTGAAGAAACACCTGGGCGGTCAGCGTCTGCAAGACGAAGTCAAGAAACACCTGGGCGGTCGGCGCCTGCAAGGCAATAATGAAGTCAAAACTTTTGTGACACAGTGGTTAACAAGTCAGGCGGCAGAATTTTATGAGGAGGGTATCCAAAAACAGGTGCCACGTTATGACAAGTGCGTCAATATTCACGGAAATAATGTTGAAAAGTAGATTAAGATACAGGCTTTCATGTAAAAATAAAATTATTGCGATATCTTTACACGTCTTTTTTTAATTCCAAAACGGTACTAACTTAAAAAAAAACATGCCTCGTACATTGATGAACACCTCAGATGGAGCCATATAGACATCTTATGTGAAAAACTGAACTCGCCATTTAATGCCATCGGGTGAAACATTGGATTCCAACTGAATATCTATTGAACTTATATTATTGATTCATCGGAAATCAATAGAGTCTTTGTTTCCCAAAAGAGAATGCTGCGGATGATTTATGGTGTAAATTCAAGATCCTCTTGCAAACCTATTTTTATTTCCCATGATAATCTGACTGTTTCTTGTACCTACATTTATAAGTCACTGATTATGATCAGAAGGAATTTTCAGAATTTGGAAAAGTTATCTAGTTATCACTCATACTATACACGGAATAAAAGAGTTCTATCACTTCCTAAACATAAAACAACAAAATATGAGCACACACCCACTGATCAGGGCATAAAAATTTATAATAAGTCACCAGACTTTTCAAATGTTGAAGTTTTGTCCATTTTAAGAATGCTATTAGATCTTTGTTGAGTCGTAAGGCTTATTATAGTTTAAGTGAATAAATGTATGATCAGCAACTTGATACAATGTAATATTTAAATGTATATTCTTCTCTTTTGCAATGATTTTATGTTATATTATTCACTACATTTTTTTATGTGTTCTTTTTCTGACTTGTCCTATACATTGTTATATTTCTAAAGAAATTAATAAATGCTTACTTACTTACATCATTATAGAATGGTGACTCGTTAATCAGTGTCTTGGATGGTTTGAAACAGTTGATCTGAATCAATATAACCATGGTCTTCTTATCAAACCTAAAATTTTTCCTGTCTTCTTTAAAGATTCTGATGATATTTTCAACCCAAACACAAGAATGCGAGATTTCTTTGCTTCTAATAATAATTAAAAACAAAGAATCTCAGCTAATAATTAAAGTATCATAGTCTTGATCTAACCAATCTTCATTTATGAATTTATAATTTAACGCATTTAACAATGTTTGACTTTGAATGATATTCCCATTGGATTCCATTGTCAAGAAAAGCACCGCAACAAACAATTAACATCATGAACGAAAAATCAATTAAAAATTCTTAATAAGCACACAATAGGTGATAACGGGTATTTGATATAAAAATACTGGGATGTGTTGGCGGTACATCATAGAGTTAATAATTTAATAGTATAAACGGTGAATGAGATAATGACTCGTATACATACGAGGTGAGCTCAAAAATTATCCCGTATTATGTTTTTTATGGTTCTTTGTCCATAAATATACAGGGTGAGTCTTTGACCACTGCGTTTATTTTAACCATGGATGACGTCAAAAGATATAGGGGTTGAAATTTCATGAGAAAATTGCATTTTCACCTGTAATATTACATATATTATATATATTATAATATATTATTATAACTAAGTATTTGAAATTAAGTGGTGTTTTCATGGCACTTGTAGTGTTTTTTATTGAAAAATCGACATTTTGAGCTTCAAAATAACCATGACTGTAGTTTCCTTCCTTCAATCCACTGACATAGAAATCTTTAATCAAGATGTCGAACAAACAAAGCGTATTGCGAAGGAGCTCAATCTTGCTGAAACTCAATCTTTTAGGCGGCACGATTAATCGAATGAGTCTTTAAATCGCGGAAATTTCAAAGAATTGGTAGTTCTTGTTAGTAAATTTGACACGAATTTAAAAACCTTTTTAGAAAATGACACCAACAGTAAATCGGTATTTTCTGGTACATCTAAAACCATTCAAAATGAATTAATTGATTCGGTTGCTTTTGTTGTGAATAAACAAATCGAGGACGAAATTTCACAATCATTGTTTTTTTCTTGGCAAGTTGACGAAACTACTGACATAAGCTGTCATTCCCAGTTATCAGTCATTTTTCGTTATGTAATAGATGACCAACTTGTTGAGCGCTTCATGGGATTTTATGATGTTAGTTCTGGGCGTTCTGCTGATGAGCTATTTCAATTTTTATCTTCAAAATTCGGAAAATTTGACAACTGCTTCCACAGAAAGAAGTTTCTCCGCGTTGAAAAGGATTAAAAATTATATTAGGAATACAACTGGACAGGCGCGGCTGAGTAATATGGCTAAAATCTCTATCGAAAAAGGATTCATAAAATCACAGGACGAAAATATTATATAGGTTATAGTTCATTTCCCTGATCAGAAAAATCGTAGAATTTCATTGATTTACAAGAAATTTTAATATTGAGAACTCAATTTAGAATAATTTTCATTTATAACTTTCAGAATAAATCCTATTTTACAATGCCTTTTAAATTTTTTTATTCAGTGTTAATTTTTTTCAGAGTTTATTTTATTTATTTAGAGTTTATTTTCATTTCTTGAAAATTTCAACTTGATCTGATCCGATTTCATTCCCATCCCACACGTGGCAGGAATGCTCTACACCTCCACGTTGGTTCTTGCTGTACAGCTGCATAATAATGGTTTTCATATTTTTGAGCAATTTTGTATATCGAAAAATAAGCTCATAATATATTGGGACAATTAAATTAATGGCTTTTTTTGCTGAATAAAATAAAGTAATATGTATATAAATAATTTGAGGATTCATCGAAAATTACGAGCATTAGTGAAGAAATTTTTTTTAATATATTTATTATGCAACTAACGAAGTAGAGTTCATTATATAAACTTTGTTCGCCACGTAAACCCTATATATATATATTACATTATTAAATTTTTTTGTGCCTCATCATACTATATTGTCACGAGCCGCCACTGCTGATTGAGTGAGTGGCCTATAATTCTTTAAAAGAAATCGTCTAAGAGTGATATACCGAAATCGAACAATGTTAAATGAATAGATTAGTTATAACCACAGTAACATGTTTCGAACTTCTGAACGGAAAAAACTCAATACTGATTGTATTCTCAGAATATCAATTAAAAATAAATCAGAGTGACCTAATATACAGTTAGTGCTTCCGGAATCGTTATTGGTTTTACTTCTGAAATTTTCACACTCGGTTTGAAAATGGAGTTGAATGATCAACCCTTTTTTATTCCAGATGGAAAAATTTAATGTCCCAACCTAATGGATGAAAAATTACTGCGCCACCATTGTAATGAAAATGTAGACAGTAATTGGCGGATGACTATTTGCTCTTTCCTGGATCTTAATGATATAATTTACTGATTCTTCATCTGCTCTTCATGGAAATGCATTGTGTTCTTGGGAAGAATTTAGTTTTCATGTAGACTAATTAGTGTTTAATCTATGTAGTTTTTGCTCTTTTCGAAATAACACCCGTATATTATAAATAAGGCCTGTAGATTATGTCTATGTAATGCGAAATCTACAATGAGTACAAAATTTCAGGTCTTATTGAGAAGAATTGGATTTGTTCTTTGCTAGTATATTCGGTTGAAGTAATGCAATGTTTCGTTTTGTACTGTATTCGTAGATATTCATAGATTAACTGAATAAAATAGATGATAGTACATTATGCGCTACAAATTTTCAAATGAAACAAAAACAAACTTGTATTAGAAATACTGAAAGCACTATATAGTCCCAAGAACAATTTTAATTTTAACTAGATGGAAATAATAGATACAGGAGCTAAAACAAAAACTGAGAATAACTTGAAATATTACATATAAAGCAGAACGACCTCTATTAACGACATAACATATCGTACAATAAAAACCTCAGCAACTTCTATTCAACTAATTAACACTAGCTAACTAAATAACAAAGCGTGCGCTACATGAGCGGATAAATCTGGAGTAAAAAGAGCGGCAATTAATTCGACAATATTTCTTGTAATGATTGAATTAATAGTGGGTATAAAATTTCTAGTCAGATTGTACTAAATTATTATTATTATTATTATTATTATTATTACAATTTGAGACGAGTTGAGAAATAAAATTTAAATAAATTAAAAAAAAAATTTTTTTAATGGGTGATGTTACAAAGAAGCGTTATAAAACTATTTGGTGGATACGCTGAATTATTATTTCGAATTCAATTGACAAGTAAGTTCGAACAGATATCTTCTATCGTTTTCAAAGTGAAATTAGCTTGTACAAAAGCTGGTGATTTCAGAAAATTTTTTAACATCCATAAATGTCTGTCTATCCGACAGTTTTTCTCTTTAAACATTGCTAGTTCTAAAGAATTAGTATGGTATTGGGTAATAGTTCTTTGTTCTTAGATCTGTAGTCCCCAACTCAAGATTGGTGATTATTCTTCACGATTCCACAGTAAGCTCTCTGAAATTAACATTTTCTTCTAGAGGATGTTGAAAAATTCAACATCAAAATAAAACAGCAAATGTAGATGGTATTGTGAATAACAAACTCCATAATGCACTTGGACGACATCTATATTTTATTAGATTAAGGAAGGAGAAATCTTGATGTCATAGCCCATATGAGTACGAAAACATCGCCTAGGTGGAGCCATATATACGTATATATATATATTATACCGATCACACACGCTGCAGTCTTCCGTAGATGAGACCATACACTACCTATAGATAGGCAACTATGGCATGAATTTTGGTCCCAGCTTCGAGAGCTCAACTTACAGCGCCATCTTTAGTCATCGCCTAGTTGATTACAGATTCCATTCGCACAACGTTCCGTCTCGTGGCGCCCTCTAGTGCATTTTATATGAGTTATCATAGGATTCCACGCAACCGCAGGTTGAATCCCATATTTTTATTGGATTTGAAAACAAATAAATTTGAAATGACCATAATTCTTTTAATCAGCTGAAGATTGTCACAATTTCAATAAAAAAATATCATTTGATCAGAAAATTAGGACAATTTGCAGCAGATTAAAAGAATTATGGTCATTTCAAATATATCTGCCCTTCAAATCAAAAACATACTAATCTTTAGAGGATGAAAGGAAATAAACAAAAAAGAAACTTCAGAAATATATATATATAATGCAGTAAAGAATCAATTTACAATAATTTCAATATCGAGGGAAAGAATAAACGAACCAACAATAATTATGCAACAATTACTCATAAAGTTATGAAAATACATTAAAAGAATAAATTAGAATATTAGTGGCAAATATATCAATTTGAGCATGAAATGCATTAAGTTTTATACTTTTATGAGAGCAACAATTTCTAAAAGTCTATTTTCTTTTTCTTTTGGATACTTTTTCGAATGCCATCTTCATTATTGGATCATAAGATCTAATTCTTTTTTCTCCCGATAAAATTTTATGAATACTTCTGTCATGAAAGTACAGAATTAATTTCATGGCAAAATCAATAAACTTATTAACTGAAATTCCATAAATTTGGCGTTTCAACGGTAAATCTCACATATCCGTTGAAGTATATATTTATTATATATTTATCTTCTGCTAAACGATTTTTATGAAACCAACTATCAGTGGAATACCCAAAACTATAATCAATGACCATGAGCAGTTCACTTATATATAAATACCTTGTAGCCTCAAAGTTTCTTCAGGAGTTCTGGATGGTAGAAAAAATATGTCATCATTATGAGGGCGGCTTACATAATCTGAAAGATTATTGAAATTACAAAAATGATAATCATAGGGAGTAGATTTATTACTTGGCATATGAAGTGTTGGTAGAACAAATCTTTTTAGCTTTCCATGTGGGTCTATACAATCCATATGAAAATGCTTTATGCAAATAACGTTTTTGGATGAATGAAGACATGGATTTCCGATTCTGTCCAACCGAACATTTCTAACACCCTCAACTTGTGTAATGGTAAACCTAGAAAGAAAACAGTGTTAGAAACTGTCCCAAATTTTTACTAATCAGAAATTACTACAGAAAATATTAATTCACAGTACATAAGTTAATCCAAATGTCTGTGACTTTCGAATTTTTGGGCAATATGGAATCGTTTTGTTTGGACCTACATGAATAACCGTGGTCAAAATCGACATTAACTCTCGAACACTGTCAGAATAGGTTTGAGGTATAAAACGGATAAGTTCGTTAGTCAAATCGGCCGAATAGGTTCTAAAAAAAAAAAACCACTGTTCAAATAAAAATTTTTTATGGTGCAGTTTTATCAGACGTATACAAAAATACCACTCTCGACTTCGACAAGCTAATAGTTCTGGAGATATGATTATTAAAAAAAATTTTTTCATTTACTCAAGAGAAAAAATAGAAATGTCATGAAGTCCGAGCTTTGTCATTGAAAGATTTGCCATCACAGATCGATATTCGTTTGACATTTTCATAGAATTCATAGAGGTAGAATTCGATGTCGATGACGTTGTCAAAATTCAGAAAAGCACAGACGTAATATTAATCAAAATTTTTTTATCATAGAGAAAGAATTTGATGGCGTTGTATCAAAAACTCAGAAAAGTAATGACGTAAGTTTTTAGGAGAAGCATAGAACAAAATTTGGTGCAAATTATGAGTAGTTATTTTCAAATTGAGATAAAGGTTTGTTTATTCATTAGGCTTTCATATTTGCATCACATTGTCCCATAGTACGGAAAAGGACTATTGTTCACCCGATCAGAGAGCTTATAGATTTGTTAAGGTTTGAATATTTACTCGCAAGTAGCTCAACAAGAGCGCCAAAGCAATCTGACCTCACGTCAGTGCTTTCTAAATTTTTAAACATTGCAACCTCTAAAGAATTATTATTGGGTAATAGTTCTGAGTTTTTATATCTGTTGTCCCCAACTCAAGTTTGGTGATTATTTTTCAGGATTCCACACGAAGCTCTCGAAATTAACATTTTCTTCTAGAGAATGTTGAAAGATTCAACATCAAAATAAAACAGCAAATATATTGTGAATAACAAACTCCATAATGCACGTGGACGACATCTATATTTTATGAGATTAAGGAAGGAGAAATCTTGATTTCATAGCCCATATGAGTACGAAAACATCGCCTAGGTGGAGCCATATATGTATATATATATATATATTATACCGATCACACACGCTGCAGTCTTCCGTAGATGAGACCTTCACAGAGTTACTCTGGTAGTTAGTGTCTTCAGAAAGAACTTTATTTCGATTTTGCCCCTATGAACTGCAGAGGCTTGAAAATTGCCACACACGCTCCGGTCTACCATCGCAACAATGCCAGTTCAGGTTTCACCTCCGGTAGATCTTAGCATGTGTGACTGTTATTTTGCAGTGATTTTTAGTTTCTAGTTTGACTCTCCAGAATATTCTCTTTATTGAATGGTATAAATTAGACAATTTCAGCTCATTGATGGAGCAACTACTAACCAAAATTATTCTGCAAGGAGGATCAGCAAGAGGAGAGCACCCACTTATTTTTTAATTTCAAGAGGCTTCATGTATACCAGCGGCTACATTGCGTTATTAGGTGTTTAATTCAATCTAGTTAATTGGTTCAAAATAATTAACAGGAAGGTTACCAAAATGCTTATTTCGAGGTCTGGAATCCATGGTTTCAACTTATGTGGAAGTCAAAGATGAACCGTGTATATTTAAGCCATAATAATGATGAAATTAAAGCGAAATTCATACTAAGGGCAAACGCAGAAACTGACTTCCCGTCATTGCTCTGCAATTTTTTTACCCATAATTTTCTGGATAAAGTCATTCTCAAATAGGATTAATTCAATGTACGTGCAGATAAGATCGTGAACGAAAGTTACCATTACAACAGATTCACATTCAGTCGACTACCATTTAAACATAATGAGTGAAAGTAAAGTCAGGATGGGTTCCATTCAACTTTCACCTTTACTGCTTATGAATCCAGTTCTAAAAATTGATGACTAAATTGCATCAACAACCTCTGCACGTGTACATAAATTCATATGAAACAGAACTTATATGCCGTTATGTAATATATTTGTTCTGTTTTGTCTACACACATTCTTTATTATCCTCCTACGGCTTGGTATGTCTATATGCGTACTGGTGTTTCAATAAAGTAATTTACGACTTGAATAATTAATTAACACTTAGAAAAGAAAACAATGCATTGGTATCAAATTGTGGTTTCGATGTTGATTGTGAAATTATTTCTGTATTAATTTTTTCCTGAGCCACTTTGGACTCCATTTGCCACTAAATTCTGAAATTATCTATTGAAAAATAACAGAAATTATATTTGGCACCATTTATAAAATAAAAACAAAATTTAAATCTGTTAATTTTGCTGAACAGATATTTTCATTGTTACGAAAAATTAAAAATTGATTCGTTCGTAATCCATATGGAGAAACCTAGAAATTAAATTCAAATCTATACATAAAATTTTATTAAAAAAATCACATTCATTCGAATTTATATGTACAAAAGAGGATAGACTAAAAAGAAGTTAACACTTCAAAGTATAAAGATTATCGAGAGAGGCTAGCAGTAATGACTACTTCAGAAAGAGATAACAAGAATGAAGAAGAATAACAAGAGGAGAAACAATATCACGAATTATACAAACAAAAATAAATAATTAGTTTTTGCCGACTTGATCGATTTGTTGCTGGAGATTGTTGACTACTTCTGAAGGGAATTGGTCTCCCAAAATTTCGAAAAGATTCACTCTTTGGTTTCCGGGAATGCCTTCGTAGGCGCCAATCTCGATACCTTCTTCAACCTAAAAAAAGTTTTATTTTAGTCTATTTTTGCAAGTTGAGGGTATAACAAATGAGTGTAATGCAACTTTTTACACAGGTTTTAAAGCCTGGTGTACTCAACGACATCTCAATAATGAAATAGCAATGTATTGATTGATTGAAAAAAAAGAATGTATGATAAAACAAAATTTCTTCTATAATTTAAACCAATATGGAAAAATAAAATTCATTCATTAACAATAATATTCAGGGGATTCTCTCATCGACGTTTTTATAGAAATACTTATATGATTCATTTAACTATGTGAATATAAGTGAACTGCAACTCTAGTCAAGTGAATAAAATTTTTATAATATCTCAAGGTGTCCATGGACAGATAACCAATATGTTGATTCATCTTTGTGTTAATGAAGGTCATCTGATCAATTGTTTTAAACTTTTTCATTGATAAAATATAATTTCAGAATGGATGGTACTGATAAATTAATTTCAAATTAGTGATTATGTAAGAGATTCCACATAAAAGTAAGAAAAAGCAAAATTCACTCAACATTATACCAATTTGAGAAAGTTGCCCACAGGAAAAAGGAATAAGATGATAAGTGACATATTTCTGCTAAGTGGCTTCGGAGGGTCAAGGCGAATTGGAATAATAATCAAGAATACAGGACTGCAACAGGAGCCAGGTATTTAAATAATCATTCAGTAGAGCATCAAAATGAAGGAAGCATAAATAACCCGTACATTATTCATTACTGCCATTCAACTTTCTGATTGAATTAAAGTTTTCATTGTCTTTGACGATATCGAAGAACAAACATTGACAGAGTATCAAGTTTTAAATGAATTACATCATATTTCTCTGGATTTTCGGTTCATTGACCAATTTTTGAACCTCTATTCTATTTAATACATAAATGAATCAAACGAATGGTTGTCGTTTTAATTTCAATTCAATATAACCGATACTATATTCAAATTATATAACTCTGATTTCATTTAATCGGAGCTTTTTGAAATATAAGATAATAAAACTTCATTTTAATACAAAGAACCCATCAATTCAATCTCAAGTTCACGATCTTCAATACATATATAATACAAAAATGAATCTCTGAATATATTGCTTAGCACAAATCTCGAGAACAGCTAAACCGATTTCAATAGTCCTTATTTCAGAATATTCCTTGAGAGAATGGTTTTTACGTTCAAAAATTGCATGGTAAATATAAAATCAACAATACTTTTTTATACTTCCATACAAAAGATTCGTAATAATACTTAAAATATAATTTGAATTTGAACACCATGAGTAAGTAGAGAGGTCCCGGATAGGCAAAATAATTGAGTGACTTTAGTAAAATATAAATATAGATCAGAATATTCATAGAACATTAGTCAAACAAAATTTGTCTGTTCTATGAAAAATGAAGATGATGTGGTGAACTATCAACCTAAGTTTTTGATCTCAATAGATTTTCCCAGATTGCCGACTCATAATCTTTAATTAAAGGTTCGAACTGTTATTCTGTCATATGTAGAAATATTGAGTATCCGCATTTTTGAAACGAGCAGCGATAAAAAATTACCGAATAACATAATCAAAGCTATCATAATGAGAGGAAACTATAAAGAAGAATACGTTTTGGCACCCAACATCCAAATCATTTCAAATAACTTCCAATTCAGCTTGTTTTCACTATGATTTAAAAAGATATTGAAGGCACTTATTAACTCTATGTGGTATTAATCAAGAAAACCTAAGTTTTTTTCATGATCAATTGTATGTTGCTTGTTTCCCTGTTGTGAAACTATCTGCTCTACTTATTTACGTGTCAGGTAATCGAACAAAATACAGGGTCTTTCACGAGGAAACTCACCCATATTTATACGGGAAACTATTGAACGTATTTTCATGAAATTCAGCACTTATAAGTATTTCACGATGCTGATGAAATCTAAAATATTTTGAAGGCATGAGCACCTCCGGTTTTTCCGGAAATGACGTCAACTTCCGTTTTTCTAATTACAACACCATTTTTTTATTGCAGAAATAGATTCCTTAGAAAATTTCAAGTTATTTTGTTGTAAATTTTTCAGTTTTGGTTGGAAAATTCTCTCTGAGCGGGAAAATTCGAGAAAAAATCGAAAATAGAGCTCTGCTGAAACAAGAATAACTTCGAGGTTTTTGGATGGAAAATTTTCATTTTTGGGAGATGTAAGATTGATGTATCCACTTTTCGAAAGATGTACAGGATTGAAAAATCCACTTTAAAAATCGAAATGAAGAATCAAGTTTTCAAATGAACCCCATTTTTTTATGGCAGATATTGAATCTACGTTAAAAATTATGTGAGTGAAAAACACCTTTCTAAAGTGGATAGGTTATCACACAAAACTGTTTTTCGTCTTGAAAATTTCTTTTCCCTTCACGCCAAAAAGATGAAATTTTCAGGAACTGTTATTTGAACCCTGTAGATTTTTTTTGATGGCAGATATTGAATCATGGCAAACTCTCGCATTTATAAAAGAGAAGATGTCAAAGTTTTGACCGTGCATTTCTAGATTTACAATTTTGCGTCTAAAGTGCGATATTTTCTTAGTTCATCGGGAGGAAGAGATCAAAAAGTGTTTAAAAACCAAATTGAAGTTTCAAAACTATGAATTTAAAAATCTAAACCCTTCACAGATCCGGATATTACGGTTCATTTGGTAATAATTCGAACGCTGTTTTTATTGACTTTCAGGAAAGAGGAAATACGTTCAGTAGTTTCCCGTATAAATATGGGTGAGGTTCCTCGTGAAAGACCCTGTATATCGTGTGCCATTTAGTACTACAATAAACTTTAAACTTTGAATTAAAATAAGTAAAAATGAATTTGAATATAGTGAGTAGATAGCTAAGAAAAAATGTGTAATTGTAATTTTTTTGACATAATGTAACTGTCGACTTATTGAGTTATTTTTCTTTTTATCTTACTTTCCAACGAGGTGTACCGAGAAGCTGAATAAGTATAAAAAATTGCTGACAACTTTTAAAAAATATCTGAACCGTCATCTTTTGTTTTCAACTTTTCCGGGTTAATTTTGTGTATATTTGAATATTGTATTTTATATGTGATTTATGTTTTGTTTTGTTTGTTTAGTTGATAGGTATATTACATATATAATTGAGGTTTTATTTGTAACACTGCCTCTGGGACTAGTTCCTGTTTGTGTTCCAGTGAAAAAAATAAATAAATAAATAAATAAAAGATTATAGTTATTGCCCAAACTATAATTATACATAAGTATTGAGAAATCAAAAAATCGACTATGAAATGGTACGAAGTTCGCCTGGCCTGTTCGATATAGAATGAAACCCATTTTGTTAGTCTTTAAAAAATATTAATTACTACTCGTTTGGTTTATTCAATTCATTATTTCCTGTAAAAATATTGGAATGAACACATTAGATTCAACAAATCAAAGCAAATTGCGTCAAAACTCTTGAGACTTTAGATTTTGGCTACTTCTTTTATTCTTTGGAAATGTTTCTCTAAATGAATTAAATTATTTTTGTTCGAATTATCTTTTGACTCTATAAAAAAAGCCAGAACGATCAGTAGCAAAACTCTTGTGGTAAATGATCCCTTCCACCTGATAATTACAAGCAATAGTCATTGATCTGAGTAATCAATAACAAGGTCGTGATTTGAACTTGAATATTTATAGGAGCTGCCGAGTTATCTGAAGATAATCGAGGTAGAGTAATTATGAAAGTTTAAAACATAGAATTTTCATTACGAAACTCTATAAGCATCCGTATAACCTATGATTATGACCCATAGGATATCCTGTGATTAAAGATTAATGAAGAAAGCCAGTCAAACAAGAAACAAGATTGAAATGCAGCTAAAGAATTTTTTTGAACTCTCAAGTATTAAGGAATTATTTATAAGAATTTGTTTTCCGAACACCTGTAATTTTAAAGCTTTGGAATAGATCTCCTACAGAAATGTAGGAATTAATTTTGGTTGAACTTTGTTGTGATATAATCCAAACACAAACGCACAAAATTTCCTATAACTCTGGGCGGTGTCCATCAAACTTACATTTTTCAGAAATTTAAGTGTTGTTTATTTCTTGGAATTTTCGGAACTCAAATCTAAAATAATTATTTTATTTTCATACGCCACAATTTTTTATTTGTGTGAATAAGTTGTTCGTATCGACTTCAATATCGAGGTCTCAAAAAACTGAAGGTGTGGTTATCAAATTTCCATATATAGGGTGAGTCTGACCACTGCGTTCATTTTAACCGTAGATTCTTGACGTCAACAGAAACATTTTCGTCCTATAACATTCTTCCAAATTTGGCACCGTTCGAAAGATATATGGTGTTTAAATTTCATAAAAAAATTGCATTTTCACCTGTTATATTCAAACGACAATATCAATTGAAATGATCTCTTGTAGAAGGTTTTTGATAACAGTCATGCATATTTTGGCATCAACAGATTTATTCCATTCTTGTGGGATTCTCAGTACTACTGTACAGATTGGTTCAATTGTATGAAAAACAAATATCACTTGAACTGAAGGTCCGTGTACTTCCTAGAATCATTAGTCCTTTTTGCAGATAAAATCATTCGTCATCTTTTTTTCCAAAATTGCACCATTTCTGAGATATTTGAAGTTGAAAGGAATTAAATCGATATAATCATCTGATGAGTGAGCGAATCATTTCTTAGAAGGAAAAAATGTTTTTGAACAATTCAGATTCAATAGTGGATGATGTGGAAGATAATTTTCATTCAAACTAAACAGGACTACAGAGGGGTATTTGCCCAATGTGAAAACTTAAAATTGTTATAACTTTTTAACGCAGCTGAATATGGAAAACCGGTATGGGAAAAATGTGTTTCTTTCGATCTCAAGACTCACCCTGTATAATTGAAACACAGAAGACACCTACAATAATTAATAATTTAGTTCCTTGTATCCACAAATTTGGAAATTTATCAGCGGGTTTATCTACATTTTTTTTTAATTCTCTGAAAACTAAATGCTCAACTGTTTAATAATATTTTACTTACTTTTTGAATTTGTGCATCCTTAGGAATGAGCTGTGTATTTTGTGCTTGTCTTATAGCTTCGTTCGTGTAGGCACCTCCTTCCTTTTGGGGGAAAGCTACAGCAACTGCTACCAAACCCAGCAATAAACAAGTTACAGCTTTCATTTTGTCTATGAAAAAAAATCAATTGAAATAATTTTTTTCTATGTCAGTTTTTATTTAGTCACGCTTTTCTTAGTAAAAAGAGGGGCTATCGATTGACACCATTATCATCCATATGATTTTTTGAAAGTAACAAACTTCAAAAGGAACTGTCAAAATTTGAAATTGAAAACAATTTCCTGTATTGCTTTTTGATGAAAAAGAAACAGCGTTCAAACTCAAGCTTGGCTTGAAGAATCTTATCCGGACTCTGTACCATTTAAAACAACCATCAAACGATATTTTGCCGATTTCAAAGGTGTTCCTATGGATACCGATAATGCTGAACGCCTTGGTGGGACAATTGAGCCAGTTATTCCGGAAAGTATTGAAAATCTTCGAAAATAATCTTTGGTAATCGCAAAATTGCAAGAGATAACTGATACTCTAAATCAAAAGGTAGTTTTTATTCCATCATACACAAATATTTGGGTATAAAAAAACTTTTGTCCATATGGGTGTTGCGTTTCCTCACAACAGAGAAAGAACAGCAAGGAGAAGATGATTAAAAGAGAGCAAAATAAGGAGTTTTTGAGTAGGTGCTTAACAATGGATGAAACATGCAGTCACCACTTCATACCGAAATCAAAGTAAACTGCTGCGTGGCGTGCAGATGAAGAAAACTATCCAAAGATTCGAACATCGGCTAGGAAAGTGTATTTTGGGATGAGCATGGAATTTTATACATCTTGAACCAAAGAATAATATAAAGACCTCATTTGAAGAAGAAAAGGGTGTTTCACGTAGACAATGGACTCTAACAACGCGAGTCAATAAAAACAGCGTTCAAATTGTTACCAAATGAACCGTAATATCCGGATCTGGTGCTTTCAGGTTTGTTTAGATTTTTAAATTCATAGTTTTGAAACTCAATTTGGTTTTTAAACATTTTTGCAGATCTCTTCCTCCCGATGAAATAAGAAAAGCAACGCACGAAGCATTCCTGAGACGTATAAATTCTAAATCTAGAAATTAACGGTCAAAACTTTGAGCATCTTCTCTAGTTATAACTGCGAGAGTTTGCCATGGTTCTCCTAATAGTAACTTGAAGTCGGTTTCAAGAAGGGGTGAAAAATCTACAGCATGGTTCAAATAACAGTTCCTGAAAATTTCAGTTTTTGGCGTGAAGGGAAAAGAAATAGCTGAAAATTCAAGACGAAAAACAGTTTTTGTGAATAACTCAAATAATATCCACTTTAGGGCAAGGGTGTGATGCATACACTCACATTATTTTTAACGTAGATTCAATATCTGCCATAAAAATGGGGTTCTAATTTGAAAAAATTGATTTTTCACGATTTTGTCATCCCTAACTTTGAAAGCGATTTTTTCACCCCCTGTATCATGAATCGCGATTTCGATTTCTAAAGTGGATACATCAATCTTACATCTTGGAAAATCTCAAAGATGAAAATTTTCCATCCAAAAACCTCGAAGTTATTCTTGTTTCAGCGGAGAGAGAATTTTCCAACCAAAACTGAAAAATGTTACATCAAAATAACTTTTAATTTTCTAAGAAATCTATTTCTGCAATAAAAAAATGGTGTTGTAATTTGAAAAACGAAAGTTGACGTCATTTCCGGAAAAACCGGAGATGGTCATGCCTTGAAAATATTTTAGATTTCATCAGCATCGTGAAATACTTATAAGTGCTGAATTTCATGAAAATACGTTCAGTAGTTTTCCGGTGAGGTTCCTCCTGAAAGACCCTGTATATCGATATTCCTTGTGAAATTCAAAAATTTTTTGCAAGTGCACCTTATATATTTCCAATGTTCCAAACTATTTTATAGTCAATTTCATATGATATTTCATTTTTTATTATTACTCTGATTCGTTGGGTATACGGGGATATTAAAATTAATCTATTGATTCAGTTGGGCGTATCATACCTATAGCCCTTTTTAAAGAATGCCCAGTTTTTTCTTTTGATTTAGGGCCCTTGTGAATTTTATATACATAGACTCCGTGTTAGTTAATATTTTTCTGAATCGAAAAAAATTTTGATGAGTTGATTTTGGACAATAACATTCGAATAAGGGCTTTTAAGAATTCATTTATCGAAATCTTATCTTAGAAAATCGACTTATTTATTCTCTACCTCTCCAAAACTTATAATAGTATAATAAAAAAATTTTCTCATCTTTTAGTGCTCGACAAAATTATACGCAATTTCTCAAGGACTCACTCTTGAAGATATATTTGAGAAGCAACAGCGAACAAATATAGCGCAAGGTCCTTCTTCCTCTTTGTCAAAGAATCACCCCTTTCACTAAATCACGGCTAAAACAGATTTCAATTTAAAATTTCTGACCCGTGATCTCCGCAAATATAGATAAAAAAACCTACAATGAATAATTAGGTTCGCTTCATACCACGCTTATAAAATTCGTTTTCTTCACTGATTCACCACTTTCACTGACTTACCTTACTTAGGACACACTCCGAGAACTCAGCTCTTTAATAGATCAAAGACAGGTTGATTCTCTCTTCGTACCTTAAGTGATCCTTATATAAAGCTGTCCATCTCCATGCCCACCCTACCAAGTAATTTTGACCCAGATGGAAGCCATTCAGCGTGAAATATCTTTGTGTTAATGATGCTACTTCGTTCAAACGTTTGTGCAATATTTAATATCATCAAATATGATATTTTGTACAATTATGTCCTTCTAATGTTGAAGGTGCTGAAGAAAAATTGAAATGGTGTCATTTGCAGTTTAATGTTTCGTCCATTGCGTTGGGAAAAGTTCAAGGTCATCTGATGAGAGAGCACCTGGAGATGTATTTGGTCCTACCTTTCTTTTGATTAATACCGTTGTATTGCAACATCAAATTATTCGTTAATATACACAAATTTTTCTAGGAACTCAGCTAATGGAGGTTTTTATTACGACTATAATATCTAGGAATATTTTTCTTGCATTCTTACAATTTTGAATTCATCCATAAGCGATCAGTTCGTGCAAAAGCTTCTTACCCCACATCATTGTTCACCTTATTTTTGCGCGCTTGTCTGTAATTTTCGAATAAATCCTAAAATTGTCGACTATTGAAGAATACAGGGTCAAACTTCAGTATGCCCCTCTCGCCACATACTCTCTATCTCCCGAAAGAAATAAGCTAAAGTTTTCATATTTTCAGAATAGGTTAACTGTCCAAACATCTCGGTCATGCTCCATATTCGTCCAAGTGCGTCCAATGGTTCAGAAGTTATGAGGAATATTTCATTTTCTCTATTACTAATAGAATATCCACCGGATCAAGTTGTAACTTTAAAGTTATTCGAATAAAATTGAAACAAATGAGCTTGCAAATATTTCGCACAAATTAACAAATGCCCAACAAACTTTTTTGATACTTCATACCTCATAAGAGGTCCACCGTAACAAAAATTTATGCATTATTGAATGTTTTTGATATTTTATACAGGGTGATTCCGGAGGAGACCGTCAGATTTTAGCTGAAGTATACAGTAGTCAATATTGTTTCGGAAAAATGTTGAATTTATGGTTCAGGGCCTTCATTGAGAGTCTACAGGGTGATTTGTCCGATTCGACCGATTTTTCTTTTATGCATAACTTTGATATGGCTTGATTAATCTTGATGAAATTTTCAGTGTAGAACAATATGATTATCTTCTTTCAATAACTCCAACATTTTTTCAAGAATACATAATGGGAATTATGATAAGTTCAGATCAAGTATGCAGGTTGAAAAAACACCCTGTACATTCCGTTTTCAGAAATTTTCTACTTGCTTCAGATTCTACCATAAGTTTACATTACTGGAGCGTTTTTATTTTTTTTGGCACACGTCCATTTTTCCTAGAAAAATTTTTTAAAGATGAAGAATATCGTTTCTTCGCTCCAAGGCATTGAGAATATTCTGAACTAGATGGTAAAGCTGTATCGTCCAATGATACAAAGCTCTTCCAGAGTACTAAAGTAGTTCTTCCAAATTTGAAATTCATATTTGATCACTCATATTCTGATGTATAAAATCATTTAATCCAGAAAATATCTTTATACCTACCTACTTAAACCAAAAATCTGATGCATGTAGAAAATTTTTGAAAACGGAATGTACAGGGTGTTTTTCAACCTGCAAACTTAATCTAAACTTATCATAATTCCCACTCTGAATTTTTGAGAAAGTGTTGGAATTATTGAAAGAAGATAATCGTATTGTTCAACCATCAGGATTGATCAAGCCACACCAAAGTTATGAATAAAAGAAAAATCGGTCGAATCGGACAAACCACCCTATAGACTCTCATTAAAGGCCCCCAACCATAAACCAAACATTGTTTCGAAACTGCCTTGACTAGTGTATACTTCACCTAAAATCTGACGGTCTCCTCCGGAATCACCTTGTATATTCTCAAATTTCATTGAAGTAGTTTTCTTTAGCCAGAAGATATAACTACTTCTTAATAAACTGAACGCAATCACATATGTTAAATTTCATGTGAATTATATATTTTTCTTTTAAATTATTTAATTGAACAAGTCTATTCTTGAAAGTGTAAATAAAACAAAAATATCTAAAATGAAAATAATTGTCAAGAATAGACTTGTTCAATTAAATAATTTGAATTATGGTAAGAATTCCATTTTGAGTCATTTCCATTCTTTTTATAATAAACTCAATTCTTCATAAAATCATAGAATATAGTTGAAATTTTCTGTGTCGATTGGTTGAGCGAGATAATACTCTATACTTATATTTGAGGTTATTTTTTAGTATATCAACCGATTTCATAGTAGCATGGTTATTTGTTTCATTACTGGCGGTTCACAAGTAAGTTTTAACCACGAATTGTTTGAATTATTGTTGATCGAATATGAATGCCTGAAGAGAGAAATGCGTTATACACAAATCTCGTAACAGATGTGTCGTATTCTATTTCATTTTTTCTGTAGTTTTTAATTTTTTTGACGTTATGATAAGAATGAAATTTTCCTCTTACTCATCAAAGAATACGGTGTTTTCTAGAATAAATAGAGGTATCAGTGATACTTAAAAGAAGTGTAAGAAACTACCGAATATTTTCCTTCTCGTGGAACCCCGACTCCTGTTTCCTCAAACTTATCGACAAAGCCCCAAATTATTCGTGTGATAATACGATTTTTTCGTAAAAGTGGAAAAGAGAAATGCTGAAAAGTCCGTCAGAAATTTCAATGCTCGATGCTTTCATATGTACGATTCAACTGACATCGGTCGGAATCAGTAATTGAGTTTCAGTTGGTGGAAAATGAAACGAAATTGTTCATTTAAGGTGAAATGATGTATGTTGCCAAAATTCATGAGCCTAATTCGGAAGTAAAACCAACCAATTGAGAACATTTTCGGCTCGATATTCTAAAATTATAGACAATTGATCAAAAAAATAGGGCACTGTTCTACTAGAACAAGGGTACAAAAATCATGGGGTATACAGAATATTTCTAATCTCAAGAGTGATAAATTGATGAGTCAAGTCTTTGTCTTAGTTTTCAATTTTCATTAATTGAGGAAAACCAACATTGTTATATCAACGGAAAAAGTATAAACTAAGTATAATGATACATATACAAACTGCTAAATCCTCAGTGCCATTTGACGTTCTTTTATGCACCTGACCCATCGAGATAGATTCGAATTCTACTGAACGTGTTACTTCTTCCAAAAATTGGTAATTTTTCAATTGTTGACTAAAAATTGTACAAAATCCTTGATGTCCGATCAGGAATGAGCACAATGTCTCTCTGATAGGATGAGCTATGGAGTTGAAATTTCCAGGGTACCATTAGGGTATAAATATCTTGACTGAGTTAGTTGTTGAGTGAAATCAGTCCAATGGTTTAAGGGAAACAAAAAAACTGATATTTTTGAAGAAATGATTATCTAAATTTTCAATAACTAGTCGTTAGTAGTCCGACTAGACCTCCAAAACCGCCTGTCTTCGTGACAATACATTCAACATTTTTTGTTGTATCCTTCGCGAAACTCGCTCGAATTAAAATCGGTATAGCTGATTAATCGCGATGTTACCAGGATTGTGTCACGATGAGAAAGCCACAAGAAAGTTTAGAGAGTTATGGTTCCTTCATTTGAAACTTTCCCCCTTTTGTAACAAGTAAAACTGATTTGGGGGTCTGCTTCTTTCAATTCTTCTTTATGATTAAGTCTAATTATGTCCTATTCAGAATTCCTCCCATCGATATCTATTTAATAATCCTTGAAATGTATCTTATTGGGTTTATAATTTTCAATAATGATCACTACCGAAATCAATTCATGATAAATTATTTAAAACGTCACAAAAAGGCATATTGATCTAAAAAAAATTCTTCTCCTGTAACCATAGAACAGATGGAGCCAAAACCGCATCAAACACAGGTTGGTTTAAATTTTGTAAACTCGTGTCAAGTTTGATGAAAAATGTTTTCTTCTGTGAAGGAGGTATTTTTTTAATTCGGAAGTAAAAACCAATCAATTGAGAACATTTTCGGCTCAATATTCTAAAATTATAGACAATTGATCAAAACAATAGGGTACTGTTCTACTAGAACAAGGGTGCAAAAATCATAGGGTATACAGAATATTTCTAATCTCAAGAGTGATAAATTGATGAGTCAAGTCTTTGTCTTAGTTTTCAATTTTTATTAATTAAGGAAAACCAACTTTGTTATATCAACGGAAAAAAGTATAAACTAAGTATAATGATACATATACAAACTGCTAAATCCTCAGTGCCATTTGCACCTGACCCATCGAGATAGATTCGAATTCTACTGAACGTGTTACTTCTTCCAAAAATTGGTAATTTTTCAATTGTTGACTAAAAATTGTACAAAATCCTTGATGTACGATCAGGAATGAGCACAATGTCTCTCTGATAGGATGAGCTATGGAGTTGAAATTTCCAGGGTACCATTAGGGTATAAATATCTTGACTGAGTTAGTTGTTGAGTGAAATCAGTCCAATGGTTTAAGGGAAACAAAAAAAACTGATATTTTTGAAGAAATGATTATCTAAATTTTCAATAACTAGTCGTTAGTAGTCCGACTAGACCTCCAAAACCGCCTGTCTTCGTGACAATACATTCAACATTTTTTGTTGTATCCTTCGCGAAACTCGCTCGAATTAAAATCGGTATAGCTGATTAATCGCGATGTTACCAGGATTGTGTCACGATGAGAAAGCCACAAGAAAGTTTAGAGAGTTATGGTTCCTTCATTTGAAACTTTCCCCCTTTTGTAACAAGTAAAACTGATTTGGGGGTCTGCTTCTTTCAATTCTTCTTTATGATTAAGTCTAATTATGTCCTATTCAGAATTCCTCCCATCGATATCTATTTAATAATCCTTGAAATGTATCTTATTGGGTTTATAATTTTCAATAATGATCACTACCGAAATCAATTCATGATAAATTATTTAAAACGTCACAAAAAGGCATATTGATCTAAAAAAAATTCTTCTCCTGTAACCATAGAACAGATGGAGCCAAAACCGCATCAAACACAGGTTGGTTTAAATTTTGTAAACTCGTGTCAAGTTTGATGAAAAATGTTTTCTTCTGTGAAGGAGGTATTTTTTCATTTAACTATATATATATATTCTTTTGAACTTTTGGCTTACGATATTTAGTTAGCAAGCAATAAAGCATATAGATCAGGGGTTAGTGACGGGGTGTCATACAATTAGGCGTATCACATAAAAGCCTAGGGAAAAAACCCCAGTAAAAAAAAACCCTGGCTTCCCGCCTAAGTGTGAAAGTACAAAAATAAGCTGAAATATATTTAAGGGACTTCTTTCTTCAGGAATGGTCTTCTATTGATGGAGACAGATATTTCTTCAATTTGCCCACATCGAATCTGGACATAAAAAGACAAAAGCAGAAAAAAGAACTGAATAATGAAAATACAAAATAAATAAACAACTTGGATTAACTCGAAATTGTGAATCAAAGATTTTTTAACATAACAAGCTAAACCGTAAATTTTACTGAGGAGATAATCAATGAATACATAACCTTTTATGGTTCCTCTCTCACAATATATTTTTTTAGTATCCGTATGTGTCTCTTGAAGGAGAATAATCTCAGCACCATAGTCCTTTGCAAGTTTAGAAATATAATCACTCTTGTCCTTAGAAAGACCCTCTATATTCAAATCTAATACACAAAATTTGTCACCAATCTGCAAGGACGATTCTTCGAATCGGGTCTTGCGGTCCAAGTGATGATTTTTCAGATCTTCTGATATTTGAAGTCTGCTATGGAACCCATTCAAAGGGAAATCATCATCCATAGTTTGGGAAGGTTGTGATATAACACTTATTTCATTGAAAAAATAGCAGAGGAAAAATTATCAACTGACATTTATTATAACTTATGTCATTTAACTAATACGCAAGGTTACAGTAATATTTTGAGTTGATGAAATAATATTTTTCAATAGAATCAATCAAACAAGATCCCTTATGCATCCCAAAAGACTGATGCCATAAAATTTCTTGCTGTCCGTATGCTTTTTACCTGATTCAGTCTTCTGTAAATATTCTTGTTTCAACTTGAGATCACGGTGGTAGATCCGAGTCCCAACGCAAACTTATAAAACAACATAATAAAACCTTGTTAAAACGATATATTCTGTTGAAAATTTATTTACAATCCTGTTTTTGATGTACTGGTATCAACTGCGACTCTAAATTTTCAAATAGACTTATCTGGTGTTATATATCATGACCTGCTGAATTACATACCATTGTTTTTGAAGGAACATATCCACCAATTATTACCTTCACTGTCTTACGAAGAATTTCCGCTCCCTGCCACCCTTTTTGACTTGTATCCAATGAAACAGTTCCCAGCTACAAAACTCCCCTCGGTTTTTGACAAATATATTGAAGTGTATAAGTACAATTCACAAATAACAATTTTAAGGAATGTTCAATCTCCCAAGTAAAACAGAACACTAGGGACTTATCTTAAAGCTATCTGAGTCGATAGCTTCCTTCCAGATACAAAATAAAGTCCCAGAGGGTGTGGCCTGCCAGTTGACCAGAAACGGGTTGTATAGTTTCTACACAGACAGCAACTCCATGACTCCAATTTTCATCCCAGTTGAAGAATGTGCTCCAGGGCAAGGTGGTTATGCCACAAGCTCCAATTGTGTACTGCTCGAACCAGGGACTGGATATTATTTAATCTCTCATCGTAGAATGCATCTCAATCTTGAACAAGCATATGTCTTTGGCCTCGTAATAGGATATAATTTGGCCCCCAGGGAGGAGATATAGCAGGATGAACAAAAGAACATTAGAAACTGCAAGTGCATGTATAACAAGGCTCTTTCTCGATTTTTTTTAGACAAATATTGAACAAATCATAGTAAAATTACATCATCTTAACAAATTAAACTGAGAAGAAGTCATGTTGTGGGGATCATTGGAAACAGTCAATCCAAAAACGTGCTCTTATGTTAAAGTGCCAAAAAAATCTAAAATTTCGGTTCCTGGGAGGAAATAAACACTTACCGAGAATAGTTATGTATTTCTCGCAAATCTCTGACCCACAAGAGTCACTTTTAGATATTGATTTCAATAATTACTACAGAAGATGACCGGCATCTGATCTCGATAGAGAGCAAACACTACGCTGACCGTTCGAGGTTAGCTTCGCGGAACACAGATAACCGGCATAGAACACATCTATATTCTATTGCAGGAGAACTACTTCAAATTTCAACCATAATTCGGGTGCGCGTAAGGAATAACGTCAGTGGCGTGCAAATCGTTGCAATATACTTCTGCAAAGCACAATTTATAATATTCAAGAATTCATTCAAAATTAATAATTAAAATCAATATTTTTGGCAAGGATGTAAATTTTTGATGCTGAGAATGAATGTTATGTTTGTGGCAACAAAATTCACTTAACACTCGATAAATACCATCGACTAGCCACCTTATTCTTCTGATCTAATTCCGAGCTGAAGGCTATCCCTGAAAGCTCCTATAAAAATGTTTCCATGATTTAAAAAAAACGTTGACACAAATGTATCGCTTCAAATGGAGCATATTCTGAAGGAGATTCAATAAATATTGAAGAAGTTTAAAATTTCTGCGATTTATTCCAAATTTCCTGATACTTTTTTGTTAGAGAGTATGTAATTGTTCGACATAAACAACCTCAATTTAATTATTTTTATGAGTATATGATACATGAATTCATCAGGATATCAAACCAAATCAAATCGATGAAAAGCGCACATCCTTTCATTTAGAACTTCCTGGCAATAACAGCCAGCATCTATGAATAACAAGATGCAAGACCACCATTTACAGCATCAATTATTTACCTATTTCAATTGCGTATTTTTCCTTGAGACCCAAGAATTACATAAGTCAAACTATGTGGAGGATATTGTAATTGTTTGAGCAGTTTAATTGTTTGACGATAGAAATTATTTGCACTATATGCGTTGTTTAACCCGTCTCAAGAAATGAGAATATCCGTTTTTCAGATTGTATCTTAACGTAATAGTTGCATACTTTCTATATTTCAATTCGCACGTCCAATATCTAACACCCCTTTTGAGGTTATTCCAGAGCTTTGACACTATTTTTAATTTTGATCGTGTCGCTTATAAGAGAGTATTTAAACTACGAACATCCAGTCACCAACTCAAAACAACAAATAAATACTCTGTGTTGACATCTAGGAGCAAGACAATAAAAGAGCCGTCCCCAAACCTGTAAAACAAAATCTTATCAGTGCATTCCACATCGGTTAATAAGATCTTGCCGTAACTACCGGATCTTACGCAATGATTTTTCGAAAATGCGATCTTTAAAAACATTATTGTCAAAATATCATGACGCTTGGTTTATTATTTATCGAGTTACGGTGGATTGAATGAAGCTATTCTTTTGTTTTTTAAAAACGATGGAATCAAGGAGGTTTCGTGTTTTTTTTTCTACTTTATATCTCATAAGATATTGATCAGAGAACCATAGCATTTTGAGGTTTTTATATTATATATTTTTCAAATTGTTAGATATATAAAGAATTTTCTTCGTCCTTCGTCCGCAAGAATTAACTTTGAATATGGACTTGAATATATAAGGTATTCCCAAAGACAAGAGCTCACAAGAAAGATGATATAAATGTTTTTTTTTCGATGTACCTTCTCCTGATTAGTTCTTGATAAATCAGAATTTCATCTTCGAACAAACTGAAGGAAAACTATGATTGGTATTTTTAATTTATAATATAAGTTTGTTCATTCATTGTGGCCATTGTTTTAGTATCATTCTATTCCAGAGTCTGGTAAAAAAACTATATAACAAGCGCACAAAAGCTCCTGACCCCACGTCAGTGCTTTTCTACCTTTTTCATTTGATTTTAAATTTTCATGTTAATGTTTCCCAAGTGAAAAAAGAAGAAGATTCAACTGAAATAGCATAAGTAGGCTGACAAGTGACATAGCTGCGATCTAAACTTCAATTTCGAACTGTCCACTCAAAATTCCAGTCAAATATACAAACGTGCCTATTCTTTAATTTCCCAAATTACCAAATTCTCAGTGTGTGCATTCAGTAACCCAAAAAAATTAAATGTCTTGTTGCGGAAATGGAGTTGCAAATGTATCAAGTAAAATTGGTAGATATGATGATCCGTACTCTTCTCCAGCTGTAGCCGGTAGATGTGAAGATCGGTACACTCCTCGAGCTGTACCGCCCCTTATGTCCTCTGGATGTTGTTTCAACCCCAATGCTCGATGTTATCCCTGCAAATCTGTTGAAATTATCGGTGGAGAATTTCTTAGAGGTTGTGATTGTTCAAAACACAACGGTCTGCAGGATAATTGTAGGAGAAGCGAGTGCAGAGGAAGTCCTTGGTGCAGATCTCGGCAGTGGCCCTGCTGCAGACCCAGCCAGTTTTCAGGAGGCAAGCACCTTACCTTCAAGTCAATGGGGATGCAAATGTATTTGTCCTAAGTCCATATTTCTATTGTTCCCTTGTAAGAGTGGGTGATGAGTAGAAATAATGTAACATGTGCAACTGACAGAAATATATTAGTCTACTACTTAAATTCCCTTCCTTTTAATCAATCTCTGAGGTCAAATAAAATATTGATTTTTAGAAAACAGAATAGTACATTGTTTACCGGGTAGGAAAAGCTTAACATTCTTGGACGACTGTGAAGATTGCTAAGTCGAGGCGCAAGCCGAGACTTAGTAACACAGAGTCCAGGAATGTGGCTTTTCCTACGAGGTAAACATACTATTTTTCCGCAAATCGTTAAAAATTCGACAGATATTGATTGATTTAAAAAAAAAACGCGATAATTTTATTCCCAAATAAATGGTGCTTTGAAATTCCTAATAGAATTACTTGGATTACTATGGAAACGTATTGAGGTTGAATTGTCAAACTTGACGCTTATAAATGTAATTGCTGGTGTTCTCGAAAGTAAAATGATAAGTGATGATGAAATTTCCATTCCTGGGACTCCTCCAGAGCTGTTTGAGGCAGTGAATACTGCTTCATTAGAATTATTACCAAAGAAATAAAGAGAAAAGTACAAAAATGCATACAGACGTTTTATGGATTATCGCATGAGTAAAAATACGAGTTCTTTCTCAGAAAATGTTGTAATGGCATACTTCCTAGACCTTTCTTTAAAGATGAAATCTTCAACATTATGGGCCAATTATTCAATGCTGAAGTCAACCCTTGCACTTAAACACAATGTAGATATAGCTACATACTCAAAACTTCGTTCTTTATTGAAACGGCAAGCTCAAGGTTATAGGGCAAAGAAATCTAAGATTTTAACGAAGGAAGCAATTGAAAAATTTATCCAGGAAGCTCCAGATAAAGAAAATATAATGATTAAGGTAATTTACAAGTTTTTAATTTCTATTTAGATTACAGCTTTATTTATTTTTTAGGTGGCTGTAATATTTGGTATTTCTGGGGCCTGTAGAATGGATGAGTTAGTCCGAATGACTGTACACGATATAGAAGACTTAGAATCTAAGCTTTTAATCAGCATACCTGATTCGAAAACCAACAAACCAAGATCATTTGTAATTAATCAGATCTACTTGAATGTTTATCGAAAGTATGTCTCGTTAAGACTAGAAAATATGAACAGTGACCGATTTTTCTTTAAATATCCAAGCGGAAAGGATTGTAGACAAGTGGTAGGAATTCATCAATTTAGAAAAATGCCCAAAATAGTTGCTACTTATTTGAACTTGGTAAATCCGACAGAATATACTAGTCACTGCTTTCGTCGGTCTTCTGCAACAATATTGGTTGACTCTGGTGCCGACATAACATAAGTTTAAAGAGGCATGGCGGATGGAAGTCATCAAACGTTGCTGAAGGATATATCGCAGAATCGCTTAACAATAAGGTTGAGGTGGCAAATAAAATTTTCACAGTACAAAATATTCAACAAAATGACCCTTCCACCCTGCATGTTGTCCAAAATGTTTCTCATAGTTCTAAGAGTGTTCCTCCAATGTTCAATAATTGTACTAACTGTCAAATTACTGTAAATATATTACTTGATGATCTGTTTAATTGTTTTTTGTTAAAGACCACTTCACTTTCTCCAACTCGTATTTTTACGAATATTATAGGTCAAACATCCTCTTCTAAAGTTGACTATATTGTGACAAATGTAGATCTGGGCAAGTGCAGGGCTAAAGTTTTTCCACCTTGCTTTGCAGACCATGGTGCCTTTTTGTTGGATTATTTCACAGACGATCTTGATAAGTTGGAAAATAATAACAATTCGAAGAATATAACTTATAGAAATTTCGCACATGAAAATCTCATGAAACTAGCCAGAAAAATTGCTGAAACTTCCTTTTCTGAAATTTATCATATTTCTGATATAAATACCCTCTTCCAAAAATTTGTGGTTATTATCACAGATTGTATTGACCACTGTTGTCCATTAGTTCATAAAACTTTACCGAGTGATGTATCGAGAGGCTGGATATCACCGATTTTAAAGAGTGCAAGTAATGATTTAAAAAAATTGTATTGGCTACAAGCAAATATGAAAACTGTAGAAGCTTCGCTTCTCTATCGGAATGCTAAATCAAATTATAATACTCTTGTTAGAAATTGTAAACTGCGCTTTCATGAAAATATTATTATGAATTCAACCAATAAGAACAAAACTATTTGGAATATTGTAAACCAGGAAACTGGTAGGAAAAAAGTTAACTTTAACAATTTGATTCTGTCTATTGACAACACTCTATGCTCGGATCCTTCAATGGTGGCGGATGCTTTCGGGTGTTTTTTCTCAAATGTTGCTAAACGGGAGCTTGAGCGGAGATATTCTGACTCATTGAGCAGCAATTGCACAACTTACCCTATTCACCATAGCACCTTTTATTTTCATCCTGTTGACCGACGAGAGATACTGTCTTCATTTGATAACTTGAAAAATAGGAATAGTTCTGGATTCCAATATGTCCCAGTTAGGGTTTTTAAATTTATATCTGAATATTTAGCTGATCATCTAGCACATCTTACTAATGAATCGATATCTTCGGGAATCTTTCCGGACATACTCAAGCTTGCTGAAGTAATTCCCATTCACAAAAAGAACGAAGTTGAGGAAATCTCAAATTACCGCCCAATTTCAATTCTAAATGTTTTTCTAAAATTGTTGAAAGAATAGTTCTTGATAGAATGATTGAGTTTTTAAATAGGTTCAACTTACTTTGTGAAAATCAACATGGTTTCAGACGCGGTTATTCAACTAAAACAGCAACTTTAGATTTTGTTCAGACTGTGTATACCTCACTGGATGAAGAATATGTTGTTGCTGGCATTTTCTTCGACTTATCGCGAGCTTTTGATACTATAGCACCTAATTTCATTGAGAGTAAGCTCTACAACATGGGTTTTCGGGGTATATTTCTGCGATGGCTGGTTGATTATACCTCTAAGCGGAAAATATCAGTTAGAGTTAACAATGTACAATCGTCCCAATTCGAATTAGAACTCGGAGTTCCACAGGGCTCTGTCCTAGGTCCACTAATATTTATACTGTTCATAAATGATTTGCCCCATTATGTTAAGACAGATAAAATTATCATTTTCGTAGATGACACATCCTTTGTTGTGAGAGCGAAGAGTGTGGATGAGCTTGTTGGTCTCTGTAAGAATCTAGTTGAAAAGTTCAAGTCCTGGTGTCATGCAAACAGACTTATCTTAAATGTTGACAAAACTGAATTAATAAAATTCGAGTTAAGGCAGAGCATTCCTCTAACCCTTAATTGTGATTCAGATGTTCTTGTGTCTAAGGAGACAACAAAATTCCTGGGCCTTGTGGTTGACAGTGGACTACGGTGGACTGGTCATGTTGAATATCTTAGTATGAAAATCTCTGCTGCCTACTATGCTATCAGTAGACTTAAGAGCTCGCTTCCACTCGGTGCTTTGATATCGGTCTACTACAGTCTGGTTTATAGTCACTTGTCATATAATGTTGAAATCTGGGGTGCTACTTCCGATTTGCATAGACTATTTATAGCACAAAACGTATAATGCGAATGATGTTTGGATTAATGAACAGAACGTCTTGTAAACCTTGGTTCATAAAGCATGAAATATTGACACTTCCATGTATATATATTTACAAAATTCTTCTCTATGCTAGAGATAATGAACAGAAATTTGCCAGCCTATCTTGTTTTCATAATTATGCTACAAGAAATATACATGTTTTTTCTTTTCCTGGCCATAAAACAAGCAAATTTGAGAAGTCGCCCATATACCAATGTGTAAAATTGTACAATAAATTGCCGAATGACATAAAATCACTGAATAAATTGAAATTTCGTGAAGTAGTGAAAACTTTACTCCAAAAGAAATGTTTTACAGTGTTGAAGAATATCTTAATGATATTCTTTAGAATTAAGTTTGTTTTTTTTTCCTTCTTCTTTATTCATTGTTGTATTAATTTGGTGTAACTGACATGTCCTATACATTGTAGAATGTCTATCAGGATGAATAAATTATTCTATTCTATTCTATTCTATAACAAATTGATCTTAAAAATGTATTCAGCAATGACTTGATGTTTTCAAAATATAAATTAATTCCTTATAAGCAATGTGTTTTCTATCATTTATGTAGAACACTAACAACTGTACGGAAATATCATTTCCTTACAGTAAGGAAGTCCTGACTTTTTCTTCAAGAAATTTGACAGTAATGTCAAAATTTCCTGGCGATTTGCGGAAAACAATATTTTGAGGAAAAGGAATTTCTTTTTGTTTCTCCATGGTTACATGGGATTTCATGGAATATGGTTCGTTGATGTAGCCTTATGCATGGGTAAACTTCAGTAAGATCACTTTGATTTGTAGTAAAGTTCGGTTCTTTGCCAATTTCAAGATGGATAATCATGATTTTATCAGTCAGACCAAGAGGAATTACTATATTAAATCGCTCCTTCGTCGCTGGTTTTCGAATTTCACATTCGTGTTAGAATAGGTGCCCATTCTGCAACTTGTATTAGAATATACTAATATCTATGCATCTTGTGGGCTCTGCCGGACTCTGTGAGAAATTCTGTGCTTGCACGACGAAGGGCAAATTGCTTAAGGTGGGGCATCGAGGAGAATTGAGTGTTTCGTGTTTCCATCTTTTTTTTTTTTTTCTCATAGTTTATTTAGCAATCAGATATATAACAGAATCTATAAGCTAAAGTGTTGATACAAAATTTGAATAAAAATAAAATAAAAAAGAAAAAGAAAAACTATTGCAGGTTAATGCCCCATGGCATTACCTGTTTGGATTCAACAATTCTATTGGCCATATCTTCTTCAATCTTTTGTTGATTACTGGGTTCAGCATAGGTTGCATCAGGCTGTTTTGGTGAGTTTCTAATCTCTGGTGGTACGTTTCCGATCTGCTACGGATGGTATCTTGGATTTTGGGGATGTTTAGATCCGTGTGTATGGTATGGTTTGTGACAAACCATGGAGCACCAATCATTTGTCGTAGAATTTTTGACTGACATCTTTGTATAATGTCAATGTTCGACTTTGATGCACAGCCCCAGAGTTCAATTCCATATGTCCAGATGGGTTGAATGACACATTTATATATCAGGACCTTGTTCTCAAGTGATAAATTGGATTTTTTTCCAATTAGCCATTGTAGTTCTTTAAACTTTATTTCCATTTGTTTCCTCTTCTTTGATAAGTGCTGCTTCCAAGTGAGCTTCTGGTCCAGATGCATGCCCAGATACTTGATTGTTTCAGACTGTGGTATGTTTACATTATTTATTGACACTGGAGGACATACTTGTTTTCTGAGAGTAAATATTATCTGAGAAGATTTGGTTTCATTAACTTTCATTTTCCATTTAACCAACCATGTTTCCATCTGTTGAACAATGACTTAATAACGACATTAGCATTCGGCAACCATGGTAACAAAATCACAAAACCTATCTAACTAGCGCAAGAGTTCGCGGTGCATGAGCACTGCATCTTGAGGGCAGGGGGCCGATGTTTCATTTTTGAGTACTTATATTCCACAATGTATACGCATTCTATTATTTATATTTCTATGTTCAGTCAGCTCCTCTACCGACTTCCACTTGGGACCAATCTCGTCTTCGATATTTATTGATATGATTGTTTTGAAATTCCGGATTCTATGAAAAAATTGACTTTTCCGCGAATGTCACTTTCTAAATTCCAGTACAACAAATCTAAAATACTCAAAATTCCTCATTTTTAAACATGAAAAATTTTCTGTTCTCACACCATAAATGGTTAGGTTTTTAGAATGCCTTGGTTCAACAATCCAAAATCACCATTCAGAAACGACGCCAGGTTTGTGTAAATGGAAAAACCTCATTACACAAGGAAAGCCAGATGGGCCTCAAAGTCAAAATCCATATTTGGGAGCACAACCAGACTTGCCTGAAAGCTGTGGGCCCGATTCGAATCTTTGTTCTCACTGTTATGCACTGAGCTTGGATCCCTGCCAAGTCTGTACGGAAAAAACTTACGATAAAACCAACAGCTTGGTCCAAAAAGATTGTCACAAATGTCCTTGGTGTTCGCGAGGTATACAGATATATGGATTCCAAATCCACAAAGATGAACCCAAAAATCAACAGTGCATTCATGGAGAGGGTTATGGATGCTTTTTCGGTCAAAACTCAGATGTGAATCCTCAACATTTTCTTTATCAAAACGCTGCAGCTTTCAATCAAAACTTAAATATGGCCGCATATGGTCAACAGTGGTCATGGCCATGCAACGGATACCAAATGAGGCCAACAAACCTACCAGAATATCAAATCGCAAACAATAATAATCCTGGACTTGAGAATTTAGAATGCAAACCCAAAAGATCTAAAAATATCGTTGGAGGAATACTTTTCAGTTGCGCGTGTAACAAAAGAAACGGACTACAAGATGAATGCAAGATCAAGATTTAATTTAATACTCCACAATTTTAATTCCTACACCAACTTATATCAACAATCAAGATAAAATATACGTTGATTCAGTACTAAAACGAAGAAATTTAAACATTCAGTAGTGCAGCCCAATCAAAAAAATCTCTTCAAATAAGAAAAACTTCTGCATCGTATCACGATAAGGTGCTTCTTGAAAAAAATTCCAATATTCAAAAATATCATGCACATTCATATGATCAAAAAGTTTTTGTGATATTATTTTCTTTACTTCATTTCATTTAAAAATAAAACGCTTGCAAAGTCCTAGGGGAAGGTAATTGTCCTCTCTACCCCTTTAATCCTCTAAAATCGATATTAACAAAGTTCTTTGAGAGTAGGAGATAATGTTAAACGTGAAGCCAATTTTGTTTAATCTAGATTGTAAATGGATTTTGTGAAAAAGAAACCCAAGTTTGCAACCTTGCACGGAAATCTGTCTCTATCTCAATGTTATCAGACCACTCGTCAAATACCATTGCTTCAAAACCGTAGATAAGTTCTCACTAGTAATAACTTCTATGTTCGAAAATACTCTTACTTATCTATGGTGCCGGTTCCAGATTGAAAAACGTCAAATTTCTGTCATGCAGTGAAACCGCTGCCAACTATGAATTTACCGAACGTAATTAAGAAATGTTTGAAATGAAAAGAATTTTCCTATAACATGAATGATATGGACCTAGTAACTAGAACTAGCCTTGAAGCCCTTCTTTGTAAGAACTCTTTGTATCAAAAGAATTCATAATTATAGAGATATTCTGTTTCTAGTGAAGGCTACAAGTTCTTCAAATCATAACATAGATTCTGCTGCGGTAGAAGCTTTTTGTACCTTGATTAACAAGGAAAAAGATGGGGCTTATATAGGTTCATTAGTTATAGCCCATAGGTTGCACTGTGGTGTAGAAAAAGAAGTCATGCAAACCCTAAATGTTCTCGATAACTGCATGAGTAGATGTGGCACCCATTTTCAATCTGAAATCGGAAAATTCAGGTTTCTTAATGAGATGATAAAACTTGTTTCTCCGAAATATCTTGGTTGTCAAACACCGACTGCTGTGAAACAGAAAGTGTTACAGTTGCTTTATGTTTGGACAATAGATTTCCCCAAAGAAACAAAAATTAAAGAGGCTTATGAAATGTTAAGAAAGCAGGGGGTTATTAAAGAAATTCCGAATCCAAATCTCGCTGCTGGAGCAGAAACCCTTGCTAAGAGGAAGGTCAATTCAATTTTTAATGATGCGGAGAAATCTAAGTTGTTGCAGAAGCTTTTACAAAGCAAGGATCCTGAAGACATACAAGCTGCTAATTGGCTTATTAAGAGCATGGTGAAAGAGGTATTTGATATGATTCAATTATTTCCTCACCAAAAAAAGTAGACACTTGAAATAATCATTTGAGATATTGTGTTGTTCAAGTTAAGAGAAACTAATAGACTTGTGGGTAATACTGACTTTCATATCGGTGAGATTTGTGGACCCAAATTGTGCATGTGCCACAAGCTTCTTGTTGCCAGGTTTTAGAATAATAATATCTCAGGAAATAGATATTCATCCTTAGAAAATAATGTTTTCTTTTTTCAATATGTTTTTATTGACAATTTAATGAAACCTATTAATCAATTAATAGGAATGAACAGTTAGTTTCCAGTTTATCACCCATTCTTATATTTCACATGGTTTTTTTTGGTCTGGTTATTAGGTTAGTTGAGATTTTTATTCATGATATTTGCTCTGTGGTGGTTAGGTTAGTGTAGGTTTTGTTTTATAATAGAACCACCTCAAAAGTAACTTTTCACAATTTTGAACAATCCAAAATTAATTCCTACAGTCTTAATATTACCGCTACACTAGTCATTCATCAAATACCTGGAATAAATGTAAGATCCACCAACGTTGCAGCTCATTTGAGGCACTGCTCACAATCCACTGGTATGAAAGTCAAGATTATTGACTTGTGATGTTTGGATGTAAAAAAATTTAAATTTGAAGTAATGGTTTAGTGATGCTATGTTTTGAGATGATGCACTAGTTAGTATATCTCACTTAGTTCAATTTGAAACTAGATACTAAGATTGTGGGAGTAAAAAAACTGCCTTTCAAGCATTACGGTGACTGATCTGAAATGTAGTATTTACAAGAAGAGATTGGGGAATAAATAAAATGAAAAAGATTTACAAAATAAAACAAACATAAGTTTTAGTTCTGAATATGATCATCTTTGTTACGTCTACAGATTTTTTATGTTTTTATGGTTGATGCATGTCATTTGGTCCTTTCAGAAAGGTTTCTTGTTTTTTATCCTAAGGCTTTTTGGAAATGAACGGTAATACAGGGCATTAACGGTGCTGTCACATTGCCCATTCTCAGATTTACAGAAACTGTGTGAACCGTTATATTTTGCAACTATACAATATTATTTGATGTGCAGGGTATAATTTCAATAATTGCATTATTGAATTTTGGCAATGTTTGGGGTAGTGACCTTTTTCCAGCTTGTAAAAAACATTATACCTACACAAAATTACAACAATCAAAGCAAACAAACAATCTACAAGCATCGTAAAGTGTAAAATATTCAGTTAAATAGAACAGGGTTTCCCAATTTTTTTTTGCCAAGGAACCCTAATTGATTATACTTTTCCTAGCAGAATCCTACTTTGATGAATGGAAATTTAAATGAAAAACAATAAAGTTTTTATGCAATTATTTTTATACATTTACTGGGAATATAGAGTAATGAAACATACAAAAAAATTCATTCATCACATTAAATTCACGTTTGTGAATTTGATGTGACTAATGAAATTTTTTCACGTATTTTCTTAAAATAGCATTAAAATCAGGCTTAATGCCTAACAGTTGAACGCGAAGATCTGTACTTGCTTTTTGTGTAGGCATATGCGGAAAAACAAATCTCGCATCGGTAAATCGTCACAAATGATAACAGTAGTGTGATGGTTCTATTAAAAATTTCTGGGTATTCATCTTTGAGTCCAACCCATAAGGCATTAATCAAGAGTTCCTTCCTCCAATTTTTGTTTTAACGTTGATGAAAATTTAATATCAATCAAATTCTCATACTCTGACCCTGACAGCATCGGAGGTTTGGTGCGATTTGCAAACGGATTCTGCACCTATCCCTTGTCCTGCAACTGCTCTGGAAAATACTATGCAAAGATTTAATAAGGCTTGTCAAATGCTCCTGTATATAATTTTCCACGTCTGAAGATACCAGCAGCTCATTTTCTTTTAGAAATATTGTGAAACATTCGTAATTATTAAATTCAAAATGGTAATCCAAAATTGTATTTTCAAATGGTTGAATGGTGGTAGCAGGATCAAAAAACGGGAAAACGATACTATGTCAGTTCGCCGACGTTTCGGAAATATATTTTTCCATCTTCAGGGCTCTACAAAAGAATATGGAGCATATAATGAAAAATTCCAAAAAAACAAGCATGTAAATATATAAAACAGCAGGAATGACAAACCAAGACAACATTTCATAATTACACTGTAAAATGTGTAACATCAAACAATTTAACATGGATACAGCTCAAAAAGTGAAAACAACATAAACAATCAGCAATAGTGTTGAAGGTTTAAATGAAGATGTACGTACAGACTAAACAATTGTATCCTCCCATTATCCTCTATATAAATAATGTGGTTTACAAATCTCAAATATGTATTTAAAATTAAACAATATAGTAATTTCGAAATTACTATATTAAACCCTGCACATCAAATAATATTGTATCATTACTAACTATACAGGGTAAATATGTTTATTCAACAAGTTATACTTTCTTTTCATCGTTGCAGAAACATTTCATGTAAAAGGAGAACTGGGTTTGAGTCACAAATTGTGAAAAACTCACTTAAATCCCTTTGTTTGGATCACTTATAGGTACTAGTCTCACATCAATGTGTTGTATTTATGAACTTTCTCTGGGGCCATACCTAGAATATTGTTATTTATGATTATAGCTTCACAATCATTACTTTCTAGATCTCCTGAGAAATTCTGTAATTGGCATAAAAATGTTGAGCAAAAATACAATTTTCCCTTTGAAGGAACACATAATTAGGAATTATATTTTATATAAATATGGTTCATAAACTTTTTGTGATTATCATTATCTTCAGATGAAATTTTGAATTTTTCAACACATATATCATAAGTGAATAAATAAATCTCATGAGAGAGCTAGCAAATATTACAAGATGGAAGGGCCCAATTCAGAACATCTCGTCTGATACTACATTTTCACATCAAATTATGAACATAACTAAATAGGTTTAAAGTTGAAAATACAATTCTAATGGTATTTATTAGTATTGTGGAGCGAATCCTTGTACAAATTTCATTTTCCAAAGGGGTTTACTTTATACAGGGTGTTCGGCACATGGACCGTCAAATTTTTTTGGGGCGTTGGTAGGGTCATTTGCTACCTTTTCAGTCTTGGAACCTGGGTCCTTAGTATTACAGTTCTACGGAGGTATGATTTTTTATTAGGTTTTTCTAAATTACCCAAAATGTACCCTTGAAGCCCCATAACTTTTTGCGTGTGCTTTTACATGCATTTTTTTATTGTATTAAGTCTACATGAGAGTGTGTTTAAAAAAACGTATTTATTGTTACAGATAACACCACAAAATTAACACGTGGGCCTTTTATTAAAAAAAAATTATCTCCACTCCTATTGAAATTTGAAAATAAGTTACAGCTATTACAAACTTAGTTTTATTTTAAAATGTTCTTTGGTTTATTACGTTGCTAACCATATGATATTTACGTAAGTCAATAAAAAAATAATACTGCTAATAAGGTTTTAGTCAGAAGAGTGAAGAAAGTCGCACCTAAATAAAAGTACGGATTTCGACACAACACAGCGAGCAAGAAATTTTACCTTCCCGTTTTAGACGCGTGTGAATTATTATTACTATTTCTGTCCTTAGGTTGGTTTGGGTTAGTCGCCGCTGACTTGACCCTACCGTCATTCGAGATTTAACTGTCTCTGCTGTTGGAAGTGTCTCTGCCGCGTTGTTCAGTTTTTTAAATTTTTATTTTTTTAGGTTTTTGTTACTTTTATCCACTTTTTGCTGCTGTTGTTTTAATTTTGGTTGTTGATATGCCTAATTTCACCAACGCTGAGTATGCTGATATGGTGATGGCATATGGCAAGGCCGATGGTGTTGCTCGTGCAGCTCAAAGGATTTATCAAGCCAAATTTCCTGATCGAAGATTACCCCACCACGAAACATTCTCGACGATTTATCGACGATTAAGAGAGACTGGAAACTCAAAGAGCAACGACACGAATGCTTGTAGTTGGATCTTCTTCAAAGGCTTGAAGTATTTGATCGTCAACTGCTACATGGTGGTGCTTCACATTGACCCGAGGCTCTTGAAAATTTAAGTTTCAGTCTCTCTTAATCGTCGATAAGTCGTCGAGAATGTTTCGTGGTGGGGTAATCTTCGATCAGGAAATTTGGCTTGATAAATCCTTTGAGCTGCACGAGCAACACCATCGGCCTTGCCATATGCCATCACCATATCAGCATACTCAGCGTTGGTGAAATTAGGCATATCAACAACCAAAATTAAAACAACAGTAGCAAAAAGTCGATAAAAGTAACAAAAATAAAAAAATACAAATTTAAAAAACTTAACAACGCGGCACAGGCACTTCCAACAGCAGAGACAGTGAAATCTCGAATGACGGTAGGGTCAAGTCAGCGGCGACTAACCCAATCCAACCTAAGGACAGAAATAGTAATAAAATTCACTCGCGTCTAAAACGGGCAGGTAAAATTTCTTGCTCGCTCGCTGTGTTGTGTCGAAATCTGTACTTTTATTTAGGTGCGACTTTCTTCACTCTTCTGACTAAAACCTTATTTGCAGTATTATTTTTTTATTGACTTACGTAAATAGTATATGGTTAGCAACGTTATAAACCAAAGAACATTCTAAAATAAAATTAAGTTCGTAATAGCTATAACTTTTTTTTAAAGTTCAATAGGAGTGGAGATGTTTTCATACTTTCATAATTTTTTTTTAATAAAAGGCCCACGCGTTAATTTTGTGGTGTTATCAGTAACAATAAAAACGTTTTTTTCAAACACACTCTCATGTAGACTTAATACAATAAAAAAATGCATGTAAAAGCACAGGCAAAAAGTTATGGGGCTTCGAAGGGTACATTTTGGGTAATTTAGAAAACCTAATAAAAATCATACCTCCGTAACCTGTAATACTAAGGACCCAGGTTCCAAGACTGAAAAGGTAGCAAATGACCCTACCAACGCCCCAAAAAAATTTGACGGTCCATTTGCCGAGCACCCTGTATAGCTTTGATTTTCATATCTTATTCCAAAGAAATTCGCAGCTTCACCTATCATGAGTTCAATATCTTCTTTCTTAAGTGTTTTACAACACTCAGTAGGTGATATGAAGGGTTTAAAATGGAATGAAATTGAATGTAGTGTTAGTAAAATTTAAATTCTCAGCAAAGGTTAAGGAATATTGTCATGGAATGATAAAATAAATATGAGAACATATATGAATTCCTCTGATTCCTGCTTTCTCTAACTAGTGTGGCATGCACAGTGTAAATTGGATTCCTTGAAATAAGTGAGTTTTTTATTGACACTGACAAAATGTCTTGATTTCAAAATTATAGATTTTGAGTATCAAATGATTAATGATAATTTGAGTACTGCTCTTAAGAGCTGATTGGACTGACTTTGCAAATGCCAAAGACTCATGAAACACCCTGTAGGACTTATGTTTTCAAACTATTGAAGATGTATTTTTCATCTTATTCCCTCAATATCTTCTCAATTAATAACTATTAAGATCACTTAAACCAAATCTGGAGGGTAGGGTGGACCATAGGTTCAAGGTCATGAGTGTATAAAGTAACCATTGACATCATTTAATGTATCTCATATTGTTAGACACTGTTTTAAATTATCCCTTATTGTTTAGGTTTTGCAATTTTTTGCCCTACTTTCATCATTGTTTCAATGAACACAATGAGGTGCAATTGTACAAAATACACTGATCAACAATTGCTAGGGATCACTTATGAACTTCTCTTCATTTGTATTTTTCTCAAGTTATCTCGTGAATATCTGTACATTATATGTTCTCTAAGGAAAAATTAAGATGTTTTGAGTTGATTATATCAAATTTTTCCTCACTTCATCGGCTCTTGTTCACAAAATCGATTATTATCTGTAGGCCGTTACAGGTGGAGTGAAAAGCAATGTGGTATTTGTTATTGAATCTGTTACTTTCTCTCGTTCAAACACATAAGGTGACAATAATTGAAGAAATGAGAACAATATCAGCTTATCAGTCATGCTGAGAAGACGTTTGGCTCCTGTGCAACTGGACCAAATCATACGGTGGATACAGGAAGGTTTGTCCCAGCGAGAAGTGTCTTGGCGGTTGAATGTTTCGCAAAGTGTCGTGAGTCGGGCTTGGAATAGGTTCATCCAAAACGACTCAGTAGCTTATGTTCATGGGGGAGGTCGGCAGCGCAGTACAACAGCTGCCCAAGATCGTCTTTTTATCAATGCTAGGAGAAATCCCACTTACCCGGCGTCGCGGCTCAATAGATCACTGAGAGTTGCAACAGGAGTTCTAATTTCGAACCAGACTGTAAGACGACGACTACATGTTCGTGGTTTGAGAGCACGTAGGAGGGTACAACATCCCCGTTTGAATAGGGAACACCGGGTTCATCGACGGCAATGGGCTGAGGAGGACCACAATTGGACAGTTGAAGATTGGAGCCGATGTTTATTTATTTATTTATTTATTATACATATGGATCACATACAGGTAATCAAATACCCAAAAAAATGTGTTCACAGATTAGAAAAAACAAAATTCATCTACAGAAGTGTAAATTAAAATTAAAAACAGATTTCTTATTTCCAACTAGAACTAAACAATTTCGACAACAGCATACAGTCAGTGCAGGTGCATGACATTGACAAAAAGAACAGTCTTAATTAGATGTACAAGGTGGTAGCTGACGAATAAGTCCCGAGGAAGTGATTTTTCATGATTTTCTTCAAGGAACTAGGACTATGAAAAAATAAATCAATTCTATCCTTGAATTCATTGCAGTGATCAAGCATTCTATAAATAGGGGAGTTGAGTGCACTACTTGTGCGCTTGGTTGATAGATAAAATGTATCAAACCGTCTAAATATCCTAGAGGGAGCATGATATTGTATTCTGTGAGTGATGTCGGGGCATTCTAGCTGATTACTGATTAATTTTTTTATGAATAATACATCCCCGATAGTTCTTCTGTCTTTAAGATTGAGCATTTTGAAGTATTTAAGTCTTAGGTTATAATTGTTTGGGTCTCCTCTGTTCAGCATGTAACCACATCTGAATTTACGGATGAGTCTAGATTTCGTTTGGTCAACTCCGATGGACGTATTCTTGCTTGGAGGGAAAGAGGTCGAAGGTATGCAGAACAGTTTGTGGTACCCACAACATCTTTTGGCGGAGGTTCTATACGTGTATGGGGAGGCATTTGTTTGAACCAACACACAGAGTTGGTTGTTCTGCACAACACCACAATGACCAGCCAGAGATATCCCGATATGATTATTGAACCCATAATTGTTCCGTTTGCGGCTGCCTTGGGCGAGAATTTCATTTTAATTGACGATAATGCCCGTCCACACCGTAGTCGTCTGGTTAATGCAGCGCTAGAAACTCATGCTATTGATATGATGGACTGGCCAGCTCGCTCTCCAGACATGAATTGCATCGAACATGTCTGGTCTGAGATGTCTAGACAATTGTCAACCTTAGAACAACCGATCAATAACCTGGAGGACCTTTCTAACGCTTTACGGGATATTTGGACGAATTTGCCCCAAAATTTTATAAATCGTTTGATTGAAAGTATGCCTCGTAGGGTAGAATGCTTGAGACGAGCTCGTGGGGGACCAACTAGGTACTAGCTTAACCGAAACTTCAGCCTTCTTGTGGTTTCATCATAAAATTTTTATGTTATTCAAACACAGAATTTTGAGTGTTCCTAATAAAGTCTTTTTTTCTCTCCAACTTTCCATTTTTTCATTCTTTTCCCAAGTGAACCATATTATCAACTAAAAATACTCTGATATCTGACTAAATTTATAATCTTGGAGCAAATATTTCAGAAATAAATTTAGAAAAAGTAAGTGATCCCTATCAATTGTTGAGCAGTGTATATAGAATTGAAAACATCAATTAAGAGTACATTTATGTGAATCATTTTTTGTAGGATGAAAAAAGAATAGAGCTCAAAAGCAAGAGGGCACTCGAAATAGAATCTGCACAAAATAATATCAAGCTCCTGAACGAAATGCTTGATTCGTATATAGCTGAAACAAGTTCGCAGGACGAAAAGGAGCTCATCCAGGAACTTTTTCAAAGTTGCGAAAGGCTACAGCCAAATCTTGCAAAACTGGCTTCTGAGACAGCACAGAACGATAGCTTTTTAGGTAATATGAAGTGAAATTATTTATTTCGCTTGATTGAAAATTGCCTTTAGGTGATATATTACAAGTGAACGATGAATTAACTCAGATATTTGTAAAGTACAAATCCATATTTATCGATGGAAAGAATCCAGTTAAGAGCAGTGCAGACAATGATTTATCGTTGTTAAATTTCGATTTGATAACTAACAGCAGTGATTGTCCCTCTGAAAGTAGCACAAATGTTGAAGTGGATGTGACAAAATCAAACATTGATGTCTTAACTGATTTATTTGAGACTCCTAACATTCCTGATGCAAATGTTCTCCAACCAATACAACTCAAGGAAGGTAAGCATTACATTTATCATTACAATATTTGTTTCGATCATAACAATGTTCCAGAAAGTAGAGAACCTGTGAACAACAAATATAAGGCACTGGATGAATTAGATATTTTAAAGGAACATCTCAAGAAAGAAAATTTATCATCGGAAAGTTGGGACGCAACTTTTAATAGGTATGATGATGTCCAGATAGTTATTTTCATCTGAATGTAGATTAAAATGTTGAATAATTATGTATTCTCAATATTGTTGGATTTGGAATTGCCTTCTGCAACGAGTATTAGACGATATTTTCTCTATTTCAGTCAAGAATTATATTCAGATTATACCTCCTAGTGCCTTTTTTTTCGCAGTTGGTGTGACTGATACGAAAATTGACAGATTATAGAATTTGAATAGTGCGTTCAAATCTCTACATGAGGGTATTTCAAGCGAATAACCCAGAGTAACCAGGTTATTATTTTGGTCCATCTAGCGGTTATTGCTGGTTCTTCTTGGTTATTCCTTCTAAATCCAGAAAGAATAACCAGAAATTATCGCTTGAATGCTCGGGTTTGGTTATCCGTGCTGTCATTCTTTTGATTCGCGTTTATTTATGCTCATAGGTTATCTGAGCATTTATCTGATTCAGATAGAAAGGGCCCATTCCCAAAGCTTATATAAACAAGAAGACATTTTTATAAGCAACTTTTTATTAGCCAATATATCCTTATAATGGAATTACTGAAACTACAATAAATTTAACAAGGAAAAAATACCAAATTAGACTCACATAATATCTATACATGAAAAAAATGATCATAAAAAAAATTAGGAATGAAGAAAATGACAAGAAATGATTAAAATGAAAAATATCAATATTAACAGCTAGTAAAAGGAAGAAAATTAAGTTAAAGAGACAGAATGGGAATGTTTTAATTTTAAAGTCAATAACGAATTTTTTTCCAGAGTTATAAATTAAATCTATTTTTCCATTATTTCAAGATTATACTTGATGAAAATTTGAAACAAACACAAGAAGGCAATGAAAGAACTTCTTAATCTCTTAACCTTAGGAACGGCAATGACAAATCTCATGGTGGTTTTAACAAACAATATTTTGAATTTGTATATTTCAGTTTATTCCAATTAAAAAAAAAGAGTTATTTGGTCACTTCTACTGGTTCTTCTTTCAATTTAATGATCTACCTTGAAATTTCTCCTCATTTTTACCATATTGTGCATTGTCAGAACATCTGAACACCCAAACTATTGATACGATACTTAGCAGATACTCTCAGTATTGCACACATAATATAAATTTGAAGCAACCTGAAAATTTATCTTTTCATAGTTTCATTAACAGAATTCTCAATGGATTTTTATTGATTTCTTGTGGCTATAATTTTCAGGTTCTTCTTGCAATTTTCAAATCATTATCAATCTAGATTGCTTCACACAAATGACATTTGCTCTTTGAACCTTTTATTTCTTCTCTTATAGAGTTATCCTGAAATTTGAAATATAATTTAATATTATCTTTATAACAAATTCAATAAGAATAGATGGTTTTTCTGTGTTACTTCAACGTACTTTCAGTTGATGACTGGTTAAGTTTCTCACTGCATTCAATGTTTGCAGCTGCTGATAAAATTTTTGATTACTGCAGCTAACAAAATACACAAGGAATTCTGTTTTTCTCTAATGAAAAGCAAACCTAATCTGTACATTCTAAAATGCTTCTAATGGTTTCCAAATATTTTTTTTTACCTAGATGATTTATAGAAATGAAATTTTTCTCCATTGAATGTACAGTTTCTGCTTCCAATTTTATTTTTGAGTTTTCCTAAAATTTAAATTGTGATCAAATACCTACAGCCCCAAAGTTAAAATTCAAGAAAATCATTGGATTTATAAGTTTCATTTCAACACACCTTCAGTTGACAGACCAGTTGTATTACTGATTTGTAATTTACAATTTCCACATGATTTTCAGCAACATTATTCAGAAGCACATGATTATATTAGATCCTGAGTATTTCCTTCTTTCAAGAACTGTATTTCATAATTGCTCTGTTTTTTATTATGTTGAAAAACTTTACATTCTTATTTGATATCAGGGGTATTGTGGTCCCATTTTTGATGAGTTCTTCCAATCTAAACGACACAACTTTTCACCCACGTTCTTTAAATTTTCTTTTGAACCTGTGAATTTAGGAAGAGAGTATTATTTTTAATTTGATCTTAAATTGCCTTAGTTCCTACCTGGAGTTGAACTTTCATTTTGTTAAATCGAATTCGTGTTGCTACTTATAAAGTTTGGATTATTAATTATCTCTGTGAAATATTCAATAGTCTTTCGGTTCTACCAAGATGAGTTTGTCAACATCCAAATAATTCAAAGTCCTTGCTATTGTTTACTATTTTCATGTTTATACACATCTAACCCTACTTGCTCTAATAACCACAATCGTAACCCTGCTCTTGAGCAGGGTTACGATTTTGGTTATTCTTGACATTTCTCGATCAAATTGAGGTTAACTCATGACGTCACGGATCTATAACCCAAGTGGCTTGAATGCAAAATATATTTACCATAAAAGACCAAAGATAACCGGTTACTCTTGGTTATTCGCTTGAAATACCTTATAAAATCCACTAACCTAAACAAATTCTTCAAAAATATAATTTATAAAACATTTTTTGAATTCCTTATATTTATTGCCATATTTGAAACTTTCAGGTAGTTCATTGAAAAGAACCAACCCTCTACTAAATGTGGATTTATTCATTAATGTTAATTGTTGATCGCAAATTGATAAATTCTTATTAAATTGCATTTTCGATAATTTTTAACTAATGGACTGTGTTCCTTTCATATAAATCTTTTTTTTCTGGGGGCTTAAAGTAAGGCATTGTTATCATTATCATTTACTACAGTCAATTGTGGTACCTAAACTCATAATGCTACAATAAATAGGAGTAGAAAAAAATAGGAAATAAAAACCAATAACAAACTGTTGATTTTTCAGTTAGTATCTTTAAGATCGGCTACTTGTTATTCTCAAGGCGCAATTTAACGTTGTTTAATATGTATTTAATATTGCCATGAAATATCTTTCAATTCAAATCACTTTTAATTTTTACTTCTTTGTGAAATTCTTTTTTTTTTCACAGTTTTCTAATATTGGTTCAGTATGTGTAGGTTGTATTATCTGATTATTTTGGGTGTACAGTTCACTTTAATATTCACTCTTGTATATATTTACTTGATATGAAAGATTCGCCATTTATAAAATATTTCGTTTCCTCACTTAATTTTTTGCTTACAATTTTTCTTTTCTAGCAAATCTCAAGAAAAAATTCCAATGAATCTCATGAGAACGAAGGATTCCAAACAAAATTTAACAGATTCATCTTCTTTGAATTTTGATTTGAGCATGCTTATGAATCCTCTAAGTATCAGTAAAAATAAAGTTTCGGACACGTTATTGCTTCCTGATGCCGAGAAGTGTCTTTTGGATGTATTTGATGACCAAAAGATGAATGAAGAAAATGCGTCTACTGAAAAAACTTCCCCAAGTGAGCCACAAGGTTGGATTGAAACAAGTGTTGAACCTAAAATGGATGTTAAGCTGAAAGATATCCAAATCGATTTGAAAGATATAAAACCCAGTTCTATAGCTCCTGTGACTATTCTAGAGAAAAATCAAGTTGTTATGACTTTACATCATGCAAAGGATAGACCGAAAGAGGATGTTAAAGTCTTTGTTGTCACTACCGTCAATAGAAATGAGCTAGCACTCAGTAATTATTTGCTGCAGGCTGTTGTTCCCAAGGTAATTTGAAATGTGAATAATATTTATTATGGATATATTCTTGTTAGGGTTCATTTACGAGTTGATTTACAAACCGTATGCTGTGAAGCGGCATTTAAATAGTCACGAATTTTTTAAATGCTATGTTGAAAATTTATTTAAAGGTTTGAGTTCAAGAGTTGATTGAATTTTGTAGCATAAATTAACCTAATACAGGGTGTAACTAAGTAAGTGTAAAATATTTAAGGAGGTGATTCCTCATCGAAAAAAAGATAGGATCTTTCATATAAAGAAACTTAATTGGAGCATCCCTTGTTGAGATACAGCCCCTCAAAGGGAGTACATAAAATTTATATAACAATTTTTTTCACAAGCACCAAAAAAGTTACAATATTGAAATTAACCTAACGTTTCCTACTAGTAAAAAGACACTTATCCAGTTATTTATTTGGTTTACCCGATGGTTTTAGGGTAAAGTGGGGGAATGCCGGCCGCTTAAGGATATTTGATTATAAAATCATTGTCGAAGATATTTTAGGGCCCTCATAGGAAAAAATGTAACAATACAATATGCTTGACTTCTTCAAGTAGTAAAAAATATTATAAAACAAAACATTTAATTATAAAAAATAAAAGGGTGAAATGGCCGGGATTCCCCGCACACATGGGGTATTACCGACCTTTATTTACGAACAAAAATCGCATATAAATTTCTTTTCCTCCGATAAATTTGAGCAGGCTTTGTGTGCCCATTGACCACAAATAACACACCTTAGTCAAATTTCTCCATTTTTACCAAATTCTCCGCACACAATACAAATATCTTCTTTGACGTCCTTGTCCGAGTCATCGTCTTCTGTTTTTATTTCTTCATTTTCTTTATCTTCTTGATAATTTTTAAATGGTGCTGATCTCTTAGACTTTTTTCTTGGTGCAGATATTTGATTTTTTCCTGAAACACATTCCTTTTCCCGTTTTTAGTAGATTTTGTATTCTTTTTCGATTGTTTCAATTCTAATGCTTTTTTCAAAGGCGTGGAAGTAAAAATAACAGATTGCTGTTTAGAAGACTTTCTTTCAGATTTTACCGTTTTAATGTTGGAACATGATGGAACAGTGATAATTTCTGTAATAGAAACAGTTTTTTTGACTTCATTATTCGATGAAGTAACTTTTTCAGGGGTAGTCTCATTCACTCTCACTTCTGAATTATCGAAATCCCTGTGTTCACTGTTTCTTTGAAGATATTCTGCTGGTGCAAAGTCTTCCTTTGTAAAGACGTCTGGATTAAAAGGAAACAATCCAGTAACACTAAAAACCCTTGATTGCTTTTTCAGGTGTAGCTACTCTACTGTACGCTTTACTAAATATCTCAGCTACTTCATTGGGGGTTATTTCCTCTCCTGGATGACTGGCCAAAAATTTGTCACATTCATTATGATAGGCAGACTTTAGGGAGGAATAAAAAGACACATCTAAAGGCTGAAGGCGATGAGAAGTGTTGGGTGGGATGGTCAAAACGATGATACCGTTTTCTTTACAAAAAGTATACGCCTGTAACGTACAGTGGCTAACGTGGTTATCCAGGACCAGAAGCACAGGATCATCCTGGGATGACTTTACAGTTGACTGAAAATGTTTCAACCATGTGACGAAGAATTCCTCTGTGATCCAACCATTGTCCGAACATTCATAGACTGCCCCAGAAGGGCCATTTCGCTTCCGTTATGGCGCCATTTTTTTTGCGGGCATAAATAAACATAGGGGGCACATATGTGCCGGATGCACTGAAAGCGCACATTACCGTTGTTGTTTTCCCCCTTTTTCAGCTGATCACAAATCCAACCCTTCTTTGGCCTTTTGCTGCAAAAATCTTGCTTGGATTTTTCCAGAGAATCGAAACCTCCTCCCGATTGAAGGCAGTTATTCTATTAATGCTCGTTCCTTCAGGTTTTCGTAGAACAATACTATGGCGTGACATGAATCCGGCTACCCAGTCCTTGCCAGTCTTTTCTTTTCCTTGGTTGAAAGGAGTTTGAACATTATTTGACTTGGCATAAATGAAAGCACACCGTTTTACTTCCTTCATAGTCAAACCAAAGTGAAGGTTAGCCAACTTTTTAACTTGACCTGCAAGTTCGTTTTTCGGCCTGGAGCCAGAAATTGGGTTACGTCCTAATGAAGGTGTCGAAATATTCATATTTTTTCGCCTGTCTTCTAAAGTAGACCAAGGAATGTTGAATTTTGTTGCAGCCTGCCTCTCAGGTAACCCGTTTGCAATTGCATTCAGAGCAGCTTCAAACTGTTCCTTAGTCCAAGAAGCTTTGGTTGTTTTTTCTTGTATACTTTTGTAGCATCTGTGGATGAATTGAATAACTCTCTTTATTTCATTATAAAATTCATTTATTCATGGAGTAATACAGGCCGGCCGGAATTCCAAGCCTTAGACTGGCCGGTATTACCCCATATGTACGCTATTTCTGTTTTGTTTGCCTAAAGTTTTTGGTTGAGGTTAGGATGAAGAGAGGAGTGACAATTCGAAGATTAACATTGATATTATAAACTAGACCCACAACACAGAGTTAACTGAATAAAAATATCAATTTACATACCTTTAAAAATACCCAATTCTTATAAGTAGCGGCACAAAAAACTACTTTCACTCACAAAACGGCTAACCCCCACATTCGATATTCGAAACATATATGGATATGTTCTAGGGCCACCTATATGCAACCCACAATAAAAATAAAAGTTGTATGGTTGCCAATACACGAGAAACCGTCCGGCCGGTATTACCCCGCTAGCCGGGATTCCCCGACTTTACCCTAAGGATGGGAAACGCAACCCCTAAAGTTTATTACCAATGTAACTTTTTGTCTTATTATTTGTTTACCATTTAAAAATTTAGGTTTGTTCGCGTGGCAGTTCGGAACTGTAATTTTTGGTAATTTGTGGTTCCCACCCGTTCGTCTGGGACGGAACAGGAGTTCCTTGTCGTTCGTGTGGTCGGAACACTTGATTTCGGAACTGTTCGTTACTGTTCTTACGGTTCCGGATCTAGAGATGGTACAAGGTACAACAGAAGAAGCGGTAAATTCAAATCATCGGTGATTAAAATTTTCAGTAAGTCTAATTGGCAATTAAGTTATATATTTGGTGACTAGGATATTCGCATAGCTGTTTTTGAGTATATTTGATGTTGTGTGAGTATAAATTTTTAATCAATTCGTTATAATAGCTTCTCAAAATTTTTGTTATCTCAAAGAAGAGGAAGGATCATTTGCAATAGATGAATAAAATAATTGCATAGTTGTTGATCAAAGTATGTAAGATAATTATTTCATATTATTTATATATACGATATTTCGTATTTATAGGAAACGGAGGAATGACCTCTTTCAAGAACACAATGACTTGTTAAAACAATTCTTATCTAAAAAATAATTACAAAGTTATGAAAATTGTTAGAAAATATTTTTATTTATTTCCCAAATGCCACCAGTTCCATACAATTACCTAATTCTATTATATAAGATTTTCTGTACACAGTTTCCACCAAAATTACAATAAAATAACAGAAGAATTCACAGTTTACCCAGATATGAACTAACAAAAATAATTTCTCCACTGATGACCACTACTACATATATTGAAATTTCAAATTATAATTAAATTAAATCATTTATTTAAATATTTCATTACATATAAATTATATTTACAGTTATTTATATGGATATGTTTATGTTTATTTATTTATGACAAAAAAATTGTTCAATTTTAATATTTGTAATTTCTAACGTATTTCCACCGTATTAATAACACAAAGATATTGAATAAGTTATTCAATATCTTTGTAACACTATCCATGATTTGATCCATGATGTACAACATAACCTTACTTTCACTTATCTATGCACTTAACGAAATCGTTTTGAAATCATCTGTTCCCACCAGTTCTCACCCGTTCGTGTCATAGAACAACTTGCGACGATTCCAAGAGTTACAGAAACTGGTTCTCTGTGACCCCAGAACAACTGGGAACTGCCACCCGAACAAACCTTTTATTTCCGATAGCCTGTTTCATTCTAAACAAAAAATGTCTTCTGAGTTTTTTGCCCAAAATAAACCAGTTTGTAGCAAAAAATTATTTTACGAACAACTACAGAGATAGGTACATCGTCATAAATGTTTATCATGGGGTAAATCAACTGGATAAGTGTCTTTTTGTTAATAGTAAACGTTAGGTTAATTTTAATATAGTAACTTTTTTGGTGCTTGTGAAAAAAATTGTTATAGAAATTTTATGTACTCCCTTTGAGAGGCTGTATATTAACAAGGGATGCTCCAATGAAGTTTCTTTATAGGAAAGATCCTATCTTTTTTTCGATGAGGGATCACCTGCTTAAATATTTTACACTTATTTAGTTACACCCTGTATAATACTCCGTCGGTTTGGCGTAACAATTTTGACACAACCTGTAGAGATCTCATCCTTCTAACGCCATCTATGAAAAATATCATGAATATCTTACTATTCCGTCCATTTAATTAACCTTGTCTTGAAGTTGTTAATCGTTATTGCTAGTCGATGTCTTTTAATTCCCTAAATGTGATCTTATATAATATTTCACGTTTTCCTTCTTTTAGAACTGCAAATTGAAATTACAAGTTCCGTCATCCACGGATCTTCCGGCTCTGAATCCATTTTTACCCCCTCAGGCCATAACTCAAGTAATGTTGATAGCCAATCCGGAAGGGAGAGAAATTAATGCAAAGTTTGTTCTGAGTTATTCTATGGACGATGAAACTGTTACTGATATTGGAGAAATCACAAACTTATGGATTGACTGACAATTTAAATTATAAGTTCAATTATTAGATCTCAAATATTAATATCGAATTTGATGAAAAATAAAATATTTCAGTTCGGTTATTAAATGATGTGTTATTCACTGAATCTATAAGATCTTTTCCAGAGTGAGAATATTATGTATTGTTTATAACTCAATTATTTGGCTATAAGAAGTTGTTTAAATCAACTGGTATAAATACCATCCATAGTTTGAAAGTCTGATGCATTTTATTTATTAGTCCTTGCTAGTCCAGTGTTTTAAATCTGAAATTGAATTATTTTTGAATTTATTGTTCATGTTCAAGTATTTTGTTATGATGTGATGCCTATTGTCGACCTTGGAGCAAATAGAAATTGATGCTTTATGAAGGAAACCATTCAAGACTTAATTTTTTTCCAATTCTAGTCTTATTGCTTATATTTTTATGTTTATTTGTTTTTGTTTGTTATTTTGTGCATTTAATTGCTGGCTGTAAAAATGATCGAAATTGAATTATATTTAAAAAATTTTAAGTTGTGTTTTCTTTTCGTTCCCATATAATCTTGAAAATCTATTAAATAGATTAAAAAATTGAAAATTTGAGATTGAGAATTTTATTAGAAAACTGATAGCATAAGAAATACAGATCAGGGGTTAGTGACGGGGTGTCATACAATTCGGCATATCACATAAAAGCCTAGGGAAAAAACCCTGGCTCCCCGCCTAAGTGTGAAAGTACAAAAATAAGCTGAAATATATTAGGATTTCTTTCTTCAAGAGTGGTCTTCTATTGATGGAAACAGAGACTTCTTCAAGGTGCCCACATCGAATCTGGAAATAAAAAGACAAAAGCAGAAAAAAGAACTGAATATCAAAAATACAAAATTTGAAAGAGATAAAGAAAACTTAGCTCAAATTAGCCTTTTTGGATTAACTCGATATTGTGAATCAAGGATTTTTTAACATAACAAGCTAAACCGGAAATTTTACAAAGGAGATAATCAATGAATACATAACATAAGAAATTCGTGCTATTTGCTATTACACTGAAGAGTCTAGTGGGTGTGCGCCATGGACGAAAAACTACTGAATAAGTAGGGATGAAAACCATCGAATCCTACAGTTTCAACACTAAGTATAACCCTATAAATTTTCGTGTTCACGGAAGAATCGATTTTGATCAAACTATCCTAAAAAAAAAGTTTGATGAGTAGATATACTTTTTATAAATTTTTTCTCATTTTCTGATGCAGTTTTCTTCAGCAACATCATTTACATTGAAGAATTCTATTTGACCCGGAGCCTGAATAGAACTATTAATAATTTGTATTACGCCAGTTCACTAATAGATGTCACACGTGGTATAAGCTGTAAAATATAAAAACAATTTGTAATTGGCTCTATTAACATGAATTATTCCTTAACAATTCTTCAATAATTAATCTCATTAAAAATTGTAAAAATTTGTGTTATGATTTTGTATCACTGCGAAAAAGCTTCGAACCTCACGTCATTAATTTATTTATTTACCATATTTTTCAGTTTATAACATGGAATTCGTTTAAATAACATCCAGAGGGAGGAAGTCTGTCAAATTTCGTGAATATCGTCAAGCTAGACAAATTAATAAATTCTTATTGTGAAACAATTGACAAGAGTAATATTTTATTGAAAAAATGTAGATAACTATTGACTTGAGGTTAGAGCTTTTGCCCCTTTGTTCTAAAATCTTTGCCTGGACTCTCCCATAGCTTTTTCGAAATTTATCAATACATATTAATAAAATAATAACTAATAGCGAAGAATGCAACAAATTTAAATATATTTGAGTCTAGCAAACTTTTTGCGAAATAAGCAGAAGTACTTTTGATAGCATCAAGAATGAATAATGTATTAATGGAAACAAAAGAAATTGTTAGTTTATTTCATCTTGAAATTATTAATTACAGCAATGTAGGTACAGTTCAACACCTACGACTAAGGTGAAATAGAAAACACAGTTCTCTGATAGAAAGGCACTGTAGAAGAGAGTTTCTAATTTCAAACCCACCTGTAAAAGCATCTATAATTGTCTATAACTTACCACAGACCTTTGCGAACCGCAGAAGTTAGTAACAACATTTGAATTCCGGGAGAAAGGTGTCCTTCATGTCGATTAGACATTGGTGGTTCACGGATAGAGCCCCAGACCGGCAATTCGGATATGCGGGTTCGAGTCCCGCATAGGGAAGCATTTTTTCGGAATTTAAAGTGTCAAATTACATCTGTATTTCAGTTTCACAGACGTTGAAATCAAGTTCAAAAGCATCTATATCGACGAAACAGATAAAACAATTTAACACTAGATATATTATAAAATCACACAAGATGTTTGTCCGAAGATGGGGATTTACCACGTGATCTGGCGTGACCAATGAAAAATGATAACCGCAATGCGTTGAACAGTGAAGACAATTCAGATTCAAGCCCCGCCCATCTGCCATGTGATAACGATATTCTAAACAATTAGTTAGATGATTACAAAGAAACAAATGAATGAGTATGTTCGAAATTTATTGTGTTATTCGAAATGAATCGCGAATATCAGCACATCATTCTAAGTTGTGATGAATTAAAAAAAACTTGATTAAAAAAAATTAAAATGAAACAGCTGTAAGGAAAGAAATTATTGTGTCCTATGAGAAAGAACACAATCAACATGAAGATTAATTTTTATTAAAATGAGGAAAAACGACAGAAGGCACTGAATTAGAAATTTTCTAATTTCAAACCAACCTGTAAAAGCCACTAAACTATATTGACGAAACAGATAAAAAGTTGAAATAATTGAATACTAGGTATATTATAAAATTCCAGAGGATTTTTGTCTGTCATTTTTGCCACGTTATCCGGTGTGACCAATAGAAAACGAAAACCGCATTGAGGACATTTAAGAGTCAAGCTCCGCCCATCTGCAACGCGATTGGTATATTCGAAACAATTCGCTAGATAATTACAGAAAAATTAATAAATGTCATGTTCGAATTTATTGTGTCATTCAAAATTGCTACGTTATATTATTTTAACTTGAAATAATTATTTAAATCAGAAGTTGAAAATAACAGAACATCAGATATAATAAAAAAATCACACAAGATTTTTACTTTTATGAGCTGAACTGGCCAGCAGGACATACTCGAATTTGACCACTGATTCTTAATCAGTAAGTCAAATCCAATCGACCACTTGACCATAAAGGATCGGTTGAAATATTCGAGGTGTTTTGCAAATTAGTGATGTCAAGAATTGAAACTGTACATTCATTAAAACCATTGTCTCAAATTTGTCGATTTCTGTCATGATTCATCTGATAAAGTTCTAACTATTCAAGGACCGATCTCATTCATTATATAAAGATAATCAGTAATGAAAATTAAGTAAAAATTCCTGATACATATGAACATTTTAAGTATATTTTGCAGTGCCAGTGCCAGTCTAACGTTAAGACATATCAGTCCCATTGTAATAAAACATCTCTATGTTCAAAAAATGATCATGCTGAGATTGTTACACTTGCCAAAATGCACTTGAACCTTTGTCAGTGTTTTTTCTAATATTGATGAAAATTTCGGCAAGAAGGATCTGAACAAACAAGAATTATCCCCCAGTACGCCACTGCAGGATGTCCGCAAACCTACATTTCCCCCTATCCTGCCGATCACGTGACCGAATGTGTAAATTTGACAAGTGTTTGTTCGTGAGAAAGAACTGTCCTATCAATCAAGGGTAGCCATGGAGACGGCACTAGACGCCTGCGACGCCAGTCCGTCGAACTGCATCCACACGACGCTCCTAAGACCAACCAACGCCCAGTTTTTTCAGAGTGAAGAGAGTCCACCCAAAAAATCAATAGTTCCATAAATGCGAACTTATGTTCACCCTTAACAACCCTTTGGTTGATGAAAATTTCATCTTCCGATTCCTCACCTGAACTTGAACGCAAAGGGTGGATGGATTTTGAACGTCTCTCCGTCGTTCCTACCCTTATTTATGAGCTTGAGGGTATTTTATGGGATAGTTATCGAAAAGTTGGACTCATCTGGCTGCCGATGAGACTCTATAGCTCGATTGATTTGATTATACAGGGGGTGCTTCACAACTCACACAGAAGCAATATTTTTTTGAACACGCTTTATAACTATCGGAATGATGAAAATTCCGGAGGGCTGCTACTGCACCACTTTCCGAGAGTTGGAAAATATCAAAGTTGGTAAATTGAAACTAATTTTTGTCTTTCGTTCAAATATGCAGACTAAGGTCTACGTTTTGTCAGCTGAATAGCAACTGGTCTAAAGAAAAAACTCAAGAATTCGTTTACTTCCCACAAGTACCTACATCTATGAGAGCCATTTCAAAGAGATTCATCTTACTGAAGAAGAGGAAAATAGGATATTTCCAAGGAATATAAGATCATTACATTACTCATTATGATTAATTTGTAGTGTTGAACTTCCTGTAAAGAGATTATCGAAAAATATAATATATGAATAGGGTAATGTCATAAGACAAAGATAATTCAATGTATCCGAGCGGGCTAATTGAAACTTTGTCGAGAAACATTTGGTTGGAATACGTGACGTCATCGAACACCAGTAGCAGGCAGACTATAGTTTCGGAATTATTATTCCTCATCAGTGTCGCTTAACTTGATTGATGATGACGGCCAAACGAACCCACAGAACTTATCTCAGACCGGAGAGCACATTGGAACTATATACACCTTCATGCGCCCTCTAGCGGCCAAGCGTCTGCGATTCTTTCCAAACCAGTTTCGCAAGACACGTTTCAACGTTTTATTCTTTTCTCTTAAGTACAATTTACCTTTAGTTATGTCATTGATCACAAGTAACAGGCAGACTATAGTTTCGGAATTATTATACTGTATAGTACTGTACAGTATACGTACTGTTTCACGGTAAGGGAAAAGACTCTAAAACAAACGCGTAAAAGTTCTTTACCTTTCTGTTCAACTAGACATTATAAAAAATTCAGATCCAACTGTCATTTGAACCCCAATTTCAGTAATGAAAATTAGATTTCACCGGTTCGCTAGGCTAGAGATCAGTATCAATGTGATATTCAAACGGACCAGAATTCGCAAGAAAACGATATCACACATTGTTTCCGAGAACAACGTCGCAAAATTATCTATAACTAGTTATTTATATGAGGAGTTCACGTAATATCAGAACAGAAATAACGTTTCATGCATGGTTGATCTTAATAGTTTAAGATTTCCTGCGTTCACCGAGTGCAGGGCCTTTTATAAGCCGGATGCTCACGAATTCTTTGTATTTTTTATTATCGTGAATCCAGAAACGAGCATTAAGTTATTTGTTCACAGGTTATTAAACCTCATTCAACAGTTTACGGTAGTATTTTCAAAAACGTAGGAAAATGATAAAATACAGGGCGATTCGGTGTTAGGTTTGAAATCAAACTGGTTAGAAGAGAAGATATTCAATATGAAAACGACAGGACAAGTTTTTATGACTGGGGGATATTACCTACCCTCAAGTCTAGACTATGAAAATAATAGACGCAATATAGAAAATATTAAAAGAGTCTTTAAAAATGGCGATTGATAAATTCTGCCCGAAAGGAGTAAAATATCTAAAAATTAACCAGAAAACAGAAAATTTGATGAAACAGGGAAGGAACATGGAGGACAAGACCACAAGAGGCCTCAACAGATAAGTATATGGAGAAATGATAAAGTAAAAAAGAAATCTCAATGCTGAAAGAATAAAGAATGTTATAGAGGAAAATAAACGTTGGAAGCTGCTGAGAAGGGTTACGATGGAAGTAAAGGAGATACAGAAGATCAAGGATAGACGAGGAAACATAGTGACACATAAACAGGAAATCTTGAAGTCTGTTGAATGATTGTTTGGGCTATTACCATCATCTATTGTGGATGTAATGTTTTCCGACGTTTCGATAGACATCTTCTATCTTTATCAAGGAGGTTTTTTACTTTTCCTCCTTGATAAAGATAGAAGATGTCTATCGAAACGTCTAGGAAAACATAACATCCACAATAGATGATAGTAATAGCCCAAACAATCATTCAACAGACTTCAAGATTATTTTATCACCAAACCCACTCGGCTCCAGCGAGTGCACAAAGTACCTCCTCGGCTAGCTCTAGAGCTGAAACTACTTATAAAGGGGCGCCACTCTCTTTTCTGATAATACAAAGAAAAAAAGAGGAAAGTACACTAAAGATCTCAGGGTCGCAAAAGAGAGAAAATAACGAACGCACTCTCAGGATGCCAAACGAGCCCGATCACACAAGCGGGAGGTAGTGGCTGGTAGAAAGAATATAGAGCAATCATTTAATAATATAATGAGCCCAAATGAAATACACAAGGTCCCTTAAACGAGGATATATCTTACAGAAGGTAGATCACTAACTAGTTCTTACTTCACAACCCGAATATTCGATATAATGCTTTATCTCTTACTAAACAAACAGTAATATCACCCCAAGGTATATACTTAGAGCCTCGATGGTAATCGTTACAAATAGCTCTTTACTTATATCTAAGCGACCTTCTCGATAGGTCGGGTTTTATGTACTAAACAGTATTCACTGAATTGGGCCTCTTTGATACTAATCAATCTTAACTAAATTCTACAGACTAACCTTCTATAACAGTCTAGGTCGTGGCTTGACTGAAGTACAAAAGGATATAGTTTCTTAACCCATAATTATTTTCACAGTCTCGTAGATGGAAACTGGGCTCAAATATATTCCTGGGCCAACGTAGTACAATTTCTCACAGTAATGCGCCCTGGGTAGACGACAGGTGTGGTATTTTAGATGGCGAAATCTGGTGGAGGTCCCCAAAGACAGCTCTCACGGCAGCTCGACGGTAATTCAAAGACAGCCTAGACAAACAGCTCGAAGACTTCAAAGACAGTTCAGAATCTGCGGTACCTCGCAACGGTACAATAATAATTCCCAATTCGAAGCAGAATGATGCTAAAATAAGAACAAAAATCTAAAATACCTCGTGACAAACATAGGTTAACTCACCAATCCCACGTCGTTTTTCCAAACAAATACGCCACTCCGCTAAAGCGCAAAAATCTCACCAACGAACAAACCAAACCAACATGATAAGATTTCTCTCAGGGCTTCAGTTAAAATCCTGTTCAGATCCGCAAAATTGCGATTAATTACTCCAGGACATTTCAATCAAGTATGCGGGAAGAACGATGTCATTGACAACCTACGTCACATGATGACAGACCAAGACCACCGACAACGGCGTCCACCGAAACGTACGAGATAAGCTGGCAAACTACTGCGACTAACGCCACCAGTTCGGTTTGCAGGTACTAACTTTGTTTGAAACCGTGACAATTTATATAGAGGATAATGTGTTTAGTCTGTAAGTACATCTTCATTTTTTTCACGAAAACCTTCAACATTATTGCTGATTGTTTATGTTGTTTTCACTTTTTGAGCTGTATCCATGTTTAATTGTTTGATGTTACACATTTTGGACTGTTATTATTAGGTGTTGTCTTGGTTTGTCATTCCTGCTGTTTTATATATTTACATGTTTGTTTTTGGAATTTTTCATTATATGCTCCATATTCTTTTGTAGATCCCTGAAGATGGGAAAATATATTTCCGAAACGTCGGCGAACTGACGTAGTATCATTTCCCCGTTTTTTGATCCTGCTACTACCATTTAAACCTTCAAAAGTATTTCTTTTGGTTTGTGATATCATTTTTTCCTATAGTGAGGAAGAGTATAACAAATGAGGCCAATTATCAAATGCCTGACGAAAAGTGATCTATGTATTTATCAGCATCTTTAACGTCTAATCAACCTCTAATTTATTTTGATACGGTTACAACCCCACATAATATGTATAGTATTCATTCCAGCGAATGAATGTAAACTGAATTCAGTTCATCGAAACGATTGAGCCAAATAATCCATTTCATATGAACCACCTGTTGCGTGGTCTTCGAATCGAAATCATAACCAGCTCTTTTGCCACTCAGCGAAATAATCAGAATGTGAAATGGTGCAACATGAGAGACCAATTTCGCATTATACGGGTTCGTAAATTGCCTACTTCATCTAATTCTTTCTGGTTTGGTAAGAACAAAAAACGGTTATTTAATTCTTCACCAATTAAGTTATTGTTATAAGCATGAAGGCGTAAAAATTAGTGTGTTATAAATAATTCCGAAATTTTCCATTCATTGGTTTTATATCTGCTTAGGATATTGCATTAAATGAGATTTAGACGTTGGAATGTGTTTTCAAGATAAATTGGCTTTGATAAAAAGATATCAAAGCTATTAAATTCCAATTTTAGATACATAAGATTAAAAGCTATATCATAACCAGATATATGAATAAGAATGAGCTTTAAAAGAAGAAGTTCTTTGGTTTAAACAAAACCACATTCTGAAAACAATAGTAACTGGTTTAGATTTCATTCTGTTTTCTCAAAGACTTTGAAAGGGACATTGTAACATCCCAGGTTTTTCCAATACAAAAAAATCGTAATCTCATTGCACCCTTTGCTGATACGCCCCTGGCAGTTATCAAACCGTAGAAATAAAATTCTATGGTCAGAATAAAAGAACACGGCTGTCACTATCAAGGCGGACTTGCGCAAATGGTGACAGATCGAGAAAGGAAGGAATCCAAGGTGGTGTTGAGGATGATTAGTTTTAGTTTTGTTGGGACAGAAGTAAGAGAGACCCAAAAAGAAGTGTTTAGTGCCTTTGTGTGTGTTCGAAAACGAAGCCATCTTACGTTGAGTGACCCTAGAATATATCTCGCAAGTATAATTGAGACTATTTTAAATGTTATTAGTTGCTTGTCCATTTTATTAACCTTTGTTGATGAATAGCATTGAAAACTGGATTTGTTCAGTGAATTTATTATTTCTCTATTATGCTTGTAAATTAATACTGTTACGATGCAATATGATTTGTTTCATGATGTATTAGGTGATGTTTGGGCATTTGTCATTAATACTGTGGTCTTGTGGATGTAATTCCTTTGTTCACATAATGCTTTGTTTGATTTCATATAACTATTTCCTTTGTTCACATAATGCTTTGTTTGATTTCATATAACTATTTCCTTTGTTCACATAATGCTTTGTTTAATTTCATATAACTTTATTTTTCTTTATTCATACAATGTTTTGTTTGATTCATATAACTCTATTCCATTTGTTCACATAATGCTTTGTTTGATTCATATAACTCTATTTCCTTTGTTCTCATAATGCTCTATTTCCTTTGTGCACTTAATACTTTGTTTGATTCATGTAACTCCTTATAGCATGTGATTCCATCATTTTCGATATTATTGCCTTTGCAGTTCAGGTGTCTACCATAACAATGAATGCCTTATTTTCAGCTTTCTACAATGTGTTACTGGAGTGTAACCGATCAACTTTATTTACTGTACCCTATGGTGCAATAGGAATTGTCCATCGCTCTGTAGTTCTGAGCCTGTGATTAAGCAGGAACATATGGAGACCTCCACTAGTGGTAGTACTAGTATGGTCGATATGGAATAATGGATGTAACCAGTGTACGTAGCACTCTGGTGTTATATCGAAGGTTAACGTTGTTAAGTTACCCCTGTCTCATGTAATCATTATGTATGTCTCGTACTGTTGTAATTGGTCATTTTACTGTGTAATGTACCTGCCTTACTATTCATGGTTATTGTTGTGTATATTTCGTACTGTGTTAACTTATTCTTCTTACTGTCGTGATGTATCTTCTTGTTGTCGTTATGTATATTTCCTTCGGTTGATTATGTAGATTCTCTGCTTTCATTATTTATATTGCTTATTATCGTTTACCTATACATGTCTCTGTTATTTATGTCCATAATGCATTCTGGTTCTTATTATTTACTTGTGATTGATATTCTATGAAGATTTGTTGTTTATTTATGCCATGATCTCGTACTGCTATTTATTTATCTATATGCTAGTATTACATGATATTTCATTTAGGGGTCTCGAGATTGTGGACCATTCCTATACTGTTGTATGAGATTTCTTAGGTTCCTGGATCAAAGGCCTTGAAGGGCCGGTCCCAGACGCCTTAAGGTAGGGACCGTTACCATCATGTGCTATAAGGCATGAGAGAATATACCTTTTTTAATCAACCGCGAAACTTTCTGTCATTTTTTCAGAGCCGCCGCTGGAACTCCATGACCTTCCCCGTGTTCCCAATTCCTTAGCTCATACAATATTATAGTTATGGCTCACATACCCTGGGGCCGTGGCCATGACGATGGTCATAATTAGTCATTTACTTTGCCATGATTATTATCCTGTTGCATTATTGAAGTATACATTTGCCATGATTATTAATTCTTGTTGTACCATTGAATTTGCCATATTTACCATGTTACTATACTCTTGTATTATGGAAGTCTCTCTGATTATCCTGATTATCGTCTGTGCTGTATTGTTATAGTTTCTTTTCCTGGATTGTTATACTCGCCTTGCTAACTGTTAATATCTCATCATTTAGTTTTAAACAAGTGCCCTAACACCACCTAAAGGGTTTTATGCCTGAGGCTTTCCCTATATTTTTTAGACCCTTAATAAATAGCTGATTGTCTGGGTCTAACCGTTGTGTTTTATTTACCATCTTTGTTTCCCAATTATTTTCACTAATCTCAATTATCACGAACTTGAATTATTACGTAAACATAACGTAGAGTCCTACCCTTGCTAGACGATCACATTAAATGGCCAAGTCTTTGTATCTGGAGTCATTCAGTCTCCAGTGCCGTAGTTAGTTTTGAAAATGATATTTGTCATTCTTTTCGAAAGAAAAAAGTGGCAAATGTTACAACATCTCCATACTAATACAACTGACATGATATAGGCTCTCTCAACAAGAACTTTGATTTTTAATTGTGGCCACACCTACTACATGACAGCATTGACAGTTAGTTTTTTGACATATTCGTCGTAGATGCTTTGGCAATTGTTACAATGAATTCAATTCTGCTCGAAAATTGCATTAAAATCTTTAAAACCCACCATGAAATGGTGATTCTGTTAAAATTGCATTCAGTAAAATTCGTAATATTTTCGGACAACATATTCGACCTTCTGAGACTAAATTGGAGTCGACGGGCTCGGTACAAAATGTGCCAACACCAACTAAACGCTTGTTCACCTGAAAACATCGGAGCGGTGAGCCCCAGATCTATATTTGTCAATTTTCAACAACAGGGGTGATCTCACACCACCACATGGCTAATTTTGCATAAGGATTTGGCTAGATTCAACTAGTGCAGAAATTGAATTCACATCGCCGTAGATTCGCTCAATTCATTCTGGAATAACCCGCTGGTTTTTCTGAAAAAATCATTTTCTCAGACGAAGCGCATTTTCACTTGTTAGGGTACGTCAACAAGCGAAATTGCCGCATTTGAACTTTTGAAAATCCTAGAGCGATTATTGAGAAGCCTTTGCACGCTCAACGTGTCACTATATGGTCTGGAGGCGTAATTGGGCCGTTTTTTCCAAGATGAGGCTGGAAATGCGGTAACGGTTAATGGATCACGCTATTGTGTGGTGTTAACAACTCAATTTTGGCCTATCATTGATAACATGGACATCACTGACGTGAAGGTTTCAACAAGACGGAGCTACTTGTCACACAGCCAATGAGACGATCAATTTATTGCAAACCAAATTTGCTGATCGCATAATATCACGAAATTCAGCTGTTAAATGGCCAGCCAGATCGTGTGATTTAACACCACTGGATTATTTTATGTGAGGCTATCATATAATCAGATTCTATACGATGCCAATCAATCTGATTGGCCTGATGAAATTTGTCGCCGAATGAAAGTCGATCATTGCGCAGTTTTATTCATGCACAACTCTCTACCCCTTTTAACCCAGTCACGTAAAAAATTAGAATGTGTAAAATACTGCGCTTCAATTATGAACCTCTTCGAATTAATTAATAAAATTTAGAAAGCACTGACGTGAGGTCAGATTGCTTTGGCGCTCTTGTTGAGCTACTTGCGAGTAAATATTCAAACCATAACAAATCTATAAGCACTCTGATCAGGTGAACAATAATCTTTTCCTGTACTATGGGACAATGTGATGCAAATATGAACGCCTAATGAATGAACAAACCTAGATCTCAAATTAAAAATTACTATTCATAAGTTTTGTTCGAAGGTATAATTCCCTTCCCCTAAAAACTTACGTCAATGCTTTTCTGAATTTTGACAATGTATATTATTTCATTCATCGAAATTGAATTCAATATCTATGATTTTCTGTTATGAAAAATTTTGATTAATATTACACCAACTGACACTGATTAATGAGCCCGGCATTTGTCAATCGAATATCGATCTGTGATGGCCATCGTTCAAAGAAAATCATCGGGACGTATGTCATTTTCTCTTGAGTAAATGAAAAAAATGATCATATCTTTAGATGGAACAGAGCTACGACAATAAAATTTGAGGATAAGTAAGATATCGATCACCTCAATATATTCATGAATTTTTATTGAAATCCAAAAAATATCTTATGAGAGTGTGCGGATTAAAAAACTTTTTTTTGGGAATTTTTTAAAAATTTTCTAGCATGACGATTTCTGCGAAATTTTGCGAGCCGTTTTGTTGCAGCCTCCTTCAACAATATTTTATGTATCAACTTGATCGGATGGATATTCTAGTAGTTATTGAGGAAACAACATTTCAGATGCTTATAACTACTGAACCATCCGACGGATTTGGCCCAATAACGAACTTGACCGAGATATTTGGACAATTAACCTATTCTGAAAATATGAAAACTCTAGCTCATCTCTTTTGGATGCTAGAGAGGATACGGCCGGCCGGCCGGACAGACTCAACTTTCATCGGGGAGTCGAACCCAATCGATTGAGACCATTTTCGGCTCGATATTCCAAAATTACAGACATTCAGGCAAAATGATAGGCACTCTGTTCGGGTGAACAAGAGCGCCAAAAAAGAGTTTCGTTTCTTGAAAATGTCTGCACTACTGTAAAGAAGATACAAAGATTAAAAACCACACGACCCACTTTCCCTTATCAATAAATTTAGAGGGTTGACGGGGATAGCACAGACTGCAATGAAAATTCTTCAAAATGGATTGAACAAAACATTATATTGGCACCTTTTCGCGTATAACCCAGTGGGTGCTCGTCTTCTTTGCACTATTTTATATAAGCTATGACCTAAAGTTATGTTTGTAAAATGCGTACACCATATGTACACCATAAATCCAGAAAATCTCAAATAACTCAGAAATTATTGAATTTAGGAGCATAATCATGTGAGAAAACTATCATTATTTTGGACCGCAGAATCCAACACAATTATAAAAAAATAGGGTTCTAATTTGAAAAACAGAAATTATGGCCAATTTAAGATCACAATTTTCAACACAGAATTTGAAACACCCTGTGATGATATTTTTGAAATTCCAAAGATGCATGACCTTTTCACATCCTTCCTCTTCGATGTAGTAAAAACGGTTTACGCTCAGATGTTTAAAATAATAATAATGAACATATTATTGACTGAACATATTTGACTTTTTTCCAGGAATGGAAAACTTGAAAAAAGTTTTTTCGTCGAATTTATTGTCACTCCTTGTATAACCGGAAGTTTTTGGGCTTCGAAAATATTTTAGCTCTGTAGAGAACTTCGAACAATATCATAATCCCAATTTTCAGAATCCAAATATGCATAGTTCTCCAGAAACGTCTAATAGGCACTCGAACTTGAGACACCCTGTATAAAATAAAAAAATATATATATATAATGTTGGCCCCGCTGAGTTTTATTTCCAGAATGTGGTTCTGCTCAACCTGTTGTAGAAACCTATTCTGATATAAGTATTTGGTTATAATACATCTTCAAATGTTTTATAGTAGCCGTTTGAGCAACTAAAAATGAATTAAAATGCAGAAAAAATCTACAATTTCTTGGATTAGTTAATAGTTCCTCATAATTCTGATATTGCCGAAATGAGGCTTCCGGGAGAATAATATTACTACAGAACGAAAATTCAGAGTCCCCGGAATCCTATATCGACGAATTTAAAACGATATACAATCAATGGAAGATGTTCTCCTTATTGCAATAATTCTTCTCGAAAAGGAATGAGATATCCATCAAGGTTGAGGACATCTTCGCTTCCATCTACTGGTCCGGCCTCATGAAATGAAGAAAAACATCAGCGCCCTCTGTGACTAGACGTTGACTCAGGTCAGTAACCGAAAGGGGACGGGAAACGCAAATAAAAAAAGCAAAATCCGACTAGTGCAGCCTGCAAAAATAACGGAGTATTTTTATCGGGAATTGCAAAGAACCGGCCCGGGCAGAGAATTAGATACATTCCCGGCACACACACACACACACAGACAGACAGGTTTTCTTTTATTCTCCATCTGAACGTCATTTTTGCTCTCTGAAATTTTAAATTATGCGGTCGAACTAAATTGCGAACGCAAACATTCGTTATTGGTTGTTCATACATGAATCATTTTTCGAATTTACTGCTGTTTCGCCTAGTTTTATGATTAATTTACTTTACTTCGGATGCTGCAGTTTCTTGGATATGAAAAATAGAAACAGGTTCCGCGGAATGCACCCGCTGAGTTTGGTGTATCGTGATAATTCGATATTTATTTCGTTCGAAATAAGTAATGGGCTGAGATTCAAAAGACGGGGTTGGAGAACACTCATCTGGACTGCAATGAACAATCCATCTGCCGTCTTATTGAAAATTCAAATCAAGAGGGAATATACTTTAATAACGAGGATTTAGTACTGAAATGAAGAGAGTAGGCATTTTTGTACGTGACCAATTCAAAACGAGACCCTCTATTGCCGCCACTATCTTGTTAGTTACCGTAGAAACTTATACATGGAGATTAACATGTCAAAGATGACAATTATTGAATTTTAAGCTCCGCCCATCTGCCATTTTCTTGCTCAAATTCAATCAACCTATGAAATCAGAAGCTATTGCTCGCTTACTCTAGTGTCTTTTTCCGTACTTTGGAACAATGGGAAAAAATACAACAGCCACGGTGAATGAAGTAACCTATATCTATATTAAATTAAGAATAACTACTCATAGTTTTCCTTAAGTTCTGTTCAAAACGCAAATTCCCTTCTCAATGCTTTTGACATTTTGACAATGTACGTTAGGTATTTCAACAAAATTAATAATTATGTGGTGTTCTACTGAAGTCCATACATGCACAATTTTTTTTTTAATACATCTGATATCTTAGGAGGTATTAAGTATTGAAATTGAAGTATTTGGGAATTTGTTCCAAATTTTCTAGCGTGTCAATTTCTGCGAAATATCCAAGCCCCTTTGTTTCAACCAAATTATATGTTATGAAGATTCTTTCTAAATTTTTTGGTTCTATTTTCTTTTCTAATAAGTGATGTTCAACTAAATCAGATGGCACTTTATCTTGGTTTGTGAGTGTCACATAAAAACTTTGTACATTTAGTCTATGGTAGAATTTTAATCTATTAATCTTCAAATAAAGTTAAAATTCTGTCGGTCTCAATGCTCCATTATTTTTGTTTTGTTTTGTAACTATGTCACGTTATTTTAAAACGTGAAGCCAATCTGATTAATTCAGAATTAATTATATCAAAAAGTAATTATTCCAACTCCTGGAAATCAAATTAATCGAATGATGTTGGAAAACGCTGAATTTTCCACTTCATTTGACGTGGATCGCTCCTTGCGAACCCCACAGACAGTTGGAATTAAGGTCAGTAGATCATAAACACAGGCTGAAATGAAATAAATCTGATGGACGATGGTGATAGGTGACAACACTAGCTGCTGTCGCCATTTGCATCTGTTTGAAAGATATAAACGCGTTTGTAGCTAGCGCGTGGCGTAAGTTTAAATAAATGCCTGACAAGTAATGGTTTTAAATGTTTTAATAATAACATAAAACGGTAATCACCGCGTCATTGCATAAAAGTAATTTATGGATAGGCTGTGCCTACTGCATTTTCCATTCCAGTGTTTTTAATTATTGTTTCGATAAACAGCATTGAATAATAATTGACGGTCAGAAGTCAATGGACAAGTTCGGTAGTTGCAGTCGAAGCAAATTACTAGAAGAATATTTCCTTTGAAATGATTGCTGCAATTATTTACACCATCAATATTTGATGATATTACATACACTTTGAAAAAATGTTTGCCAGTGTCTACTCAAATTTTGGACGTGGAAAAATAGTGATCCTTTAGTGCATGCCCATCTTGAACAGCAGCATTCGAATTAGACTTTGAAAAAACACAAAAAATTAAAACCAAAAAGTAAGCAAAGATTTGATCTACTTTTAGAAATTTGAATTCATTAGTAAATAGATAAACGTATATAGATTGATGAATACTTTTGAAATTCCGGCTGTTGGGTCGTAGCAGCCGGAACTTAGTTTAGGCGCACACCTTTGGAAATCTCCAATTGATTTTTGAGAAAAAAGACCCAAGCTGTCAGCACTGGAACTGTTGCCCTAAAATACAATTCCATAAAATAAATAGTACCAATGGGAAGGTGATTAATTGAATTATGTAAGTTAAGGTTTTTTACCATAAGCAGTCCAATCTTCTGAGAAAAAATAATAATGTTCGTTGACATGTTTACACCAAGTTAAGTAAAAATATTTTAATATATACATCTTACAACTACATCTTTGCACTATTTTTCGACATAGTCTCCATTACGATTGAGGCACTTATCGTATCTCTTCACAAGCTTTTAAATTCCTTCTGCATAAAAATCACCCGCTTGTGCCTTGAACCAGCCTGTGACCGCATCTTTGAGCTCTTCGTCGTCATCAAACCGCTGGGACCCGAGCCATATCTTCGATTTTCACGAACTTTTGCATCAACTGTCTGAACGAGTTCGTCAGTCACCAATGATGGTCTACCACTCCTCTCTTCATCATGAACGTTTTCTCGTCCACTTTTAAATAAACGTACCCATTCACGGACAACTCCTTCACTCATAAATTTTGGTCCGTACACGGCACAAAGCTCACGATGAATAGCTGCTGCAGAGTATCCTTTGGCTGTAAAAAACCTTATAACAGCACGCACCTCACATTTGGCGGGATTTTCTATTGCAGCACACATTTCAAACTGCCACAAAAACTAAACTAGCGCAGGTACGATGTTCACTCGACTACGGCTTGATGCCGACTGACCTGCTGAGCGCGTGAATGCACAGATGGCGCGCTACTCCCCCCACTACCCGCACTGTGACCAATCGGAAGTTAGTTTCTGAATGGCCCTCGTATATATATTGAGATTCATGGGGGGTATTTCTATGTCTATAATCAAAATAAATGAAATAACATTGAATGTCGTAATTTTCATGCATAAAAAAGTATTGTGTCAGAAATAAAACTGAAGGAAAACTGTGAATTTTGTTATTCTTAATTCAAGATATTTGTTCGTTGATTCATTTAGATTATCTACTTATTTCCTCTGTTTTTGTATCGCTCTGTTCTCTGAAACAGTGTGGGTGCAGTAAAGACTCGTTTTCTACCACTCTATCTCTAATTGCTTCTCAAGATGCTCTCCCTCCCGCTGTGTTCATCTTGAAAGCAAAAATTTGAGTTTAGATTCCAGATTTTGGATGGCTCGAAATATCTTTCTCGAAAAATACCAAATGTCTTCATCAATACCAACATTACGTGAGTACTCGAAACGGATCGATAATCAAACTACATTAATCTCGTTACTTCAACTGGTACTTCGTACTAATGAGTTCTCGAGATCTGTGATCTGCATAATCAGAAATATGTAAATCATTCTATCCGATGACGACTTCATGGATTGTAACTTCGTGTTGTCTTACCGGGCCGTCGATTTCTAATGGGGTAATTCAAGTTGGACAACGGCATTTCGGTAAATAAAAAGAAAAGATCTCGGAGACGTTCTACGAGCCGTGGAAGAGTTACAGCGGAACGTTCGATGTACATCGACATGTGGAACACGGTATTCGATGTTGCCAATGCGACAAATACGAAAGATTTAAGAGAGGTAATGGAATATGAAGATGAGACAATGTTTTGTCACTGACAATCAGGTTAATTCTTTCACTGATGCCGAAAATTCTATGCTCGATAGAGAGATAACCTCGACGGGACAGCTGACTTTTCGTTCTTTCGTAAACTGTAGATTACAGATTATTTTGTCTGTCTGCCTGAATAATGGCATGCAATCAGTAAAATTAGGTTTTGAACTCAGATGAGTTGACTGTTATTATGCTGTTGTACTTTAAGTCCTCAGAATTCGATTTTCATCTAGAAAGAGAGCCAATGTGGGAATTTCTTGTCTTCATGTATCTCGAGTTTAGGAATCGACCCATCTGTAGTTGCTTGGATCGAGATAAGTATTTTGTTGTTATGGTTTGTGAATTATCAGGAGAGATTGGAGATCTCCAGGTTTTGTGACTTTAATTATGCCTATTTCATTAAATATACTGTTAATAACCGAGAAGAGTTTTGGTTCTAGGATAATTAGGCCCCATTTAGAAAATTAAGAGTAAAGTCTCATGCTCATGAATTGGCTAATTGTCACTTCACTACATGTTTCAGAAGCTGATGTTCAATGTGCTTGTAAAGGGTTTTTCAATAGGGACTTGACAGCTTTAAATTCAATTTGTTAACGCTCCTTTCACTAATAATCGAACTGTTACTATCAATTTATTCTGTACACGTAATTAACATTTCATCATTGTAAAGCACACGAACGAACAGAGTCTGCAAAGTAACCCAAGAATTCTTATTTCGTTCCTGCTACTTTAAAGTGTTTCGTATAACATTAATTAAAGAGGGAAGGGAACTCAGAGAGCTTCTTTATTATACAAAATAAATCTGGGTATGGATGAAATAAGATACTGGTAGTTGCTCTTTACAAATATAATGAAATTTTCAAGTAGATAAATTTTTTCCTGGGATAGGCAGGGTTACTGCGGAACTAAAGTTTCTTTTCAGTTGCCCCTGATGCGTTCCGATCTGCTCCAGCCCTTTGTAGGTATCATGCACCCTCGGGGTCACACGCACCTGACTGGAAAGCGACTGATATAAAAACCAAGTAATAAATCATTGAGTCTAACGGAATGGAAACAGTTAATACTTGAGGACATATATAGGATCGATATTATACCAATGATATCAAAATATTAAGCGTATGTTCAGTTGGTCAGTTTTTATTGACTTCTATAAGTACTTACAGTTTTGTCCCAAACATGAAAATCTATAAAAGTAAAGAAAGGTGAATCAAGCTATTTGTTTAGTGGAGTCGTCTTCGAGCCACTGGAATGGAAATAATCGTGCTATGGCAGGATGAAGGTAATAGTTCAGAGTGAAAACATGGGGTTCCGTATGATATCCTCTCCTAGATTTTCATGTCAGTCAATGGAAGAAACAGGCTGAGTAACAGTTGGCACAGTAGTTGGTGAGTAGAACTACTCTGGGAGTCGACAGATTATAACCTTCACGTTGTCTCGCAGTTTTTAATCAGTGACAGCAGGCGAAATATGGAAAAATAATGGGTTCCGAGAATAAGATAGTAACAAATAAAAGCCTCAAATAAGAAAATGCCAATTAACTCATTCAATAATGCCCTTTAGACTTACCAAAGTAAGAGTGTGGCTTAATGATTAAATGATCTCCACCTTATGGAGTTCAAACGATGCTTTCATAGAGAAACAGAGTAAACCCTTTGAGTAAAAATAAATTATTCCAAAACCAGGAACTGTATTTCCGAAAAAACTTTCCACCTTTCAATAATCCACAAGTGGCGTGTCGATTCGTCAGGAATCATCAGAGATATAGAGTGGGGAGAATGATTTTTATACTTTCGGTTCATTGGCGTAGAAAGCAGTGTATCTGAGGGATAGTTGGTATGGAATTAAAAAGAAAATGAAATGTATAGAGAATATCAATATCTTAGATAAACCTTTAGCTTCAGAATCTATACTCAGAATATCAGTCCAAACTGTCCTCATATCAACTGATTTTGGGAAACTAAAAGAAATAATTTACTGTGGAAAGTAAACAACACGCCACTCAGCAAATAAACAATGCCATGCGGTATTATCAGTCGGATAATTTCAATAAAAACTTACGTACATAATAATATTCCCTCGACCCAGGGCCCCGTGAGGGCTACTGGCGCCTGTGTACAAAACAGGATTTTGGCGCCCCTTACGGCATTTCGGAATATCTTCTTTATGGTAGGTAGGTACTTGAAATAAAGCATCGGATCTTTTGCATTAAATCAGGGCCCCCTAGGAGGAGTAGCGGGGGGACTCTTTTTATTTCTCAACCGAATTTGAACGGACTTTTTTTTTATTTAATAGGGTATAGTCTAAGGATCACAAACACTCCTGTGTGCCTACTTTTTGAAAATTCGCTCAAGTCAGTTATGGTGACATAATGACTTTTATCACTTGTTTATTATATGTATTGACTATTTTTTTTTTTTGGGCCCGTGGTTTTGGCGCCCCTAAAGGATGGCGCCCGTGTGCATTGCACACTTTGCACATTTAGTAGCGAGGGCCCTGCCTCGACCTTCTTTATTTTATAGTTTTTACACGTTTCAACAACACAAGACATGTTGAAAGTATCGAAGTATCTATCAGCACAACGTAAAATTCGAGCAATTTCTAATTCAGAATTTAGCCACCAATTCTGATTCTAATTAAGTTAAGTCGAAAAATTTTTTGTTCTGATTTAGCCACCAATTTTGGATGCGCAATGGTCGAAGTGTATTTTCATAGAGTCTTTCAGAAGGTTGAGAAAACGAAGTGATCTTATGTGGCTTCAGTTTTTGGAATGCTTTTCATTTCTTTGTTTCGTTCAAATCTTCATCATTGACCGATGTGTTAATGTATTTTGAATAAAACAGCTAGAATTTGCTTCACTTCCTTCATCAACATATCAACCTATTCAGGAAATAAGAAATCACCACTGCGTCATCCATGTAAACGTGGCAACGCTGCCTTAATCGGCAGTCATCAGACAGCTGAAACAATTTCGGTAAGAAAGAAGACGAAAGAAGAAGCAGATCCTCCTTTCCGATCGCTCTGCTTGCAAGAAAGAAGAAGGCTGGCAGCTTGGTGCTGTCACTGACCTGGGCGAACAACGATTACGTGTTGTTCGACTGTTTTTATTTTGATTGCGCCCGTTGATTTCCGACCTGCCTCAAGCGGCACTCGAAAGTAGCACATGCGTGAAAATTCAATGCATATGCGAATGTTCATAATTGCAGTTTTATTTTAATATGGCTACTTCGTTATATTGAGATACGGTCTGATGACCCTTCCATACGAAATACGATTAAAAATCGGACAGAGGCGCGCGTCACTTGAATGCAAATTCGAAATTTCGAAAAATTGAGTATGGGTCTTTGTTGGCAATTCTTTATCACTGAGTTCTGTCCAAATAACTGTAACTTTCAAATAAACCAAATGATGGAACATCAGTGCAATCGAGCAATTCAGGCATTTTTGCCAAAGCGTCTATTGTTTCTGGTTTATCAGCACACACTAATTCTGTGTCATATGATCTTTGAGGCCAATTAATTCTCGAAATAATCTTGTCGCCAAATCTTTCTTACATTAAATCAATTGTTACGGTGGCATGAGATATGTAGCACCATCTAGTTGGAACCAAAGCAATTCTGGGTCAGTTACAAATAACCATTAATCGTCTATTTGTAAGGAGCACCATTGAGAGCACCGTTCAATGTAATATTCTGCTCAAACATTGTTTTTCAAAGAATATAGACCATTGCTGCCTGCATTTTTCGAGATGCAATTGAACCTGTACAATTTCTTGATGACTGTTTGCATTCCATACACTCTGACAGAAAAGTATCTGGAAATTCTCATTTAAATTGCTATTTCTAAGTATCTGAAGTTTCAGTATGTTGGTAGATCCAAAGTATAGACACCAACCAGTAGTCGCATTCCATTTCCAGGCGCATAAGTGACCACAGATCAAAGAGTAGAAAGAAGATTACAAAAATGTATTATCACTTATAATACCACACGAGCTTCAAAATTGTCTGGTATTTCCCGATAGGTTCGTTGCAAACAAATGAAGGAGTCAAGTTTTTCAGGTTAAAATTACGAGCGCGAGGCGCGAGTGATTTTTCCTGAAAAACTTGACGATTATATTTGTTTGCAGGAACCTATCGGGAAATACCAGATAATTTTGAAGCTCGTGTGGTATTCGAGATTATTTTTCTGTCCCAAATGTCGGCCAATAGAATTGCATCATGAGACGAAATGTACAGTTAACAAATAAGAATTTCATAATGAATAAAACAACATTTAATTAAGAATCAGGGTAGTGCAATTAAAAATACAATTGTTGTAAACATTGGTGCATGTTTTCTTCAAGTCAGAGTTATCGGTAATGGTCCCAGAAGAGGTAGATGGCATGAGGTTTATGCTGTTGATGGCATTTTCTGCAGTAGGCTCACTCCTTCGCAGTTTCTTGACAATTAATTCGTGGTGTTCCTGGTCGAGTTGGAGATACGGCTTGATGGAGTTACTGTTGGCATGTCCAGTTATTTTGATTATCTGCTGCTCTCCCAGGCCCGATTTCGCTAGATTGGAGACGGCTGTTGCACGACTGGAGTGATTGGTGATTTTTTTGTTACCAAGGTCAAGCCCAGCTTTTTGTGCTGACTCCTTAACCCACTTTGAAATCGTGTTTTGGCCTACTGGGGAATCCTTGTACCACCTGGAACTTTATTCCAGAATGGATTTTGGGTCAGGAATAGTCTGTCGCTCTTGATATTGACATCTCTCTTCTCTCTCAATTTCTGGAACAGTCTCACTGGGCACTTGTCAGGGATTTCCCGATTCTCCACCAGCCACTTGCTGTCTGATAATTTTTATCACCACCTTGTGTGGTCTTGGATTGTATTCAATTCTCCCAGTTGTTTCCCCGTCATTTCGCTGTTCTGCCTTGAAGTGATGTATTGACGCCATGCTGCCCTCACCACCTCTCCAAGCCAATTCCACTGATATTATCATGAATAATTTTTTCTGGAGGCCATCAGGAGCTTCCTCGTCCCAAACAGTGGCCATTGCATCCCAATCTGCTCCCAACGCTGCTGCACTTGCCCTCCGTTTTTCCGGAATAGATTGTAAAGCCTTAAGCTTGGCATCACGAGCTCCTTGAGCGGTCTTGAATGCAGCATCCGAAAATGGGTTGATTTTGATGTCGAAATCGTTCAAATACTTTTCTTGAAGTAATTTGGCAGTCTGATTCCACATTGTTTTTATTGTACCTTCCTTATAGTCTTCTCCATCCATTTTCTTCATATTGTAAGCGTAATCTTTCATAATGTTTGCCAATTGCGCTTCACTCGTTTCAGCACTCAATGTGTATTCCCTCTCAGTACAAAAAGTAGTAAATTGGTTCCAAACTGTTTTTTTGCCTTCTCCGTATTAATGGGAACATTTCCTTTGACTTTTTATCGATGGTGGACAGAGAACAAACTCCAAATCGACTCATTTTCATGCAAAATCTCCAATTTTCACAATTGAATTCAACCTGTCAGTTTGACGTGTGCTTAATTTTACTGCATCATGTTTTGTTTATATATAGCAACTACGAGAGAAAATTTTCAAAAATTATCAGTATAATACCATGTAGGTTGTACCACGTGACGTCGAATGGTGCAATTCTATTGGTCGATATTTGGGTCGGAAAAATAATCATAATAATATGAAAATAGTAGTAGTATTATAATATGATATTATCATAATAATAATAACACAGGCCTACAAAAAAAAATTTCTGGTGCCTAGAATTTTTGAGCGGATTTTAACTATATTTTTATTGCTGAATCTAAATAAGATAGCAGTATTTCTGTATCAGCTATAGATTTTAAGATAAATTCACTTATCTTAGTCTCTGCAAGACGCCCTATCCCTCACTCAGAAGAAGTGCCAATTCCAACTTTTCAGCAGCTACCAGAACTCTTTGAGGACACATGTCTCTCTGATCAGAATTCTGACACTACTGAAGGTGACAGTGATTTCGAAACGATGTCATCAATTCCCCAATGTTTCAACCAAGATGAGTTAAATGACCTCACTAGAGATCTCAACTTGTCGGAAGTAGCTTCTGAATTACTAGCTTCCAGGTTGAAGGAAAAAATTTACTTGAACCAGGAACGAAAATTACATTTTATCACACAAGAGAGAAAGATCTGCTACCTTTTTTCTCTGAAGAACAAAATCTTGTATTTTGGCATGCTATTAGAGAACTCCTGGTAAAAGTTGGTCTTGCTGAATATTTTCCGGATGATTGGCGCCTATTTATTGACAGCTCAAAGCGAAGTTTGAAATGTGTTCTTCTACATAATGGAAACAAATATGGCTCATTACCAATTGATCACTCAACGAAAATGAAAGAGCAATATGACACCATAGCGTTGGTTTTGGAAAAAATAAGGTATCATGAACACCAATGGGTGATTTGTGTAGACTTAAAAATGGTAAACTTTCTCCTTGGACAGCAAAGTGGCCACACCAAGTATCCTTGTTTCTTGTGCCTCTGGGATAGCAGAGACAAAACGCAACTCTGGGTTAGAAAAGAGTGGTTTAAAAGAGAAAACATGGATGTTGGGGGAAAGAATATCATCAATGATCCTTTAGTTCTCCGCGAGAGAAAATCATGTGTCCACCCCTGCATATCAAGCTGGGTCTAATGAAGCAGTTTGTAAAGGCTCTTGATAAAAATGGATCATGCTTTGCATAGGGAAAAAAATGCCTCTGCTGAGTGAGGAAAGAATTAAAGCAGGAATATTTGATGGCCCACAAATAAGACAGCTGATTAAAGACCCTGACTTCATAAATTCAATGATTGAGATTGAACAAAATACCTCGAATTCATTTGTTTCAGTTGTCCAAAATTTTCTGGGTAAACACAAAGCTGAGAACTATGTTGAATTAGTCAATGAGATGCTGAATAATTTCAGATCACTTGGGTGTAACATGAGCATTAATGTGCACTATTTACACAGCCACTTAGACCGTTTTCCTGATAATTTAAGCGACATTAGTGAAGAGCAAGGTGAAAGATTTCACCAAGATATCAAATGTATGGAAGATCGCTATCAAGGAAGATGGGATACTCACATTATGGCAGATTACTGCTGGTCTGGGGATTGTTCTAAAATACATTCAAGAATGTAGTCGCAGAAGAAGCACATTTAAAATACGTTTCCATGAAGGCAAAAAACGTCTACATATCTATCTACATATCTCCCTCCAAATGGAGTAAATTTTGAAGGAGATTCAATAAATGTAAAAGAAAACTAATATTTTTAGGTATCTTTCCAAATCTTCGGATACTTTTTTGTCAAGGAGTATATGGCATTTTTTCTTTTTTAGGTAGTAGTTCAACCGGAAATGTACTACACCCCTAAACACAATTTGTTTATAATAAAGTAGACCAACTATTATGGGACCCAATAAGCAAACAAACGGCGCTAATTAGGGTCAAGTGGCTTTAATCCAAGAAGAAGTTGGATCTCGTATTGGCGTATACCAAGATCAGAGAGTTCAATTTATTGTGAAAATCGACGAAATGACAAATGTGGATATTTATGAACACTATGACTTACAGCAGCGATATACTCTCCTTCAAGTAGGTACTTGTAGTTGCATCGAGTAAAGAAAATGTCTGAAATCTGTGGATAGTTCAACGAATAAGCTGCTTTGATAGAAGAGTATGTAAACGACTAATTTCACGAAGTGCTCCATAAGTTTGGCGAAGAAATTATAAATTTAACAAGTGGAAACCGTTGTTGCTGTGTCGATGAGAATTTGTCAATGTTATAGAGCAGAACTTCTAACTTCAAATCGAAGTTTTCCCTATCGAAAGTTCTTCCACTCTAGAACACACCGGATATGAACAACAAATTTTCTTGATTAATTTTCTGAATCATATAAAAGCCTTCTGCCATGTTAAAAATTATTGCATGGACTACAACAGATGCATCCATTGGGAACTCCGACAATTTTTAATGTGGGCGAAAACAGAAACCAAAACCAGAAATAAATCAATCATGTTGTCTTTCCAGCCCTGAGAACTGACAGGAAACTACGGCCATTCTGCTGAAAATGTGCATGATTATTATTGAAATTTATATCTCACGAACAGCGAAAGGTTCCCGGTCTAATGGCACATGAAAAATGACAGTATCTCGAGAATAAATCTTCTCGATTTCTGTTCTGATTTTAATAAAACTGATAATATCTCAATCTGTACTTTCATAATCATGAGGAAGATGAGATTAAGTATAAGATGAAACTCGTTTATTGATTATAAATTGGATTAGGGAAACGTAAATTATCGTTAGCCTATTACTAATTAGGATGTAAATCATCTGTGTGGTAAACTTACGATTCGAAGTTAATCTAGAAGGAATTTTGTGGGAGGAAACTTTCAGAGAATTTCACACAATTGGTTTGAACAGGTATTTGAGTACTCTCATTTTAAATTTTGAAATATAAGGTGACACTTCTCAAAACAGATTGACGTTATGGAACATCTTACTTTTTATAACTACACCCTCTTTTCCGAAAGAAACAGAACACAAAATGAGTTTCAAACAAAGAGCTGAAATTGATCGCGGTTTGTACCACACAAACTCACCGAACACCAAAAAGTTGATAGAATTGGGCATTGCAATTCGCTCTGAATATGAAACTGTGTAAAGAAACAATTGTAAGCAAAATTTTAATTGATTCCCCTTTGCTTATCAGAAAACAATCATCAGATTTTGAGTCAAGGTTTTAATCGGTTTCCAAACCCCACGCTATCAATCCGCAATAACCTATGCAAAAGCTTTTGACGTCCACTCAATCCATTATTCACTAATAACTCAGGATCAGTAATGATGATGACTGGTCAATTCCAATTCAGGTTGCAGGAACTCTCTTATCTACGCAAGATTTGAGATCCTCCGAGCTACTCCGAGTCATTCCCAATTAACAAATTCCATTATCCATTGTGAACTTCTTCCACCATTTTCTTGCCTACTTCCTGTCTCAATAAGTCATGCAGATTTCAAATAGAATATGATTAAGATAAAGAACGCGCCATTGATAATTACTCATTTTTCACGAGAAGCAAAAGAGCTTCTTCCATTGTTCATAGCACGTTCGTGTTTTTGAGCTGATCTGAATATTTTTCAACAATTTATTTTCTCACGAGGGATAGCGCGCGGAACTAACGGTTGTCAAAATAAATCATCTGGATGGAGGAATATTTGTTCATCTACTAAATTAAAGCTAGACAAAACGTTGTAACGGAAAAAATGGCACTCTTGGGATTGAACCGGCTTTGCAGTTAGATCTTCCGTTGGGCTGACGTGTTCATTGCAGTTATATTTTATCCGATGAGCACCTTGTGGAATGCATAATTTTGAGGTGGAACTTTCAAATACAAAAATTCAATTTTCTCCTTTGGCCCAGTTCGTGCGGCTTTCAAGAATACTTGGAAAATGAATCCAGCAAATAGCAAGATTCATTTTTAATCCTCGGCGAGTCCGCTATGTTTATTTTAGACTTATAAGGGCCTAGGGAGACTATATTCATTCATTGTATCATCGTGTTTTCATGTCTTCAGATCTTCACATGGTTAAATTTAAAACGATATCGATCATCTTCGGCGTTGATCGATATTATATGCAGCTGCTGATAGCGCTTGCGCCTTCTGCTTCACTGGAAGCGGGAAAGCGTGAATTCGTGTCACGTCAGGAAGTCATTTCGTCATTATTCCGCTTTCCATTTCAATCGGCAAAGGGTGAAGACAAAAGATCAAGTGACTATACTTTCGTGATCCGCCATCTTGCTGAAGTTAGATTTCATCAATCAAGAGAATTAAGTGAAAGTTCAAACCTATAACAATACACTATGTGAAAAATTTTCGTAATATACTGTTTCGATAATTTTAAGTTCCAACAATTTTTTGAAGCTTTTTCCATTATAATTCAAAGTGAATGAAATATTCTAATATTGTCTGAAAAGTCTCTTCGATATACGAGATGTTGAAAATGCATTAACATGCTTTTACAGAAGAAACAAAAGGGGTATATGGGTAGCAATTTGATAGCTAGTAGTTTTCAAGCAATTTGCACCAATTTTTTTCTTTTCATATTTACTGGTATTGATTAGGTTACTTGATTTTTCCCGTAACGTTGATTTTCACGCCAATTCTACGATAATTGAAACTTTCATGCTCATAAATGAATATTCTTTTCAACTTAATTTTTCAATGAAAATATTACATCGCAATATGTAGATACATTAGTCAGTAAAAAAATAAGAATATATATTTCAAAGTTAATCGGCAACGTCTATTATTATCTAACTAGATGGATATTTCCGTATCGAAATTATTTGTAGTAGGTACCTATAATTCAGAATTTCTGAATCGATACCAATGAATAGATTGGCGACCTCATTTAGAATTCATTTGCATTTGCCAAATCACAATTTTTTTTTCATGTAATTTTTCTAAATTTTTACGATTCATCTTATTTCTCATAAAAATACAAAAATTTCTTCATAAAAATACATCGGTACCTAACCTTCTTCGATTTTGACATTTTTTTCAAAATTTTTTCAATATTCCAATGACGTAACTTTTTTATTGATTTTTCTACATCATTCAACCCCTTGAAATTCAGAAAATATGTTTTTCTGTTACATATATTACCCCAATTCACCCCAAATTCGTTGAAAAACCTGCCTAAACGATCTTTCAATTCAATGAAAATGACTGTAAATGATTCTTCCTACAATACCAACAACATGAGAATAGGTGTAAAAATGCAAAATAAATAATTTAATTAATCAAATATTGAACTTGTAGGATCGGAAGTGATCCCTACTTATGCGTTTCGTCCCTGGCGCACACATTTGGACTCATCAGTATGGCTTGTGTGCGCCATGCCATAGACGCAGGGGTTTAGAAAGTTTGAGGAGCCGCCGGGAGTTGAACCGGCACCTAGCACCTAGTCGGTGTGAAACTTGAGCGCTTACCTCTGGGCCACCGAAGCGCTGTGAATTAGGCTATGCGGGGGTTATATGAGGTGCCGCCAAGTGATCCCTACACACTCCCTGTCAGTGACGGAGTGCCGCTACAAACTTGACTTTTTAAAGGTCCTCTAGTTATTGAAGAAAGAAAGTTGTTGTAAGGTACATTAATAAAAGTGTTCTTTAAATTTTTATTATTTCGTTTGAATGTTCTGATGTCTCAAATAAATATTCCTATTTATTATAAGGGTTCGTCGACACACAGTTGGAGGATAAGTGAATGAATACTATTTATTCTACGCCAAGCTTTCGCAATTTTATTTAATGGCTTCTATAAAAGTACAATAATAAAAATAAAATGAAAAATTTTTTTTTTCGTTTCATAACTTACTGAATGAAAGATTTCTCGAATTATAGAAAATACATATTTTTAATATGACTAATCTATTGTTGCTAAATGCCAATAATTTGAAAAATCTAACATTCATCAAGTTATGAATCAAAAAACGAATTAAAAATTGCTTAGAAGCGTTATAATAAATAGTATTCATTTATCCCCAACTGTGAGTGGAAAAACCTTTATTTAATTCATATAATTAATATACCTGGAACTTTTAATATATTGCAAATATATATATTTATATATAGTAGAAGTAAAAGTACCATATAATGATTATACAAAATTTTTCAGATGCCGTATTTCTTCATTTTTCAAATGAAAATGTTACGGAGGTCACCATAATCAAGGCGATCCAAGATTGGCTGAGATTAGCTTGCCAGAGATATATTTACTCAAAAAATAAAAAAATGAAGATGTAATTTTCATTGTTGAATGTAAAATTCATTTTAATAAATAGAATATTATACTACTTTTATCTTGTAAATCCTCACCAAATTGACACTACTACTTCATTGATTATTCTTGGAAAGTCTGAGATGACATGATAAATACAAAATTTCGTTGAAAATGTCCTGAAATTGTTTTGAAATCAATCAATTATGTTTTATGATCATGAAAATTAGTGGACTCTGGAAAAAGAAAAGGCTATTAACGTAAAAAAATATTCAATAAAGATTTACGTCAAACGTTGAGATCTAGTTGAAACAAGAATACTGAGAATATAACCTTAATTTGACATCTATAGAAAATGTTTAAAATTAACTTGATCATGATATGAATTGAGTTTTGAAGAATTGCATTTCATACATACACTAGCTGACCCAACAGACTTCGTCCTGTCAAAAAGATTTGTAATGTGGCAGTTTTTGTGTCTACGTATTTAAAAAAATTCTCCTGAATAGAACCGTCACCCTGGTGATAGGGCGTTGTGAATAAAAAATAATTAAATAAAACATATATAAGGATTTAAAAGTAAGTAAACGCTTTATTGTTAATCATGTGAATCATAATTATTATTATTATCATTGTAGTGCTTTGTGGTATACGATGTTTTTTGTTTGATTACCTGGCGCATAGATAAACAAATCTGATGGTTTTCCAACACGGGAACAGGCAACATACAATTGAACATGTGAGAAACATGGGTTTTCTAGATTAATACCACAAACACTTAATGATTGCCCCTGGGACTTGTTTATAGTCATAGCAAAAGCAAGCCGCACTGGAAACTGTAGTCGTTTAAACTCAAATGGCACATCAGTCGGAATCATTGGGATGCGCGGTATGAGAACATCTTCTCCTTTATACTTTCCTTTGAGTATAGTTGCTTCTATCATTGTTTAGTAATTTTTTTATTGCTAACCGTGTACCGTTGCAAAGACGCGGTTGGTTGATATTTCGCAACATTATAACCACCGATCCAACCTTTAATTGAAGATTGTGAGGTGGCAATCCTGGCAGATCCAGCGAGTTTAAAAATTCCAGTAGATAGTTGACTACATCATCTTGATTAGTAGCCGAATCAACTGATTTATATATCCTCAATTCGCCTGTAATTTGTTCTTGAATTTTGAAATTTAATTCATTTACATCTATGTTTTTTGCAGCCAGTATAGCTCGTTCGCTCAACCAATCATGGTTTCTGTAATTTTGAGAAACATCTGGAAACACCTTCTGAATAAGTTCATCTTTTGATCGAGTTAACTGACAAAAACTTTGAGGAAAGTTAATGCAGCCAGTCAACATATGAAATTTGCCATTACCAATGTCAATAAGTTGTTTAGAGAATATGTTTCCAGATTGGTCATTTTGCAACGCGACACGCATATTCTTGCTTAAATGAAGTACTTTGACATGTTTCCACAAATTGGAGGACTTTAGACATGCATTGAGTTCATCAGCTGGCGTTGATCATGGAATCACTGGCAATGTTTGACGAAAATCTCCTGCTAATAAAATCATTGCACCACCAAGTCGGTTATTATTGCTCCGTAGATCTGTCTAAAGCCTCCAAAGATTTTTTATGTGTCATCGTGCATTCATCCCAAACAATCAATTTACATTGCTGCAAAACCTTTGCCATTGCAGAGTTCTTCGAAACGTTGCAGGTTGGAGTGTCATTGCTTTGCATATTTAATGGCAATTTTAGTGCTGAATGGGCTGTTCAACCACCTTCAAGCAAAGTTGCTGCGATTCTCGACGAAGCGAGTGCAAGTGCAATTTTATTTTGTGAGCGAATTGTTGCTAATATTAATGAATTCAAAAAAGTTTTTCCTGTACCACCAGGTGCATCTAAGAAGTAAATCCCTCCACTTTCATCATTTGTTAATTTCATAAGAGTTTCAAATACATACTTCTGTTGTTCATTTAACAGTGGAAGATTTGTTTGAATTAATTCTTTCAAAGCGTTGAGATCATACAGTTTTTCTCGATGCAACTCTTGGTTAAAAGCGTCATGCATTGGACAATTGGGCGCGGTCAGGCCTAATTGAATTAATAGTTTGTTTGACATTATCAAGCACATGTCCTCAATTGAAATCAATGCTTCATTGTAAATTTCTTCACTGATTTGTATATTTCGATTTCCCATTCTATTCCGTATTTGATACGAAATATCATCACACATATAATCTTTGTACTTGATCCACAAATCAATTGGGTTTGATGGGAATCATGTAGATATGATTATAGAAAACAATGTTCGTATTTGATGAGCGTGTGATGATATTACAGCATCATTGAGAGTTCGATCCCAATGAGCGTCATTTTCAAGCAATTGCAAACGTTGACAGGCTTCTCTGTAGGATCCACACAATTCACCATCAACAGTTCTCCAACGCACACACGCACATTGTTTTGATAAATATGATCTTTGACGTTAGGAACACACCTACATTGCTTAGACAACAGTGAGTGCTTGTAATTTAAGATGAACTTTATACCATAGCAATAAAGCTCAAATTGACTACGTTTTAGTTACAGATCATTTGTATGGGAAAAAGAAAAGGGCTATTTTTAGGGTTTTTCCAGCAATAATTCTAATATTTCTCGACGTAAAAACCATCCTTGAACTTCAACGAACATTTTAAAAAAAGATTTGGCCAAATTGGTCCAGGCGTTGTTGAGTTATGCGCTTACCAACACATTTTGCGATTCATTTTTATAATATAGATTATGACAATGAATATATCCACTCGTTAAGATAGATCTATAGAGACAGATTAAAAAACGTTTCTTCATTACATAAACTAGAGTGTTTATAAAACGCATTTTCGACATACATTTTATCAAGGAATATTCTCTCTATTAGATATCTATAAAAACTGATGAAAAAACATTTCCCCATTACATAAATAGGACTATTAAAAACACGTATATCAGACATTCATTAAACCAATGATTAAACGTTTGTTAAACATAAATATTCGTCATAATTTCAGATTCCCTCTATCAAATGACCTCTATCTAGCATCTGAAAAAATTATGAGAAATACATAAATTAGATGGACATTTAGATATCGTTTTGATAAAAAACGAATACGACTGTCATTAGATTTGAAATTATTTGGGCTAACTGTCATTAGATGATCTGGTGAAAATCTATTATACATCTCAATTATGTATGTGTGTTACTTGGGCCCTGAAGAAGTGGAAATATACAAACGTAAAGTTGGCATTAGTTGGATGTAGTTTTTTGACAGCCCACAGTGCCAAAATTCTGTGAAAATAGATGTCAACACCAAGTAAAATTCAAAAAGTCTTAGTGTATTTTCCATGACTTTTCGACTCGTAAATTCCAGGATTTTACGATTCTGATTTACAATAACGACAGAGTTTATATTTCAGTTTTATTACAAATGCTACTGCGACGATATTGCTACCATAAAGCTGGGCTCCGGTTGAATGCATTGTTTCAACATGCTTGGTCAAAGGCAGACTGTCCAATCTTGATTGACGACTATAGTTGAATTTTTAATTTCTACCATTGTCCCTGCGAGCTGCATCTGCGAAAGCGACATGCTTCTGATATCGACATCCACTGTTTTCAGGCATGGTTTTGTCTCCGCGTACAGAGACGTTCTATCGTTCTCTTTTCCCGACCATGTTGGAATTTCAGATGTATTTTAAATTTGATATCCAATTGTTCTTCGGGCGACACTGTTATTTCCAATTTGATGAGGGAAGTTTTAATCTTGCCGACATGACGCACGAAGGGATTTGACAACGGGTATCCTGAAACAAATATTTATTACTTTTCGTCGGGAGATATTCGACGGAATAGTATTTCCAGCTTTTGATGAACGAGACAATCGACAGATTGATTAAAATGTCCCGATGGAAGGCTGGGAAACTGATTTTTTGCTTTAGTTTCAATCCTTTCGGAAATAGCTTTTCTGTAGATTAATCCGTCGGGTTCTTGATTAATCTATCGCCGATTCGATTCCAAACAAACATACTGAAATTTTTATTATTTCCGATGGATGTTGCGAGAAGTTTCCCTTGATATTTTATGAGTGAAATCTAACACAAATGTTATTTTTCAGATGTCCCGGGAACATCCATATGGGTTCATGAATTTCATCAATTCGAAATTTGGTTTATGGGCATTGAATACTTTCTCTCTAAAATAAATTAGATCATTTACGACTTGTGGTTATACCGGAAGTAGACATCAACTTACTCATTTCAAATGGAACATACAGGGTGAGTCTTTTACGGTTTTTCTATATTCAGCTGCGTTGAAAAGTTATAAGCATTTTAAGTTTTCACATTGGGCAAATACCCCTCTGTAGTCCAGTATAGTTTGAATGAAAAATACTTTCCACAGCATCCACTATTGAATCTGAATTGTTTAAAAACATTATTTTCCCTCTAAGAAATGATTCACTCACTCATGTTTCATCCGATGAGGTCCATATCCAGAAGGAAGATACAAAATACTAATTTTCTGGTAAAAAAAATTCAAGACTATAAACATATTTTTGCTGTTCTACTATAATTTCTTTCTACTTCAAGATTATAAACCATCCCTTCCCAGTGAGAAATTCCCAAAAAACCTCAGAATTATTGGATGTTATCATCATACATTTGTAATTTTCATCTTAAGATTTTCAAATCATGAAAACCATCATTTCTATGAAAACTTCCAAGGCAAGAGGTTGTCACATTGCTTTTTTTTCACTCAAAGCCAGAAAATATCATTTATGATTTTCCAAACACTGATATTATATAAGTTTCTTCTCCTTGACAGAGACCAGTGAACAGGTCTATGAGACTGTTAAAAATATGGCAATCTTTTTCGAAATCTTCAACAACAATGAATAATGTCACTACGAATAATTATTTTACAGTGATGTTACTTTGCTTGATGATTATTTTCTCTACTGAATCCCAATAACAAATTACTTGGATAGATTGCAAGTATTCTCAGATTTAGGTGTGCAATTATATTTGCTTGAAGGAATTAGGTTTGATCACCTACATTTGATTCTGAAAAACCAACTACGTGTTTTTTCGTTAGTGAGAATCTATTCTGTTTAGACTATAATTAATTACTGAACAAATTTTTGGTTTTTATAATCGGAATATCTGTTTTAGTTATGTAAACAAAAACAGAAATATTGAATAATGGTTATTCATAGATTATGTCAAATTTTAATACCTTACCATAGAATATTAATTTATTACCGAACCCCAGGAGAGAAAAAAATTAATAATTGCAAAGTTTTTTTTAAATGAAAGATAATATCTGTAATCATTATCGATCTTCAGTTATAATTTTTCTCAGAATAACTAGAGTGAATTATTACCACATTGAAATGTTATAATAACGTCTCTGTGGTGGGTTGTTCCCAATAAAATAGTGTTCTGTGGTTCCTTGTTGTTTTGATTCTGTTTGAAACTGTCAACAGTTATTTAAAAATGTGGAAAATATTATAATAAAATAATAATAATAATTTCGATAGTTTGAAATTATTCAATTCAGTATGAAATGATTATGGTCAGAAAATACATTTCTATTCTAATCTTTCTTGTTTATGAACTTCCAGTTTCAATATTGATTGAATTTTAATTAACCATGCATCATAACAAACATTCAGAAATACTAAAACTAAGTCAAATTCTATTATCTCCTAAGTTCGTGTAGGTACCAGGTTGAATCGATGTATGAAATAAATATGTGAAAAAACTATAAACCTACAAAAAAAATCAAGGAGACTGGATTCGAAGATTTTAAAACTCATATGATCTTAATTTGAAGCATTCCTATGTTAGAATAGATATAATTTGATGGACCCTGAAAGTCTGAAGCTATAAAGAACCAGCTCTTCATAAAGACAAGTCTTCAATTCAACAGGTCCTGACAGAAAATAATTACCTATTTCAACGGTCATGAGAATATACCAGAAGTACCTATGTTAGTGAAGGAAATCTTTTCTCTATTTCTTATGGAATATTACTCTGGATTAAATATTAAACAAGGTGCTGGACATCATTAATAATGAATACAGCAAATGGCAATTCAGATTTTATAGTGAATGTAAGACAAAAATTGTTCAGTGGTTAATTACATCTATTAGTTTTTAGTGGTGGAACCATAGACTGGAGAGATTTCCCCAACCTTTTGAAGAAATATTTAATATAGACATAAAATATGGCAACATTGAACAAATCTTGTTATTGAATCATTTCAGCACAGAGTTGGATTTGGGAAAATCAGAAACTTTGGACAAAATTATATCGATTTAATTCCTTTTAACTTCAAATATCTCAAGAATGGTGCAATTTAGGAGGAAAGATGAAGAATGAATTTATTTGCAAAAAAGACTAATGATTCCAATAAGTACAAGATACGGACCTTTAGTTCAACGATATTTGTTTTTCATGCAATTTAACCAATCTGTAGAGTAGTAGTGAGAAACCCACAAGAAATGGAATGAATCTAACGATGCCAAAATATGCATGACTGTTATCAGAAACCTTCTACAGGAGATCATACGTACGTTTCAGTTACCTCTTTCCGCCCTAGGTACGATATTGGCCGAGCATACGCGCATGCGTGAAAAACAGACAGATTTGTAGAGCGCAAGATAATGAAGCGATATAAAAACTTCAAGAAAAAGATTTGCCAGTTTACAATAAATTGTGAGCCATATAATTTCAAAGAACTGAGTGTTATAGTACAGGAAATTGTTTCAATTATTTTCAACAATTACATTATTTAGTGCATGCTATGGTAGTTGAAATTCAATTAAAATTATCAATAAATAGTTCATTCTTTTCTGTTGACGTTTACCTTCCACAAAATGAAACATTTTCTTCGTTCCATTACCATGTGAACGCCAATGTACCGCTGTTAAAAGTTAACTAGGCAGATCCATTTTCCAATAAAGTGGAAGAGCGCGCTTTAACCATTAAACAAGTTCCTCCAATCTTGTATTACGTACAAGGTATATGTTCCGCAAAATATCCAACAAGTTCGGCAGCTTTTTAAAACCATCATGTTGCGAATACCCTTTGTGAAGCCGCTAAAAAAGCTGGAATAGCAGTTCACTCACAGCATAGATAATTCAATATTCATTCATTGCGTATCGAATTACATTCTTCGGCGCGGTAATATTAAACTGAGCCTTAGAAATCCTCAAACACAATGAGCCCCTTTGAGTAGAAGGAGAAAAAATTGATTTTGTGGAAATTGTTATCGGCTTTGTTGCGATGAGAACAGATGGTGGTCACTCGAAACTTTCGATCGACCAAGTCGAACACATGACGCTTTTGATAAATTATAAAGCAATTGCGGTTTGGTCCAGTGGCGGATACAGAGGAACCCAAGGATACCTCTGCTATCTTTTCTACATTAGTGAAAAATAATAATTTTAAAAGAAAAATAATAATAATGAGTTTAAATTATTTAATGGAACAAGTCTATCCTTGAACGTGTAAATAAACCAATAATACACTGATCAACAATTGCTAGGGATCACTTCTCTTCATTTGTATTTTTTTCAAGTTATCTCGTGAATATCTGTACATTATATGTTCTCTAAGGAAAAATTAAGATGTTTTGAGTTGATTATATCAATTTTTTCCTCACTTCATCGGCTCTTGTTCACAAAATCGATTATTATCTGTAGGCTGTTACAGGTGGAGTGAAAAACAATGTGGTATTTGTTATTAAATCTGTTTTTTTCTCTCGTTCAAACACATAAGGTGACAATAATTGAAGAAATGAGAACAATATCAGCTTATCAGTCATGCCGAGAAGACGTTTGGCTCCTGTGCAACTGAACCAAATCATACGGTGGATACAGGAAGGTTTGTCCCAGCGAGAAGTGTCCCGGCGGTTGAATGTTTCGCAGTGTCGTGAGTCGGGCTTGGAATTGTTCATCCAAAACGACTCAGTAGCTTATGTTCATGGGGAGGTCGGCAGCGCAGTACAACAGCTGCGCAAGATCGTCTTTGATCCTCAATGCTAGGAGAAATCCCACTTACCCGGCGTTGCGGCTGAATAGATCACTGAGAGTTGCAACAGGAGTTCTAATTTCGAACAGGACTGTAGGACGACGACTACATGTTCGTGGTTTGAGAGCACGTAGGAAGGTACAACATCCCCGTTTGAATAGGGAACACCGGGTTCATCGACGGCAATGGGCTGAGAAGCACCGCAATTGGACAGTTGAAGATTGGAGCCGATGTTTATTTACGGATGAGTCTAGATTTCGTTTGGTCAACTCCGATGGACGTATTCTTGCTTGGAGGGAAAGAGGTCGAAGGTATGCAGAACAGTTTATGGTACCCACAACAGCTTTTGGCAGAGGTTCTATATGTGTATGGGGAGGCATTTGTTTGAACCAACGTACAGAGTTGGTTGTTCTGCAGAACACCACAATGACCAGCCAGAGATATCACGATATGATTATTGAACCCATAATTGCTCCGTTTGCGGCTGCCTTGGGCGAGAATTTCATTTTAATTGACGATAATGTCCGTCCACACCGTAGTCGTCTGGTTAATGAAGCGCTAGAAACTCATGCTATTGATAGGATGGACTGGCCAGCTCGCTCTCCAGACATGAATTGCATCGAGCATGTCTGGTCTGAGATGTCTAGACAATTGTCAACCTTAGAACAACCGATCAATAACCTGGAGGACCTTTCTAACGCTTTACGGGATATTTGGACGAATTTGCCCCAAAATTTTATAAATCGTTTGATTGAAAGTATGCCTCGTAGGGTAGAATGCTTGAGACGAGCTCGTGGGGGACCAACTAGGTACTAGCTTAACCGAAACTTCAGCCTTCTTGTGGTTTCATCATAAAATTTTTATGTTATTTAAACACAGAATTTTGAGTGTTCCTAATAAAGTCTTTTTTTCTCCCCAACTTTCCATTTTTTCATTCTTTTCTCAAGTGGACCATATTATAAACTGAAAATACTCTGATATCTGACTAAATTTATAATCTTGGAGCGAATATTTCAGAAATAAATTTAGAAAAAGTAAGTGATCCCTATCAATTGTTGAGCAGTGTATCTAAAATTGACAATTAAAGTCTTACACTTCTTGAAAGTATCACTAATACCTTTATTTATTCTTGAAAACACTGTTGTCTTTGACGAATAAAAGAGAATTTTTCATTCTTATCATAAGATCAAACAATTCAAAAAATCTACAGGAAAATTAATCAAAAAATTAAATAGAAAATTATTCGATTAAGAATAATTTAAACAATTCTGGTTACAATTTACTTTGTGAGATGCCGCAGACGGAACAAAAATGAACATGCTACTCTGAAATCAGCTTAGATTCTAGAAAGTAATCTCAAATATAGATTTTAGATATAACTAGTAAGCCAGTAGATCCATAAGCCCGTAGATCAATAAGCCCGTAGATCAATAAGCCCGTAGATAAATATAGGACAGTAGATCCATAAGCCAGTAGTTCAATAAGCCCATAAGATCGCATATAACGCACTCGGCAAGTGAAGGACTTGCAGGGGCCCTCACAGCAGTACTCTCCAGTTGCTTGAAATATGGACCATTGAATAATAAGTTTCTACTCTTAAGATTGGTGTTCAGCACAAACAAAAAAGGTTCTCTATCAAGAACAATGTAGCAACTTATTAATGCCAGTGTTTTTTAACTAATTTGGTTGCAAGTGAAATTGATGAGTTGGAAAATAGAGATACGGCATCTAAGGAAACAAGGATGTTGTCATCTGGCACCGTGATGTCAGTCAGTAACTGTACCAAAAAGACAGAGTTTGTTATGCTATATATGATTCAACAAAAATAAATAAAAATATAACTGTGAACCATGGAGAAGATGTACAGGGTCTGAGTATTTTATATAGTCAACTGTCGTAAGGTTTACTCTGTTTTTTCTTTGTTGTAGCTGTTGAATTTTTGCTTTGAAAAAGATCTACTTTGTGCAAATTTAAAAATAGTGATAACATAATTCTTCTGGTCCATAGATTGTGATCATATATTCTGGAACATAGAATTTAAAACCTTAAATTTATAACCTCGTTTCCATTGTACGATCTTTTCAGAATCAACAATACTAAACATTATGATGGACACTTGACTATAACTCTTAAACTTTTGACCAGGTATGTATTAATATGATATGATGTACGCTTCCTTACAATGTAATTTTTAACCTTGAGAAAGAGGTAACCTTCCTCGAAACGTTGGCGTAGTTTTTTAATAAAAGTTGTTTAAAAGCCTAACTGATTCTATTGATTATAAAAAAAATTGGAAGAGCGCTGATGTGACGTCAGGTGCTTTTGCGGGCTTGTTCCTGTACTTTAGAACAGGGTGATATTAATTCAACTGCCACGATTTATGAACCAACCTATATCTCAATTAGAAAATAACTTACTCCCAGTTTTCCTTCAGTTTTGTACGAGGTTCAAATTTCCTTCTCTTAAGAACCAACCAAAAGTAGGTATATCAACTGCATCAACGGCTATCCATATCGATCCCAAAGTATCGGCAAAAGCTTCTGACTTCATGTGCTTTTCTAAATTTGGACAACCGCCAAAGTGTATCCGCCACTGCTTCGATCTTTCAGATATGGATTTGGCGGGTCATCGTGTGTTACCTGACTTCACACCTCTGCGGCGCCATGATAGATGTAAGATGATATAGAGCTGAAAAATATGTATCGGTTTCCGTCCAATCGAGTTGATTGGACAAGAAAGCACGATGTAAGTGAAAGAGAACCAGGTGATGTCCTCGAACTGGATGAATCGTACAATGCGTTCTGGGAGGCGACAGGATTTCACAAATAAGTTTATATTAGTGCCAGTCTATCGCCCACTGCATTTAGTTTTCGCTTAGACCGGGGTCTTGAATGTCAGTCGAAAAGTTCAGTTCATGCTTCATTGCCTTAGAATGCGATAGCAAAATTGAGAATTCGAATAACCAGTATATAGGACTAATAGTAATATATATATTCTTTTGAACTTTTGGCTTACAAAACAAATGTTAGCTGGGGTGCCATACAATTCGTTGTATGACATAGAAGACCTAACCCCAGTAAATAAAACCTGCCCCCCCGCATGAGTATTGTTGTGTGTACAAAATAAGCTTCGATATATTCGAGGAACTTCTTTCTTCAAGAGTGGTCTTCTATTGATAAACACAGAGGCTTCTTCAAGTTACACATATCGACTCTGAAAATATGAGACAAAAGCAGAAAAAATTTATTTGAAATGAATATGAAATTTATAACAGTGTAATTCTGTGAATTTGTTGCGGCACTCCGTCACTGGCAGGGGAGTGGGTAGGGATCACTTGGCCCGGAATTCCCTAATTTCTCTTAATTGGTGCCCTTCTTTTCGATAGTTCGAAATTTACCCCAACTACTTCGAAATCTCAGTTTCATTGGCTTTAGTCAATTGAGGCTCTCGATACAAACCTCTGATTGGTCCACTGATTTAATTTTGAATTTTTACTACAGATCCACCTTTTTCCCATCGTTAAATTAATCTAAGGTCGTGAGGGTCACGTAAATGTATCATATGTCGAACTCCCCTAGCTAATTCTCAAATTTTATTACGTCGTACATCCATCAAGATTTCCATCTAGGGGATCAATAAATTTTGTTTTAAATCTTAGGTTTTATGATTATTGGGGTGATATTTTTGAGAGAGTTATTACTGTCTGGAATGTCTGGGAATTTCGATTAGATATGGTCTTTTGCTTAACAAGACCCATTATCCAGCATCGCTAGACATATCATATTACACCAGTAATTCTCATGGATGTATTCAATTGTACATCGATTTTTTGTATATGTGCACTATTAAACCAAACAGAGCAACTATACCCAGCTGCAGAAAGCTAGAGATGCTGTGCGAATAGTGGAAGCATCAGCACCCCAAGATGATCCTGCTAATTACTGAGGAACATTATTCCTAGTCTTCAGTTTTAGGCTCAGATCATTTAAATGAGCCTTGTAATTGGACGATGAATCTAATTTAACTCCTTAGTATTCTGGATAGGAATTATGTTCGATAGGAGAATCATTGAAAGTTACAGGTATTTTCCTATATTTTTCAAGATTATTTAGATAGAAACAAGATACCTTTATTTTGTTGGGATTTGGACATGATCGTCACTCAATAAAATAATTCTTTAAAATTTTCAAATCAGATGACAGTATGTTTCCAGAGTATGGAAATTCGAATGTTGGTAAGCACTAGCAATGTCGTCAGCAGAAAAAAATTTCTGAGATGATGTCGTGGGCAAATCACTTAGATATAAATTGAAAAGTGAAGGAGCTGAAACTGATCCTTGAGGAAGACCGTTTTTGAATGTTTTGAAGCTGCTTTTCTTATTGTCAATAAAAACACGAAACCTTCTATCAGATAACATATGTTCTAATAATCGTACCATTTTTCCACATTCTTTATTGATGATTGTGAACCATATAATGTTGGTGAATATTTAGATTATGGTAAAGTATACAAAAAAAAATAGGTATGTTTGTTGACTAATAAATGCCAATTCTGTATTCAAGAATGTTTTTATACTTATATGACATTTTTCAAACTAGCGAATAATTTTCAAATCTTCCCTAGACAATAAGAAGGAGCTCTGAAATGTTCACAACACATATTCTTCTATTCGTCAACATCCGCCACTGGCAGCCAGCTCTGTAGCTCTCGGTGATTTGAGTAATTTTATACTTATTACAATCAGGTTGGCGGATGCTGTCGAACATCTATCACCTTTTAAATGTTGGGAGGAGAAAGATCATCTACTTCGGGTACCGCCACAAGCTTTCGTGATAATAGCAGTGGGTACCTACTCTGAATTTCTGATGTTTAGTTAGAGGCGTCCAACGGTATGATTCCATTCTAGATAGCCGATTTTGAACTTGAAGTTGTAAATACGCTGTGATTACATCTTTGAAGTTTCACCTCGAACAGAAACGTAATAAAAATCTGGAACTGTACATATAATTCAATCTGTGAGGGATATAAACCATTTTTTAGCCTCCCATGCCTGAAAGTGCAAATATACTAAATAAATAATAAATAAATATATATATACATTATATATATAATTTAGAAGCAATTTTCTTGGGATTAGAGCACTGGATTAAAATTATCATCAAATATCAAATTGTGTTTACAAACTGAAATGCAAAGAATGTCCAGGAATCTACATAGGCCAAACAACACAACACATCAAAGAAAGGATCAACGGCCATAAATATTCAAAAAATTCCACAGCTCTTAAAAAGCACGAACGAGAGAACGACCATAGATTTGACTTCGACAATTTTAAAATTCTGCATAAACAAACCAACAGCAAAATAAGGACATTCCAAGAAATGATATACACAAGAAAAACACTCAATAAATGATAGAACAGACCTGAAAAATCTGATCTGAACAATTTCTATTTTTCCCAAAGCCTCCCTGGAAATTTTGTAGAGCATTTTCTATAGAAGATTCAATTCTTAAAATAATTAGTTCATACACTATTTTAGTATCGTAAAGAACTCTGTAGTTCTGGACATTTACTATGTGTAAATTCATCGTTACTGATAAACAAAGGGTGATATAAAACATGAAATTTTCCAATCTATACCAAAATTTAATTTAATATATTCCGCTTTGATTACCCGTATTTTAAAGAGTTCGTTTCGGATCTAAAAGTAGTGGTGGAAATTTTTCATTTTGCGTTTGTTAACATTTATATTCAACACTATCAATTCTAACACATGTCAAAAGTCAATTAAATATATGTTCATTTCATTAATCAATTGTTGAAAGTAGTCATTGTTTTTTTTCTCTTATTGAATACTTCAATTATCGAAATAACTACTTCGACAACAACTTCATACTTATAGCTTATTTGTGCTTAAATTTTATCCTGAGCCTGGTAATGCACTTAATTTAAATACCATGAAATGTTTCCAACAAACATACACAATATCTGATTTCAAGAAATCGTTAAATTACTACCAAACGTCCATACAGTTCCCAGCTTCTTATTGAGTGCTACTTTCTTCCTCTGGCAAATTTTACTGACAATTACTGTACTTAAACGTCATTAATTTCCTTTTGCCACGCATTCCCTTATGAATAATGATGCAAACAATCAAAACTAATAGGTGGAATAGATACGTACTGAGGAAAAAGCTTAATCGTTCTAGTCGTGCCGTTAACACTTCAATAAAATTAGATATATCAATAAATGGTTTACGGTCAAGTTTATGATGACTTCGGAAAGGACTCAATATTGATGCAGATTGCGGTTTCACTATACGATATCGTAAAACTTTACTCTTGATGCTACTGGATATTTATAGTATCAAGAGAGTAACCAGCGTCTGAATTTTTCTTTTAACTTTTCGGGAAGTTTCTCTTTTCAGTTTCGAATAGAAAAGATAAGATGTGTTAATATATATATATTCTTTTGAACTACTGGCTTACAAACAAATGTTAGCTGGGATTGGTCAGGGGTGCCATACAATTCGGTGTATGACATAAAAACCTAGGGAAAAACCCAAGTGAAAAAAAAACCTGGCTCCCCGGATTAGTATTGTGGTATGTACAAAATAAGCTGAAATATATTTGAGGGACTTCTTTCTGCAAGAGTGGTCTTCAGTAATAATCACAGTGGCTTCTTCATGTTGCACATATCGAATCTGAAAATAAAAAGACAAAGCAGAAAAAGAACCTAAATTCCAAGAAGGAATCTGAAACATCGTGAATAGCCCTAAAACCATCTTGAAATTTATATATTGGACAATTATTCATAAGATGAGGTATTGTTTCTACTGCATATCCACATTCACAACTTGCGCTGAGTTTCATCTGAATAGTCTGCTATTGGTACGACTATGACCTGTTCCAAATTATTAATATATATATACAGGGTGGCCATTTGAAAACGAAACAGTCAAGATTACAGACGAAATGAATTTTTTCGATAGAAATGCTCGGACAGGTCGATTTCTGTTTCGAGGGGGACAATTTAAGATGTAGGTTACGGACGCATAGCTCTTCAACCTTTGCATCTACAACCCTCACCCCCAAATTTTGAATAGGGAAGATGGGGTGAATGATACCTCATTTGAAAGGTATTTTTATACTGATATCAGCACAGTGATTGTTTTTCCATTTTATGCAGTAGTTCTCGAAATATTCTTAACTAAGTATTTGAAAATGTAGTGGTATTTTCATGGCACTTGTAGTGTTTTTTTGTGAAAAATCGACATTTTGCGTTTCAAAACAACCATGACTGTGGCTTCCTTCCTCCAATCCACTGACATAGAAATCTTTAATCAAGATGTCGAACAAACAAAGCGTATTGCGAAGGAGCTCAATCTTGCTGAAACTCAATCTAAATTATCTTAGATATAATTTGCAGTATGAACAGCTCATTCTATGCCATACGTAGAATCAGAGATTCTCTTCCTGTTGAGTCTGTTCTTGGCATATATTAAAGTCATATGGCTTACTGTGTTATGTTCTGGGGAAGTTCTGTAGAATTTAATAGAATTTTCATTGCGCAGAAGCGAATAATACGTATGATCTTTAGGAAAGATCCGCGTGCTTCCTGCAGACCATTATTTCAAAAATATAAAATACTAACTCAACCATGTATTGTCACGGTTTCAACATTCCCGCTCCAGTTAGTACCTGCAAACCGAACTGGTGGCGTTAGTCGCAGTAGTTTGCCAGCTTATCTCGTACGTTTCGATGGACGCCGTTGTCGGTGGTCCTTTTCTGTCATCATGTGACGTAGGTTGTCAATTACATCGTTCTTCCCGCATATTTGGTTGAAATCTCCTGGAGTAATTAATCGCAATTTTGCGGATCTGAACAGGATTTTAACTGAAGCCCTGAGAGAAATCTTATCATGTTGGTTTGGTTTGTTCGTTGGTGAGATTTTTGCGCTTTAGCGGAGTGGCGTATTTGTTTGGAAAAACGACGTGGGATTGCATCATTCTGCTTCGAATTGGGAATTCTTATTGTACCGTTGCGAGGTACCGCAGATTCTGAACTGTCTTTGAAGTCTTCGAGCTGTTTGTCTAGGCTGTCTTTGAATTACCGTCGAGCTGCCGTGGGAGCTGTCTTTGGGAACCTCCACCAGATTTCGCCATCCAAGATACCACACCTGTCGTCTACCCAGGGCGCATTACTGTGAGAACGTTGGCCCAGGAATATATTTGAGCCCAGTTTCCATCTCCGAGACTGTGAGAATAATTATGGGTTAAGAAACTATATCCTTTTGTACTTCAGTCAAGCCATGACCTAAGACTGTTATAGAAGGTTAGTCTGTAGAATTTAGTTAAGATTGATTAGTATCAAAGAGGCCCAATTCAGTGAATACTGTTTAGTTAAACCCGACCTATCGAGAAGGTCGTAAAGAGCTATTTGTAACGATTACCATCGAGGCTCTAAGTATATACCTTTGGGATGATATTACTGTTTGTTTAGTAAGAGATAAAACATTATATTGAATATTCGGGTTGTGAAGTAAGAACTAGTTAGTGATCTACCTTCTGTAAGATATATCCTCGTTTGAGGGACCTTGTGTATTTCATTTGGGCTCATTATATTATTAAATAATTGCTCTATATTCTTTCTACCAGCCACTACCTCCCGCTTGTGTGTTCGGGCTCGTTTGGCATCCTGAGAGTGCGTTCGTTATTTTCTCTCTTTTGCGACCCTGAGATCTTTAGTGTACTTTCCTCTTTTTTTTTTCTTTGTATTATCATAAAAGAGAGTGGCGCCCCTTTATAATTAGTCTCAGCTCTAGAGCTAGCCGAGGAGGTACTTTGTGCACTCTCTGGAGCCGAGTGGGTTTGGTGACAGTATTTATATGTATAAATGTCTAAATTATGTAAAGAGCAATATATCAAAATTTGTAAGAGTTGCAAGCTATCATGAATATAATACCAGAAATCCGGAAACTCTCAACATACCAATGCACAGAACATCTAAATTCGAAATTCCCCCTTTTTTCAATGCACTGAACTGTATAATCACTTACCAAATGCAGTAAAGACATTGAATGCGGGGAGTTTCGGAAGAACGGTAAAGGAACTGATGTTGAAAAAATCATATTATAGTGTAGAAGAATTTTTAAATGATATAATTGTCTACTATAGAATTACTGTCGAATTTATGCTGACTTATCCTAAACATTGTTATATGTCCTACAGGATCAATAAACATTATTATTATTATTATTCCAACAGGAATGTGAAATTCTCCTTCTCTCCACAAGTGCTCAATTTCAAACAAATTAAAAAATAATTATACAATAAAAATATAACTTTTTTTCGGGACTCATATGTAGTTGCAGTTTTTCTGTACACGATACTTTGAATTATCTTATCACTACAGAAGAGAAATTGAATATAAAAAAATTAATTGTTGATGAGATAGTGTCATTTTTACTCGAAAAGAATTCGGTTCTTGAGAGTTATCCAACCTTAACGAGACTATCTAAACAAAATATTGATTCATTTGAAAAACCAAGGTAATTTTATTTTTCTTCAAGATATTCTATGACTCCCAATTATTTCAAAATGTATAAATTTTCAGTAATCTTGCGAAGACTTAGCGAACATAATTCTTCCCATACTTACAAGATTTTCCGTATCTTCATTGCTGGTATAATGGGCAGTTCTACACATATATAATTCGCTTAATGGCACAGAATGCCGAAGAAAAGAGTAACACAGAAGCTCTTCTTCCCATAGTTATAAAAACTGGATCCCTGGCTGCCATACCTAACTGTTTTTTCGATAGTTTACATAGAATTACGTTAATAAAAAGGCATATTGAACAATTCCGCCGGACTTATAAACTTGTTATGGAAAAAACGACCAATAAAGAGAAACTTGTATGCTGGCTTCCAATTAGTTTGGATTTTAATTAAAAGACCTTAATATATTTCGAGCTCAGACCAATTAAAATGCATATTGAAAACGAAGTTCATCGGGCTTATGAGCTTTAATAATCTTATTGGACCATGAGTTCGACAATTTACTGGTGATTTTCTATTGGAAATACAACTTTGTATGAAACTTCCAGGACGGCGCTTCTTGAATAGAAATGGTCTCCATAAAATATAGAAAAAACTGTTGATTATATAATTAGTGCAGCAGCATACGTCGTACATTGATTTTAATGAACAACTTAAAATGGATTCTGAATTGCATTATTAGATTAATTTCATTTTATATTATAACAAAAACAATTTAAATACACTACTGAAAAAAAGAAGGATAAAAAAAAATTCATTTTCAACAGGCCACTGTCTTCAGTAAAAATGTAAAAAAGGCTAAGAATTTGTTTTTCACCTTTTTGTGGAGATTATGAGCTTTACAGAGCAAAAAACTTGATTCTTAATTTTTTCAAAAATTCTATCTAGTAAACAAACAAATGGCTGGATGGATTAGTTAGAATCTTCTAAGGGTTTCTAAAAAACCACCAATTGCCCTTATTTCATTGCATTTTTAAATTAATGTGAAGAAAATAATAAATATTTTTTCGATAAAGCAATGACCAGGCATTGAAGGATAGATATATTCAAGTTCCTGAACTCCACTTTCAAGTTTATGTGCGATCATTGGTGGCTGAAATATCGAGAAGCAAAAACAAAAGGATCCTTTTCCGTTTAAAGACCGATATCTCAGCAAAAGATGGACCTATCAATGTCTATAAAAAAGGCATTTGAAGCTGATTACACAAAAACCATTTAAGCTACGAAATTTCAAACTTGTAAATTTTTCCTAGGACCATTTCTCTCGGAGTAATGTATATGAACATTTCCCGAAAATTCAGAAGTATTTTTTCTATTCTTAATTTATTTTAGTAGTGTAGTATAAACGAATAGCATGATGAGCACCAAATATATCGTGCTATAGAAAAAATCCTGGACTTAATTTCAAGAATAATCCTACAGAATTCAGATAAAAAACTGATATTTCTTGAATATACCTTTTATTAATATTCTAAATTTTTGAGTAATTCAGATATCAGGAAGTTCTTTATGTTGGACATCTGAATGAAAAGAATATACGACATTTTGAAAGTATTAGCCTCTTTTACTCATTAAGTTCATAAAATTCTATTGTAGATAACATTTCACATACTTAATAATGATTATTATAACAATAAGATCTTTATTTCACAAGAAACCTAAGAGGGAAGTTCATTTAAAGGTGTTCTACCACTTAACCTTTGTTATATACAAATGAACATCTCAACATGTCTAAAAATAAAATATAAAACAAAAGGAGACCATATACGTTAATGAACAATTTAACAGAAAAAAACACACAGAGACGACCTAGAAACTAAACTACCTAGAAAATTGCAATGAGAATGTTGCACGCAAGAAAACAATAATTGAAAGTGTTGAAAATAGATACTAAAACTTTGCCAATATTTGAATTAAGCGAATTCCACCTGATAAACACTTGAGGTCTTTAAATCCCCAAGATTGTGTTGACTATTTCAATATAAAATATTGAAAAATGAATTTGAACTAAAAAAAGTAAAATTAAAATGAATTCAATAAGTATATGTAGACGATATTGATAATGGTGAATAAAACTCAAATAGAAGGAATAATTCTAAATTCAAATTCAAATTCGAAAATTATCAATAATTGAGCTTCTATAATTTAAATTATGAAAATTTTCTTCGATTTTATGAATCGTATAAGTCAGCACTAGCATACCACAAGAGGTGTGGAAAATCAATTGAATAAAATAAAGAAAGATAATCTCAAAGAAATTATCTTTCCTATGGAGTGAGCTAGCCACGTTTGACGGAAGATGTACAGAGAGAGAATCAAACACCCAAGTGAAACTGTGGACTGGTTTCGAGGTTATAGCCTCTCATCAGCACAGTGTGGGACTGAAATCTTGAAGGAAGCTGCCAGTCTCAACAAAAAGCGTGAGGAACCTTTCAGATATGTCTAGAAAAGTGCCATCTACATTTTTAAGACTGAACCAGCCTCGCTTTCTCTGTAGATTCATACAACACATGACTCCCAAATTCAACGACTACCAGTGGTCATCGAATGTGTAATCATTAATCAAAAATAAAAAAATCTATCGACTTTATCAACTCGTGTTATTCAAGTAGTCCTAATTTCCAAACTAAGTTTCATTGCATTTAAGATAATCTTTATAAAGACTTTTCCCCGAACTTATAAAATGCATTTTTCCTTAATGTTTTAGGCGACCTATCTGACTTGTGTAATTCTATACATGGTTCAGGAGTTACTCTGGAACTCATCCTGTATATTCAGAAATATATTTCAGTACAAATAAGAAAGTGAATTAGTATATTTGAGAAATTGACTCTCAAACCTCAAATGCGGAATGGCGAAGGGGCCGGTGTTATGAGAACACATCCTTTTATTGAAACAGTTCATGTCGTGAATAATATACCTAAATCAAACAGAGTATCCAAGAAAATGTTTTGTTTAAATTTTCATTCCATTTTTATAATTGTATTTATCTTATATGATCATTCTATTAATTAGTATTAGGAAACATGCAAGCTTTCACATTTTTGTGAGAGTTAATGAATCCTGGTCTCCATTACTAAATTGCCAAGGATTTTGATAAGTTTGGAATCAATATCCACCCGGATAGAACTAACATTTTCCATTTGAACATGAATCTTCAATACTATCCCGAGCACAACTCTTTGAGTCTTTTTGTGAGATTACATAAAAAAAAACCAAAAATCAAACTCATTTTATAATTACAAATTCATTTTTGGGAACAGTTAAATGAAATAACAACTTGCCATTATTCAGCCAGACAGACAAGATAATCTGCAATCTACAATTCACAAAAAAAAAAAAAGCCATCTGTCAAGACACCGAGGTTATCTGCAATGTAAAGTGCACGAAAGAACATAAAGCCAACTGCCAAGACATACAGGTTATCAGCAATGTACAGTGCACGAAAGAACATAAAGCCAACTGTCAATACACCGAGGTTATCTGCAATAAACAATAAATGAAAGAACATAAAGCCAACTGTCAAGGCATGGAGATTATCAGCAATGTACATTGCAAGAAAGAACATAAAGCCAACTGTCAAGACATCGAGGTTATCTGCAATGTAAGGTGCACGAAAGAACATAAAGCCAACTGCCAAGACATACAGGTTATCAGCAATGTACAGTGCACGAAAGAACATAAAGCCAACTGTCAATACACCGAGGTTATCTGCAATAAACAATAAATGAAAGAACATAAAGCCAACTGTCAAGGCATGGAGATTATCAGCAATGTACATTGCAAGAAAGAACATAAAGCCAACTGCCAAGACATACAGGTTATCAGCAATGTACAGTGCACGAAAGAACATAAAGCCAACTGTCAAGACACCGAGGTTATCTGCAATGAACAATAAATGAAAGAACATAAAGCCAACTGTCAAGACATGGAGGTTATCTGCAATATAACGTACACGAAAGAACATAAAACCAACTGTCAGATCATCTAGTTTATCTGCAATGTACAGTAAACGAAAGAACATAAAGCCAACTGTCAAGACATCTAGTTTATCTGCAATGTACAGAGGCTTCCTTCCCTTTAAGGAGGAGCAATAAAGTTCCATGTTAACGAATCAAGGTATCCCAAATACTCTGCCAAGTGCAAAGCCTACATCAATAGTTCAGTGTTTCTTTAAAGTTTCTTGAAATTCGCCAAAATTAATTTGAATTTTGTCAGATCAATACTTTTAGCGTTGACAGTGCTATATTGATGTCTTGTAAGTGATCTTGTTTAATCAGAGTTATCTAGGATGCGAATAATTCATTGGATTGCAGTAAAATTATATTATTTCTCGATAAGTCTTCATATTTTCTTATCGTGTGATTGGCGGATTTCGTTGAGTGACATTAACACAAAACTTCACTTACTAGCTCTCTATCGAAATAGCGGGAATCAATTTTACATGGAACAGATGACGAATGTCGAAAGCCAACATAATTACGATCTAAACAGAGTAGAATTCGTTATTCGCGAATGAAAATATAAATGCAGCAACATGTGTCCCGCAGTCCTGCAGAAATAAGAGCAAAAGGAAGCCAGCAGGTGTTCACGAAACGGCGAAGAGCCTAAGCCATTCCAAGCCACAACACATCGACTACGAAATGGAATTCAGGCAGGTTTTCTTCTTCTTGCATGGGGAATATATTGGGAAAGTTCGATGGCTGATAAAAGGAATGGGAAATTGAGTTTTCATGCGCTTATTCGTAGTCTTTTGATGCCGGATTGGATGGGGAAAGTTGAAATCTCATTTTAATCTACTCAGAACTTGGTCTTAATAATGGCTAGATTATAATGTGTTTGTAGTATGCGATCATATTATGCTGCTCAAAATATGGGTTTCTGAATTTTATGGAAATACATTTTTGATACACTCTTTTTAGAAAAGAAGCAACCAGCATATACATAGAATGAACAATAACCATCTTATAGTCAATTCGAAGCACAGACCTCAACCTCCTTGAATTCTATGCAAAAATTTTTTAGAAAATGTTGAGGTTCTTTTGAACTTTTGGCTTACAACTTTTGGTTGGCAAACACTAGAGCGTATAGTGTTAGCAGGGGTTAGGTTGTAAGGCTGAGAACCTGATCTGAACAATTTCTATTTTTCCTAAAGCCTTCCTGGAAATTTCGTAGAGCATTTCCCATAGATTCAAGTTCAAAAAGAATAAACCTTTCTTTTATATCTTGAAAGAAACACTCCATAAACTGATAAATCCATAACTACTGGGATCATAAAGATTTTTTTTATGAAAAAAGATAAAATACAAAAAAGCAGAGATACACTGCTCAACAATTGATAGGGATCACTTACTTTTTCTAAATTTATTTCTGAAATATTCGCTCCAAGATTATAAATTTAGGCAGATATCAGAGTATTTTCAGTTGATAATATGGTTCACTTGAGAAAAGAATGAAAAAATGGAAAGTTGGAGAGAAAAAAAGACTTTATTAGGAACACTCAAAATTCTGTGCTTGAATAACATAAAAATTTTATGATGAAACCACAAGAAGGCTGAAGTTTCGGTTAAGCTAGTACCTAGTTGGCCCCCCACGAGCTCGTCTCAAGCATTCTACCCTACGAGGCATACTTTCAATCAAACGATTTATAAAATTTTGGGGCAAATTCGTCCAAATATCCCGTAAAGCGTTAGAAAGGTCCTCCAGGTTATTAATCGGTTGTTCTAAGGTTGACAATTGTCTAGACATCTCAGACCATACATGTTCGATGCAATTCATGTCTGGAGAGTGAGCTGGCCAGTCCATCCTATCAATAGCATGAGTTTCTAGCGCTTCATTAACCAGACGACTACGGTGTGGACGGACATTATCGTCAATTAAAATGAAATTCTCGCCCAAGGCAGCCGCAAACGGAACAATTATGGGTTCAATAATCATATCGTGATATCTCTGGTTGGTCATTGTGGTGTTCTGCAGAACAACCAACTTTTTGCGTTGGTTCAAACAAATGCCTCCACATACACATATAGAACCTCCGCCAAAAGCTGTTGTGGGTACCATAAACTGTTCTGCATACCTTCGACCTCTTTCCCTCCAAGCAAGAATACGTCCATCGGAGTTGACCAAACGAAATCTAGACTCATCCGTAAATAAACATCGGCTCCAATCTTCAACTGTCCAATTGCGGTGCTCCTCAGCCCATTGCATGAACATGAACATGAACCCGGTGTTCCCTATTCAAACGGGGATGTTGTACCCTCCTAAGTGCTCTCAAACCACGAACATGTAGTCGTTGTCTTACAGTCTGGTTCGAAATTAGAACTCCTGTTGCAACTCTCAGTGATCTATTGAGCCCCGACGCCGGGTAAGTGGGATTTCTCCTAGCATTGAGGATCAAAAGACGATCTTGGGCAGCTGTTGTACTGCGCTGCCGACCTCCCCCGTGAACATAAGCTACTGAGTCGTTTTGGATGAACCTATTCCAAGCCCGACTCACGACACTTTGCGAAACATTCAACTGCCGGGGCACTTCTCGCTGGGACAAACCTTCCTGTATCCACCGTATGATTTGGTCCAGTTGCACAGGAGCCAAACGTCTTCTCGGCATGACTGATAAGCTGATATTGTTCTCATTTCTTCAATTATTGTCACCTTATGTGTTTGAACGAGAGAAAAAAACAGATTTAATAACAAATACCACATTGCTTTTCACTCCACCTGTAACAGCCTACAGATAATAATCGATTTTGTGAACAAAAGCCGATGAAGTGAGGAAAAATTTGATATAATCAACTCAAAACATCTTAATTTTTCCTTAGAGAACATATAATGTACAGATATTCACCAGATAACTTGAAAAAAATACAAATGAAGAGAAATTCAAAAGTGATCCCTAGCAATTGTTGATCAGTGTACTTAACATAATCCTGGCGCATTCGCCATTTGACACCCACACAAACCGTAATCTGTAACATGCGATATGCTAGGAATAACCGTTTTTCCTTGATTTAATGCTAACAAAATTGAAATTTTTCGATAACCTCGATGGGGTTCAGAGTTCATCAAATTATATCTATTCTAACATAGGAATGCTTCAAATTAAGCTCATATGAGTTTTAAAAACTTCGAACCCAGTCTCTTAGATTTATTTTGTACCTTCATAGACGTTTTTTCACATCTTTATTTTACACACCGATTCAACCTGGTTTACAAACTCAGGAGATACTAGAAATTATTGAATTTAGGAGCATAATCAGGTGAGAACACTCATTATTTTTGACCGCACAATTATAAAAAAATAGGGTTCTAATTTGAAAAACAGAAGTTATGGCCAATTTAAAATCACAACTTTCAACACAAAATTTGGAACACCCTGTAATGATATTTTTGAAATCCAATAGATGACCCTTTCACATCGTTCCTCTTCGATGTTGTAAAAACGGTTTACGCTCAGGATATTTAAAATAAGAATACATATTACAGACTGAACATATTTGACTTTTTTTCCAGTTTTATTTTTAGATATTTTGAAAACTATTCGATTTAATACAATGGTTTTAACAGAAATGTATTCACTATTGAATAATCGATCATACCAGGAATGGAAAACTTGAAAAAACATTTTTTCGTCGAATTTATTTTCACTTCCTGTATAACCGGAAGTTTTTGAGCTTCGAAAATATTTCAGACCTGTAGAGAACTTCGAACAATATCATAATCCGAATTTTCAGATTTCAAATATGTCTAGTTCTCCAGAAACGTCTAATAGGCACTCGAACTTGAGACACCCTGTATGTAGACGTTTAATGATTGAAAATTTTGATTTTATAGAGATGCCTAGATAATGATTGTCGTTGAGTTGAGTTGAGATCGATGATTAAAACATTCAAAGAATCATTCAACGAATTTGTCGAACAATATTTCATATTAAAGTTTGGGTTGATGTCTGGGCATAGAATTGTTCGATCAACTAGTTGATCAACGGATTAACAGGTCTGTCAAAACATTAAGAAGTGCAATAACGATTACAGAAATAACTCAAATGAACAATTCACATGATCTATTACAGTTACAATCAGATATTATTTCTAACTGAATTTTCCGTATAGTCATTAGAAGTGTCACAGCCTGTAGTACGCTTCGATCAGTTACAAGGACGCTAAGAAATATTGTCGCTAGAAAAAGTAACTTCCGCTTGTCCCAGGATATTTGCTCCTGCTCTCGACCAATAAACTAATCTAGACAAAATTATATTTTCAACTCGGGCTCAACTTCCGCAATCGTTACAAGTTAATATCCGACAACTTTCCGAAAATAATAAATAAGGCAGAAGCGACTTTCCCCAACTTTCCGCTCCATCCAGAAGAAAAGTTCTACGAAGAAGATACGAAAACGTCGTAATGAATCGAAAGAACGAAAAGAAACAGAAAAATACGCTTAGTGAACACGAACTCCGTTCAACAAAAATTATAATCATAATTTTAGCTGCAGATACATATCAAATGTTATAAATTAGCAATTCTGCAGGCTGTTACGAACTTCTGGAGTTTGAATTTTAGATATTCGCTTTGGCGTTGCGTGTTTTTTCTAACTTATTATTATTCGTTTTCCCATGGCCTTCTAAGGATTATATTAAAATGCGTTCCGATTCTTCGGGCGATAACTTTGGTAATGTTCTCATCAGGGGAAGACGAGAGTGATTCAATTGTTTTTCAGTATTTCGTTTCCATGGTTACCTGATTATCGTAACGCTTTGGTGCTACTTGATCTTTTGTCGTGCGTTCGTGTTTTTGTATCGAAGATTTACGTGTTGAAATGGCGTTAATTAGAAGGATATGATGTAGTTGTTAACGAACGAGGAAGTTGAGATGGAGATGTTCCTTGCGGAAGGTGGATTTAAATTGGTTTCCTTCGTTAATTAATGCCGTCTGTTGGGAATTTGAATCGATATCGTGAGGCAAAAACCTTAGCGTTTCGTGAAAAAATTTAGAGAAGCACTGACGTAATGCCAGTAAGGCATAATTCGACAAAATACAGGGTGTCTCAAGTTATTGAATTTAGGAGCATAATCATGTGAGAAAACTATCATTATTTTTGACCGCAGAATCCAACACAATTATAAAAAAATAGGGTTCTAATTTGAAAAACAGAAGTTATGGCCAATTTAAGATACCAATTTTCAACACAAAATTTGAAACACCCTGTGATGATATTTTTGAAATCCAAAAGATGCATGACCTTTTCACATCCTTCCTCTTCGATGTTGTAAAAACGGTTTACGCTCAGGATATTTAAAATAAGAATAATGAACATCTTACTGACTTTACATATTTTACTTTTTTTCCATTTTTTTTTGGATATTTTGAAAACTATTCTATTTATTACAATGGTTTTTACAGAAATGTATTCACTATTGAATACGCGATCATACCAGGAATGGAAAACATGAAAAAAATGTTTCGTCGAATTTATTTTCACTCCCTGTATAAACGGAATTTTTTGGGCTTCGAAAATATTTTAGCTCTGTAGAGAACTTCGAACAATATCATAATCCCAATTTTCAGATTTCAAATATGTCTAGTTCTCCAGAAACGTCTAATAGGCACTCGAACTTGAGACACCCTGTATATTGAAGAAACCGATGCGCACTTTCAGATTTGATGTGTCGAAAGTGAGTCTGAATTCATTCACCACAGCCTACAAGCTCATAATTTAGATTTTTCTTGGGTTTTCGGAAAAATCGTTTAAAATTTTGTCTTGAAACCGGTATATATATATATTCTTTTGAACTTTTGGCTGACAATATTTAATTAGCAAACAATAAAGCATATAGATCAGGAGTTAGTGACGGGGTGTCATACAATTCGGCTATCACATAAAAGCCTAGGAAAAAACCCTGTGAAAAAAACCCTGGCTCCCCGTCTAAGTGTGAAAATACAAAAATAAGCTGAAATATATTTCAGGGACTTCTTTCTTCAAGAGTGATCTTCTATTGGTGGAGACAGAGACTTCTTCAAGGTGTTTACATTGAATCTGGAACAAAAAAGACAAAAGCAGAAAAAGAACTGAATAACAAAAATACCTATCATATTCGTTTGAAATTTATAACCCATTCCAAAAAGAGTTGGAAACATCATGAATGCCCTAAAACCATCTTGAAATTTATATATGGGACAAGAGTGAGATGAGGTATTGTTTCTTCTGCCCTATATAGTAACATATATAGTTCAATTGTCTTGTACATTTGGTATAATTACCCTCTCGATGAAATATGGTACACTTGTTGAAAATGATGTAACAAATTTACTTTTGCGAGTTGAAATATTAGCGGTTTTTTGAAAACCAAAAACTCAAAAAAATGTAAAAAAATGCATTTTTCTCGAATTGTATGCATCGTACAGAAAATTTTATGAGAAAAAACTTTCAACTTTCAAAAATTCAATCTCTAACACTCTGTATCTCGAAAACGAAACGTTAGAGTCCTCATGTTTGTCCTTTTCTTGAACTCACCCAACGAATCTCCCCTTTTATTTGTACGTTCAATTTAGAAACATCCTCTATATGGTCCAGTCTGAACTGAGCTCCAATACACAGAAACTGAACTTTCAATTTTCGAAATAGCTTAATGATAAAACTCATTAACTAAGATTATGTGAATTGTTCATTATAAATTCAGCTACGAAAATTTGTTCTCGTGAAAAACGGGCTTTTGAAATTTACCTGCTTCATCTACCCATCATTTTCAAGATACTGTGGCAGTTTAACAAGACTCAATTACGAAGAATCATATGATCCTCTGAACTTAGTAGGAAATACCCGCTCAGCAAGCAGAGCTTCCTCGGCAGAAATTTGTCAAAGCAATGTACGAATAAAATTTTTCTATGCGCTCCTTCGATTGCGTTGGCCAATTTGAAATCCATAGTTGAGTTTCATTGGTTTTTTGGGAAAACTTTTGTAGAAGATTCGCCTGGAAATGGCAGGTGAACAATATAGTGATTATTCCATCTGTCAGTAAATATTAATCATCTATACCATGAACAACTTCTTCCAGCTGACATATGTTCTTGAAATCAAAAATTTCCATGCATTTAACAGTCAACCTGTTTCCTTCCATATTATGATCTCGATGTCATTTTAATAAACAGGATGCCATCAATAAATTTGATCTGATTCAATTCCGCCTTGATAAAGCATTCATTCCTCTCAAACAACTGTTATGCTAAAATCCGCCTTAGGCAGACCGTCGAAAAAATACTATGCGGCCAAATTATTAAAATCCGTTCGAATAAGCAACCAACAAGCGGTCTCCGTTATAGCAGCAGACTTCCTAATAACACTGTTGACCCAATTTATGATTAGACATTCGTTGTATCTGACCTTATCAAGTTTGAACAATTGCAGTCGCATAAATTTGCAGCTCAGATGTGCATTTGGGATGTATTCATTCCGATGATGACATTTTTGGCCCGATTAGATAAACTTTCGGCGAGGGCAGAGGCGTAGATCGAATTTCGAAGTTTCCAGACGCTGATAACTTTGGAGTTGTTTGATTGCTAGAACTCGGTTTCGTCATTTGGAGAAGGTTAATTCAGGTGATTCGTAAAATCAATATCTGCTTTATCTCTCGGATTTTTGAACGGAATTACTCTATTCCCTTTGAATTACATCATCCCAAGTCTTTCGTGTTCTGCATTCAGCTTCTTTCTTACTCCTGCCTCATTCACCCTTTTAACCTTGTTTTTTCCTGTCTTAGAGGTAGGCAAAAGGCGATATGCCTCCTTCAGCAGAAGTTTGAGGCGAACTCTAACCACAGAAACCCCCCAGGGACACCAATTCGAAAAACATTAATGTTCCGAAGATTCGAATAGGACTTTTTCAACATGACAACTCACATTCAAATATGCTGTTCACTCCGTATTTCACTTGGATGTTGGGTATGTGAGAGGGAGCTCGCACACCAAAGGCCTAGCTCCACAGTACGCAATTTCACAAAGAACCAGTGAAAGCTTCAATTGTTGTTTTGAGAATCCTCATTCCTGCTTCACCTGGTTCAGGTTAAAGAACTCGAATGCGCTAGGTATAGATCCTCGGAATGTCCCCATAATGCGAATGCATTTCCAGCAGAAGGGATTCAGTCCTGATCCCTCGGCGATTAAGCTATGAGGTGGCAGGTTATGTAAGACACTGACGATACTCCCTGGGTAGTCTCGAGGGACCAAGTGGGTCAAAGTTGATCGATATACTTCTTGGGTCGTGGACTGTAGAGTCCAAGAAAGCTGTAGTTGACCATGCTGCACCCTCTTGCTAATGGCCAGAGGTCTTTACTTGCTTACTCAGTCTCCACAGCTTTCTGATTCATATCTGACCAAGTGTTTTCGCAGAGCTGTAATGGTCTTAGTGCACACTTAGGTACAAGCTCTTGGATTGAAGGAGAGAGAATAAGATATAATGATTATACGTCGTTATTTTTCAATTCAAGGTTCAGGTTAGTTGACTGTCTCACATTAAATGTGGTGGTTGTTATATTACCTTGTTACATAGTCTGGAAATATACTTTCAAACAAGCATGCAAAAGCTTTCGATCTTACGTTAGTGCTTCTCTGCATTTTTATTTGTATCCCTGCTATTGCCCAATACTTCAGTAGTTTTCTTCTCGTTCAGTTCACTGCTGTATATCTGAGCTACTCATTCTATGTATATTACAGTAATTTTTTGTAGTTTTCGACTTTGCATAAGTACTATGTCATAAGCAAATGCACAGTTATTTCCACTTTCCTCATGTTCTTATTTTCAACTTATACTACTAACATATTTTTTTCTACATTCTTTCTTTATCTCACCCAAGAAAATCATGAAGAGTGCTGGATTCAGGACTCCTTCTTTTGAAGCTCTTGGTTCAATGTCCTCTCTTTTATATTGGCTTCATCTTTTGTTGTTTCACTCGTTCAAAAGATTTCACCCGATCATGTAACATCAAATAGACGTTTTTTTATAGAGAATATATAGTCTGTCACACTTCTTTCCTTGAGGAATCCACTCTGTGTCCCGTCCATCTTGTTTTTGATGACAGGTGCGGATCCTCTCCAGTACTGCATTTGTTAAGATTAAAGTGGTAGTGAGAAGGCTTATAACAGCTCGCAAACACCTGAAAATCTACTAAGCTACTCCCCAGAATTATTTTAATTAAAACAAGTTTCAAAACACTCTTCTGCTATCCTGGGTGACATCTTTCTTCTTTGTTTTGGCTTCCACAGAAAAAAACGAAGGTGTTTCTTTCGAGGTAGCGGTATAAGCGCCGAGAAGGTTTCTTAGAAGATGATGTATGTATAATCTGGAACATTTTGGATATAGCACATGCAATATCTAGTTGAATGGCCTTTGATTTTTTTCAATGTCGACTATCTACGTGGAAAATATTTTGGTCCGGCTTATAGAGAATGAAATAATGACTCCGCCAGTCTTTGTCTTTTATTTGAAAACCGATTGTTAAAACACAACTGGCTCTTGACTAATGAATGAGGCTTTTATTCTTCTCTCTCTCTTGGTCTTCCTCTCATTTCAATTAATCTGCCAATTGATTGCTGTCTAGTCAAGTATGACCAAAAACCTGTTTGAGTTTGATCTTATTATATAAGCCAAATGCAGTGACCGACAGTTTGCTTTCCTATACCAGTTTTGACAGTACAAACAGAGTGCCAACCTCTAATAGGATTAATCAACTAATCAAATTGGAAGGTGCATTCTATTATGGTGGAAAACTTATAATAATGGTTTCATCACTAAGATATCGGCCACCGGCAGCACTGTACCATCATTGTTGTTAATTTTCAACATTAAACCAACCTTTTGTTGGAAATTAAACCTACCATATTATTTTTATTCATCTCTTAATTGAAATATTCCAGGAAGTCGAAAGAGATGTCACGAACTATAGAATTCGTCCACTTAAACTCCGCCACTGTAAGAAACAATCCTAAAGCAGCTCGAGTGATGTAACACGATGATAAAATTGCATTAAACCAAGTCGACCTCCGATTTCGAAAGCACCATTTTCTCTAATTCTGTTACAAAAATATATACGGGACTGGTTTTATTAACGAAATTTCAACGGATCGATAGTTACGCCTCTGGCAAATTCCTCCGGCTAAGTCATAGAACGAATGTATTTCGGACATCGTTTCGTGATTTCGTTCTATGACATAACGAATGCAGCAAACCACTAAATTTTGAATGTTAATCGATCCGTAAATTCGTAAGTAGACAGCCACATCACGCGATCCCTTAAATATCCACACATTTAATTATCTCGATGGCTCCAAACAATGCAGTTAAAATAATATACCGCCCCCAGAAACAATTAACGTAGATATAGCTGGGTAATTTTATGTCGGTCCGGATCATATCGTTATTCAAAGGACAAATTGCGGAGGCCACAGTAGAAGGGGATATTTAAAACAAACAAACCGGGATGCCCACGATTTCGTCCGCGCGAGATCATCAGCGCATCGGTAATCTCGAATTTATATTGATCTTTCTTGGCCGAATTCGATACTTTCGAATAGAAGGACTTATTTTTGATCCAGTCATAAGCAATAAGGATAATGACATTTCATGGTATAATATTCCATATGGCTTACTTGAAAATTCCTGACAAAACGGACTGAATCTCATCAAATCCACAGCAGCAAAGGACTGGGGAGCACAGTTCTTTATGCTTATGAGAATATATAAACTCTTCATAAGAATATGCGAATATGCACTCATAAGATTTCAGTATGCATCATCTAGTTAACCATTTGAACAAAAAATATCAAAACATAGTTTTATTTACTCCATACACACATGATTGCTTTCAATGTGTAAATGCTACCTACATCATCGATACCTGTTACATCGTGTTGTGTGGGATCGAGAGAACAGTTTTTGAGTATATTTTGGACAAATATCTTCAGTATGTTCGTAGACATTTTGGTCACAATTTTACTATAATATTTGACGGTTACACTGATTATACAAAAGATATTGAAGCTGCAGAACAACGTCGTCGAGCTGAACAACTTCATCGTCTGATATCGTTTTTGATCGATCAATGTTCCGACAAACTAAAAGCAGTTTCTTGCTAATACTTACAATAAATCTCGTTTGATTTCAATGTTATGTGAAGAATTTGCAGCTGCCAATATTGTTGTGGAACAAGCTCAAAATGACGCTGATATCCTCATTATTATATCCAACTATCGTTGTTGGAGAAGATGTAGATTTGTTAATAATCTTAATTGCACGAACACTTAGTGATAAGGTCATATACTTTTCAAAACCTGGGAGAACCCATGTTCAAACGAAAATATATTATTCACAAAGTTTAACTGCATATCCAAAATGTAATTGCAAAAGAGACTGCACAAACAGTTGCGGGTGCAGATTGTATTGTTCATCGGTATGTACCAATTGTCAAGGCCAATCTTGCACCAACATTGAATCAACAGATGAAAATTGTTCAGAAATTGATGAGGATATAACTCTCTTCTTGGAGCAGACTACACAAATCGAACAAGAAGAGGAAGAAATAGAAATTAGGGTTGTCTAATCCCGAAATATAAAAGGTAACCCTCGTACACGACACTAGAAACCTTGCTTCCTATATCGTGCCAAATATCATTATTCATACCAAATAATAAGTTTATGAATATAATAGCAAATACATAATAAGGACAGATGTCGAAAAGTGAAATCGTTATTTTGGATCATAAAAATGGATGAGAACGTTGTAGAGAGAATATAAACCAGCTGCTAGATAATTGAACGATTTAGGTTATTTTGTATAGGCAAGAAATAATTGCTGTTTTGAATAAAACGTATACTTAATTGTTGCATTTCGAGTTGGTGTGTACTTAGTGATGTGGGTCGAAGGAAGTTTGCGTATTTATGTCAAGATGAAATTTATATATGAAGGTACTGGACATATACGTTCAGGGGAATTATTTCTGGAAATTATAGTGACGAATTGTCAGAGAATTTTAATGCGCAAATGTACAAGGATTATAAGGAAGAATCTCCTACAGCAGATGTCACTAATATCTTTCCTACATTCAGAGTAATCATATATTAATAGACAATAATTCATAGCTTCAAAAATTGCTATCTTTTGAGAAAAGCTTGAATATATCCTGTTTTTGCACTCGTGTTCCTGATAGAACAGAGTGAAATCGTTCGGGGGAAACAATATTGAAACGTAGAGGTTAGCAAAGCTTTACGAAACCTTCTTCTTTCAAAATATTTGATATCTTCTTAGGTATTCATCAGAGATCCACAATTTAGAATGTACATCGAGGTTGTTGATTTCCAGTACATCCTCAAATTTCAGAATCGTACCATCTCGTTGTAAGAAGCTATCAGTTCACCATCTTTGAAGATATCGGAAAATGAAAAATGCAATTGGCAGGGTAGATTGAGATCATCATTTGGTATTTCTACGTTTCAGTTATTTGACAAATTGTCGAATTATCAAAAATTTATCCTTCTTTAAAAAAATATCGATAATAATTTCTTTCACTATAAGATTTAGTTGCTAGCAGGCATTGTTTTCCTAATTCGTACTTGAATAAGCCAGGTTCTTGAAATTTTATTTTAATTCCGAACATGAATAAAAATCTAGTACTCCTTGTCTCGCAATTTTCCTCTTTTGTCAGCTCTCCCAAGATCGAATCAAAATTGGATACTTAATCTCAATTATTTATAGACATGTTATGAATCTTCAGCCAATTGGAATTTTTTCTACTAATGAACAAAGAAATTGTCGATTTTAGAATTGCAGCAATAAATTTACACGTAATTACAGGCCTTCATTTTTCTTTCTCAAATCTTAATGTTTTCCAATATTTCAAAAGGTAGGTAGGTACACATCCAATAGGGTTTCAACCGAGTATCTGATAAAGAAAACGCTACATGAATGGCCGAGGTAGAACACTATACATTTTTCTGTTCAGGATCACATCATTTAAAAACTTACGCGGATCATTCAACACTATACTACATCGTCCAATGAAATCGCTCAATTTTTGAAAACGGACCAATAGAAACAAACTGTATCTGAAAACACTCAACCTCACAGTGTTTTCACTTTTAGAAATTTGTTTTTATCAAATGCCTAATTTGCATAGGAATATTAATACGTCCGGATAGCTTTGGCCGTTGGTGGAAGTAGCGGTCGTCATGGTTACGATAAACAAGCAGTTGTTAGAGATAACTTCAACAGCACATTTGGCAGTTCTGTCAGTTTATTTTCGTATTTTACCATAGAGTAGATAAAAATGAAACGTTTTGGAAATTGTAATATTACTTCAATTGAAAGAGAAAAGTGTGCCGCTTAATACAGTGAAGTCAAGATCCTACATTTGGAAACAATTCGAAGAATTCTGTGCTGCCCGGGAATACCTTGTAAATGAAAAAACAAGTTTGTCAGAGCTCAATAATATTATGCTAGACTGGGCTTTCAATATGAAGAAATGAGATGGATCAGACTACAAGGAAAATGTCGTAAAAATCTTGTGGAATAATACTGCCAAACAGCTGCAGGAAAAATTCTATTCCGAATGGGGCGTTAGGTTCGATCCATTCACAGACGTGGCTTTTAAAACGGCGCGGGATGCACGAAATGCCAAGAGGCGTAATTTGCAAGTGGACCCTGAGAAAAGAAAAGTTAGTGCCAAGGCGCTGTCTTTGGAGCAACACAAAAAGATGGTCAACTTATGTAAAGAAGATAATCCAGACGGTTTGAACAGAAAATTTTATTTTATTGCTGCATTGGAGGTTGCTTTGCGCGGAGGAGAGCCTAATTTCGCATTTCCAATTCGAAATTGAAAACGATTTTATAGCTCATAAGATATCCGTCGGATTCAACTGAAATTTGTGTGTGAATGGACGTTATTCATATCTTACATATACTCAAATTTCATTGTCCTATAACCGAACTTTTATCATTTACTCAAGGACAGGAAGTAACAGAAGTTCAGTCAATAAGACATAATCTGTACTGACAACCCAAAAATCGTGCTTTGAAAAACTTTAATGTAGCGCTCCTCAGAGTCCTGTAAAAATTTCAGAAGATTGGTTGGATTTGAAGAGAAAGGAATTCGAGATTCTAACAAAACTGAAGGATAACTCTGGGTGATTTTTTTTATTTGAGATAAAGATTTGTTCGTTCATTTTGGCTGTTGTATTAACATTACACTATTAAAGAATACAGAATAAGATTTTAGAACCGGCGCTCAAAAGCTCCAATCTCATGTCAGTTATTTTCTACATTTTTAAGATTGATTGTTTCGGCTCGTTTCTAGATTTCTTATGGTTCTATTCTTACTGACAAATCACAGATAACCGGGAGTCTTGGACTGGATTTTATAACATCATAAAATGTATAAAACATAGAGATAAGGCGTAGATAATGATCCGATAAAATTCACAATTAATAGAAGCTAATTGTTGCCAACAGTTAGCTGTTTATTACCCTAACGCTAATGAACTTACTCACAAACATACTATGTTATTGTCGAGTGCCTTATTTAGACGCCATAAAAGATGAAATGCAAAGATGCCATAATATTCTCTTGTCTTTACTGGCTTAACCACGTGCTTTTACCGATTTCGACTTTATTCATACGTTGTTCAATGATTTTTTATTTTTGTTATTTCAAAGGTAACCTTTGATTAACATGATACATGAAAATTTTGTGCCTAAGTTGACCCCAGCACAATTTTTTTCACTCTTGGAAAATATCATTTTACGGTTTATTTTATTCTTGAGGAAAATTTTGGGTAGTTCTTTTGAATTTGTGATATTGGTTTGTTCATTCTTCAGCCAATTGGAATTTTTTTCTACTAATGAACAAAGAAATTGTCGATTTTAGAATTGCAGCAATAAATTTACACGTAATTACAGGCCTTCATTTTTCTTTCTCAAATCTTAATGTTTTCCAATATTTCAAAAGGTAGGTAGGTACACATCCAATAGGGTTTCAACCGAGTATCTGATAAAAAAAACGCTACATGAATGGCCGAGGTAGAACACTATACATTTTTCTGTTCAGGATCACATCACTTATAAACTTACGCGGGTCGTTCAACACTATACTACATCGTCCAATGAAATCGCTCAATTTTTGAAAACGGACCAATAGAAACAAACTGTATCTGAAAACACTCAACCTCACAGTGTTTTCACTTTTAGAAATTTGTTTTTATCAAATGCCTAATTTGCATAGGAATATTAATACGTCCGTATAGCTTTGGCCGTTGGTGGAAGTAGCGGTCGTCATGGTTACGATAAACAAGCAGTTGTTAGAGATAACTTCAACAGCACATTTGGCAGTTCTGTCAGTTTATTTTCGTATTTTACCATAGAGTAGATAAAAATGAAACGTTTTGGAAATTGTAATATTACTTCAATTGAGGAAAGTGTGCCGCTTAATACAGTGAAGTCAAGATCCTACATTTGGAAACAATTTGAAGAATTCTGTGCTGCCCAGGAATACCTTGTAAATGAAAAAACAAGTTTGTCAGAGCTCAATAATATTATGCTAGACTGGGCTTTCAATATGAAGAAATGAGATGGATCAGACTACAAGGAAAGTGTCGTAAAAACCTTGTGGAATAATACTGCCAAACAGCTGCAAGAAAAATTCTATTCCGAATGGGGCGTTAGATTCATTCCATTCACAGACGTGGCTTTTAAAACGGCGCGGGATGCACGAAATGCCAAGAGGCGTAATTTGCAAGTGGACCCTGAGAAAAGAAAAGTTAGTGCCAAGGCGCTGTCTTCGGAGCAACACAAAAAGATGGTCAACTTATGTAGAGAAGATAATACAGACGGTTTGAACAGAAAATTTTATTTTATTGCTGCATTGGAGGTTGCTTTGCGCGGAGGAGAGCCTAATTTCGCATTTTCAATTCGAAATTGAAAACGATTTTATAGCTCATAAGATATCCGTTGGATTCAACAAAAATTTGTGTATGAATGGACGTTATTGATATCTTACATATACTCAAATTTAATTGCCGTAGCTACCTATAACCGAACTTTTATCATTTACTCAAGGACAGGAAGTAACAGAAGTTCAGTCAATAAGACGTAATTTGAACTGACAACCCAACAATCGAGCTCTGAAAAACTTTAATGTAGCGCTCCTCAGAGTCCTGTAAAAATTTCAGAAGATTGGTTGGATTTGAAGAGAAAGGAATTCGAGATTCTAACAAAACTGAAGGATAACTCTGGGTGATTTTTTTTATTTGAGATAAAGATTTGTTCGTTCATTTTGGCTGTTGTATTAACATTACACTATTAAAGAATACAGAATAAGATTTTAGAACCGGCGCTCAAAAGCTCCAATCTCATGTCAGTTATTTTCTACATTTTTTAAGATTGATTGTTTCGGCTCGTTTCTAGATTTCTTATGGTTCTATTCTTACTGACAAATCACAGATAACCGGGAGTCTTGGACTGGATTTTATAACATCATAAAATGTATAAAACATAGAGATAAGGCGTAGATAATGATCCGATAAAATTCACAATTAATAGAAGCTAATTGTTGCCAACAGTTAGCTGTTTATTACCCTAACGCTAATGAACTTACTCACAAACATACTATGTTATTGTCGAGTGCCTTATTTAGACGCCATAAAAGATGAAATGCAAAGATGCCATAATATTCTCTTGTCTTTACTGGCTTAACCACGTGCTTTTACCGATTTCGACTTTATTCATACGTTGTTCGATAATTTTTATTATTTGAATAGAGATGTAAATTTCAAAGGTACACCATTGATTATTTATACATGATACATGAAAATTTTGTGCCTAAGTTGACCCAGCACAATTTTTTCACTCTTGGAAAATATCATTTTACGGTTTATTTTATTCTTGAGGAAAACTTTGGGTAGTTCTTTTGAATTTGTGATATTGGTTTGTTCATTCACCGGTGGTATTAGTACTACACAGTTCCAGAATAGAGGAAAAGACTCTACACAAGTACACAAAAGCTCCTGTCATCAAGTCAGTGCTTTCCTAATTTTTAATTCTCAAATTAATTTCAACTAACATTGATGGAAAGTAAATTTTTTCCCCATTCTGAATATTTTTTCAATTCGATTTTATCTTTTAAGAGCCTTAATAGCTGAAAACTGAAAGCTTTATTATTAATGTTTGCATTCATAAGGAGACATTTGGAAATGTATTGGAATGAAGAGTCGCTGTAATTGAAAAAATTCCTTATCGTTATCAATTCTCCCCTGAATAACTTCAAAATTTGAAGAAAAACTGGAGTTTTTAACCCTGTGTCCAACGAAATCCCCGTAACGAATAAAATTAATTATTTCTTCTCCAAAACCAGATTAATATAGCCTAAAATTTCATTTTCATCTTGCTCATATAGTTAGGGTTATATCCAAAATTAATTTGGCGCACCCGGTATATAACGTCAGCGGTATCTGTTAAATCCTGATCGGCACATCTTCAGCCTTGGACGGACGAAACTGTAGGGTGCATGGCCGAAGTCATTTACCCATTCGTTCTGTTTTTTTACCAATTTACTTCGGCGAAGAGTTAAAGGAACCAGTTTGTGGATGGAAATAACCCTGACTGTAGGCATCGCCAAAATATGATGTTGACGTGGAATCACACACACAGGGTCGGATTTTGATGAGCATTTATTGAACGTTTTCTAACAAACTGAATGAAAACAATTCAGAAAAGCATTGACTCGAAGTGATGAGCTTTTGCGAGCTTGTGTAATGAACACCTCTTTCCAACGTCCTAGTAGAAGAGCGGCTTTCCACCGGCGAAGAGGTGTTCAAAAGAAAATTGAAAATTTATAAATATATTGTTTATTTAGAGTTTCTCCTGATATGAGAACACTAATTTATTCGAAGCACACAAATTAAAACAATCTCTGACAAAATGTTTTTGGAGGTTTCGGACTATGGACTTTTGACTGTTTATAAATTTTATAACTGACCTTTTTTCTTGGACTGCTAACACGGAACTTCACTAGCGAAATTTCGAACTCACTCAATCACAACACAATTACTATTTTTCTAGAATTTAAAAGACTGGTTTCTTCTATACTTTTTTTAAGTGTTTTCATGGTTACGGATCACGTTGAACTGACTTTCCATTCCCTAATTTTTCCTAATATCCCTTTGTCCGTGGGCGTTATCGAACATAATCCGGAATTCCCTAATTTCTCCTAATTGGTGCCCTTCTTTTCGATAGTTCGAAATTTACCACACTAATTCGAAATCTAAGTTTCATTGGTTTTAGTCAACTGAGTCTCTCGATACAAACCTCTGATTGGTCCACTGATTTAATTTTAATTTTTCTACTACAGATCCACCTTTTTCCCATCGTTAACTTAATCTAAGCTCTTAAGGTCGCAGGGTCACGTTAATGTATCATATGTCGAACTCCCCTAATCCTCAAATTTTATTACGTCGTACATCCATCAAGATTTCCATGTAGGGGATCAATAAATTTTGTTTTAAATCTTAAGTTTTATGATTATTGGTGTGATGTTTTTGAGAGGTTTATTACTGTCTGGAATGTCTGGGAATTTCGATCAGATATGGTCTTTTGCTTATCAAGACCCATTATCCAGCATCGCTAGACATATCATATTACACTTGTTCAAAAGTTTTTTGCCCTACTCTGGAACGGTGTGCGACTGATATCACCACCACAATGATTGAATGAACTTATATCTCCAATTAAAAATAACCACTTACAATTTTTCGTCAGTTTGGTTGAAAGCACAAATTCCCATCTCTTAAGAATCAATCAGAACAACGTATATATTCTCCATTGAAAATTAAATAGAATTAATTGCTATCTTCCTTAAAGTAAGATTGCAAGCTGTTATACTAGATCAACTGAAAAATATAAAAAAGCATAAGGTGCTTTTGTTGCGTACTCTGGAACTTTGTGATACAGAAAGAAAATATAGAAGCACCAAAGAATATTTACCTTCAATCAACAATAACCAACCTTAAAGTTCTTCTTCAGATTTCTTTCAACTATAAAATACCTTCTCTTGAAACCAGCTACCCGTCAAATTTTTTTGGGGCGTTGGTAGGGTCATTTGCTACTTTTTCAGTCTTGGAACCTGGGTCCTTAGTATTACGGTTACGACTTAATACAATAAAAAAAATGCATGTAAAAGCCCACGCAAAAAAAGTTATGGGGCTTCGATGGGTACATTTTGGGTAATTTAGAAAAACCTAATAAAGAAATCATACCTCCGTAACCGTAATACTGAAGACCCAGGTTTCAAGACTGAAAAGGTAGCAAATCACCCTACCAACGCCCCAAAAAAATTTGACGGTCCATGTGCCGAACACCCTGTATTATTGCTTAGGATATGAGTTACAACCGAATATATTCAAACACAGTTGACGTGTGCTATAAACCCCTTTAGAAAACAGCAGTGTTTGCCAAGAAGAGGCGCTAGTGTCCAAGAATTCGAATTGAAATCAGAGGTGGGATGGTATTTCGGTAACACGATTTTGGTATATATTCCAAAGTATCTGGAACTGCTATCACCGATCGATACCTATCGGGGAATAGAGAAAAAACGATGTGATCGCGATTGGTTATTTCGTAACAACGAGTTGGAATGGCATTTTCGAAATTCCGCTTCGATATAATATTCCAGAAGTTATGCGGGAACTGCCAACTGCATTTGCGACAGAATATTTTGCAATTTCAAGTTCTGTTCAAGAAAGTCTATAGGACTTCAGCATTTTAAATAGAATGGAGACTGATTACAAGTTCAGATAACCTGCAGGCAAGTGCATCTGAGGATTAATTTCAATATTTACAGTGCACAACCATGGGGCACTCAAAACATTGAGTAGGGGAGTTCATCTTTTTTCCAATTTGTATTTTCATGAATCCAGGACCTACAGTGACCACATAAACAGCTTTTTCGATCGCTGCTTACAGGAATCCGTAAAATGTTTTGTTAAATATCAATCTAAATACTGTGTGTTGCGAAACAACATCTTCGTTGCGCAAATGTGGCATGAAGTTATACACACCTCGAATACTCGAACTGAGAATGAGGTATTTTAATACTTGATGATAAGAGTCTAGAAACCGAGATAAAGTTTTCAGAAAAAGATTAATCGAATTGCTACAAGTCTCATATCAATATATTAAAGTCTGTACGTGTCTGTACGAAATACGAATGCGTTCTGCTGATAACCCCTATTCAATATTCTCAGTATTTCTCAAAAATGATCATGAGTAATCAGAAACAGTGTTACTAATGTCTAACGGACACCTGTAAAAATGCATTTTCTTTCACTTTATAATTACACTCCCTGTTCCTCTAATTATATATAGAAGCAAATGAAACATGTTCTTATTTAGTGGCACTCCATCTAGCCCGTTGTTGGTACCAATTCTCTTGGTGCTGCATTTTGTGTGCCAGTTCGTTAACCCAGATCCGGACCTTTCCCAAGCACCGTGGGCGCGTGAGGTCGTATCCGAATAAAAAATTCGTTTTGTTTTGTTTTGGCTGCAGAGGAACCAGTTGGCGTGCAAAAATAACTTTCATACTCGTTATAGTTGTGCACTACAGGCACGACTGAGCGATACGCATCACCGAAAATATGTTGGCGTAGGTTCGGTTTTTACAGGACCGACTTCATTGTTTGATTCGTGGCATTTCCAATCCATATAGCAAATATTCCATTTATTCGTATTCAAAGCTTTCGGTTTCAATATTTTCGACTAACGAACGTATTATAAGACAATCAGAATAGGATTTTAAGGAAACCCATATTATAGTCATACGCAACAAACGAAATTTCATCTTAAAAGCCAAATTTTGTGCCTACATGAAAACATGATGTGGAGATAAAAATTTACGTCCTCTCATTGCAATGGATCTTTAAATATTGCATTTAATATTGTTCTGCTCCACAATTTTCAACTTTTTTCTGCGTGTTCTATGTGTCTTTCCGAGTATCATTAATTTGTTTTTCTACAAGCGTGCACTTTCATTCTCTTTTCCGCACGTATTTCAATTCGTAAAGGGTCGCATTGCCAAACAGTGTGGGAAAAATCCTCCTAATCCATTACAGCACGCAAATGCGTGTGGTAATGGATTAGCAAGGGTTTTTCTCGCACGCTTTTTCTAAAGAATAAACTGAATAATGATATATCTCTATGCCACCGACGACGTTACTATGGAAACGGCATGTGAATAAGAATTAATACATTGTCATTATATTACGAAATTGTGTTTAAATATAAATAATATCAACTCGAATTCACTCAGTACGCTCCGGTAAAATGGATACTTCGGGATCTGATGATGGCCTGCCCGAAGAAATATTAGCAGCTTCTTATGAAGCGAGTTTAAATTTGTGACCAGCCAAGTCGAAGATAAAATATGAGAAGCAATATTCAGAATTCATTGATTGGTGTGATTCCAAAAAGGTTCAACCGAGGAAGGAGGAAGTGTTTTCGGCGTATTTTTGGAAATGTCCAAAATTTGGAGATCAAACACATTATGGTCCCGATATTCAATGATAAAGAGTGTTTGTAAACTGAAACAGGATTTGGATATTGGAAAATTCCATAAATTAACTGCCTTCATTAAACGACAGAATAAAGATTTCGTCAAAAAAAAGGCCAAAACTTTTAATGAAGAGGAAATAACAAAATTCAGGAGTGAGGCATCTGATGCAATTTACTTGATGGTGAAGTTGGTTACAATTTTTGGATTAGCTGGTGCCTGCAGACGAGAGGAACTTACAAAACTCACCATCGACGATATAGATGATAAAGGAGACTTGATCATCGTCAATATTAAGGACTCAAAATCCTTCATTCACCAAGATCGTATGTTATATCCCAAGACACCAATAATGGATATTTTCTGAACATATACAGAAAATATATGAATTTACGTCCAAAGGAAATACCTCATCGCCGAATTTTCATAAAGTAAAATCGGGGAAAATGTAAGATTCAACCTGTCGGAATCAATACAATAGGAAAAATACCGTCCGAAATTGCAACTTACTTAAGCCTACAAAATATTGAAAGAAAACAATTATTTTTGTCTAATTTTCACTTTATTGATATTATTACACGACCGGTTTCGGTTGTTAAACCATCTTATGGTGTTAGGTACAGACTAAAATATTTAGTGGGTTTTAAATCTATGGGATATTCAAAAGTTGTGAATGGTTTATTTCTATTTGGGTGTTAATTGGGGACACATTGGGAATATTGAACAGATTTGTTATCTCCATCGCTTCCAGCAAATTTAATTTCAGGCCTTTCTCGCATTTGTGAAGGATTTTAAAATTTACGATATCCATATGATGTTCTTCAGTCACGATATGATCATAAACTGCGGACTGTTTACCTGATTTCAGATGTTCTTTTAATCTGGTCTCAAAATTTCTACCGGTTTGACCTACATATGCAGCGTTGCAATTTTTACAACAGATTTTATAAACACCTGAAGTTTTCTCAGGTTTTAGTTTGGATTTTGAATTATATAATATTTTACCTAGGTTTGGACGTCCTGAAAATGTTGTTTTGAAATCAAGTTTAGAAAAATAATTTTGGATTTGGATTGATAATTCTCCGAAATAAGTGATATGTATGAATTTATTAGTAGGTTTTTCTGTGGTAGTGTAAAGCATATTAATGGTTTTCAGCTTTCTTTTGTTTTCAATCAGTTTGTTTACTAGGATTCTCGGAAAATTATTATTAGTTGCAATTTCTTTGATTTTATCAATTTCAGATTGTAAGTTAGCGTTCGATAAAGGTATGGTGAATGCTCTGTTGATCATAGATTTCAGAGCTGCTAGTTTATGATTATCAGGACTGAAGGAATCATATGGTATTATGGCTTCTGAGTTTGTGTCTTTTCGGTAGATGTTAAAGTCTAATATGTTTCTATCTCTACTTATGGTCAAATCCAGAAAGTTAATCGCTTTGTTGCATTCAATTTCCAATGTGAATTTTATTTTGGGGTGAATTGAATTGAGGAAGTCAAGAAACATTTTTATTTGTCTATTTGTTCCGTTGAATCCTACTATAATATCATCAACATACCGGAACCAGAAAATGACGTGTTTTTTTGATAGGTCATTTGTTTTTATGAATTCATTTTCAAGGTGATTCATGAATAGATCTGACAATAATGGGCTCAAAGGTGATCCCATCGGTAAACCTGAATTTTGAAAATATAATTTGGATTCGAATTTAAAGTAATTTTGGGATAGGCAAATTGAAAATAACTCCTGAATTTCTGAAATTAAGAGGGGGTTAACTTTATTTTTTCACCAGAATATAGTTTAAAAAGTTCCAAAGATTTAATTGACAGATTATCTGAAATAAACAACACAGAAAATATGAAATTAATATCTTTTGATGTAGAAAATATGTACCCTAGCATTCCAGCAAAAGAATGTTTACCCCTAGTTGGCGAGTCACTTCGTAAAAATAAAGTTAACCCCTCTTAATTTCAGAAATTCAGGAGTTATTTTCAATTTGCCTATCCCAAAATTACTTTAAATTGAATCCAAATTATATGTTGTTTTTACAATTTTGTTGTCTGAAAATGTCAATCTAAGAATTTACTGAGATGATACTCACCAGGTATATCTAGAATGTCAAAAGATCTCTATTTGAAGTCTAAAACTAGTCTGCTCTATCGTCATTCCTAAACTTTTCAAACTGGGTCTAAAATATCAGGGTCAATCAGTAACTCAATCTCGGAAAGGAATCTCAACTTTATTCATATTCGCGAATGTGAAGTAAATTATATCCTACGGTGCGCAATTTCAAAATAAAACCGCTAGAAAATTCAATACTGGGCAGATAAAAATCTGCATAGTTAACCCATATTAATTACTGTTCTTTTATACTCTGGTTCACTTCAGTGTATGGGTATGAACATTGGAGTACGAAGTTATTCAAGCAAATCATGAATTTGTAATTGCAAAACAAAAGAATTAGAGTTATGAAGAGGATTTGATGATTCTGAATAATGCTTATACTATATTTATGAATGTCTGTCTCTCCTCTGTATTTTAAGCCGCTTCAATGGGATTATTCATAAAAACAAACAAAAAGCTATAAACGCATAAATATCATTCAAGAAATATAAAACATCAAAGACTATTCAATGTCTCATAAAACTGAATAATCCCTGATCTTAATGGAAGTCATACATCTTCACATTATGGCCATTCCCCACTCATCATCACCTGAAGAGAATCAGAGATGACGCACTGACTGAATCATGGGTCCAGCATCTACGCAGTCGAAAACATGAATTCGAAATCCAAGTGCAATTGCGTTCATTATTGTTCATCTACCGAAATGGTCTTAGCAATTTAATGCAGGCGGTTAATTTTAGAACCTGACCTCGATTTGTGATTACACGTATTCGGATACTGAGCCAACATGACTGCATTCTGTTTTATTGTCGAGAATAATCCTAAAATAGCCACACTCCACGTAAATTGCGAAAACGATTAGAATTGCCAATTCTGATATTAACATTGCAAAGCCAGTTAGCCTGAAGGTGAGAGATTTTTGAGACGCGTTTGAGGATATCCGTTAAACGGCTACATACGCATGCTGATAAATAGATGTTTGTTGCCCGTTTATCCATGACGAGACATGGAAGTATGTTCAAAAATCATTTGAATATGATGGTACAACTGCGATAAAAGAGGAAATATTTTCTTCCTTATACAATTGTACTGATGCATGAAATGAAAACAATCGCTTCAGGAAACTTCGAAAGCTCTGTGTGGAAAACATTCAACAGCTTATGGCAGTATGATGTAGGAGCAAGACGTCTAAAAACTTGTATGTGCACTGGTCATATTTTGAATGGAATTGCATGGTCCAAATCCTTATTAATAATATCTTTTGATCTGGGAAGGTGCTACTTTGATGTAGGTGTTCGATTTAGAGGTAAACCGTTTGTATTGAAGAACCGAAATATCATGAACGACTGAGGTCAAAGAATCTACTCCAGAAAATTATAGAGATCTATTTCAGTTTAGTTTGACCGTCCATCTAACAATCAATCGCGACTATGGCCTAATCAAGTGTGATATACTTAGTGGGTTTATTTTTCTATTTTTGGATGAAACCGATTTTCTTTGTTCGACTCGTTTGGTGAGTTTCAGAAGTGCCATTACTTCTGAAGGGTATCTAAAGAAAACATGGCGCCAATCAATTTGTGAGAAAGGCATTCATTAGTAACTAGTTGAGACAGACTTCGTCCTGTCAAAAAGATTTGTAATGTAACAGTTTTGTGCCTACGTTTTTAAAAATTCTCCTGAACAGAACCGTCACCCTGGTGATAGGGCGTTGTGAATAAAAAAATTAAATAAAACATATAAGGATTTAAAAGTCAGTAATCGCTTTATTGTTAATCATGTGAATCATATTATTATTATTATCAGTGTAGTGCTTTGTGGTATACGATGTTTTTGTTTGATTACCTGGCGCATAGATAAACAAATCTGATGGTTTTCCAACACGGGAACAGGCAACATACAATTGACCATGTGAGAAACATGGGTTTTCTAGATTAATACCACAAACACTTAATGATTGCCCCTGCGACTTGTTTATAGTCATAGCAAAAGCAAGCCGCACTGGAAACTGTAGTCGTTTAAACTCAAATGGCACATCAGTCGGGATCATTGGGATGCGCGGTATGAGAACATCTTCTCCTTTATACTTTCCTTTGAGTATAGTTGCTTCTATCACATTGTTTAGTAATTTTTTTATCGCTAACCGTGTACCGTTGCAAAGACGCGGTTGGTTGATATTTCGCAACATTATAACCACCGATCCAACCTTTAATTGAAGATTGTGAGGTGGCAATCCTGGCAAATCCAGCGAGTTTAAAAATTCCGGTGGATAGTTGACTACATCATCTTGATTAGTAGCCGAATCAACTGATTTATATATCCTCAATTCGCCTGTAATTTGTTCTTGAATTTTGAAATTTAATTAATTTATATCTATGTTTTTGCTGCCAGTATAGCTCGTTCGTTCAACCAATCATGGTTTCTGTAATTTTGAGAAACATCTGGAAACACCTTCTGAATAAGTTCATCTTTTGATCGAGTTAACTGACAAAAACTTTGAGGAAAGTTAATGCAGCCAGTCAACATGTCTAGGAAATTTGCCATTACCAATGTCAATGAGTTGTTTAGAGAATATGTTTCCAGATTGGTCATTTTGCAACTCGACACGCATATTCTTGCTTAAATGAAATACTTTGACATGTTTCCACAAATTGGAGGACTTTAGACATGCATTGAGTTCATCAGCTGGCGTTGATCGTGGAATCACTGGCAATGTTTGACGAAAATCTCCTGCTAATAAAATCATTGCACCACCAAATCGGTTATTATTGCTCCGTAGATCTTTTAAGGTTCTGTCTAAATCCTCCAAAGATTTTTTATGTGCCATCGTGCATTCATCCCAAACAATCAATTTACATTGCTGCAAAACCTTTGCCATTGCAGAGTTCTTCGAAACGTTGAGGTTTGGAGTTTCATTGCTTTGCATATTTAATGGCAATTTTAGTGATGAATGGGCTGTTCGACCACCTTCAAGCAAAGTTGCTGCGATTCCCGACGAAGCGAGTGCAAGTGCAATTTTATTTTGTGAGCGAATTGTTGCTAATATTAATAAAATCAAAAAAGTTTTTCTTGTACCACCAGGTGCATCTAAGAAGTAAATCCCTCCAGTTTCATCATTTGTTACTTTCAAATTTAGTTTCAAATACATACTTCTGTTGTTCATTTAACAGTGATTGGACGATTGGGCGCGGTCAGGCCTAATTGAATTAATAGTTTGTTTGACATTATCAAGCACATGTCCTCAATTGAAATCAATGCTTCATTGTAAATTTCTTCACTGATTTGTATATTTGGATTTCCCATTCTATTCCGTATTTGATACAAAATATCATCACACATATAATCTTTGTACTTGATCCACAAATCAATTGGGTTTGATGGGAAGCATGTAGATATGATTATAGAAAACAATGTTCGTATTTGATGAGCGTGTGATGATATCACAGCATCATTGAAAATTTGATCCCAATGAGCGTCATTTTCAAGCAATTGCAAACGTTGACAGGCTTCTCTGTAGGATCCACACAATTCACCATCAACAGTTCGTAACTGTTGGAATGATGTTGGGCCACGTACATTGACTAATAGCAGTCGTAAATAAAAACATTCGTAATTTAATATGAACTTTATACCATAGCGATAAAGCTCAAATTGACTACGTTTTAGTTACAAATCATTTGTATGGGAAAAAGAAAAGGGCTATTTTTAGGGTTTTTCCAGCAATAATTCTGATTTTTCTCGCAGTAAAAACCATCCTTGAACTTCAACGAACATTTTAAAAAGATTTGGCCAAATTGGTCCAGGCGTTGTTGAGTTATGCGTTTACCAACACATTTTGCGATTCATTTTTATATTATAGATATTCGTCGATGAACCCATCCCGTCATCACTGCAATGAGCCATGTATATACTAGCTTGGCAGTTTATAGTTCGTGAGGTAACACTATTGGTGGCCATTATGGATGAAAAACAAACCCTTTATAGTTAGAAAATCCTTACAGTCTACTGCCATCTCTAAATCTATTATTCAAGAGGTCTAATGAAGCCCAATATCTAACAAGGTTTGAACAATATTAATTCCACACTAGTTAAATCTTTTTTTTCAAAGCACACCTCCTTGTGGCCTTGTATCAGAATGCAAAAACTCGTGACTTCCTTGGGTAGAATTTCCAAGGAAGAAGCAGGAGAAACGATTTATTTGGTTATTACTGGAGATCCTGATATATTAAGAATCTTGGTGTCATCAAATTCGAATGAAACCTATTGGGGTGATCTATTCATCGAAAATTCCACCAGACTCCAGTTTGAGTTTCTCTTTTCCTAGAAAACTGCGCACTGTGAACTTTTCTATACTATAGATGGGTTCAGGGGCTGTAAGTGGCTTTTGCGCACTCCCTTTGGAAAGTGTAATTATCTTTTCATTTTCGTTGATGTTTGAATTATGGGAACTCCTCATTGCAGAAACCTTTCCTTGCCTACCTCAATTACTTTGTTCCGACACTTTCCGATTCAACTCTGAATCGATGAAAGAGTAGATGAATGCTTTGATAGTATTTCGATTATCTGGATGAATTTGGTGGTTTTTTAAGTATTTTTCTAAAAATATTTAATTACTGAAACCTCAAATAGAAAAACACCCGTAAAAAGACCATAACATGTCCGGTTCCTCTATCGAATGATGAAGTAAGAACATAATCATAAGACATAAGAATTTGTAGTGCTGTAACAAGGAAGGTGCTGAACAATTAGATAAAGTTTCATCATTCTATGCTCCATCAATAACAAAACAGGAATTTCAAAACATCGTGGAGCCTCTATAAGTAATAAATAAACATTAAAAAATAAGTAAAGTGGCTTAGAAGAACTTTCAAAATTCAGTATCGCGCAATTCCTTTCCCTTATCCAATTTCGAGGCGCCAGTTCATACTTGAAATATCAGATTAAATCGTCCTGGTAATAACAAACATACGGAGTGGCTTGTTTGAAATGGAACACCCTGTAAAAGGTGTGAAGGAAATAAGTATTACATTTGTCAACCCAGAGACAATTTTGACAAGGTAGGGCAGCATAAAAACGACACAGGTAAATCAGGGTGTCTACAAAGATCAGCCTTGACAAAACATGCACTGAAAAATGAACATAAGATGAATATAGATTAGTCCGAAAATATAAGTAAATTACTAAAACCGATTTATGAGTTATAGATATGATACCTATAAAAAAGAACAAACTGTTAATTTTAGGTAAGATGTGGAAACCTTAGTATAATAGCTATATTATAGTTTGATACAACCATGGAGACTAAATGAAATTTTGGGTTATCAAGGCTTTTCTTTGGATGAATTTTCTGATACCTGGAAATTAAAGTTGTTAACTTTGGAGTTAAAGAATAATTCTTCTATGGAAAACGTCTGTTCGATCCCTTGTACAATATATTTGTTAACCATAAACAATCTTTCCCGAGAAGATAATTGCCTGAGTGGTCGGGTCATTTAAGGAATGCAACCCAATTTCAGGATTGAAATGTATCAATAGAGTTGTGTCCGATCTCTTTTTACTCATGGAACAGACAGATACATCTGTGACATTTGGCCGCTAAGGTAATTTAAAGCATAAGGCTCAATTTCAGGGTAAAAAATATATTGAAGGAACCTTTTTTAACTATTTTGTTTTAAGGAATGTAACACTTTGAACGGGGAACATGTGGTCCAATTATATACTTGAGAATGCGATCTTCCAAGAAGGCTCTTGGAATTCCATTAGAATGTTCTCGAATGTTTGTACCTCATTTTTGCACCAGAAGGATGAGAATATGAAAACTAAAAACATGTATTTCAGAGAGAATCACGCAAACCTCCGTACTGTAAACATCAAGCTCATAGACTGACGAAATAATAAAGTGACTTTACTGTTGTAGTTAAATAGTGTTTTACTTTAAGCTAACCCTGCAGTATCAAGTGAAATTTCGATACACCGTTTTGGTATCGACGTATATCTTTTGAACCTCCAAGATATATATCCCAACTGAGTCAATCGAAGATTGGTTCATCAAGAACAGCCACAGTAAACAAGCTAGGATACTGCAGTGCATGAGAGAGGGATCTTAATTGTGGTGTTTTTTTATCATTTTGTTATTGTTCAGATGTCTGATTAAAGTTCACGTTGTAACCTTGAGGTGAAAGTAAACATGATCCACAACATTATCAAAGTATTGAAAAGAAATCAAAGATAAAGTATCCAAAAACTGAAATCCTCAATGAATTTAATTAAAAGTTATTAAAATTCCATAAACTTTGATATCCTACAGAGAGAGAACACAAATAAACCAACTTTTTCGTGTAATTTTTTCTCAAAATGAGTCCGATCTGCCCATCAGGCCGGCCCTGCCAGATCGCCGCAGATCCCTGAGGTTATGCGAGTTTAGATTATGATAGGTTAGTATCGTTTCGTCCGGCAATGTGGCAACCTTGGCCGTTTTGGGGCCGATGACCGCCAGTTGCCAAACGAAGGCGTCCGAAAAAACAAAAAGGAGCTGCTCAACTCTCAAAGCAATGCACTCGTTCAAGGCCAACTATTCGGCGCTGCTAAGGGGGAATGCACGCAAACGGGGCTGCGAGGGTAGCGGGGGGGCACAGCACTGTGTGCTCCGTGAAACAATTGAACCGCGACCGGCCGCCTGTGACTGGAATCCAGAATTGACGTTTCGCTTTTTTAGGCATTAATTGAAACGGATTATATCGTTTTGATGGAAATGTTAGAATTGTTCGGCGTCAGAGGGAAGATTAAGATTGCTGGATTGCGAGATCGAAGAACTGGAACTGCTCCCAGAGTGTTCCATCGCGACTGGTCTTCGATAAATCAATGGAGGAAAATATATCTTTGGTCAATGGATTATTCTTATATTCCCTTTGGTGTCCATGAACAATTCAAATAGTTGAATTGCACAAGTCATTCTTTAAAAGTGTAAATAAATTAATAAAAATAAAAAAAACTTACTATAATAGGGGAAGAATAAAAGAGAGAAAATTTTCATTCTTACCATAACATCAAAAGAAAGTTACAGAAAAATTAATAAAACAATGAAATTGAACACGACACTTGTTCAGAGTGATGTAATGATAACAATGAAAATATTCTCTCCTTTATTCTTCATGGAACTGTGTTTTCTTGAAAAAAATTACGCATCGAAGATGTGTACGACTATTTAAGTAATTTTTTTTCAATTTTATTGATAGTGATAATTGTTATATATTGTTTTATTGTGGTTTTAATATCACTTTGAAAGAAACAGTAATTAGTGATGAAATTTACTCAATAGTATACTCAGAAACAGCCTCTGAAACTTTTTGAAATGTGTTAAAAATCATAGGAACTTTAGGTTTGTAAGTGAAAGGACTCATTAAAATTTTTCTAAACGAAGATTGAGTTGAAGAGTAGGTATTATATGGAAAAATAAGTAGTTGGTGGTTGAAAGCATCGAATGTGTTTAATATCAAATCCTCAATACTTAAATTTCACTGAAATATTAATCTTCGAGTCCATGAAAAAAAACTTTCTTTTTATATTAACTCGGCTATCGTCCATTGTCATTAGATTAGGAAAGAAAAACTATTGGGAATTTTGGACACTATTAAATTATCTATTGTTAAACTTGTGACAATGCCAACGTTTCGAAACAGACTTCGTTTCTTTTTCAAGGCTGTAAATAAATAAATAATACATTACAAGACATACAATATGATACAACACGAAAATAAATTACCTAGTTACGATGAAACAATATTGTACGCTTTTTAAAACATTCAGACATTATCTAAGAAGACGAAAAATTTTTTTTTCTAGAGGGCAGGTACACAACGTAAACATCTGCCTCATTAAATTCTATATGCATGACAATGACAATTAACATAAGATAACAAAACATTTACATAGAATGGACTCAACACTATTTACGAGGCCAGTTATCACTTATTACTTTCTTATTATATTATTATAGATATTATTATTATATTATAGATCGTGCTTAGGTGTTGAACATCTTCTCTATGATTTACAGTGTGATTTCGTTTTATATGAATCATCTCGCTTATGTTACGTCTATAACCAACCTGTTCTCTATCAAGAATTTGTACATTTTCAAAGTTAAATTTATGGCCCATAGTCATTTGATGTAAAGTTAGAGCAGTTTTATTATAATTCGCAATATTCTCACTATCATATTTATGTTGCTTAATTCTATCTCGTAAATATTGTCTTGTCTGGCCAATATAACACTTCTCACAATTAGCACAGGGTATCTTGTAAACTACTCCCGATTCTAAATTATAAGGTGTTCTGAATTTTAAATTTGTGAAGAATCTCTTTCTGTTGGATAAATTATAAAAAGCACACTTGACTTTCAACTCCTTAAATATTTTATTAATGGGGACAAATGTTGGTAAAGGGTCTTCGAGGTTACATTGTGGCTGGTAACAATGTGACAATAAAACTCGAAGTAAAGCCCACTGATTCTTGGCGAAAAAGTCAGGGGTTCAAGGAATTGAACTCAGCTCTGCCAACAAACCCAATTCTCACGTCCTCGTAGACAATATGTCGCGTGTTCCCTGGGAACCTGACGTATAATATCTATGCGTTAGGTTGCAAACGAGATAGGGTGAAAGGCGAGTTTTCGGCGCCTATAAGTAACCGAAACCCTCCAGCTAAGGTATGGTAACCCTAACAGAAGGGTCCCTGGTCCTCCTGGTTGGGGGTTGGAGTGTCAGGCTGGTTCCTGTCATCTGGAAAAACTTCATATCTACTAAAAAGCCAAATCAAAGCCTCGGAAAGGATGGATTTCACGGACAACGACATAAGCGAAGAAAACGGACAATGAATTTTGGAACATGGAACACTCAAGGAATAAGCGGTAAGACTGATGAAATCGCAGCCGAAATGGAACAACATAACATCGGTATAGTGACCCTCACCGAAACCAAAAAAAAGGGACAAGGAACAGAAAAGATTGGAAACTATATACATGTCTTCAGCGGAGTCCCCAAACATGAGAGAGCAAAGAGAGGAGTGTCAATGATGATCCATAAAAGATATTGGAGGAGAATTAAAGACTGGGAAGCCATTGATGAGAATATTATTCGATTGAGTGTAAATATCATGCAGAGAGAACTTGTAATTATTGGTGTCTACGCAATATCAGATGATGAGTCGGTTGCAAGGAAGGATGAATTTTACAACAAATTGAGTACTGTAATACAGAGCGTGGGGAGAAGCAAAGAAGTAATCCTTATGGGAGATTTTAATGGTAGAACAGGTAACAGGAAAGACGATCCTGTAGTTGGACCATTTGGAGAAGACAGACGCAACAATAACGGAGAACGACTAATTGATTGCTGTCGAACATACGACTTGAAAATTGCAAATGGATTCTTCAAACATAAGCCCATCCACAAGTTTACTTGGATCCAACACACGAAAAACTTAAAATCAATCATTGACTACATCATAACACGACAGCACACAGAACTTCAGGTAAATGATGTAAGGGCGTATAGAGGGATCTTATGCGACTCTGACCACTACTTTGTCAGAGCAAAAATATTCTTTCCTTGGCATCACGACAAATCCCAAACAAATCATACTCAAATGAAAAACGTCATCAATAAATCAGATGAAATCAACAATAAGCGGTGGAATCTGAGTAACCTTCAGGACGATAACATAAAACAAAGATACCAGACAAGGCTCGATGAGTGTTTGACTGCCATCGAAGACATCGACACTGAAAACATGTATGAAAAAATTAAGGATGCTTTACAGAACTCAGCCACTGAAGTATTGGGAGAACTCTCAAATCGAAAGAGCAAGGCCTTATGGTGGAATAATGGAATGGAGGAACTGGTAAATCAGAAAAACAAAGCTTATTTAAAATGGTTAACAACAAAAGAACAAAGAGATAGGGAATCATATCTGGAGGCGAAAAGAATGACAAGAAGAAAAGTTAATAATGCAAAGAGGAATATGTGGGATAGAAAATGCAAGGAGGTTGACTCCTTTTAGGAGGTAGAAAGACAGCAGAATCTTGGCGATTCATTAATGCGCTGAAAAGTCCGAGCAAAAACTCAGCAAACATTGACACAGTTCCAATGAACAACTGGGTTACACATTATAGACAACTTTTGACAGAAACAAGACAAGAATTTCTGACACCGAGTACATCATCACACATAGACATTGAAGGTGAAACAGTTTCTGTAGATGTTGAAACAGTGAGAAGGGCAGTATTCAGGTTGAAAAATGGTAAATCCCCAGGTCCCGGAGGAGTACCCGCAGAGCTGATCAAACATGGTACACAAAATCTATTCCAGGCAATTACAAATTTGATAAATAAGTGCTTGAGCGGACAACCAGTACCCAAAGAATGGAAAACAGCACATATTTCGTCGATATACAAAAAGGAGATAAAAATCAATGCGCAAATTATAGAGGCATATCAGTGACTAGCACATTTAGCAGAATATATGGGAGAATTCTACGAGACCTCATTGAATTTGAATACAGCGCGGAAGAAGAAGAAGAGCAATCAGGATTTAGAGCGGGCAGATCTTGTACAGACAATGTTTTTTGTCTGAAGCAGATAATAGAGAAAAAACTGAATACTAACCAAGAAGTCCACCTAATGTATGTCGACCTAAAGAAAGCCTATGACAGCGTTCCTCTGAAGAAACTTTGGGAAGTCTTACAAGAAACTAACATAAATCAAACATTAATAACGGCACTCAAAAATTTGTACACGGATTCTAAATCGCGGATCAAATCAGGAAAGAATCTATCACAAGAATTCACCGTGAATAAGGGCTTACGACAGGGATGCTGCGTTTCACCTACTTTGTTTAAAATCTATGTATCAAGAGCTCTTCGAAAGTGGAAGAAGAAATGTGGGCCGATGGGAATAGAATTGGATTATAATAGCTACCTCTACTCCCTCCAGTTCGCGGATGACCAGGTTATAATGGCCAATGATAAGGACGACCTGGAGTATATGGCCAGAAAACTCCAGGAGGAATATGAAGTTTGGGGACTAGAGATTAATACCAAGAAGACTGAGTACCTTCCAATAGGAACCCAAAATGGCACGAAAATCTTGCTGGAAAATAATCAGGAAGTAGAAGTGGTATCGGAGTATACATACTTAGGTGTTAAGTTTGACTCCAGTGGAAGCGACAACAGGAGATCAGACATAGAATTAATCAAACGAAAAAGATCATAGGATGTTTGAACGGCATATTTTGGAATACCTTCATTGGAAAAAAAAGAAAATACAACATATACAACACCATGATAAAAAGTAACCTACTGTATGGAGCGGAAACTTGGAGAATAACTGAGGAAAACAGAGAAGACTGGAAACTGTTGAAATGGATGTACTCCGAAGATCATTGGGAGTATCACGCCTACAGAAGATCAGAAACGAGGAGATACGAAGACTAATGGGAGTGGAAGGAACACTGTACGAAGATATAGAAGCAAAACAACTAATCTGGTATGGTCACTTACAAAGAATGGACGAACACAGGCTTCCAAAGAAAGTGTACGAGTGGGTCCCAACACAACGCCGAAAAAGAGGACGACCTAAGAAAACCTGGAATGAGGGTGTTATCAAGGCCATGAGTTCCAGGGATTTAAGACAAGGACAATGGAATGACAGAAAGGGGTGGCGAAAAGGCATCGGACAACGTCGAACGACGTTATGATCCCGATTGTATATATATAAATATTTTATTAATTCTGTGAGAAAGAGACAGTATATATGGAAACTTCAAGTAAGAAGAAACGGTCGTGTTAGAAGAAACATTAACTGCGCGACTTACGTTGGATGTGTGTTTATTTATTATTCTCTTGACTAAGTATGTGGGATAGTTATTCTGTTTTAAAATGTTTTCAACTTTATTTAAGTTCTGCTTAGTTTTAAAGCTCTTTTTAGTAAATTATATTAGTTTTTTGTTGCATGCTATGGTTACTGTGAAAATTTATGCATCTGTTTGTACTTATTGGTTTAGTATACCAGTCAATAATACTGGAGTTTTCTCTAATTATCAATAAATCCAAGAAAGGTAAACTATTATTCTTTTCTACTTCAATCGTGAACTGTATCTTATGATGGTAAGAGTTGAAAACACTCAAAATATACTGTATTTTGTTGGATGGTACTAACAATAATGTATCATCCACAATTTTTTTTCTTTTTATATTGAATTGTTTAGAACAATTTTTTTCAACGAATTCTCTGATGATTCAGTTTGAATTGATACTATTTCTTACTATATTAAATTTATGAAAAGAGGAATTTGAATATGGAATTCTGAAATTAGTGGCAAGTTTTAGCGAGGGACCTGAACTGAACCTGAGTGAAAATCGGGAAAAGGGGGTAGAAGTTAAGATCAATTCCATTCGAAGATTTAGCGTGAAAAACTCTTTCCTGGAGGGGGATTGATTATCCCCACTACACCCCTCCCCGTAAATACTCCCCTGCGCTAAATATGCTGAGTGTTCTCTAGAAAGGGTTCCCACATTATGGTGGGAAATAATGAAAAACCTATTGAATTATTGTTATATATTATTATATTATTATTGTTTCTATTCATAAAATTGAAAATCAAATAGATAGGCACTCAAATATTTATCTAAAGAAATTACACTCTTCTGCATACGCATTCAGTAGGCGTAAACCTCCTGAAATTCCATTGTCAACTTATTGTAAAGAAATGTTTCATGATCAAGCTACTTTAATATACAAAATTATAAACAAAAATACACCAAGAACATTAAATTTGTTAGGGACATACACGAATATTATACAAGAGAGAGAAATAGGACATATCATGATAAACTAAGAACTGGCAGAGGTATAAATAATCCAATATATCAAGCATGTATTTCTTATGATAGCTTACCAGATTGTATAAGAAATCAGAAAAAAATCTCTAAATTTAAGCATATGTTGAAACTTCATTTGGGTATGGGTTGATTTCTCTGGGTTTCTTGTGTCGTGCATTTTGATGGGTTTATATGGGTATGGTGAGTGTGTTGAGTTATAGGACAGTTTAAGCTGTGTTTAGAATAAGAATGAAAATTGTAAAATATTAGAGATAAGTAAGTTAGTTGATAGGCATGCATGCATCTCTGTTACCAGTGCTAGAACACTGCTTAAGAGATAATTTCTGTAATGTATAAATTATGTAAATAAAGATGATTTAAAAAAAAATGTCGACAGTAGGCGTAAACCTTCTGAAATTTCATTGGTTCCTGATATCTCAACTAATCGTAAAGAAATGACGACAGTAGGCGTAAACCTCCTGAAATTCCATTGGTTCCTGATATCTCAACTAATCTCAACTAATTGAATGAAGCACTACTCAAATAACGGAGCTTTTAATAAACAACATTTTCTACAATACTATATGTATCACTCACCTGTCGGTGTCTAATGGTATTGAGAAAAAAGAAAGTTTGGGATTATCGAAACTATTGTTTCTGCTGTTGTATACGCTACAATTGTTAATCATTTTGGAATTAATTTGAAAATAACACAAAATTGAAACAGAATACTTACTGGAATGAAAATAAATGATTAAATAAATAAGCTTTGCTGGTTCATGGTAGATTTTGACTCAAAGAAATTCCACTAAATTATAGGTTAGGTTGTATTTTTTTCTTCAACTTTTCTTTGAATTTTAAATAGATCTCAAAAAAATTATATTCTTCTAAATATTAAATTAATCAATTATTAAGGAATTATTTAAGATGTCTAAAATAATAATAATGACATTATTCCAGACATCTTAGAATTATTGATGAAAACAATGAATAAGGACCAAAATATGAGGTTATCAGTCAAATATCTAGGTGTCCAACTTGAGAGCAATTTCCGCTGGAGCAAGCAGATAGCCACTGCATGTGCCAAAACTCTGGGAGCACTAAATATCATTAAAGCCTTGGGCAAGACGTACTGATCAGAATATTTAAAGTGTTGGCTCTACCGCATTTAGATTATGCGAGCTTTCTTTACGGGAGATGCTCCAAATCCAACTTGGAGCGTCTAGATAGAGCACAATATGCTGTTCTGCGAGCGGCTATGTCCTTGCTGCGTTCTACTCCATCAAATGTCATCCTTTATGAGGCAGCACAGCTTCCTCTCTCATTGAGACGTAGATGGCTTGCGTTTAAGTATGTGTCGAAGATTTTACAGGTGGAAGACCATCCAGTGTGCAAGATGATTGGAGAGTATGAACAGTTAAACCATCTTTGGGCACGTACAACCATCCCCCCCTCTTATTCGGGCCTTTTTTGACCTCTCTTCCAGAAAGCGACTCATAAATGGCATGCACAACATACCTTTCTATGAAATTCCGCTTGAGATAAGACTAAGCAGAGTATATGTACACAACTCGGGTCTTCCTAAGTATTCGTTATCGAACCCTCAAGAGTTTGCTCCATTGGTGGCAGAAAAGTTTCCCCAACATCGAGTTTTATTTATAGATGCATCGCTATCCAGATCTCCCGACTCTGTAGGCTATGGTGTATACTGCTCGAACCCACTGCTAAGGATGTGTGCTCACCTACCAGATCACTGGTCCATATTCACCGCAGAAATGTATGCAGTGGGAACTGCTGTTCAGATAATTCTGCAGCATAATATCTCAAGATCTCTAATTGTGTCAGATTCGTTGAGTGTGTTGGAGGCTCTTAAATCTGCAAATTTCAACTCCAATACTGATTGTATCTCGGTTAGAACATTCAAACTTTTGCATCAGGCCAGGACAGCTGGATTAGTGATCAGGTGCATTTGGGTTCCCAGCCATTCTTATATACATGGCAATGATATTGCTGATATGCTAGCCAATCAAGGCAGATATCAAGTTGGCCCCCTTCCATCCCTGGTGGTCCTCGAGAATTGTGGCCGGACTTTCGTAGACTATTGAAGGACACTTGGATTAATCAGTTTTACGAGATATGTACCCTGAAAGGGCGCATATACGCGCTATACACCACACGCAGTTCTTTCCTGGACAATCCCTGGTTCTCGAAAATTAATCGATCTCGTAGATTCTTCACGGTTGTCCTACGGTTAAGATTCGGTCATTGCCTCACTTAATCCCACCTTCACAGAATAGGACTCAGGGATACAAATTTATGCGAATGCGGAGAGATAGGAGATATCGTACATTTGTTTTTCGGTTGAGCTAATAACTTGAGCAGAAGCAGTGGGCTATATACTGCACTTTCCTTGCATGACCATCATTTTCCTATTAACATATATGATAGTATTTTCTCTGACAAACTGGAAGTGCTGGATTTGCTAGTAGAATTTTTAACGTGTAATAGCTTGAGAGTCAAGCTTGATTTGCCTGGGTTTGGTTCCTATGTACGCATGTGCCTTTGTTGCTTGTTTCCTACCTTTATCCTTTAACCATCCACCTGTAGCTTGCAGAGCATGAAACTCAGTCTTTGACTATAGATAATGTAAATAATGTCTCTCAGTTTACCTAGCCTGGGATTGGAATCCCAAGACTCTTGATGCCCCAGGACCCAGGAATTAGGAAAAAAAGTATTATAAGAACACAGAGATTGAGTGCATAGTCTTTCAGGCTGAACCCATATTCAGACCTTTCCAGTCAAGGGCATCATTGGCTGCCGAGCAGTCTGTTTGAGAATCAAGAAGAAAAGAAGAAAATATGAGGTTAGAATCCCTGCGAGATGCGCGAGTCACACTTGGTGTAAGAAAATCCACGGAGTGCGACTACTGGTTGATATCTATACTGTGCTTCTGGTATTTCATGTGGCATCGTATCAACCTTGAGCGACTACCCAAAATCCGGTCCTGCGGTTCCTAACCTTTCCCAACTACGCATATTTCGGCAAGTCGTACATTCATCCTCGTAGTATTTTAAAACGAACCGGTTAGCAGCCCGTCCCAAAATCGAGACAATGAGTCCGCACAACCGATTTCCGGCATCAGTTGCCTAAAGAAGGTTGAGGAAGGTCTGTCTGTACGTTCGTTATTCAAATGAGCGCTGCTAAAACGTTGCGTGCATTGCTTTTTAAAGTCGCCACTTTTCCGTCCGCTTTTTGTTTATATATACAAGCGGCGAATTTACATTTATGTTTTCGACTCATGAAATGCGTATAAAAAGCATAGCTACCTACCAGATATCGTGAAATATTTTTCCCAGAAGACCTGTTGTAATAAATTATTTAATCAGCTAAATGAAATGCATTCGAAATTTTAGACGAGCTCGGTAGTTCCGGGGAAAAAAGTTTGTGGAAATTCAAGTCCGAAACGCGACGCGATATTTCCATAAACACGCTGCGTCGTGACGAATTTAAATGAAACTATATTCATGTTTCAGGTACGAATGAGGTACAGTCTGTGTCGAATGATTTTTTGTTCGACGGTTCAGAGAATATATTGGAGTTTTGTGGAATTGTTTGTTATTCAAACTGGGCAGAGGGATAGTAAATACGAATAGGTTTTATTCGTATATATTAAATACTTCACTCTACCCACTCTATTAATTATTCAATATTCAATCATAACGACTCATTGAGAGAATAAAATACAAAAATATTGTTTCGTCACTATCAGCTGTAGAAAGCGACTCAGATCAGATCGCATCCTAAAATTATAAGTTTTTCTGTCGATCTCTCACGTGCGTCTGATGACAATAGTTTTGTTATTATATCAGCTATATTTCTTTTGGTTTGAATCCACTTCAAACTGATTCACTTATCTTCAACACATTTTTTCGTAGGATCACTTATGTTTCAGCCATATGTCACTTGAGTCCAGTTTTTTCTCACCGTAGTTGATCTATATTTATTTCCTTTAAACAATCTTTCTCGATGTGGTCTCAAGCAGATTTGATGTCACATCAGACTTTTATAGGACACAGTTTTTTTATCACGAATCCAAATGCCTTATCAAGGGATATTAATTTTCGACAGTCATTACACGTACCTAGTTGTTGGCTTATCAAGTGAACAATGTGACATGAATATGGTCATGGCTTCTCCAAGGTAATAGTTGCAACGATTTGCACGCCACTGACGTTATTCGGTGCGCGCACCCGAATGATCGTTGAAATTTAAACTACTTCTCCTGCAACAGAGTATAGATGTGTTCTATGCCGGTTTCTGTGTACCGCGAAGCTAACCTCGAACTGTCAGCGTAGTTTTTCGTGTCTGTCGAGATCAGATACCGGTCATTTCTATGTAATTATTGAAATCAATATCTAAAAGTTACTTTTTGTGGTCAGAGATTTGCGAGAAATACAAAACTATTCTCGTTAAGTGTTTATTTCCACCCAGGAACCGAGATTTTAGTTCTTTTTGGCACTTTAACATGAGAGCACGTTTTTGCATTGACTGCTTCCAATGATCCCCACAACATGACTTCTACTCGGTTCAATTTGTTAAGATAATGTAATTTTACCATGATTTGTTCAATATTTGTCTAAAAGAGATCGAGAAGGAGCCTTGTTATACATGCACTTTCAGTTTATAATGTTCTTTCGTTCATCCTGATATAGCTCCTCCCTGGGGCCAAATTATATCCTATTACGAGGCCAAAGACATATGCTAGTTCAGGATTGAGATGCATTCCACGATGAGAGATTAAATCATATCGAGTCTCTGGTTCGAGCAGTACTTAATTGGAGCTTGTGGCACAACCACCTTGCCATGGAGCACATTCTTCAACTGGGATGAAAATTGGAATCATCTAGTCGCTGACTGGAACATCTGTGTGGGAACTATACAACCCGTTTCTGGTCAACTGGCAGGCCATACCCTCTGGGACTTTTGTTTTGTATCTGGGAGATAGGAAGAAGCCATGGACTCAAATAACCTTAAGATAAGTCTCTAGTGTTCTGTCTTAGTTGGGAGATTGGACATTCCTTAAAATTGTTATTTGTGAATTGTATTTATACATCTCAATATATTTGTCAAAAACCGAGAGGAGTTTTGTTACTGGGATAATTCAGCCCACCCTGAGAGAATTGAGAGTAGAGTTTCATGCTCATTATTTAAAGTGGCACTTTTTCATGTTACATACTTCTCCAGACAATGTCATAACATAACCTCCAACTTTTAGAAGTCTCCATGGTCTATAATCAATCAATCACCTTGGGTGGGCTCTATGTTCTTTCTCGTTGAATAGTTTTAAGCACATGTTATGTGTGGCCATGTTCCATTTGAAAGATACATCAGGCTTTAAATTTCCTTCTACAGGGAACTCTTCTTGTTCTTTTGTCATTTGGTTCTTGATGTCTCTTAACCTTATTATGAACCTGTCCGGTTATTTTAGAAATATCTTGGACAATACAGTTGATTATGGTCAATCTCTCAAATATATTGGTGGTATCATTTGATTGATTCAATGTGATTCCATGTTCCTAGCAGTTTCTCTCTATATTTATATTGAAAGAATTGCTTTAAGGTACTACAACATCCTTAATTTAATATGATTCTCTAGTAGTCTTGTATATTTTGCAATTTTTGTGTCATTGATATCTAGCAGTTTTGTGTTATCTACGTACGACTATATAACCAGTAATGCCATTTCACCACTCTTCCTCCAGACACATAAATGAAGATTATGTAAGTCGTTCTCTGAATCAAGTCTTTTATTTCATCTCTTTGGAATTACTTTCAGTCCATAAAAGGCTTTCTGCAATTTGGGCTTCTGAAAGATTTGAAATGCCCCCAACATTACATTCCGTGCAAAATTTCGGCTGTAGTAGCCGAAAAATTAGGACGTTCCCCTTCTGGATATTAGTGTTCTGTGCTGTACATCTTAAACTCACTCTCCATGAACAAAACAAGCTCGATCAGATGAAAAGAAGACAGTGACAGATAACTTTCTGAATGACCTCCTTCTGAACTACTCGACAGATTTGGCCCATAATGACTGAACCGAGATATTTGTATAATTGTCAGATTCATATGATATGAATACTATGATGCGTCTCTTTCGAAATACACAGTGTATACGCTGGACCTCCTACAGAACATACTCAAGTTTGACCACGCATTATTTACCAGAAAGTCGATCCAAAAAATATTTTCCATTATTGCATATCCTGACTGATTGAGATTTACTCAACTTCCGATCTATGAGCTCGGTAATGCAGACGTACAGCCTGTATTTTAGTGATCAAATAGTACAAGATTCTATCAGCATGCAAAACCTCGAACGTCAAACATGAATGGAAGGAAAGACAAATATCCATACGGAATTTTTAATGCGGAATACCCAGAAATGAAGAGTTCTATTTAAAGAGTCTGAAACTAAATATTTAACGCTCTCTATGGATCGTTGGAATTTTTATGTTCACATCTCAATTGAAGAGTACCTAGCGTCATGTTCAATAGAGGTAATGAGAAAAATTTTAGGAAAAAATTTCATTTAATTCCGAACTTTTCAGCATAATATATTCGATGTAGGCCTAGAACAAAGTCAGGAAAAAATTGATTTTCCTGCTGACATTCATTTAATGAACCCTTAAAGCTGCATTGAAGAACAAATAATTGAATCACCTGCTGATGGTAGAAAGAATATTTCAGATTGAGCTATATATCGAAGGCACATCGGTGTTGTTCAGGGACAAGTACCTCATTCGGTTTTTCACATATTTGAGTAAAAGTGGTTTCAATCAATTTATTTGAACTCAATATTAAAGAATCCGTGATCAAAATCGATTCTGTCAGATTCTCTGTCCGTTGAAGCGGAATTAAATAGAAATATAGATATTCATCTCAATGTTACAGACTTGTCGTTAACAATCGATAGTAAAAAAACCAATATTATAAAGGATATACAATATTCAAAATCACAATGACACAACAAACTTATCACATATGTGAAAACAAGCACAATACAATTGAACAATCGCGAAAAACGGTACAAGGTCTCCGAGACCAAAAGGACAAAGAAGTTTCAGAATCTCTGGGACAGAAACTCATCCATAGTGTAGAATACTTTTTCTACGAGTAAATCTCTTATCTGTTTCTTGAACGCTGTTGGATGCAATGATGTTAAACTATCCGGTAATCTATTTTACAAGTTCAAGCCATTTTATATATGCATATTTTGCGTTTTCTCCAAACGATGTAAAGGAGGCACATACTTATTCCTACTTCGTGTGTTGTGAAAGTGTATATTCGAGTGTTTTTGAAACCTGTTTTTATTTTTATTTACGAGTGGGAGGCACTCATCATGTAACAGCACGGGGCAGTAAGTATTCTATATTTTTTGAAAAATAGTCTACAGCTTATCCTTTGTCCTATCCCTGCTATAACTCTTATAGCGTGCTCCTGTTGATGGAAGATTCTTTCGGCCTCCGAGGACGCCCCCCAAAGAATGATGCCAATGGTCATTTTGCCATGAAATGGGGCATTATACACAATATGGGCTTCGAATTCTGTGAGGTAGTTTTTATCTGTCTGATTGCAAAAATTGCCGCTGAAAGTTTTCAGTCAATCCGGTCACATGTATTTTCCATCCTAGGTTAACGCAGATTTGTAACCCAAGCAGAGAGATGCTTTCCCACATTTTTGTCTCTATTTAGGAACGAGCAAAAAAGATTTCGTCGTCTGCCTCTACATTCTGTACCAAGTCATCAATATAAATTGCAAATAAAATTGGTCCAAGCATCGATCCCTGAGGAACTCCTCGGGTTAATTTACTTTTTGATGATAACCTTCCATTGTTGGTAGGACTCCATCAGGCCGAGTGCTGTCCCCCGAACTCCAATATATTTTCCAGCTTGGAAAGTAGTTTTTTGTGAGTTGGATAGATGAAATTTTCAGGCTGGGTCTGACGAATGAAGATCGTTAGCGAATTTTTTCTTCGAATCAAGATCATCCATTTGAATTTTTTCATCCTACTCTTCAGCTCCTATTTGTATGTGAATCGGCGTGCTTATTATGTTGAGCAGTAAATTGATAAGCAACAAATATTGTGGAGATATGATTTTTGAAAATTTGAATAATTACTGGCTCTTCTTAGTATAAATATATAGATTTAAGAAACTGCTTCTGCTTGTCAAGATAAGTTAACCAAGATGTGTTCTGTGCAGGTTTTGTACAGTGTTCTTTCGCCACCTTAGGGAAAGCACTGTTTCAGTACGAGGTCACCACTTTGCTTTGTTGTATGGGTTTAATTAAGTATTTGTGATGAGCAACGAAACAAAAATGACCACAATTCCAAACCAAAATTCTTTTTGAATCCAAGGACTCAAAGCTTGCAAAGACACACGAAAAGAAATAAGCTGGAAGCTAGCAAGCCAATAGGTCTGGCCATTAGCTTGAAGACGCGGTATGGTAACTATGCCTTTCTCGGGTCTCCAAATCCTCGGACATGAGGTAGACCTGAGGAGTAAGGTTAGTTCCACTTGGCCACCTAAGTCCTCGGACATAGGATAGACTCAAGGAGTAACGTAAGTGTCCGAACCAGCAGACTGTGACGGTTAGCGTATCTCAAGTGTAAAGCAGTCTCGAATCTGCCCTCTGACCTAGCATAGATATGGAGAGCACAGTCGTAGTGATATCAAAGAAACCTTGACCGATTTGTGCACTCGAGTCCAAACTCTCTGACCCGGGGGAGACCCAAGGAGTAGCATTTATGTCAACAGATACTGCTATCTCATGGATTAATTCCCAATTGATCAGGCCCTGAAAGCTTAATGTTTGGGTGAGGCATGGTTGGAGGTACGAAGTTGACCAAGAGGATTCGAGTATCTATTCATGGATCACTGTAGTTTCGTAATCAGAGCCAGGGGAAAACGGGACCAAGGATTAGCTGAGATGAAAGTGAACACCAATCACCCTGATGAGAGTACCACCCATCACTACTTGCGAACAACAGTCAACCCAACGAGTCGGCATCCTTAGGACTTCAACTGAATGTTGAACAAGGAGCAGATGTTTTAGTAGGTTTAGTCCTCTTACGGATTCACAGCATTGCACTGCCTAGTTTCTCGGAAGTTATGACAGTTTATAGTGAAATAATAGCTGAAGCTTCGGGCATGAAGCCACGAACTCAGGGCGTGGAACATTGCTTTCTGCTACAGAGCATGCGTCATACAGTCACTGCTTTGACTTCATTCTTCACTGCTCCGTTCAAAAGATGTTTGACCTCTGTTAGGTAACTCTAAGCATTGCTACGACGCTGGAATCAGAGTTTCAATGAATTGATGCTTTGGATTTCTTGCTTCTTGCTGTTGAGCTTACCTAAAAGTGCCACATTACTAGGCGTTACTTGATGGGTTTTTCTTCATATATAAGGAATGGACAACTTCATTCTGATGACTCAAATAATTTTTTTTTTGGAATATACTGTGCCTTTCACTGATATATTCTACCCTCTGAGTTGAGGCAATTGTGAGGGTTGGTGATTTTGACACCACAAGCTCAGTTGCCATTCAGTTAGCTCGTTATTAATCATATCGAAACTGGGGCGGAATTTTAAAAGCTGCACCTCGTATAGGTTCGAAACAAGTCCGATGCTACCATAATAAGCGTTTTTATAACGAAGAAAAATGCAAGGGGGCCCCACCGCCAATCGAGTTTGGGTCTCTCGTCCTGTCCTATCCCAACCAGCTCGGCAATGAGTAGGTCGTTAACCTGTCGGTCCGTATATATGTGTGTCTATGTACGTTCACGCACATCACGCAAGCCAAACTGGCGGGAAAAGACTGTACCTTCTTGTCTTTGACAGTCACAGGAAGGAAGTTTATATTTATTATTTTAATTATTGCTAGAGGTTCTCTTCGAGATCGTGCAGAATTATTTCGAACAGGGCATCGACTCATCCGGAGCAGGTTTAATTTTATATGGCATGATTCTATTGAAATGCCTGTTAATACGCGTGCTGAAGCTATAGATTAGTTGTGCTACACTTTGGTATTTGTAGCTTGGGCTCTTTCTCTTGTAACACACGATGAAGTGTGTATCTGGTAATTCGATCGTGATAAAAGGAATCTCTTCCTGTTTGAGAAAAAAGTTGGAGATTGTTGAGGGCTACAACATTGCAAAGAAGCTTTATCTGAAGAACACTGAGGATAGTAGTTGCAAAGTCTTTGATTTGCTTGTCCCTCAACCGAATGTGTTGGGCAAATTGTTCTTCGAATATGAAATTGAAGGTTATCTCATTCTCTTCAGCAAATGCTGTATAGGCTGAGCGTGCTATAATCAAGGGAGGTTGTTGTTGGTACAGCTTATCTAATTTGAAAAGCAATGAGGATAGTACTAGAAGAATCTATTCTTGAAAGATCTGCGAATTATAGCTTTCTCTACTGACCTGAAATCTGATCTGCAAATGTAAAAGGCCAGCATCCGCTAATTCTGAAATATCTTAAATGCAACATTATGAGTATTATTTGGTTCTTAGAGGTCCAGGTTTCAGAGAGTCCAAAAGTGAGGAGGGAATGCGTTTCCGTAGCATGTCAAATAATGACGCTATAATTGGTGCCATGGGGGGCGGTCCAAGCCCGCAGTCGGACGAGCCTTCAGCTTGTAGAATGTATACTGCCCCGTTTGAGGTAGGACTCGTGGTGGCAGTGGCTGAAAGCCTTAGCTAGGCTAGAGGGTGATACCTCGACGGGTGCTAGCGTGCATAGCTATAAGTGACTTGGGATAGGGTTGCGGCGTGACTAGTAGTGGTTAGGCTTGGGTTCTCCGATACCAAACTAGTAGTTAAGACCGTGCTGACGTGGACATATTCCGGCCCAATGCCCTCATGTGGTGAAAAGCTCGTTCTTATAGACTACACGATAAACTACAAGCTGGGTAAACCTGGCATGGATGAGATGTCCCTACTATCTGCGATGTTTTTGAATGTACATAGTAATTGATGCATTTCGTTCTCAAGATTCTGCGATCACAAGAGCTTCATCTGTGTAGTAAAGTCTCTGTATTGTTTCAGTATGTATCCAGTGTTGCACTACCTGACTCCTTTTTTGATATTCATCATTACGAAATTTAACAAAACTGAACTGTCTCCCTGACGTATTTCTGTGATCATCTTTGATTATGTTAGCTTTTAATTGACTATTAATTTGGTTATACTGTCGGTGTTGAAATCTTCATTTAATTGAATGTCTGTATGGCTTTTTTTGTCTTTGAGAATATTCAAGACATCTGCAAGTCGAACGTAAAGTCTTTGTTTGAAGAAATGCCATTTACTTTGGATTTGCATTTTCGAAAGCCTTGATGTTCTTCGTTTATCGGTGTGTAACTAAGTTGATCTTGTTATTAGTGAGTAACTTCAATACACATCTTAACAAGTTCGATGTTTTTTTCTTTGTTCTTTTTAAAGTGGTATACTTATATTCTCTCTAATAGTCAAGTGTATTCAAGTGGCAAATTCCGATACAAATTATTAGCTGGATATTTTATTTATAATCGCTTGACATACTTTGGATGAACTGTCATATTATGCGTGCACTGTAAATGAACTAAATGACGTATGGAACACAAACACCGTATCTATATGGAGGTCAAGAGTTTACCAAGCTGATGAAAAAAAAATTAAAACTTATTCAATCATAAATACTGTAGGAATAATAGGTTACTTAGACGATTATCTATGTTAAATAATCCTAGAAAAAGAGTTCTCATTTTCAAAAATCTCATCGATGGCAATGGAGAATCTTCAAAGGTAAGAGATGATGAGTATTTATTTACGAATAAATACGCTATGCAGCGTTTTATATGGGAGATCAAACAATGTGAATATTTTAGGAAACACCCTTTTTTGAATATTGATGATGACGTTACAAAGGAGAAATCCGCCTTCTTACTTTATATGGAAAAACAATTTGAATTAACCTTCATTAGGTAATTGAAAACTGGGAACAATCGAATATATTTGCTCAACGTTCACCATATAAATTGAGATTCAAAAGAAATTACAATGCACAGACTGTAATCAATCGTAGTGTACAAGGACCAGTGAAAAACATAATTGAAAGCAGCTTTCCTTAATCTTTCTTGAATATACATAAAAATTTATCGAATAAGATATTCTGCTGTGACAATTTTCGTTGTATGCAATGCGTTGTTGATTCAATGTTCAATTCCATTTAGAGCAGTAGGTTTGAGGTGGAATTACTAGAAACAAGTATTAAGCTAATGTCTCTGTTGTTTTCTTACAATTCTTTGCATTGTATCATATATTGTTCTGATTTTCTTTCATCTGTAGATTTTCAGGTTCCAAGGTTGGATTCTAGATCAAATAATGTATTCAATTTGAGTACTTTCAGAAGAAATTCTCTCATCTAGAGTTTGTTCATTTTTAATGGGGTTCGGGCTATGACATAATTATGTTTCTGAGATTAATTTGAAAAGTTACTTGATTGAGATATGATGTTTGGTTGAAAAACATATTTTGATGTTCGAATCTTTATTTTCTTGGGGAATTTCTTTCTTTAGACTTTACGAATTCCACTTTTATATACTAACAATTTGGGATTTTGTTCGTCATATAATATAACTTCTGAAATTGTCTGTAACTGGGTGTATCAACACCTGTAGGAAATGGAGAATAGAATTGATTGTGAAATATCATGAAGTTCTTTAATTTCATTGATATAATATTTCTCCATTTTTGGCGCTCTTGTTCACCCGAACAGAGTGCCTATCATTTTGCCCAAATGTCTGTAATTTTGGAATATCGTATAAAGTGGGATGAAGCATCAATAATATCCAAAGAAGAAAAACTTGCCAGAAGAAAAATCAAAGAAGCAGCATTTATGAAAATAACACCTGATTCCATAAGTGCTCCATCTATAGATCTGCCAGAAGTTTGGACGCCGATAGTTCGATCCAACTTAAAAAGATCATCATATCACAGATGAGTATATAACATCGTTCATTTTCTTTCATGACTTCTGTCAATATTGAATTTTTGAAAATTGATAATTTTCAAAGGTTTCTTACTTTTCCTTGATAAAGATAAAAGATGTCTATCGAAACGTCGGAAAACATTACATCCACAATAGATGATGGTAATAGCCCAAACAATCATTCAATACGAGCTCCATCATCAACAATATCTCGTCATCAATCAATCGATTGGGTTCGGCTCCCCGATGAAGAATCCGTGGCGAAAGTTGAGTTTGTCCGGCCGTATCCTCTCTAGCATCCAAAAGAGATGAGCTAGAGTTTTCATATTTTCAGAATAGGTTAATTGTCCAAATATCTCTGTCAATTTCGTTATTGGGCAAAATCCGACGGATGGTTCAGTAGTTATGAGCATCTGAAATTTTGTTTCCTCAATAAATACTAGAATATCTATCGGATCAAGTTGATACTTGAAATATTGTTGAGGAGGCTGCAGCAAAACGGCTCGCAAAATTTCGCAGAAATCGTCAAGTTAGAAAATTTGTAAAAATTCCTAAAAAAACTTTCTAATACTCACTATCTCATAAGATATTTTTTGGATTTCAATGAAAATTCGTGAATATATTGAGGTAATTGATATCTTACTTATCCTCAAATTTCATTGTCGTAGCTCTTTTCCATCTAAAGATATGATCATTTTTTCATTTACAGAGAAAGAGAAATGACATACGTCCTGATGATTTTCTTTAAACGATGGCCATCACAGATCCATATTCAATTGACAAATGCCGGCTCATTAATCAGTGTCAGTTGGCGTAATATTAATCAAAATTTTTCATAATGGGAAATCATAAGAGATGGAATTCAATCTCGGTAGCTGAAATAATATACGTTGTCAAAATTCAGAAAAGCACTGATGTAAGTTTTTAGGGAAGGCAATTATAGCTTCGAACAAAACTTGAGATATAGGTTTGTTCATTCATTAGGCGTTCATATTTGCATCACATTGTCCCATAGTACGACAATTATCACCTGATCAGAGTGCTTATAGATTTGTTATGGTTTAAATATTTACTGGAAACTAGCTCAACAAGAGCGCCAAAGCAATCTGACCTCACGTCAGTGCTTTCCAAATTTTTTTGTTTGTACTCGTAAGTCATAGATACTTATGACAAATCCCCGCATTCCGTTGGGTGCATCTTATTTTAGATATTTTTCGTAATGAAAAAATTCAGTTCGTAAGTCGTTAGAAATTATTGGAAACAAAAAATTTTTAGCCACAATAGTGCGCAGTTAGCATTCACATTTTCGAAAAAGAAGAAAATTTTTATTGGAATGGTAAGTAAGTCGTAAGTAACCATTTTCGTTATGAATCAGGGTAACTAGAATGGGATACACCCATATGAACAGATTTTCGAATAATTTTTGACTCATTTATAATTCTATTGATGTCGATAAATAAGTGTGTAATTATTCAAAAGAACAAATCTTTTATTTCCCTATTATACATGGTCCAGCAGAAAAAACCTCCCCTATAAGGGGAGCTGATAAAAACAAAACCTAATAGGGTAGAAAAGTTTTATTTATACTAAAAAGAAGTACACATCCTCTCATATTATAAAATGTAATATTATCAGGGTCTACCATTAGTCTTACTTTTTGAATAAAACATCCCTTAAATGGCTTCCTTCACTGTCCATACACTGGTTGAGTTTCAACGCTCTTTGATTTTTTTCTTTGGGGCTATTTGAAATCAAAAGTGGAAATTTCGGAATAGAAAAGAAATTCACTGCCAGTATTTGTAGGTGAATGTTGAATTATTACTTCAGGTTTAACTTAAAAACCTGTAACAAGCCATAAATATTCCTAATGGGTATAGATAAACGAAATAAATTAGATGGACTTTCAGCAATTTCCACATTTGCATGAACCTCTAGCTTTCCACAAAGAAAATGATGAATGAACTAACTTATGTATGTATCATATCATTTCCTAATCACATGCAGGTACACCAGGCAAATACAAAATAGTAACTAACACTTTCAGCCTAATGTAATACTTATCTGCCCCCTCATTCTTATCGAATAAATATTCAAATCAGTTGTTTTTCCGGTAGCAGAAACATTTGACTATTGGTCGAAAGTGAATATTTCAAGAACATGAATATGCAATATTCATCATTTCAAGATACCGTACGTATTTATGAAATTTTGCTAGATGAATCTTCAATCTGAGCCTACTGTTAGTTACAAATGATTCATGAAGAAGATGTATAAAGAAATTTTTGAACAGTGTATTATCTACAAATCCCAGAAGAATAGATTGGAGATTATAACCAATTGTACTCCAAACTAAAGTATATATATTCTTTTGAACTTTTGGCTGACAATATTTAGTTAGCAAACAATAAAGCATATAGATCAGGGGTTAGTGACGGGGTTTCATAAAGCCCTAAAACCATCTTGAAATTTATATATGGGACCACTATTGATGAGATGAGGTATTGTTTCTTCTGCTTCTAAATATTCACAACTTGCGCTAGGAACTGAGTTCCATCTAAATAGCATGTTACTGGTACGACCATGACCTGTCCTCAAACGATTAAGAATTGTCCAAATTTTTCTTGGAAGATCAAAACCAGGAACTTTTTCAGAAGGATCAGAAACGAGATACTTATTGAACATTTCCTAAGAGTTCCACTCAGTGTTCCATAATTCTTTATCACTTGTGTTGATATTGAAGAACGTATTATGCCATAATGGTTTACGTGACTTCAATCTGGGAATTCTATTTTGTGGAATATATGAAATAATTGGGAATAAATTGGGAAAAGAATGATATTTGTTCCAAGAATTCAGAGCTGCAGTCTGTCTGCGAATATGGGGAGGGACAATGTAAGACAAAACTGGTAACCAATGAACCGGTGTAGATCTTATGGTGCCAGTAATTATTCTCATGGATGTATTCAATTGTGCATCAATTTTTTGTGTATATGCACTATTAAACCAAACAGAGCAACAATACTCAGCTGCAGAAAAAACTAGGGCTAGAGATGCTGTGCGAAGAGTGGAAGCATCAGCACCCCAAGATGATCCAGCTAATTTCTGAACAATATTATTCCTAGTTTTCAGTATTAGGCTCAGATCATTTAAATGAGCCTTGTAATTGAGAGATGAATCTAATTTAAGTCCTAAGTATTTTAAATAGAAATTATGTTCGATAGGAGAACCATTGAAGGTAACAGCTAATTTCCTATATTTTTCATGATTATTCAGATGGAAACAAGATGCCTTTGTTTTGTTGGAATTTGGACATAATCGCCCCTCAATAAAATAATTCATTAAAATTTTCAAATCAGATGACAGTATGTTTCCATAGTATGGAAATTCGAATGTTGGTAAGCACTAGCAATGTCGTCAGCAGAAACAAATTTCTGAGATGATGTCGTGGGTAAATCACTAAGATATAAATTGAAAAATGAAGGAGCTAAAACTGATCCTTGAGGAAGACCGTTAATATACATAATAAGTATTCTCAAACACTATAATAGTCGGTGAAAATAATGTAACATGAATGGTTCGGAAAATCTAGAGAGCTGTTGTTCCAGAATGTAGGTGTTGAGATTTTTGACAATTACTTAAGAGATGAGTGTTATCAAATGATTGAGTTGAAGATGGTAAAATGAAATCACATTATAATTATGTTATCGTACGAAGTTGAAATATTTACAAAAATCAACTACATGTAAACAGAGTTAACCTATTTACAATTATTGAGAAGTTAAGAGAAATTACAGTGCCAAATTTGACAAATCAAAATTTGAACCTTGAGTTTATTTCAGATCAACTGAGGGTAAGTTGAGCAAGATCAGGTATTGTATGTTTCCTAACACGGTCGTGAAACCCAGCATGTGAAGTTTTCGATTAAACATCGATGGCAAGGATCAGAATTACAGTCTACAATCATTTCAAAAGTTTCTGTATAAATTTGAGAATTTCCAATAAACAGTGATCAACTAGTATCAACAGTTCATCAAATATTTAAAGAATGCGGTTTGTTAAACCAGAGGACATAATGAGAGCCAGAGGGAATTTTTGATGTGTCATTGATTTACTATGGTGAACTGCTAGTTGCAGAGATAATTAAGTGAATTCTCCTCGATTCGTTTGAATTTTTCGTACCAACGTGATGAATGCCTGAGGAATTAGATACAAGGAAATTGGTCGATGTACATTTTTTTCAAATACCTTAGCTTAAACGGATCTAGTTTCAAGTATATTGATAACCACAAATCCATTGAAAATGAGTTTTTTCACAGAAAGAGCAAAAGAGTTTCTGCAATATTATTTCTGTGGAAATGTGTTCTACACTACATAAAGGTTGAAAATGGTTAAATTTCCTTTCATTTTTTCCGCCTGAACACACAGTGCTCATCAGTTTATCCAGTAGTCTGTAATTTTCGAATTTTAAGGTGAGAAAAACATTCATCATTTTGGCTAGTTTGATGAATAATCCGAGGATTTCATAAAAATCTGCAAGTTAGAAAAATTCCAAAAAATTCCCTATTTCTTTTCAATAATCGCCAGTTGTCAACTATCACTTCTACATTTATGAAAATTATTGATATCTTGCATATTCTGAATTTTTTTGTGATAAGTTCGGTAGAAGATAGAGTTACTTTTTCATGTTATAAAGTCACAGAAGTTCATGAAATTTCATTAAAAATTATATCTTTCCATATATTTTTGCGGGTAATAAATGCAATGCATTGAAGGAGGATTAATCGAAGTTTATAAAACGTTATTCATTAGGCATAAGTGTCTCGAGAAAAAATCATACCAAGAAAGAATTTACTTTAAAATTCAAGTCATCAACTACTTAGTTTGAGATCCATCGACAAATATTAATTTTAATGACATGCAAATTCATCAAAGATTGTAGAACAAGAGCACACGAGGTCCTACCTCACGTCAGTGCCTTTTCTATATATTATTATTTTCTAATAATCGTACCATTTTCCCACACTTCAGATGAGTATAGAGTTTGAAAATTAATCCATCTTTACACACAGTGTCATATGCCGAAGATAAATCAATAAAAGCAGCTCCTGTTTTCAACCTATCACTGAAGCCTGATTCTACAAATGTTGTAAGGCTGAGAACCTGATCTGAACAATTTCTATTTTTCCTAAAGCCTCCCTGGAAATTTTGTAGAGCATTTTCTATAGAAGATTCAATTCTAAAAGAATTAGCCTTTCTAATATCTTGAAAGGAACACTCAATAAACTGATGGGTCGATAACTACTAGGATCACAAGGATTTTTTCCTCGTTTCAAAATACCTATTACTTTAGCCTTACGAAATTCGGAAGGAAAGTTTCCCGAATTCAGAATATTGTTATAGAAAGACAATGACCAAGACAAGGCTTTTCTTTCTAAATGTTTGATGAATTCAGGATAAATTCCGTCAAAACCTACTGCCTTTCGACATTTGGTAGATTTGATTGCAGCCCTCAACTCATCTATATTGAATGGATGTGACACATGTTCCAAAGTAGGAGCTGATCTCCTGAATATGTGTAAGTTTTTCTTCATATTCCTTATTTTAGATTGGGATATATTGACTGATTCAGATACATTAACTAGGCGGCGAGCGATTAAACGTGATGATATGAAAAAAAAAGGTTATCAAGTAAATTTATTCATATTTTCGACGTTTTTGGCCCAATAATCTATTCACCCAAAATGTTTAGACAACGAATTCGTTCAATTGGGGTTGTAGCGGATCTTTATAAGGCTCCATAAAGCGATAAAGAACTGTGGTCTCGCAGGTAGAGTCTAAAGTCAAGACTCATACTTGAGATGCGACAATGTGCTGCGTTCAAATCCCGGCGGCTCCAAATTTGAAATATCACGAAGAGAAAATCCCGCCGTCTTTTGAATAGCTCACATATTCAAAAATAAGCCAAATTGACGAGTTCAGTGTGTGTGCCAGGGCTGAAATGGGTTAATTGGAGAAACAGCCGTAATTATCTAGCAGTCGAAGTCAATTCTATGAGACCGTTCCATATTCGAAAATTTCGAAACGATATCTCGCTGCTCTACTATAAAAAAACCAGTAAATATTCCTCATTTCAATAGATCCACAAGTTAAACAAGATTTAGAAAATTGTGGCCTAAAAGTTTTGGTGCTGAAACTCTTCCTTTTGAATGTCAAATTATTGAACATTCGTGAATCTCCTGTTGACGTTTGGATCCATAGCCTATCTACTATTGTAATCTAAGTATACGATTGTATTGTATTGAGCTCCCATCAACATTTTTTTCAGAAGAAGCTCTTAAATTCAGAGGGTATTGTGTTTTAAACATAATTCTTACATTTTTGTGACCTTTAACAAAGTCCAATCTGTATTGTAGTAGGCAAGTAAGAATCATCCATCTTCTTGCATGAATCTCCTTGGATTCAGCACCTCTCTCTTTCCACTTTGACTATTCCATTTCGCAATATGTATATTATATGTTCTTCGCCGTTATTTATTTTGTCTGTGTGCAATAACTTCCAAATAAGCAAATACAGAGCCGTGACTTTCAAAATAATAGCACGTAGGGATTTTTCCAGAGGCGGGCGTAGATTTGCATGTTCCCACGTATGGGTACGAACAAGAACCGTTTGCTCAATCTAGCGATTGTTTGCGGACGAGTCCCGATTTGTCTGAATGCCTAAAGACGAAATACCGTCAACAATAGGTTGTTTCTATAGAGAGAAGAGGAGGTGACTTGGATTTGTGGAAATCGATAATTGGTCTCACTACTTTTCTATTCTCACCAAACAGTTGATAGCTAATTATTTTTCTATTTTGATGATTTTTTCGAGTGTAATCCTAAGCGGACAATGAATTGAAATTTTATAGAAAATGGAGTAATAGAGTTCTCTTTCGTTGTTGATATAAAAGAAATGAAAAAACTCTAATCAGATACAAACGAGATAAATTCGATAATTTTATTATTATAATTATAACGGTCGACAGCGACTACAGAGTCCGTTTTAGCCGCCGAGTGATCATTGTGAATAGCACTTTATAGCACGCCTCAGTGAATGATTGATCCATTAAAGTATTTTTTGCGACATTCGAGAAAAACCATCTGGTCTCTACAGCCGTTTAACTGCGAACGACGTATCGGTCGATAATTATTGATGGAACAGTAAGACCTGTCGATACTTTTGCGATTCTAGACCATTTAGCAATTTTATAATGGCATTTGGATATGATAAAACACTTTAGGTACAGCAAAAAATAGGCGACACGTCAAAACCGGGGTGAACATACTTATGGCCTTTCTGCCATATGTCGCATGGAGCTCTTAACAGCTCTGCCATCTGAATTAAATTGTCGTAATAACCACGGAGCGTATAGGAATCTAAGAGGAAAATGGTTGTAGAGTATTTTGATAAAATTAATTGCATCACGCATCATCAACTTCCGGTCTCTCTTCTTGTCGATATGAGACGTATCTAGTCGAATTTATTGTTGACTCATGAAGGGACAACAGGTGAATTCAAATTTTTTTCGTGTTTGTTTGATATTGAACAGCATGCAATATGACGATTAGAAGTAACGGTTTTTCAAATAAGAGGCGTCATTTTGAAAAGCCTACTATAACAGGAGCTAACTATGACTCTCCTAGTTACTTAGGTGCATTGATATTATCGACTCTTCAGTCCATATTGTTTGAAGGTCTTCATTTATATCATGTAAGGCGTAGTCAAATATTTATTATATTATTTGTTTACCTAAAGAATGGAATAATGTAGAAATTAGTGAGCAAGATCACAGAAAACAACTTAAACCCCATATTAGTTAGTGTCTTTTATATAGAAGTAAGTGAAACCATGCAATTTCTGCTTCTATAGGTTAGAAGGATTGTTCTAAAAGGAAAGTAGGATCGGGAATCAATACACTATATATTATTAGAGTAACAATCATAACACGATATACTATCATATCCAAATAATGTGCAATAAGACAATATGTGTATTAAAGGAGAAAGAATTCAAAAGGTTTAACATTTGTTGAACCTTGGCTGTTTCTTCGTCAATTTTCTTTTAGAAACGTAGTGTGATCAATGGAAAAAAATGTGTGAATTACTCTTAAACCTTCCATCATGCAAAAAAACTTAGGTTTTTTGCCTGCTCAAGTTTGTTGCTTCTAGTTTGAATCAATCCAATTGATTCAGTGAGGAAAAATCGTAAAAATTTCCGTGTTTTTCAATACGTCACTAAAACCCTGATTTTCATTTTTAACGTAAATGATGGGGAAAAAATACTCACTACTCTTTCAAAACCATCACTAATTAATTTAAACTTGAATAAAAAATCCACACGCAACACAGCTTCTTCATATTTTCGGACGAGGTATCATAATCCTGAAGTATTGCACACGTTATTAAAACACCTTGTATAAAGAGGAAGAATTCCATAAAATATACCTAGAGTGTGGGAAGCTCTTATGAGATTCTATATATCATTAATTTAAAATATTACGAAAAATACTGAGATAAGTCAGGTGTGTGCAATTTAATATACAGAGTGAGTCTTTTACCACTGCGTTAATTAAACCATAGATTCTTGACGTCAAAAGAAACATTTTCCTCCTATAACATTTTTCCAAATTTGGCCCTGATAGGTAAAGGGAACTGTGGAAAAAAATGGTAGTGTGAGTTGTTCTCATTCTGAAAATGAACAAACCTACTGGATTTTTATTTCCTAACAACAGGGTTTTTCACAATTTTGTTCAAAATTGGTAATTTTATTTTCACCACTCTGCGGAACTGACCACTTAGATTCGAAAAAGGTGGCGTAGATGGATCTAATATCTCAGATAATGCCAAATTAAAATATTAGGCAAAATATAGTCATTTTCACGATTCTCAAATTTGATTCAACATTTTATTAAATAACTTATTACTCAGACCGCTCTAGATAGATATGGGGAAGTAGAGTAGATTAATTGAAGTTTTTTATGGAAAATTTGTAAAAAAAAATACAAAAATGGGGTGTCCCATTTGAAATAACAAAATTTGAAAGTATTCAAGAAATGTACCTTAGATAAGCTTATATTGATCTAAAAAAACTTGAATAATCTGTAGGAAAAGTTTCCAAAATAAGTTGCCAACCTTAGGACATCCGATAGAATAAAAAATAGCTTCAGGGATTATGATAAATAAATATTTTCGGAAAGGCATTCATCCGACCATTTTCTCTTTGTATTTTGTTGAATCGCCTATAAGATATTCACGACACTATTTTGGAAATTCTCAAGTATTCAAACTTTTCATACTGATATGATGCATAAATTATTACTAAACATCAAGGTAGCGTGGCCGAGCGGTCTAAGGCGCTGGTTTAAGGCACCAGTCTCTTCGGAGGCGTGGGTTCGAATCCCACCGCTGCCAAATATTTTTATTTACAAATAATAAAACCTGTTGATGAAATATCACTATAGATGTAGTATCTTTTCTTTTCACCAAACACAATTGAATTGGACACGTAGAAATTTTCATTTCTGATTAGTGTCTTTTCTAACTCTGGATAATTTCTTGAATCTATTACCATTTCTAGGTTTTTTGTGTATTTCTCTACACAAATCCATTCGTGCGGGTTCAAGAAATGAAATTTCGAAGAATTATATCCAGGATGAGAATGCCTACAGACTCATAGACTGCATAGATTTCTCCTATTGTAATGAAGAATTAGAACAGTTTCGAAAGATCGACCAAGTTTAGAAGCTAATCATGTTCGAAATGGCGAAAGCACCGGTTGGATTTTTAAATTTACACCTAATTTTTGTGTTCACTTCATTTGTGTAGAAAGTGATACATGGGTCGAGGATAGCAGTATTATCTTCGAATATTGGACAACCCTAGAGTGGAAATAGAATTACTCGCTTAGTGCAATGTTTATTCGATATATACAAATTGATTTTTGGTTTTAATACATTTTTTGCTTTCGAAAACTCATCTGCTATACAAGTCAATGCGAACAGAAATAAAGAAAAGCACTGAAATGAGATGAGGAACTTTTGCACGCTTGATCTAACTGATACGAATTTGTACGATCATTGCCAATTATTATAATAAAATAAAATATATTCACATTTATGAACTGACATTGGAAAAATAACCCATTCATTCCAAGTCATTAGAAATTGAAGAAAAATATAGATTCAATCCTTCCTTAGATCATAACATCCAACTGAATTATATTATTCAATCGACAAAACATATGGGAGTTTTGTATGATATGTTGAATGATTGTTTGGGCTATTACCATCATCTATTGTGGATGTAATGTTTTCCGACGTTTCGATAGACATCTTCCATCTTTATCAAGGAGAAAAGTAAGAAACCTTTTGAAAATCATCAATTTTCAAAAGTCAATTGACAGAAGTCATGAAAGAAAATGAACGATGTTATATACTCATCTGTGATATGATGATCTTTTAAGTTGGATCGAACTATCGGCGTCCAAACTTCTGGCAGATCTATAGATGGAGCTCTATGGAATCAGGTGTTATTTTCATAAATGCTGCTTCTTTGATTTTTTTCTTCAAGCAAGTTTTCTTCTTTGGATATTATTGATGCTTCATCCCATTTTATACTATGATTCTCATCTACAGCATGTTGGACCAACCTGGATTTGTCGCTGTCTAGTACTCGTAGAAGCTTCTGATGTTCTTTTATTCGTACATTCAGAGGGCGTTTAGTTTCTCCGATGTAAGATTTTCCGCACTCGCAAGGTAATTCATATGCAGTTTTTTGTCCTTTGTGTCTCATTATTAGGCTTAACTTTTGTAAGTTTAGCTCTGATAGTGTCTTGATTTTTGAATGCAGTCGTTATGTTGTATCTATTTCCACTTCTTCTCATTTTCTCCGACAAACCTTTTACATAAGGAATTACGGTTTTAATGGTCTGATTTATATCTGTTGGTTCAGGTTGACTTTCTCTTGTTCGTCTAACTTTTTTAATAGTTTTCGAGATGTTATTTATTTCTTCATTTTGGTCTTCTTCAGTGCAACAAATATTTATTGCTCTATCAAATAAACATTTTGCTAGTCTTAGAAGCAATGGCTACCCCAAAAAGATATTAGGAAAAGCTAGACGAACAAGAGAAAGTCAACCTGAACCAACAGATATAAATCAGACCATTAAAACCGTAATTCCTTATGTAAAAGGTTTGTCGGAGAAAATGAGAAGAATTGGAAATAGATACAACATAACGACTGCATTCAAAACTCAAGACACTATCAGAGCTAAACTTACAAAAGTTAAGCCTAATAATGAGACACAAAGGACAAAGAACTGCATATATGAATTACCTTGCGAGTGCTGAAGATCTTACATCGGAGAAACTGAACGCCCTCTGAATGTACGAATAAAAGAACATCAGAAGCTTCTACAAGTACTAGACAGCGACAAATCCAGGTTGGTCCAATATGCTGTAGATAAGAATCATCGTATAAAGTGGGATGAAGCATCAATAATATCCAAAGAAGAAAAACTTGCAAGAAGAAAAATCAAAGAAGCAGCATTTATGAAAAGAACACCTGATTCCATAAGTGCTCCATCTATAGATCTGCCAGAAGTTTGGACGCCGATAGTTCGATCCAACTTAAAAAGATCATCATATCACAGATGAATATATAACATCGTTCATTTTCTTTCATGACTTCTGTCAATTGACTTTTTGAAAATTGATAATTTTCGAAAGGTTTCTTACTGTTCTCCTTGATAAAGATAGAAGATGTCTATCGAAACGTCGGAAATCATTACATGCACAATAGATGATGGTAATAGCCCAAACAATCATTCAATACGAGCTCCATCATCAACAATATCTCGTCATCTACTCGCTTAGTGCAATGTTTAGTCGATGTATACAAATTGAGTTTTTGTTTTAATACATCTTTTGCCTTCGAAAACCTCATCTGCGATACAAGTCAATGCGAAAAGAAATAAAATAAAGCATTGAAATGAGATGATGAACTTTTGCACGCTTGATCTAACTGATACGAATTTGTACGATCATTGACAAGTTATTATAATAAAATAAAATATATTCACATTTATGAACTGACATTGGAAAAATAACTCATTCATTCCAAGTCATTAGAAATTGAAGAAAAATATAGATTCAATTCTTCTCTAGATCATAACATCCAACTGAATGTCATATTATTCAATCGACAAAACATGTGGGAGTTTTGTATGATATCATTAAAAAATTTCGACTTCATTTCGTACTGGCGCGTGGATTGGATTAATTTGTGACTAAAATGACGATTTTTTGGAAAAATGTTTTATTTATTTCTTACTTCGTCATCTAGTAAACAAAATCGAATGTACCTAATTGATTTTTCTTAGAATTCCCTCGACTTGAGTCGATCCTACAGGTAAACTATAAAACCGGCTATACTTCGTTTCTACTGACATCTACATAATTAATCAGCTGTTGGCTTAGCCATGGAATCGAATGAATTGATAAAAAATTGATTAGCGGCTAAATAAAAGGAAAGCTGAAATCGCGAAACGACCGTGATAGCACATTGGGAAATGTGCGCCACTGCAAGAGATCAAATTATAATTTTTAAGGCGACAGTCATTATTGAACTATTTCATACGTCTTGCCAATCCCATGTCCAGCTATTTACTATTCAACTTAGCGAATTTTTTTCTGTTCGTAATAATTTATAGCGCTAATCAAATTCGTAACAATGGTAACATTTTACTTCTTTGCCAAGGTTAAGTTTAATATTCTCATTAGAAACTTTTACTTCATCCTCACAAAACAAGGAAATAAACGCTTATCGGCCTTCGTCTACCTAATATCTCCTTTACATCAGCTGCTTTCGTCGACCTTGTCTTACAATGAAGAATTATTTCGCTCCGATATTTTTTACCAGGTATTAGTGTGGAGACTTCAACAGGCAATGAGGAGAGTAACATTGATGTGACTGTGTGATGATATAGATAGGTGCCTATTTTTGCGAACCTCATTCTAAATTACCCAGATAACTACAAATTCCTTGTACTTTTTTTCTACTGTAACATTCGACTTTCATAAGTTTCCCAATATGAAATACTAAATAACTTTTTGTAACATCAGATATATTTATTCATGCATTTTTAATTGATCTCCAGCTTTGCTTCAACTATGAGTAAATTGGAGATTTGAGCAGAGGTTATACAGGGTGAGTCTTTGACCACTGCGTTAATTGTAACCATAGGTTCTTGAGATCAAAAGAAACACTTTTTCCATTACGGTTTTTCCAAATTCAGCTGCGTTCAAAAGTTATAAGCATTTTTAGTTTTCACATTGGGCAAATACCCTCTGTAGTCCAGTTTAGTTTGAATGAAAATACCTTCCACAGCATTCACTATTGAATCTGAATTGTTTAAAAACATTATTTTCCCTCTAAGTAATGATTCACTCACTCATGTTTCATCCGATGAGGTCCATATCCAGAAGGAAGATACAAAATACTTATTTTCTGGTAAAAAAATTCAACACCATAAACATAGATTTTTGTTGTTCTACTATATTTTCTTTCTACTTCAAGATTATAAACCATGCCTTTCTAGTGAGAAATTCCAAAAACCTCAGAATTATTGGGTGTTATCATCATACATTTGAAATTTTCTTCTTAAAATTTCCAAATCATGATAACCATCATTTCTATGAAACTTCCAATGCAAGAGGTTGTCACTGTGCTTTCTTTTCACTCAAAACCAGAAAAAATCATCTATGATTTTCCAAACACTGATATTTCTGAAGTTTCTTCTCCTCGACAGAGACCAGTGAACAGGTATTTTTGTACTGAATCCCAATAATAATTTACCTGGATAGATTACAAGTATTTCCAGATTTAGGTGTGCAATTATACTTTCTTGAAGAAATACCTAAATTTGATTTTGAAAAATCAACTAGGTGTTCTTTGATAAAAAATTTTTGTTAAATCATTAATATGAATCTATTCTGTTTAGACTATAATTACTGATTTTTATAATCAGAGTAAATAACGTAAACAAGAACATAAATATTGAATAATGGTTATTCATAGATTATGTCAAATTTTAATACCTTACCATAGAATATTAATTTATCACCGAACCCCAGGAGAGAAAAAATTAATATTTTGCAATGTTTTTTAAATGAAAGATAATATCTGTAACTATTATTGATCTTTAGTTATAATTTTCCTCAGAATAATTAGAGTAAATTATTATCACATTAAAATATTATAACGTCTCTGTGGTGGGTAGTTCCAAATAAAAAAGTATTCTGTGGTTCCTTGTTGTTTTGATTCTGTTTGAAACTGTCAAAAGTTATTTGTATCTTAAAAAAAAAGTGGAAAGATTTTTAGGGATAATATCGATAGTTTTAAATTATTCAATTCAGTATGAAATGATTATGGTCAGAAATTGCATTCTATTCTAATCTTTCTTGTTTATGAGCTTATATCTTCCAGTTTCAATATTGATTGAATTTTAATTAACCATGCATCATAACAAACATTCAGAAATATTAAAACTAAGTCAAATTCTATTATCTCTTAAGTTTGTGAACAAGGTTGAATCGGTGTATGAAATAAAGATAATAAAGGTATAAAACAAATCTAGGAGACTGGGTTGAAGTTTTTAAAACTCATATGAGCTCAATTTGCAGCATTCCTATGTTAGAATAGATATAATTTGATGAACCCTGAAAGCCTGAAGCTATAAAAAACCAGCTCTTCATAAAGACAAGTCTTCAATTTAACAGGTCCTGACAGAAAATACTTCACCTATTTCAAAGGTCAAAATATACTGAAGTACCTATGTTAGTGAAGGAAATCTTTTCTCTATTTCTTATGGAATATTATTCTGGATTAAATATTAAACAAGGTGCTAGACATCACTAACAATGAATACAGCAAATGGCAATTTAGATTTTGTGGTGAATGTAAGACAAAAATTGTTCAGTGGTTAATTTCATCTATTAGTTTTTAGTGGTGGAACCATAGAGGAAGAGATTTCCCCATCCTTTTGAAGAAATATTTAATATAGACATAAAATATGGCAACATTGAACAAACCTTGTTATTGAATAATTTCAGCACAGAGTTGGATTTGGGAAAATCAGAAAATTTGGACAAAATTATATCGATTTAATTCCTTTCAACTTCAAATATCTCAAGAATGGTGCAATTTAGGAGGAAAGATGACGAATGATTTTATATGCAAAAAGACTAATGATTCCAGGAAGTACGAGATACGGACCTTTAGTTCAAGCGATATTTGTTTTTCATGCAATTTAACCAATCTGTAGAGTAGTAGTGAGAAATCCACAAGAAATGGAATTAATCTAATGATGCCAAAATATGCATGAGTGTTATCAAAAACCTTCTACACGAGATCATTTCAATTTTTGTTGTCGTTGGAATATTACAGGTGAAAATGCAATTTTTTATGAAATTTCAACACCCTATATCTTTTGAACAGGGCCAAATTTGGAAAAATGTTATAGGAAGAAAATGTTTCTTTTGACGTCAAGAATCTATGGTTAAAATTAACGCAGTGGTCAAAGACTCACCCTGTATAATGGGGTACCATACAATCCAGACTGAACTTTCTTGTAAAGACACGTTGAAAGCTATTTGCACTGAATTTTGAGAATGTGGGCTGTCAAAAAAGTACATCCAACGTTTCGTAGATTTATTTCCACTTCTTGGGGGTTACAGTAGGAAATGTACACATTGTAAAAACATTTCACAAAATAAAATTCAAAAATCGATTTTAAAAACGGTTTCAAAACTAAATAAAACAACCGTTAAAAAACCATTTTTCGAATTACGTTTTGAAATCGGTTTTTTAGTCGATTTTTTATTTTATTCTGTGAAATGTAGTACCAATGTGTAATCTTTGGGAAAATCTCTTCATAGCCCAAAAGAAGTGGAAATATATCTAGGAAACAGTGGCATTAGTTAGATATAACTTTTTGACAGCCGTCATTCCCAAAATTCTGTGGAAATAAATTTCAACGTACCACACAATACAGAGTATGGTTAAATAGCTTAAAGATAAAATTCCAGTAAAAACATTGTCCTCCTATAAGAAATATTTTCTTCCTATAACATTTTTCCAAATTTTGCCCCGTTCAAAAGATATAGGGTGTTGAAATTTCATAAAAAAATCTCATATTCAAACGACGATATCAATTGAAATAATCTCTTGTAGAAGGTTTTTGATAACAGTCATGAATATTTTGGCATCAATAGATTTATTCCATTTCTTGTGGGTTTCTCACTACTACCCTACAGATTGGTTAAATTGCATGAAGATCGAATATCACTTGAACTAAAGGTCCGTATCTTGTACTTTCTAGAATTATACGACTTTTTGCAGATAAAATCATTCATCATCCACTTTCCTAAATGGCACTATTCTTGAGTTATTTGAAATTCCATGAAAAATCAATCATAACATGTATCTACAAGGAAATGATCTATCAGAACATATTTGAAATTGTAAGGAATTTAATCGATATAATCATCTGATGAAAGATGAGCGAGTGAATCATTTCTCAAAAGGAAAAATAATGTTTTTAAACAATTCAGATCCAATAGTGGATGCTGTGGAAGGTAATTTTCATTCAAACCAAACTGGACTACAGAGGGGTATTTGCCCAATGTGAAAACTAAAAATGCTTATAACTTTTTAACGCCGCTGAATATGGAAAAACGATATGGGGAAAAAAGTGCTCCTATTGGTCAAAGACACACCCTGTATACTGAGAAAACTCAGCTTCTTGAACTGAGGTGGTATACAATGCCTAATTTCAAAGATGCCTGGATATCAATAACCTTGATGAACTTTCCATAATTTGTGGATCTCTAATGAATGTCTTATGAGATATTCGGTGTACTTTTGTACTTGTACTTTTTTAAATGGAGTGTAAGAATTAGCTTAAACCGATTCTGTCCGTTTGTGAGCAAGGTGACTTCCGAACGGAATGATCTTTAGAACTGAAGCGAGTAGGTTTGACGGTTTCAAAATCCCAGTTCATGTATTTATTCGGTCAAATGAACCCAGTGTTTCAAAATTATAATTTTTCATTTAGCAGTTCGATCATACTCATTATTTCTTATTTGGAAATGAATCATGCGCGTTATCAAATCTACAGTTAACAGGTAACAAATTTGCGATAAGCAAATATTTCGGAGACGTGATATTTGATATATTGACGTATTATTCTTGAGAAGATCAAAGTCATCTGACTTCAGGTCAGTGCTTCCTAAATATTTCAGGCTGTATATGTCCTATGGCTATAGCTAAGGGGTTTTCTTTTCAAATTCAGGTTCTTGAGTGAACATCTGCTCTGAAAAAATTTTTTAAAAATTTATTATCAAGCCTTGGTGGAGTCCCAGATCACCTACGGGATAGTTGCATGGGGTGGTGCGTATAACAACCACAACAAGCCTTTAGAGATCATCCAAAAGTGGTTACTGAAAATAATACATAAAAAAGGCTGTACTTTTCCTAGCCAGAGGTTATTCGAGGAGTCAGAAGTACCAATTAGAAGTAAGGCAATTGTACTCTTCAAGAATTCTGTTCAACGTTGTTTCAGGGAGGATTCTCATCTCAAAACTAAATTACAATTACACTACTAGAGGAAGACATACTTACCCACCCCTATGTGTAACAAAAGTATGGGCCAAAGAAGTTTTAAATATCTTGCGTTTAAATTTCACGAAACAAAGCTATGCTTAAAATATTTCGGTATCACTTTGTTGAGTGAAATTTGTATGATTTTCAAAAAACGACAGAGTGTTCTCAAGAAAAATTCGAATCTCGTGTGGTATTTGGAAAGATCATTCAACAATATAAATCGAACGAAATAAAAAATAGTTCTTTATTCAAAAATAACCAGCTAGAAGCATAACAACAAATTATTCATCTTTATTCTCAAAATAATAATTATTGATAGTACAATTATTATATACATTACGATCAAATGATGAAGTAGATACTGATTGTTTCTTGAAGGACATTTTTTTCATTCCTCATAGCTGTGATTATTTTTTGTGATGTTGGTGGTCCAGTTGGAGATACGGTTTCACTGACGCTGCAGAAGAATGGCCTGTTATCTTTATCAGCTGTTCCTCGCCAATCCCTGCTTTGGCTAATTGGCTGACAGCAGTAGCTCGATGCGAGTGGTTGGCTATCTTCGACTTGGTTGTGTTGCTGCCAATGAGTTCTGCCGACTATTTTGTCCATTTAGCTTTAGTATTGGGACCGACTGGGGAGTTTTTGAACCATGAACCATATTTCCAATTCTTATGTGGAGTAAGGAATAGTCTTTCAGTGGTTATGTTTACAGTTCTTCTGGATACAAGTAGCTTATATAAACTCACCGGGCAAATATCTTCTTCAATATTGGGAGTCAGCCATTTCGTTTCCGCACATTTTTGGGCACCATCTTGTCTTGTTTTAGAAAATATCGGATTGTAGGCAATTCGGCCCGTGGGATTACCATTGTTTTCAATTTCAAATTGAAAATGCCAAATTAGGCATTATGAACCCTCTCCTCCACGCCAAGCAAGCTCCAATGCAGCAATAAAATAAAATTTTCTGTTCAAACCGTCTGGATTATCTTCTTTACATAAGTTGACCACCTTTTTGTGTTGCTCCAAAGACAGAGCCTTGGCACTAACTTTTCTTTTCTCAGGGTCCACTTGCAAAATACGCCTCTTGGCATTTCGTTATTATTCCACAAGGTTTTTACGACACTTTCCTTGTAGTCTGATCCATCTCTTTTCTTCATATTGAAAGCCCAGTCTAGCATAATATTATTGAGCTCTGACAAACTTGTTTTTCCATTTACAAGGTATTCCCGGCAGCACAGAATTCTTCAAATTGTTTCCAAATGTAGGATCTTGACTTCACTGTATTAAGCGGCACACTTTTCTTCACACTTTCCTCAATTAAAGTAATATTTTAATTCCCAAAACGTTTCATTTCTATCTACTTTACTGACTACTAAACTGACAGAACTGCCAAATGTGCTGTTGAAGTTATCGCTAACAACTGCTTGTTTATCGTAACCATGACGACCGCTACCTCCACCAAAATCCAAAGCTATCCGGACGTATTAATATTCCTATGCAAATTAGGCATTTGATAAAAACAAATTTCTAAAAGTGAAAACACTGTGAGGTTGAGTGTTTTCAGATACAGTTTGTTTCTATTGGTCCGTTTTCAAAAATTTCATTGGACGATGTAGTATAGTGTTGAATGACCAATATAATCCCTAATCAGCTAAAATATATGCCAAATATTAAGAAATTCAAAAAAAGATTGAAAGTTTGGATAAACAGTGGATGTAGACAATTAATACACAAACTAATAAATAATGAATGAACTCAAACAAAGGAAAAAAAACTTACATACGTAAATAGTAAAACAACGACGACAAAAAAATACCGGATGACGATAAGAAGTAATACTTGAATGCGACAGGGAAGACGAAACTACTATACCGGCGATGACAGAAAAAATACTTATCTCACTTGGATATCATGTTTATCTATTTTTCTTTGAGGGGGGAATATTAATATTTGTTTTTTTTGTGTTGCTTCAACATTCATTCTTATGGAATATTATCAAGAATTATATTTTCAATTTAATCACAAACAGGTTGTAAAATAATTCACCATTTTCAATCTTGAACAAGTTTCAGAATTTTTCTCTGAGATAACGAAGAAATGGAATGTTCACTCAGTATAACTGAAGTCAATTTTTAATTGTTTCGACGAATACTCATACAGGAATCCAGAAAAATGCGGCCTCCTCTCTCCATTGCAACGCACAGATGTTCGCCATCAGCAATGGATAGTAAAGGAGGCCATCTTGACGAAAGATGCGGATAGAGTTTTCGGCTGGTTTAAAATTCATAGAAACCGGTTGGCCGCGTCGAAGGCATTAGAAATCCTGTTGCCAACCAAACAAAGACGAATTCGATTTCGATCGAAAGAATGGATATTAAGGTCGAGCAAACTCGTTGGCTAACGCTAATCCGATGTTCACGAACAAATAGGTATGTTAGATCACCTTGAATATAAAGTTGTTGGTTCGGAGCGGCCAATCAAATTATTATTTTAGACTGCCTTATAATTACCGCAGTAAAATATTATAGAACAGGTTTTTTTTCCATTTCATGCATATTGGAAACCTAGATTTGAAACGACGTCATCATAGGCGATAGGTAAAAAATATGACCTCCGGATGGCAGATTATGGTAACTGTTGAGGAAGAGGAAACGAATTTATTGCTTTATCTACAAGGTGATCTCTAGTTTTATGGATCTTGATATAAGATACGTTGAAAATATGCAAGACTGCTTTGTGGGAATGATTTGATATCGCTTTCTCAAATATCTGCTTCTTCGTGAAAGATGAGAAGTCTAACTATCAACACGAGTTAATTTGGTTAATTTTTAAATAATTCGTAAATTTTAGGTTTGCTAAAAGTGACAAATATTCAACAACGTGTGGATGAAAGTGATAATTTTCAAACTCTATGCCCATCTGAAGTGAAATTGTTAGAAAATATCTGGACTGAGATAGCATTATGTGATATAATTTTTGCACACGTAGAATGCCAAAGTCCTGATGATCAGCACGGTTTCATTAAGGGTCGGTTTACTAGAACGAACCTAACTGGTTTGACCCAGTATGGATCTACTGCTTTAGATGAATTTTCCCAAGTCGATGTTTTATACACTGACTACTCCGAGGCATTTCACAGGCTGGATCATTAAATTGTTTTGACAAAGTTGTCTTCATTTGTATTAACTACAGGGTGTCTCAAGTTAGAGTGCCTATTAGACGTTTCTGGAGAACTTGACATATTTGAAATCTGAAAATTCGGTTAATGATATTGTTGAAGTTCTCTACAGAGCTGAAATGTTTTCGAAGCCCAAAAACTTCCGGATATACAGAAGGTGAAAATAAATTCGACGAAAAAATTTTCCATTCCTGATATGATCGAGTATTCAATAGTGAATACATTTCTGTTAAAAGCATTGTATTAAATCGAATAGTTTTCAGAATATCCAAAATAAACTTGAAAAAAAGTCAAATATGTTCAGTCAGTAATATGTTCATTATTCTTATTTTGAATATCCTGAGCGTAAACCGTTTTTACAACATCGAAGAGGAAGGATGTGAAAAGATCATGCATCTTTTGAATTTCAAAAATATCATTACAGGGTGTTTCAAATTTTGTGTTAAAAATTGTGATCTTAAATTGGCCATAACTTCTGTTTTTCGAATTAGAACCTTATTTTTCTATAATTATGTTGGATTCTGAGGTCAAAAATAATGATAGTTTTTTCACATGATTATGCTCCTTCGCTGACAGTTCGAGGTTAGCTTCGCGGTCACAGATAACCGGCATAGAACACATCTATACTCTGTTGCAGGAGAAGTAGTTCAAATTTCAACGATCATTCAGGTGCGTGTACGAAATAACGTCAGTGGCGTGCAAATCGTTGCAATTTGTACAACCTTTTGTTGAGATTTGAGAAAGATCTTATGCGTTATCGAATTCGACAAAAAAAGTTTAGGATTTTTTTGAAATTTTTCTAGATTGAAAATATTCACAAAATTTGGCAGAATCTTTTCTATCAACGATCATCGAAGGATTTTCGAGTTGCAAATTTATCAGATAGATATTCTAAGTGTTATTAAGGTACACTCGAGTTTGATCACGGATTCTCCATCGGGAAATCGAAATCAATTGATCGAGACCGTTTCCGATTCGATTGGGAATAAAACGATAAGACGATAGCTCGACGTTCTACTAGGAAAGAGAGCGCAAAAATATTTGTTTCAAACAATCGAAAAATTGTCGATTGTAATTACTATGCCATCGAACAAAATTTGTAGAAATTACAGAGAACCGCTGCAATAACGTAACATCGATAACAATCTGTGAACTTGCTCAATTTTCCAACCATCTCTAATAGCAGGAAGACGAAACGAAGATAGCGATTAAAAACACATGAAAAATTAGTGGAAGTATATAAAATTTTTGTATAAATTATCAATTATGAAAGGCTATTTGACATGCAAATTGCGAAATTCAAAGCCAATTAGAAAGATAGATTTGATTAGCTCAAGTCCTTGGTGCTTCTTTTGAATAATACATAATTATTTTTTGTTTCGCCTTTCACAAATTATAGCCATGATATGAAGTTCGAGGGAACTCGTGTAGTTTGTTTCACTTCGTGATTTGAAGACTACTTATTCAATGAAATTATTTTTGGTCGATTATAAATTCAGAATTTTCTGATTTAATTTTAAAAATGATAATACGAATGGACGAAAAATTAGTAGATCTTTGTATTTTGACAATTTGAATATGTGACATGAAGATAGTTTTATAATTGAATTAATTTTTGGGGTTTTTAACAGCCCTATAAAACACGAACTTTCATTCATTGTAATGCACTTATTACAGCATTGTTTTTGTTATATTTCTCGTTTTGTGGTTGACAACACTGACATCCCATCCTTTCGAATGTCAACGCGCGTCCATTGTATGTCAATTGTCAATATTAAACGCTGTAGAGATTTGAACGCAGTATTCAAATTTTATAATCTGTCAATTTTCGTATCAGTCACACCAACTGCGAAAATAAAATACAAAGTTGATGACGAGATATTGTTGATGAAGAAGCTCGTATTGAATGATTGTTTGGGCTATTAGCATCATCTATTGTGGATGTAATGTTTTCCGACGTTTCGATAGACATCTTCTATCTTTATCGAGAAGGAAAAGTAAAAAACCTTTTGAAAATTATCAATTTTCAAAAAAGTCAGTATTGACAGAAGTCATGAAAGAAAATGAACGATGTTATATACTCATCTGTGATATGATGATCTTTTTAAGTTGGATCGAACTATCGGCGTCCAAACTTCTGGCAGATCTATAGATGGAGCACTTATGGAATCAGGTGTTATTTTCATAAATGCTGCCTCCTTGATTTTTCTTCTTGTAAGTTTTTCTTCTTTGGATATTATTGATGCTTCATCCCACTTTATACGATGATTCTCATCTACAGCATGTTGGACCAACCTGGATTTGTCGCTGTCTAGTACTCGTAGAAGCTTCTGATGTTCGTACATTCAGAGGGCGTTTAGTTTCTCCGATGTAAGATCTTCCGCACTCGCAAGGTAATTCATATATGCAGTTCTTTGTCCTTTGTGTCTCATTATTAGGCTTAACTTTTGTAAGTTTAGCTCTGATAGTGTCTTGAGTTTTGAATGCAGTCGTTATGTTGTATCTATTTCCAATTCTTCTCATTTTCTCCGACAAACCTTTACATAAGGAATTACTGTTTTAATGGTCTGATTTATATCTGTTGGTTCAGGTTGACTTTCTCTCGTTCGTCTAGCTTTTTTTAATATCTTTTTGGGGTAGCCATTGCTTCTAAGAGTTTTCGAGATGTTATTTATTTCTTCATTTTGGTCTTCTTCAGTGCAACAAATATTTATTGCTCTATCAAATGAACATTTTGCTACTCCCAATTCAGTGTTTAGTTGGTGGTTTGAATCAAAATGTAGATATCGTGTCCTGTGTTCTTTGGCTTCTTATAAACAGTGGTTTTTGGGATTCCATTTTGTTTATGTATGAGTACATCTAAGAATGGAAGTTGTCTGTCTTTCTCGATTTCCATTGTGAATTAAATTGATTCCTCTTGATTGTTCAGATATTGAAGGAATCCTTCTATTGTGTCTCTTCCATGTTGCCATATAATGAAAGTATCATCTACATATCTTTTCCACAGTTTGGGTTTGAGTACATATTTTTCTAATGCCTTCTGTTCGAAAATTTCCATATATAAATCAGCTAAAATTGGTGATAGTTGTGAACCCATAGCCATTCCAAATTCTTGTTGATAAAAGATGTCTTCAAATTGGAAATATGTTGTTTCAATACAAATAGAAAGCATTTCCATAATTGCATTCACTTAAACCCAAACTGTGGAAAAGATATGTAGATGATACTTTCATTATATATAGTCATAGGTATTGAACTGTAACTACATTTAGAAATAAAATTTTTGAGAATAGATAGAATTGACAATTTTTAGTTGGTTTCCATTATTTCATTTTGGATATCATTAAAAGCACCTCTGGTTAAATCGCAGAAGATTCGATAGAGTATAAGAAATATATTTAAATTGTTTGTGTTATTTCTATGTTTCGAGATCTGACCTAAAACCACAGAACCCTCCATTAAATTGCTGAATTTCTCTGATTTAGTGACGAATCCTCATGTTTATTGGATAGTTTGAGAAAACCGTAATTTTCTTTCGTATAGCTGTTATACTTTCTTTGAAATCATGTTATTTTTGTAATTCATGACAAATGTGAATAACACACAGAGTAGCAAACTATTTAGAATAATAGAAGAAAGACAAATTCAATTGTTGGTGTATATTGTTATACTCTAACCAATTGTTTCCAAACTCTGGAATCACATTACTGACGGGGTTTGAGTCTTGAATAAGCTCACTGTTGAACCTAATCTCTGGTTGATGCGCAGACAGTTCCTAGTCTTCGTCACATTTAAATTTCTCGTGTCATTTGGTATTATCTATTTTTTGATTAATAAACATATTTCAGACCCTCAATGAACAAGAATTCACCACCTAAGTCTAACCGTTGTATTTTATTTAGCATTTTGTATCCAACGTTTTTACAGAAATCCCAGTTATCACACTGAGTTAGTAGTTATTACGTAACGTATAGTACTGATCATTTTTTACGATAGTATTCAATTGCCAAATTTCCAACGTGGAGTCGTTAAGACTCTGGGCTTGAGTCATAGTTGCATTTGAGTAATATTGGTCATTTTAGCGAAGGATAAAATAAAACATTCTAAACTGTATAAAGCGGATAGTAATTTGGTAAAAAAATTGCAGTTTTCGTGATCCTGAGGTAGGACAAGCCTTCAAAAAGACCAAATCGAAATGAGCAATTTTGAATCGTTTCAAATACTTGAAATAGGGTAAAACCGGGTTAGATGCCCCACTTTTCGAAAGTGTTTCATTATTTGAATACCAAACATATTTGCTTAGATTGACCCTGTAATATAGTTAGTTTAATCATTCATAAAGCTTTAGAAACTGTATTTATTTACCTAACCATTACTGGTTTTGCAAAAATGAAATTCTTGCGAAACACATTTTTTTGGGGATACATGCCTACCTATATGGATAGATGCCCCACTATGAAGTCACTTAGGAGGATAGATGCCTGTGATGCAGGATAGATGCCTTTTAAATAATTAACAGAATACGTAATCAAAATGTAATATTTATTTATTATCTATATGTGTAGGTAATATAAAATGCTTAATTATTACTACTGGTGGGAGAAAATTACCAATGGCATTGCAACAGGCTACGATAGTCATTGTTTCACCTCTCTCCGCAGATGTAACTGAATTTACTACTTTTGCACCTTTCTTTGCAACAACTTTGCCAGGCTTATTGTTAAGCTGAACTCCCGATTCGTCTATATTATAAATCCTTTCAGGCTTATCCAAGAGATCATTATCGACCAGGACTTTTTTCAGAAGTTCATGAAAATTATTTACTTCTCTGCTGGGACCTTTAGCCCTAGCGACAGATAAACCTTCTGCTTGTCTAATAGACAACTCTGGATTTCGCTCAATAAAACTTTTGAACCATTGATTCCCAGCCATCTGGTTTTCATTATCAAAATTGTGTTGAATCTGTAGCTTTTCGGCAAATTGGTATGCTAACGTACGTATAGCTCGTCTATCTGGGGGAAATCCCGCGTCGCTAAGCTTCAAAATGTGCGCTACCAACCTTTTTTCGTGTTCAAAACCCAGGACAGGATGTTTTCCCAAAGTCAGCTTAGTTTGGTTTTTAATAGCGTAACGCCTTCGCAATGTTCTGGATGGAATCCCAAATTGTCTGGATATTTCATTGATCCCCAATTCTTTTTTATCCAATTCATGGAAAGCTGACTGTAGCTGCTCTGTTGTCCAAGAAACTACTCGAGCTCGTACGCCCTCCTTTCTTTTGTATTTCCTTGGCATGGCTCACCTACAATAAGCAAAGTAAGTATAAATAAAACACTGTATCTACACTCATTTCATCATATTCGAATTATGAAATTAAAGTTGGATACATTTTTTTTGGTATTTTCTAATATTCTACTATTAGGAAATACGAAAATATTCACGACTATGACTTTTAAATACTTCGATAAGGCTCTTGCAGTATAGAGGGATAGATGCCCCTAAAGTCAACTATCCCTTGTAAACTCGGGGCAACTATCCTTTTCACTAGGGATAGATGCCTCTCAATATTTTATAAATAAAATAAATGCGAACATCTGTGATTGACTCTTAAATGTGTTCTCAAAGTACCAATGTATGTAACAATTCAAATAAAATTTAATCATTTAACTGTTTATAAAGATATGAAATAGTGAATACTTACGTTTGAAATTTTGAAGCGTTCGTCGCGTCCGCTACGAATGTAATTCGACACACAAGCGAGAAACGTCCGTTTAGCACAACAACTCACGCGTCATTGAGGTGGGGGGTGCATGTGGCGCGTATGTAAACAACGAATTTACTGTTTTGTTCTCTGGTAGTTGAATTTTTAGAAACGAGGCGTCTATCCCAGCGCGGCATCTATCCCGGTTTTACCCTAATCGATTCTATCTCATACGACTCGCATGTTAGTGAAATGAGACAATCATGCCATCATTAGTTATTCAACTTTATCTCTGCACGAAATTGTTTGTCATGACTTGAAATTGGGTCTCAAAAATCTTTATATTATGTGAATCCGAAACTGTTGTCTCGATTTATCAAATCTCTCGAATAACTATGGAAATATTCCATATATTAGGCAACCTTCCACTGAATAACATAAAATTGTGTGGAAGTAGAACGAAAAATCTTCACTTTAAACATACCATTCTCTTCAGATGATATCTCTGTATTTAACTGTCACTACCACGTGATTTTTCTGATCGGAAATGGCAACTTGCGACACATAGATTCATTGAATGGACTTGTCCTCCGAAAGGGATTGTCAATGACGCTCTGAAGAGTTTATGTTGCTGGTAGATCAGTTTATCAGATTCACCCATTTGTAGATTATCTGTGCATAGTATTAAAGAGAGATTGTTAAGTGATTTTGAAATTTGTACTCGATAACGACCACCATGAGAATCGAAGTTTTTTCATGTTGATTTGTTGCAATCTTATTCCTTTTATGTGATCCAACTAGAGGTTATTACTCAATAAAAATGCACCGGGAAAATCAATATTGTTTATTCGACTGATTTTTTTGTGTTTTTTCATTGTCTATTGTCATTCATGCGGGCTTGTTCCTTGTCCTTAGCGTAACAACGTGTTATCGTTTGTCCCTGGATACGGTCGGCTGGCCCTATATTCTCTATCTTACGAAGAAGATAAGCTGGAGTTTTCATATTATTCGGGTTGTTCATCACCCCAGATTCGGGCATTTTGTTTATTCACGAGCCAATTTAGCCAAAAATGGGTCTCATCGATGAACACAACTTTTTTCGAAAAGAGTGAATCCTGTACAAGCTTATCAAGAGCTCAACGACTAAAACTTAAACGATTCGGTAGGTTGGTCGACTTCAGTTCTTGAACTAATTGAATTTTGTAAGCTTTCAAAGGAAGTAAAATCCGCCAAGTCGACACTTCAGGGTCATCACGTACACTCTCCCCCACCGCCGCTATATTCTCTTCACTACGAGCTGGATGTTATCTAGTTGGTCGAGTATTATCCAATAACGAATAGTGAGTCTCAAACTTAGTGATGGTAGAGCGAATTTTCCGTTCACTAGGCCGATTATGTGGGTCGTAAGTCGCTCTAAGTGCCCGATACACATTAATCTGAGAACGTCCATTTTCGTAATGAAGCTGAACAATTTGTAGAAGCTAGGCCGGGTAAGGTTGTTCCATAATGAAATGTCAGACACTACTGAACAAGAATATCACTTCAGTTTACACAACGCATGCGCGATCTGCAACTACATCCCTATCACAAAGAGTACCTCTAAATGAATCACCCTTTAGATGTATCCCTTCATATTATCTTATGATTCACAGTATCCTGGAACAACTTCAATCTTTCGGTGTCTAACACTGCAGAAAACCTTGGATGTGCCTTTATTCTCACTTTCAACTTGCGTTTTGTACCTGATAGTACCTTGCGTCTCAAATGGGGTATTTATTGATTTCCAAGTCATCTTATTTTGTGTGTAAACCTTTAACGTTAGGAATGATATTCAATACACAAGGTACCATCAGTCAAACTATGTGAATGCAGAATATCTTATATCGGAGAAACAAATCACCTTTTAAAGTACATATAAAGGAACATCAGGATCTTACCCAAGTGTGTATCTAGATATAGAAGCTGGCTCAACATTCTTTGAATGAGAATAATCAGTTAAAATCCATAGAAGAGAAACCTACAAGAAGGGAAATCGCTGCTCCATCAACTGAGTTGTCGTAAATTCGGAAACCGACTTTTCGAAATAACTCGAAAAAAACTTCTAACTCCAGATAAGGGCAAATTTGAACTAGTTTCAGAGTTTTGTCAATCTTGGAAATAAATGAAAATTGAAAAGTTTAATAAATTTTCAGCTTTCTCAGTTGCTTAATTGATTTGAAAACGATTGAAGATGTTGATCGAAACTTAGGTAGAAAGAACAAAAAGAGATAGACACAATAATCAATATTGCCTTACAAGATTCATTTGTCAGCAGGTGATTTCTAACGACAAATGAGTACCCAATAAAAATTTTCAACTATTAAACAAAAAAGAAATTATTTTGTGGCACAAATGAAAACTCCTTGTTTGTTCTTCAACCAATATTTTCTCCCATAAAGAATGACAATTGGAAACTAACTGGAATTCCACTTAATTCACCCACAATATTATACTGAGCTGGAACACGTCCTTAAATAGTTAATGGGAAGATATGAAAAAATCATTTTCGACTCCATTTCCAACTCGTTTCATTATTTCTTTAAACCTATAATCGAAAAAACTTCTGTAAATACGAAGGTGACCTAATGGGTTCGCACACAAAAACTCATAAAATGTTTTATTGTCATCTACTAAACTTCCTCAGAACTTGAGTTGAAACATATTTCATTAATTTCAATTATTCAAAATGGATGCTAATTTCAGTTTTATATTCATTGGAGGAGATATTGCCGCAAGGGTCAGGGTGGTAGGTATTAGGTGTGACAAACATCAAAAAGTCATTAGGAAGATGTGTGTAAAGCTGGCCCAGCACTTTTTGATTTTCGAAGTGATTTTTGCCTGATAATAGAATTAGAAGAAAGTTACATTAATGTACATATGGAATTAACTTATGCAAATAAATGCAATCTGCAGTGGTATATGCAGTATAAATGTGATTATAATAATATTGAAAAGAAAGTGTGAATTAAGTACATTAATTGTCGTTTCTTTGGTTACAGATATGTAAGGTTAGATAGGTAGAATAGTTAATATTGAATTAATACTTAATTATGCAAAAGATTATGTGAAAACGATATTAAACAATGAAACTTTGGTTACAGAGAAACACTTTATGATTCATTACGCAATGTTAACTCAATAATAAGATTAAACATCTTATAAAAAAAATCATCTCATATATATATATATGAATATGTAGATCAATTTAGTTAAGAGTCTTAGATTTTATAAATAATAGGGTTTAAGGCTAAAGAGACTCATTTATTCAAGGAGCAGAAATTGATTGTACTTTTTTTTCCACAACGCGTTCACAATTAGTTTATTGCATCATCAGGGTTTCTTAAATTTTAGAAGCCAAAAGAAATTTTTTTTTACATAAAATAATTTCGATCTTGCCGAAAGTGAGGTTATATAAAACTAACATAATATTGATGACGAGATATTATTGATGATGGAGCTCGTGTTGAATGATTGTTTGGGCTATTACCATCATCTATTGTGGATGTAATGTTTTCCGACGTTTCGATAGACATCATCTATCTTTATCTAGGAGGAAAAGTAAAAAACCTTTGATGCTTCATCCCACTTTATACGATGATTCTCATCTACAGCATGTTGGACCAACTTGGATTTGTCGCTGTCTAGTACTCGTAGAAGCTTCTGATGTTCTTTTATTCGTACATTCAGAGGGCGTTTAGTTTCTTCGATGTAAGATCTTCCGCACTCGCAAGGTAATTCATATATGCAGTTCTTTGTCCTTTGTGTCTCATTATTAGGCTTAACTTTTGTAAGTTTAGCTCTGATAGTGTCTTGAGTTTTTAATGCAGTCGTTATGTTGTATCTATTTCCAATTCTTCTCATTTTCTCCGAAAAACCTTTTACATAAGGAATTACTGTTTTAATGGTCTGATTTATATCTGTTGGTTCAGGTTGACTTTCTTTTGTTCGTCTAGCTTTTTTTAATATCTTTTTGGGGCAGCCATTGCTTCTAAGAGTTTTCGAGATGTTATTTATTTCTTCATTTTGGTCTTCTTCAGTGCAACAAATATTTATTGCTCTATCAAATAAACATTTTGCTACTCCCAATTTAGTGTTTAGTTGGTGGTTTGAATCAAAATGTAGATATTGTCCTGTGTTCGTTGGCTTTTTATATACAGTGGTTCTTGGGATTCCATTTTGTTTATGTACGAGTATATCTTAGAATGGAAGTTGTCTGTCTTTCTCGATTTCCATTGTGAATTTAATTGATTTCTCCTGATTGTTTAGATATTGAAGGAATCCATCTATAGTGTCTCTAATATTAGTCGGAACAGGTCATTGTACTCTCCACAATCTAAAATACTCGCAATTTTACAATACAAGGGGGAATAAATCAGAATCATTTTTATTGAAAATTTCGTCACTATAGTTAATATCTTTATTCCACTTTATTTCACTACCATTCAACTACTGAGTGGACACTCAGTATTCTTTTTCTCTGGTTCTATGTAACAAATAACTGTATATTGCTCAACTTGTGTGTACCAGGTTTTTTATTCATTGTATTTTCGTTTCTGTTTATTTGAATCATCTTTTGTATTAATCGTTTGTGATAGTTATTTTCAATTTTCAATATTTTCACACTTTCAGAATAAACTTGATGATTTAAATCATGCAGATACATCGTTAGTGCACATCTATCCTTAGTTCTCAGATTTATGGAGAGCAATTCTGCTTTTAACCCATTGGGAGGTCTGTCTAATATACAGGGTGTAACTAAATAAGTGTAAAATATTTAAGGAGGTGATTCCTCATCGAAAAAAAGATAGGATCTTTCATATAAAGAAACTTCATTGGAGCATCCCTTGTTGAGATACAGCCCCTCAAAGGGAGTACATAAAATTTGTATAATAATTTTTTTCACAAGCACCAAGATAGTTACAATATTGAAATTAACCTAACGTTTCATACTAGCAAAAAGACAGTTATCCAGTTATTTATTTGGTTGACCCCACGGTTGTAAGGGTGGGAAACGCAACCCCTAAAGTTTATTTCCAATGTAACTTTTTTCTCATTATTAGTTTAACATTTGAAAATTTATTTCCGATAGCCTGTTTCATTCGGAACAAAAAATGTCTCATGAGTATTTCACCCAAATAAACCAAAGCAGCAAAAAAAAATTATTTTACGAAGAACTACAGATATAGGTATATCGTCATAAATGCGAAAATAAATGAATAACCAAATAAATAACTAGATAAGTATCTTCTTGCTAGTAGGAAACGTTAGGTATGATGATATAATCCACAATTTTTAAAAAACTGGTACTTTGAGTCACGATTGTTTCAAACAGTTGTCTAAGAAATGATCGATAACAATTATAGAAAGAATAGCAAACAAGATTATTTCCATGAACAACTCCTGTTGCATCTGTGTATGTTCTTCCAATCTTTCCCATTTTTTTCAGAACGTTCATAATACATGACACCTGAAGACTATGGAATTTTAAGATGGGACATCCAGTAAAATAGATTTCGTCGATTATCCCTATATAAATTCAAATAAATTTCCAATACCATACAAGGTAAAATAGAGTTCTAGATCATCGTCATTATATACACCTGTGAGAACCCCCTATAGAAAAATGACTGTCAAGTTGATGAATGAAGGATTAGCGTATTTTCAATTTATTTCACGTCCACCTCTAATCCATTATCGCCAACCTCGATAGTAGTAAAGTGGGTGGTTTCAATTCCATTTATTTATCTGAAACCGGCATCAGATAAATTACTCTACGATAATGGGACGAAAATATCAATTCGATTTTTCAGCCCACTGATTGGGATTTGAAAGGAAGTACGAATAGTTAACTGTTTTAATTCATCAACAATGTTTTATCACAATCATCTGCGCCAACCTGTTGGAATTGGTCCGATTATTTCGAACGAATTCACTGTTTTGCGGTGGCAGAAACAGGTGTTGAATTTCAATTGAAGAACTTGTCGCCCACGAGAACTTTGTCGATGTGTTTCATTGATATGATATTGATTGAATCTTTTTTCATCTGTGTAGTCATCGAATATTCTGTAGGTTCAATGAATTTTTTCGATTCGATTCTATGAAATGTCACCTTTCCATTTCAAAAATGGATACTGTAGTTTCTTGTCAAGCTATCGACAAAACTTACGATTTTTATAGTTTACTAGCTGACCCGACAGGCTTCGTCCTGTCAAAAAGATTTGTAATGTGGCAGTTTTTGTGCCAAGGTATTTTAAAAAATTCTCCTGAACAGAACCGTCACCCTGGTGATAGGGCGTTGTGAATAAAAAATAATTAAATAAAACATATATAAGGATTTCAAAGTAAGAAATCGCTTTATTGTTAATCATGTGAATCATAATTATTATTATTATCATTGTAGTGCTTTGTGGTATACGATGTTTTTTGTTTGATTACCTGGCGCATAGATAAACAAATCTGATGGTTTTCCAACACGGGAACAGGCAACATACAATTGACCATGTGAGAAACATGAGTTTTCTAGATTAATACCACAAACACTTAATGATTGCCCCTGGGACTTGTTTATAGTCATAGCAAAAGCAAGCCGCACTGGAAACTGTAGTCGTTTAAACTCAAATGGCACATCAGTCGGAATCATTGGGATGCGCGGTTTGAGAACATCTTCTCCTTTATACTTTCCTTTGAGTATAGTTGCTTCTATCACATTGTTTAGTAATTTTTTATCGCTAACCGTGTACCGTTGCAAAGGCCCGGTTGGTTGATATTTCGCAACATTATAACCACCGATCCAACCTTTAATTGAAGATTGTTAGGTGGCAATCCTGCAAATCCAGCGAGTTTAAAAATTCCGGTGGATGGTTGACTACATCATCTTGATTAGTAGCCGAATCAACTGATTTATATATCCTCAATTCACCAGTAATTTGTTCTTGAATTTTGAAATTTAATTCATTCATAATTCACATCTATGTTTTTGCAGCCAGTATAGCTCGTTCGCTCAACCAATCATGGTTTCTGTAATTTTGAGAAACATCTGGAAACACCTTCTGAATAAGTTCATCTTTTGATCGAGTTAACTGACAAAAACTTTGAGGAAAGTTAATGCAGCCAGTCAACATGTCTATAGGAAATTTGCCATTACCAATGTCAATGAGTTGTTTAGAGAATATGTTTCCAGATTGGTCATTTTGCAACTCGACACGCATATTCTTGCTTAAATGAAGTACTTTGACATGTTTCCATAAATTGGAGGACTTTAGACATGCATTGAGTTCATCAGCTGGCGTTGATGGTGGAATCACTGGCAATGTTTGACGAAAATCTCCTGCTGATAAAATCATTGCACCACCAAATCGGTTATTATTGCTCCGTAGATCTTTTAAGGTTCTGTCCAAAGCCTCCAAAGATTTTTTATGTGCCATCGTGCATTCATCCCAAACAATCAATTTACATTGCTGCAAAACCTTTGCCATTGCAGAGTTCTTCGAAACGTTGCAGGTTGGAGTTTCATTGCTTTGCATATTGAACACACCTACATTGTTTAGACAACAGTGAGTGCTTGTAATGTAATATGAACTTTATACCATAGCAATAAAGCTCAAATTGACTACGTTTCAGTTACAAATCATTTGTATGGGAAAAAGAAAAGGCTACTTTTAGGGTTTTTCCAGCAATTATTCTAATTTTTCTCGCCGTAAAAACCATCCTTGAACTTCAACGAACATTTTAAAAAAGACTTGGCCAAATTGGTCCAGGCGTTGTTGAGTTATGCGCTTACCAACACATTTTGCGATTCATTTTTATATTATAGATTGCAAATCATCTTATGTTCAATTGGGTTCAAGTTGATTTTCTGTTATTTGTGTTAATTTTGTGAATCTACCATATTTCCTCGTCTTGTGGGCATCACAAAGTCTTGAAGGAAGCTAGAATGGATTGAGAAATTTAGAATAATGCTTCAATATTGTATTCCACATATTCAATGGTACTCGTACCTCTGTGGTAGCTATTGGATCTAATTTTGCAGAATTTCATACTGACAGTAATGATCATTATTGACCGTTATGAAGATCCTCATCCTTCATAAGTGAGTTGATTGAATAACGTCCTTTCTACAAAGGAATTCCCTCTATGGGAAACATTCAGTGGCTGTTTAATGTTGCCTCGTGGAATAATGTCACCATCTCTATTCAGGGATACCTTCGTACGCTCAAATGATCAGCCCTATTGCCTTCAATTACAGATCAAACAATATCAGTCCCCCTCAATGCGTAACAAAACATTCAGTTCATTCTACCGAGTTTATATGTATTGCTAATAACTTGCACCGAGTACAGGAGCTAGAGAAATCACAAATGAATCCATAGATACGGACGACGCAGTATTTCAGTAGGCACAGGTCTAGTTTCTGGACTGAAAATACAGTTTACAAATGGAAAAACGATCCTTTGTCTTTAGGCATTCCTTTGATATCTCAATTCGCAGTTTCAGTTCTCATGTCGATTCAATTAACTCGAGATAACATTGGTAACAGTAAATAAAAACTGATGTTTAACTATAAGCAACCAAAGCCTTGGAATAACCAGAAATTAAGTTCTGTTCTCAACTATACCACCTGCTAATGTAATATTGATTTACTACGGAAACCGAGGCCGTTTTGATTTGGATCTCTAGTTTTATTATTCTCACTTGAGGCCAATATTTCTTCAATAATTTTGATACATCTCTCACGAGATTATTTTCATAACTAATGTAATCAATTTATTCTGGCATTGTCTTATCCATATTAACATTGATAATGCAAATTTTCATATATATATATCTATATATATAATATGAAATAAAGTTGCTATTCTACACAGTATGCGAGCGATCGCTGTTCCTTTATCTTCGTCTCACACAGTAGGCCTTTACTCTTAATATCCCGTTGAACGTTGACGATCTTTCGCACCGTTCCGCCACTGGTACGCTCCAATTTTTGCGAAGCGGTTGACTAAAAGTGCAGAAAAATGTATGCCGTTTTGCGAAGTTGCAGATGCTTTCATTTCGTCTAGTCGACAACGAGATTCAGGGTCGTTGACCCGCAAATCTGGGCAACCTCGATAACGAACGAGAATCGGCCTTACGAAATTGGCCCATACAGTTTGATTCAATGGAAGAACGGTGATAATGAGATTCTTCTCTCATTGAAATTCGAACGTTGGTCGATGGATTCTGTACGTGGATTTCGCACGGTATAGTATTTAAACAGTTTCATTGATGTTTCGGTTAGAATTTCGGACATAGTATATTGAACCGACATACTTTTTCAAGATGAGAAGATTCAAGATTTGTGAGTCGCAAATCTAGGCTACCTCGATTACCAACGAACATTGGCCCTTCAAAATTGGCCAATATATTTTATTCTCATAAGATATTAACACTTCCATTAAATTCCATTAAAATTTGGGCTATGCTACGAGTATATTCAATTTGCAGGTATTTCCCCTGAATTCCTTTCTACTTATGAGATTGAGGGGATATTGATTATCCAATTCTTACTACCGGATGTCCGTCGGAAAGGTTTTTGCAGCCATATTTCTAAACAGGGGTCTTGACTGTACTTACCAGTCGTGAAGTGGAGATGTAGTAAATTTAGTATGGAAAAATATTTCGGTAGAGCACCATGTTTCAACCGTGGAAACATTTATCAAAATCGTTAATCGATAACTGTTGTGATCGTTGACAATCTGGATTACCGACAAATATCGCACTTACAGAATTGGCTTATATATTTTGATTGAATCGTAGAATGGGGATGTACGGCGGTATAAAGGGTACATTATTTTTGATCTCTCAGAATTTATATTGATTTTTCTTGTGAATTCCACAAATTTGACCAACTATGTTTTTCCATTATGCACAGTAAGTAAACAAGGTACAATAATACACTATAGAGGATTTTCAAAGTAAGAGTGTTACTTGGAAGTTCCTCAAAAAGTGAAGAATTAAGCTCGTTTTCTCTGAACAAGATTAATAAATGACGAAAATTATATATATATTATAGAAAATTGTGTCTTTACATTTGGTTGAATAGAAAAGCAGTGATATTGAGATTTTTCTCTCATTGAAATTAAATCATTTAAATATGAGTCCCTTTCCAGTCGGGAGCGTATGACCCTGGGGGTACTTGAATACAAATGGCCAGAGCAGATCAGAAAGCACTGGATGCGCTCCTGGGGCGTCTTCAATGGTGATTGGAAAGCGATTAGTGTTCCGCTTAGAATTTTGACTATAATAGATAGTAAATGAGGAGTCGTTTGGCTTTCCAAACCTTTTGAACTGTGATAAATTATATCTTTTGTTCGTTAACCCTACTCAACATTCTCCATAAAACCTGGCGGCCTTTTGACTAAAGCATCTACACCTCATCAGCGTCATCAGGGTCATTGGCAGGCATATATGGATAACTTGGATAAACAAGGAAAATTGGCCTCACTTATTGGCCCATAACTTTCCCTTGCATCGAAGAATGACCATAATAAGATTATTCTGTTCTTGGAACTGGGCTAAACTGGATTCTCACAGTCTCTTTGCAGGGTATTCCAAGTTAGGGTGAAGAATCAGGGTTCAATAAAATAGTTCCATGCAATTCTTTTTAATCTAAAAACGATGATGAGGAGATTTCTCTTCCATTGAAATTCGAAAGTTGGTTGATCACCTAGTTTTCGATCATTTCCGCTACAATAAATAGATTTTCAGGTAAGTACATTTATTTCATAATTCGTGGAATCAGATCCAAGTTGTCAAATACTCGCAGACTCTGTACAGGGTGTCGTAACTTCGAGTTCATATGTTCCTAAGAATTGGTGATCGACGGTCGTTGGCCTCGCATATCTATACAACCTGGATAACTAACAATAAATGGCCTTTAATGTTTGATTGGTATAAATCAAGTAACGGCGATAATGAGATTCCTGTCCCATTGAAATTCGAACGTTTATTAGATGGGTACCGATTATTCGCATGGCATATTTGCTGAGAGGTTTCGCTGATACACAACAATGTTAGGCATGAGATATTAGAACTCAATTAATTGATTTGCTATTCTTCAGATTTCATTAACTTCTAAAATTCGACCCAACTTCAGTTTTCCAAATTTTGCCATCACTATAGAAGTCCAGTAAATAAGGAGTAATATGTTGATTGATATTTCTAAGCGGATATTTCCTTCGGAAGATCGAAAGGTACTCAATTTTGACCAAGGATTCTTCATCAGGAAGACGAACCCAATCGATAACAGCCAATTTTGGCTCGATATTCGAAAATTCCAGGTATTTGAGCAGACGATAGCAAAGTATTTTACTATAAACATGCACGCAGAAAATATAATATAAATACCAAATATATATTTTTCATGAGCAAGATATCAGTAAGTAACGAAATAATAAATAAGGTACGCCTCTGATTGCAATCGAGATCATCAAAATAAACCTTCATAATTCAGTCAATGATTCCCCCATTTCACACTTATTGGATGGTTTGTTATGATTTAAGTTTCAAAATTCGTTAGTTCATAAACATTCTTGTTTAGGAAACTAGGTAAAATTGCAAATTAAGTTGTTTATTTCACCAGATAGGATTCGATTTGTTGATATAAATTTGTTTATATTATTATTGACAAATTTCCTTTTTGTGGATTTTAATGTTGATTATTGGATATAATTTTCTTGGAACAATAAGTGGAACTGATCGATGTAGTTGAGATTGAATTCAGCTATGTCGAAATCCAATTCGACAATAAAGTTGTTCGATTGAGATTATTTTCAGCTTGCTGTTCTTAATATAAAGATATTTGGGCAATACGAAAATACGCTGTTCTGTTGGGAACAAGCGAGCAAATACATAAATATAGAAAGAGAAAAGTTGAAACTTACATAAAATAATCAAGGATGCAGCATTTGTGGAAATCGTTTCTGATTCTATAAGTTTGGAGCTCAATGAATCAATCCAACCTGTAGAGGTCTTTCTATCAATGATCGATTTTATACGAATTATCACCAAATTAATAGTAAACACAAAATGCTACTGAATAAAGAGGAATTTGGCAGATGTAATTAATGATATCTATCATTAAAAAAAAAGAATGTAAAACATGGTAAGTTTTTGCATATGGTTCATGAGGAATTATTTATTTATCACTGGAGAGAAAACCGATGGCTGATTAGTTGAAATAAAGAGGTTTCCGATACAAATTCGAATCCAAATTCGCCATCTATTTAGGAACAACCTGTAACTTTTTGCTCTTGCATATTAGGGTAGTAAAATCTAAAACATGGTTTAAGTAACAGTTCCTGAAAATTTCATCTTTTTGGCGTGAAGGGAAGAAAAGAAATAGCTGAAAATTCAAGATGAAAAAACAGTTTTTTGTGAATAACTCAGAAAATATCCACTTTAGGGCAAGGGTGTGATGCATACACTCAAATTATTTTTTAACGTAGATTCAATATTTGCCATAACAAATGGGGTTCTAATTTGAAAAAATTGATTTTTCACGATTTTGTCATCCCTAACTTTGAAAGCGATTTTTTCACCCCCTGTATCATGAATCGCGATTTCAATTTTTAAAGTGGATACATCAATCTTACATCTTGAAAAATCCCAAAAATGAAAATTTTCCATCCAAAAACCTCGAAGTTATTCTTGTTTCAGCGGAGCTCTATTTTAGATTTTTTTTTCGAATTTTCCCGCTCAGAGAGAATTTTCCAACCAAAACTGAAAAATGTTACATCAAAATAACTTGAAATTTTCTAAGGAATCTATTTCTGCAATAAAAAAATGGTGCTGTAATTTGAAAAACGGAAGTTGACGTCATTTCCGGAAAAACCGGAGGTGCTCATGCCTTGAAAATATTTTAGATTTCATCAGCATCGTGAAATACTCATAAGTGCTGAATTTCATGAAAATACGTTCAGTAGTTTCCCGTTAAAATATGGGTGAGTTTCCTCGTGAAAGTTTCATAGAATAAAAGGAGAAGGAAATACTTGGTGATACTCATGCAGCTAATTCATCCCAACATTTCTTTCTGAAATCCATACCCAGTCTACGAAAGTATCTTGAGCATGATGGTGATCTAACTCCTGAAATATTAAAGAATTAATCCCAAAATCGAATTGATCCCTATGTCCTCGCTAAGCAAATAATTCGATTAGTTTAGTTAGCCCGTAATCCAATAAAGAAGTGTGCCAGTGAAAAGCTTAAATTTTTAATCGATGAGGCACGAACTCCAAGTCTAAAATGTAGCCTTAGAAGGTCTAAGGGTCTCATCAGATCGGCGAGGAATAAATTAGTTATGTAAAAGTGTCCAGGGTAGCACTCAGAGAGGATTTTTTAATTTCGTAATCGAAAAATCCAGATTGATTCCTAGAATCTTTGATCGTATATTGATGTTGTTATAATAATCTTGTTAAATTACGAAATCAAAACTTACGATTTCGTAATTTCTCGGAAAGTTTTCAGTATAATTGTTCGTGCAACTAAATTACCTAGAATGAACAATTGAATTTAAAAAATATTAACGCCGGACAGAATTAAATTTATGTATTCGATATCATTTTCAAAATTAATAACCAGATATTCTCGATGATGAGTTAATTATTTGGGCTATTCTCCATCCACTATCAATCCTTTCCCACAAAAGTTTTGAAAGACATATTCTATTGTTCTCTCTGAGAATTTGCTTTGAAAAAAAATTCGCATAACGGATGATTGCTTTTATATTATATCTTATATCTGTTTGGGTCGTTTCATTACAGAGTTCAAGTTGATTTAGTTTCTTTTGTTTCGCTCTTTCAATTTTTGTGGTTAAGCCATTATTTTCGAGAGTTTTCGTAATTGTTTAATTGTCTGCTTGAGTAAAGCATATACAGGGTGAGTCTTTGACATATAATTTAGACCTTTGAATATTTCATTTGAGTATACATTACATTCCTATTCTCCGATTTTTTCCCTTTATTTTGGTAATGATTATTGGGTTCAAATCCAACTGGAGAATTATGGAAACAGTTAAATAATGTTCAAATATTCTTATTTTGCTTTCGTTTGAACTTGAAACACTTAATGGCGATAATTGTGAACAAAATCATAACGGAAATAATCGAGTCAAGATCACACATGAGTGACATTAACATCGGATCTTTATCTCAAATTACGATGTTAGGTAAGTACATATCCCTCAACCTTTCAAGCCAATTTTGCTAGAGGCAACCAATTCGAACCAGGGTCGTACCAATTACCACCATTGAGTTCATGCCGTTAGCACTTCGAAATAATTGCCAGAACACCTATTAGCCCAACGCAACAGGTGTAGCTGCTATAATAATTTTTTTGTCTTAATAGCAGTTTTGTGAAAAAGAAACCTACGCATTTTTTCCGCTAGATGTCAGTATTGGTCATGATAAGGTATCAATCCAAAAATATGCGTTTTTACTGGACCTTTGAAGCATGTTATTTGCACTTTTCAAAATCTTCAATTCGCCAAAGCTAAAGGGTCAATCAACAAGATCTTTTTTTTTCAAAACAGAATAAATCAGAAAATGTTGATGACGATGATTCAAATTTTTATTGTGTCAAAAAAGAAAAGTTCGGCAATTATGAATGATAAATGATATTTTGAACACGCTGACAGAAGTAAAGATTTTCACCGAAATTCATAATCACATTTTGACAAAATGTCGGATCTATCACATCACACAATTTGAATTTTAAGGCTGCAGTCACATTGATTGGCTCCATATAGACTCTGTCCATGAGATAGCACCACAAAGAATAATCCAGTGGTGTTGAATCACACGATCTGGCTGGCCATTTCACAGCTGAATTACATGAAATTATGTGATCAGCAAATTTGGTTTGCCATAAATTGATCCCTCAATTTTCAAAATTTCAAATAGGTAAGTCAATTTTTCCAGAAACGCCTAAGAAGCAGTCGATCTGAAATCAACCTATATCTTCAAACATTCAGGAAAATACTTCACAATTCAGCGATAACAGTTCCTAGTCGGCATCCGCCATCATTTCAAGAAGAACCCCACCTCCAACTAAAGAATCTAATTTCAACACGCCCGCTTTTGAGCAGGTAGTATTAGATAAATGGTCCCCCAATTCTGGTCCCCACTTCGGCTCCAACTCGAATTTCGGCAGTCGTCCATTATAAGCCCATTAACATTAGAATATTTTTAGAACAACCAATAGCATATGCCGCGCGGCCATATAATAGATTAGTTTCGCTAACCGAAACCCATTTAGATGGATTGTGAAACTGTCTATATTATTCGTTCAAAACAATGAATACTGAATGACCATCTGCGAAGTCATTGTGCGTTTGTCCCTGATGGAATACCGAATTGTCCACAAATCCGTCAATTTTTATTTAAAAAAAATGTTTATATTTCGAAACCACTGTCCCTTTGACCGCATAGTGAACTCAGCCGAGATATTCCGCCCTCAAAACTACCCGGAAATTTTCTTGTGCTCACAGACGGAATGGGGGCCTCAAAACAAAACGATTGATGCCAGTTTTCCCCAAATACATGAAAATTACACGACATTTAAGCAAATCTATAAGGATTCTGTTCAGGTGAACGATAGCGTCAAAAAATGCTATAAGTTATTTAAATTAATTATACAGGGTGTAACTAAATAAGTGTAAAATATTTGAAAGATAGGATCTTTCATATATAAAGAAACTTATCCAGTTATTTATTTGGTTTATCACATGGTTGTAAGGGTGGGAAACGCAACCCCTAAAGTTTATTTCCAATGTAACTTTTTGTCTTATTATTTGTTTACCATTTAAAAATTTATTTCCGATAGCCTGTTTCATTTTAAACAAAAAATGTCTCATGAGTTTTTTGCCCTAAATAAACCAGTTCGCAACAAAAAATTATTTTGCGAACAACTACAGAGATAGGTTCATCATCATAAATGCGAAAATAAATAAATAACCAAATAAATAACTGGATGAGTGTCTTTTTGCTAGTAGGAAACGTTAGATTAATTTCAATATTGTAACTTTTTTGTTGCTTGTGAAAAAAATTGTTATACAACTTTTATGTTCTCCCTTTGAGGGGCTGTATCTTAACAAGGGATGCTCCAATGAATTTTTTTTATATGAAAGATCCTTTCTTTTTTTCGATGAGGGATCACCTGCTTAAATATTTTACACTTATTAAGTTATACCTTGTATATTGAAATCATCAGAGATATTGCTCTGATTGTTCCTGTGGATGTTCAGGTCGATTCTGATAGGATGTTGTTATAATATTACTAAATCTGCAACTTTGTTATAATTATAAAATATAAAAAGATGACTGACCGAACAAATTTAGCCATAGAAATATTTTTAGAAAATCATCGAACGTTTGAGCTGACAAAACTGTATTGAACTCATAGGAGGGTAGGGTTTCACCATTTCCTATAACAGAGAATTCTGTGACCGTTCTCTGGAAAAGAAGAAAAAATTGACATTTAAAGTTAGTTTGAAGCTGTTTTTTGTGTTTCATAGTAGAACAGGGGATCACTCTGTAAGTAAAATAGTTCAGAACAAAAGCGCAAAATCTTATGACCTCGTGTCAGCGTTTTTTTACATTTTTCATTAAACCAAACAGGAATTCCTACTTGATTAGAATGATTTCATTAAACGCCAAGAAAATTCTGGATGACAAACTGCAGGAATAATAAGGAAGTCTGTTGAAATCATCTTGAATTTACGTAGATGATGATATTAAAAATTCATAAAAATAGAGTATGATTCTCATCCATTTTAATGAGAAGTACCGACGAGAGACTTCAAGATCGGCATCTCAAAGCAAAGATCGTAAAGCAGTCAACTCATTGGAAAGATATAACTTTTCATATGTGTGTCTCACAACTCACAATCTCTCATTGAATCATGATATCATTTTCGTTCAAATTCTACATACATTTTTAATCCAGCCTCACCCATATAATTGTGAGTTGCTTGCGCAATACCTAGAAGTAGTTAGGAGCAAGTTTATTTAGCATCTATTATTTATGCAACAATTTAGGTGACTGCCAAGTGCACCAACTGGCTTCGGATAACCTTTCAATGACAAAATCAAGGTGGTCATTCATTTGCATTTTCCGAATAGATGGAATGAATTGAATATTTACAAATATGTAACTAGATCCTATTCATTTTAACGATCGACAATATGTATTTAAAAAAAAGCTTTTTCAATATATGGTGGTGTCATTTTGATATTCATTCTGTATTTTCTTCAACTCTGTGCACATAAAAAGCAATATTCAAAGATTTTTCTTGAGTTTTATCGCCTTGTCCCAACAGCACAATTTTTCTCAACAATTCCTGAATTGCGATCCGACAAGGTGTTTCCAGACAATTTGATAAGGTGTTTCACGAACTTAGCCTTTATAACAGCAGATTTTGACGAAATTTATCCTGAATTCATCAACCATTTAGGAAAAAAGACCTTCTCTTGGTTATTGTCTTTCTATAACAATATTCTGAATTCAGGAAACTCTCCATCCGAATTCGGAAAGGAAACAGTAATAGGTATTTTGAAACAAGGAAAAATTCCTTGTGAACCTATTGGTTATCGACCAATCAGTTTATTGAGTGTTCCTTTCAAGATATTTGAAGGTTAATCCTTCTTAGAATTGAATCTTCTATAGAAAATGCTTTACAAAGAGGAGGCTTTAGGAACAATAGAAATTGTTCACATCAGGTTCTCAGCCTTACAACTTTCATAGAATCAGGCTTCAATGATTGGTTGAAAACTGGATCTGCTTTCATTGATTCAACTTCGACATATAACACAGTGTGGAAGGGTGAGAAAATGGTAAAATTATCAGAAAATATGTTATCTGGTAGAAGGTGTCGTATTTTTGTAGACAATAAGAGTAGCAATTACAAAACACTGAAAAACTGTCTTCCACAAGGATCAGTTACTTTTTAATTTATATCTCAGTGATTTACCCACTACATCATCTCAGGAATTTGTTTATGCTGATGACACTACTATTCACCATTCAGATTTCCATGCTCTGGAAAACATACTATCATCTGATTTGAAAATTTTAAAGATTTATTTCATTGAGTGGCAATTATGTCCCACTCCCAATATCTTGTTTCCATCTGAATAACCAATTTGAAAGTTAAACCTTCAATATTTTAAGAATTCATCGAAACTGTAGATTGTGTCTTTCATGAGAAATTCTTTGAGAGATGTCTTGAACCTTTTTCCATTCATATGTTTCATGGCATCGGGAAGCTCATTGTACATTTTAGGACCCCTGCTGCTGTGCAGGGTTCATGGTATGGGATGGTAAATTTGTTTCTGCATCGTGTATTGAAGTAGTAGAATGAGCTATTAGTTGGAAAGCTGTCTAAGTACTTATGGACATATGTGGAACATTCCAATATATATAGGGCTGGTGTGGTAAGTATTTTTAGTTCCCTAAACGGCTCTCTACAACTGTTCCTCTGTTTCAAACCCATTATTGCTCTCACCGCTTTCTTCTGGAAAATCAGGATGTCTCTGGCTTGTACTGATGTCTCCCACAAGAGAATTCCAACGAATGGAAATTTGCAAAATAGGAGATCACCGCCGCCTCCTTGCTGGAAACTCTTTTAACAGTTGAGATAGTGTAGATTGCAACAGAACGGGGGTATTTTGTTTCCTTTGAATAATCATGTGAAATTTGGGAATATAGCTAAGTATAACTTTCAATGATTCTCCTATCAGACATAATTTCAAAAATAAGTACAAGGCCCATTGAAATGATCTGCACCTGAAGTTGATAACTAGGAATGATGTTCGTCAGAAATTAGCTGGAGCATATTGGGCTGCTGATGTTTCCACTCTACGCACGGCATCTCTAATCTAAGTTTTTTCTGGAGCTGAGTACTGTTACTCTATTTGATTTAATACTGTACATACACAGAAAGTCGATGCACAATTAAGTAAACCGATGAGAATAAAACGCCTTTGCGAATAGTGAGAACAAAGTAACACTACCATCACAAATCGATTCTAATAAAATTCAGGTCATTTGAAAAATGAAAAAAACATTCCAAAGTTACGAGATATGTAATGAGGGTTTCATTGTAATTCACTTCATTTATGGCTTCTGTTGGTTCACCACACATCGAAATAGGCATTTTGTAGTATCGATTCTCATAATCCCTCTATAATTTCTCAAATAGTAATATTCAGTGACATACAGAGTGGATTTTGATGGGTATTCGAATAACAAATAATATTTTTCCTTATTATTCGAAGAAATTTATTACATCCAATCGATTTTGTATGATATTCAGGATATGGATGGAATATTGTTTTTTGTACATTGAGTTCATGATATTATGAAAATTAGATTTTCGAATAAGTATGTTATTTGAAAATGAAAAGAAAGAATTTCGACTTTAAACTAATACAATATTTGCTTCTAAAATTATGTGAAGCAAATATTCTTAACAGATCAGCTTGCAAAATATCGGATGTGAAATTAAGTGACGAAAATTGTGCAAAGAATTATGTATTATTTACCGTCATTACAAATTTTTGAATAACAACAATTTTTCAAAATTTTCTCGACTCGCCATGCATCGAATTCATAAGTTCGATTCGAGAAATTTCAAAATTCGGAAGCACATGTTTATCAGTCCAAAAATATTCTGAATCATTTCAAACCCCACCGAGTAGTTCCCACATATTACAGTCAATCTTCATCTAAATTATCTTTGATCTCAGAGATGATCGCCTGGAATTCGTCACTAGCGATTATTGCCATCAAGACCAATTACCTCAGAAATGAGCCCTGAAGAACTCCAAGAATCTTGGACGTCAGATGGACGCTGGATTTCAGGCTATCTCGTATTTATTATTTCTGTTAGGAATTGTTTAAAATTGAGAATAATTACTGTTTACACGTAAATACGCTTATTTCTTCGTTTACAGGGTGTTTATAGACTGAAGGAAGCTAATGGAGATCTAGTCGTTTATTCCGGAACATTGTGAAAGTTGTTGAATATTCCTTCTGAGAATTTTGATTGAATTTTTGCAGTTACAATTGAAAGAAAACACTGGTCAACAGTGGTTTTGGTGCCAAAGATTTTGGAGGTAATTTCATATGAATTTGATGCCCTGAATTCAAATATGCTATTAGTTTTTGCCTGTCAGGTCGAATTTTTGAGATATCAACATTTTTTGAATTATACATTACACTATTTTAAAAGAAAAACCATGGTTTAGAGAAACAAATTAATGAAGGAATTTTCATTATATTACATAGATATTACAGATATTATTCATTATATACTATAGAAAACAGAAAAACTCATCATTTAAACCAATTACTCACTAAACATTTCGGAAACTTCTTTTGCGTTACATTCTTGAATGTATTTTAGAACAATCCCGTTTTAAAGACCAGCAGTAATCTGCTTCATGTGAGTATCCCATCTTCCTTGATAGCGATCCTCCATACATTTGATATCTTGGTGAAATCTTTCACCTTGCTCCTCACTAATGTCGCCTAAATTATCAGGAAAACGGTCTAAGTGGCTGTGTAAATAGTGCACCTTAATGCTCATGTTACACCCAAGTGATCTGAAATTATTCAGCATCTCATTGACTAATTCAACATAGTTTTCAGCTTTGTGTTTACCGAGAATTTGGACAACTGAAACAAATGAATTCCAGGCATTTTGTTCAATCTCAATCATTGAATTTATGAAGTCAGGGTCTTTAATCATCTGTCTTATTTGTGGGCCATCAAATATTCCTGCTTTAATATTTTGCTTACTCAGCTGAGGCATTTTTTTCCCTATATATGCAAAGCATGATCCATTCTTATCAAGAGCCTTTACAAACTGTTTCATTAAACCCAGCTTGATATGCAGGGGTGGAAACATGATTTTCTCTCGCGGAACTAAAGGATCATTGATGATATTCTTTCCCCAACATACATGTTTTCTCTTCTAGGCCACTCTTTTCTAACTCAGTGTTGCGTTTTGTGTCTGCTATCCCAGAGGCACAAGAAACAAGGATACTTGGTGTGTCCAAGGAAAATGTTTACCATTTTTAAGTCTACACAAATCACCCATTGGTGTTCATGATACTTTATTTTTTCCAAAACCAAAGCTATGTTGTTATATTGCTCTTTCATTTTCGTTGAGTGAGCAATTGGTAATGAGCCATATTTGTTCCCATTATGTAGAAAATACATTTCAAACTTCGCTTTGAGCTGTCAATAAATAGGCGCCAATCATCCGGAAAATATTCAGGAAGACCCATTTTTACCAGGAGTTCTCTTATAGCATGGCAAAATAAAAATTTGTTCTTCAGAAAAAAAAAGGTAGCAGATCTTTCTCCTTGTACGATAAAATGTAATTTTCGTTTCTGGTTCAAGTAAATTTTATTCCTTCAACCTGGAAGCTAGTAATTCAGAAGCTTCTTTCGACAGGTTGAGATCTCTAGTGAGGTCATTTAACTCATTTTGGTTGAAACATTGGGGAATTGATGACATAATTTCAAAATCACTGTCACCTTCAGTAGTGTCAGAATTCTGATCAGAGAGACATGTGTTCTCACAGAGTTCTGGTAACTGCTGAAAAGTTGGAATTGGCACTTCTTCTGAGTGAGGGATAGGGCGTCTTGCAGAGACTAAATCTGCATAAGTCCACTTGTTACGGTTATTTCGATTGATTCCAGTAATATTTACTAGACAGAAATAACAGTCATCGAAGTGATTTTTTTGTTCTGTCAAAACAATTGGTACTCCGAATTTCAGATTTTTCCTTTTCCTGGTAGTCCACTGTCGTAAATGCTCTGTACAAGTTTCACAGACAATATGTGGTGCCCAGGTTTCATCCTGATAACCAAGCTTAACACCAAAATATCCAAGATAAGCCCTGTTTACAAAGTCACTAATAGTTTTTCTGTTTTCCAAGAACCTGTTTTCTCCGCATATGTAGCAAAAAATATCAGGATGATGTACACAGCTTCTTCTACTCGAACTCATTTCTATTCAACAACACAAATACAACAATTCACATTAACAATCTACTTTTTAGATTTACTTTTCAACAACTCGTTACTAAAGAGAAATTTTATACGACGCTAAGTTCTATCTATCTCAACTGCGGGAATTCACAAACTAACCTCAACTCTCAACTGCAGTTGAAGTTCAGTTCAGACTGGACAGCTCCATATATCGGATTTCTATGGAACTAACTGGATGACACTAAATAGGATTAAATCCCACTTGTTAACAGTTTGTCAACCAATCAGTTATATATCTCATATTGTTAATCTTCTATTTGTAATAAATGAATTAAAATAATAATTATAATAAATATGTAAGATTCCAGCTCGTATTAAGGAAACTAACGATTGTATCTGTAAATGATATTTATTTAAAATACATAAACTACTAAAATATTACATGAATCACATTAAATAAATCTTAATATTACATACCTGTAATTGATAAAATCGATAATATACCCTTACGAACGGGATTTCACATCGATGGTTGAACTGCTATTGAAAGAATGATTTCAGAAGTCAACATGGCGCTCTCTAAGTGCGGTCACAGAGCTTCAGTGCTGTCGCAGTGTAGAATAAGTTCTTATTCTTCTGTGACTACAGTGTCGCACTTTACAAATATTATTATTTTCAATTCAATTTTTTACAAATGAAGACTGACAATAAGGAAAATATACAAGAATCTATCTCTTGTATAAATTTTACAACACTCATACTTGAAAGTATTAAATAGAAAAAAGCATTGATAGATAAGTGAATTTATCTAAAAATCTAGAGCTGATACAGAAAAACTGCTATCATATTTAGATTCAGCAATAAAAATATAGTTAAAAACAGCTCAAAAATCTACAGTCCTAATATTTCTCGACTGCAATTTCATGAGAATCAGTCCAAAGTTCTGAGCCTTCGAAAAGGTCAAATGTATATAAATGATTTATGACATGGAACAAATTATTTATGACTCCAATACTACTGCATAGATTTAAATATAATCTATTCGGTTCGGAAATACCTTCTTAAATATTCCTGCGAAATGTTGTTTGGACCTCCTTCATTTTTCATATCATTTTCATTTTGTTGAACTAATACGTGATGCGATTCCTCCTAGTTAGAATAACTTAGGAATTAGTAGGATAATAGATCGAAAGGAACGTACATACATTTTGAAATATTTTTTTTTTTTAGTTTAGTCTCTTGGGTTCATGAATCAGCTTTTTTCATTCCTTCCGACAATTGCAAGAGTCAGTTGAGATAATGTCTTTTTGTAAAATACGCGCTTCTTTCAGAGTTCTAATAATTTCTGCTTGAGAACTTGAGGCACCCTGTAGCTTCTATAAATGTTGTTTCTTCACTAGAATCTGAAATATATACGACCACATATCTCCATAATTGAATCGAATGCTGCAAGATGAAACAAGGTATCCAATGATGCTAACAGATTGGTATCAATGTCGTAAAATATCTTGATCTCGAAATCAAACGTTCATTTATTTCTGGTTGTTAGAAGTTTGACGCAATCCCTTTCATTTTATGTGTTTACCTTCTGTACGAGGGCATTTCGGCTAATTAGATAGATTGCTGAATTCACCGGTCTATATACGAATGGACTGTTTGTGGTTCTGTTCCAAATTGATTAGAAACCGTTTGTGAGACACTCCCATTGATTAGCTAGCCGAAGGAAAAAATATTAAAGGAAGAATTCAGTAAGAGTTTGGGTGAAACCGGTCTTATTTTTTCTCAATTTCTCTTTGTGTTTCGAAAAAGAAAATTTCGAAATTTAACTGTAGTCCGTTCAAGATAGCGGTATGAAGTGAGCGTCAAATCTCGATAGGGGACATTTGTTGTGAACGAGCCTTTATTTTCATTTTCTTTTTTTGCTATGACATTTGTGAAACATATTTAGTCATTAAACAGACAACTGTGAGAAATGAAGAACGTGAAAGACATCGAAAAAAGTTTGAAGACGCCGAATGGCAAACTATATTGGATGGAGATGACATTTTGAATCAAAATCAGATGGCAAAAATGTTAAATGTTGCTCAACAAACAATTTTCGACCGTTTAAAAGCTATAGGAAAGATCCAAAAGTGTGGGAAATGGGAGCCACATGAATTGAATGAAAGACAGATGGAAAACCGAAAAAGCACTTGTGAAATTTTGCTCATCGACTGCAAAACCAGATCGATTCGGCAAGAAGACAATGCTAATGTGTTGATACTGATCGCTGACAACAGAATGGACCAGAAGACACGGCAAGGTAATTTTGCTACATGACTATGCACCTGCACACAAAGCAAAACCGGTTCAGGATACAATCAAAACACTTAGAGGGAGCTGCTTCTAGTACGGTGTAATTAGACCTAAACCTCAACATCCAAAGTAAAAGTTTTCCTCCAACACCAAATTGCTCTACATAGTCCCCTTATTCTATGGTAAAAAGTTACCCCATTTTGAGCGTCGGGTTTGGGAGGGAGGGTGGTGTTAATTTGAAAAATCACTAGTTTTTTTAGTTTTTCGTAAATATTTCAAAAACTAAACGGTTTATCCTAAACATTGTTATATACAAAAATGTTCTACGTTAAATTTTAAATAAGAATGGTCCTTTTCATAATCACTCTAAATTGTACGGTTCAAGAGTTACAGACGGTGTAAATGTTAACTTTTTCGTAATTTTGATGATTTTTTAAAAAACTACGATTCGTAAAAGAATGTTGCTATTTCAGTGGCCGGTGGTATGTTAGTGATAAGCCCTTGAAGGAACGACAACCTCACCACCTTATCAAGGGGCACTCTTGTCTCTGTCATTTGGTTATTGACTTAACGGTCATTGATAATTTTCACATATTATTACAGATTGTCAATATTATCATCTTTGGTAAATAAATAAAATAAATATTAAATCGCAGGTACCCAACAAGAGCGCTAAAGCCACCTGACCCCATGTTAATGCTTTCTTAATTTATTCAAAGTGATTAATAAGTCATCTCATAATATTTATCATTTGCCTATAATACGTTGCCCTCGTTACTTAAAATTTTGTCGATAAGTAACAGCTGGTTTGATCCCTCTTACCATCGCGGCATCTGGTGATTTGCTAATCACGATTCTAATCTATAACCTTCCAGTCAACTCAATAAAGAATCACCGAAGAAAAGCACGCCTCACCCAGCTACGATCCACGGTACATAATGGTTACACCTACTCAATATCCAACATCAAATAAGTAACGCCGATCGATAAGAAGAAGAAAAATGCGATCAATATTCAAATTCTGAATGATAAAAAATGGCTGACGAATAAGCCGGACTCTAGAATTAGAAGTGTAACAACTATGTGGTTTCTGATGCAGCAATCTATCGCAAATTGTAGCCTGCCACCAGGAAACAGTGTTTGGGAGACCAGTTTAGGATAACCTTGAGGCTCTAATTTATTTATGAGCGAACTAGCCCATTATTATGCATTCTGACAAGCAGTGGCCTTTCTGTAGATATACTCTAGTGTGTTAGCTAGAAGTTGCGTAACTCCTATACTCCATTCGCTGCTCATTTTATACTATTTATTATTTCTATTCAACTCGGTTCGCCTTGAGGTAGGTAGGTACAAGGCATAGGAATTACTTTATTGTTCCGCATTAGTTGATTTTGCATAAATTGATATCGCCGGATCGGTGTTCATCTCATGAAAGATTGGCCTGTTTGGCTGCAGGAGGATTTTGAGCACTTGATCGAAATATACAAGTCGACAGACTGGAATGTGAGATAGATAATTTTTTTCACGAACGTATTATTTTTAATACGTCATATGAAGCAGAATGCACTAGTTCGTGAATCAAACAGAATAAGCAAAAGGAAAATATGGGTTCGAATCAAAGTAAATGCATATAATGACTAGGTGAGATTGATTTTGTGATTAATTTCTGCCTTTCGTAACTCATGTCTAATGGGATTGCTGAATTCAATGAATTGAATGAATATTACTTTAAGACCCATTGCAGCAATAAAATAAAATTTTCTGTTCAAACCGTCTGGATTATCTTCTTTACATAAGTTGACCATCTTTTTGTGTGTCCAAAGACAGCGCCTTGGCACTAACATTTCTTTTCTCAGGGTCCACTTGCAAAATACGCCTCTTGGCATTTCGTGCATCCCGCGCCGTTTTAAAAGCCACGTCTGTGAATGGATCTAACCTAACGCCCCATTCAGAATAGAATTTTTCCTGCAGCTGTTTGGCAGTATTATTCCACAAGGTTTTTACGACACTTTCCTTGTAGTCTGATCCATCTCTTTTCTTCATATTGAAACCCCATTCTAGCATAATATTATTGAGCTCTGACAAAGTTGTTAGTATTCCCGGGCAGCACAGAATTCTTCAAATTGTTTCCAAATGTAGGATCTTGACTTCACTGTATTAAGCAGCACACTTTTCTGCACACTTTCCTCAATTGAAGTAATATTACAATTCCCAAAACGTTTCATTTTTATCTACTTTATGGTAAAATACGAAAATAAACTGACAGAATTGCCAAATGTGCTGTTGAAGTTATCGCTAACAACTGCTTGCTACTTCCACCAACGGCCAAAGCTATCCGGACGTATTAATATTCCTATGCAAATTAGGCATTTGATAAAAACAAATAACTAAAAGTGAAAACACTGTGAGGTTTAGTGTTTTCAGATAAAGTTTGTTTCTATTGGTCTGTTTTCAAAAATTGAGCAATTTCATTGGACGATGTAGTACAGTGTTGAATGATGTAACCTGAACATTCAGATTTTAAACCCGAATAAAGCTACTGAGTTCGAAAGTTCGAAAAGTACGTGTTTATTCTTACTGTGGTAAGTCCCGTCTTAATCACCTTTGCGTCAACACACACCGTCTTGATCTTGATCACAGATTATCTCTGCTTTTCCTCTATACTTTGATGATTCTTTCCTATCTCATTTTCTGAGAAATTGAATCGTTCTGCTTGGCTTCCATGTTTTCGACACTTCATCCGCTTTCAATATTTTCCTCCACAGTGTTGTCATTTTTTGCAAAGCTACAAAAATCGTTGCGTTTCAGGGTAAGTGGATGTGAATATCAAGCAACTATCCCAGTATCTGAAATAGGAGAGAGATCAGGCTAATCCTCATTTACTGCAATAACATTTCCCCATTCCGTCAAAACCCAGGCCATACAACGACCTCCAAACAGTTCTCCACGATTTAATTCCTATGAAAATTAGCCATATCGCAAATAAATCCGAAGTGCAGCTGTATTTGGATCAAGGTTGGCTTTGACCGTGTTTACTACAAACCAATTCGACTTGGAGTTAGGAGAGTTCTCTGATCTTCTCTGTCCGCATCGGAATTTATTGAACATGACCTATTTAATGCGAATTCGTAACATTTCATATTTTCTAATTCCTCGCAAAATAGCTGGTTGTACCGTTATTTGAGCGTGTTGGCTAGAACTCGATAAGCTCGGTCATTATCGAAAATTGTTGGAGAGGTTGATTGTTAATTACAGTGGACTGTGTTCGAATCACGCTGCTTTGGGATATGTGCGTGGAGTATTGCCGAGAAGAAAGCTGATCATTGGAAAAGAAGATAGTTACCTGTAATACTTACATTTTGATTTTAACTCTTATTATTATTATCATTAACTGACCAGTAGTTGGCACAGCTACCGTTGAAACTCAACTAGGCAGTGAGAAAATGATCATATTGACAGAAATCGTCTATACAGAGCGATTCTTTGACATCTACATTGATTTCGACTGGAAATTCTTTATAATGAAAAATTTTTTTAAGCAATAACCACAATCTCCTTTTGTTTCTACTACCAATGTTTGAAACACATCTTCAGTCGTTTATAAGACGAAAAATTAGCTTTTTAAATAGCTGACAATATTTAAAAATTTTTCAATGTTCATCAAGAGTCAAATTGACAGAACTCAGAAAACTAGATCAACTTTGTATTTATCTGTGGTTTGAAGACTTATCCTACTTACTTCGAACTGTTGCCCTCCAAACCTCCGGCAACTGAATTGATGGTGCACTTATGGGATTAAAAGCGATATTCACAAATGCTGCTTCCTTGATTTTTTTCGAGAGATTTCTCTCGGATATGATAGATGTATCATTCTATTTCATCAGATGATTCTCATTTTCAGCAAGCTGGACCAACTCAGCTCTATCGGTGTCTTACACTTGAGTAACCTTTTGATGTTCTTTTATTCTTACATCCGAGGGACATTTTGTTTTTTCCGAGATAAGACCTTTTAATCCAAGTCTGTCAGATTCCAAAGTTCGAAGCCATTCAGGGTTTCATAATAAGCATAGTCACCACTGGATTCATTCGAGATTACACAAAGAATTTTATGAAATCGTAGAGACAAGTGTTATACCCTATTTTGTTAAAGCCTTCATAATGTGTAATATTTATAATAAACATGTAGAAGAACACTAACATGAGGTCTGGAATTTTTGACAGCTTGTTATGAAGTATTTTTCCGCATTTTGGAAGGGTGTAGTAGTGATAGAACCTCCACCCGGAATGCTACTGTGAATGGTGGCCGTTGAAGCCCGTAGTCTCGACGAAATGTGGTGCCATCTGCCGTACAGCCCGTGAAACCATGGCTTTACTACGAGAGTATTTCGGAGGAGCAGATCTTTTCACGCTTCGGAACAGTGGATTGGCCGACTAGATCATGTGACATCACACCTCTTGAATTTTTCCTTTGGGGCAATGTGAAGTCCAAAGTCTACATGGACCAGCCGGCTACTGTTGAGGTATTGAAGGCCAATATTACTCGAGTCATTGGAGAAATATCACCCGAAATACTCACAAGTGTCATCGAAAATCGAATGGTCTTGTTAACCGTCAGCATTTGACAGAAATTATCTTTGAAGAATAACTGTAAAAAATATAAAATAAAATATAAAATAAAAAGATATAAATTCAAAAGTAAAGGAGCTAAAACTGATCCTTGAGGAAGACCGTTTCTGAATGTTTTGAAATTGCTACTCTTATTGTCAATAAAACACGAAACCTTCTATCAGATAACATATTTTCTAATAATCGTACCATTTTCCCACACTTCAGATGGGTATAGAGTTTGAAAATGAATCCATCTTTCCACACAGTGTCATATGCCGACGATAAATCGATGAAAGCAGCTCCTGTTTTCAACCTATCATTGAAGCCTGATTCTATGAAAGTTGTAAGGCTGAGAACCTGATCTCAACAATTTCTATTTTTCCTAAAGCCACCCTGGAAATTTTGTAGAGCATTTTCTATAGAAGATTGAATTCCAAAAAGAATTAGCCTTTCTAATATTTTGAAATGAACACTCAATAAACTCGATAACTACTAGGATCATAAGGATTTTTTCCTCGTTTCAAAATACCTATTACTTTAGCCTTACAAAATTCGGAAGGAAAGTTTACCGAATATTGAATAATTACAACTGATGAAATAACATAACAGAAAGTACGTGAAGTACGAGAATCGGTGATAAACAAGTTTAAAACCTACGCAAGAATTTATTTGAATTAAAAAGAAAACGGAAGAAATATTTACTTTTGATTGACTACTGAGAAAACAAATAGTACACCCGGATTATCACAGAATAGTTGAAATAATGAGATTTCAATTGAGGTTATCTGTAAAACAAATTAATTGTCCGATAAAATTAGGGGTTAAATCTAAGTACACCGAAATCGGCACAAACTAGTTTTTTTTGCAACAGTTAATATAAAAAAACTACCATGATCAAAAAAGATTTAGATGATCACAGGGCCAAAATAAAAGATGGTCAATTGATGAGACTATAGCTGGATGTTGTCAATTCAAATGACATAAATTTATCGAACTGGGTGTAAGTCAATGATTCCGAATCTTCGGAAAGAATAACATCATAGTGAATGGAAGTAGCTCAAATAACTTTCAAAATACAAATGTACTACACATCCATTTCCGTCATCGTGCATGTGACAGATATCAAAATTTTTGTAATCGAAAACCGATTCAGGACGCTAGCTCAAATAAAACTCAGATTTTAACCATATCATCTATATTAACAGACTTCCATACCATCAAACGAAATCTATCGAATAGCCTTCAGCTCAATGAAGATTCAAGCAGATCCATCATAATCGAAATTATACTGACGATAGTTTAATCATAAGCGTGATTACCAAGTACAATAATAAACCGTTTCATTTCCAGTCAAATGAATGTCATTCGTGAATTTATTCAATTAACAGGTGAATTTCAATTAATTATCCAATAACATTATCTGTGTTATGACGTTTTCCATGTATCTCTGTAACTTTTAAATGTTCTGATCTCGTGTCATTGCAGTTCATTCAGCAGTGCCGTACTCGTGTTAGGATATTTCTATAATATTGTCCCCACGAAATCAAGAATTTTTTGATGGTGCAAATTTCTTGGTCATTCATTTCGTTCAATAATGAAATGAAAGCAGGCATGTTTATGATTTTTGATAACTCATCATCTTATCGGCATGTTCATTTCATGCTCTGCTCCGTCCTCTCATCAACCATACCAAGGTATCGACCCCTTAATTTTCTTAGGTATTACTTGTGCCATAACAGGATAAGGCATGGTTTTACATATCAGTTATTCTTATATGCCATTTGTTTAAGGCCATTGCGGGTTTCGTCTCCGCTGCGTACTTCATCCCGGGACTTGCACATGTCTTATACCTATTTTCTGATCATTCAATCCTCAAATTTTGTCCCGATATTGGGAGGCTCTATTGACTTGTTGTGTCACGTCTTATAATTCTGACTCTGAGGTAGTCGAAGCACAATTATTGTGATGTTATCTATTGTCAGGCTGCTTCTTGAAGATTCCCTTGATTTTGGCAATCACTTCCTTTACAAGATAGAGATTTATGTTTAGCCTTTCTGCTATCTATGTTTTTAAATGTTGTAACATGACAAAGTGCCACTTTAAATAGTGAGCATGAGACTCTACTCTTAATTCTCTCAGGGTGGGCTCAATTATCCCAGCAACAAAAGTCCTCTCGGTTTTTGACAAATATATTAAAGTGTATAAGTACAATTCACAAATAACAATTTTAAGGAATGTCCAATCTCCCAAGTAAAACAGAACACTAGGGACTTATCTTAAATCTATCTGAGTCGATAGCTTCCTCCCAGCTCCCAGACACAAAATAAAGTCCCAGAGGGTATGGCCTGCTAGTTGACCAGAAACGGACTGTATAGTTTCCACACAGATGTTCCAGACAGCGACTCGATGACTCCAATTTTCATCCCAGTTGAAGAATGTGCTCCATGGCAAGGTTGTTGTGCCACAAGCTCCAATTATGTACTGCTCGAACCAGGGACTGGATATGATTTAATCTCTCATCGTGGAATGCATCTCAATCTTGAACTAGCATATGTCTTTGGCCTCGTAATAGGAAGGAACTATATCAGGATGAACGAAAGAACATTAGAAAGTGCAAGTGCATGTATAACATGGCTCCTACTCGATTTCTTTTAGACAAATATTGAATAAATCATAGTAAAATTACATTATCTTAACAAATTAAACAGAGAAGAAGTCATGTTGTGGGAATCATTGGAAGCAGCCAATGCAAAAACGTGCTATCATGTTAAAGTGCCAAAAAGAACTAAAATTTCGGTTCCTGGGAGGAAATAAACACTTACCGAGAATAGCTATTTAATTCTCGCAAATCTCTGACCTAAAATAGTCACTTTTAGATATTGATTTCAATAATCACACAGAGATGACCGGCATCTGATCTCGACAGAGAGAAAAAAATACGCTGACCGTTCGAGGTTAGCTTCCGCGGAACACAGAAAACTGTCATACAACACATCTATATTCTGTTGCAGGAGAGCTACTTCAAATTTCAACCATGATTCGGGTGCGCTTACTGAATAACGTCAGTGGCGTGCAAATCGTTGCAATGTGTATGAACGATGTTGCAGATAGTTGTCAGATTGAACGAGCAAGATGGCGACATCCGCGTAATACATGTTGTGTATTCGGTGCCATCCCAGTCTACGTCGAGCACCGCACTCCTTGACAACTTCTATGATCTTCTTTATACGTCATTGAACAAAAATGGACTTATGATATCTCCCTGTCAATTTCCTGAGCTAATCTTCATTTTTGTAGTTAGCTTCTCATGGTCTTTTAATTCAGTGGTTAATCAAAGAATCATCTGGGAACTATGGAATGGTTGTACTCGATTTCTCATTTTCAATCCATAACAAAATCGGTTGAGATACTCGAAAATAACTGAAATCAGGAAACTGCAGATCAAAAGTGAAAGATTGTAGAATAATTTGGAATGGACTTCAGTCCACGGACTGCCAGTTTTCGTTCTACAGATCGAGTCTGACGATTTAACCGCATCTTGTGTTTAGTTCATATTGTTCAATAAAAAAAAACTGTATTTCGATTTTGTGTCAATTTCGATTTGTATAATCATAATTCTTAATTTAAAAGTTGGCAAGTAATGATAGGTAATTTTAAAAATGTATTTTGCGAACATAGGGGAACATTTTTATCTTGAATATTGCAAATGTTTGCCTCATTATTTTCTCCAAATGCATTTTAAATTTTCAGTTATCATTCATTCGAATTTCCCGCCATTTCATGTCCAGCACCAATTTCAGGGCTTCTTGAAATATTTTTTTCGGAAAAAGATAGAAAATGAACACGGACATATATTTAGTTCGAAGTTGGCCGTGTCGGTTGCCCCTGCCTGGGACTGCAAGCTACCGATGCGTATGTAGATACCAATAATTACTTCTTAAAATCTGGATTTCTCTATTGAATATTGAATTTATATAATTGTGACTTCATGCATCATTATTTTATAGTTCAATGTAAACGTTTACAAGGCCTGTACCTTAAAGATTAATTGGAGAGAATAGAGGCGATCATATCGTATTAGTGATACGGAACGTAGAACCATTCATTCTGTTTATGACGTTGGGAGCGTGAACAAAGGATATCAATCATTTACTGTCTACCACAAACATCAAATACGACAACTAATGGTTCCACCCAAATTATGATACACCTCTTTAATATCGCCGGACACAGGTCCTGATTTAATGTACGCCCATTACGATGCCGATAATATCCAAATATCGTGGATCAATCAAGCTAATATTAGCATAGACAACGGCGTTTGAACAATCCAATAAAATTGATGTCCAGAAGTCGAACGTTACATTACAATTTCGTGTATTTTGAGAGGATGCATTACCAGTCAATTGTTTTTGATATTCGTTTGTACATATAAAGCCGCCCACCTATCGAATACAGGAATTAGGGTTTTTCCACTGAATTCGATTTTGAGTTCCACAAATTGAACGGGACACGATACTGTAATTTATCCACTTTTCATCAATTCGACACAAATACAAATTGCTGGTTTGGAACCATCCATTTCTCGTGTCATGACGAAATAATTCTCTGCTTGAGATATGCACAGAATTTATCATTTCGATTCCGAATAATAATTTAGATTTCACATTTGTTTTTATGATATAGGACTCAACACATTACGGAACAATTTGTCTTTCCAGATTTGTCTTTGCATATGTGATTTTCAAACTCAATAATGAATTAGTTATTCAATATAATCAAGAGATGGAGATAAATATGTTGGCGGATTACAGGTTTTGGGCTTTGGTCGACAAACAAACGGTCTCCCAACTGATCAGCTCAAGCCCAATTCACATCTCAATATATATTATTATTATTATTATTACACTACAATAAGAGTGGAGGTTAAACCTATGCACTCAATACAGAACTAATATATACAATGCATGCCAGAAAGTATACAAATTCAAGCACTACTCCATCGGTAGAACCTGTTCTTGAACCAGTTGACAGTATCAGCATTCACCACTTCATCCGGGAGACGATTCCAAAGGTAGAATATTCTGTTCGGTAGGAAGTTCATCCGGTAGGTGTTCTTAAACGATTCCTTGGCAAGTTTGAAACTGTCCGCGAAGATGGTTTGAATTTAAAGGAAATAATTTTTTAAGATCTACACCAAAGAATCCGCGCGTAGCCCTAAAAACCACTATCATGTCACCCCTGGCACGCCGGTCCTCAAAACTGGTTAGCCCAAACAACCCCATCCTTGCCTCGTAGCTTGGTCGAGATAACCAGGAAAACGGAATTCTTGTGCACCATCTCTGGATAGACTCAAGAAGCTGTAAGTCAGATTTTAGAGCCACCCACCAAACTGGCCCGGCGTACTCCAGAATAGGCTTCACGTAGGTTGTGTACAGCAATTTGGCTGTCTGTATATTACAACCCCTGAAGGACCGCTGAATGAGGTAGGCGGCCTTCTTAGCTCTACTGCAAGTTTCGGTTATATGCTCCGAACATCAGAATTGACGGTCACCTCAAGATCACGATGGCTCCGGACCACAGAGGCTCTCCAGCCAGCGTATAAGGAAGTTTGGGGTTATTTCTGCCGAGGTGCAGTACGCAGCACTTGCTGATGTTGAGAGGCAGCAACCATTTTTCAACCCAGAGAATAATTCTATCCAGGTCAGACTGCAGCTGGCCTGCGGTAAGGGACGGAAAGCTGTATAATTTGGCATCGTCGGCGAACAGGAGATATTTGGAGATCAACGACTGTGGAAGATCCGCTGTGTACAGCAGGAAGAGGATCACTTGTAACCTTGCTATCGCTTGTAGAGAAAACACCACCAACACGAACTCTAAAAGTTCTATCACTGAGGAAAGACTTTATCTATGAGAGCAATCCTCCTCGAATTCCGATATGCTCCACCTTATGAATCAGCCGACTGTGGGGAACACTTTGGCGAAATCCAAATAAACAACATCAACCGGAATACCGTCGTCCAAGCACCTGGACCAGTCATTCACTGCCACAAGAAGGTTAGTCATGGTTGATCGATCCGGAAGAAAACTGCTGAGCATCAGGTATCAATTTATTTGACTTGGCAAAATGAAGAATGTGGTCGGTTATTATTTTTTCGAATACTTTGCAGACAGTAGACACAAGACTTATGGGTCGGTAATTAGTAAGAGAGGTATTACCCTATTCTTATAAATAGGCGTCACCGAAGACGAACGCCACTTGAAGGAAGTAATGAAGTAAGTATAGATCTTTGAAAAAGATGGAAAAGTGGTTTAGCAAGAGTACCAGAACACTTCGAAAGGAGAAGACAAGTAATTCCATCACTACCGGGAGCAGCAACGACCCTCAGGCTGGAAAGATACCTCTCCACAATGTCTGACGACAAAGGTATATGATCAAGGGAGCCAGAACATTGAGGAGTAAGTAAAGGTGGTATGGCTGACATAGGTTCATCAGTGAAATGGGAGGAAAATATTTCAGCGAGAACATCAGCCGACTCAGAATAGGTGCTGCCCCCAGATGAATTCCTCACCAGGGGTACAGAGACCTTGCCATCAAAAGGTTCAAACGGGCAAAGCTGTGAGAGGAGTTCCACCCCCTAAACATGGAAAAGGGGAGTGTTCTGCAAGTTATCTCATTTGAAAACTGATCAGCAATGAGATAGGAATGAAACTCGTTTGTGTACTTGATGAACCAAAAAATGTATATCACCGATGATGCTTACCTATACTTTTGATGATTGTTTATTCTTCGATGCTCTTGAACTTGGAAAACATAAATTCATAAATGTGATAAAATTAATGGAAACGTCGCATTAGAACGAAACATTTTATTGGTTTCTTGACTTTAAAACTAAAATGATTTTCAATTCTTTCGAATAAAATATTGAGAAAATTACGAAACAACAAAATTGGGTATTTAACCTGGTCGAGGACGAATTAAGAAAAAAAATTTTCGCGTATCAAGAATCTCTCTTCGAATTTTTCAAAGGATTCACAACATGCCAAAACTTTCTGTCATTGGCGATTAAATGTACAAGAGTGAAAAACACACAGACATCACATACTTTTTGATCTACTTCAGTTAAAATTGCTGAACTTCTCAACTAAACATCGTTAATGAAAAGAGTTTACTCCCGTCCGATTCTAAAAGCCCATTCAGCAATGAATGAAACGTTCGGTCAAAATATAACGTGAAACAAATTATGAGAATTCTAATTCAGCAGCCACTTATAATCAATCTCACGAAAAACATTCCATTAACCGCTTTTATCATGAAAAGAAACGTGGAAAACATAACACAAATAACAGACGCTGCTCCATAACAATATATCATTATGGGCCTGGAAATCATATTTAAATATAATATAAAATCTCATGAAGATCACATTGTGCAATTATAACTTGGGAAGCGTGGGATGCCTCAAGATCCAGTTGTTGTCCTGCTTTAAAATTCAAATGTCTGCATTCGTGCAAGAACAATTAATAATGGACGAAGAGACGGGAAAAAATTTTTGCTTTGATCGATAAATCGCAATCAACAACATGGTACCACAATTGGATTATTAATCAGTTTTACTTCGAACTATTGAATATCATGACAGGGCATAGTGCAATGTGGGTAACTGAGGAACATTGCAAAATTCAGATTTATTGGTTTTCGGTCATGCTTTTAGTATTCACTAGTTCGTTAACGAAATACCTTGCTGTTTAATCGCAAATCTAATCTTTTCTCTTACAACAGGCAGGTTCCATTATCGAATTTTTCAGGCTTCTACATCTTTTGTTTTACAGTCACCTATGTTATGGAATAATCAGACGTTATGTAATTGGTATCAGATGTAGTGTAGGTATGTATGAAAAGGACCTTAAACTTTAGACACGATTGCGTTGTGGGAGCATTGCCTTCAAATGTTTGCGTTGTTTTGTATAATATGTAAAATTTATTGTGCATTTGAGTTTGTTGATCATATATTTTTTCGAAATTTTACGAAGCGAAGCGAGCACCGTAAAGTTCTTAAGACGGCCTTTCGTTAGGTGCATTTCACTACCTTTACGGTCACGCTTACATTTTCAAATATGTTTATCCGTAACACCCATTTCCCGGTTTTTCGCGAAAGATGGTCTGGTAAAATTGAAAAAGGTTTTTTCCACTGACACGATCAGGAAAAACCGTTTTCACACGTGTCTTCCCCGAGAATCGGACCTTTGGATAGGGCTATTCATCTCTTCCAATCGCAAGTAAAAATATTTTAAATTAATTGCTGAAAATAGCTTACTTCGGCTCAAACACAAATTTTCAGATCATCTGTCACGTCCGACATTCACAACTTTGTCAGATCATTCCAATTACAATATTAACCCATATCTCGTATAATATTTTGAAATTTCTTCAATTCATAGGATTCGTAAGAGCCCTGGTGAGGTATTCTCTTATAGTTTAACAGTCTACGATATGTATTTATGAAATTCAAAAAATTACCCAGCATAGAACCAGTTTTGCAATCCCTAGCCAATTCATTTCACCCCTGTCGATTCCTACTCTGAAACGACAATTGTCGTTGACATTCTAATCTTATGTAGATCCTTATGTCATATTCTAGACGTAAATCGGACCCACTTAATTTATGCGTGAACGAATGGAACGAAATTCAAGTAATCGGCGAGGCACTCTGTTCATGGTTACACCTTAAGACCTTTATCGAATAATTTTTTTCCCTTTTTAAAATTCACCAAGCGCGAATCGTTGGTGTTGAAACGATATTCTTTTTTTTTTTTTGGTGGAAAAAGCACTCACTGCGATCAATTATATACAGGGTGTCTCATATGCGTTGCCTATTTCTAACAGCTACCTTCGATCCAGTTATTTCGGCTGTTTCTGCTTACGGCTTCTTAATTCGATAAAATATTTTCGATTCATATGCAGGATGTCACATATGAGTTGCGCATTCCTAGCGCTGACTTTCACCAAGTTTTTCTCAAGTTTTCGTGTTTTTCCGCGCGCTTTAATTTTAAAATGTCATTCAGGGTGTGCAATTTTGAATTTGCGATCGACTGATATTGGATTGTAATTTTGCGTTCTTTCGTGATTTTTACGCGGTTCGGTTTTTGTGTGATTTTTCGCGTTCTTTCGTGTTTCATCGGGTTCTTTCGTGTTTCTTCCAGTTCTTTCATGTTTTTTTCGCTTTTGGCGGTTTTTTTTGCGTTCCTTCTGGTTTTTTTCGGGTCCCTTTGGGATTTTTTCGATCTTTCGTGTTTTATAGGGTCCTTTCGTGTTTTTTTCGTGTTCTTTTGTGTTTTTTCGCGTTCTTTCGTGTTTCTTCGGGTTTCTTTGCTGTTACGTGTTTCTGTGCGCTTCATTGATCTATGGTCTATATTGATCTATGGGCTTATTAAACTACTGGCTTATGGATCTACTGGCCTATAGATCTACGGGCCTATGGATCTACTGGCTTACTAGTTCTAGCTAAAAACCAGTAGAACAGCTTGCCATCGTTTTGCCAAATGTCTTAAATTTTCGAATGATTAGCCAAAAATGGTCTCAATGCATTTGAATCAAGTTGGTGATGAAGAATCTGGGGTTGAACTTGAGTATATTCGGCCGGCCGTCTTAGCTTTCGTCCTAAGAAGAAGAGCTAGAGTTTTCAGGATTGTTGTCCAAATATCTCGGTCAAGTTCTTATTGGGCAAATCTGTAGAATAGATGAGCATCTAGAATTAGTTTTCTTAATAAATCCTAGGATATCCATCCAATTGATTTGAAATTTCAGAATCCCTTGGAATGCATTTTAAAGAGGGATCTGTCAAGTTTTTTGGAAATCTTCAGGCTTGTACATCTTAAAAAAAGATATTTGTCTGATGTCGACAATCTATGGAGAAGATATAGGAAATTTCTTTTTGCGCGCCTGTTCCAGATTCGTAAGGTTAATCAGTGGTTCATGATGTGATTTCTGTGTTTGATTAATGGAGTCTGTCATTTTGGTAATAGGGGTAATACATTCCGAACATTGATTAATCTACAAGAGTGATTATTTATCATAATTTTGGCTGATTTGAACAGGATTTTAATTTTATGCCTTATAAGAAATCTATTCGTGTTTTGTTGGTTCGTCCATCCATTGGATTTTGTCGGAATTTGCGAATCAAGGCGTTTTGGAAGGTATGCACGTGAATAACCTATATTTTACTCGATGTCTCATGGACAATTTTCTCGATCTTTCAGAATTCCAAGTGTTTGGAAACATATTATCATTACCTTTGGGCGCCAGTTCAGATTAGGAACTGTCTGTGTCATCCCCAAGATCGGTGTCATCAATGAAATCTGAATTCTTCGCGAGATCTGTGATACTGACAGCAGAATTTTTTCTTGTGTGGAAAGTAGGAACCCATCTAGTAGTACCACCTACACATGATCCTGCCTCGTCGTATTTATGTTGAATTTGGATGAATTGCTGTAATAGCTTAACGACTCTGAAGTTTCACAATGCATTAGCTTTTCATACAGAAAGTCATGTACGTTCGAGGTGGTGTTAATTACGTTATACCAAGGTTCAAAAATTGCAGCTAATTTGATTAAGGCTCATTTATTACCTCGGTTATGTCAATATGTCTGAAATTTAGGTTATCCCAAATTTCTATCCGTTATTCCAACTCGATTGACTGGTGCAGAAGTTTGATTTCCTCTACCAAATCCGTAACAAGCCAACCAAGGCAATATTGCCCACATATTTGCTGCCGGTAATGCAGGGATCCGCAACTCGCTATCGCAGAGATATCTAATTACGTACTTTCAGTGCCTTAGCCGAACCTAATTTGCCGAAGTGCATTCTGCGTTTAAGAGACAAAAACGGTGCAATTATCGGAACCATTTACCGCGATTTCGGGGTCAGTCACCGGATCGAGGTTTCAACCAACAATTTTAAATCCGCTCTGAAAACATATGAACTGCACGGTTGGGAAAAAAACCACCAGGATATTATTTTCACGTAAATCTTGTTAGGGTGCATTTTGGAGGTTAAGCTCTTCGAGAGATTGGTTGAGAAATCAATAATTTGCATATGTAATATCACTTGAGATGAAATTTTGCCTGAAAAATTTGCCGATTGTGATATGAGAGTTTGTTGCTTAGTAATGGGTGGCCCATTTAAAAATTGGAATTTAATTTTGCTATAAAAAAAACTGCTCAATATTTTCCGATGGTTGAACATTTATTTAAAAGGTTGGTTCATGACATTTATTTATGAAAAATAATTTCGGCCAAATGACCACCACGGCTGACTTGGCAGTAGCCTATTCGTTCCACCCAATTTTTTAATACATTTTCGATTGTTTGGGGCTCTATTTCACCAATAGCAGCTCGAATTTCGGTCTTGAGGTCTTGAATTGTTTCTGGATTGTTGGCGTAACACTTATCTTCCACCGCTCCCCAAAGATAATAATCAAATGGCGTCAGATCGCAGCTTCTTGGTGGCCTCATCAGCATTTCTGCTGATTATTCGATTTCCGAAAATGCGGCGTAAAACATCGATTGTGGCGTGTGCTATATGGCTCGTTGCACCGTCCTGTTGAAACCAAACATCGTCCAAGTCGTTAGCTTCAATTTCTTGAAAGAACCAATCGTTCAACATTTAAATTTCTCACAGTTTGAGTAGAAGACTCACCACTTTGGAAATAAGTTTTTAATATTTCCCAACTTTCTTCAAGCGAATAGCGTCCCATTTCGTAAACTTCAAACTTTCAACTAAATATTAGTCAAGTCAAAAAGAATAGTTGACGTTTATAATGTCAAATAATCGGTAGTTCAAATTCCAAACACTAGATGGACCACCCGTTATAATGGGTTGACTCATTTTTGGAAGTATCAAATCTATTCTCTGTCTTGTATTGCTCTAATTGATAAATAAGTATATATAAACCATAGATTAGCAGAACGTCATTTGTTTTTTTTATGGCATTCATTTCTCAAGTTTCTATGAAAGTGAGAAATGTAAAAATATTATCAAGTGTAATACCACTGGAGGTGAGAATTGAGAACACTCTTGTTTTTGGGAATTAAGCGTTTAAATTTCACGAAACAAAGTTATCCTTAATTTCGGGATCACTTTGTTGAGTGAAATTTGTATAATTTTCAAAAACGACAGAGTATTCTCAAAAAAATTCGAATCTCGTGTGGTATTTGGAGAGATCATTCAACAATATAAATCAAACGAAATAAGAAATAGTATTTCATTCAAAAATAACCAGATAGAAGCATAACAACAAATTATTCATCTTTATTCTCAAAATAATAATTATTGATAGTACAATTATTATACACATTACGAGCATTATTTTCGAATGATGAAGTAGATACTGATGTTGTTTCTTGAAGGACATTTTCTTCATTCCTTATGGCTGTGATTATTTTTTTGTGATGTTGTTGGTCCAGTTGGAGATACGGTTTCACTGATGCTGCAGAAGAAAGGCCTGTTATATTTATCAGCTGTTCCTCGCCAATCCCTGCTTTGGCTAATTGGCTGACAGCAGTAGCTCGATGCGAGTGGTTGGTTATCTTCGACTTGGTTGTGTTGATGCCAATGAGTTCTGCCGATTCTTTTGTCCATTTAGCTATCGTATTGGGGCCGACTGGGGAGTTTTTGAACCATGAACCATATTTCCAATTTTTATGTGGAGTAAGGAATAGTCTTTCAGTGGTTATGTTTACAGTTCTTTTGGATAAGAGTAGCTTATATAACCTCACCGGGCATATATCTTCTTCAATATTGGGAGTCAGCCATTTCGTTTCCGCACATTTTTGGGCACCACCTTGTCTTGTTTTAGAAAATATCTGATTGTAGGCAATTCGGCCCGTAGGATTACCGTCGTTTTCAATTTCGAATTGGAAATGCGAAATTAGGCATGATGAACCCTCTCCTCCGCGCCAAGCAAGCTCCAATGCAGCAATAAAATAATATTTTCTGTTCAAACCGTCTGGATTATCTTCTTTACATAAGTTGACCATCTTTTTGTGTTTCTCCAAAGACAGCGCCTTGGCACTAACTTTTCTTTTCTCAGGGTCCACTTGCAAAATACGCCTCTTGGCATTTCGTGCATCCCGCGCCGTTTTAAAAGCCACGTCTGTGAATGGATCGAACGCCCCATTCGGAATAGAATTTTTCCTGCAGCTGTTTGGCAGTATTATTCCACAAGGTTTTTACGACACTTTCCTTGTAGTCTGATCCATCTCTTTTCATCATATTGAAAGCCCAGTTTAGCATAATATTATAGAGAAATACATATATTGTTGTTTTTTTGAATCACCGTCTTTCCAACCAATCATTTGTGCGTATCAGTTTTTTGGAAAGGTACCCCCTTGAAACCATAAATATTCAAATCATAAAATTGAAAAAAAATCAAGCGAATCAAAACCACCATTCTCTCGCAGTTTTTTCCGACCGGAAAACGTTCAATTGTTTCCAATCTGGGAACATCGAAAATTCATTCCACACGTTCAGTGATTTTCTGCTCGACATCGGTCCTTGTATCGATTTGGACCACTACACAAGGTCATTGACCTTTCGCAATGCGTCTCCGAGTAAATTGGAAGAATTGCACCGCTCCACTTTGAATGATAAATATGATATCTTGGCCATTCGGGTTTGAACTGCACCAATTCGAGTTGCGATCTTTCTTGCATGTCGAATCTGCGTGATGGATGCCTAATATCAATACCGTTCGGTTAACTGGACCTTCCGGTAATTTGAGAAATGGATTTATGGAAGAATTCGAGTTGGGGGATTTTGTTTACAATTCCATAATACACAACTGGTGCATAGGCTCACTGAATTTCTCTACTTATATTGCTCCATTTTTCTGAGTATTATAGGATAAAACACTTGTAGTCGTAGAAAAGAACCTTGGAGATGATCAAATGCTAAATGAAAGAACCACCTTCAGTAAAAATGAAATAATGAAAATGCTTTATATTTGCATCGAAACAACATATTTCCAATTTGAAGTCACTTTTTATCAACAAGAATTAGTAATATCCATGAGTTCACTATTTTCGTTTATTTGAGTGTTACTTTCAAGATATTAGAAAGGCTAATTCTTTTTAGAATTGAATCTTGTATAGAAAATGCTCTACAAAATTTCCAGGGAGGCTTTAGGAAATTAGAAATTGTTCAGATCAGGTTCTCAGCCTTACGACTTCCATAGAATCAGGCTTCAAAGATAGGTTGAAAACAGGAGCTGCTTTCATTGATTTATCTTCGGCATTTGACACTGTGTAGAAAAATTGATTAATTTTCAAACTCTATACCCATCTGAAGTGTGGCAAAATGATACAGTTATTAGAAAATATGTTAACTGATAGGAGGTTTCGTGTTTTTATTGACAATAAGAAAAGCAATTGCAAAACACTCAAAAACGGTCTTCCTCAAGGATCTGTTTTAGCTCCTTCACTTTTCAATTTATATCTAAGTGATTTACCCACGACATCATCTCAGAAATTTGTTTATGCTGACGACATTGCTATTGCTCACCAACATTCGGATTTCCATACTCTGGAAAACATACTGTCATCTGATTTGGAAATTTTAAAGAATTATTTTATTGAGTGGCGATTATAACCAAATCCCAACAAAACAGAGGTATCTTGTTTCTATCTGAATAATCATGAAAAATATAGGAAATTAGTTGTAACTTTCAATGATTCTCCTATCGAACATAATTTCTATCCAAAATACTTAGGAGTTAAATTAGATTCATTTCTCAATTACAAGGCTCATTTAAATGATCTGAGCCTAAAACTGAAAACTAGGAATAATATTGTTCAGAAATTAGCTGGATCATCTTGGGGTGCTGATGCTTCCACTCTTCGCACAGCATCTCTAGCCCTAGTCTTTTCTGCAGCTGCGTATTGTTGCTCTGTTGGGTTTAATAGAGCATATACACAAAAAAATGATGCACAATTGAATACATCCATGAGAATAATTACTGGCACCATAAGATCTACACATTTTCCCTGCCCATATTCGCAGACAGACTTCAGCGTGAATTCTTGGAACAAATATCATTCTTTTCCCAATTTATTCCCAATTATTTCATATATTCCACAAAATAGAATTCCCAGATTGAAGTCACGTAAATCATTATGGCATAAGACGTTCTTCAATATGAACATAAGTGATACATAATTATGGAAGACTGAGTCGAACTCTTACAAAATTATCAGTATCTCGTTTCTGATCCTTCTGAAAAAATTCCTGGTTGTGATCTTCCAAGAAAAATTTGGACAGTTCTTAATCGTTGGAGAACAGGTCATGGTCATACTAATAGCATGCTATTCAGATGGAACTCAATTCCTAGCGCAAGTTGTGAATGTGGATATGAAGAAGAAACAATACCTCATCTCAACAATAGTTTATTTATTTATTTATTTAACATAGTTGTCCCATTTATAAATTTCAAGTTGGTTTTAGGGCTATTCATGATGTTTCCGACTCTTTCTTGGAATGGGTTATAAATTTCAAACGAGTATGATACTTTTTTTTTATTATTCAGTTCTTTTTTCTGCTTTTGTCTTTTTATTTCCAGATTCGATGTGGGCAATTTGAAGAAGTCTCTGTCTCCATCAATAGAAGACCACTATTGAAGAAAGAAGATTTGTTTTATGTTCCCTTGAGTTTACGTACACATTATCTCGTTTTTCTTATTTGATATTAATCAAATGATTAACACTGAATGTCATCCATCCGGTTCATTTTCCTTTGGTGCGTTTATTTCGTACAATTCAATCAGATGTATAAGATGTCCTTTATTTATTCATCCTCGTTGTTTTTAATTTTTAAATTGACAATAGAGACCAACTGACAATGTGAGTAGCTTCCGATTATTGTATGTAATTGTGTGATAATTTCAAAGATATTTTTAAGCATATTTATTACTTCATCAGTCTGATTAATGTTCTTATTCAATTCTGTTCTCTGGTTCTTTGAATTTTTACTTGTTTTTACTGTTAAGTTGTCATTTATTTTAGAGCCCTGAAGATGATATTAAAATAAAATCGAAACGTCGGCATTTGGTCTTATTGATTCTCTGAAAATTTTTGACCGAAAAGAAACTTCTAAGCATTTATTCACATTGATACCAAGGTCATCAAAATATCAAAACTAATGAAATATGTCGGCTTTTTCAAAACTAATTTTTTGCCTTGGAGACTATAAAGAATGTCTAGCGAAACGTCGGTTGCACGAACAATAAGAGATGGTGGTTGTTATATTCAAAGACATGGTGAGATCATGAAGAAATAGAAGAAGAGTTTGAAACGAACCTATAAAGAGAAATGAGGATGACTGAATTGTATACAGTGAAGCATGCCAATCCACCAAGCAGGCTCTCCCTAGGAGGACCAGAAGTAGTGAGAAGCTGGCAAATTCCTAGGAAAACCTATCAGAAAAAAGAAGAGGAAACATCCCAAAAGATTATTTTACACCAGAATATTCCTCCAAAAGCTGTCAAAAGATATTTTGAGATTACATTATGACGCTTTTTCTCAACTAATTCATAAGGTGCTTTTGACAATTTGAATCGATTGCGGGAATTACTGCTGTAATAATTGAACACGTCGTTTACGACTCTTACTCACTAAAACAAACACATCAAATCACCCATGTTCAAACACATTATAACAATTATATTAATAAACAATTTGTAAGGTCGAGACAAACATTGAAAGGAAGAGTGATGGTAAAATCAGAATTATATTGTAGTATGTAGTTCAACGACTTTCGGAACAAACATTGGACTAAAACTGATAAGCAAGGTTATTGGCGTCATCTCCAAATGTGCGATAAGAGGTAAATTAAACAGACTGCACTGATATCAATGCATTTTTATTGATAATAACCCATTTCTCTCTGTGCGAATGCCACGAGACGCGGTGTTACGAACTAAAAAAATATTTATTTAGGAGGTGTTATCATGAAACGATGAGGCTGGCATTGCTAAAGATCAATCTGAGGGACAAGTTGTATCCGCGATTGGCATAATCGTGATGTCGGGAATTTCAGGTTACGAAATATTACAATTCGTTGATTCCGGTAATAATGTCAGGTGTATTTGTCAGTTGAGATAATGATGTTAACAGGAACATTACTGTCTCCCTTTGTTCTCATGATACCGGAAAAATTATTAAATGTAACGAAATAAGTAGTTATACAATTTTTTTATTTGTCATTCTCTATTAGATATACTCCTACTAACTCTAAATGTCATCTTCAAACTGAAAACGACAAAAAAACATTTAATAATCTGCAAGGTGAAGACTTTATCAGCAGATAATTTACTCCAGTTTGGCTGCAGAAACCAAATCTATTGAGCATAGTCCATTGAAATGTTACATTTTAGGTTGCGTTTTTTAGAGGACGCAATTTTATTTTTTTGATGTGTAGGGGGGGTCAGTGTAAAGCTAAAACCAAGTTTGTGGGGTCGCCACCCTTGTCCCACGGCCGCCATCTTGAAAATAGGGGTTGAAATGGTATTTACGATATATCTCTTAAACTATTTATTTTATAAAAAAAAATTATTAACATTTTTTGTTGCAAATTAAATTCTCTACAACTTTGCTCCAGTAACTTTTTGTCGTAGAACTATAAATAAAAAAGTTATAAGCGAAAATCTCCGGAAATTTGAGAAAAAATTTATATTTTTCGATGTAACTTTTTTTTTTTATCATTTTACGAAAAAATGATGTCTGACCATTTTTGTACATCGTTTTTGAGGAACAACTGTTATTCGCATCATTTTTTCATTAAGTCAATAGCTAAGGTTTTACATATGACATATGAAGAATAACTTCAGGTTTGAGGTTTTAGGATGGAAAATTTTCATTTGGGATTTTCCAAGATGTAAGATTGATGTATCTACTTTAAAAATCGAAATCGCGATTCATGATACAAGTTATAATAATAAAGTAAAAAAAATGAAAAAAAAACAATAACTGGGGTGAAAAAATCGCTTTCAAAGTTAGGGATGACAAAATCGTGAAAAATCAATCTAACATTTGGATGACAAAATTAAGCGGTGTCTGCTCTTTCAAGGCAAGCACCTCCGGTTTTTCCGGAAAACGTTTTCAAATTAGAACCCCATTTTTTATGGCTGATATTGAATCTACGTTCGAAAAAAAAATAATGTGAGTGTATGCATCACACCCTTGCCCTAAAGTGGATATTTTCTGAGTTATTCACAAAAAACTGTTTTTCGTCTTGAATTTTCAGCTATTTCTTTTCCCTTCACGCCAAAAAGATGAAATTTTCAGGATAAGCGAGGAATCAATTTCGATCAATCACGAATAATACTTTCATAAAAAAATTGAAAGAGAAATATAGTAATGACATCATCATCGAACAACATCGTGGGAAGCAACCGGTTTTCTTTTACAAATCTCCCAATATAATGGAGCTTAGTGAAGATTGGCTTTCAAAAAAATTTAAAAGTACGGATAGCTGGTAAAATCGTTGTAGCTGATCCCCCCTTAAGTAAATTCTTGGATAGCACTATATCTGAAATTACGGAATGTTCGAAAACTTTCCTATTCCATTTACTAGATTAAAAATGTAGTGCAAGGAAAGATGTGAAACGTGATACAATAGCACATTCAATAATTTCCATTGTTCGTCCAAGAACATTCATTTCCAAATTTCAGTTAGCTATAGAAACTTATGTATACAGAAAAACAGGTTCTTTCTCCGAACAATTTGTTTTTTTATTCATTGTTTTTTCTTCTTTCAAAAAAGTCGACAGTTGACTTTTGCCCTATCGGCCGGTGTTCATGTGTACAAATAATGTTCTCTAAGACGTTACTTTTGCTGCTCAGTGTATATCAGGACTACCTGTATACCTAGTTCGAAAGAAAACAATCCTTCATTAACTAGGACTCATTTTTCGTAAGTTACATGCGAATAGGAGTTTCAGCGACCATTAGGAACGAAATAAACATAACTCCACTATATTTCACCTTGCGATTAAAATGAGAGATAAATTACAGTTTGGCGTAAAGAACATAGGGGTAACCAACAGGAAGGAGGCATATTATCTGAATAATTCATAAGTAGCACGCAGTGGCTTCAACATGGACGATCGACAACGCACTAGCGCGATTATAATAATAATTACAGAAACAAAACTTTAGACCTACGTATTCGGTCTCGGATGTTAATCACTAAATAGCCGTTGAATTGCTACGCCGTCGGCATATTTGAGTCGTTATTTTTGAACACGGAATAATTTGATTTGCAAATACGGTTCGATTGAATATTTCATTCATCTATGCGTCCGCAGTATCTGCTTCCACTGAAATAGATTCGTGTCAATTACATTTTCGATTATTTCCCAATAGAGTATTGGTACGCTTGAGATCCTTTCATCACTTCGATTGCAGCTGATTCGGCAGATGATTTGTTCCCATCATTGATATTTCTAACTCTAGGGTTTCCACCACTTATTTCCATTATATTATGATAATACATTCAGCATATCCTGAAAAGTAAACAACTAGAGCCTGCTGAAGTATCACGGACATCAAAGAGTAGCTTGGAGGACTCAATAATGCGACAAAATTTTGAAGAAGTTTCTACTGTACCTCAAAATAAATTAAACAAAATTTCCAGCATTCACTGAAGATCGAGATGCAGATATGGAAAAATAAGGCAGTTTTGATATGAATCTTATGATACAGAATTTCGTCATTAACAAATTCTCTAATTCTATTTATTCATATAGATTCAACTGCTAGTAAACATGTACATACTGATGAGACTTTCAAGAAATGCCGAAGCATATTTAGAAAACTTTTAAAGATTGCTTGCATCCAGAACAGAACTACTTTGTTGCATAGCAAAATCACCAATTTCCACATAGTTCCAGGTTGAGTCTAAAAACTCAATTTTCTTTCAACTAACTCTCAAGAACCACTTTTAATAAATAATTGACTTCAGCATGAACCATCATGCTTCCATTTAAATAGAACCGAGTTATTTTATATCGTTATAGAGCAACCCTCATAATTCGAAAATAAAAAGCAGTTGGTTGGTATTTAAGTACATGCACAACGAAAACGTATTCAGTAATTAGACTAAAAGGAACACCTTCCGATGTGTATCACCTTTATTACAGAACACCTGAATCGAATTAATTGCTAACTCAGGAATATGGAGTTGCCCCAGTAAAACCGGTGCTCAAATAGTTGAAATTGAAGTTTCTGAAGAATTAACGGATTCAAAATGAATTCGTATGTAGGCAATGAGTCCGGAATGGGATATTATTCATTCTACTACATAGGCAAAAAAAGTCCCGGGTCTAACGCGTAGATGGCGCTAGTTTAATTTTAGTTCAGTTAATACCTTCAAAACAAAAAAATAACCTTCAAAAATGGAAATGCTTTCTATTTGTATTGAAACAACATATTTCCTATTTGAAGACATCTTTTATAAACAAGAATTTGGAATGGCCATGGGTTCACCACTATCACCAATTTTAGCTGATTTATATATGGAAATTTTCCTCGGAATTTTCGAACAGAAGACATTAGAAAAATATGTACTTAAACCCAAACTGTGGAAAAGATATGTAGATGATACTTTCATTATTTGGCAACATGGAAGAGACACTATAGATGGATTCCTTCAATATCTAAACAATCAAGAGGAATCAATTAAATTCACAATGGAAATCGAGAAAGACAGACAACTTTCATTCTTAGATGTACTTGTACATAAACAAAATGGAATCCCAAAAACCACTGTGTATAAGAAGCCAACTAACACAGGACAATATATAACATTTTGATTCAAACCACCAACTAAACACTAAATTGGGAGTAGCTAAATGTTTATTTGATAGAGCAATAAATATTTCAGGCACTGAAGAAGTCCAAAATGAAGAAATAAATAACATCTCGAAAACTCTTAGAAGCAATGGCTACCCCAAAAAGATATTAAAAAAAGCTAGACAACAAGAGAAAGTCAACCTGAACCAACAGATATAAATCAGACCATCAAAACCGTAATTCCTTATGTAAAAGGTTTGTCGGAGAAAATGAGAAGAATTGGAAATAGATACAACATAACGACTGCATTCAAAACTCAAGACACTATCAGAGCTGAACTTACAAAAGTTAAGCCTAATAATGAGACACAAAGGACAAAGAACTGCATATATGAATTACCTTGCGAGTGCGGAAGATCTTACATCGGAGAAACTAAACGCCCTCTGAATGTACGAATAAAAGAACATCAGAAGCTTCTACGAGTACTAGACAGCGACAAATCCAGGTTGGTCCAACATGCTGTAGATGAGAATCATCGTATAAAGTGGGATGAAGCATCAATAATATCCAAAGAAGAAAAACTTGCAAGAAGAAAAATCAAAGAAGCAGCATTTATGAAAATAACACCTGATTCCATAAGTGCTCCATCTATAGATCTGCCAGAAGTTTGGACGCCGATAGTTCGATCCAACTTAAAAAGATCATCATATCACGGATGAGTATATAACATCGTTCATTTTCTTTCATGACTTCTGTCAATATTGACTGTCTATCGAAACGTCGGAAAACATTACATCCACAATAGATATAGCCCAAACAATCATTCAACACGAGCTCCATCATCAACAATATCTCGTCACCAACTTCAAAAGACAGCTGTTAGAAATTCCTGATATTCTATTCATTATTTTGATAGTTATTGAGCTAAGAGTGACGCTACTTATGTTATTTTCAAAACAAAGTATCAAAAACAAGTTCGATTTTTGATTTTACACTGCTTCTTGATGGGAAAAATACCGTTCAAGCAAAGTAATGGCTTGAAAAGTGTTATGGGCACTCCTCTCCACCAGAAACAAAAAAAAACGTTCGTTTGCTGACTTCGAACGAGGTCGTAGAGACCCCGATGATGCAGAAGGCAGTGGACGTCCAAATGAGGCAGTTACACTAGAAAACATAAAAAAAATGAATGATCGGAAAGTGAGTCAGCTGAGATCGTAAAGATATCAAAAGAACGTGTTGGCTTTATATTACACGAGTTTGAGAAATCTCTGTTCAAAGTGGGTGCCAGTTTTGCTCACTGTTGACCAAAAACGAGAAGGTGCTGATAAGCCGATCGTCATCTGAGTGGACATCTATTAGTGAACCTCGATCAAAGCACCCGAAAGCACAACAATCAGCTGAAAAGGTAACAGTTCACAGAACAGCCAAATTTGAACGTTCACCTTTGTATGCCGGAATCAAACTATTCAATCATTTACCTGTATGGGTTAAAATGCAAGAATATAATGGCTTCAAGAGAACTATTAAGGAACTCTTAATAGAACAATGCTTTTACAGCAAAGAAGAATATTTTTGTTACAGTTTCACCTCAATGCATTATCTTGGTTTACAGTTACTTCTTTTTTTTTGACTTGTCCTATACAAATCTATATTTGTCAAACAGGATGCAATAAATACAATAATTATTATTATGCCATATCCTAAATTTTAGACTATATGGAACATTCGAAATCATGAAATACAAGAGATAATTAACATTTACAAAATCCAAAAACACATTCCTTAGAAAATGATGCAAAATGTCGATATCAAATAAATATTAATTTGTATGGTGAAGGAATGAATGAGATGAATCTGCCTACTAGTGATGGAGATAATAGTGATAACCCGTAATGTGTTCGATTTCCTTGATAGAAATATTTTTTGTTCACACTGTATATGCCTTTTGTCTCTATTTTCTAATCTAGGTCGATTAAATCCCGCATGAATTCTCTGAATAGCTGACGTTCGTTACAGTAACGGATCTACCTCAAGTCCGCTCTTATTTCATGAGTTTGATAGTAATTCATTAGAATTTGATACCAGAATAGCTGTAACGAAACACGATATATGATAGAAGTGTATAAAAATTGACATAACTGCAGTACTTCCAAATGAATGTCAACGGTTCTGGCAAGAAACGCTTTGCGTTTATATGCAATATTCTTCAATCCCTCACTATGAAACAGAAACTAATGAAAATAAATTCATGGCACACTTATGAACGAAACAAAGTAATAAACCTGTCATAAGGACATATTGAACTGATGTTGGACTGTATAATTCAAAGAACACCTTTTTTTATAGTTTTTCATTTGATTTGATTTTAATCAACACGTAATATGATTTGGCCAGGTTTCGAGCAGCCTCTTTTTTGAAGTCTAAAAAATATAGGATTGTATGATAACATTGAAAAGTCAAACACAAAGGAATAATACAGGGTGTCTCAAGTTCGAGTGCCTATTAAACGTTTCTGGAGAACTAGGCATATTTGAAATCTGAAAATTGGGATTATGATATTGTTCGAAGTTCTCTACAGAGCTAAAATATTTGCGAAGCCCAAATACTTCAATTTTTTATTCAATAGTGAATACATTTCTGTTGAAACCATTGTATTAAATCGAATAATTTTCAAAATATCTAAAAAAAACTGGAAAAAAAGTCAAATATGATCAGTCAGTAATATGTAAATTTTTCTTATTTTAAATATCCTGAACATAAACCGTTTTTACAACATCGAAGAGGAAGGATGAACAAAGTTCATGCATCTTTTGGATTTCAAAAGTATCGTCACAGGTTGTTTCAAATTTTGTGTTGAAAATTGTGATATTAAATTGGCCATAACTTCTGTTTTTCAAATTAGAACCCTATTTTTTATAATTGTGTTGGATTTTGCGGTCAAAAATAATGATAGTTTTCTCCTATGATTATGCTCCTAAATTCAATAATTTCTGAGTTATTTGAAATTTACTGTATTTATGTAGTACGTAGAGTCAAATTCTTCGAATCTGATTCATAAGAATATTCTGTGAGCATAGAAGATAAATCATCCCATTTATCATTCACAAGTGTCAGACTGGTCTTATTGTAAGTCGTTATAAAATTTTTTGATTTCACAAAATGAATCGTTGCTATTCTAATAATAAGATTTTGGATTTATTTCTTATATTGTATTTTTTCAATTGTATACGCAATACACATTCAACTGTACTTAATTATATTATGGGTGGACGACACAAAATGTTGAGTATCCAATGAGAAGTATCCCCATTTTTTTTTTACAATTTCTGAAAAGATGTTTCAAACTTTCCAAATTTTGGAATGTGAGAACCCCTAAAGAATACAAAAAAAGGGCAGTTGATGAAATTAGTATTTCGACTTATTTCGAAGCGAATGAGAATTCATCTCTTCAATAGGAAACACATTAAATAGATTCGCTACTTCAGTATACCGAATTATGATTATAAATAAATTATGATGATAAAAATAAAATTACGTTTCAAAACTCAAATTAACAAAATAAATGATCAGGTATATTTTACTTTTTAGTGACTGTCATAAAAACGTTATTGGTAATAATTATCATCATTACCATTTGAGAGAACTTTTTTTGAGTTGCTGTGTCACAAAGAACTGGGGTAATGTCACATTGAATCACTTATTATATTTGGATATATGGATACAGTCCTAGAATATGGCGAAAAAAACAGGAATCGAACCAACGATCGACGAATCCAAGAGCTGACGACACAAAAGACGCACGCCTTAGACCGCTCGGCCAACGAACGCATTGGAAGAAGTGGGATCTTTTCACAGTAATGAGACACTCACGCGTAAAGAAGGAGAGTTACAAAATGAAATACAACAAGTGAAGCTAGTATAAGCGTGTTAAAAAATAAAAACCCATTACATTTATACCGATACCGGTTCTTAAATCCCTGTTTAAAACCTAAAAAACGTTATTTTGATATCTATTTTTCATTCCCAGTTATAATAATAATAATATCCGTTTATTACCAGAATCATCATTATACAGTACAACAATGAAATGGAAACAAGTCACATACAATTAATGAATAAAGAAACAAAATTTCGCCCTTATTGTGTCTTACAAAAATCCTTAAATTCACTGAGAGAATATGGTTCACAATTCAATACAAGTGTAAATAATGCCCTTTGAAATAAATTATACTTCGAATATCTTTTCACACTTAGTGGGAGCAGACTATACAATTTTATCCCCATATATAGCGTGCTCTGTTCAGTGATTGAATACTTATGTACCGGAAAAAAATATTCGTGGGTTCTTCTAGTAGCGTTATTATTTTTATACTCCTCAAAATAATATGGGTGTTTGCGTACAAAAAGTATAATTCTATAAATATATAGACCTGGTACAGTTAAGATGTTACCAGACTTGAAGCAACCCCTGCAGGATGATCTGAAACCCATATTCAACATTGCTCTTATAGCTTGCTTTTGAATTACAAATATATGGTTAGCCCGAGAACTAGAGCCCCAGAAAATAATGCCATATGATAAAATAGATTGGAAGCTTGCAAAATAGATGGTCCTTAGTGTGCTAATATCAACTACATTCCTGATGGCCCTCATTGTGTAGATCACTGTATTTAGTTTAGATGTTAGAGTTTCACAATGCTGGTCCCAACACAGATGACTATCCACTGATACACCGAGGAGCTTTGTATTTGAGCAAGTTAATATATCATTTTCTCCTACTCTTATTCTTTGTGGGTGCGTTCTATTTGATCTTATGTTGGAGAAATATACTACCTTGGTCTTGTCTGCATTAAGCATTAAAGCATTTGATCTACACCATTCCTCTATCCTGGACACGGCCAATCTCAGGCCTTCACAAACATATTCCGGATTATTGGAGGATATAACCACGTTGGTGTCATCCGCGTATAACTTTGCATCAACGTCAAGCTCACTAGTGGTTGCAACTGGGAGATTCTCCAACACATCTGGGAGGTCATCAACGTAAACTATAAACAATATTGGTCCCAAAATAGTTCCCTGGGGTACTCCAACCAGCAAGGTTTCCTCTGATGACAGGAATCTTTCACCATTCCTATCCAAGACTACCATTTGCTTTCTACTAGATAGATAATTCTCTACTAGCTTAAGTGGTATACCTCTTATTCCCTTCTTCTCTAGTTTCTGCACGAGTAGTTTATGATCAACACAATCAAAAGCCTTAGAAAAATCGACGAACAATCCCGCAGGTATCATATCCTCCTCCAGAGATGAATGTATCCTCTGCATGAACTCAAATACTGCAGTTTCCGTGCTTTTACCTTTTGTGAATCCATGTTGGTTGTTGGATAAAATCTTGAATTTACGTAAGAAGTTCATCAGGCGATTTGCAAGAATTTTTTCAAATATTTTAGCTAATGATGTAATTAAGCTAATAGGTCTGTAGTTGGCAGAATCATCAAGGTCTCCTCTTTTATGACATGGCTTGACTAATGTTATTTTGAGAGCAGTAGGAAAAATTCCTGTTCTGAAGGAGCAATTCAAGATATAACAAAGAGGTTTAATAAAATCGTTTATATGGTATTTTAAAACGCTAAGAGGAATATCGTCATAACCAGCTGATAATTTGTTCTTCATTTTCTTAACAATGGAGAGTACTTCACTCGCATCTACATCAAACAAATAACAAGATTTTGGAACATTTTTATGAACATTGTCTGCTTTTGAAACCGGGGTGAGCCTTGGGGCGACATTAGTAAAGTGATTGTTGAATTCATTTGCCAATTTATAGACTTCGTTTATGTTAATTTGGCTAGTAAATTTTGATGGGTATTTAGAGGTTTTTCTACTACAATTATTTACTTCTCTTACAATATCGAGAGATCGAGAATCGTTCGAAGCAAATCGAATAACTTTATTTGGATGAAAAGGGAGTGTCCCTGAATATTGAGAAGTCTTGAGGTCTTTTGAACGGGATATAAAAAACATGATTTTAATTCTCAAGAAGAATCAAATTTTTAGCCCTAATGGGCCTTAACAAATATTGTCATAGTACAGAAAAATGATCCAAGATGGCTCATTTAACCTAAGAACTTGATTTTTCACAAAAACAACGACTCATATTCTCGATATCAATCGCAACATTTTTTTATCAATCTGTTACAGAACTTGATGACAACCAATTTCCACGCAGATTATATAATCATTCAACACAATCCCGGACATTGAAACAATTTGAATTATTCAGTATCTCTAATTACAATTTCAGCAGCCAGCAACGAATCCACGTACAGAATTTATAATGTCACTTCTAAAACCTTGATATTTACAGAATCGAAAAAGCAACTAGTTATAGAAACAACCTTCAAACGTTAAAACTGGGAGTAGACAAATAGGAATGAATTTGCAGTTGGAAACGTTTACCATAAGAAGAAAATTCGAAGAACGTGAATATTAAAAGCTGGCATTCTATTAGAGATATTTTACATCCTTCAACTACACTTCACGAACTTTTCCAGAAGAACGTTTGAATTGACCTGTTCCTTACAGATTCTCCAGTTTAATATATGTAAGTTCTTCTATATGGATAGCCATCATGGTCGGAATCGATCTTATTGCGTATGGTAGAAAACAATCCAAGGATCTCAATATTCCACCATTTCAACTGATTTAAAATTTTTAATGTTTTGCACAGTTATATGTGGGTCGTTGAATCTCCTTTATTATAAAATGTATTTGATGTTTCGACTTGGTCCATTGTCGAGTATCATGTCGGAATTGTGAAAGCAAATAACCTGAGAGGAGTTCTTTATCAAATATTTGGAAATACGAGGCATGTTTTTAAGTAAGTACCGTTTTGGAATTAAAAAAAGACGTGTAAACATATCGCAATAATTTTATTTTTACATGAAAGCCTGTATCTTAATCTACTTTTCAACATAGTTTCCGTGAATATTGACGCACTTGTCATAACGTGGCACCAGTTTTTGGATACCCTCCTCATAAAATTTTGCCGCCTGACTTGTTAACCAATGTGTCACAAATGGTAGTCGCTGGGTGCCAGATCAGACCGAAGGACGCCCATTCCGTTCTTCATCATGCACATTTGTGCGGCCATCTTCAAATGCTCTCACCCATTTCCTTACCATTCCATCACTCATAATGTTTTGTCCGTAAACTCCACAGATCTCACGATGAATATCGAACGGTTTTACGGAGGCAACTTAAACACTCTGTAAAAAACGTATACAATGAAGAATCAGACTGTAATGGCGTCAGTGGGTAGACAAGAGATGTAGGTAACCAGCGCGCATGCGCGGAACGCCAACCGTAGCGCTACGGTGGCGGAATCGCAAAAGGGTACTTACTTAAAAAACATGCCTCGTATATACACATGCGACTACATAAATTAAACATAGTTTGAAATCAAAATACAATTGATATGTAGAGCTACTCCAAAAGTATTCACCAGTTTTTACTACAAGCGCCTCCCATTGGAAAAACCGTTAGGTATTTTGTTGGTTTCTTATGAACGGTATGTCAATTTTATTTATGTACATGCAGAAGTATATTTCAAAATCGGAAGTTTCCTATTTTTTTTTATTTCAATTGTGAAAGTATAATATCTACATCTTCCTGAAGCCAAAAAGTAAATATTTATAGATTATTTTTCCGACCCAAATATCGACCAATAGAATTGCACCATTCGACGTCACGTGGTACAACCTACATGGTATTATACTGATAATTTTTCGAAAATTTTCTCTGGTAGTTGCTATATATAGGTAAACAAAACATGATCCAGTCAAATTAAGCACACGTCAAACTGACAGGTTGAATTCAATTGTGAAAATTGGAGATTTTGCATGAAAATAAGTCGATTTGGAGTTTGTTCTCTGTCCACCATCGATAAAAAAGTCAAAGGAAATGTTCCCATTAATACGGAGAAGGCAAAAAAACAGTTTGGAACTAATTTACTACTTTTTGTACTGAGAGGGAATACACATTGAGTGCTGAAACGAGTGAAGCGCAATTGGCAAACATTATGAAAGATTACGCTTACAATATGAAGAAAATGGATGGAGAAGACTATAAGGAAGGTACAATAAAAACAATGTGGAATCAGACTGCCAAATTACTTCAAGAAAAGTATTTGAACGATTTCGACATCAAAATCAACCCATTTTCGGATGCTGCATTCAAGACCGCTCGAGGAGCTCGTGATGCCAAGCGTAAGGCTTTACAATCTATTCCGGAAAAACGGAGGGCAAGTGCAGCAGCGTTGGAGGAAAAAGATTGGGATGCAATGACCACTGTTTGGGACGAGGAAACTCCTGATGGCCTCCAGAAAAAATTATTCATGATAATATCAGTGGAATTGGCTTGGAGAGGTGGTGAGGGCAGCATGGCGTCAATACATCACTTCAAGGCCGAACAGCGAAATGACGGGGAAACAACTGGGAGAATTGAATACAATCCAATTTTCAGCAAGACCACACAAGGTGGTGATAAAAAATCAGACAGCAAGTGGCTGGTGGAGAATCGGGAAATCCCTGACAAGTGCCCAGTGAGACTGTTCCAGAAATTGAGAGAGAAGAGAGATGTCAATATCAAGAGCGACAGACTATTCCTGACCCAAAATCCATTCTGGAATAAAGTTCCAGGCGCTAGGTGGTACAAGGATTCCCCAGTAGGCCAAAACACGATTTCAAAGTGGGTTAAGGAGTCAGCACAAAAAGCTGGGCTTGACCTTGGTAACAAAAAATCACCAATCACTCCAGTCATGCAACAGCCGTCTCCAATCTAGCGAAATCGGGCCTGGGAGAGCAGCAGATAATCAAAATAACTGGACATGCCAACAGTAACTCCATCAAGCCGTATCTCCAACTCGACCAGGAACACCACGAATTAGTTGTCAAGAAACTGCGAAGGAGTGAGCCTACTGCAGAAAATGCCATCAACAGCATAAACCTCATGCCATCTACCTCTTCTGGGACCATTACCGATAACTCTGACTTGAAGAAAACATGCACCAATGTTTACAACAATTGTATTTTTAATTGCACTACCCTGATTCTTAATTAAATGTTGTTTTATTTATTATGAAATTCTTATTTGTTAACTGTACATTTCGTCTCATGGTGCAATTCTATTGGCCGACATTTGGGACAGAAAAATAATCCCTCGATACCACACGAGCTTCAAAATTATCTGGTATTTCCCGATAGGTTCCTGCAAACAAATAAAATCGTCAAGTTTTTCAGGAAAAATCACTCGCCTGAAAAACTGGACTCCTTTATTTGTTTGCAACGAATCTATCGGGAAATACCCGATAATTTTGAAGCTCTTGTGGTATTATAAGTGAATAATCCTCTCATAAGTCTGAAACAATCATTAACCCATAAAAGTTTTCGGAAGTTGCGCAACTCAAGCACTAATTGAGTTCAATGTGACTCTTAACTCTCGATCCATTAAAGCTTCCATCAATTTCCTAATGTCTATAAAAGAAGAATCATTTATCGAGAAGACTAAAAGTGAAATCATAGAAATTAGACAATTATTCGAATGACACATAAGTAGATGTTTTCGAATAAAGTGTAGGTTATTTGCCGTTTTCGAAATATTCACTTTGCTAGCTGGCTAAATAAAATAACGGAATAATACAGGGTGTCTCAAGTTCGAGTGCCTATTAAACGATTCTGGAGAACTAGGCATATTTGAAATCTGAAAATTGGGATTATGATATTGTTCGAACTTCTCTACAGAGCTAAAATATTTGCGAAGCCCAAATACTTCAATTTTTTATTCAATAGTGAATACATTTCTGTTGAAACCATTGTATTAAATCGAATAATTTTCAAAATATCTAAAAAAAACTGGAAAAAAAGTCAAATATGATCAGTCAGTAATATGTAAATTTTTCTTTTTTAAATATCCTGAACATAAACCGTTTTTACAACATCGAAGAGGAAGGATGAACAAAGTTCATGCATCTTTTGGATTTCAAAAGTATCATCACAGGGTGTTTCAAATTTTGTGTTGAAAATTGTAATCTTAAATTGGCCATAATTTCTGTTTTTCAAATTAGAACCCTATTTTTTTATAATTGTGTTGGATTCTGCGGTCAAAAATAATGATAGTTTTCTCACATGATCATGTTCCTAAATTCAATAATTTCTGAGTTATTTGAAATTGTCTGGATTTAAGTAGTACGCAGAGTCAAATTGATTGCATCGAAAAAATACAATGAATGAATTCTTCGAATCTGATTCATAAGAATATTCTGTGAGCATAGAAGATAAATCATCCCATTTATAATTCACAAGTGTCAGACAGGTCTTATTGTTAGTCGTTATAACATTTTTTGATTTCACAAAATGAATCGTTGCTATTCTAATAACGAGATTTTGGATTTATTTCTTATATTGTATTTTTTCAATTGTATACGCAATACACATTCAAATGCACTTAATGATATTGTTTATTTCAAATCCATGGTGGACGACACAAAATGTTGAGTATCCAATGAGAAGTATCCCCATTTTTTTACAATTTCTGAGAAGATGTTTCAAACTTTCCAAATTTTGGAATGTGAGAGCCCCTAAAGAATACAAAAAAGGGCAGTTGATGAAATTAGTATTTCGACTCATTTCGAAGCGAATGAGAATTCATCTCTTCAATAGGGAACACATTAAATAGATTGAGATAACTTGAGAATCAAATTTTTTGCCCTAATGGGCCTTGACAAATATTGTCATGGTACAGAAAAATGATCCAAGAAGCCTCATTTGACCTAAAAACTTGATTTTTACCAAAAAAAACGACTCACTTTCTCGATACCAATCGCAACATTTTTTTTATAAATCTGTTACAGAACTTGATGACAACCAATTTATACGCAGATTATATAATCATTCAACACAATCCCGGACATTGAAACAATTTGAATTATTCAGTATCTCTAATTACAATTTCAGCAGCCAGCAACGAATCCACGTACAGAATTTATAATGTCACTTCTAAAACCTTGATATTTACAGAATCGAAAAAGCAACTAGTTATAGAAACAACCTTCAAACGTTAAAACTGGGAGTAGACAAATAGGAATGAATTTGCAGTTGGAAACGTTTACCATAAGAAGAAAATTCGAAGAACATGAATATTAAAAGCTGGCATTCTATTAGAGATATTTTACATCCTTCAACGAACTTTTCCAGAAGAACGTTTGAATTGACCTGTTCCTTACAGATTCTCCAGTTTAATATATGTAAGTTCTTCTATATGGATAGCCATCATGGTCGAAATCGATCTTATTGCGTATGGTAGAAAACAATCCAAGGATCTCAATATTCCACCATTTCAACTGATTTAAAATTTTTAATGTATTGCACAGTTATATGTGGGTCTTCTTTGAATCTTCTTTATTATAAAATGTATTTTATGTTTCGACTTGGTCCATTTTTTTTTAGTGTATTATTAGTTTTTTTAATTAATTATATGGATCATTCGCTCTGTTTAATATCATGTTCATATCTCTCAGTTAGATATGATTCTTGTTTCTTGCGTTGGTATCTTTGCTTTGCCACATTTTTTTGGAATACTTCAGATCACGACGTCGACTATTGTCGAGTATCATGTCGGAATTGTGAAAGCAAATAACCTGAGAGGAGTTCTTTATCAAATATTTGGAAATACGAGGCATGTTTTTAAGTAAGTACCGTTTTGGAATTAAAAAAAGACGTGTAAACATATCGCAATAATTTTATTTTTACATGAAAGCTTGTATCTTAATCTACTTTTCAACATAATTTCCGTGAATATTGACGCACTTGTCATAACGTGGCACCAGTTTTTGGATACCCTCCTCATAAAATTTTGCCGCCTGACTTGTTAACCAATGTGTCACAAATGGTAGTCGCTGGGTGCCAGATCAGACAGAAGGACGCCCATTCCGTTCTTCCTCATGCACATTTGTGCGGCCATCTTTAAATGCTCTCACCCATTTCCTTACCATTCCATCACTCATAATGTTTTGTCCGTAAACCCACAGATCTCACGATGAATATCGAACGGTTTTACGGAGGCAACTTAAACACTCTGTAAAAACGTATACAATGAAGAATCAGACTGTAATGGCGTCAGTGGGTAGACAAGAGATTTAGGTAACCAGCGCGCATGCGCGGAACGCCAACCGTAGCGCTACGGTGGCGGAATCGCAAAACGGTACTTACTTAAAGAACATGCCTCGTATGTACACGGGCGACTACATAAATTAAATATAGTTTGAAATCAAAATGCAATTGATATATAGAGCTACTCCAAAAATATTCACCAGTTCTTACGAGGAGCGCCTCCCATTGGAAAAACCGTTAGGTATTTTGTTGGTTTCTTATGAACGGTATGTCAATTTTATTTATGTACATGCAGAAGTACATTTCAAAATCGGAGGTTTCCTATTTTTTTTATTTCAATTGTGAAAGTATAATGTCTACATCTTCCTGAAGCCAGAAAATAAATATTAGTAGAATAATCCTCTCACAAGTCTGAAACAATCATTAACCCATAAAAGTTTTCGGAAGTTGCGCAACTCAAGCACTAATTGAGTTCAATGTGACTCTTAACTCTCGATCCATTAAAGCTTCCATCAATTTCCTAATGTCTATAAAAGAAGAATCATTTATCGAGAAGACTAAGAGTGAAATCATAGAAATTAGACAATTATTCGAATGACACATAAGTAGATGTTTTCGAATAAAGTGTAGGTTATTTGCCGTTTTCGAAATATTCACTTTGCTAGCTGGCTAAATAAAATAACCGTAAATCGGAAAACATTGAATCTGCCCTAATGACTGTGTTGGTTTGGAATATGAATGACCCATTTTATGATTTGTGGCAGCGAAATTATTGGTTTGGAATGTATTTTAAAATCGAGGTTCAGATGCAGATAAATAGGTGCTTTTTGCGCGCTTATTCCTATTGAAACTGTCGAATAATAATGATTTATTAATCCTTTCAGACATTACAACGTATGTATAGACAGTTTCTAAATTATTATCAACATTTCTGTAGAAGTAAACGCGTAACAACTTTCTTTAAAACAATCATAGTAAGTGACTTAGTGTTATATGGGAGATGGTTGAATATCCTGATGCACTGATATTTGGGGGGCTTTTCAAATTTTGCTGCCTTATGTTCAGGAACCGATAGCATTCCCTCATTCCTTGTATTATAAGAATGGAAGCTCGAGAGCTTCAAAAGACCGTTCCCATTTTCCTTAACAAATAACATTTGAAAATGATAATGGAAGCAAGTGTCAGTATTCTATTCTCCAAGAAAACTGGTCTACAAGAGGATCGTGCTGATAAATTGAATTGATAAACGCAAAATTCCTCACTGAAAAACGAAAACTCTGTCAACATCTGACGAATTCCCCCATAATAAGACATTATTCGATTACTAAACACTAAGCTATAGTAAGTATTCATTAGTGAACAAACAAGAAACAAATACTTTACTCGACTCAATGCAAAATAAGAACTGTAGAGTTTTTTACATACTGTATCTTAGTGTACATCCCACTTTAGATACAATTAATTACATTTGAATACACAATGAATTTGTTTCTGGAGAATCGTTTTAACATCGTTGGAAGCACACTGACAAATAGGTACGATTGTCAGATTACAAAAAAAAAATCTTTTACCTCAAAATAGGTCTCAGTTTCAGCGATATCTGCTTCATTCGTGAGAAATTTCTTACCTGCGAGCATTTTTGCTGGTCTGTGAACAGCCAATATTCAATGGAATCCAAATCTGACGAATACGAGAGCAATTCGAACTTCAATTCATCTAATTTGACTTAGGAGTCATTTAAATAATCTGAGCCTAAAACTGAAAACTAGGTATAATATTGTACAGAAATTAGCTGGATCATCTTGGGGTGCTGATGCTTCCACTCTTCGCACAGCATCTCTAGCCCTAGTTTTTTCTGCAGTTGAGTATTGTTGCTCTGTTTGGTTTAATAGTGCACATACACAAAAAATGGATGCACAATTTAATACATCCATGAGAATAATTACTGGCACCATAAGATCTACACCGGTTCATTGGTTACCAGTTTTGTCTAACATTGTCCCTCCCCATATTCGCAGACAGACTGCAGCTCTGAATTCTTGGAACAAATATTTCTTTTCCCAATTTATTCCCAATTATTTCATATATTCCACAAGATAAAATTCCCAGATTGAAGTCACCTAAACCATTATGGCATAATACGTTCTTCAATATGAACACATGCGATAAAGAATTATGGAACACTGAGTGTAACTCTTACGAAATGTTCAATAATTATCTCGTTACTGATCCTTCTCAAAAAATCGTGGTTGTGATCTTCCAAGAAAAATTTGGACAGTTCTTAATAGTTTGAGAACAGGTCATGGTCGTACCAATAGCATGCTATTCAGATTGAACTCAGTTCCAAGCGCGAGTTGTGAATATGGAGAAGCAGAAGACACAATACCTTATCTCATCAATAATTGTCCTATATATAAAGTTCAAGAAGGTTTTAGGGCTATTCATGATGTTTCCGATTCCATCTTGGAATGGGTTATAAATTTCAAACGAATATAATACGTATTTTTGTTATTCATTTCTTTTTTCTGCTTTTGTCTTTTTATTTCCAGATTTGATGTGGGCAACTTGAGGACTTCTCTGTCTCCATCAATAGAAGTCCTTATAATATATTTCAGCTTATTTTTGTATTTTCACACTTAGGCGGGGAGCCAGGTTTTTTTTACTGGGGTTTTTTCCCTAGGCTTTTATGTCATACTCCGAACTGTATGACACCCCGACACTAACCCCTGATCTATATGCTTTATTGTTCGCTAACTAAATATTGTAAGCCAAAAGTTCAAAAAAAATATATATATATATACCACTGTTTTGATTTAATTGTGATACGGTGCGTTATCTTGGGGAAACAATTTTTTTTTCTTCGCCATATGTGGCTTTGTAATTTCAGCTTTCAAACGCTCCAATTACTCTATTAATATTCACTGTAATGGTGTATCCTTTCACAAGATGAATATTACACTACGCTATCCCAAAATACGCTTTGGACAAGGTTCATCAGTTGCTATCCTCTCAAATGACGATCGTTTTGATTTCAGAGTGAAGTGATGGATCAATGTTTCATCCATTGTTACTTATCGAAGCAAAAGTTTCGATTTGTTGCGTTTAGATAAACACCGCCTAGAATCCTCAATTCGGTCTTGTTTTTGGTCGGCAGAGAGCAAACGTGGAACCCACTTGAACAGGGCTTTCTCATTGTCAAATGCTCATGCAATATGAAGACAACATGATATTCTGATATCTTAGCGATCATTCAAAACGATGTGAATTTTGTTTATGTTTTCTGCTGTTACCGCCCCATTTGGATGTCTACTGCGTTCTGCATCATCGGTGTCGCTACGTCCACTTTAGAAGTCAGCAAACCGACGTTTTATTGTTGTTTCTGATGTAGCGGAGTCCCTATAACACATTTCAAGCCATTACTTTACTTGAATGGTATTTTTTCCATCAAGAAGCAGTGTAAAATTCAAACACGAAATTGTTTTGATAATAACAAATGTAGCGTCACTCTTAGTAGAATAACTCACGAACTAATTAATAGATTATCATTAAATTTTATGTGTGATGAAAGCACAGAAGTCCATAAAATAAACTTAAGGTTAATATGTAATAGAAACCGAATGAAAACACGAAATTCTGTCCACCCTGTAGCTCCACGCAGACACGTGTTGAGGTCAGATTCCCGCCATAATAAAAACGCGTTCAAGATGGCGTCGCATTCTTCGCTGCCGAAACAACAAGTGAAACCAAAAGTCGTCTTCTTTTTGGCGTTATTGGCCGGCATTGAAAAACGTCTGGCAGTTGGCCATGATACTTGTCATGGCCAGACGTGACTTAACCCAGCTCTTGTGTAGTCGGCACAATTTTGGCAGTCTGCGATTTTCGGCTTTCGATTTTCAACCGGAGCTTCTTTGTTGGTTCCAAGGTCGGACTGCAACCGGCGAAATTTATTTGCGTAGCCTACTTTGGGAGAATGCACACGTAGGAACATCGATTTTTCATATCGTGTGCGTGTTCGCTTGGAGTTTGGCGACGGCCTATCTTGGGGGAGTTTTACTTCTCGAAAATTGTAGGCCTTCCTTTATACGCGAAAAACATGCATCTGATAGGCGCCTTCGAAATGGGTGCGTACCTAGAAATTGGTTTCTAGGTAGCCATTCGCTAGAACGGGAAGGGTTGGAGATTTTATTCAATTCCACCCTGTTTAGTTTTTTTTTAAATGTATTGTTCATCGAAACAGGCGTTGAAAATGTAGACCGTGTTCAATTTACAGTGATTTTATTGTTCAGACTTCTAGAAATTCACATGAATTTTGTCCAACAAAATTGTTTCATTTGATAACATATTTTTTTCGTCTATAAATTAACTCTTCAATATCCATTCATAATTATACAGGTCATTTGGAATATCTATCTATGTAGGGAATATGTGAGACGATAAGATGGATTTGCTTGGACATTTTGATCCATATTGACTATGCTACAATTTTTTTAGTTTTTGAAGTTCAGCTGATTATTCATATATCTGATTTGCTAGACAAAAAATGAAAGAACTCACAGCCCATAGGTCAGACACTTTTGCACGCTCGTTCTTTAACTAGAATCAATATTATAAAACAATTAAATTCTTCAAATAATTGAATTGGCACAAATGTATCACAAAAACTGTATTTTTTCAGTCAGATTCTATTCAACTCGACGCCAATTACTCCGTGAACTTGAATCTAATTCAGATAAGCACATATTCCAAATTTTAATTCACTCCGGGAATAGTATCGATAAAAAAACATTCTTTTTTCAGAATTGACCAAGGATTAAAGCGAAGAAAAAATTTTAAAATCTCGTAATCATATAAACATATTAATAGATGTGGGTTTTTTCAACCCCAAATAATAAAGTTAGGGGGTTGAAAAAATTCCGGTAAAACCAACCATGCAGTTAATCGAATGTGTGGAATTAAATTACTATCTGATTTTCAGAACCGGTAAAAATTATTTAAAACCGCAAATTCATCGACCTCTTTCGAGGGGTGTAATTTTAAAAGGAAAGTGATTACGAAAAAATGTTAGAGGTAGTTTTCCCATCAATTTTTGCTAGGAAGCATTTCCCACAGCTCTTCGCATTTTTTTAAAGACACCCTGTATACACGACCTCGCAAAAATGAATCATTTATAACTCTTCAGACGTATCATCGAAAGGCAGGTTATTTCTCTTTGCCATGTCCATAGAAACTGTCACAATAATTATGTGTGAATTCTTGAGTATTTTTTATTTATTAATCACAATATTCGAAATTAAAAGAAATTTTGAAAAATATTTCTTGAGTAAAAATGAATGATCTCCAAATCCATTCGGAATATTTGGTTTGTTGAAATTTTTACTATAATCTGTTCACATAAACCTTTCGGGACAGAAGGATATTGGTAAAATAAATTTCAAATTTAATAATAGAAAACGTTCTCAAAGGTGGACACCCTCCAATATGTGAACTATGCCACACATAATCTGATCTAAACAATGTTATGCAATACCTTAAAAACACCAACCTATTCAACCACCGTTGTTGCTAAAACCTGAACGGTTGATGCTACATTTGCATTTTCAGAATAGAAAAATTCATAAACTCTTTGTTTTACTGGAAACTGCCTCTTGAGTAGAACCTAGGTTTACGCCTCTATCAATAATCTGTATTAGCTTCCCTTGTTTCCTATTTGCATTTATATTTTCTTGTATTTGTTAGAAGTAGTCTTTTTTCATCTTTCTGCTTCATTAATAACTGTATACTACTCTTATTTATTACATTTCATTCCGAGGGATTTTCCAGGTTTCTTCTTTTTTGTTATCTTATGTTCTAAGTGTTTTGAAAATTGAATTAAATTTATCATCCCTAATATTGTCCAGAGGGCTGTTCGTCACAAAATTTTGCCTTGGTTCGACCTACTCAGAAATTTTTTCGATAACATAGAATAACTGTCTGAATTCCAGGAACCGTCTCTTCTAACTTGAAAAAATTAAAAAATGGAAGGAGGTAGGCTTTTATTTTAGTTCGATCTTTCAATTTTCATTATTTTAAACAAAATGATACTTCTAATTTTTTTCAATATGTATTTTGATGTAATTGGAATTCAATGACATAGTCAATATTGGAATAAATATATTTATATGGGTACCTAATAATGCATTGAAAAGCACGTTTATAAATTTCTTCCATTTCGTGAATTTTAAATTGTCTCATTATTTATTAAGATACAAACGAAAATATTTAAAAATTTTTCATCATATGTGTGAATTAATTTCCGTCTTTTCTTTCGCATTTATTAAAACTGATATAAGTATTCTGGTGTATGTATGTATTATTTAAGGTGTTCTTTCATTGAAGCCTCGAAGTTTCGGCCAATTTGGCCGACATATTTAGCATTCCGTTCTTCACAACATATTTTATCAACACCTTGGGTTTTATGAAATCCATAATCGTCAAAATTACTGGTGATTTTAATTTCAGTTGTAAAGATTGCAATGCTAGACACATGTCTCCAACACTGGCGACATTAGAAAAATATTTGGAATCCGACAAACATTCAGCTGTTTATAATCACATCAATTTTGAAAAACACATGGATACGGACAATTTTAAAATTTCAAACATGTTGGACTCGAAACTGTGTAACAACCCCAATCTTTAACAGCAAAGTAAGAGATAAGCAATTCACCCCTATTGAATATTGATATAAAACAAAAATTATTTCGTTTAGTAATCAGAACCTGGAAATGGTTTGATAAACGAAACTATATTACCGGATTTACTGAATGAAGCTTCTCAATATTCTATGAAAAAATCTTCAATCAGAAGTTACAGAGATTTAAAAACATTAAATATTCACATTCGAAAGTCAGATTAATATTATCGATTACAAGTGAAATAATATTCCACAATAGCTTACATCCAGTGCGGCATAAAATATATCTCGGGTATTATTGTCTGGACTGAAAATCATATATTCGTATGTAGTAATTTCATGAAGGAGTGCATGATCAAAAAAAACTCCGTCTTGCTCAACTTGCAAGCAACGTAGCGAAGCGCAAATTCTTGTCGGAGCTGCAGGACGGCCAGACTAAATGCTCCAACGATTGCAGGGAGCCTCACATACTGCATTTACTGGGTTTGAAAGAGTGTCAAGGTCATCGCGCATTTGGCACCTCTTGTATGACCAAGTCGATGCCTGCTTTATTGTTGAGGAAGAAGGAGATTTAAATTTATCCATAATTAGAATGGTCGATGTCCCAGAAGACAACTCACTACATTTCATTAAACTTCTGATATGCATATCAACTTTCTTTCATCTGCAATATTTACTTACTTAAGCATTTGAGAATGGAAAGAAATGTTATCTATAATATAAAAATGAATCGCAAAATGTGTTGGTAAGCGCATAACTCAACAATTTGGCCAAATCTTTTTTTAAAATGTTCGTTAAAGTTCAGCGATGGTTTTTACGGCGAGAAAAATTAGAATTATTGCTGGAAAAACCCTAAAAATAGCCCTTTTCTTTTTCCCATACAAATGATTTGTCACTAAAACGTAGTCAATTTGAGCTTTATTGCTATGGTATAAAGTTCATATTAAATTACAAGCACTCACTGTTGTCTAAGCAATGTAGGTGTGTTCCTAACGTCAAAGATCATATCTATCAAAACAATATGCGTATGTGCGTTGGAGCACAGAATACATAGTTGGAGGAGTTTAATGTCGCGTTCCGAAACTCGCGTTTCTTTTGTATCAGTTTCAGCACGCGAGATAAAATGCATCAGTTTCATTACATTCATTACATCAGTAAAACAAAAATCGCGTTACCAACAGTGTTTTATTATAATGTAAATTGATTGTTTGGGATGAATGCACGATGGCACATAAAAAATCTTTGGAGGCTTTAGACAGAACCTTAAAAGATCTACGGAGCAATAATAACCGATTTGGTGGTGCAATGATTTTATTAGCAGGAGATTTTCGTCAAACATTGCCAGTGATTCCACGATCAACGCCAGTTGATGAACTCAATGCATATCTAAAGTCCTCCAATTTGTGGAAACATGTCAAAGTACTTCATTTAAGCAAGAATATGCGTGTCGAGTTGCAAAATGACCAATCTGGAAACATATTCTCTAAACAACTCATTGACATTGGTAACGGCAAATTTCCTATAGACATGTTGACTGGCTGCATTAACTTTCCTCAAAGTATTTGTCAGTTAACTCGATCAAAAGATGAACTTATTCAGAAGGTGTTTCCAGATGTTTCTCAAAATTACAGAAACCATGATTGGTTGAGCGAACGAGCTATAGGTACTGGCTGGAAAAAACATAGATGTAATTGAATTAAATTTCAAAATTCAAGAACAAATTACAGGCGAATTGAGGATGTATAAATCAGTTGTTTCGGCTACTAATTAAGATGATGTAGTCAACTATGAACCGGAATTTTTAAACTCGCTGGATTTGCCAGGATTGCCACCTCACAATCTTCAATTAAAGGTTGGATCGGTGGTTATAATGTTGCGAAATATCAACCAACCGCGTCTTTGCAACGGTACACGGTTAGCGATAAAAAAATTACTAAACAATGTGATAGAAGCAACAATACTCAAAGGAAACTATAAAGGAGAAGATGTTCTCATACCGCGCATCCAAATGATTCCGACTGATGTGCCATTTGAGTTTAAACGACTACAGTTTTCAGTGCGGCTTGCTTTTGCTATGACTATAAACAAGTCCCAGAGGCAATCATTAAGTGTTTGTGGTATTAATCTAGAAATCCCATATTTCTCACATGGTTAATTGTATGTTGCCTGTTCCCGTGTTGGAAAACTATATCAGATTTGTTTATCTATGCGCCAGGTAATCAAACAAAAAGATCGTATACCACAAAGCACTACAATGATAATAATAATAATTATGATTCACATGATTAACAATAAAGCGATTAGTTACTTTTAAATCCTTATATATGTTTTATTTAATTATTTTTTATTCACAACGCCCTATCACCAGGGTGACGGTTCTGTTCAGGAGAATTTTTAAAATACGTTGGCTCAAAAACTGCCACATTACAAATCTTTTTGACAGGACGAAGTCTGTCGGGTCAGCTAGTTTCTAATATACACAGCGAAATGTATACTTTTCAAACTTACTTCAGGAAGTTTCGAGTATTAGATTATCTTACACTGTAAAAATAGTTCCTCATCTCAAACCATATTAATTTGTCTCAAGTACTCCGTACGTTTGAATACAGCCAAATGCATAAAGTATTTGACCCTACCGCCCTCTACGGTTGAGAATGGCGTTTATCCTAAATAAAAGTTTCTTGAGCTAAGAAACCTCAGAGTTATTGACTCAGGTGGTAAAAAAATTTGATCCAACGGTAATATTAATTAGTATGTAACTATTGATACTTTTCGTAGAATAAAAATGTTGGTTTCATGGAAATAAATATTACATTTCACTGAAACTCGATTTGAAGTTGATTTAAAGGATCTTAGTTTAATGGGTCGAGAATTCAGTCGATAAAAATGATAGTATCTCTTATGTCAAGTGAAAGTTTCTTGGGTTAAGAAACTGATTGATTTGAGCTAAATTGAAGGGTTTTTGACACTAGCAAAGGAATAATTTGATAAAACAAAAAAAAAAACATTTGTATGTAATCATTATTTTTCTTCACAGAACAATAATTTCTCTTTTATATTAATAAATACCGGAATACCGCGGCAGACCATGAATATTGTACGGAATGGGAAAGGCGTCTAGAGTTTCGTTGGAAGTTGCAGAGAGGAAGCGAGTATACCTCAAGCGTCAACCGTCTGCTTTTCAAGACACGTCGTAAAGACAACCGTTCCCATCACGTCGGGGTCACCAATGTAGAATCGAAGGAATTTATCCCTACTTATGCGTTTCGTCCCTGGCGCACACATTTGGACTCATCAGTAAGGCTTGTGTGCGCCATGCCATAGACGCAGTGGTTAGAAATTTTGAGGAGCCGCCGGGAGTTGAACCCGGCACCTAGTACCTAATCGGTGTGAAACTTGAGCGCAAACCTCTAGGCCACCGAAGCGCTGTGAACTAAGCTATGCGTGGCTATATAGAGTGCCGCCAAGAGATCCCTTATACACTCCCCCTGCCGCTACAATAGCTATAGCCCAGGCAGTGGGTTATCATCTCATCCCTGTCATCATCCAATACCAGATCACCCGGTTCTCCACCAACACAAAGATATTTGGTTTTCTCTAAGTTGACATTTAAGCCCCACTTCTCGTATTCTTTAATTAGCTTGCGCATCATGTATCCCATGTCATCTTTATCACCGAATACAACAATATTGTGAGTAAAATGCACAAATAATTGCATTTAAATGGGATATATTTAATATAAAAGAGATAGAGTTTTGATTTAATTGCAGCCAATATAAAAAAATTGCTACAATTAATTCGTTTTATTAAATCAATTACGCAATATTTTTTTTACAAATGTCACTTCATATTGCAACAATTATATGTTCAATTTTATTCAAATATTTATAGTTTTCTTCAAGTAAATGAGGCGAATAATATAATCTCACGAGATTCTTGTCTCAAGAAACTGTAGTCGTTGCATCAACTGACAGAATTTACGACAACCGTACCTTCGTTCTATTGAACAAATAAAAATGAAACGAACGAATGGTTTCGTTAAAACCTATTTAGAATAATGTATTTGTATCAATCAATTATGGATATTGAGACAAGTGCATAAACAATTTCTTGTAATTGTATGTTTATGTTGAATCAGTTGTTTCTTTCATTTCGCTGAAATGTAAAAAGTTTCAGGCGAATGTTTTAGCTGTTCTCTATAATCAACTAGGTTGTTTTAATCAAGAAAAATAGTTCATTTGGAGTAATCAATTTTAGATTAATTCAAATTAAAATGGTTTGATTGAAAAAAATTCTCAAACTCCTGAGGAGTTTGAGCGCAGAATTTTATTTTTTACAGTGTAGGAAAACATAATAAAATGGAGTCTACTCAAATTATCATTTGCCTATTGTTAATTTCATGGTGACCGTCTTCACCAAACTGACTATAACCAGCCTTAATTATTAAATTATTCAAATCTAGCCATTAGCAGGTCTTGGCCAAACCTCATTCGATTTTCAGTAATCCGGCAGTTAATTGACCAAACACTGGATACATTCAGACAGGAAATATAAATATTCATAGTGGTAACCATTTAATCCATCATTTTCTATAGACTGCTGCCCATATTCGTGGACGTTCCTCATGAAATTCGCATTAGGACATTTTTATATTCAGCATTTGTGCATGGATCGCCCGGTGTAATTATGGGGATGGCGGTGGTGGAACGCCCTCTACGCAAAAGACTAGGGGATGATCATCGTAGTCATTAGAATGGTTGTCGGCATTGTTGAAACGAATCTATTTTGTTCTAATGGTCTAGGAGCCGCCATTTTGAATAGGATGGTGGTGAGGGTCGACCAACAATTCGTCATGGGACTGGGCGTTAACATTCGAGGAATTTCGACAACCTCGCCCTGTCGTTAGAAAGGAATCTATGACAGTAAGAATTGTATTATCAGCTAGTGAATTTTCGGTAAGTATGAATTCACAATTTCTGTTAAATAATATTTCTTCATCCACAGAATCTTCATCAATATATGGGTCTCCCAAATTGGGTAGCATATAAAATTATTATAGAAACTGTTTATGCAAAATATTATAGATGATTATTAGGTTCTCTAACGTATATTGCTGATATACTATCATATTTGCAGTGTGGCCAGACGAATGGAAATTTGGTACCAGCTTTTACATTTCAAATGGAACACCCCATATTTGTATTGTTTATAATTTTCCATAAGGAACTAGATCAATTCATTTTACTTTCCAATATATATCTTTAACGGATTTTGAGTTATAAATTATTTTCAAAAATTTAATTCAAATTTGAAAGTCATGACATTGGCTATATTTCACTCAATATTCTAGTTTTATGTTCGTAATTTGGCATGAATTTAGATGATAGTTTGATCTGCGCCACCTTTTCCGAATCTTACTTGTCAGTTGTACACAGTACAGAACTCAGAAAATTGTAAAGAACTGTGTTTTTTAAAATTGATCAGCCATTAGGTTTTTTCAGTTTCAGAATGAGAATAATCGACTCTACAATTTGTCTATATACTTCTCTACACTTACCTGTCGTTTTAAGTTATCTACTTTTATTAAATATCAGATTATTTATACAAAAACTCCCGCAAAACAATAGGAATACTTGTTGTGTGTTCTGTTAACGTGGGGATAATCCAGTCAGTAACGGGAATATAAAAGAAGAAAAGTTGTTTCACCCGAACCAGAAATTGACGGGTTGTAGCTTTTTTCCACATAACCATTTTGAATTAAGAAATTCGAGGTATCAATCACTTCTTTACCGTCTACTTATCATAGAAATTTATTTTTGCAAACGTATAAATAATTAATATTTAAGGGCAGAGAAGTGAAATTCATGGAGCCAATGTTTGAGAACTAAGTAAGATTAGTCCATATAAAATTTGGTGATCTCGAGACCAACCCTCTACTTGGAAGGAATCCTTTTCGACCTGCAGATTAAACTTCAATAATACAAGGGGCATGCCCCAAAGGTTACCTCGGGGACCGTGCTTATCTCAAATCTCCCCGAGTTATGTGAAATACGTGACGCCACACTCACATTCAGTTTAAATTCAGATATTTATGTATATTACTCCGGCCAAATATCATTTCGCGCAAAACTACCCTTATCTAAAATATTTCCGAGAAGAAAATAACCGAATAGTCGACCATGTCTGGAAAAGAATGGCCGCTATTCCGGAATTTCTTGGAACTAATTCCGGAACGAGATTAGAGAAACACAATCGGCTTAATCAAGTCCCAAGTCCTTTCAAGAAGTTGGGAATTTAACAATACCTAGCTGCATAGTTCAGCTCCAGTTTCAGCTGTCGTAAATAATTTTTGAATTAATCCCGCAAGGGATGGTGCGAAAGGAGCAGCGAGTTATTTCAGAAAATGGTTGCTTCTAGGATACTTTTTCTTCTCCTACCCTACAGAGTAGAATACAGGGGGGTGAAAGTGAGTATTTAGTGCTCTACCGAATATGGCTACCGATATTTTGGCAGAGGCTGTAATTTTTGCAAGGTTTTGGAAGACAATCAACATGGGAGCCATCATTAATTTTCATCACGAAGATTTTATAAAAAATATTAGTTTTATTTCATAATTATGATTTTGTAGGATTCACGAAGGATTGCTGAAATGTTTGAGTCATTTTCTAAACCCAATAATCGTAAAAGTGCTCGATATATATAATAGGTTGTCAAATTTCTCGCTTCCGCTTTTTTGCTCTTTATTCACAATTTATAAAAAGTGTAACAGTGATCGGATTTAGTTCAAATATGCGCCGTTTTGTTCGATCTAGACGGCAACTTCATAATACCTCCCTCGTAAAAGTCCCCCTCCAAAACAAAGAGAAATCGTATAACATACATCGGATTCATGTCACTAATTGGACGGCCCTATACAAAGAACTCCTGAATATGCTTTCCCCTCTATTGAAATAACAATTTTCTTATTTATAAATTCCATACCTAAATCAATTTCCTTCCCAATATTATGGATGGAATCTTTTACATACACAATTTCAGAAAGTAGACAACTAACTTCGCCTACCTTCCATATTGAATCGGATGAATTCTTCCATTTCCTCGAAACGAAATACAAAAACATATACGAGTTGGCGGAAATATAGAAATAATCGCTCTATAATACATTACCTAGCGTTATTCATGTTTACCTACGAACAGGTTTTCCCAAACACATTTACTTGCCATCAATATTTCCACAAAAATAAACACGCCTCATTAATGTGATATGTGGATGATTGATCTGCCTAAAGGTCCAATTTTTTTGCAGCCTCAAAACAATCCTATTTCAGTCACAGAACGCGGTAATGGAAATAACTCAATTCCTGCCACGGAATACCGTTAAATGATATAGCACTTTTGCTTTGACGGCTGACTACAGATAACAAAACACATAATCACTCGCTTATGTGAGCCCCCTGGGTTTTCAGTCGTTTTTATCATCTGAAAATGTGTAATTTGTTGGGTGGCCTTTGTTTTCAGTCCAACCAACGTTTGTGTACCATTATAACATGGTATGAATTGATATGTCTATGATTATTCTACCTTTGTGGTATCTACACTTATTAAACTCGCCTATTGGATGTAACTGTAGTTTGTAGAAGTAATGCATTTCAGTTTTTCATGAGGGTACGTGTTTGATGTTGGTGTTGTAATTTATCGATAATCGATATTTGTAAATTAACATAAATTTTACGAGGGTTGCTCCTTATAGAAAGATAGATTCATTCTATCAAATTAGATACAGAACTTCAGATACAGAAAAAAAATTTTTAAAACATCGACGAGCTCCTTTGGTTGGCAAACATTTGAACGTGAAGTGTTAATTTTCGTTTCTGGAGAAGTAGACATATTCGAAATCTGAAAATTGGGATTATGATATTGTTCCAAGTTCTCTACAGAGCTAAAATAGAAGCCCAAAACTTCCGGTTATACAGGGAGGTACACCATAAATCCAGAAAATCTCAAATAACTCAGAAATTATTGAATTTAGGAGCATAATCATGTGAGAAAACTATCATTATTTTTAACTGCAGAATCCAACACAATTATAATAAAATTGGGTTCTAATTTGAAAAACAGAAGTTATGGCCAATTTAAGATCACAATTTTCAACACAAAATTTGAGACATCCTGTGATGATATTCTTGAAATCCAAAAGATGCATGACCTTTTCACATCCTTCCTCTTCGATGTTGTAAAACAGTTTACACTCAGGATATTTGAAATAAGAATAATGAACATATTACTGACTGAACATATTTGACTTTTTCCATTTTTTTTTGGATTTTGAAAACTATTCGATTTAATACAATGGTTTTAACAGAAATGTATTCACTATTGAATACTCGATCATACCAGGAATAGAAAACTTGAAAACAAATATTTTCGTCGAATTTATTTTCACTCCTGTATAACCGGAAGTTTTTGGGCTTCGAAAATATTTTAACTCTGTAGAGAACTTCGAACAATATCATAATCCCAATTTTCAGATTTCGAATATGTCTACTTCTCCAGAAACGTCTAATAGGCACTCGAACTTGAGACACACTGTATTTGAGGGACTTCATTCTTCAAGAGTGGTCTTCTATTAATAAATGCAGATGTTTCTTCAAGTTACCCACATCGAATCTGATAATGAAAAGACAAAAGCAGAAAAAAAGAACTGTATGGTACTAAGACAACTGCTACAAAGAATGCGAAAGAATAGATTAAACATATATCGTAAATTGAAAATAACGGATCACAGTTTTCTTTCAGTTTTGTTTTCATTTTCGAAAACGTTGGTTACACCGAATATGCCTCATATCAGATCTTGCTCAAGAATGTTTTTTAACAGAGGAATTATCCCTTAATTCTGTCTTTCGGGGTTGGGATTCCCAGATTTTGATCATTGCTTACTCATCACCATTCTAAAACTTATGGAGGGATTTTCGTCACGACAAAAATTACATTCATAACAATTTTTGTTTCTTTGCGCTTAGAAAAAAAAACCCTCTTGCAGTAGTAACAAAAATATTGTAAACACATTGTAGGGAAATTCTCAAACATATTGGTGATGATGACTGAAGTAGTACGAAAGAAATATAATTACTCCGGACATTTTGCCAATTTGAATATTCAAATAATCCTCCTACGTGTTTAACTGAGTTGCTCGAGGCGACCTCCAGAACAGGAAGCAGAATTCCGGGAATTATTACCCTCCTGACATCCACAACTCGAACAGAACCGTTTGCCCTCCATTTTCCTGTCGTAAAATTTCCCGAATTATTCCTTCTAACAGCTTTTCATTGTTCCAACAAAACAATCGTCAAATTTATGGGTTTTCGCCAATTAAGGGAAACAACTGACTCATTATCCCTCTGGCAAGCGAAAAAACCCTGAAATATTCGACCCCAGTCGGGCTGGCAGACTGGCCCCTAAAATGAGGGCTTTCAGGGGCCTCACGCCACTTGTGCCAACACTATAAAGAATATTGGGAAGGAAGGCGGGTGTGGAGATCAAATATTGACTTTACCAGTTAAAATATTGTTCCTCGGACGTTGGATCCATTTAGAAATTAATATTAATTTCACTTTTTGTATTTTCAGTATCCTGGTCCTGGAATTCCGTTGAGAAAGAACGCCTACTCGTTCGATGAAAGTTAATCGTCTTGTTTTTGCGCTTTTGTTCTAGTAGAACAGAATACAGGGTCAAACTTGAGTATGCCCGACCGGCCATATAGTCTGAATCTTCCGGAGATGAGATAGAGTTTTCATCTATTATAATAATATGATGCATAGTAAGTCTAGCGCCTAAACCAATCAACCGATTTGCATCAAATTTTTTTTAAATTAACGGTAAGCATCTGAACTGAAAAATAATAACAAGTGCCAAACATCTATAATTTCTCTAATCAGAAAATTGTGAATTGAATGTTTATTTTGATTCGAAATCATTATCCACGAATTTAATTATTTCTATTCAAAGAGTGAAATTACCAAAAAATGTTCATCAAAGAATGCCATTAAAACTTAAACCAACTGCATGCCTTCATCCAGAAACACAATCTCAAACACAATCAGTCCTGACAAATAACACATACTGAAAACCTATTTAGAATAACCAATTAATTAAAAAATTTCTTAAAAATTTCTGCACGCTTGTAAAGAATATAAAAAGACTTTTGTCAAGAAAGTACTGCATGATCTTCATTCTTTTTCCATTAAAAATTCAGAGGGTACATAAAAATCTGGTAAAAGTGAAACAATTTCTTGTTTCACTTGTATTTTTGATAGAAATTGTTTGATAGGAGAATCATTGAGAGTAACAGATAATTTCCTACATTTCTCATGATTATTCAGATGGAAACAAGATACTCCGTTTTTTCGGGATTGGGACATAATCGCCACTAAATAAAATAATTCTTTAATATTTCCAAATCAGATGATAGTATGTTTTTCAGGTACGGAAATCTGAATATTGGTAACAGTGGCGGCCCGTGACAATATTGTATGGTGAGGCACATATGAAAAAAATTTAATAATGTAATATATATTTCGTCCTCGATTTGTTTATTCACAACAAAAGCAACCGAATCAATTAATTCATTTTGAATGGTTTTAGATGTACCAGAAATTAACGATTTACTGTTGGTGTCATTTTCAAAAAGGTTTTTAAATTGTGTCAAATTTACTTACAAGAACTACCAATTCTTGAAATTTCCGCGATTTAAAGACTCATTCGATTCATCGTGCCCCCTAATAGGTAACTCTTGGATACAGAGGTGCATCGTAATATCTATTAAACTTCTTATAATTTGTCGATTTTCTTTGAATCTAGCATTGAAATTTTCAATTTCTATTTGACGCGTATTGTCTATTGCTGTGGCGATATTTCGTTTTGCTTTCTCATAACGGTAAGCTTGCAATTAGATGAAATATGCTGACACTTTTATTGTGTAAAGTTGATAGATCCCTAGATAAATTTTTTCAAATCACCAAAACCACTTTTTCGACCAAACTCTGTCGGAATTTCCATTAATTGCTGAGAATAAAAATGCAATGCCAACAAAATATTTTTTTCACAGTAATACTTCCAGTAAGCCAGTCGTACTTGTCATACCATGTATTTTACGGAATCCCCGATTTGATTTATCGATCCCACCACTAGACACTAGAGATTTACTCAAATTTGGAACAGGTCGCTTAACTCCCTTAATTAAATATAATTTATCATCATACAAATGAGTCGAAAATGTTGCTTATTTATTAAAAAAATTAACAATATCACAAGTACACCGAATATGTCTTTAGAATTTCAAAAAGATTTATTATCACTAGGTCCCGCTGAATCCATTTCGCGATCTGTTAGTCACTTTCGATAAAAAAGATTTATATTTCAGAAAAAATTCACCTGAAAAAGATTATAATCATACGCGATACACAGCAAAACGCGATACCACTAAATAACGACAAAGTGAACTAACCCTATTTCTCTATTTCCCGCCTTCCGATTAACTCGAATAAAAACCTGAAGCCAGCCTCTAATTCCTCGAGAAGCCGCCTTCAAAGCCGTAGATATGTTCTCACCGCTTCGACGCAGATAACCCGCTGGACATCGCAGAAACGAAACGATCTCAGATCGGCTAAAATCGCGCAGAGGCCAGCCTCGGATTAATCCCAGAACGGCTTTCCATTACGTTCTCGTAGGTCATCGAAGTAGATAACACGCACAGTCAAAGAAGCCTGCGACCGTTTAGTCAAAGAGGATTTGATTTGTTATGAATATACAAGGAACGTGAGATTGGGAAAAATATTGAGGAAAAAGTGATGATGAAAGGAATGAAGAAATATACGGTTCAGAATTTTTTGATGAGGCACTGCCTCACCTGCCTCATTGGACAAGCCGCTATTATTGGCGAAATCCACAAGCCGAATTCGAGTTCGGAAAATGTGTAAGTCATTTATAGGTTCCAAAAGATTTGATTTCGAACAACCATCGCTCTTGCGTAATTCGGATTCGAATATATAAGGTCATAATCGTAATCTATTGGGTAAAGCAAATTTTCTGTGGCTCTCCAAATCAAATTGAGTATTTGTGAAAAATATCTAGAAGATTCGTAAACGTTTCATCACCTCAATCAATAATTTCAATAACACAATTCGAAGTTGCAAAATGTGTACATGTGATTATACATAACCCTGAGCTGTCGGTTCGTTCTCAATTCCCACCAATATCTTTTGATCAGTGTCAATTTCAATTCGAGATTAAATTCCACCTCGAAATATATAGATTCGATTAAACGCTCACAAATGGCTTAATACAATAATTCAGTAATGATAGGCAAATAGCAGCGTGAAACCATTTTTCGAAATCATTGCAAAAACAACCCATTATCATTACTGATTATTGACACAGGTAATCGTAAGAGAGCAGTCATTTATGACGATTAAATTTGATCTGCTCATTAGGAGTATATGTAAGTTCGATCCTCCGAATAAACGATCGTTTTATTTTTTACAAAATGAGTTGTGATACAAGGTGTATTCAGAAAAATTGTGAATTGAATGTTTATTTTGATTCGAAATCATTATCCACGAATTTAATTATTTCTATTCAAAGAGTGAAATTACCAAAAATGTTCATCAAAGAATGCCATTAAAACTTAAACCAACTGCATGCCTTCATCCAGAAACACAATCTCAAACACAATCAGTCCTGACAAATAACACATACTGAAAACCTATTTAGAATAACCAATTAATTAAAAAAATTTCTTGAAAATTTCTGCACGCTTGTAAAGAATATAAAAAGACTTTGTCAAGAAAGTACCGCATGATCTTCATTCTTTTCCATTAAAAAAATTCAGAGGGTGCATAAAAATCTGGTAAAAGTGAAACAATTTCTTGTTTCACTTGTATTTTGGATAGAAATTGTTTGATAGGAGAATCATTGAGAGTAACAGATAATTTCCTACATTTCTCATGATTATTCAGAAACAAGATACCTCCGTTTTTTCGGGATTGGGACATAATCGCCACTAAATAAAATAATTCTTTAATATTTCCAAATCAGATGATAGTATGTTTTTCAGGGTACGGAAATCCGAATATTGGTAACAGTGGCGGCCCGTGACAATATTGTATGGTGAGGCACATATGAAAAAAAATTTAATAATGTAATATATATTTCGTCCTCGATTTGTTTATTCACAACAAAAGCAACCGAATCAATTAATTCATTTTGAATGGTTTTAGATGTACCAGAAATTAACGATTTACTGTTGGTGTCATTTTCTAAAAAGGTTTTTAAATTCGTGTCAAATTTACTTACAAGAACTACCAATTCTTTGAAATTTCCGCGATTTAAAGACTCATTCGATTCATCGTGCCCCCTAATAGGTAACTCTTGGATACAGAGGTGCATCGTAATATCTATTAAACTTCTTATAATTTGTCGATTTTCTTTGAATCTAGCATTGAAATTTTCAATTTCTATTTGACGCGCATTGTCTATTGCTGTGGCGATATTTCGTTTTTGCTTTCTCATAACGGTAAGCTTGCAATTAGATGAAATATGCTGAGCACTTTTATGGTGTAGCGATAGATCCCTAGATAAATTTTTCAAATCACCAAAACCACTTTTCGACCAAACTCTGTCGGAATTTCCATTAATTGCTGAGAATAAAATGCAATGCCAACAAAATATTTTTTTCACAGTAATACTTCCAGTAAGCCAGTCGTACTTGTCATACCATGTATTTTGGAATCCCCGATTTGATTTATCGATCCCACCACTAGACACTAGAGATTTACTCAAATTTGGAACAGGTCGCTTAACTCCCTTAATTAAATATAATTTATCATCATACGAATGAGTCGAAAATGTTGCTTATTTATTAAAAAATTAACAATATCACAAGTACACCGAATATGTTCCTTAGGAATTTCAAAAGATTTATTATCACTAGGTCCCGCTGAATCCATTTCGCGATCTGTTAGTCACTTTCGATAAAAAAGATTTATATTTCAGAAAAAATTCACCTGAAAAAGATTATAATCATACGCGATACACAGCAAACGCGATACCACTAAATAACGACAAAGTGAACTAACCCTATTTCTCTATTTCCCGCCTTCCGATTAACTCGAATAAAAACCTGAAGCCAGCCTCTAATTCCTCGAGAAGCCGCCTTCAAAGCCGTAGATATGTTCTCACCGCTTCGACGCAGATAACCCGCTGGACATCGCAGAAACGAAACGATCTCAGATCGGCTAAAATCGCGCAGAGGCCAGCCTCGGATTAATCCCAGAACGGCTTTCCATTACGTTCTCGTAGGTCATCGAAGTAGATAACACGCACAGTCAAAGAAGCCTGCGACCGTTTAGTCAAAGAGGATTTGATTTGTTATGAATATACAAGGAACGTGAGATTGGGAAAAATATTGAGGAAAAAAGTGATGATGAAAGGGAATGAAGAAATATACGGTTCAGAATTTTTTTGATGAGGCACTGCCTCACCTGCCTCATTGGACAAGCCGCCACTGATTGGTAAGCAATAATATTGTCATCAGCAACCTCTTGAAACGAACTTTTTTGCTACGGTTTCCACAACACCTAAGAATCTGTGTTAGTTACCGTGAGTAGGTTTAATCCATCAAATATCACTGTCTACCTTCTTAGCAAATTCAATCCAATTTGCTTTCTTGAAATTCCAACGAGGTCTTATCAAACATTCAGAATATTGAATTAAAGTTCTAAGGCCCGTTTGCACCAACGCCCCTTAAAATATCGCTTAGCTAACTGCCGCTGAAGTTAAGGGTCGCTTAAATTCATCTCCAGTTGCACGACTGTTACTAAACAGAAACTTAACTAAGCGACGCTTAACTTCCTCAATGTAGTGACATTTCAGTATTTCATTGGCTACACGCAATATTTAATGTTCAGTGGTTAAAAAGTTTTTAATGTTTCGTCTATTCTATGGCAGAAATATTTGTTTATAAATTAATATATAAATAATCAAGCCCGATATGGTTTTAATTAAGACTTTATACGTATAGAGGCCTAGGAAATTCTCTTTCCACAATTTCTATTATTTCCAAGTCGTCATGAAATTCATCAAATTCATTAAAGAAGTCCATCATACAAGTTAATAGCGTTGTTCGAAGTATATATTACACTTACAATTAATATTATTTTAGTCACATCACATTTGTTCGAAAATCACAAAGAAATACTTCACAAATATTTGGAAAAGCTTAGACTATAGAAATAGACTTAAGTCTGAGTGGAAAACCAAACAAATCAAATTATTTTAGGTTAGAATCATAGATAATAACCAAAATAAATATACATTTATCTTTGATCTAAGTAGAATCCGCCTTTAAACAGTTAAGTGACCATGAATGAAGACTTAAATTCAAGGCTCGCTTAAGGGATTTAAGTGCAGCTTAACAGTTGGCGCAACGCCATTTAAGTTGAGGATTCATTTTAAGGGACGCTTAACGGTAAGTGTGGTTGGTGCAAACGGGCCTTAGAGTCAACAGAATAGGCCTATGTTGGCTATCAGGAAAAACTCCTAGAATTTTACGTTAAGTGTAATCAAGAGACACAAGTATCAACATAAATTAATAATAGTTATTTATGTACCTAGTGCGTTATATGGATCCTAACGCCCGGAGGGAAACATTCGGCCCTAGGGCCTTTGGCCCGAGGGATGAATGTAGCCCCATTTAACTTTCAGTAGTAACCATGGCATTTGTTAATATTTTGAAGTTCGTTATTGCTGTCATCATTTTATTAAGTGAAGGTCATTACTGTTTTCGTTGTGAAGATTTAAAGAAATAACAGAAATGAATAGCAATTTGCCAAATAATATAATATGAAAATGCAGTTGCAAATAATTCATTACCCGAAAAATCCAGACTCGTCTACGACAAGGATTATGAAACATTCCATCAATGGAAGTTGAAAAATGAAATAATTGCTATAGATGAAACAGTGTTATTGGCGTACTTTCAAGAATTGGTATGCTATTTTATTTTTCATTTTGTTCATGTGTGGGTTTTTATTTCAGTCTGAAAAATTTTGTCCTGCGTCATTGTGGACGAAATATTCTATTTTGAAATCTACGCTGATTGTCAATGAAAATATCAATATTTCACAATTCTCCCGGCTAGTAGCGTTTTTAAAAATGAAATCTCAAGGATAGATTCCGAAGAAATCCAAAGTTTTGACAGCAGAACACGTTCATACATTCATCAATGAAGCTCCTGATGAAATTCATCTTTTCATAAAGTAGTTCTAATAATGGGTGTTTTTGGAGGACTAAGGAGAGATGAATTAGTGAAAATGTCTATCAAAGATATAGAAGATAAGGGTAGCTGTTTAATGCTCGAAACTAAAACCGGTATGTCAAAGGATTTAGCATTGTAGAGGAAGAAAAAATAGGAGCTTTGGGGCTGGTCAGAAAATATATATCCTTGAGACCCAGTGGAGTGAAGAATCCTAACTTTTTCCTCACGTTCCGAAATGGTCGGTGCACCATCCAACCTGTTGGCAAAAATACCATAGGAAGTGTGCCTTCGATGATTGCCAAATACTTAAAATTGGATAATGCAAATGAATATACAGGACATTGTTTGAGACGGACTTCAGCAACTCTTTTAACTGAGGCTGGTGCATCATATGAAACGTTAAAAATACACGGAAGATGGAAGAGTGCATCTGTGGCGGAAGGATACATAGAGCAGAGCATTTTTTCCAAAAACAAAATATCGACGATGATTGTGAATTCGCTAACAGATTCTCATGAATTCTCTAGTGGTTCTCTTGTGAAAGAACTTCCAAGTACTTGTGGTCAAGTTTTCGCTCCTCAGGTTTGGAAAACATCCCAAGATTCACGATTGAAGAATTTTTCCGGGAAATTCGAAACTGCATTTTTAATTTTAATTAAGAAAGACTTTGTTTTCGTTTCTTGAGTTGTCGTTGTTTTAGTGTTAAAATTCTGCGAAATAAATAATTTATTTCTAGCTTATTTTGTTTCACGCACAACGAGCTTTATGGGCGTTATGATCCATAATGCCCGCTAAAATGCCCATAATGGCATAATGAGTGTATTTATAGCAACCCTTTCTAAGGTAAAATAAACATATAATGTACAAGTGAAAAATAAAATAATAAAAATCAGTTTGCAGCCTGTGAAAATTCTTCATTCGTGATACTTCTAGACCGGACCTCGTATAATGTCCTATCCATTACCGCGTACGTATTCGACACTCACCTACCAGCAGAAAATCGACCTTGGCTAGAGCAGAACAAAAAGAAAACTGGAAACCATAAAATTTAGAAATTCTAAACAATCTATGATTCACCGGTACACGAATCTTGACGCAATTCAACAATTAAAATCAAGGCTGTGAATTTTCGATGACCGCAATTTTTTCCCTGACCATAATTTCATGGTTCAGAAATGGGAATCGTTAGATCCTTGATTATACCAATGGAGTAACGAGGTATCTTTCAGGGATTGAAAATGGCGGTCTGCTTCCCGAATCGAATGCACATCATGATCAAATTCTAGCCTGTGGTTTGGTATATTATTGCGCACTTCTTCATAACTGATTAACGAGCTATCCTTCTGTAAAAATATCTATACTTCTGAAATAATGATCTGGAAATAGTGTCGAGTAATTGAGTTCCACTTTATAAGGATGAATGAGAGATATACTTCGTATATCTCTATACAGGGTGAACCACGACGAACTGCATCGATCGATATCTCAGAAACTGAATGTAGGAAAAATTTGAAATTTTGGGAACTTGCCAGATATCCTAACCCAAAGTAAGTTAAAAGGGCTTCCTTATAGGAACAATTGATAATTAAGTTAGGGCTTGCAATCGTAATATTTGACATAAAAACCTGAATATGTCAAAAACGCTCAGACTTAGGGATAGGACATGATACATGAAATCTGCCTAGAATGTTAAGTAAAATCCAAAAATGTAATAATATATAGGGTATCCCATTTAAAATAAGCGACTTAGGGTCTATTTCCGGTATAACCGGAAGTGCCCAATAGATGTAAATATTTTAGCTCTATAGGTCCCAAGACATCTGGCAAGTTCCCAAAATTTCAAATTTTTCCTACATTCAGTTTCTGAGATATCGATCGATGCAGTTCGTCGTGTTTCACCCTGTATAGTTTTTGAATTATATAAGCCAATGAATCTATTTTGTCCACGCTTGTTTTTAGTGGAACAAAGAAATGACCTTGCACAGAACATTGTACGCTTTCTTAAAAATATACCAAGTTATAAAGAGTGAATCATTTAGAGATACTTGTCCTTAGAAATACCCTCTATATTCATTATGAAATTTCAGACACTACTGAACAAGAATATCACTTCAGTTTGCACGACGCATGCGCGATATGCAATTAAATTCCCTTCACAAAGAATACCTCTAAACGAATCACCCATTATTATAAACAATTATGATTTATTCAAGATGGTGGAAAGTGACAGTGAACTAGAAAGTACTGAGAGAAATTCTCGCATGCTGTGATGTCATTGTCAAACTTGAGTAAAGAAGAGAGAGAGAGATGAATATTATTCAGTAGTAGTGAGTAAAAATGAAATGCTTGCACAAGAAAATCATCTACTCACATTGTTGAATATTGAAATGAATGACAAAAATCTCATTCTCAAAGAAACTAATTGTCTTTTATTGGGAAGAATTAAATATCTTGAAGAAAACTTGCACAAAAAACGAACATCGAAAAGGCAAACAACCTGAGAATCCCTTAACCCACAGTTCAATTGCTGGAAATCATGAAACGATCAATTCCATTGCGCAAACAGCGAGTAGTTCCGGTCACGCTCTAAGTCATTGTCAAAACATACCAAATAGGTTGAAAAAATAAACGAAGAGAATCGAATTTCAATTCTTTGGAATGAAAATCTAATCAGGGTAATAATACTGGCGAGGAATTCACTCAAGTAACATACAAAAAGAACAGAAGGAGGACTCGAAAAAATCTGCGAACTGCGAAGGTTTCAGATGAAGCAAATAAAACTGGCTTCTCTGGAGGTGAACGCCAGATGCGGCTGTAAGTATAGCGAGTAAAACAATTAGCTAATGAATCATACATCAAGGATTACCTTTCGAAAAAACCTGGATTCAATAGAGACTCAGTAATAGTTAAAGAAATTCCAAGCTTAAAGGTAATTGTGTAGATGAGATAGGTGTCTTACTAACCGATAATTCAGACTGTTTTAAACTTGCAGTTACCGAACACTCGCAAACAGAACATCAATTTAGTGCATATGTTATCCTCAATTTTTTCATTTCATTCTTTAACAATTTAAAAATTTCGCTAGGGCCAGTAGTTCTGCAGTGAAAGAAACAGTAATATTCAATCCTTCAAATATTCCAGAAAAACGACAATTTCTACAACGATATTTGTATTAAGTCCACTCTACTAAAACGACCGTACAGCTTTCCACCATTTCAATCCTCATTTCTGCAATAACAGCGAAAAAGAGGAAAACATCAAAGTATTTCACGCACTGCGTATGACCCATATAGAACTCTACCCAGTAATCAACCCCCCGAGCGTACACATACGCAGATGGAACGTATTCTGATGTGCGTTCGTAATTTTCACCCCATTCTTCGGCTGAGATATTATTGCTGCAAGCTGCAGAACCGCGCCAGTTCGGATGCATTTGGTAAGTAGCGGCTCAGGGGGGGTGAGAGGAGGGACGCAGGGGGATGGAGTGTGCTCGCCGGAAAGGGATCAAAAAATGCGATCAATAGTGGCTCTTTCCACCGGGTGTACTTCTTAAACTCCCCACAATTGTAACGAAGCGCTGCCGAATCTTTACATTGCACCCTTAGCGCGCCCCTAGCTTCTATCTACCCCACATATGGATATCAAGGAGGCTCCGTGTAATTGAACTCTTGGGATGAACCTGCTCTTGATTATGCATTTGGGCAGGTTTTTCGCGAAGATGAACCTTGAACAGTGAATGGGAATTTTGTTGAGCGGAATATTTCATGTGGATATGAATTCTTCAATTAAGAAAGAAAAAAATTTCAAACAAATATGCTCATTATCTATTCACCTGATACTATGCGTAGTAAATCAAATTCTAGAGGATATATTTATCGATCAATTATTTGTCATTCGCCTATTTTGCAATTATTTTTCGGCATCTCCAGGCTATAGTTCAATGTGAATGTACAAAATCGAGCGCTTATTATCTTAATTGCGAAAAACGATAAGGTCAAAGTAGTAAATAAACTATCTAGTAGTAGGAAACTCAATGTTCAGCTTCCAGGCACCTAGGAGTGTATGGTGAGTGGCTCATTGTCAAGATGTACGAGGTGCACGCTGAAAACATAGCCTAGTTGTTCATTCGATTTCGAATAAGGATAGATGTCAGTGTTACCGGATCTATCCCAAACTTATATAAAATTATTTTGAATAAACTCTCATCTAAAAACTGAATCAAGAAACTAATACCTCAGAACTTCTTGCTAGAAGGTCAGGACATGTTAGAATATTTTATATAAATTAGCAGTCAGTTATAATTTTTCCTCTGCTATTTTTTAAATGAAATAAGTGTTATATCACAACCTTCCCCAACTATGGATGATGATTTTCCTTTGAATGGGTAACATAGCAAACATCAGAAGATCGGAAAAATCGTCACTTGGACCGCAAGACCCGATTCGAAGAATACTCCTTGCAGATTGGCAACAAATTTTGTGTATTGGATCTGAATATAGAGGGTATTTCTAAGGACAAGAGTGATCATATTTCTAAATTAGCAAAGGACTATAGTGCTGAGATTATTCTTCTTCAAGAGACACATGCGGATACTGAAAAAAATCTTCGTGAAAGAGGAACCATAAACGGTTATGTATTCATTGATTATCTCCTTAGTAAAATTTACGGTTTAGCTTGTTAGGTTAAAAAATCCTTTATTCACAATATATCGAGTTAATCCAAAAAGGCGAATTTGAGGGTGCTTTCTTTATCTCTTTCAAATTTTGTAATATTTCCATCGTTAATATTCATCAACCTCCAAATACTATTTGGCCAAGAAAATTGGAAACGAATCTTCCTCATTCTTCAATGTTTTTCAAGGTTTTTCTTCAACTGGGTTAGATTCGTCGGATTATTTTGATAAACTCCCATGCAAAACAGTCAAGCGGGCTAAGGTCGGGGCTTCTGGGAGGCCTGTTGATGTTACCCCTTCGCGAAATATTTTTATTAGGGAACAATTCATTAACAACTTCCATTGCATCATTTGAGGTATGGCAAGTGCTGCAACCACGTTCTTCTTAAGTTGAAACCTGCAAACTCCTGCAACTCTGGGGCCAGAAAATAAAAATAGTAATATCTTTAGTAAGATCTATTCAGTATCTCTATTTAGGATGTCCTGAATCTCAATGATAACCTGATACCGAGAAGTCAATGTGCATTGGTTATGAATTAAATAAGTAAAAAAACTATGTTATTAAATGAAGCGAAAATAGAAAATTATAGAAGAAGTTTAAAATTAAATGCTGTTAAACTAATTTTTGAATATTGTAAACTCAATTGTATTCAATTCTCCCAGTTGTTTCCCCGTCATTTCGCTGTTCTGCCTTGAAGTGATGTATTGACGCCATGCTGCCCTCACCACCTCTCCAAGCCAATTCCACTGATATTATCATGAATAATTTTTTCTGGAGGCCATCAGGAGTTTCCTCGTCCCAAACAGTGGTCATTGCATCCCGATCTTTTTCCTCCAACGCTGCTGCACTTGCCCTCCGTTTTTCCGGAATAGATTGTAAAGCCTTACGCTTGGCATCACGAGCTCCTCGAGCGGTCTTGAATGCAGCATCCGAAAATGGGTTGATTTTGATGTCGAAATCGTTCAAATACTTTTCTTGAAGTAATTTGGCAGTCTGATTCCACATTGTTTTTATTGTACCTTCCTTATAGTCTTCTCCATCCATTTTCTTCATATTGTAAGCGTAATGTTTCATAATGTTTGCCAATTGCGCTTCACTCGTTTCAGCACTCAATGTGTATTCCCTCTCAGTACAAAAAGTAGTAAATTGGTTCCAAACTGTTTTTTTTGCCTTCTCCGTATTAATGGGAACATTTCCTTTGACTTTTTTATCGATGGTGGACAGAGAACAAACTCCAAATCGACTCATTTTCATGCAAAATCTCCAATTTTCACAATTGAATTCAACCTGTCAGTTTGACGTGTGCTTAATTTGACTGGATCATGTTTTGTTTATATATAGCAACTACCAGAGAAAATTTTCAAAAATTTATCAGTATAATACCATGTAGGTTGTACCACGTGACGTCGAATGGTGCAATTCTATTGGTCGATATTTGGGTCGGAAAAATAATCATATAAATTGCTTAGTGTTCTGACCGTTTTATATCCTGCCAAAAACGAAATCACTCATGATTCAAATATATTCAAACAAATTACTGAGTCTTGAACCAAAAAATTAATCAATGAAATCATAAATGGAAGAGATTGATATTGAAATATGTCACGTGATATGCTCTGTTTCATATGTGCGTGATTATTTGAGTATAATTTTTTCTGATATTTGCTCTTTCATTTCATATTTGGAGTTTACTTGAAAAGAAATACACCGAATATTCCTGACTTTGTAATTAATTATATTGTGTATTTTACGAGTACACCAATAAAAATATTCAAATATTCTCTGATGTTATAAACAGGATTCTGGGTGGATGAACGATACTTTCATGTAGAAGCTGCAAACAAATATACTAGCTTCCAAAAGTCTCTCTTTATTTAATTTACAGGATAATGTTATTACAACATTCCCAAATATTGGACAGCTTTATTAATTAATCTTGATATCAGAATCAATTGGTTTCATTTTATTGGGTATTACGGAAAATAACTTGATCAACTCTCAATTAACACATAGAAGTAAGATTATGAGATAATCCATACTTAATTATTTAATAATTAACAATTAATTGATGAGAATTTCAATGAACACTTCAACAGAAATGGAAAAACTCTTGGAATTTGTATCATAAAATATTATAAACCGTGAACGATATATAAAAACTTCTCATTTCGGTCTTTGGTGGTCATAGAAGTCTTTGTTGTTATCAAATACAAAAAATGATATAAGCTACAGAACAATTTCAACCCTGCATAAAGAGACATACATTTTGAAAGCAAGAAATATCAAATATTCAGAAATAATTCATGCATTATTTCCGCCTGAATCTGAGGTTGGTTTATTGATTTCATTTCCAATTAGCCTATTTCTTCTGATGAACCTTTCATATAAGAATTAACGGTTTTTATGGTTTATCTTGTACCATTACGAGGTTCAAGTTAGTTGAATAAATTTTTGGCAAAGCCATTACTTCTGAGAATTTTCTTGATATTATTCATTTCTCCATTATTGTCTTGGTGTGTACAACGTGACTATTATACAGTGTGACTCATCGATTACTTAATTGATAGATTCTTGAGACCAAAAGAATCACTTCGGCTCCGTTCAAAGATACTGAGTGTTTACTTTCATTTGAAAAATTGTTTTTCGCTTATATGTGTAAAGATCACTGATTTAATTAATTCAGTAAAACAGTGCATTTCCTCCAATTGGCAAAGAATATAGAATACTCGCAATGATAAGCTGAAGATTTTTAAAAAAGATGTCCGGTCTCCTTACATATTAACATTGCCTAGACCTGACATGATAAGAATACACCGTCTACGTATTGGTCACACCGCACTTACCTCTACATTTTTAAAAAGGAAGAGAGGCCGAAATATGAATTATGTTACATAGATCAAAGCATTTTACATATTTTATATGAATGTCCTAAATACGCAAATGAATGAACACAGTTCCACATACCAGATGAGCCAAATTTACTAGAAGAGGAAAGTAGTCTGAACACCATGAAATTTTTGAGGAGCATTCGTATATACAACAAATTATGAAGAACCAATTTTTTTTTTATCACTTGGTAAATATATATAAGTCAATGCATTGTCCTTATCTCAATTGTGTATGTTTTTTTTAAATCATTAAATTTATTTACACTTGTAATCTTGTGTTTATACACATAAAATTATATTTGTACACATATATTTATGAACTATATATTGGAATACAGACAAAATCTATTTTATTCATGTATTATTTTATTTATACACTTCAATAATTTATTCACAATTATTTATACATTTTATAATAACTTACTTTATGTATCATGTTGAAATTTGTACAAGGCTAATGATCGAAGCAGTCGATGCCTTCAATTGCAATTAAAAAAAATATCTTCGTAATAGATGATCTGAATGAATTCAAATTTTACAGCCTTTACAAAAATGGAACACATGATTCAAATTAAACAAACTTGCTCTATCCTCTAAGTTCTTTGTATCAATGCATCACCAACTTCTAAAACATTCAAAACTGGCATTAAAATAGCAATTACGAAACACATCCTAGTATTTTTTAATTTTTGAACATTTTAAAACAATTATTCCACATTCATCTTTTGTTTAATCGTATAATTTTGTATAATTTTCGCAACATCGATATAATAAATACACCGGTTTCAATTATAACGATCAGACCATCGTCAGGTGCTGAATTCTACAGGACATTCAATTGCTGAGTCTCTGGTACAGGCAGGGATGAGGCTTTGCGGCTGCAGCCACCTAAGGATATTCAGCTTTCTCCTATAATTTGTGTAGTAACTTTAGCATATTTCTGGAATCATCCTATCCCAGAAAAATAATCCTAGCTGCGCCACTGAGTGGAGCGACAAGCCACAATTCACCTTTGATCAAAGGGACTATCGAATATACCTATATATTTGGGAACATAGATATTGCAGTCGTATTCAGCAAATTACTAAATCTTTACTACCAAAAACAGTCTTGTTATAATGATAATAAAGTGAAAATAAGACGTGATAAATATAACATGAACCTCAACAAAACATTTGGGACCCCAAACTCTTTGAATTTAAGAACACTCTCTCTTCCCCAATTGCATTCGATATCACCTCGTACATGCATTATGCACTCGAATCGGCCTTGAATTGTTGGGTAGTGTAACAGCTGTAAGAATGCAGATGATTGCATTCTTCGTGTTCAAAGCGAAGACCGATATTTTGAGACGTAGTAAAATGAAATCTCGACATAAAGAAACGAACCATGATGATTCTCCATCAGGTTTTGGAGGCTGTATTGCGACACTCGGTATTCTGATGCATCGCATAATCTGATGCGTACTCATCAAGCAATGAACTATAAAGGAAGTATGACGACATGTCTATCATTTTTTGGAGTATTTTTGTTTTCATAAGCAAGGTAACCACAAAGATATGATAAGAGTAACATTGACCTTCCCGTGAATTTGAAATCGACCGACATTTTTTCCTTGTATGGATATCAGATCATTGTATAATTATGGTTTTGAATGTCCGGCCCTCCGCATACGCGATTACTTACGACAAAATGAACTAAACATTCAAAATTTCCAGAATGACAACTGCTAAATAATTCGGTCAAATTTGAATTTGCGTAAATCCCTTCCAATGGTTCAGCAGTTATGTTCTGGACATTCGTTTTGTCGAAAGAACTGATTACTGCGAACATCCTCCTTTATTTTCGATTCTGCCGAGACATATTAATTTGAGACTGATTGCAGTATGGACCTAAAATTCATAAGATGATCATCATATGATCATAAACATAAAACTCAAATTGAAAAGTTCGAATTCATTGAAAACCAAAGATTTTCAAAATACAACCTATACTTTTGGCGCTTGTTGTTGAAGAACAGCGTACTACCGTTTTGTCCAAATGTGTAATGTAAAATGTGTTTGCCCGTCCGGAATTCTGATTAATGATTAAAGAAGACTTTTTAACCGATAGTTCAATTTTCCTTAATATATTGCCATATGCATTCTAGTGATTATTCTATGAAAAAGAACAGTTTTAAGCGGACAGAAATGTGGTTGAAATGAAACTGAAAGAAAACTGTTCGTTTGGTTATTTATAGTTCAAGATACAGGGTTGGGATAAAGTTTGGTACCAAATTAATATCTTCAAACCGAAACGGGCGATATTTTTGAAATTTGGCAGCTGAGTGTAATGGACCACAATGCATCTGATCAGCATATTTTGATTAATGAGATACTTCCGGTTTAACCGGAAATGACAAAAAAATTTGTTATTTGAATGGGACACCCTGTATATTTCTGCAGATTCTGAAAGTGCACCTTGTTTCGGATCTGTCTTTCATGTAAGAATTGTTGTCTGTAAAAAGAAGAAATTCAGTCTTTTTGTACATTCGAGAAAAAATCCTTTTATAGTTATTTATACAACAAGTGAGTTAAATGAATGTTTATTCATGAGAAGAAAGTCATTTTTGGGATTTTTCAAGATGTAAGATTGATGTATCCACTTTAAAAATCGAAATCGCGATTTATGATACAGGGGGTGAAAAATTCGCTTTCAAAGTTAGGGATGACAAAATCGTGAAAAATCAATTTTTTCAAATTAGAACCCCATTTTTTATGGCAGATATTGAATCTACGTTAAAAAATAATGTGAGTGTATGCATCTCACCCTTGCCCTAAAGTGGATATTTTCTGAGTTATTCACAAAAAACTGTTTTTCGACTTGAATTTTCAACTATTTCTTTTCCCTTCACGCCAAAAAGATGAAATTTTCAGGAACTGTTACTTAAACAATGTTTTAAATTTTACTACCCTAATATGCAAGAGAAAAAAGTTACAGGTTGTTCCTAAATAGATGGCGAATTTGAATTCGAATTTGTATCGGAAACCTCTTTATTTCAACTAATCGGCCATCGGTTTTCTCTCCAGTGATAAATAAATAATTCCTTATGAACCATATGCAAAAACTTACCTTGTTTTACATTCTTTTTTTTTAATGATAGATATCATTAATTACATCTGCCAAATTCCTCTTTATTCAGTAGCATTTTGTGTTTACTATTAATTTGGTGATAATTCGTATTAAGTTATAAAATCGGTCACTATGCCTAATTTTACCAATGAAGATTATTTAAATCTCATTCTATTTCATGGAGAATGTAATAAAGTTGTAGATAGAACGATTGGACTGGACCATTAACAGAACCATGACAAACTTGAGAAATGTCGGATCTTTCGTTAAGAAAACTATACACAGAGAAAAAGTGTAATAGAAGATAAGAACAACGATATTACAGTTCTTGCATATTTTCGTGTGAATCCTCAAAATTCTCTCAAAAATGCCGAGATTGCTCTGGGATTATCTCAATTGAGTGTTTGGAGAATATTGAAAAAACATAAAATGCACCCATATAAATTCAATAGGGTACAGCATTTGAAGGAAACTGATTTCGTCAGGAAAACAGAGTTTTGCGAAGCTATGATGATTCGATTTCAAGAGAATGAAAACTTTTTGGACTGTATAATTTGGACAGATGAATCTAAATTCACAAAGAATAGTTCTTTCAATAGGCATAACAGTCATTATTGGGATGAAGAGAACAACCACCACTTCAGACAATGGAACTTTCAAGAGCCCTGGAGTTTCAATGTTTTTTGCGCCATCAAAAATAATGCAATTCTCGATGTTCACATTTATGATGGGACTTTAACTGGTAAGATAGAACACTACACATGTTTGCATTATTTAAAGAATGTTCTCCCTTAGGAGATAGATATTCTGACATATTGACTCAAATAATTGAGCCTCTAGTACAGAACCATAATGACTGATATCAACAAGATGGCGCGCCTCCACACAATTCAATCAATGTGTAAATATCCTATACAGGCTATTTGAAGATCGATGGTTGGCGAACAATGGTCCACATCTTTGGCCACCACGTTCTCCCGATTTAACTCCTCTTTTGGGATAGGATAAAAAATATTGAAACTCAATTTGGTTTTTAAACACTTTTGATCTCTTCCTCCCGATGAAATAAGAAGAGCAACGCACGAAGTATTCCTGAGACGTATAAATAAATAGAAATTAACGGTCAAAACTTTGACCATCTTCTCTAGTTATAACTGCGAGAGTTTGCCATGGTTCTCCTAATAGTAACTGAAGTCGGTTTCAAGAAGAGGTGAAAAATCTACAGCATGGTTCAAATAACAGTTCCTGAAAATTTTATCTTTTTGGCGTGAAGGGAAAAGAAATAGCTGAAAATTCAAGACGAAAAACAGTTTTTTGTGAATAACTCAGAAAATATCCACTTTAGGGCAAGGGTGTGATGCATACACTCACATTATTTTTTAACGTAGATTCAATATCTGCCATAAAAAAATTGGGTTCTAATTTGAAAAAATTGACTTTTCACGATTTTGTCATCCCTAACTTTGGAAGCGATTTTTTCACCCCCTGTATCATAAATCGCTATTTCGATTTTTTAAGTGGATACATCAATTTTACATCTTGAAAAATCCCAAAAATGAAAATTTTCCATCCATTAACCTCGAAGTTATTCTTGTTTCAGCGGAGCTCTATTTTCCATTTTTTTTCGAATATTTCGGCTCAGAGAGAATTTTCCAACCAAAACTGAAAAATGTTACATCAAAATAACTTGAAATTTTCTAAGGAATCTATTTCTGCAATAAAAAAATATATGTTGTAACTTGAAAAACGGAAGTTGACGTCATTTCCGGAAAAACCGGAGGTGCTCATGCCTTGAAAATATTTTAGATTACATCAGCATCGTGAAATACTTATAAGTGCTGAATTTCATGAAAATACGTTCAGTAGTTTCCCGTATAAATATGACTGAGTTTCCTCGTGAAAGACCCTGTATAAAAACCGTCTTCAAGACACAAGATACAATCAGGGCTGATCCAAAAAAAGTTTATCCTGATAACGAGAATCAAAGAACGTTGCATATATGAGATACCATGCGAATGGGGAAGATCTTATCGTAGAAACAAAATGCATCTTGAAAGTGAGAATCAAAGAACATCAGAAGTTCTCTCAACCGATAGATCCAAGTTGGTCCATCATGCTGTGAATGAAAATCACCTGGTCGAATGGAACGAGACATCTATCATATCCAAAGAAGAGAAGCGTTCAAGAAAAAATCAAAGGAACAGCATTCATGAATATCGCATAAGTGCACCATCAATTGAGATGTCTTAAGTTTGAAGGCAAATGTTGGAAGTAACTTGAAGAAGTCTTCAAATGACAGATAGTTTTCGGATTCTGTCTGTTTGATATTAGTAAAATTGGAAAAAAAATGTTTACTAACATTGATGACGAGATATTGTTGATGATGGAGCTCGTGTTGAATGATTGTTTGGGCTATTACCATCATCTATTGTGGATGTAATGATTTCCGACGTTTCGATAGACATCTTCTATCTTTATCAAGTAGAAAAGTAAGAAACCTTTTGAGAATTATCAATTTTCAAAAAGTCAATATGACAGAAGTCATGAAAGAAAAATGAACGATGTTATATACTCATCTGTGATATGATGATCTTTTTAAGTTGGATCGAACTATCGGCGTCCAAACTTCTGGCAGATCTATAGATGGAGCACTTATGGAATCAGGTGTTATTTTCATAAATGCTGCTTCTTTGATTTTTCTTCTTGCAAGTTTTTCTTCTTTGGATATTATTGATGCTTCATCCCATTTTATACGATGATTCTCATCTACAGCATGTTGGACCAACCTGGATTTGTCGCTGTCTAGTACTCGTAGAAGCTTCTGATGTTCTTTTATTCGTACATTCAGAGGGCGTTTAGTTTCTCCGATGTAAGATCTTCCGCACTCGCAAGGTAATTCATATATGCAGTTCTTTGTCCTTTGTGTCTCAATATTAGGCTTAACTTTTGTAAGTTTAGCTCTGATAGTGTCTTGAGTTTTGAATGCAGTCGTTATGTTGTATCTATTTCCAATTCTTCTCATTTTCTCCGACAAACCTTTTACATAAGGAATTACGGTTTGAATGGTCTGATTTATATCTGTTGGTTCTGGTTGACTTTCTCTTGTTCGTTTAGCTTTTTCTAATATCTTTTTGGGGTAGCCATTGCTTCTAAGAGTTTTCGAGATGTTATTTATTTCTTCATTTTGGTCTTCTTCAGTGCAACAAATATTTATTGCTCTATCAAATAAACATTTTGCTACTCCCAATTTAGTGTTTAGTTGGTGGTTTGAATCAAAATGTAGATATTGTCCTGTGTTCGTTGGCTTTTTATATACAGTGGTTCTTGGGATTCCATTTTGTTTATGTACGAGTACATCTAAGAATGGAAGTTGTCTGTCTTTCTCGATTTCAATTGTGAATTTAATTGATTCCTCTTGATTGTTTAGATATTGAAGGAATTCATCTATAGTGTCTCTTCCATGTTGCCAAATAATGAAAGTATCATCTTCATATCTTTTCTACAGTTTGGGTTTAAGTGCATATTTTTCTAATGCCTTCTGTTCGAAAATTTCCATATATAAATCAGCTAAAATTGGTGATAGTGGTGAACCCATGGCCATTCCAAATTCTTGTTGATAAAAGATCTCTTCAAATTGGAAATATGTTGTTTCAATACAAATAGAAAGCATTTCCATAATTGCATTCACGCTTAGTGTAGTTCTTTCACTAAGGGTTTGATCTTCTTCAAGCTTTTTCCTAACTATGATAAGTGTTTTATCTGTTGGAATATTAGTGAACAAACTGGTGATGTCGAAGCTGACCATAGTCTTCTTCCATGATTTCTTGATGTTTCATTATTTCTATGAAGTGTTTCGTGTTTCTTATCATCGATGTTGAATTACTTTTTAATGGTGATATAATTTTTAGCAGAAATTTAGCCAATTGGTGGCATGCTGAATTTCTTGAACTCACAATTGGTCTTAGAGGAATATTTGCTTTGTGTATTTTTGGTAGACCATATAAATGTGGTGGTTTACTGAAGTGAGGTGTAAGTCTTGATCTAATGAATTGATCTGGAAATGTACGAATAAAAGAACATCAGAAGCTTCTACGAGTACTAGACAGCGACAAATCCAGGTTGGTCCAACATGCTGTAGATGAGACTCATCGTATAAAATGGGATGAAGCATCAATAATATCCAAAGAAGAAAAACTTGCAAGAAGAAAAATCAAAGAAGCAGCATTTATGAAAATAACACCTGATTCCATAAGTGCTCCATCTATAGATCTGCCAGAAGTTTGGACGCCGATAGTTCGATCCAACTTAAAAAGATCATCATATCACAGATGAGTATATAACATCGTTCATTTTCTTTCATGACTTCTGTCATATTGACTTTTTGAAAATTGATAATTCTCAAAAGGTTTCTTACTTTTCTCCTTGATAAAAATAGAAGATGTCTATCGAAACGTCGGAAATCATTACATCCACAATAGATGATGGTAATAGCCCAAACAATCGTTTACTAACATGTCAGCTTTTTTAAAAGCTAATTTTTTACACTTTTTCTCGTCAAAAAATGCAATTGTCAGTAAAATGTACCAACATTGTGTTGTTATCAGACTTTTCCAAAGCTAGAACTGAAACATTTTGCTAATTTTTGGACACCAGCAATTAGAGCCTACTGCGATGTCAATATTTCTTGAACGTACTCTACATTTATCTCGGATTTCCATGATTAACAGAAATTTAGTGCTCGATTACACTCTCAAGGCCTACAACGATGTCAATATTTCTTGAATGGACTCTAATAATGCTCACCTATTTATCGCGATGGAAAAGATGAGTAAGTAATTAAATAGCCGTTTTATTACTGACCTACCTCTCATTTGTTATAATACCTCCTTACTCGAAGGAAACCAAGGAAGAAATGGACAAGACGAGAAACATCCATCGGAAAATTTCAGAGACAAAGAGGAAAAATTCGCATCTGAAAAAAGACAACGAAAATAATTGACGAGTCGGCTAGAGCAAGATGCGAAGACTGGAAACAACTTCAGGTCACTAGACAAGGACTTTCGTAGAGCGAGAAAGAGGCTATTCGAACCTATGAAATTAATACGTTAGAAAAGAATACAAAGAGAATTCGAACAGAGACGACACAACCTTCGGAGTATTTGGGAAACGAGTTGAATTGCCATGCTTGTAGCGAACGAGAGAGAAGGAAGATGTAGGGATGCACGTTGATCTAGTAAGCAGAGAGAAGGGAAAATGCAAGTGCATACGAGCGCCGATAGGCGTCGTACTTGTTGCATCGAATATTATGACGTTACTACAGTTGTGATACAGACCACCATTCATACTGCACATTTATACTTACTGCAAAATTTTAAAACAACTCAACGTGCTACGGGTCTGGACAATGTAACAAATCAAGGCAAGTAGGTTAAACGCGTTTATTTCTCGTGCGTTTAATTATCAATAAACCCTATTCCGTTGCAGATATCGCAGGAAAAATGGCACGACGAAATCGTCTTTAACATGAAGAAACCACAAGAATCTTATCCGGACTTTTTACCCGTCAAGTGTTCTAATTTCGTTCAGTGACTTTTTTCGAGATTAACTAGCAACCAGTGCATCTTCAGTGACATTCAAGGATTTTTAAGTGATCAAACTCTACTTACTTGTGTTTTAACTTGAGTGCGTTCCGACACCTGGATTTATTTTCGTAAAAATTTGGTGTAATGAATTTTAAGCGATGGGTAATCGGGATTTCGGTAGAAGAAAAGGTGTAAATACTAACATACTGCCAGTAAAAAATGGCGGAATGCTCTTATTCGCGATGTGTACAACAGAAACGAAATATTAGAAGAGAGCTGCAAAGATGGACAAAAACCATGGTTCACATCGTTGGTAAGTCTGAAAATCAATATTCCCTAATAACGGCCAGGTTTTCCACTCAAGTTCATCCCCGTTTCGGCACGACTGAGTGCCGGGCAACACTGACCTGTTGCCTGCCGATTTTTCAAATTTTCCATCATCAAACTGATCGCATCCCTCCCCCCCTCTACGCGAGATCTGTTTTTACGGCAGTCGACGGATGGAAATTTTCGTTCTTTTCTTGTGCAGTTATCTCCTGCATTTAATGATTTTTAAGATGCACTTTTTTCTGATGCGTCGTGGATCCAATTTTCCGCAACGCGCCGAATTATATTATTTCTGCAGCCTTTATTTTTCTGGAAGTTTCCGGCTGTCTCCGCTTCCTCTATGTTATGGATTTTCAATCAAAAACATCTCGCCCCGTTTCGCTTCAGGGAATAGGCACCGTTATGTCTCGAATAACCTGGCAAAACAACCCGATAGAGACGCAAGATTCTCAGGTTTCTAACAGGAAAATGTTGCATTCATTTGTTGGAAAAAAACATTGAGAAGAATTAATTCGAGTTGCTATCACTAGTAAAAACCGAATTATCCGAGAATAATACGCGTTTATCAATACAAAATTAATGAAATCACTGAAAAATGAACTTTTTTACTTACCGAAAATGCTCTCAACCTGTAATTTTCGACACCATGATGAAAAATACGCAGTCCAAACTGAGTAATTCGGCAATTTGGGTTTCTGTACATGGGATAACCCTAGCAGATGAGCCAGAGTTCCCAAATTTTTATAATCCCGGCTGAATTCATCAATAGACAAAATCCGTTCAATAGTTCAGCGCTTATGAGCATCTTGATTTTGGTTTTCCAGATAGTGAGACAAACATCAAGGTTATCAATTTTTCAATTGATAGGTTTAAAGCATTACTGTTCGTAAAGTCTCGTGAAACCTAATCAAATAAGAAATCATATGTTAAAGAAATTTCGTTTATTTCTTGGGGAAGTTATATATAAGAAATATATTAAAATCCTCAAAGCATCTAATGGTGGAAAAATTTTCAATTTTTTCTATAATATTCTTATTTGCCAAGGTTCGATATCAGGTTCATCTCTTACAGTATTTTCACGTACTCTGGAACAGAGTGATATGAATACATACAACCGTCACAATTAATGAACAAACCTAAATCTCAAATCAGAAATATTTACTCATAGTTTTCCTTGTCTTAAAAACCAACCAAAAGTATGTGAATGTATACTCGATCGAAAGTCATTTAGAATATCTTCCTTCCAGCAAGCTCTTGTCCTTTGAAATATCTTATACAGGGTGAGTCTTCGACCACTGCGTTAATTTTAACCATTGATTCTTTACGTCAAAGAAACATTTTCTTCCTATAACATTTTTCCAAATTTGGCCCCGTTCAAAAGATATAGGGTGTTGAAATTTCATAAAAAAATTGCATCTTCACCTGTAATATTCAAACGATAATATCAATTGAAATGATCTCTTGTAGAAGGTTTTTGATAACAGTCCTGCATATTTCGGCATCAATAATTCATTCCATTTCTTGTGGGTTTCTCACTATCACTGTAGAGATTGGTTAAATTGCATGAAAAACAAATATCGCTTCAACTAAAGGTCCGTATCTTGTACTTCCTGGAATCATTAGTCTTTTTTGCAGATAAAATCATTCATCTTTCCTCCTAAATTGCACCATTCTTGAGATATTTGAAGTTGAAAGGAATTGAATCGATAAAATTTTGTCCAAATTTTCTGATTTTCCCAAATCCAACTCTGTGCTGAAATGATTCAATAACAAGATTTGTTCAATGTTACCATATTTTATGTCTTTATTAAATGTTTCCACAAAAGGTTGGAGAAATCTCTCCAGTCTATGGTTCCACCACTAAACACTATAGATGAAATTAACCACTGAACAATTTTTGTCTTACATTCACCACAAATGTAAACTGTCATTTGCTGTATTCATTATTAATGATGTCTAGCACCTTGTTTAATATTTAATCCAGAGTAATATTCCATAATAAATGGAGAATCACTCACATAGGTACTTCGGTATATTTTCATGATGACCGTTGAAATGGGAAATGTATTTTCTCTCAGGACCTGTTGAATTGAAGACTTGTCTTTATGATGAGCTGGTTCTTTATAGCTTCAGACTTTCAGGGTTTATCAAATTATATCTATTCTAACATAGGAATGCTTCGAATTAAGCTCAAATGAGTTTTAAAAACTTCGAACCCAGTCTCCTAGATTTGTTTTGTACTTTTAAGGAAGTTTTTTCACATCTTTATTTCATACACCGATTCAACCTGTTCACAAACTTAGTAGATAATGGAATTTGACTTAGTTTTAATATTTCTGAATGTTTGTTATGATGCATGGTTAATTAAAATTCAATCAATATTGAAACTGGAAGTTTTAAGCTCATAAACAAGAAAGATTAAAATAGAATGCGTTTTCTGACCATAATCATTTCATACTGAATTGAATAATTTCAAACTATCGAAATTACCCTTACAAAATTTTCCTCATTTTTTTTAAAGAAATCATAAATAATATATAAATCATAGCATTCAATTGAATTTTATCATAGAGATCCTTCGCTTGAATGACATATCATTAGAATGATTGTAAAAGAATTTTCACAAATATCATTCAATAATTATCTTATCAACTAATGAAAGTCGCCTAAGAACTTGTCCTAATAAAGTTTGAGGATATTTCACTTCCACACAAATAAATTATTTTCATTCAGTGCGAATTCAATTTGAGAATCTCATTATAATGTGGTTGTCCCAGTTTGAATCACACCGTTCTGGTAAGGATTCTCTGAAACAAATTAATTAGGCCTACACGTCATCCTAGTGAGTTCAACCCTGCTTTTGACCCTAGTTTCTGGTATTTTGAGCACCTTCAGTAAGTGGCCGTCTGAGATACCTTAGATATATACAAACTGTATATGAAAATTGACATCTTCATGAGTGAATATCGAAAAATACAGTACATCTTCAACAACATCAATTCAACTGTTTATTGCAATGGCATGGAATTTTTTGAAAAATACTCTATAACAAAAACTAATACTACTACGTCGAAAAAGTACCATTAATTGGACAGTTCAACACAGCCTTCAAGGTAGTTTCATTCCGAAAAAATATGCACTTCAGTTTCTCAGCCAATTCTCTTTTATATTCATCGACTAAAAACGATTACTTTGAAGTAGCAGTTTCAGTAAAAAATCTGCAGGAGCCATATCAAGGGAATACGGAGGTAGGTCAATGGTATTAATTTCGTTTTCGGCCACAATAATTACCTCCTCTACCAGTGCATTGTTCTGATGCAGAATCCATTAAGTTTCTTTCCGCAAATGTGGCCTTTCTCGACAAATTTGCTCTCTTAGACTCAAATTATATTGTTCATTTACTTCTGGTATTTTGGCAATGATTCTCGGGGTGCAGGACAGTGCGATAATCGAAAAAGTTAACATGACTTTGACTTCTCAACATCTCATTTTCTTTACTTTGATAATTTCGCTTGAATGGACAAGAGCGAGGCAAATTTTCTACCATATTCTGACTTTTTAATGCACTCTACCATTTATATGCACGTGTTTTTGATAGAGATGAGTCTTTCGCAATAATATTTCAAGGATTCGTCACACGCAATTTTCTATTTGTCGCACAAACTCATAAATACTTGAGATGAACTGACATACAGTCTGACAAAAAATTTTCCGGAAATTATCATTTAAATCTTGAGTATTTGAAGTTTTTATTTTGGTCGGACTGTCCGTAATGCCAAACCTAATCGCGGTTTGTCTACTATTATATTTACAACAGCTGTTGGAACCAGTAGACCTCTGTGGTAGTCTGCGAATGCAACAATGTACAAAGAGATTGTCTCAAATTTTATATATTGAACGAAATTTCGTGTGCTGGAAAAGGCCAATGGAGAGTCTGCGAATCATTTCAAATGGGGCATATTTTGGGGGAGATTCAATAAATATTGAAGAAGTGTGTTTCATTTCAAATTTCCGAATATGTTGACATAGTGATCAAACTCCTCAATATGGCGCACAATTCTGCCAACCTTACGACAGAAAGATATCAAAATATCTCTCCAAGAAACTTTTAATAATTGGTTCCAGGTACTATCACGTATTGGCAGTAATTTGCTGTACACCAACTTATTCCACTTTGTTCGATCTTCACCCATTTGTTCATTGAAAGATACATTAAATTACAAATAAGTATAAAATTTTGTTCATGAAATATGTACGTATCTATGGATTTCTATCAATGAAAGTTTGATGAATTGGAAAATTTTTCGACGAAAACAGCCAATAAACTACCAGATTTATGCTGGATCGCATTTAATTTCAGAAAAAATAATGATGATTCTGGTTGGAATCAAAATGAAAAAAAAAATAGGCATTTTGACGAAGATAATTTATGTATGACCTTTCCTAACAATAATGACTCATTATATCACCTAATTTTCAAATGTAACTGCATCACCGCAATAAAAAAACTATCAATTATATCGAAATATTGTACGACCAATGTCTAAATTACCCAAATGAGCAACAGAACCATCATAATTTATAATAATTATCGATACTTTTCGACGAAATAATGAATTAGGAAAGTGGAACTCAATAGGTTAAATTGCCTTTCATGAACAACCATTTGATTGATACCCTTACAGCGAAAATAATTAGAATAGATAGATCTCAATACTGCAGAAATTTTTATCATGCAACATGAATTTTCAAGGTTATAACTTATAATTTCATTCTGAGAATGAGTGATGGTTTATTAACAAGTTTGGAATTCATGAAATCACAATTGATCTCAGGTGAGTTTCGAAGAAAACATAAAAATGGGATGTAGTTATTCGCTGGAAAAACGGACGGACAGGCAGACATACCGCGAACAAAGACTTGTTTTCCCAAGAAAATGTGCTAGAAACTATTTATTTTTTTCATGGCAATCAGACAGTGCTCCTACTCAATTGGATTCATTTTTCAATGCCTGTGAAATGCTCTGACAAAAAAGTATCCGGAAATTTCCATATAAATATATATATATATTCTTTTGAACTTTTGGCTGACAATATTTAGTTAGCAAACAATAAAGCATATAGATCAGGGGTTAGTGACGGGGTGTCATACAATTCGGCATATGACATAAAAGCCTAGGGAAAAGGAACCCAGTGAAAAAATCCCTGACTCCTCGTCTAAGTGTGAAAATACAAAAATAAGCTGAAATATATTTCAGGGACTTCTTTCTTCAAGAGTGATCTTCTATTGATGGAGACAGAGACTTCTTCAAGGTGCTCACATTGAATCTGGAAATAAAAAGACAAAAGCAGAAAAAATAACTGAATAACAAAAATACGTATCATATTCGTTTGAAATTTATAACCCATTCCAAGAAAGAGTTGGAAACATCATAAATAGCCCTAAAACCATCTTGAAATTTATATATGGGACAACTATCGATGAGATGAGGTATTGTTTCTTCTGCTTCTCCACATTCACAACTTGCACTAGGAACTGAGTTCCATTTAAATAGCATGCCATTGGTACGACCATGACCTGTTCTCAAACGATTAAGAACTGTCCAAATTTTTCTTGGAAGATGAAAACCAGGAACTTTTTCAGAAGGATCAGAAACGAGATATTTATTGAACATTTCGTAAGAGTTCCACTCAGTCTTCCATAATTCTTTATCACTTATGTTCATATTGAAGAACGTATTATGCCATAATGGTTTACGTGACTTCAATCTGGGAATTCTATTTTGTGGAAAATATGAAATAATTGGGAATAAATTGGGAAAAGAATGATATTTATTCCAAGAATTCAGAGCTGCAGTCTGTCATGAATATGGGGAGGGACAATATTAGACAATACTGGTAACCAATGAACCGGTGTAGATCTTATGGTGCCAGTAATTATTCTCATGGATGTATTCAATTGTGCATCTATTTTATGTGTATGTGCACTATTAAACCAAACAGAGCAACAATACTCAGCTGCAGAAAAGACTAGGGCTAGAGATGCTGTACGAAGAGTGGAAGCATCAGCACCCCAAGAGGATCCAGCTAATTTCTGAACAGTATTATTTCTAGTTTTCAGTTTTTGGGCTCAGATCATTTAAATGAGCCTTGTAATTGAGAGATGAATCTAATTTAGCTCCTAAGTATTTTGGATAGAAATTATGTTCGATAGGAGAATCATTGAAAGTTACAGCTAATTTTCTGTATTTTTCATGGTTATTCAGATGGAAACAAGATACCTCTGTTTTGTTGGGATTTGGACATAATCGCCATTCAATAAAATAATTCTTTAAAATTTCCAAATCAGATGACAGTATGTTTTCCAGAGTATGGAAATCCGAATGTTGGTAAGCAATAGCAATGTCGTCAGCATAAACAAATTTTTGAGATGATGTAGTGGGCAAATCACATAGATATAAATTGAAAAATAGAGGAGCTAAAACTGATCCTTGAGGAAGGCCGTTTTTCAATGTTTTGAAGTTGCTTCTCTTATTGTCAATAAAAACACGAAACCTTCTATCAGATAACATATTTTCTAATAATCGGACCATTTTCCCACACTTCAGATGTGTATAAAGTTTGAAAATTAATCCATCTTTCCACACAGTGTCATAAGCCGAGGATAAATCGATGAAAGCAGTTCCTGTTTTCCATATAAATATAATATAATAAATATAAAATAAAGTCATTACCAGATATTTCATATAAGTATGTGATTTATTTGTACTTATTGAATTCAATGAAAAAAGCATAAAACTATGATTTTTACGTTTTTCTGCTTTGGCTAATTGGTTGACAGCAGTAGCTCGATGCGAGTGGTTGGTTATCTTCGACTTGGTTGTGTTGATGCCAATGAGTTCTGCCGATTCTTTTGTCCATTTAGCTATCGTATTGGGACCGACTGGGGAGTTTTTGAACCATGAACCATATTTCCAATTCTTATGTGGAGTAAGGAATAGTCTTTCATTGGTTATGTTTGCAGTTCTTTTGGATACAAGTAGCTTATATAACCTCGCCGGGCAAATATCTTCTTCAATATTGGGAGTCAGCCATTTCGTTTCCGCACATATTTGGGCACCACCTTCTCTTGTTTTAGAAAATATCAGATTGTAGGCAATTCGGCCCGTGGGATTACCATCGTTTTCAATTTCGAATTGGAAATGCGAAATTAAGCATGATGAACCCTCTCCTCCGCGACAAGCAAGCTCCAATGCAGCAATAAAATAATTTCCGTTCAAACCGTCTGGATTATCTTCTTTACATAAGTTGACCATCTTTTTGTGTTGCTCCAAAGACAGCGCCTTGGCACTAACTTTTCTTTTCTCAGGGTCCACTTGCAAAATACGCCTCTTGGCATTTCGTGCATCCCGTGCCGTTTTAAAAGCCACGCCTGTGAATGGATCGAACCTAACGCCCCATTCGGAATAGAATTTTTCCTGCAACTGTTTGGCAGTATTATTCCACAAGGTTTTTACGACACTTTCCTTGTAGTTTGATCCACCTCTTTTTTTCATATTAAAAGCCCAGTCTAGCATAATATTATTGAGCTCTGACAAACTTGTTTTTTCATTTACAAGGTATACCCGGGCAGTACAGAATTCTTCAAATTGTTTCCAAATGTAGGATCTTGACTTCACTGTCTTAAGTGGCACACTTTTCTTCTCACTTTCCTCAATTGAAGTAATATTACAATTCCCAAAACGTTTCATTTTTATCTAGTTTATGGTAAAATACGAAAGTAAACTGACAGAACTGCTAAATTTGCTGTTGAAGTTATCGTTAACAACTGCTTGTTTATCGTAACTATGACGATCGCTACTTCCACCAACGGCCAAAGCTATCCGGACGTATTAATATTCTTATGCAAATTAGGCATTTGATAAAAACAAATTTCTAAAAGTGAAAACACTGTGAGGTTGAGTGTTTTCAGATACAGTTTGTTTCTATTGGTCCGTTTTCAAAAATTAAGCGATTTCATTGGACGATGTAGTATAGTGTTGAATGATCATCAGAATTTGAGATGATTTAATAATAAGATGAAGGAACTAGAAGACCATAGAGAATAGCACAAGTGTGTTAAATCTGTAATGTGTGTCTCGTTTGTTTGAAACCTCCTACGAAATTTTATTTGATTCGGGTAACTCACTGTAAAGATATAAGCAAAAAAGGATTTTTTCAACTCTCCACATCGTTTTAACGGAGCTGAATTTCAAAAAATGGTACAGGAAAAAATTGTTTGTTTTGGTTTCCGGAATCTATTGTTGTACTTGATATAGTCGTCGAAGACTCACCCTGTATACTAGTTTGAATTATCCAATTTTACTGATTTCCACAAATTGGATAAATGAGTATTGGGTTTCTGAAACCTATAGTTATTATTTCATCGCAATCAATAATGTCGCCATTCGAAAGTATCACAATTTTGTGGGTTTTCCTCTAATGCAATTGGCTAGGAAAAATTACCTAGAAGGGCAAGGTTGGAATAAATTTGAACATGCGATGTTGACGCATCATTGTGTATTTTTAAGTCTTATACAATCTATGTATTTATCTATTATTGACCTTTTTTTTACCAACGTGTTAATGGTATATGGTTTCACTAAACTTATATGAATAGTTCATTTCAGTCGAAATTATGTTGAAAAGATCAGGTTTGTGCAATATGTTGAATGATCACAACGCTCTCAAGTTCATGAGTGCACCATTATTTGGCATTTATGAAATCACCAGCTTTAATAAAAACTAAATTGACCTTGAAAACGACAAAAGATGTCTGTTGAAACGTTGGGAAGATGGTTGTTGCCCAAAAAATAATTCTATACTAGTTCCATCATCAACAATTACTCGTCAGCAATTATGTATAATAAATTGAGAAATTTACAATAATTATAATATAGTCTAACACTTCAAAAAACTGATTCCTGTTGGAATTTTCTACTAATTAATTTTTCAATAAACTAGACTCTTGTTAACTAATAACTCCGGGGACTTCCTTAATCATTGTTAATTAAAAAAATCTCTCTAATGTAAAGAACAATAGATAAGAAATCAGTGTGTGACCTGTCTGAAAGACAATTTTATTATGACTTGAATGTTTATTATCGAATTATTAGCAGTTTGAACGTTATAGTAGGTAGTGAACATGGATTAGCTGCTGCATATTTTTGTATTTCATATAATTTCAATCTTTTATAAAAAATTGAAATTTTGTTTTGTAATTTTCAATACAATCAAAATAATATAACGGAAAGTAAAAATTTTTCATATCAAATTGTTGAGAAATTGCTAATGGAAAAACTTATTTTCTTTGTTAATTTATAGAGAACTGACTATTTTGATTAGAAAAATTTCTATCAGTTATATAGGATTATGAAAAAGGTTTATAAACAATTTAAATTATTAAAAATTCAACTCTTTTTGGCGCTCTTGTTCACCCGAACAGAGTGCCTATCATTTTGCCCGAATGTCTGTAATTTTGGAATATCGAGCCGAAAATGGTCTCAATCGATTGGGTTCGACTCCTGATGAAGAATTCGTGGCGAAAGTTGAGTCTGTCCGGCCGGCCGTATCCTCTCTAGCATCCAAAAGGAATCAGCTAGAGTTTTCAAATTTTCAGAATAGGTTAATTGTCCAAATATCTCGGTCAAGTTCTTTATTGGGCCAAATCCGTCGGATGGTTCAGTAGATATGAGCATCTGAAATTTTATTTCCTCAATAACTACTAGAATATCCATCCGATGAAGTTGATACTTGGAATGTTATTGAGGAGGCTGAAACGAAATGGCTTGCAGAATTTCGCAGAAATCGTCACGCTAGAAAATTTTAAAAAATTCCCAAATACTTAATATCTCCTAAGAATTCATTTAGATTTAAATAAAAATCCGTATATATATTGAGGTTACCGATATCTTACTCATCCCCAAATTTCATTGTCGTAGCTTTTCCCCTTCTGAAGATATGATCATTTATTTCATTTACTCAAAGAAAAATAGAAATGTCATGAAGTCCGAGCTTTGTCATTGAATGATTTGCCATCACAGATCGATATTCGTTTGACAACTTGCGGACCTAGATATCAGTGTCAGTTGGCGTAATATCAATCAAAATTTTCATAGAATTCATAGAGGTAGAATTCGATGTCGATGACGTTGTCAAAATTCAGAAAAGCACAGACGTAATATTAATCAAAATTTTTTATCATAGAGAAAGAATTTGATGACGTAAGTTTTAGGAGAAGCATAGATCAAAATTTGGTGAAAATTATCAGTTATTTTCAAATTGAGATAAAGGTTTGTTTATTCAATAGGCTTTCATATTTACATGAGTCTTTGACCACTTGACGTCAAAAGAAACACTTTCTTCCTATAACATTTTTCCAAATTTGGCCCCGTTCAAAAAGACCTGTAATATTCAAACGACAATATGAATTGAAATTATCTCCTGTAGAAGGTTTTTGATAACAGTCATGCATATTTTGGCATCGTTAGATTCATTCCATTTCTTGTGGGTTTCTCACTACTACTCTACAGATTGGTTAAATTGCATGAAAACAAGTATCGTTGAACTAAAGGTCCGTATCTTGTACTTCCTGGAATCATTAGTCTTTTTTGCAGATAAAATCATTCTCCATCTTTCCTCCTAAATTGTACCATTATTGAGATATTTGAAGTTGAAAGGAATTAAATCGATATAATTTTGTCCAAATTTTTTGATTTTCCCAAATCCAACTCTGTGCTGAAATGATTCAATAACAAGATTTGTTCAATGTTGCCATATTTTATGTCTATATTAAATATTTCTTCAAAAGGTTGGGGAAATCTCTCCAGTCTATGGTTCCACCACTAAAAACTAATAGATGAAATTAACCACTGAACAATTTTTGTCTTACATCCACCACAAAATCTAAATTGCCATTTGCTGTATTCATTTTTAATGATGTCTAGCACCTTGTTTAATATTTAATCCAGAGTAATATTCCATAAGAAATAGAGAAAAAGATTTCCTTCACTAACATAGGTACTTCGGTATATTCTCATGACCGTTGAAATAGGTAATGTATTTTCTGTCAGGACCTGTTGAATTGAAGACTTGTCTTTATGAAGAGCTGGTTCTTTATAGCTTCAGGCTTTCAGGGTCCATCAAATTATATCTATTCTAACATAGGAATGCTTCAAATTAAGATCATATGAGTTTTAAAATCTTCGAATCCAGTCTCCTTGATTTATTTTGTAGGTTTATAGTTTTTTCACATATTTATTTCATACACCGATTCAACCTGGTACCTACACGAACTTAGGAGATAATAGAATTTGACTTAGTTTTAGTATTTCTGAATGTTTGTTATGATGCATGGTTAATTAAAATTCAATCAATATTGAATCTGGAAGCTATAGGTTCATAAACAAGAAAGATTAGAATAGAAATGTATTTTCTGACCATAATCATTTCATACTGAATTGAATAATTTCAAACTATCGAAATTATTATTACTATTTTATTATAATATTTTCCACATTTTTAAATAACTGTTGACAGTTTCAAACAGAATCAAAACAACAAGGAACCACAGAACACTATTTTATTGGGAACAACCCACCACAAAGACGTTATTATAACATTTCAATGTGGTAATATTTCACTCTAGTTATTCTGAGAAAAATTATAACTGAAGATCGATAATGATTACAGATATTATCTTTCAATTTAAAAAAACTTTGCAATTATTAATTTTTTTCTCTCCTGGGGTTCGGTAATAAATTAATATTCTATGGTAAGGTATTAAAATTTGACATAATCTATGAATAACTATTATTCAATATTTCTGTTTTTGTTTACATAATTAAAACAGATATTCTGATTATAAAACCAAAAATTTCTTCAGTAATTAATTATAGTCTAAACAGAATAGATTCTTACTAACGAAAAACACGTAGTTGGTTTTTCAGAATCAAATGTAGGTGATCAAACCTAATTCCTTCAAGCAAATATAATTGCACACCTAAATCTGAAATACTTGTAATCTATTCAAGTAATTTGTTATTGGGATTCAGTAGAGAAAATAATCATCAAGCAAAGTAACATCACTGTAAAATAATTATTCGTAGTGACATTATTCATTCTTGTTGAAGATTTCGAAAAAGATTGCCATATTTTTAACAGTCTCATTGACCTGTTCACTGGTCTCTGTCAAGGAGAAGAAACTTAAATAATATCAGTGTTTGGAAAATCATAGATGATATTTTCTGGCTTTGAGTGATAAAAAGCAATGTGACAACCTCTTGCCTTGGAAGTTTTCATAGAAATGATGGTTTTCATGATTTGGAAATCTAAAGAAGAAAATTACAAATGTATGATGATAACATCCAATAATTCTGAGGTTCTTTGGGAATTTCTCACTGGAAAGGGATGGTTTATAATCTTGAAGTAGAAAGAAATTATAGTAAACAGCAAGAATATGTTTATGGTGTTGAATTTTTTTAACAGAAAATTAGTATTTTGTATCTTCCTTCTGGATATGGACCTAATCGGATGAAACATGAGTGAGTGAATCATTTCTTATAGGGAAAATAATGTTTTTAAACAATTCAGATTCAATGGTGGATGCTGTGGTATTTTTCATTCAAACTAAACTGGACTACAGAGGGTATTTGCCCAATGTGAAAACTTAAAATGCTTATAACTTTTCAACGCAGCTGAATATAGAAAAACCGTAATGGAAAAAGTGTTTCTTTTGATCTCAAGAACCTATGGTTAAAATTAACGCAGTGGTCAAAGACTCACCCTGTATATCCACTATTTATACACCTAAAAAAATTTTCTGTACTTACTATATTGCGACGCCATGTGCTCAACCGCGATACGCTGTACGGACGATAATTTTCAACATTAAATTAAAATTATTGATAATGGAGGCACAGTATCGGGATTGACACTTTTTTACTAAAATCTTTTTTCTTTCAAGGAAAACTTAAGAGTTTACTAGTTAAAAGGGAAAAAATAAACACCATTCAATGTATTCCTACAAAGTTTCTCACAAATATCTATAAATAATTCGGAATCGAATGAGATATATCAGATAATTTCAGTAAAACTATACCGTTTCAACGTCATTTTGAACTTATTACGTACACTGTAAAAAATAGTTCCTCATCTCAAACCATATTAATTTGTCTCAAGTACTCCGTACGTTTGAATACAGCCAAATGCATAAAGTACTTGACCCTACCGCCCTCTACGGTTGAGAATGGCGTTTACCCTAAATAAAAGTTTCTTGAGCTAAGAAACTGATTAGTTTCAACCAAGCTCAGAGTTATTGACTCAGGTGGTAAAAAAATTTGATCCAACGGTAATATTAATTAGTATGTAACTATTGATACTTTTCGTAGAATAAAAATTTTGGTTTCATGTAAATAAATATTACATTTCACTGAAACTCGATTTGTAGTTGATTTAAAGGATCTTAGTTGAATGGGTCGAGAATTCAGTCGATAAAAATGATAATATCTCTTATGTCAAGTGAAAGTTTCTTGGGTTAAGAAACTGATTGATTTGAGCTAAATTGAAGGGTTTTTGACACTAGCAAAGGAATAATTTGATAAAAAAAAAAAAACATTTGTATGTAATCATTATTTTTCTTCACAGAACAATAATTTCTCTTTTATATTAATAAATACCGGAATACCGCGGCAGACCATGAATATTGTACGGAATGGGAAAGGCGTCTAGAGTTTCGTTGGAAGTTGCAGAGAGGAGCGAGTATACGTCAAGCGTCAACCGTCTGCTTTTCAAGACACGTCGTAAAGACAACCGTTCCCATCACGTCGGGGTCACCAATGTAGAATCGAAGGAATTTATCCCTACTTATGCGTTTCGTCCCTGGCGCACAAATTTGGACTCATCAGTAAGGCTTGTGAGCGCCATGCCATAGACGCAGTGGATAGAAGTTTTGAGGAGCCGCCGGGAGTTGAACCCGGCACCTAGTACCTAATCGGTGTGAAACTTGAGCGCAAACCTCTAGGCTACCGAAGCGGTGTGAACTAAGCTATGCGTGGCTATATAGAGTGCCGCCAAGAGATCCCTATACACTCCCCTGCCGCTACAATAGCTATAGTCCAGGCAGTGGGTTATCATCTCATCCCTGTCATCATCCAATACCAGATCACCCGGTTCTCCACCAACACAAAGATATTTGGTTTTCTCTAAGTTGATATTTAAGCCCCACTTCTCGTATTCTTTAATTAGCTTGCGCATCATGTATCATATGTCATCTTTATCACCGAATACAACAATATTGTGAGTAAAATGCACAAATAATTGCATTTAAATGGGATATATTTAATATAAAAGATATAGAGTTTTGATTTAATTGCAGCCAATATAAAAAATTGCTACAATTAATTCGTTTTATTAAATAAATTACGCAATATTTTTTTACAAATGTCACTTCATATTGCAACAATTATATGTTCAATTTTATTCAAATATTTATAGTTTTCTTCAAGTAAATGAGGCGAATAATATAATCTCACGAGATTCTTGTCTCAAGAAACTGTAGTCGTTGCATCAACTGACAGAATTTACGACAACCGTACCTTCGTTCTATTGAACAAATAAAAATGAAACGAACGAATGGTTTCGTTAAAACCTATTTAGAATAATGTATTTGTATCAATCAATTATGGATATTGAGACAAGTGCATAAACAATTTCTTGTAATTGTATGTTTATGTTGAATCAGTTGTTTCTTTTCTTTCATTTCGCTGAAATGTAAAAAGTTTCAAGCGAATGTTTTAGCTGTTCTCTATAATCAACATCTCATGTCCGAATATCTCGTTATGAGACAAAGTTAATCCAACTGTCCTGCACTTATGACAACGTACATTCATGGCATACATCTCATTCTCTAACCTTCAGGTTTAATAAATCATAAAGTATATCAAATTGATTAATAGAAAATTTTACAAGGATACATGAACAGTAGACGTGTTAAATAGGGTCCTTGCTATTGCATTATGAAAATATGTGTCAGCCACTGTCAACACCAGACGTAACGCAAAACTATCAACTCCGTCTGTGATCTAGATTGAATCCGTCTCGATTACCTTATGTGCAATCCTTGTATCATAATGTGAATACATAAAATGGGCAGTGTAAATAACGGCTGTATTATCATGTAAATGTCAATGTAACTACGAGCTATATTTGTATAACGACGGCTGGCACTGGAGACGGAGCTGCGAGCATTGCAAAGTTCATCCATAGAGTATATAAAACATCATTTATTTCTCTTGCTCTTCGATAGTGTGACGACCATGCGCGATAATGAACTTGTACCCAGCGTACATCATACGGTTGTGCCTTGGAATACAATTCAGATCATTGTCAAACTAGGCAAACAACATCAAAGATAATTTCTAAATAATCGATTGTAACGTTAGATTTACGAGATGGTTTAGATTCTCCGTTGATTTCTCCGTATCAGGTGTTCTCTGGTCTTGTAACTTCGGTAAAATGAATGCTTTGCACTTGACGATGAATGTACAAAGATTTCTAAATTCAAGAATACTGGATTAAGTGTGCTTAGTTTTGAAAGATACTGTGTGTAAGTTGGGCCTATACTGCGCCTTGTTTTATATAAAAGAATTAAGCGATTTCATGAATAGTTATGGGTGTATTCGCCCTTAATCCATTAAAAATTGCGACAACAAAAAAAGCGTGAAACTATTTTTGTCGATTAAAACTAATGCTTGATTTTTAGCCTCTGGCGCAGCCTGGGGCCTCTGATGCGGAAGCCCTCCTCCCACGTGTACCATAGCTCTTTTATTTTACAATTTTGGCATCATTAATTATTGGTCAGTTCTGCAAGTCCATCATACGAATTCACCTTGATAGAAAAAGAATCAAGTTGAAACAAATTTGCTTGCAAAATTTCGCAGAAATCGACTCACTAGAAAAATTTTTAATTCCTAGAGAAATTTTTTTATTTTTTATACCTCATATAATACCCGATGTATTTAAACTAAAATTTGTAGATATAAGGACGTTATTGATATGTAACATTGTCGTACCTTCCTTTCACCAGAAGATTACCGAAAGATGAATTTTCCTGATTATGTCGCTATATGCTTTCAAGTGATTATATATTGTACAGTTTTCAGTGGAACAGGATTCGGGCTGAAATGAAACTGAAGGAAAACTGTTTGGTTATTTTCAAATCGAGATATATAAGTAATTTTGACTCGAATATATTAGGTATTTCAAAGGAGGACAACAGCTTATTGAAAGAAAAATGTATTAGGTGTACAAATAAGTTTCCGCGGTTTGTCAAAAGATGGCCCCACCAGAAGGTTATGAAGAAATTGTCAGATGTAAAACGTAATATCCCAAGTTTAGTCATCTGGCACCACCATAACCTTAAAGTACTAGTGATTCCGTATCAGTATCACGTAATTTTTTTCGTGCAAAAATGTCAAATTTTATTCCGAATAAGCATCATTTGCGGGAACTTTTGATTTACTTCTTTAATGTGAAAAAATCTGCAGCTGAGGCGCATCGATTGCTTCTAGAAGCATATGGTGAAGCTGCTTTAAGTGAGAGAAGTTGTCAGGAATGGTTTCAAAAGTTTAATAACGGTGAGTTTGACGTTAAAGACAAAGAACGCAGTGGAAGGCCGAAAGTGTACGAAGACATGGAATTAGAAGCACTATTGGAGGATGATTCGTCCCAAACGCAAAAAGAACTTGCACTTACTCTACAAGTGACTCAACAAGCAATTTCACATCGTTTAAAATCGTTAGGAATGATTCAAAAACAAGGAAATTGGGTTCCATATGAACTAAAGCCGAGAGACGTTGAACGCCGATTATGCATGAGTGAAATGCTGCTTGCCAGGAATAAAAAAAGAGTTTTTTGCATCGTATAGTCACTGGTGACGAAAAATGGATTCACTACGATAATCCAAAGAAGAGAAAGTCATGGGTTAAGCCCGGCGAACCATCAACATCGACAGCTAAGCCGAATATTCATGGAAAAAAACTCATGCTGTGTATTTGGTGGGATCAGCTTGGTGTCGTGTATTATGAATTGCTGAAACCAAGCGGAACCATTACTGGAGCTCTCTACCGAACACAATTGATGAGATTGAGTCGGGCACTTAAGGAAAAACGCGCCCATTACTACTCCAGACACGACAAAATTATTCTTTTACACGATAATGCTCGTCCACATGTTGCAGCGCCGGTAATACTTGGAAACACTCAACTGGGAAGTTTTACCCCACCCGCCGTATTCACCAGACTTAGCTCCTTCTGATTATCATCTGTTCCGGTCGATGGCACATGGTCTGTCTGAGCAGCGCTTCACATCATATGAAGACACCCAAAAATTGGGTAGATTTGTGGATAGCGTCAAAAGATGAAGAGTTTTTTCGACGGGGTATCCGAATGTTGCCAGAAAGATGGGGAAAAGTAGTGGCAAATGATGGAAAATACTTTGAATAAAACGTAATGTACTTTTCCTTTACAATAAATTCCTAATTTTTTATAAAAAACCGCGGAAACTTATTTGTACACCTAATAAAAAATCGACATTTTGAGCTTCAAAACAACCATGACTGTGGCTTCCTTCCTCCAATCCACTGACATAGAAATCTTTAATCAAGATGCCGAACAAACAAAGCGTATTGCGAAGGAGCTCAATCTTGCTGACACTCAATCTAAATTATCTTCGATATAATTTGCAGTATTTCCAATAACATGCGGTAACACTTGATCGATAGAAATCTCCAAAAAGTCCAAATATGAACGTATCTCTAATCAGATTACCAGGTAAGAAAATCAAATCATTAATGATGCCACAGAAATATTCTAGTCCCAATTCGTGAAACGATTTCCGACTCAATTATGAAGTGTTTTCTCAGTTGGCTTCAATATGTTTTCATTTTGTTGATTATTGAATTCATATCTTTTTCAAAAAAAATGAGAATCGATAATATTTTATTTATTACGACCAGATCATTAAGTTGGCTTATTGGTTCTTTGACATGTAAATTATTCCTAGTTTTGAATCGAGACTAGATTTAGATTGAGTTTCAGCAAGATTGATCTCCTTCGCAATACGCTTTGTTTGTTCGACATCTTGATTAAAGATTTCTATGTCAGTGGATTGGAGGAAGGAAGCCACAGTCATGGTTGTTTTGAAGCTCAAAACGTCGATTTTTCACAAAAAAAAACTACAAGTGCCATGAAAACACCACTTCATTTTCAAATAGTTATTTGAGAATATTTCGAGAACTAATGCATAAAATGAAAAAACAATTACTGTGCTGAAATCAGTATAAAAATACCTTTCAAATAAGGTACCACTCACCCCATCTTCCCTATGCGTCCGTAACCTACATCTTAAGTTGTCCCCTCGGTTGGCCCCCTCGAAACAGAAATCGACCTGTCCGAGCATTTCCATCGAAAAAATTTATTTCGTCTGTTTCGTTTTCAAATGGCCACCCTGTATATTAAGCTTCAATAGTAGGAACTGCATTTAATAATTTTAAAGAATTCGAAAAATCGAAAATATTGCCTAAAAAGAAACCCAGATTTCCGTTCGTATGAAAATATATGTCAGCCACTGTCAACACCAGACGTAACGCAAAACTATCAACTCCGTCTGTGATCTAGATTGAATCCGTCTCGATTACCTTATGTGCAATCCTTGTATCATAATGTGAATACATAAAATGGGCAGTGTAAATAACGGCTGTATTATCATGTAAATGTCAATGTAACTACGAGCTATATTTGTATAACGACGGCTGGCACTGGAGACGGAGCTGCGAGCATTGCAAAAGTTCATCCATAGAGTATATAAAACATCATTTATTTCTCTTGCTCTTCGATAGTGTGACGACCATGCGCGATAATGAACTTGTACCCAGCGTACATCATACGGTTGTGCCTTGGAATACAATTCAGATCATTGTCAAACTAGGCAAACAACATCAAAGATAATTTCTAAATAATCGATTGTAACGTTAGATTTACGAGATGGTTTAGATTCTCCGTTGATTTCTCCGTATCAGGTGTTCTCTGGTCTTCTAACTTTGGTAAAATGAATGCTTTGCGCTTGACGATGAATGTACAAAGATTTCTAAATTCAAGAATACTGGATTAAGTATGCTTATATTTGAAAGATACTGTGCGTAAGTTGGGCCTATACTGCGCCTAGTTTTATATAAAAGAATAAAGCGATTTCATGAATAGTTATGGGTGTATTCGCCCTTAATCGATTAAAAATTGCGACAACAAAAAAAGCGTGAAACTATTTTTGTCGATTAAAACTAATGCTTGATTTTTAGCCACTGGCGCAGCCTGGGGCCTTTGATGCGGAAGCCCCCCTCCCTCTATTTTTAAATTTTTTTTTACAATTTTGGCATCATTAATTATTGGTCAGTTCTGCAAGTCCATCATTCGGATTCACCTTGATAGAAAATGAATCAGGTTGAAACGAATGGGCTTGCAAAATTTCGCAGAAATCGACTCACTAGAAAAATTTTTAATTCTTAGAGAAATTTTTTTTAACACTTTATACCTCATATGATACCCGATGTATTTAAATTAAAATTTGTGGATACAAGGACGTTATTGATATGTAACATATTCTGTTATTGTCGTACCTTCCTTTCACCAGAAAATCACCGAAAGATGAATTTTCCTGATTATGTCGCTATATGCTTTCAAGTGATTATATATTGTACAGTTTTCAGTGGAACAGGATTCGGGCTGAAATGAAACTGAAGGAAAACTGTTTGGTTATTTTCAAATCAAGATATATAAGTAATTTTGACTCGAATATATTAGGTATTTCAAAGGACAACAGCTTATTGAAACAACTATATTTAAAAAGGATTTCGGCAGAGTTAACATGCCTATATTTGATTGGTTCATTGAATATTATTTGAATTTCAGAGAAAAGTGTATTCGTACTGTATGGAATAAATTTTGTGATTTTCTGACCATAAAAATTCATTCGTAGTAACTGTAAATAGCAAAACAGCAACCCACGACTTGTTTATTTTTCAAAGACTAGGTCGGCCAAGATACCCTTGGGAAGGGGGTATATGAGAATTGCATTGCGTGTGTTTACACTTTGATTATCAGAGTTCAGTTCATTAGGTCAGTAGTTTGGAGTAAGATGTTAGTGTGTAGAGCTTAGGGTTGTACGAGTTTTCGTTCGTTTTCGGTTACAAGTTGAATGTTAGTGATCCAGATGGCAAGTGTAAGAGAGGTAGTATCAAATTGCGGTGATTTGATTAGTTTTTTAATAGATAACAGATAACAATTATTAGAATAATTCTAATTGACAGCGTTCACGACATGATGAATATGATTTTAATTTTACTAAGTTTTAAGATGAATTGTTGGACAGTTATACATTTTAGATATGATTGTCACTGTATTTGTAACATGTAAACTTGAAAAAGGCTCAATGTAAGCCGAAACATATGTAGTAAAGTATTAATAAAAAAAAAGATGAAATCCTAATTTCAATCCAGTGCTCTAATCCCAAGAAAATTGCTTCTAAATTATACATATACATATATATATGCTTGGTCTGGCCGACCCACTCCTAAAGGGCACGAGCCGTCACTGATTCTAATTATGATTTGGTTTATTCTCAGGATTTCCACAGATTCATTCCAATTTCTTTACATTTTATCAAATAAATTTGCCCACCAAAAAAAAAGTTCTGGATGAATACAAGATACAATGTTACAAATAAATAGGACCCTGTAGATTTGCTGTCGAAATTGCCATGTGACGTGGGGAGAATTCTCACATGTGTTATTTATGCCAAATTTAAGTTGAATATCTGGCAAAGTGTAGATACAATGAGATGAAAACTGAAAAAACTTCAACACTCTGTATATCGAAAATGAAACGTTTGCGACTCCATGTTTATGAGCCATTTTTTGTAAAAATCACCTAAGGAATCTCCCATATTCGTTAATACGTTCCATTTAGGAACATCCTGTATAGATCCCTCTTAACAGATTGAAAAAGAATTTGATTAAAAATTGATCATGGTCAAAAATATAATTCGAGAATATTTATTCTGATTGTTGATAAGTTCGTCGTCATTGAAGCTGCGTAGAACTGTACCAGATTCTCAGAAACGTAAACACTTATCATTGATCGTAATTCCGTTACGTAAGAGTTCTTAAAAGAATAGTTAACAGTTCACAGATCATTATCAATAATCCCAGATCATGCAAACGATTTCTGCCTTCGTTCAATTGAAAAATTTCAGACTTCAAAGCCATTCGACTTTCACGGCAAAAAAAGAGATAAAGCCAGAAATTATCAATTTAAATTATACAACTCTATTTTCCGCCTCCATTTCATTACCCAATCAGAACGGCAGAAGGTCAAATAGATTTTGGCGTTGACTAACGAAAGACATTCCGCACAGCACAACACATTATCAATTTGGGTATGGAATTGAACGTCACAAAACCGTATCCTAAAATAATCCAAGGCCACTCGTCCACGATGATAGAATAAAATTTGATAATTGAAACCGTACTTCTGTCTCTCTTAGTTCCAGCGGCCGACTACCGCGTCGGAGGAGGACAAAACGATATTTTTATCCTTTTCCGGCGCGCCACTGGCTTGGAAACAAAGTCGTTAATATCATAGAGGGTCTAACGAAACTATTCAACAACTATCCTAAACTGGTTTTTCATGTGGGCCAATGGTAACTTGATGCTTATCCCACCATTATAAATTTCGGTAGCTTACTCATGGAGTGCTTAGGAATGTATACGCCATCGCTCTTCGTCATTGGCTCAACATTTCAAATAGCCTGACTTAGAAGACCTTGAATTAGAAGCGAACCAAGAACTGGTGAATGTATTAAACAAAATGACTCCGAAATCGACTCTTAATTCTCAGGTTTGTATTCGATGAAGGACGAGTTTTCTATGATATTCACCTTTTTCTTTATGGTTGAGAAACACGGGATTCAAGCTATTATGATTTTTCTATGTGTATGAAGGTATGAAATGGTGGCATAACATGCATATTCTATGTTTAATATATCTCTTTATCAATAAGATATTTTCATTGCTACATTTATTATTGCTTTCATTTTTCTTCAACCTTACCGAATCAACGAGGTTAGTTGACTTGATGATTTCATGATAAGAAAGAAGGTTAGATTGCTGTTGATATTATGCTCATCTGTTGAGATTATTCCAAACAGACTTTTAAGGATTTCTTGTTATCTGCAGAATTTTTCGTAGCACTAAAATTAGAATTTTGTCTTTTTTCAAGGATGAATCTGGGGTTTTCCTATTTCGATTGTTTTCGTTGGCAATATTTTCTATTTCTTTTTAATTATTCTTGGGTTACATCCACTAAGAAATTACTTTATCTTCACAATATTCTTGAAACTGCTACGTATCTCTACTGATCTCTGCACCATCTTGAGGCAGAAATGAGATGATACTGAATGATTTATTAGTTAGACACATTCCTTCGTAATGGTATTGATTGAACACTTTTCAATATTATATATATTATTTATTATTATATTTATTTTAAGTAAATATTTTTGGTGTACTTGGTCGTTCGATTTGTCAATTTTCATGAAATTAAAGAGCTCACTACTATGGAATGCGTGTAACCTATTGTGGTGACTTGTGATATCATGGTACTTGTCAAAAGTTCAAGAAATAGAAAATTTGGAGACTGCCTTTTTTTTTAACGAGACAGAGACACCCTGTATATTGAAATCCGAATTTATTGATTTCAACAAACTGTAATAAATGGTCTACCAAAACTTATACAGGGTTTTCTATCTTTTCAAAGCAGTGTTTTGAGATCTGTGATCCAATTAATAGACGTAGCAGGTTTTATTCAATTTTGAATTTTTCCAAAATACAACTAATTTCGGCAACTACTCTTAGCTGATATAAAAACAAGCAATTTTTCCGCAGTGATTCATTGCAAAATTCCACCTTGTATAATTCGTAATAGACACTTCAGTTAAGTTTGTTGAAATCAATCAGTTCATCAAAGGGATTTCAAGAATATTCGGCTACACAGGGTGTGCCATTTTAAAGAAGGAAACCTAGTAAGGCTGACTTGCGTGAATCATGTCGTACATTTGAATTTATGTTCAAATATAGGACATCTGAATTCAAAAGTTGACGTATGTCATAATTTCTCATAAAGTTCTTTAATAAGGACACACCTGAAGAATTTTATTCGACGAATGGTTAAACACTTTTTCTTCAGCTTTAATTGGTGTGATTTGTAACTAAAAAAATTTTCATCATATAGGTACACAATTGATATCGAATAATTACAATATGAACTCTTCGAAAACCAATATCTTGTTTTTTTATATTGTTCGAATACCACATTTAAAAACATCCACAAATTCAAGCTGGCGACAAATATCCTGGCGCCGCCTTTGTTTAATCTCCCTTAAGTTTCCAAGAATACAGTACCATATATGGTCTTTGGTTTCACTCACGGAAAATCTTACACCGGTGTGACCATATATGGGCATTCTAAAAGCCCTCGAAGAGGGAGTCATCCCTGTCGCATAAATAGTCGGGACACATCCAAAAAAGGCATTCCGAGTCAGTCAATCATTCAGATTCAGTCACTCATTTCATTCCAATACAGTCCACTTCATTTCGCTGTGCTGATACATAAATTTCCTTCCTTCCTCGTTCTGCAAAATTGTTAAAATTATCAAGTGTTCCTACGTCGAGTGTCCTCAAACCAACCCCTAAGTGTGTAATGAGTTGTGTCTTTCAGTGTAAAACTATAAACAGTGTTAATAAACAACATTTCAAAATCAGGTTACGTGTTCTTAATAATCGAATGAATACATATATCATCAGCGATTTAAAAATCAACCTACCCATGACAGATCCTTGGGGAACTCCAAATATCAATTGGATTTGAAAATTGGAGGTATCTAAGATTTTGATTCCTACACTAATCGAAGAATAGTTTCATAGTTGAAACCATTGAGTCTAGATTAGAGTTCCGCCTCTCTCTCTCTTGATTCCAGCTGTCGACGGTCCGCCAGAAGGGGACAGAACGATATCTTCGTCCTTTTTACGGCCCAACTGGCTCGGAAACAATGTGGTTGATATTATAGGGGACCCAACGAAACTATTCAACACTATCCTAAACTGGTTTTTTCATGTGGGCCAATAGTAATTCTTTTCCCCACCATTATATATTTCGGTACCTTGGTTATCAGTGTTTAGAGTTTAGGAATTCTACGCCATAGCTCTTCGATATTGGCTCAACAGTCACATAGCTAGAATTAGAAGGGAACCAAGACCTGAATAATGTAGTTGAGCAAAATGAAATCTAATCTTGATGCTTTTATTCGATGAAGGATGAGTGTTCTGTAATATTATGATTCTAAAACCAGAGATGTGGGCTATTTTGTTGTTGATATGCCATGATTCTCCCAATAAAAAGATGTTCACCTTGCATTATTGTTTATTTCAACTAAGTGTGCTTGTAAACTGATTATCTTCTTAATCAGATTTATGGTCGTTAAAATATTTTTCTAACGAATATGTAAAGTACCATAGATAATCAAGATCTTGAGAACCAATATATACTACAAATTTTTGCCTAAATCCGGCAGAAAAAAACTACCCTATAGGGAAAGCTAATAAAAACAAAACCAAATAAGGAAGCCATTTAAGGGATGTTTTATTTAAAAAGTAAGACTAATGGTAGACACTGAGAATTGTACAATTTATCAAATGGCAGAATGTGTACTTTTCTTAGTGTAAATAAGAATATCCTACCGCATTTGGTTTTGTCTTTATTAGCTTCCCTTATAGGGGAAGTATTTCTGCCGGACCCAGTATATATACTAATATATATTAGGAAAAATATCTATCTCCTTTTAATTATTGTATTGATGATCTATGATATATTGTAAAGATTGCTTTCTCACTAAAAAAATGTCATCGATGACAATGGTGATGTAATACTGATACCCACAAATTTCATTACAGAAACCTTACACTTTTCCCTGATTGAAAATTCAGATCGTTTTCAATTCAAAGATGAATATAAGGATAAAAATTGACTACACTACCTAGTATTCAAATGATATCATGAAGTGTCTCTAAATTAAAGCCATCTCTTTCTTTTTTGACAAAAATTCCCAATTGATTTCTAAAAAATAATATTTTCATTTTTCCATTCCATTCACCATATCCATAGGTACTCAAGAACGGATTTCAGTTATTCATTCGAATTGACATTCAAACTTTTCATCTGTGACTCATTACCTCAACCTTGTACCTTCATGATTTTAGAATTGATACATACTACCGATTCATTTGTGTCTTTGTTCAATTCAACATCAGGTTTTAGTATAAGTCATCAATTTATTCGAATATGTTGATGACTAATTCTCGGAATCACTGATTTTAACCGCAAAGAAATTTATTTATAAAATTTCCCAGCATTAGCAGATATATGATTTAAATCAAAAACTGGTTTATGATTTAAAGAATTCTCGCAAAAAAATTATTAAAGAATGTTCTTGGTGTCATCTTCGAACGCCTTAATAATGGCACAAGTTTCCTAAAAATGGAATTATTTTATTTCGGCAATTCTTGTAATAATAGAATATCGATCCTAAAACGGTCTCAATCAATTGGGTTCGAACTTGAGTATATCCTATTGAGAATGTCTGGCCAAAAATCAGAGTAGATGTCTTTGATAGCAAATAAAATCAGTTTCGTTCAAATTGGTCAAACTTTCTTGTTAAAGTTCGTGAACTTCACTAGAGCTAGTCTATTGCAACGAATCATTCTCGTTTTATCTGTGCGGGAACAACAGCTTATCATATCAACTAAAATTCTACGCGGTTTGATGTTTTCGCTAAAAAATCTGCATGCACTATCAGCTCTCGAATTGAGTTCTACCGAAAACTCGAAAATGTTTACTATTTCTCTATCTTATGCAATAAACGCATGTCATTTCACGTTATCACCCCGAAAATAGATGAGTATGGATCCAAACTATCTTTTTCGAGTGCGTTCGTTTTATCAACCAAGTCTAATCGTGCTGTCATCTTCAAATTAATGAATAGTGTATGATTATCTTCTATATTAATTTTACGTAACTTAGATTTTTCTGCGACCTTACACGATTTGTGGATTCATTTTTTTTTGGTTGACTCTTGTTGAAACAAAGATCAGCCTAATTTTATCTCTTCCACTCGAGATAAATTCGCATGGCAACTGCATTTTTCGGCATAGGCTGGTAGATAAGGATAAAAATTGAACGCATAAAATATCCGATTGGTAACGCGACATTTCCTGCTTTTATACAAATATCCGAAATAATTTACCTGCTTCGATACTGTAATTTTAAAGTTAGTGTGTTGTATTTATGAGACAAACTTAGAATTTCTGACTTGAATCTCAGAATTGCCGATTTTAAACAAATATCTGAGTTTTAATTCAGAAGTTTGTTCCTCTGACACATGATATTTGATCTTGCTGCGACTTGACGCTCGAAATTTCTGACTTCATAATGGCAATTATATATTCTCATTAAGAAATTATGATTATTATTTTTCAGGCTTCGAACTCTCGAAAAACTAAACTTACATTCCGAATTTCCTACTTTTTTTCTGACATCGAACTCGTTAATTTTACTTGAGTTCGAAATTTCCACATTCTAACTGTAATATCCTCATTTCTCCTTATTTTGAAATCTAAATAGCTAATTTTACAATTGATTATATCTGGAATTTTTACTGTATTTTAATTTTGAATTTGAGTCGTTACGTTCGGAGCTGGAATTTCCAAATTCAGAACATAGTATTTCTGATTTCGAAACAGTATTTCTCTGAAGTTTAGAAAATGGGACATTTTAGTTTGGAACTCTTGACGGAGGTATTGATTTGGTATTCTATTATTTCAACAGTATTCTGCCAGATTTTCTTTCAATAAACAACTCAAAATGTAGGATATTTTTCTTCTGACTCTGCACTCAAAATTTTCTTTCTTTTCAATATGTACTCTAAAGTCATCAGCAGTTCAAAGTTTGGCGTCGGAAATTCCTTGTCAGAAGTTGAAAATTACACGTCAGAGCCAAAAATCTTCAGTCTCATAAGCAAAGTTGAGAGTTCAAAGTCGAATTTCAATCATTAAACAAGCTCAGGATATTGATCTTCTAACTTTGCACTCAAAATTTTTCGACTTTTCAATTTGTAGTACAAAGTAATCAGAAGCTCCAAGTTTGGCGTCGTAAATTTCTTGTCAGAAGTGGAAAATTACACGTCAGAGCCAAAAATCTTCAGTCTCATAAGCAAAGTTGAGAGTTCAAAGTCGAATTTCAATCATTAAACAAGCTCAGGATATTGATCTTCTAACTTTGCACTCAAAATTTTTCGACTTTTCAATTTGTAGTCTAAAGAAATCAGAAGGTCCAAGTTTGGCGTCGTAAATTACTTGCCAGAAGTTGAAAATTACACGTCAGAGCCAAAAATTTTCAGTCTCTTAAGGAAAGTTGAGAGTTCAAAGTCGAATTTCAATCATTAAACAAGCTCAGGATATTGATCTTCTAACTTTGCACTCAAAATTTTTCGACTTTTCAATTTGTAGTATACAGTAATCAGAAGCTCCAAGTTTGGCGTCGTAAATTTCTTGTCAGAAGTGGAAAATTACACGTCAGAGCCAAAAATCTTCAGTCTCATAAGCATGAGTTGAGAGTTCAAAGTCGAATTTCAATCATTAAAGAAGCTAAGGATATTGATCTTCTAACTTTGCACTCAAAATTTTTCGACTTTTCAATTTGTAGTCTAAAGTAATCAGAAGCTCCAAGTTTGGCGTCGTCAATTACTTGTCAGAAGTTGAAAATTACACGTCAGAGCCAAAAATCTTCAGTCTCATAAGCAAAGTTGAGAGTTCAAAGTCGAATTTCAATCATTAAAGAAGCTAAGGATATTGATCTTCTAACTTTGCACTCAAAATTTTTCGACTTTTCAATTTGTAGTCTACAGAAATCAGAAGCTCCAAGTTTGGCGTCGGAATTTCCTTGTCAGAAGTTGAAAATTACACGTCAGAGCTAAAAATCTTCAGTCTCATTAGCAAAATTGAGAGTTCAAAGTCGAATTTCAATTATTAAACAAGCTCAGGATATTGATCTTCTAACTTTGCACTCAAATTTTCGAGTTTTCAATTTGTAGTCAAAGAAATCAGAAGCTCCAAGTTTGGTGTCGTAAATTACTTGAGGAGTCGGCAAACTCAAATCAAGTTGACGATTCATTTCTCATAAGCAGAAATTGACAGTTCGAAGTCGAGTTCCACGCGTGTTCTAGTAGAACAGCGTTCTGCCTAAATGTAATTGTCGAATATCGAGCCAAAAATGGATTCAATTGATTGGATTCGACTTCCACATGAAGAATCTAGGGTCAAACTTGAGTATATCCGTCCGGATGGCCGTATACTTTTTCCGAAAATGATGAACTAGATTCATATTTTCAGAATATGTTAATTGTCCGAACATCATGGTCAAATCCGTCGAATTGTTCAGAAGTTAAATTTGATTTCTTCATTAAGGTTTGAAACTAAATAGGTAACTCGAAAGATATTTGAATGAGATTGGAACAAATAAAATTGTTATTATTATTAAACAATTCTCAATATACGTCATAGACAGGGAGTCAAATTGACCCCGTCCAGGTTTCAAATATGTTTTTCTGTAACTATGACGGATACAGATTTATCATACTATGTAACTGTCAATATGGCATTGTGAATTCAGCTTCCAAAATATCGAGGAGTCGAAAAGACCACAGATCTGTGTTAAAGTCAGTTATACGTGATTAAGGTGTCGTTTCTTCAGTTTGAAATGGCTAATAATTAGGAATACACATCTGAAATATAAATTAAGTTATGAGAATTTCGAAGAAACTGCTGAAATATTTGATATATAGCTTTTTCATTCATCATGGCGGTTGTACTAGTATCACAATGTTCCACAATACAAGAAAAAACTCTAGAACAAGCACGCAGTAGCTCCTATTCTAATGTCCGAATTTTTTATATAAATTTCAAGTAGCATGAGTGTCCATGCCTCTGTGGGACCGGAACAAAATTCACGAACGCCGTACGCCCTAATTGGTCATTCGACAGCCCCCTTGATGTCTATCAAGACCGGATGTGCCAATTCGAATTCTTGCCACCGTAATTTTAGGCCCAAACCCGAATATTGCAGAACAGAGCGGCACGACATGCTGATTCATCGCCTGGTAAACAACGAAATCGGCATCAGCGTCGAATATAGTCCGCTACACGTGCGGGTGCCGCTATCCTGCGATGGTGAACGGTCTTAACTCGCGCATATGCAGTAACTGACCTAGCCAACAGTCGACCCAAACGCACGTTGACGAGAAGGTCCCCCTTTTCGCCCTAAATCGGGCCAAAAGGGCACGAAACACTTCAAGTAGATCTTATCATTTCCATCGGGTCCAGCCTCAATATATCTTTGTGTTTTATCGATAAGTTCAGATGTGTTTGTTATCGGATGCACTTGTGCTTCATTTTTTCGAATAATCAGTTCAGTTTTCGGCGGATTCATGCAATTCTCTGTTAACTTGTGCTTCAATTTTGTTCTGTTGGTCGCCCTTTGGTCGATTATAAGTGGTCTAATGTAAGTTTCGTTAAAATAAAATTGCACACTTGATTATTCATATGCACCACTTTGAATGCACTTTACATCTTTCATGCATCCACCTTGAACTCACTATCATCGACCACTAGAGACTAAACTTTCTGCATCAATTGTTCTGAGACGGACTCAACGGTTTTTGATCGTTTTTCGAAAACTTTCCTCACTTCCTAGCAGTTTCCAGTAGGTGTACAGATAGATGTTTTGCAAGAAACATCATGAAATGGGGGTTTTCTACGCCTGCGGAACCACTAATGGATGTTGAGTTGTTTAAGTAGAGTAACACATCTCCATAACTTGAAGAAGATGATTTTTTCGATCTTCTCAGATACTGGGAAGAATTGCTCCTGAGATATATAACATGACAGGCAGAGCTCTGAATAAAATGATACATAAGTCTGAAATCTGGAGTATAGGAAAACCAATGAACTCATGCAAAAATACGAATAGTTCTCAATTTGAGCCAAATCACCTAGTAGGTTTCATCACTTCTATTTGGAAGGTAATCTTCTTATTTCCTCTTATAGAATGCATTTGTGGTTCGAATTTGAGTTATACTGGTGTATTTTTTGGCAGGTTTCCCCAATTCTATGTCATCTTCTTAAGCACCATCTTGAATGAAAAATATCTTTCATGCGTCGCCCTTCAACTCAATTCATTGCATCTTCTATCTTCTTACATCGGCCAATAGATAACTTCTATTCAATGTTCTGGATTTCCACCACTCTCCAGCTCTCAATGACCTGGTACTTCACATCCAATCGAGTTCACTACGAACTTTATTAGGGGTCATAAATTCAAACAGGCAACCCCTTTCGGTTGAGAAGATGTAGCGGTGCCTAATTGTTTTAAATTTCCGCCTAGCGCCATCTAGAGGAATTTGAGTTTTGGGAAAAAGTTATGGACAGGGTAGGCATATTTCGATGTTTTAGCACTACAATTTTTAAACCAGAGAAAATAGACAAAGTTTGATAACCCATTCTCGTTCACTTCTGAGAAATCAACAAAAGTAGTGGAACCTTCATTTGTTTTCGAGTATAAGCAAAAAATGGCGACATCGGAATAAATTTATATCTCCGTGAATACTGTTGATAGAGCTCCAAAATGAATTAAAACATTACACAGGCACCTTTTCGAGTAGCATCCATTGACGTGCGGTTTTTTCAATGGGAATATAAGAATTCTGCGCCATTTTTTGAAAGCTCAATTATTTCTGATTTCAAAATTATTTAACATTGTATAGTTTGTAATAGAAGATTGTCAAAATCCTCTTTTCACCTGAGTGCCAATATTTTCTATGGTTTCAATTGTCGAAAAGTACAAAACAATTTAGATTCGTGTAATTATCACAATTTCCTTTTATTAGTCTTTTTGATTTTATGCTCTACTCAATTGAGATGCGAACTTTTGACTGCCAAATTATTCGGATTTAAAATGAACTATTATAGTAAAAGTTCAACATGCTCAAATGTTTCATATGGTGTAACTATAATGAGGATGAAGTATCACAAGACTACTTAAATTGTTTTCCAGAAAGAATTCAACCGCGCAAGTCAATATTCAGACGACTCGAAAACAATTCGATTTTACATGGAAGTTTCGAAAAGAATGGATCAAAATGAATAATATGCATGACGAAGAAGACACTGTATTAAGTGTAATCGGTGCTGTATCCACAAATCTCACTATTTCAAATAGTCAAATAGAAAAGAAAACTGATATAACAGGAAGGTGAGCTATGCAAATATAAAAAAATGGGTTCTACATGGAAAAGTGCCTGTATGATGTATTTGTTTCAGAGCTTCTAAATCAGTATTAGCGGAGATATAATCTTTTTTAGTTGTAAATTAATAACCTTGTGACAAGATATTTATTTTAATTTTTATCTTGTTGATCTTCGTTCAATTGATACATTTATATCATTACTTTATCCTAGCATCTGTTATACTTAATACTTTTCTAGTTTGTTGCCAGTAGTCTAGGAAAAATCGTAAGAAATGTGTTAGTTTTTCTTCAAATCCCTTCAACTCGAAATCGGATGGCTTACGAAATTTTTTTACTACACGAAGCTCGATTAGTTCTCAGGGTTCTATCCATCTTAGAGACGCCTTTTCTGAAACCCCCTGTATAGGTATATTTTGATGACTACCAAGAATATGCTGGAAAATAGCTCAATTTACGTTTTATTGATTATTACCGACATAAATTCAATTAATTATCAATTATAAACCATACGGAATGCACATGTATTCATAATACTTGAACTCGAAAATTGCCAAAGTTCGAGGATTGCAATTTTTCTTATCATCCAAATGCCGAGAAAAACATGAATGCTCAATATTATAACGTTTTCGTAGGTTAGGTATATGTGACTGATTAGATAACAGTATATTATCATCGTCTGTAATAACTCGAATGAGGTATGAGAATTACATTTCATTCTCGATTTTTTCCGAATTTGCGTTTTAAATTGTCAATAACAAGGTCAATTTGGTAATTTAATGCTTGTGGTTAGTATTACCTGCACTCATAATCATAAAAATGAGCTTGAGATGCTTGGCAACGTTGCATCGCATATCTGCTTATATACCAATTGACATATTTATCGAAATAAATAATTTGATAATGTTTTTTTTTTGTAAAAATGGAAGATTGACCACAAGTGGAATAAACAATGCCAAATTTTTCGTTAAAAAATAGTCGAATAACCTTCAGTAGGTCAGTGACTATATCAGGTCTAATCATTATTGCAATTGATAACATCGAGGATTGCAAACAATAAACTGATTGTTATCTTTACCTATATTTCAATTTGTACTGTCTGGTAACCAAATCAATAATTTGTCTGCAATTTTTCCTGATAAGAGGAGTGGTATTTGAACGCTTTTTTTTCACAAATAATTCAATATCTGCAAAATGTTGAATATATTCATCGTCAAAACTACACTGACACGTTAACTTACGTTATATCATTCTTATAACTATCTGAATTTGTGTTTTCTTGTAGATGTTGAAATTGAATGTTTCCATCTACAGGAAAATCAGAAATTCAGATGTCATAATACCATATGATTCTTTTAGTCCTGGTGATCATAAAGTGGCAGCTATGAAATGTGTTTTTCCTGTAGATGGAAACACATTCAACTGCAACAACATGAACAGCACAAAAATTTAGATTCCATAATAGGTACCATTATATGATTTTTCAAGTCTTGATAATCACTAACTGACAGCTCTGAAATTTATGATTAACAGATCGTTTACCAAACCTTTATCAAACTTGGATCTGTCGGTGTCTATTATTTGTGAAGCTTCTGCAGCTTTCTCAAGTGTTAGACACCGATAGATCCAAGTTGTAGTCCAGTAAAGGAAGGGCTTAAATCACTTTTTCTCGGAAAGAGCTGCATTTTTGATATGTTGATTGTTATAATGAGAGAAACATATGGTCAAAATTGCAGGTGTTAAAATTTTCAGGAACATTGAAAAATTCTTGAAAATATAGAGAAAATACGGTTTTTCTGATATTTTCGCGAATTAGAAGGTTTAGTAAGAAAAAGTTTTAAACAAATGTTGTAGAGCGAAAAATTCTAGTCCAAATTATGTACTTTATCGTTCTCGAAAGTGAATTTGTATACTGACAAACAGCGTATTTCTTTAGTAGCGCAATACCAACGAATTTTAAATTTGGCGCTCGATGAAATGACTACCTGAACGCTGAACCAAACATCTGGCAGATATTCGCCAGATATGGACTCTCGTCTCGTTTTGTTATTGTATTGCATTTATTACATCGAACTCTAGCATATAATGTTGAGTTGGTTGGAAAAGGACAGTTTGGGTAAAACGATATTCGGTTTTCTAATCTGATGTGTTAGCGAAGGCGATATAGATTCTTCAATGGAGGCTAGAAATAATATAAAAAATAGAAAAGTCAAAAGTTCAATAAATTTTGAAAAGGAAATTTTGTAATTTGACGAAATTGAAATTTTATTAATTCAAAAACTAAAATAGTTTTCAGCCACAATTATGAACAAATTCCTAGCTGAATTTCCTCAAGATGCATACGATATACGAATAATAATTTAGACGTAGGTAGGTATGTTTCTGATAGTAAAATAATAGTAATTCTTCGAAAGAAAGAAATTTATTCAGAGTAATGGGACAAAAGAGTTGAATTAAAAAACTGTAGTAATTATTTGAAGAGCAATAGTTTCTTCATCGAATAATATCAGGAAAAACTGTCAAACTTTTATTTTATTTTTACTAATAATTCTTCAATTGAATGCATCAATAGCATCTCATCAGAGATCATTTATATTCTGTTTATCAGGTCAGAGACATTTTCACAAGTATTGGTCTAGCTTGCTTATCATCTGATAATATGGAAAGATACATCTACCAAATCTCCCAAAGATGATCTTGATCTGAAGTTTATGCGAAGAGTCAAATTTGCTAGTAATTTGACAATTTACAACATGAAAATTGAAAAATGTTCTAATGATGAAAGCTTTTTTTAAAAGCTCATTTTTTGCCATGAAAACGACAGAAGATGTGTGTCGGAATGTTGGGAACAAAAATAAAATAAGAGATGGTGCGGTTATTGCCCAAAAAATATTTTTGCACGAGTTTCATCATCAAAATTTCTAGTCAACCACCATCGAATCTTATTGTCCTTTATATCCTCAAATGTCATTGTTTCGGCGTTCGAAAACGAAACTACAGAAAATTTCCAATCTACCGACACGCTCCATTACCTGAAACTCGTAGAGAAAGCACCAAATTATAAGTCAGAGAATACGAATCTTTCGTAAACTTTGAAAAGAGAAATGTCAAAAAGTACGTCAGAAATTTCAATTCTCGATGCTATCACGTTTTCAATTGACATCGGCTGGTATTATGAATTGAGTTCTACTCGAGGGAAAATTAATCGAAATGGTTCGTTCATGGTGAAATATTTTTTAAAGGCTTAAATGGTGGTACCAGGATCAAAGAAACAGGAAAATAACACTATGTCAGTGTTTTTCCATCTTCAGGGCTCTACAAAAGAATATGGAGCATATTATGAAAAATCCCAAAAAATAAACATGTAAATATATAAAAAAGCAGGAATGACAAACCAAGATAACACCTCATAATTACAGTTAAAACAATGTGTAACATCAAACAATTAAACATGGATACAGCTCAAAAAGTGAAAACAACATAAACAATCAGCAATAATGTTGAAGGTTTTCGTGAAAAAAAAAAATAAGATGTACTTACAGACTAAACAATTGTATCCTCCCATCATCCTCTATATAAATAATACAGTTTACAAATCTCAGGTATGTATTTTTCATGGAAGAAATTATCAGACCGCAGTGAGAAATAAACAAAATAGTAACTTTGAGACATACGTCGACACACGGAGGTGGAATCAATATAAGAGCTCTCGATTTCTCAGATGGAAATACCCGAACATGCGTTCATATGTTAACGGGAGGCGATGAAAACTTTACAGGGTGTTTATTCATTCTTAATAAGGGAAAATATATTCGGCTTAGATGTTGGATATCCAATCTTGAATTAACTGAGTTATTAACTGCTGTAACATCTCATACATTAGTCGATTCCCTAAGTATGGTTCCCTATTTAGAATTTTAACGTTTTCAAAGTCGAAACTAACGCAATGTTCAGCTAAGGCTGTTTTTGGGTTGGAGATGGGCAAGCGGACAGATCTCATGCGTCCCTGGACTCTCGGTTTCAAATATCGCCCGGTTTGTCCTACATAGACACTAGAACAATCTGAACATCCTATCCTGTACACTATATCAGAAAGCATAGTAATGGGTGTTGCATTCTTGATGGCACTGAAAAATTGTTTTCCAATTGTATTGGAGCTCCTAAATGACACTTTTTTTTTCTTTCTTAATGATTTTGGAGAGTTTCTCTGAAAGTCCTCTGACATACAGTCCTGGTACCACCATTTAAGCCTTTAAAAATATAATTTTGGATCACCAATTTGAATTTAAGAAATATTTTATGTTGTCAAATTTAAAAATAGCAGTGACCTAGGATTTTAGGAGAAAAGAATTCGAACTTTAAACAGACCTTAAGGTAAACTATGAGTATTTTTTTTATTCTGATACATAGGTTTGTTTATTCATTGTGGTTGAATCATTATCATATTTTTAAAGAGTACGAGAGATGACTCTAGAAAACGCGAAAAAGTTCCTAGTATTGTGTGAGGTTCTTAAATTAGCATTGTCTTTTATTGATGGAAGCGGTTATATGACCATTAACTATGATATGGTTACACCCTAGTGACCTTGACAGACTGCAATCCAACCGTAAAAAACTGGGTACCGAAACCCAACCAGACATATGCCCTCATAATTATTATTGGTTGCCTAATCAATCTGCCAACTTGATAGGAGGCAATTCCTCCCAGAATTTTCGACTTACCGCAAGTGACATTCGTTGACTTTCTCTAAGATTAGATATATAGCAACTGTTGTTTGAGGGAACCGCGTTTGATGGCAGAATTTCGTTGAATTTCTCTTCGTCACGCTGCCCAATAACATGATTGTACATAAGTATATACTTAATTTTTGAAAGCATGCCATTTCGTTGAACGATAGGTAAAATGGTTGTCATTGACATTGATTCGCACGGAAGGAATTTCACGAAGCTGTCGAACAAACAACATTAAGTGGAGAAGGAGCAGTGCTACTCAATTAACGAGTAAGTTTGTTATCCTCGATTCGACGATGGACTGGAGGAATTTAAGAATAGAAACATCTTCAGATGCTAGATACAGACTGAAATATTTTTCTGTTCTCAAACCTATGGGATGTTAAAAGTGGTGAGTGGTTTATCTCAACTTGGGTATAAAGTGGTGACAGATCGGGGTTCTTGTACAGGTTTGTTACTTTCGTCGATTTCAGTAAATTTAATTTCAGGTTTTTCTCGCATCTTCGAAGGATCTTAAAATTGGGTAGCCATATAATACTTTTCAGTCAGGATATGATAATGAACTGACTGTTTATCTCATTTCAGATGTTCTTTCAATCTAGTCTCAAAGTTTCTGCCAGTTTGGCCAGCACATGCAGCATTGCAATCTTTACAACTGATTTTAGAAATACCTGATGGGGTTTTCAGTTCAAATTTTGAGTATAATATTTTTCGTAGGTTGAGACGTCCTGAAAATGTGGCAGAATGTTTGCAGAAACATTGAGACTAGGTTTAAAGAACATCGGAAATGAGATGAACAGTCCGCAGTTCATAATCATACCTTGACTGAAAAGCATCATATGGCTACTTAATTTTAAGATCCTTCGAAGATGCGAGAAAGACCTGATATTGAATTTGCTGAAATCGATAGAGGTGACAAATCTGTACAAGAACCCCAATCGGTCACCACTTTATACCCAAGTAGGGTTAAACCACTCACCAATTTTAATATCCCATAGGTTTAAGAAAAATATTTAAGACTGTATCTAACACCTGACGATGGTTTGATAACCGAAACCGGTCGTGTCATAAGATCAATTATCTTAGACAAATACTTGTTTGTTTTAATATTCAAGGGTAATACCACTAGAGGTGAGAATTTTTTAACACACTTGTTTTTGGGAATTATGCGTTTAAATTTCACGAAACAAAGTTATCCTTATTTCGGGATCACTTTGTTGAGTGAAATTTGTATAATTTTCAAAAAACGACAGAGTGTTCTCAAAAAAAATTCGAATCTCGTGTGGTATTTGGAAAGATGAAGTAGATACTGATGTTGTTTCTTTAAGGACATTTCATTCATTCCTTATGGCTGTGATTATTTTTTTGTGATGTTGTTGGTCCAGTTTGAGATACGGTTTCACTGAAGAATGCAGAAGAATGGCCTGTTATCTTTATCAGCTGTTCCTCGCCAATCCCTGCTTTGGCTAATTGTCTAACAGCAGTAGCTCGATGCGAGTGGTTGGTTATCTTCGACTTGGTTATGTTGATGCCAATAAGTTCTGCCGATTCTTTTGTCCATTTAGCTATCGTATTGGGACCGACTGGGGAGTTTTTGAACCATGAACCATATTTCCAATTCTTATGTGGAGTAAGGAATAGTCTTTCAGTGGTTATGTTTGCAGTTCTTTTGGATATAAGTAGCTTATATAACCTCACCGGGCAAATATCTTCTTCAATATTGGGAGTCAGCCATTTCGTTTCTGCACATTTTTGGGCACCACCTTGTCTTGTTTTAGAAAATATCGGAATGTAGGCAATTCGGCCCGTGGGATTACCATCGTTTACAATTTCGAATTGGAAATGCGAAATTAGGCATGATGAACCCTCTCCTCCGCGCAAGCAAGCTCCAATGCAGCAATAAAATAAAATTTTCTGTTCAAACCGTCTGGATTATCTTCTTTACATAAGTTGACCATCTTTTTGTGTTGCTCCAAAGACAGCGCCTTGGCACTAACTTTTCTTTTCTCAGGGCCCACTTGCAAAATACGCCTCTTGGCATTTCGTGCATCCCGCGCCGTTTTAAAAGCCACGCCTGTGAATGGATCGAACCTAACGCCCCATTCGGAATAGAATTTTTCCTGCAGCTGTTTGGCAGTATTATTCCACAAGGTTTTTACGACACTTTCCTTGTAGTCTGATCCATCTCTTTTCATCATATTGAAAGCCCAGTCTAGCATAATATTATTGAGCTCTGACAAACTTGTTTTTTCATTTACAAGGTATTTTAAGGCAGCACAGAATTTCTTCAAATTGTTTGCAAATGTAGGATCATAATTATTAATTATTATTTGACTTCACTTGACTTAACTGTATTAAGCGGCACACTTTTCTTCACACTTTCCTCAATTGAAGTAATATTACAATTCCCAAAACGTTCACTATTATCTACTTTATGGTAAAATACGAAAATAAACTGACAGAACTGCCAAATGTGCTGTTGAGTTATCGCTAACAACTGCTTGTTTATCGTAACCATGACGACCGCTACTTCCACCAACGGTCAAAGCTATCCGGACGTATTAATATTCCTATGCAAATTAGGCATTTGATAAAAACAAATTTCTGAAAGTGAAAACACTGTGAGGTTGAGTGTTTTCAGATACAGTTTGTTTCTATTGGTCTGTTTTCAAAAATTGAGCGATTTCATTGGACGATGTAGTAAAGTGTTGAATGATCAACCTAATTATTTTCCCAAAAATGGAGCCACTCCTTACGTTCTAGCTCATTGAATATCTGAGATCTCACTAAACAACCAATTTGGGACACCCGTTACTACGGATGTTTCTGTACTTGAATTCCTCCAGTCCATCGTCGAATCGAGGATAACAAACTTACTCGTTAATTGAGTAGCACTGCGCCTCCTCCACTTAAGGTTGTATGTTCGACAGCTTCGTGAAATTCCTTCCGTGCGAATCAAAGTCAATGACAATGATTTTACCTACGAAATGGCATGCTTTCGAAAATTAAGTACATACTTATGTACAATCATATTATTGGGTAGCGTGAAGAAGAGAAATTCAACGAAATTTTGCCATCAAACGCGGTTTCCTCAAACAACAGTTGCGATATATCTAATCTTAGAGAAAGTCAACGAATGTCACTTGCGGTAAGTCGAAAATTCTGGGAAGAATTGCTTCCTATTAAGTTGGAAGATTGATTTGGTGACCGATAATGATTATGAGGGCATATGTCTGGTTGGGTGGCGGCATCCAGTTTTTTTTACGGTTGGATTGCAGTCTGTCAAGGACACTAGGGTAGAGGGTGTAACCATATCATACTTAATGGTCATATACCCGCTGCCATCAATAAAAGACAATGCTTATTTTAGAACCTCATACGTCAAGAATCCCATTACTTGGAACTTTTTCGCGCTTTCTAGAGTCTTCTCTCTTACTCTGGAAAAATATGATTCTGATACAACTACCACGATGAATATACAAAACTATATCTCACAATAAAATAACTAGTTTGCCTTAAGATCTGTTCGAATTCTTTTTTCTTAAAATCCCGGATCATTTAATATTATAAAATTTGACAACATAAATTATTTCACCATGAATGAAATATTTCGATTCAATTTCCCTCAAGTGGATCTTAATTCATAATACCAGACGATATCAATTGTAAACGTCAAAGCATCGAAAATTGAAATTCCTGACGACTTTTTGACATTTCTCTTTTTCGAAAGATTCGTATACTCTGACGTATAATTTGGGGCTTTCTCTACGAGTTTTAGACTAATGGAGTTTTTCAGGAGATTGGAAATTTTCTGTAGTTTCGTCTTCGACCGCCGGGACAATGATATTTGAGGATTTCAAAGACATCAGTAAGGTCCATACATGCACAATTTTCCTAGCTTGTCAGTTCTGCGAAAATTTGAAAGCCTATTTGTTTCAGCCTAATTCAAATATCTTCCGAATTAAAACTTGATTCGATTGTGGTTGACGAGAAATTTTGATGATGAAACTCGTTTAAAATTATTATTTGGGCAATAACCGCACCATCTCTTGTTTTTTTTTTTTTGTTCCTAACGTTCCGACAAACGTATTCTGTCGTTTTCATGGCAAAAAATTAGCTTTTAAAAAAGCTAACACCATAAGAAAATTTTTCAATTTTCGATTGAAAGTATCAAATTGGCAGAACTCCGCTTACTAGATCAAATTCGTACGTATCTGTGGTTTGAAAACTTCTTCAGGTTACTTCGAACAATTGGCCTCCAAACCTCCGGCAACTCGATTGATGATGCACTTATTAGATATTTATAAATTAAATCAAATTTATTGAAGCACCTGTACATGCATTCTTTCTTAAATAAATAAAAATCTAAGCGAAAACTAAAACTCCAATGCTGTGGCAAAACACACCTAGGCATTGCTGCCTCTCTTAGGTTTTTCTGCTCTGGATATGTTAGATCTATCTTTCCATATTATCAGATGATCAGCATGGATCTATCGGTGTCTAATAAAAAGCTTTAGAAGCTTCACAAATAATGGACACCGGCAGATCCAAGTTAATTCAACACGCTGTAAATGAAACTCAACTGTGAGTGCTTATCTTCATTCTAAGATATAGGTCTGTTGATTGTCTTACATTTATTATGGAGGTTGTTTCAGTATCACACTGTCCGGGAAAGAACTGTAGAACAAGTGCGCAAAAGCTCCTGCTTTCACGTCGGTGTTTTTCTACATTCAAAGTACTAGGATTAAAACTTTTGAAATTATCCTTTGATTTTATAAAATCTGCGTGTGAATCTTAGCTAAGAGTATATTAAGACATACTTCTATGTGAGTCGCGTCATGTGAAGAACCGATTTTAACCCAGTGTCATGTCATAGGAGAGTTCTGGAACACTTTCAAAATATATATATATATATATTCTTTTGAACTTTTGGCTTACAATATTTAGTTAGCAAACAATAAAGCATATAGATCAGGGGTTAGTGACGGGGTGTCATACAATTCGGCGTATGACATAAAAGCCTAGGGAAAAAACCCCGTCTAAGTGTGAAAATACAAAAATAAGCTGAAATATATTTTAGGGACTTCTTTCTTCAAGTATGGTCTTCTATTGATGGAAACAGATACTTCTTCAAGTTGCTCACATCGAATCTGGAAATAAAAAAAGAATTGAATAACAAAAATACGTATTATATTCGTTTGAAATTTATAACCCATTCCAAGAAAGAGTCGGAAACATCATGAATAGCCCTAAAACCATCATAGATACATTATAAACCATAATAATTGAGCATGGAAATAAGTGAGAAATATTTCCTTTAAGAAATACGAAATATCACAATAACACCACCCTCATTCAAAAACACCAATTTCACTTCTGTAAATTGCGATCGACTCGAATAAGTACAATTTGGTCAACAAAAGCCCCACACACACATTAATCCAAACAGGAACCGCTTAACTCCGTTGTTCTTGCCAATAAAGCTATGAAACTCACATTAATAATCTGGGAACGGGAATTCGTCATAGGGGGGTGAAAATACAGAAATAGAGACATCAACTAGAATGGTGATTGACGATAATATTCATGGTACGTATGGTCAATTATTCATTTCCCTCATCAGAAAACAATTTTTTTTAAACTGATCAATATGAGCAATGTATATGGTTATGACGGAAATTTCATTTTTTGTACATGTCGCTATATGTTCATGTGCATCATTACCAGTATAATAAAAATTGACAAATAAAGCAAGTAATCATTGAATTTATTTAGGGTTGTGAGCTAAATTGGATTGAAATTCTCTAGGCTGATGAAGCAATTATATTGCTTCGAATATGGGGACATTTGTTATCTCTTTCATCTGAGTTTATGATGTGTAGATATTAGACTCATCATGTTATTATTCTCTGTTTAGAGCACTGAAATAGACAAGCAAGCAGCGTTTCTTTATCTATGAAATTAAATCTTGGGGAGACAATTCGACCATAAAATGTGAGGCTACAAGAAATCATTGATGTTATATTTTTCTCGAAAATAAATTTATTTGCTATTATTTTAGCTTTTTATTCTTCATATGCAAAACGGTCAATTTACTGCTGCCGCACCCTGTATAATAAGAACAGGACAGGCCCCAGAACTGAACACTGGGCGTGTCAGAGTCTATACATAGGACAGACGGAACAAAAATTGAAGGACAGATTGAAAGGCCTCAAGTACTCTAAAACACCGACGGCACTTTCAAACACAAAACCGAGAATAAACATACAGGGTCTTTCACGAGGAACCTCACCCATATTTATACGGGAAACTACTGAACGTAGTTTCATGAAATTCAGCACTTATAAGTATTTCACGATGCTGATGAAATCTAAAATATTTTCAAGGCATGAGCACCTCCGGTGAGAGGAGATGAAATTTTCAGGAACTGTTACTTAAACCATGTTTTAGATTTTACTACCCTAATATGCAAGAGAAAAAAGTTACAGGTTGTTCCTAAATAGATGGCGAATTTGGATTCGAATTTGTGACGGAAACCTCTTTATTTCAACTAATCGGCCATCGGTTTTTTCTCCAGTGATAAATAAATAATTCCTTATGAACCATATGCAAAAACTTACCATGTTTTACATTCTTTTTTTTTAATGATAGATATCATTAATTACATATGCCAAATTCCTCTTTATTCAGTAGCATTTTGTGTTTACTATTAATTTGGTGATAATTTGGTGATATTCGTAAGGGTAGTAGAAGATGAGAACAACGAAATTACAGTTCTTGCATATTTTCGTGTGCATCCTCAAAATTCTCTCAAAGATGCCGAGATTGCTCTGGGATTATCTCAATAAAGTGTTTGGAGAATATTAAAAAAACATGAAAGTCACCCATATAACTTCAATAGGGTACAGCATTTGAAGGAAACTGATTTCGTCAGAGTTTTGCGAAGCTATGATGATTCGATTTCAAGAGAATGAAAACTTTTTGGACTGTATAATTTGGACAGATGAATCTAAATTCACAAAGAATGGTTCTTTCAATAGGCATAACAGTCATTATTGACATTCAGACAATGGAACTTTCAAGAGACCTGGAGTTTCAATGTTTTTTGCGCCATCAAAAATAATGCAATTCTCGATGTTCACATTTATGATGGGACTTTAACTGGTAAGATAGAACACTACACATGTTTGCATTATTTAAAGAATGTTCTCCCTTAGGAGATAGATATTCTGACATATTGACTCAAATAATTGAGCTGCTAGTACAGAACCATAATGACTTATGGTATCAACAAGATGGCGCGCCTCCACACAATTCACTCAATGTGTCAAATATCCTATACAGGCTATTTGAAGATCGATGGTTGGCGAACAATGGTCCACATCTTCTTTGGCCACCACGTTCTCCCGATTTCACTTCTTTAGACCATTATGTTTGGGGTAGGATAAAAAATATTGTCTACTCAACTCCCCTGACTGATAAAGAGGACTGCATAGAACGAGTCAGAAATGCGTTCAGGTTTGTTTAGATTTTTAGATTCATAGTTTTGAAACTCAATTTGGTTTTTAAACACTTGCAGATCTCTTCCTCCCGATGAAAAAAGAAGAGCAACGCACGAAGCATTCCTGAGACGTATAAATAAATGTCAAAACTTTGAGCATCTTCTCTAGTTATAACTACGAGAGTTTGCCATGGTTCTCCTAATAGTAACTTGAAGTCGGTTTCAAGAAGGGGTGAAAAATCTACAGCATGGTTCAAATAACAGTTCCTAAAAATTTCATCTTTTTTGGCGTGAAGGAAAAGAAATAGCTGAAAATTCAAGACAAAAACAGATTTTTGTGAATAACTCAGAAAATATCCACTTTAGGGCAAGGGTGTGATGCATACACTCACATTATTTTTTAACGTAGATTCAATATCTGCCATAAAAAAATGCGGTTCTAATTTGAAAAAATTGATTTTTCACGATTATGTTATCCCTAACTTCGAAAGTGATTTTTCACCCCCTGTATCATGAATCACGATTTCGATTTTTAAAGTGGATACATCAATCTTACATCTTGAAAATCCCAAAATGAAAATTTTCCATCCAAAAACCTCGAAGTTATTCTTGTTTCAGCGGATATTTTCGATTTTTTTCGAATTTTCCTGCTCAGTGAGAATTTTCCAACCAAAACTGAAAAATGTTGAATTAAAATAACTTGAAATTTTTCAAGGAATCTATTTCTGCAATAAAAAAATGGTGTTGTAATTTGAAAACGGAAGTTGACGTCATTTCCGGAAAAACCGGAGGTGCTCATGCCTTGAAAATATTTTAGATTTCATCAGCATCGTGAAATACTTATAAGTGATGAATTTCATGAAAATACGTTCAGTAGTTTCCTGTATAAATATGGGTTAGCTTCCTCGTTAAAGACCCTGTATAGTCTAAGTCAGGGCTTCCCAAACTGTGCGTCGCGGGACTATCCCAGGGGCGTCGTGACGTGATTTACATAAATTGAGAGTTTTGTTACCATTTGAGACTTCTGTACTTGTGCGAAACAGGTTTTTCTGCAGATGCAGTATTAAAAACAAGTACAGAGTACAGATCAAAACTAAATTTAGAGAAAGAGATGAGAGTGGCAATATCGAAACTTGAGCCCTGATTTGAAAAGCTATGCTCAGAAAAGCAAGCAGATCCTTCTCATTAATAGCCAGCCAACAAAGTCAAATAATTATTTCCTTTCATTTTCTTTCTTGAGTTTGTTATTTCTTATTTTCTAATAAAAACTATAAATGTATTTCGAGTTTTTCTTACAATTTATTACTAGGTTAGTAGGTACTAGAACTGATAGATTACTTATTGGCTAGCTACGGGGAAGAGGCGTCGCAAAAGACTGTCAAATTGCCAAGGGCGTCACAGTTAGCTTTTATTTCTTCATATGCAAAACGGTCAATTGACTGCTGCCGCACCTGTAAAACAAGTTTGGGACAGCTCTGCCCAAGTATTGAACCCTGGGCGTGTCAGAGTCTATACATAGGACAGACGGAACAAAAATTGAAGGACAGATTGAAAGGCCCAAGTAATTTAACACACTGACGGTACTTTCAAACACAAAACCGAGAATAAACATACAGGGTCTTTCACGAGGAACCTCACCCATATTTATACGGGAAACTACTGAACGTACGAAATTCAGCACTTATAAGTATTTCACGATGCTGATGAAATCTAAAATAAGTTCAAGGCAATGAGGAATTTCCGGTCAGAGGAAATGAAAGTTTCAGGAACTGGTACTTAAATGCTGTTGTACAATTATACACTAATATACAAGAGAAAAGATTTACAGGTTGTTCTAAATAGATTCTTCTCAGTGGAGAAGTCAGTAAGGAAGATCTTCTCACAGCCTCAATACAAGAAGCTATTAGAATTGTCTTAGCTGTTATCTCCTTGCAATAATAACGACCAATCAATCACTCTAACAGTGACATCTGCAGATGCCGCCATGACGGTCTCCTGTGTCCGCGCACCCAAAACCATGGGAACGCCATTAGAAAAGAATATCGCCATCTAAATATCAAACCAGCCAGCGACTGCGTTCAGAACCGCGACCGAAGAGGTCGAAAAATAGTGCTCAAGCACTTCCTCCATCACGAACATTGTAATACCATTAATGCAATTTTAAACGCACGAAAAAAAGAAAGATTATGGCAGAAAAAAAGCGAAACGTCGTGTAAGCGTAACTGCAGGAAATAGGAAACAATGAGTTAGTAAGGAGGGAAAAGCACTTAAAACGGCACATTTGGCCATTCCGAGGGTACGAGAGACCTCTTCTCTTTCGTGTGTGTGTTGTAGCACGGAAACGATAACGACTTTGAGCAAACTTTTTGCGCTCCAGTTGAACAAAATAAGTTTGGGAAGGTAATTACGTCGTTGGACATTGATGTATTCATCAGGGAAGAAAGAAACTTGCATATGGTCAAATCAGAGTTGGGATATATGGTATAAAATTACTCGCTGAAACGGCTGTTTTATCCAAATAAAGACTTTTTCCGATGAGGATTGGATATATTTCAAAAAACTTTATTGCTATCGAGTAGCATTAATAATAATAATAATAAAGGTCTTTATTTGCACAAATAGAAATCCCAAGGGGGAAGTTCACCCAGAGGTGTTCTACCACGCATCCCTTGTTGTTAAACAATTGGGCATTCACCATTTATAAAGATAAAAACAAAAATGAAAACAATACATTTCGAGCATACCAATACACATCTACATCTTATCCTCGGAGACTGATTTTTAAAAACAAATTACAGACGGCCAAGGAAGTAATCTTTACGTCAGTAAAATAAGTTTGCTGAGAAGTTTCCTGGTTCAAGTATTGAACCCTACTATATCAAATGCTTTGAAATGTAGATGTTCTTTGATGCTGACATGACAATAAATTCTATATATTATAGTGACTAAAGAGAACATTAGTTATAGATGATCCTACTAAAGAGATAGTGGACATCTTCTGACTACTATTTTGTGATAGCACAGACAGTATAACATCTGAATCTAAACTTACTGGCAACCAACCCCACTCTTTCAGCTTGTGAGATACGTGATCAAACTTTCTGATACCAAAGATGAACTCTACGCAACTGTTTTGACCACGGTGTAATTCCTGCATGAGACTCCTGGTCCAGGCAAAAGCATAGACAGTAGAACAGCAGTTAAATTTGACAGAACCAAAGACTCCACAAAGCAGTTTATTTTGTATCGATCGGTAAGTAGGATCTATGAGGGAACATCATTCTAAGAGCCTCATAAGCACCAAAATTAATTTCTCAATATATTCCCGGAACCGCAGTGACTCGTCCAAAATCAAACCTAAGTCACGCGCACTTTCAACGAAAATAAGTTTGGGGAAGCCAGTTATAAGTCTTACACGAGCTGAGCCCTGGTCTAAGTAAAATAAGTTTGAGGAAGACCCTGGTCTAAATGTTAGACCTTCCCATATCAAAGCCCTGGTCTGAACCTACATACAAATGCTGTTGTACAATCTTATTATACAGGAGTAAACCCTACATATCATATTCTGTTGTACAATCACTAAATAAATACTTATATTCTGCTAAATAGTTATCCTTCAAGATTTTCTATCATCCTTAAAATTTGTATCAATGAAAAAGGGGTTGAAAGATTTACAATTTAGACAGATGAATCTAAATTCACAATTATTGGATGAAGAGGAACAAACTCACTCACTTCAGACACAATGGAAATTTTCAAGAGACCTGAGTTTCGATGAGCAGCCATCAAAAATAATGCAATTGATGTTCATACTTATAATGGGACTTTAATCTGGTCTAAGTATTGAACCCTACACAATATATCAAATGCTGTTGTACAATCACTTATTATACAGGGTGACGCGCCTCCACACACCATCAATGTGTCAAAATATCCCATACAGGCTATTTGAAGATCGATGGTTTGCGAACAATGGTCCAAGACCTTGGCCACCACCTTCCTCCTCTGATTTAATCGTATGAGATTATTATGTTTTGGGGGTAGGATGAAAATATTGTCTCCTCTATCTCTGACTGATAAAGATGACTGCATAGGAACGATTCAGAAATGCGTTCAGGTTTGTTTTAGATTTTTAGATTCATAGTTTTGAAACTCAATTTGTTTAAACACTGCTGCAGATCTCTTCTCTGATGAAATAAGAGCAATGCACTAGCATTCTGACTTGCAAATAAAAGTCTGGAAATTGCTTGTCAAAACTTTGAGCATCTTCGAAGTTATATCTGCGAGTTTGCCATGGTTCTCCTAATAGTAATTTGAAGTCGGTTTAATGCTGTTGTACAATCACTTATTATACAGGGTAGATACAATATCTTATAAAAAATTATTCTACACGAGTTCCATCTTCAAGATTTTCTCATCCTTAAAATTTGTATCAATGAAAAAGGGGTTGAAAGATTTACAATTTTTTTCTCAGTGAAGAAGTCAGTGAGGAAGATCTTCTCACAGCCTCAATACAAGAAGCTATTAGAATTGTCTTAGCTGTTATCTCCTTGCAATAATAACGATAATCAATCACTCTAACAGTGACATCTGCAGATGCCGCCATGACGGTCTCCTGTGTCAACGCACCCAAACCATGGGAATGCCATTAGAAAAGAATATCGCCATCTAAATATCAAACCAGCCAGCGGCTGCATTCAGAGCCGCGACCGAAGAGGTCGAAAAATAATTGCTCAAAATTTCCTCCATCACGAACATTGTAATGCCATTAATGCAATTTTAAACGCACGAAAAAAAAGAAGATTATGGCAGAAAAAGCGAAACGTCGTGTAAGCGTAACTGCGGGAAATAGGAAACAATGAGTTAGTAAGGAGGGAAAAGCACTTAAAACGGCATTTGGCCATTCGGTGGTACGAGAGACCTCTTCTCTTTCGTGTGTGTGTTGTAGCACGGAAACGATACCGACTTTGAGCAAACTTTTTTGCGCTCCAGTTGAAAGCAAATATATTACTTTGGGACGGTAATTACGTCGTTGGACATTGATGTATTCATCAGGGAAGAAAGAAACTTGCATATGGTCAAATCAGAGTTGGGATATATGGTATAAAATTACTTCAAGCTGAAAACGGCTGTTTTATCCAAATAAAGACTTTTCCGATGAGGATTGGATATATTTCAAAAACTTTATTATCGAGTAGCATTAATAATAATAATAATAAAGGTCTTTATTTCCAATAAATAGAAATCCCAAGGGGAAGTTCACCCAGAGGTGTTCTACCACGTATCCCTTGTTACAGTTAAACAATTTGGGCATTCACCATTTATAAAGATAAAAAAAACAAAAATGAAACAATACATTTCTGAGCATACTCAATACATCTACATCTTATCCTCGGAGACTGATTTTTAAAAACAAATTAGAGACGGCCAAGGAAGTAATCTTTTACGTCAGTCCTAAATCGAATTTTGCTGAGCTGTTTCAGGTGTTCAGGAGTATTGTTGTACAGTCTATAAATATTATATCTGAAACTTCTTTGAAATGTAGATGTTCTTTGATGGTGACATGACAATAAATTCCTATATCTTATATTGACGTTATGAACATCAGCTCTATACCTTAACTTACTAAAGAGATAGGGTGGACATCTCTTGACTACTATTTTGTGATAGGTACAGACAGCATAACATTCGAATCTAAACTTCATTGGCAACCAACCCCACTCTTTCAGCTTGTGAGATACGTGATCAAACTTTCTGATACCAAAGATGAACCTCACGCAACTGTTCTGACCACGGTGAATTCTGCTATGAGACTCCTGGTCCAGGCAAAAAGCATAGACAGTAGAACAGTAGTTAAATTTTGACAGAACCAAAGACTCACAAAGCAGTTTATTTTGTATCGATCGGTAAGTAGGATCTATGAGGGAACATCATTCTAAGAGCCCCATAAGCACCAAAAATTAATTTCTCAATATATTCCCGGAACCGCAGTGACTCGTCCAAAATCAAACCTAAGTCACGCGCACTTTCAACGAAATCAATAACACAACCAGAAACAGAAGGTCTGAGCTTATTCTTGACAAGTTGCTTATCGTTTCTGGAGCCAAAAGTAAGTGCATATGATTTCCGCGCATTCAAAATCAAACCATGCTTCTTCGCCACGTCACACAAGCTACCCAAATCCTCATTAAGCATAATTTCCGCAGCAGTCAACTCATCAATGTAGAAATCCAAGAAGAGTTGGAAGTCATCGGCATACATGTGAACCTTGCAGTGATGAATGAACTTCATGAATCGGCATGTATAAACTATGAACAGTAAAGGCCCAAGAATTGAACCTTGAGGGACTCCCACCCAGCTTCACGAATTGTGAGCACCCACGAGATAAGACTCGAAAAGAGCCAGAGCCGGCCCAACCACTCCACAAGACTCCAACAAGGCCAGGAGAATGTCATGCCTCACAGTATCAAAGGCTCTACTAAAATCAAGCAAACTTAAAGCAGCATATTTGGAGTCATCGAGAGCCTGCAGAATGTCATCGGTAACATCAAGGAGAGGGCCGGTTGTGTCATAGCATTACATTTATGAATAGAACTAGCCTTCGTCAATAAGGCCACAGCGGGCACGTCTAGCTCTAACTCTTTCAGCCTTATTTTGAGACTCACGAAGAATGGAGGTTTGAGTATTTTCGCTACAAAGTTGGCATGCTAAAATGTTGAATTCATTGTCCTCTTCTAGGATCCAGCTAGCATTTTTCCTTCTATACTGTATGTATAAAATTCTTCTGCAATATTCTTTTACGGACTCAAAGGTCAAATCCTCAGTTCTCGAATTCATTCATTAGGTACATACATTTACCGTAATGAACAAAGGATGAAAAACCATCTAATTTGAATAAACAAAACGGCTATTATTCTTGCTTGAGGGCGAAATCATGAAGTTGAATAAATTCAGATATATATATTCTTTTGAACTTTTGGCTTACAATTCTTTGGTTAGCAAACAATAGAGCATGTACTGTTAGCAGGGGTTGATGACGGGGTGCCATACAATTCGGTGTATGACATGGAAGTCTAGGGAAAATACCCCAGTAAAAAAAATCCTGACTCCCCGCGTAAGTGTTGTGTGTACAAAAAATAAGCTTGAATATATGGAACTCCTTTCTTCAAAAGTGGTTCTTCTATTTATGAACACAGAGGCTCATGTACGTTGCCTACTTCGAATCTGAAAATAAAAAGACAAAAGCAGAAAAAAAGAACCGAATACAAAAAATTCGTATCAAATTCGTTTGAAATTCATAATCCATTCCAAGAATGAGTCGGAAACAACCCAGAGATGGCGCTCGTAGTAAACCAGTAACCTCGTCTTTCTAGAAAACTAACCTTTGTTCGAAACGTTTCAAAATTTTAATTCGATCGGACCAGAAACAGCTGAGTTATCGAGGTAGGAGTAAAGTCGTTTAGTAGTTTGTTTAAAAAATGGAAAAAACCGAGTTTCGTGTTCTGATATAACATTGTTTTTCAATGGGTAAAAACACCGTGCAAGCGAAACAATCGATTGAAAAATGTTACCCGGACTCTTGTCCATCAAAAACAACGATTTGTCGGTGGTTCGCCGAGTTTAAACGTGGTCGTATCGACACAAATGACGCGAAACGCTCAGGTAGACCTGTGGAAGCCGTTACACCGGAAACTGTGAGTGAAGTGACAAAACTTATAATGAAAGATCGTAAAGTGAAGCTCCGTGAGATTGTTGAGATGATACAGATATTATATGGAAGTGTATTTACTATCCTTCATGAAAAATTGAGCATGGAAAAAAGGATTTTTTCGAAGGAACAAAAACAGCAACGAGTCGATGATCCAGAAAGCTCTTTATCTTTGTTTATTCGCAACCAAAAAGATTTCTTGCATCGTTACGTGACCATGGACGAAACATGGATACATCACTACACTCCATAGTCGAAGCGGCAGTCATCTGAGTGGCGCACAGCTGAAAACCGTCCGAAGCGCCCGAAAACGCAGCAGTCAGCTGGCAAAGTCATGGCGTCAGTTTTTTGGGATACGCATGGCGTGATTTTCATTGACTACCTCGAAAAAGGTAAATCGATCAACAGTAATTATTATATTGACTTGTTGGTGCGTTTGAAGGAGGATATCGCATAAAAACGACCGCACATGCAAAGAAAAAAAATCCTGTCACAAGTCGATGAAAACAATGGCAAAATTGAACGAATTGGGCTTTGATCTGCTTCCCCACCCCCCATGCTCGACAGATTTAGCCCCCAGTGACTACTGGCTCTCTGCTGATCTTAAAAAAATGCTCCAGGGAAAAAGATTCGGCTCAAATGAGAAGGTCATTGCTGAAACTGAAGCTTATTTTGAAGCGAAAGATAATTTTTTTTATAAACATGGTATTGAAGAATTGGAAAAGCGTTGGAACCATTGTATCACCCTAGAAGGTGATTATGTTGATAAATAAAAAAAAAATTACAAATAAAATTTTATTTTCATTGTTAGTCTCTTCACAACTAGCGCTTTGAACTGAGTTCCATCCGAATAATATGCTATTGGTACGACCATGACCTGGTCTCAAACGATCAAGAACTGTCCATGATACACCTAAGTGAAAAACGTTGAAAAATGTGTAAAATTCACCCATTCGTTTGAGACCACTTATACGAGGCATGTTTTTTAAGTAAGTACCGCCGCCGTAGCGCAACGGTCGCCGTTCCACGCATGCGCGCTGGTTGCCTACATATCTTGTCTACGCACTGACGCCATTACAGTCTGATTCTTCATTGTATACGTTGTTTACTGAGTGTTTAAGATGCCTCCGCAACCGTGAGGCGCTCTGATTGTGAAGTACGGGCGGTTATACGATTTCTTAGTGCTGAAGGCGTAAAACCGATCGTTATTCATCGTGAGATTTGTGAAGTTTACGAACAAAACATTATGAGTGATGGAATGCTAAGGAAATGGGTGAGAGCATTTAAAGATGGCCGCACAAATGTGCATGATAAAGGACGGAGTGAGCGTCCTTCGGTCGTTAATGAAGATTTGGTGCAGAAAGTGGACGAAAAGCCCTGATCTGGCACCCAGCGACTACCATTTGTTCCTGCACTTGAAGAAACACCTGGGCGGTCAGCGTCTGCAAGACGAAGTCAAAACATATGTGACCCAGTGGTTAACAAGTCATGCGGCAGAATTTTATAAGGAGGGTATCCAAAAACTGGTGCCACATTAAGACAAGTGGGTCAATATTAACGGAAATTATGTGGAAAAGTAGATTAAGATACAGGCTTTCATGTAAAAATAAAATTATTGCGATATCTGTACACGTCTTTTTTTTAATTCCAAAACTGTACTTACTTAAAAAACATGCCTTGTATCTCGATATTGGAGAATTACAGACATTCTTAGGCGGAACGATAGCTCGCTGCTTAACTAGGAACAAGCACGCAGAAATAAGGTCTGTTTATTTTATCCATGGTTCAAAATTTTCAAGGGATTTACAGGATTATTTTGTAACTTAGCTTAAAGACGATATGATATGATATTTCTTATAGTTGATTTCTTCTATTTCTGAATACAACTCCATAAGGGTGTTTAAATCATCATTTCCCATAATCCTGGTTCATATACTCAAAACCCAGGCACGCCGTTTATGATTTACGACTCCCAGACCTGCCTTTTCGGTATGCCTTCTCTCCGTCGGCATCGCCATTCTTCGAAAGGTACAAAAGTGGCCGGTGTGGGTTTAACAATTGGATTTCGCGTTTATGGCGACTTGGCCGAGGCGTTCAAGGCCGCGCGAATCGCGTTTCGCAATCGAGAAACCCGACGGCCATGCCATAAAAATTCAGCTAATAGAATGTGCCTCTCATAGTTTTCGCCCCAACGAATATTGTTATATGCTGGTACCTCTCTAGCCGTTCCAGCCGACGAATGGGCGTTCTTCATATTGTTATTGGTAAATTCATCAATTTACGTTTCAATGAAGGTACCGAAACATTAATCATTCGTGGTTTCGTAAGGATATTTGTGTTCGTAACAATAGATTCTATACGTTTGATTTCGTTATGTATGAGACGGCTGTTTCGTGATATTTCATGATCTATGAATGTTTGAAATCGGTCTTAAGGCGTATAGTTGGGAAGCACACGACGTTAAACAGGTATAGTCCGTTCAAGATGTATTCTCATCAAGCAAGCCTTGAAAGTGTAGACGGTGCTTTATTTCTGGTTACAAAAATTTATTGAAATGTTCTGTGCTCGAACCATGGAATACTTGCGCAACGAACGAGTTACGAAGTGTGGTTGAAGAGGAATATTGACATCAAGCAGTATACAAATCATTTTTTTTTGTTTTGAAGGTTACCAGCGCAAAGGGTCAAAAGTTTCTAGTAAAGAAAACAATGCCCATTTATTTAAACAAGCTTTCGTTGATCGTTGTAGTTGCTGGAGCATGCCGAAATGGAAATGAACTTTTCTTAGCTTAGAAAATGTAGCGTTTAAGCAGAAGATAGTTAAAGTAAACAATTCCTAACACGAAAAAGAAAGTATGTTCCTATAACCGCTGTAGCTTTTGACGGTATATATTACATTCAAATGGATTAAAAATACGTTAATCTTAGGCCATTAAATGTTAAGCATGACAGATTTTTTGTTTAATACTTAAATAGAATGTGTGGAGTGAACCCTGCAGATATTAACTCATTTGGAAATTTGCCGAAAATTATCGCCCAGTTTTTAAAGTTGCCAAATCCTTATTTGCATACTGGTCACTGTTTTCGGCGGTCATCGACTACTCTGCTTGTGGATTCTGTAGCTGATTTGCTGACAATCAAACAGCATGGAGAATGGAAGTCTTATTCGGTGGCTGAAGGTTACATAGATAATTCCATAATTAATAAACAAAAAACTTCGTTGTCCGCTGGGGCGTTCAAATTGTGTAATTAATCTTTATAAATAATATTCCCATTTTCGTGTTGAAGTTACTTGACTAATAAATGTATTGATCTTTATAATATGTAGTACCTCAATTTAAATGACTTATAGGTAAAAAACTACATAGTTCTAGTACTTAAGTCTCACAATGATTCTGTATTTTCCTCAATCAAGGGCGGAATTTTATCACCAGTTGCGAAATAATTTAAATTTCGAAAGAGCTATTGTGCCCTAATTTCTAGAAAGTAGGTACAAAAATCTGATATCAAATAAGCTGAAATTCAACTTGTGAGTGCTGATGATGGATTTATCATGGGCCATCATCGTGGAGAACGTACCATATCCAGATTCCAACGTGAAAATAGAAAAATCTCAAATTATCTCGGCGAATCAAAATTAATTGCATCGCTATCCGGCCAATATTCCAATAATGGCCAACGAAAAATTCTGTATAAAACTGTATAGTTGGGAAGCACACGACGTTAAACAGGTATAGTCCGTTCAAGATGTATTCTCGTCAAAGCATGCCTTGAAAGTGTGGACGGTGCTTTATTTCTGGTTACAAAAATTTATTGAAATGTTCTGTGCTCGAACCATGGAATACTGGAATACGTTGATCTTAGGCCATTCAATGTTAAGCATGACAGATTTTTTGATGAATACTTAAATAGAAGGTGTGAATTGAACCCTGCAGGTATTAACTCATTTGGAAATTTGCCGAAAATTATCGCCCAGTTTTTAGAGTTGCCAAATCCTTATTTGCATACTGGTCACTGTTTTCGGCGGTCATCGACTACTCTGCTTGTGGATTCTGCAGCATGGAGAATGGAAATCTTATTCGGTGGCTGAAGGTTACATAGATAATTCCATAATTAATAAACAAAAACTTCGTTGTCCGCTGGGACGTTCAAATTGTGTAATTAATCTTTATAAATGATATTCCCATTTTCGTGTTGAAGTTACTTGAATAATAAATGTATTGATCTTCATAATATGTAGTACCTCAATTTAAATGACTTATAGGTAAAAAACTACATAGTTCTAGTACTTAAGTCTCACATTGATTCTGTATTTTTCTCAATCAAGGGCGAAATTTACTTACTATCACTAGTTGCGAAATATTTAAAATTTCCAATGAGCTATTGTGCCCTAATTTCTAGAAAGTAGGTACAGAAATCTGATATCAAATAAGTTGAAACTCTACTTGTTTCTATTTAGTACATTTCAGAACTTGTTGACCAGTCTTCAGTAGAAATATCCCTGTTGCAATATTCTCGCAACAAAAGACAGTTCTTGGAATTTAGGGCAGCGGCCGTTACTTCCAAGAATGCCTTCTATCGGACGGAATTTTGGGAATCCCTAAGCTCAGCTACCTGTACTTTCGATACGTTCGATCTTTCTCAATTATTCGACAACCCTCTCTCAGTACAGTTCTAGTTTGACCACCAGTGTGGTCAGTTCTACCAGTAAGTTCTACTTTACCAGTTAGTTTTCAGCAGCGAATAAGGTGTAAACTCTAAAAATTCAAAAAACTGATTCAAAGAAGGTAGTTGTTCACTATTCCTTTCAGTTTCAAACGCTCTTCTAGTATTGACGTCAGTCTTTTTGCTAAGAACATAAATGAGAAAGAATTCTAGCAGTTCTGCCTCAGAATAACCCAAATTATGCAAAGAATCCCAATTAATTATCAGGCTGATTACCTACTGACCCCCCTGGGGGCTGCAAGTAAATGTGGCATAAGAAGTAATTGTCAGTTTATCTTCCTGGGTGCTATTGCCAAATTTGACATAAACCTTTGTCTAGTTTGCTAGATGAGAATATTTTTATTGTTAACTCGTCCGTCATTCGGCATATTGCTGATGAGTGCTGATGATGGATTTATCATGGGTCATCGTCGTAGAGAACGTACCATATCCAGATTCCAACGTGAAAATATAAAATTATCTCCGCGAATCAAAATTATTTGCATTGCTATCCGGCCAATATTCCAGTGGCGTACAAAACTCGGCTATCTTACTCGGTTCTTTTCCCATCAGTTGTTATACTCTCATTCCATCATTATATTGAGTATTTTGGCAATGGTTAAATGAGTGTATTCCCTCTTATTTTGTGCCAATGTCATTCATCATACATATGAATAAATCATGACTTTCTAACATTTCATCTGACGTTTCTACATCAAAATCGTTTTTCATCATTTGAAGGCGACTTGTTGCGAGTTTCTTTGTAACCCGGCAATTCTCTCATTCCTAACAACTTCTTCAGTTCATTACCGGCGATTTAGCACGGTCAATTCGAGGCATATTGTTCAAGGCGTCTTCGTGCAACTAACTCATTTCATCAACCTTCATCCCGACAAACTCAAATAATTATTTTCGAATTTATTGATTTCATCTCTCGAACAAGATTCATTACGTTGTGCTAATTTCTCTAATCTTTCGCAACCTTATATGCTATTGTTGATGAGATGTTTGGACTCCATTTTCGATCTATGGGAGAGAACAATAGAAATTCAGGAATTGCTGTACGCGTTCATCGAATACAATTTTACGGTGATTGGGAATGATAAGCCCGATTTGGATTTTTAATTGCTCTCAAATATGTTCTTGTAAATTGAGGTATTTTGTTTTTTCAGTTCGGATCCCAAGGTAAGGAAAGTACTCTATGGATTTTGGTAATTCGATATATGATATCGACGCATTCACATTTTTTCTTTTTCTTTTTGATTCCTGTTGTATATCAGATCTTCAGAACCATGAATCGATATATTGATAGCCTCAGAATACATCCCCGTGGAAGCCCTTTTTATATATTTTACTCAGTTGTTTATTGCTCCATTTAGGATGCAGGGCAATGTGGTGTTGGAGTGCCTCGCCGGTTACTTCGAATTTCGTTCCATTCGGTCACACATAAACTAAGCGGGTCCGATTTACGTCTAGAATATGACATAAGATTAGAATGTCAACGACAATTGTCATTTCAGAGTAGGAATCGACAGGGGTGAAATGAATTGGTTAGGGATTGCAAAACTGGTTCTATGCTGGGTAAATTTTTGAATTTCTTGAATACATAGTTGATGACGAGATATTGTTGATGATGGAGCTCGTCTTGAATGATTGGTTGGGCTATTACCATCATCTATTGTGGATGTAATGTTTTCCGACGTTTCGATAGACATCTTCTATCTTTATCAAGGAGGAAAAGTAAAAAACCTTTTGAAAATTATCAATTTTCAAAAAGTCAATATTGACAGAAGTCATGAGAGAAAATGAATGATGTTATATACTCATCTGTGATATGATGATCTTTTTAAGTTGGATCGAACTATCGGCGTCCAAACTTCTGGCAGATCTATAGATGGAGCACTTATGGAATCAGGTGTTATTTTCATAAAAGCTGCTTCTTTGATTTTTCTTCTTGCAAGTTTTTCTTCTTTGGATATTATTGATGCTTCATCCCACTTTATACAATAATTCTCATCTACAGCATGTTGGACCAACCTGGATTTGTCGCTGTCTAGTACTCGTAGAAGCTTCTGATGTTCTTTTATTCGTACATTCAGAGGGCGTTTAGTTTCTCCGATGTAAGATCTTCCGCACTCGCAAGGTAATTCATATATGCAGTTCTTTGTCCTTTGTGTCTCATTATTAGGCTTAACTTTTGTAAGTTAAGCTCTGATAGTGTCTTGAGTTTTGAATGCAGTTGTTATGTTGTATCTATTTCCAATTCTTCTCATTTTCTCCGACAAACCTTTTACATAAGGAATTACGGTTTTAATGGTCTGATTTATATCTGTTGGTTCAGGTTGACTTTCTCTTGTTCGTCTAGCTTTTTTTAATATCTTTTTGGGGTAGCCATTGCTTCTTAGAGTTTTCGAGATGTTATTTATTTCTTCATTTTTGTCTTCTTCAGTACAACAGATATTTATTGCTCAAATAAACATTTTGCTACTCCCAATTTAGTGTTTAGTTGGTGGTTTGAATCAAAATGTAGATATTGTCCTGTGTTTGTTGGCTTTTTATACACAGTGGTTCTTGGGATTCCATTTTGTTTATGTACGAGTACATCTAAGAATGGAAGTTGTCTGTCTTTCTCGATTTCCATTGTAAATTTAATTGATTTGTAGGATCGTAAGTTATCCCTACTTTTGCGTTTCGTCCCTGGCGCACACATTTGGACTCATCAATATGGCTTGTGTGCGCCATGCCATAGACGCAGGGGTTAGAAGTATGAGGGAGCCGCCGGGAGTTGAACCCGGCACCTAGTACCTAGTCGGTGTGAAACTTGAGCGCTAACCTCTAGGCCACCGAAGCGCTGTGAATTAAGCTATGCGTGGCTATATAGAGTGCCGCCAAGAGATCCCTACATACTCCCCTGCCGCTGACAGAGTGCCGCTACAGATTCCTCTTGATTGTTTAGATATTGAAGGAATCCATCTATAGTGTCTCTTCCATTTTGCCAAATAATGAAAGTATCATCTACATATCTTTTCCACAGTTTGGGTTTAAGTACATATTTTTCTATTGCCTTCTGTTCGAAAATTTCCATATATAAATCAGCTAAAATTGGTGATAGTGGTGAACCCATGGCCATTCCAAATTCTTGTTGATAAAAGATGTCTTCAAATTGGAAATATGTTGTTTCAATACAAATAGAAAGCATTTCCATAATTGCATTCACGCTTAGTGTAGTTCTTTCAAACCCTTAGTGAAAGAACTACACTAAGCATTTCTAAACCCCTCGCCAACCGAAAGTTTTTTGATCTTCTTCGGTGGTTACCTGTATCGAACCATCGATTACCACAGAAATATTCCTTATTGTTTTTAATTTAATATATTGGGGTCATGCACTCAAATGAAATCAATGAATTTGGTTTGAAATAAGTGAAAATAAAATCAGATAGGTTATAATATGTAGGCACCTTGAATAAAAAAATTGAAATTGTAATTCTAATTAGTAAATTTTTATTGAGAATTAGATAATTTATAATTCTTATTTTCAACGCAATATTATTGATTTTTTATTGTGTTTCTTCTGCCTTTTTTATTCGACTGTGCAACGCTAGTTTTCTTTTAAATAACATTCATACTCAAATAATGAAAAAAATCGTTCAGGGGCTGAAATTTAAAACAACTGGCAAAAACAAGTCGATAAAAATAATCATTCATGATGTAAAAACCTGTATATCACCCTCTTTCGATTCATTGATATTTATCGCCACGTAATCCATTGAAAAAGTATCAATTAGCTCACTTTCAATATTTCTAATCGAGATACCGTTCAGTGTACAAATGATGAGAAAGAATTAATGATGAACCTTCAATAAACCCTAATGATGTTTGTCCGATATCAAAACAGCCCGTTATGACCTCACTCCATCAAAATCGTATGTCTGCAGTGTTAAATATCCCAAAATGACGAATGATGTAATTTCACTAATAGAATGATCTGATTGAGAGCATCGGATCGAATGAAAATACGGTGGATGAATTGTCATTATTCAATTCGTAAATTCCTCTATGATCATTGGGAAATCGAAAATGGCGTTTATATACGGGCCAATATTTATAATGGTATATAATTTCACCTGTATTCACTTTCGAACGACCGAATATTATCGCTTTCACGAATTGAAATGGTGAGAACATAACGATATTTGGGAAAAATTGGAAATTGATGGGTTTAACACCTGGCGACATGATTGAAATTTATCATTTTCGTTCGGGTTCGATAGATAAATAAACGGTTCAATTTTGTTTGAGTATAGGCGTTAAGATGTTGGGCGTTTCTTGATCTTCGATTTATTCAATTGTGAATGATTTTGTTTTTTATCTCAATTTGTCCATGATATTGATTATATAATGATGATAATCCACTTTTTTACCCCATATTGCTGTGTAGGGTGAAGAAGGTAAGGTTGCTCTTCTAGCTATTGTCATATAGACAGAGAAAGTAACAACTGTAAGAGATTTTATTGCCTACAAGCTGACCCGACAGACTTCGTCCTGTCAAAAAGATTTTTAATGTGGCAGTTTTTGTGCCTACGTATTTTAAAAAATTCTCCTGAACAGAACCGTCACCCTGGTGATAAGGCGTTGTGAATAAAAAATAATTAAATAAAACATATATAAGGATTTAAAAGTGGGTAATCGCTTTATTGTTAATCATGTGAATCATAAATATTATTATTATCATTGTAGTGCTTTGTGGTATACGATGTTTTTTGTTTTATTACCTGGCTCATAGATAAACAAATCTGATGGTTTTCCAACACGGGAACAGGCAACATACAATTGACCATGTGAGAAACATGGGTTTTCTAGATTAATACCACAAACACTTAATGATTGCCCCTGGGACTTGTTTATAGTCATAGCAAAAGCAAGCCGCACTGGAAACTGTAGTCGTTTAAACTCAAATGGCACATCAGTCGGAATCATTGGGATGCGCGGTATGAGAACATCTTCTCCTTTATACTTTCCTGTGAGTATAGTTGCTTCTATCACATTGTTTAGTAATTTTTTTATCGCTAACCGTGTACCGTTGCAAAGACGCGGTTGGTTGATATTTCGCAACATTATAACCACCGATCCAACCTTTAATTGAAGATTGTGAGGTGGCAATCCTGGCAAATCCAGCTAGTTTAAAAATTCCGGTGGATAGTTGACTACATCATCTTGATTAGTAGTCGAATCAACTGATTTATATATCCTCAATTCGCCTGTAATTTGTTCTTGAATTTTGAAATTTAATTCATTTACATCTATGTTTTTTGCAGCTAGTATAGCTCGTTCGCTCAACCAATCATGGTTTCTGTAATTTTGAGAAACATCTGGAAACACCTTCTGAATAAGTTCATCTTTTGATCGAGTTAACTGACAAAAACTTTGAGGAAAGTTAATGTAGCCAGTCAACATGTCTATAGGAAATTTGCCATTACCAATGTCAATGAGTTGTTTAGAGAATATGTTTCCAGATTGGTCATTTTGCAACTCGACACGCATATTCTTGCTCAAATGAAGTACTTTGACATGTTTCCACAAATTAGAGGACTTTAGACATGCATTGAGTTCATCAGCTGGCGTTGATCGTGGAATCACTGGCAATGTTTGACGAAAATCTCCTGCTAATAAAATCATTGCACCACCAAATCGGTTATTATTGCTCCGTAGATCTTTTAAGGTTCTGTCTAAAGCCTCCAAAGATTTTTTTATGTGCCATCGTGCATTCATCCCAAACAATCCTGATGCATTTTATCTCGCGTGCCGAAACTAATACAAAAGAAACGCGAGTTTCGGAACGCGACATTAAACTCCTCCAACTATGTATTCTGTGCTCCAACGCACATTGTTTTAATAAATATGATCTTTGACGTTAGGAACACACCTACATTGCTTAGACAACAATGAGTGCTTGTAATTTAATATGAACTTTATACCATAGCAATAAAGCTCAAATTGACTACGTTTTAGTTACAAATCATTTGTATGGGAAAAAGAAAAGGGCAATTTTTAGGGTTTTTCCAGCAATAATTCTAATTTTTCTTGCCGTAAAAACCATCTTTGAACTTCAACGAACATTTTAAAAAAGATTTGGTCAAATTGGTCCAGGCGTTGTTGAGTTATGCGCTTACCAACACATTTTGCGATTCATTTTTATATTATAGATATGCGAAAAATGTCTTCGCATATCGCAACACCCAGAAAAAGCTGTTTAAATATTAATATTTTTAGTAACAACATAGATCGTATAGCAAGCAGTAAATGACTGGACTGATTCCAAAATTTTTTCTTTGTGAATTCTCGCATAAAATTGCGTTGTATTTAATTCCCGGCCCACCCACATCATAAATTTATTTCTCTAACATAATGAAATGCTTCGCTAGGTTTCAAACGCCATGATGTTTTGGTGTAGGTCAAGTCAATTACCAATCATAGAAAGTAATATCTTGCCGAACAATTCGCGGTTTGTTTGAATCATGATTCACCTCACTTTGTTGGTGCAAAATTGATGAAAACTTAGGAGTTCGACGTGGGCTCAATCCACCTCAATTATCTCTGATTGGTTACGATTGCTGGAAATTATTGCATGAATTTTGAGGTTATGACAGCATCGGTAATTATCCGTGGTAATTTCAGTTCGTTTTGAAGTTTTTTACATCTTTGGAATTCTCCATAATTTTTATATTCAGTAAAATTAATTGGCGCACGTTCTTAATGTATTTGTTTCTTTCTGACTTGTGATAATATATTAATTTATTGGATTCTTAGGAATTTTTAGTTCGTATATAAAAAAACAAGAGTTAAACAGTTCATTGAAAATTAATTTGTTTACGTCGAATCTATTTTTATAAGTCATTTACATTTCATACATCAATATCATTATAAAATGTATTAATACTGTATGAGGTGATTAGGAATGCAACCTATTTTAAAGTTTCGTAAACATCGAGAGGTTTCTTCATTTTTCTTGAAATAAAATGATATTTATGTTGATTTTCTTACTTTGACAATAGGTGGGGTCGCCTTTTATATTTCGGGATTGGACAATCCTAGTGTTGCAATCTGCCAACGTACACCTCTATAGCAAAGCTTGACATTTGAGGTTATAGCAGAACGTTTTGACATAAATAGCATCAACTACTTTCCTCACAGATTCTTGTAAAACCAAATGAGAATATCTAGAAGAAGTATTATGAACCTAGTGTATAAAACTAAGGAAAAATAATTCCATTAGATTCTCAACAATCATACTTCTCTGGACTCAAAGGATGTCTAGTGTAACCCCTTGGATGGAGCACCTTGTAGAGTCTCATCTGAACCGTTCTGTCTCACTTTCGCGAGAAATACACTGATCAACAATTGCTAGGGATTACTTATGAACTTCTCTTCATTTGTATTTTTTTCATGTTATCTCGTGAATATCTGTACATTATATGTTCTCTAAGGAAAAATTGAGATGTTTTGAGTTTTCCTCACTTCATCGGCTCTTGTTCACAAAATCGATTATTATCTGTATGCTGTTACAGGTGGAGTGAAAAGCAATGTGGTATTTGTTATTAAATCTGTTTTTTTCTCTCGTTCAAACACATAAGGTGACAATAATTGAAGAAATGAGAACAATATCAGCTTATCAGTCATGCCGAGAAGACGTTTGGCTCCTGTGCAACTGGACCAAATCATACGGTGGATACAGGAAGGTTTGTCCCAGCGAGAAGTGTCCCGGCGGTTGAATGTTTCGCAAAGTGTCGTGAGTCGGGCTTGGAATAGGTTCATCCAAAACGACTCAGTAGCTTATGTTCATGGGGGAGGTCGGCAGCGCAGTACAACAGCTGCCCAAGATCGTCTTTTGATCCTCAATGCTAGGAGAAATCCCACTTATCCGGCGTCGCGGCTCAATAGATCACTGAGAGTTGCAACAGGAGTTCTAATTTCGAACCAGACTGTAAGACGACGACTACATGTTCGTGGTTTGAGAGCACGTAGGAGGGTACAACACCCCCATTTGAATAGGGAATACTGGGTTCATCGACGGCAATGGGCTGAGGAGCATAGCAATTGGCCAGTTGAAGATTGGAGCCGATATTTATTTACGGATGAGTCTAGATTGCGTTTGGTCAACTCCGATGGACGTATTCTTGCTTGGAGGGAAAGAGGTCGAAGGTATACAGAACAGTTTATGGTACCCACAACAGCTTTTGGCGGAGGTTCTATATGTGTATGGGGAGGCATTTGTTTGGATCAACGCACAGAGTTGGTTGTTCTGCAGAACACCACAATTACCAGCCAGAGATATCACGATATGATTATTGAACCCATAATTGTTCCTTTGCGGCTGCTTTGGGCGAGAATTTCATTTTAATTGACGATAATGCCCTTCCACACCGTTGTCGTCTGGTTAATGAAACGCTAGAAACTCATGCTATTGATAGGATGGACTGGCCAGCTCGCTCTCCAGATATGAATTGCATCCAACATGTCTGGTCTGAGATGTTTAGACAATTGTCAACCTTAGAACAACCGATCAACAACCTGGAGGATCTTTCTAACGCTTTACGGGATATTTGGACGAATTTGATCCAAAATTTTATAAATCGTTTGATTGAAAGTATGCCTCGTTGGGTAAAATGCTTGAGATGAGCTCGTGGGGGACCAACTAGGTACTAGCTAAATGGACACTTCAGCCTTCTTGTGGTTTCATCATAAAATTTTTATGTTATTCACACACAGAATTTTGAGTGTACCTAATAAAGTCTTTTTTTCTCTCCGACTTTCCATTTTTTGATTCTTTTCTCAAGTGAACCATATTATCAACTGAAAATACTCTGATATCTGACTAAATTTATAATCTTGGAGCGAATATTTCAGGAATGAATTTAGAAAAAGTAAGTGATCCCTATCAATTGTTGAGCAGTGTATTTTATACATTTGTATTTGAGTCCTTTCTCTATAGATGTTCTTCTGTGAACTGGATATTTTATATTTGTTTTCCTTGTGTTATATATGTTGGATGAGTTCAATTCAAAAAGGTTCTTGTTTTTTAATACAAAAATCAGACATTCCTGTATGTGCATTTCTGTAATAGTCAAAATTCCATTTTCTCTGAATTTTCCTCTGCATGATTCTCTGTATCCCAGTTTGAGAATAATTCTGGAGGATGGATATTGGTATTGATTAAGAATGATTCCATACCTTGCTTTCGACTCAAATACTGCATGATAGATGGTTTTCATGGAGAAGTTATCCAGATATCCCATCAGTACACTCAAAGAGTTGCAGAATGAGGCCAGGCTACTTCCCAGATTTGAAATATGTTCCTCTCACCTCAGTGTATTATCCACGTTGATTCCTAAGAACTTCGTGAATGAAGTTCTTGTATTCTTGCTGTTATCATACTTTGGGGTCTCAAAAGTTGAATGTGTAGACTTGAGCAGTATTGCATTAGTTTTCCCTTCATTTATAGTTTATTTTTAAAAACCATGTTTTGATGTTTTCCACCACTTCTGATGTCTTTTGTATCAATTCATTATATTCTTGTGCTTTGATAAGAATATTTGTGTCATAATTTGTCAAGGATGTGAAGTTCTTATTCCTGATACAATCTTGAATATCATTGATGAAGATAATGAATAATAGTGGCCCCAAAATACTTCCTTGTGGTATCCCTAGTTTCAGCTCTTCAGCATCTGACAAAACCTGTCCTTCAGGTTTCTCTATGTAAACATTTTGTTTTCTATTGTGTAGATATGAATTTATCAGATCAGATGACTTGTCTCTCACCCCAATTTGTTCCATTTTATGCACTAGATGCTGATGTGATAGGCTATCAAATGCTCTTGATAGGTCTAGGAAAATGGCCATGGTCAGATCTTTTGCTTCAGATGCCTCCACTATATCTACTATGAAATCATAAATGGCAGTATTTGTTGATTTTCCCCTAATATGCTGTGAGGATGCCAATATGTCTTTCTCCAAAAGAAATTCCAGAAGTTGATCTGCGATTATCAATTCAAATATTTTCGAAAAGGATGGTAATATAATAACAGGCCTATAATTAGACATTTCATTAGCATCTCCTTTCTTATAAATTGGTTTTACTTTTGCTTCTTCTAATTGCTGTGGAAATATTCCATAGGTTAGCATATTGTTGATAATATATGTAAGTGGTTGAAGAATTAAGTCAATGGAGCTCTTGATGACTATTAGAAATACCATCTATGCCACAACTATCTTTATTTTTTAACTTGGAACAAGCCAATAGCACCTCTTTCTCAATTATTATGTGTCAAAGGAACATCCCTCATTCTGTTTATGAGTTCTAATGCCGGACTAATTCGGACAACAAACAAAAAAACATGTGGTGTGTACATCCGAGTAACACGAATCCATCGAATATTTCTCGAGTCAAATTGAACTGTGTAGACAAAACGAAGTGTCGCAATGGTTTCCAGAAAACGAATTTCTGCTGATATCATTTCTAGGAATAACTCAATTCGCTTATTTCGTTCCAGCAAAAAATTCTGAATCAGGTTCATATTCCAAACCAGAGGAGATGGTTCATGGTCCCAGATTTAGAGTTCATACAGATACGCAGTCACTTTGAAATGCTGATATCGAATTTCATGATAAGATGACTAATTTTTTGATAAATAGAGTTGGTGAGCTAGAGGAAATTGAAAATTGTCAGAGTCACACCATGATTATATAACTCAATTGATTTTCATTGAAATGCATGAAATGAACTACAGAAAACAAAAAACTTCGGTATTTAAATTATAAATTCCTACACTTTTTTTTTTTATCAAGATAGATCTATCCCCACATCATGGTTTAATGTATGTGAAGGAATCGAAAATCGAAGGGTGCCATTTCACACTCGGTCGCAACTTCATTGCAGCCATATGTAAACAGGTAAAATATTGTTCATGTTGTATATGTTTTTATCTATAATATGAAAATGAATCGCAAAATGTGTTGGTAAGCGCATAACTCAACAACGCCTGCACCAATTTGGCCAAATCTTTTTTTAACATGTTCGTTGAAGTTCAAGGATGATTTTTACAGCGAGAAAAATTAGAATAATTGCTGCAAAAACCCTAAAAATAGCCCTTTTCTTTTTCCCATACAAATGATTTGTAACTAAAACGTAGTCAATTTGAGCTTTATTGCTATGGTATAAAGTTCATATTAAATTACAAGCCCTCACTGTTGTCTAAGCAATGTAGGTGTGTTCCTAACGTCAAAGATCATATCTATCAAAACAATGTGCGTGTGTGCGTTGGAGCACAGAATACATAGTTGGAGGAGTTTAATGTCGCGTTCCGAAACTCGCGATTCTTTTGTATTAGTTTCGGCACGCGAGATAAAATGCATCAGTTTCCACGTCATTACATCAGTCAAACAAAAATCGCGTTACCAACAGTGTTATTATTTTTAATATCCAAATTTTAAATAAATAAAACAATTCGTACGGCTTAAAAGGATTTGACTTCAAGTCATATCAAATTTAAAAAAAAAAGTTGTCTGTTACCTAATTTACTGAGTTTGCTTTTATCAACTGATACACGAAACAAATTCGTATATCGTGTTTTGTGCAGAGTGTTTAGTTAGTTAGTGTTTGTTTAGTTCATGATTAGTGAAAAAATAATTTATATATGATATGCCTCCTATAAGACGAAGCCATATAGGTAGAAGAACCAGAAATGCTACAAACCAAGCTAATTACCGATCTAATCGTACTGTACAAGAACGTGACGACGGAGATGAACGTGAAAGAAAAAAGATCTACGGAGCAATAATAACCCATTTGGAGGTGCAATGATTTTATTAGTACGAGATTTTCGTCAAACATTGCCAGTGATTCCTCGATCAACGCCAGCTTATGAACTCAATGCATGTCTAAAGTCCTCCAATTTGTGGAAACATGTCAAAGTACTTCATTTAAGCAAGAATATGGCAAATTTCTCATAGACATGTTGACTGGCTGCATTAACTTTCCTCAAAGTTTTTGTCAGTTAACTCGATCAAAAGATGAACTTATTCAGAAGGTGTTTCCAGATGTTTCTCAAAATTACAGAAACCATGATTGGTTGAGCGAACGAGCTATACTGGCTGCAAAAAACATAGATGTAAATGAATTAAATTTCAAAATTCAAGAACAAATTACATATATTGTTATAGAAAGACAATAACCAAGACAAGGCCTTTTTTCCTAAATGTTTGATGAATTCTGGATAAATTCCGTCAAAACCTGCTGCCTTTCGAGATTTGGTAGATTTGATTGCAGCCCTCAATTCATCTATATTGAAGGGATGTGACACATGTTCCAAAGTAGGAGCTGATCTCCTGAATATGTGAAATTTTTTCTTTATATTCCTCATTTTAGATTGGGATATGAACTAATAGCGTACAATACGTTTGATGTATTATGGCCTTTGCGTTGCTCACAAATATGTGAAAAAAATTACCTTGTATAATTCACGGCCAATTGTGCATAACTTGAACAGGGAGTCTGTAATCAATATTCGAAAATAACAGAAGGAACTTCTATTATCAACTTCCAGTATCCTATGTTGAAGTTCTGAAATTGATCCTGTTCTTCATCTCCGAATGACTAAACAGGAAATGCAGCAGTAGCGGTCCCAAAACTCAAAAAACAAAACAACCCATTTGTAACAGTGAAATGATTGAATTTCCTCCAGATTTTAATGGGCAAATCCACAATGAATAATTATTCAATTTCGTGTAATTCAACTCTCAATCCTACAAAGATAGATGGCATGATAATCAATTAGGTTACTAGTTCATCATGCAGAACAATCATTTACGATTATCAAACCTTCTTCTTGTTCTCCATCACAACAGATGCTGTAATAGGAATTTCGCTCAGCGGTCAATAGAATCCATTAAATATTTCGATGTGATACGAGAGAGGCGTGTTCGAACAGGCATGGTCTTGTTTTATGTCTTGCACCTGAGCGTTTTCTATGAGTAATCGGTAATTGCATGTGCCTTTTATTCGTTGGGAAGGTTTATTGCAACTTTTGACACCTTCGGAATAATTTGTTGGGTTTTGTTTGCAACGAACATAATCTAACGAAAGGTTATTTTATCGTTTATTTGAAAACATGAGAGAAAGTTGAGTTGCTTCGTTTAGCTTTCAAATTTGTAAAGGTTGATTTTTGTCATGATTCGGCTCGTTCTTTTTTTAAACTTGTCTTTAAAATGAGACATATCCTTAGACTATAAGAAAAACCAAGTGGCATTTGCATTAGTTGAAACTATATCAACGTAGATTTTGACCAGTTAACTAATTTTTATTTCTCTAAATACGTAGACTATAAAAATGATTTCAATAGCATTTATATGGTAATTTGGCGTTGCCTTACTCTTTGACACATTTATAATATTACTGGAGAAAATCTACATCATCAATGTTTTCGGTCATATGTTCACACGGAGTATCATGTCCGTATCACCTATATTGTCCCCATTTATATGGCAGAAAGAAATGGAAAATCCTTCACAGATGAGAGGAAGGCCTGAAACTAAATTTGCTGGAATTGATGGAAGTGAAAATATGTACAAAAACCCCAATCTTTCACCACGTAAAACCCAAATAGAAATAACCCATTCACCACAGCCATTCACATCTCATAGTTTAAGAACAGAAAAATATTTCAGTTGCTATCTAGCACCTGACGAGGTTTTTTTGATAAACGTGTCGTAAGATTGCTAAAGACAAAACACTTTTTTCTTTTAATATATTTTATTGACATCAATGATGAAAACTTCAATCAATAAATTGGTCTCTGAATTTCGCATCAAAATTGTATCGCTGAATTTATCAATTTATCGATTTTATTAGGTGTGTATGTGACCGATAGAAAATGGCCTATTTCGAAGTGGATAAACCGCGTCACTTACGTTTCGTGTATCGATTTTTTAACTGGGTTGTCTGAAAACGATAATATTTCAAGATCAGACGTTCGTCGATCTGAATGCATAATAAGACGGTGCATTTATTTAGGCGATGTTCACGAATTATTCACAGGACGTTGCATATCAGTGCCAATATCAAAATGTGAATTTTAAGCGAGTCTACAAATGCAGATACGCTCGGTTTATTTTCAGTGATTTATTTCTACGAAATAGATCTATCATTTATGGTCAGTGATAATTCCTTTCGCTTTATTCATTAGGCATTAATCACGCATTTTTCCACGATCTATTTCGTAAGTGTCGAAAGGTGTTTATTAATGGAGCGCTAGTAATTTTTTTTAACATCGTTTCCTGGAACTATGCTCCGTTCAAATGTTTCTTAGGAAGTAATAGAAAATTGTTGAGAAATTTCCTGCAGAAGTAAAACTTATTTTAGAATTCACCAGTTTTCATTAGTTTTCCAGTTAGAGCTCTGCGGACTTGAAAAATCTCTAAGAGTTACTCCACAGTGAATATTGCAATAGTTGAATAATAAGAGATGTTGGTTATTGCCTTCACACTGCACTGAAATGCAACGTTTTCATATTGAACAATTGATGAAATTATATCGTTTATAAATAGGAGTTTTAACAAAAAATATAAAAATATAAACAATGCCATGCGGTATGATCAGTCGGATAATTTCAATAAAAACTTACGTATAAAAAAATAAAAAACGTTTGCGACCCTATGTTTATGGGACTTTTTTTCTTATATTAACTTAAGGAATCTCCCCTTTTCGTTTGTACGTTCAATTTAGGAACACCCTGTATAACTACTGGAAGTTTCCGAAACAAGTCTTCTGGTGCCATGTCGTTTCTCACGATGAAAATTTTTAGTAACCGAAAGAAATGTGTGTATTTATGGGTAAATTTAAAGACACATTCTTCGAATCAGAGGACGGCTGGATTTCTACTGTGAATGGTGAACGTTATCGCACCATGATAACAGACTATTTGTTGCCCGGAATTGAAGCCCGTGGTCTCGACGAAATGTTGTTTCAACAAGATGGTGCCACTTGCCATACTGCCCGTGAAAACATGCCTTTACTGCGAGAGCATTTCTGCGAGCAGATCATTTTACGCTTTGGACATGTGAATTGACCGGTTAGATCATTCGACATCACACCTCTTGATTTTCTCCTTTGGGGCTATGTGAAGTCCAAAATCTACATGGACAAGCCGGCTATGATTGAGGTACTGGAGGCCAATATTACTCGAGTCATTGGAGAAATGTCACCCGACATACTCACATGCGTCATAGAAAATTGGAACTTGTTAACCGTATTTAAGGTCAGCATTTGAAATAAATTGTCTTTAATAAATAATTGTAAAGAATGGTACTTTTATTTGTTAATGAAGATTATGATATAAAATCGTTTTTATTAATTTTTTTCATTTAAAAAAAGTACCTCTATAAGAATTGCCCTTTACAAGCAATAATGATGAATTTTCTTGATGACCTAAATAAATTACTGTTTTCTTATAGCTACAATTCAATATTTTCTGCAACCCGCGCATTCTCCATTTATTCTCTAGGTTGTTTCGAATTCAGAATTGTGAAAAAAAATTGAAAAAGCACCGACGTGATATTTAAATTAGGTGAAAATAAAGGGAATACAATCACAAAAGTTGAAGTATACGTTAATTAATTCAATTCCCGTCGACTCTTGGTTCATTGAAACTTTGGGGCGGAGGTCAAAAACGAAACTACAGATAATTATCGATTTCCTGGCTCCTTCCATTGGCTTCAAATTTAGCTACAAATTGTTCGTCTGAAAGAATGAATTCTACGTAAAATTGAAAAAGAGGAACGTCAAAAAATGGGTAGAAATTTCAATTCACGATTCTTTCACAGACACATATTCGATTGACTTATTAATTCAGTTCAAGTTGGCGGAAAATTAATCGAAATATTCATTAATTGTGGGATAATGTATGTAGAAAAAAACTGGCGTGAGGTCGCAGTTTTCCTTATTTGCGATGGATTTGATATGCCTGCTTTTGATTGATTTTTAGCATAAGGTAATTTTAGCTTGGAGCAATCTTGAAGAAAACTGTGAGTGCTTATCTTACGATATAGGTTTATTCATTCATCGAGGAGTTTATATAAGTATCACACTGTTGAATGATTGTTTGGGCTATTACCATCATCTATTGTGGATGTAATGATTTCCGACGTTTCGATAGACATCTTCTATCTTTATCAAGGAGAAAAGTAAGAAACCTTTTGAAAATTATCAATTTTCAGAAAATCAATTGACAGAAGTCATGAAAGAAAATGAACGATGTTATATACTCATCTGTGATATGATGATCTTTTTAAGTTGGATCGAACTATCGGCGTCCAAACTTCTGGCAGATCTATAGATGGAGCACTCATGGAATCAGGTGTTATTTTCATAAATGCTGCTTCTTTGATTTTTCTTCTTGCAAGTTTTTCTTCTTTGGATATTATTGATGCTTCATCCCACTTTATACGATGATTCTCATCTACAGCATGTTGGACCAACCTGGATTTGTCGCTGTCTAGTACTCGTAGAAGCTTCTGATGTTCTTTTATTCGTACATTCAGAGGGCGTTTAGTTTCTCCGATGTAAGATCTTCCGCACTCGCAAGGTAATTCATATATGCAGTTCTTTGTCCTTTGTGTCTCATTATTAGGCTCAACTTTTGTGAGTTTAGCTCTGATAGTGTCTTGAGTTTTGAATGCAGTCGTTATGTTGTATCTATTTCTTCTTCATTTTCTCCGACAAACCTTTTACATAAGGAATTACGGTTTTAATGGTCTGATTTATATCTGTTGGTTCAGGTTGACTTTCTCTTGTTCGTCTAGCATTTTCTAATATCTTTTTTGGGGTAGCCATTTCTTCTAAGAGTTTTCGAGATGTTATATATTTCTTCATTTTGGTCTTCTTCAGTGCAACAAATATTTATTGCTCTATCAAATAAACATTTTGCTACTCCCAATTTAGTGTTCAGTTGGTGGTTTGAATCAAAATGTAGATATTGTCCTGTGTTCGTTGGCTTTTTATACACAGTGGTTCTTGGGATTCCATTTAGTTTATGTACGAGTACATCTAAGAATGGAAGTTGTCTGTCTTTCTCGATTTCAATTGTGAATTTAATTGATTCCTCTTGATTGTTAAGATATTGAAGGAATCCATCTATAGTGTCTCTTCCATGTTGCCAAATAATGAAAGTATCATCTACATATCTTTTCCACAGTTTGGGTTTAAGTGCATATTTTTCTAATGCCTTCTGTTCGAAAATAAATAACATCTCGAAAACTCTTAGAAGCAATGGCTACCCCAAAAAGATATTAGAAAAAGCTAGACGAACAAGAGAAAGTCAACCTGAACCAACAGATATAAATCAGACCATTAAAACCGTAATTCCTTATGTAAAAGGTTTGTCGGAGAAAATGAGAAGAATTGGAAATAGATACAACATAACGACTGCATTCAAAACTCAAGACACTATCAGAGCTAAACTTACAAAAGTTAAGCCTAATAATGAGACACAAAGGACAAAGAACTGCATATATGAATTACCTTGCGAGTGCGGAAGATCTTGCATCGGAGAAACTAAACGCCCTCTGAATGTACGAATAAAAGAACATCAGAAGCTTCTACGAGTACTAGACAGCGACAAATCCAGGTTGGTCCAACATGCTGTAGATGAGAATCATCGTATAAAGTGGGATGAAGCATCAATAATATCCAAAGAAGAAAAACTTGCAAGAAGAAAAATCAAAGAAGCAGCATTTATGAAAATAACACCTGATTCCAAAAGTGCTCCATCTATAGATCTGCCAGAAGTTTGGACGCCGATAGTTCGATCCAACTTAAAAAGATCATCATATCACAGATGAGTATATAACATCGTTCATTTTCTTTCATGACTTCTGTCAATTGATTTTTGAAAATTGATAATTTTCAAAAGGTTTCTTACTTTTCTCCTTGATAAAGATAGAAGATGTCTATCGAAACGTCGGAAATCATTACATCCACAATAGATGATGGTAATAGCCCAAACAATCATTCAACACGAGCTCCATCATCAACAATATCTCGTCATCAAGTATCACACTGTTCCATAGTGACGGGAAAAGACTAAAGCGCGCAAACCCCTGACCTCATGGCAGTATATTTCTAAATTTTTCAGTTGCGTATTTTCTACTCGTTAGATGTCGAAAAATTATTGCTTCGAAAGTGACAGCTACCTGAATAGAGCTCTATTCAGAATAAAGCCTTCGATTATAAAACCTGTTAGAAAGGCTCTGGTTTGAATGAATAAGACATTAACATTTTCATACAATTTAGATTGAAGTGGTCATTTTTTAAGTTCACTGATTGGCAAGCGGTCAAAGTGGCGACAAGACAGTCTATGAGATGTTTTCTTTCCAGGATTGGAACGAATAGCTGAGGAATTGATGGGCAGAAGGAAATGGAAACTGTATCAAGAATCCATGTCCAGAAATTATTTGCAACCTCTGAACAACAACGTGAAATCAAGAACAACGCCGGAGTGCCACAGGGATTATTCTGGGTCCGATTCGGAACAGACAGAAAACAGAGTTGTATCGAAAGACAATTTCATATCATCGGTAGGAGACGAAAGGGTCGTTGTAAGAAACGGCTGTACGTCTGTCGAACCGGAAGTTCAAGACTGGAAGCCGCAGGACAAGTGCAATTTTTGCGTGGACGGCAAACTGGATAGTGAACCGAACTCGCAGGGGGTCTTGGTGAGTAATTTGAAAAAAAAACAGATATTTCTGTGTATTCATCTTGTGAAAATGTTATCTCGTATAGACTGAATTCAATCGGTTTACTTCCTGAAAAATTATATCTAACAATTCATCGAATATTTTAGAAAACTCCAAGGAACATGAATTAGTATGATCAGCATGAATCATTTGTACTGGGTGTCCACCGGGAAGGTAAACCACTTTGTTTGGCCGCCACTTTGGTGATGATTAATCAGTACAGTTCACGATAATAATAAACTGTTATTCAAGAAAGGTGATATTATTGATTTAAATAATTACATACCTATAAGCATTCTACCCTTATTATACAAGGTGTTTGAAAAACTTATATGCAGGAGACTTGCTAGTGTTTTTCGTAACTCAAGTTTACTTTCGCCGAGGCAGCATGGCTTCCTCAAGGAACTGATTGATGAAATTACCGTTGCTCTGGAGGAGGGAAAGATTCCATTAGATATGTTTTCAGATCTTTTCTATGTCTTCAATTGCGTGAATGATGGAAGCCTCCTTGAAATTCTCGTGAAATGCAGAATAAGGGACATACAGCTGGAATTTTTGAGGAGTTAATAAACATCGAGAGAATAAAGTGTTTTCCTAGAGGTCAATGGTGAATATTTCACATCGGATGATGTGGGCGTTCTTCAGGACAGCATTATAGGACCTCTCATTCATCGTTTATATAAATTGTTTGGCTCTACAATTTTTTTTATCAGTCCAGGAAATTATCATTGCTTTTATTTGCTGATGGGTGTATAGCTGTAACTTTATTTAATGCGCTACCAAAAAGTTTCAGAAATACGACGATTTATGTATAAACATTGATCAATACAAGATCAACTGTCGTTCATTCAATCAGAAATTATGAACAAACATAGCAGTATAGCTTCCTGGTGGACACCCTGTATTTATATCGAATAATGCGTGATGTGTAATGCATAATGAAAAAGGAGCGATAACTGTCGAAAATTAAGCCACCAAGCACTTCCGTTCTGATTTTATTCGCACTGCACCACGCGATTAGACGTATTATTGAGTTGAATAAGTTCCTGTTGTTTGAGTGATCGAAAATCGATATAACTATGTGAAATTAGGGAATTGAAATATATATGAGGAAATGACATCGGTAATGGCGTTCACTACGTTTTTTATTTGTAAAAGTTTGCCACAAAAAGTTGAACTTAATCCCGTAATGGCATCGAATGGGTATCATTGATTTATTCGAAAAAAATTGATCGATTGTTAACCACTCAGTAAATAATCGTATAAATTTTGACGTTTCAGATAATGCCTTTCAGCAAAATTTTCCCAGGGCCTTGATGGAAGTCGTGTCTCGCATTATTTGAATTTCTTCCGCTTAAAATTCACAACAATCTCTCACTACGTTAATAATAATAAAATTCTGATATAGAAAATGTCTTTCTTCCCAAACCTAGACGCAAGTCGTCTCGATTATATCGCATTATTTGAATTTTATGTAACATTCTTCGAATCACACATCACGTCTTTGTTGAATATTTCATCGAGTAAATTTAATTTTATTGGTTTGCTCATGTTCTAAACGCGCGAAACGTCTATTCGTCTTGCGTCTGACGTCTTTTCTCCAAGGTTACCGTTCTAATCAACGTCTTAACTTAGAGTCTTTCGATGGAAACCTTCAGTCTCCAGGAACTTTCGTAATTTTTTAGGGTACATCCCTAAACACTCTCATTGGTCCACAACGAATGGGGTCGATACATGAAGATGCACTAAATATCGGATATCATCATTTCAACTGCGAAGCCAGGTCCGCACTGGGACCCACTCCGTCCAAAAATGCTAAATCCTACATGTGTGAGTTATCTTTCCTTCATGTGAAAATGCAATCAAAGACAATTGATACGATAAATGACCATAATACCCATAATTTATGTTTCCAATTGTTAATGGGGAATTTAATAACCGAATCATTGTCTTGTTCTATTTTATACCTAAAAAAACGATAAATTCCTTTCAAGCCAGAAAGGATTCATTTAGAAGTGATAGTTCCGGAGAGAGAATATCGAGGTGTACATTGTAACTGGTTGCATTCAACAAATTCACCATTTTCACCTAATTGAGAGAAAGCTTTAAACAATAGGCATCCGAAAGAAATAGCAGTCATTAAAATCATTGAAAATATTAGGTAATTAAAGAAAATATGATGGAAACCATCTGCTTTGTTGCTATAATTGGTGTATCAGTTTAATGTTTCCATTCTGATAGTTTTCAATTCTATAATCGACTTAAATACTAGTCATCTTATGCATAGAGTTTACGATATCAAATTACTATATCTTACTTTTTATTTCTTCAGTAATTCCAGTTGAAAAACTTTACCGAACTTATTTTTAATTACCGAAACAGTTTATTTCTAATATCACTTTCGAATATATCATCATAGCCCATTCATTAGCATGATCATGTGAAATTTTTTTAATACCTACGAATTTTTCATTGTTTACTTAAGGAGTTCTCATTTTATCGAAACGTATGTTATTTTGGGAATAACTAAATAAGTGTAAAATATGTAAATAGGTGATTCCTTAGCGAAAAAAAGATAGGATCTTTCATATAAAGAAACTTCATTGGAGCATCCCTTGTTAAGATACAGCCCCTCAAAGGGAGTACATAAAATTTGTATAACAATTTTTTTCACAAGCACCAAAACAGTTACAATATTGAAATTTACCTAACGTTTCCTACTAGCAAAAAGACACTTATCCAGTTATTTATTTGGTGTACCCCATGGTTGTAAGGGTTGGAAACGCAACCCCTTAAGTTAATTGCCAATGTAACTTTTTTTTTACCATTTTAAAATTTATTTCCGATAGCCTGTCTCATGAGTTTTTTGCCCAAAATAAACCAGTTCGCAGGAAAAAATTATTTTACGAACAACTACAGAGATAGGTACATCGTCATATATGCAAACTGGATTTATTATTATTCTGTAGTTAGTACCTGCATTAAAAAAAATGTTCTACAAATTTTATGTATAATAATATATAATGTTATACAAATTTTATGTACTCCCTTTGAGGGGCTGTATCTTAACAAGGGATGCTCCAATGAAGTTTCTTTATATTAAAGATCCTATCTTTTTTTCGATGTGGAATCACCTCATTAAATATTTAACACTTATTTTGTTACACCCTGTATATACTTTGAAATGAAAAACAACAATTCTGAAAACAATATCATTCGAAGATTCTAAATCTTCGACTATTTCATTAATTATATTGTTTTTTTCTTAGTAAATTGGTAATTGGAAAAGACATTATATATAACTTACTGAAAGAATAAGTGTAGAATATGAATAATCTTCTGAATTAAAGGAATCAGGTATATAGAAGTCATTTAATTGAATGAAACTATGGCGCTAGTCAGTAATGCTTTGGAAATCTTGATGTGAACAAATTCTTTGTAATCATTTGACATAATGGCATGTGACATTATAACTGCAATACCTTAAAATATATTAGATAAAATTTAAAAAATTTCAATTCATATAATTCCAGTATTCATTTATTTTATTTTTCCAACATATGTTTCGGCGTATCTACGCCTTTTTCAAGGAATATAATACAGTCGACAATTTCCTGTAAATTACACAATAATAAATACACAAATATATCAACAAACAACACAAAGCTTTTACGTACTTCTTCCAAATCGTCCGTCAAGATATTATTTTCTCCTATAAATCAAACTTTAAAAGATCTTCAAATATTAAATATTTTCGTCAGCCATGAATGAAATAATGTGACGATGATGCGCTGTCACGATTTTGTTTTTCCAATTTCTTATTCCAATTTAATGCTGTACACCTGTACGAATTAACTAACAAGTGATCTCGAATACTTCAGAACAAAAATAACTCGAAAATTCATCAGAACCGAGTTGACATAATTTAGTGAAATCATTTCAATATTCGTTCATGTGAAATTCAGAAGTCCATTACTATTTTCGTACGAAATAAATGTCCCCCATGAGATACAATTTAGGGCTGTGAAACATGGAGAAAAGCATCCAAGCCTTTAGACCCATCTGCTTAGAATATTTATAGGTAAGGGGGAAGACATGCGATTGGCAATGGGGTTACAAGGCACATTACACAACAGTGCACTTGAAGGTCACCAACGTATTTCATTCAACAACCTGACGTTAGTTAAGTATGGATGATCTATACGGGCAACTTTGGAGGAAGTTTGTGTACATGCTGTATTTCCTTTTCGTGGATAATGCATGTATAAACAGACAAATGTTCAGTCGATTAAAATTAAAAGGGCTGTCCCACCGAAGTCGGTCGACGTCTCTGTCACTCAGAAAAGGAGAATAGTGAACAAAAGAAGCAAAGGTTCATAGAATAAAGTTGAGAATAGTTGTTCCTTTCCCATGAGCTCTTACGAATGTAAATATTTATGGGTTATTACCATGAGTTGTCAAATCTTTTGAGAAAAGAAATGAATACGAAAAAATTACGTTTTGATAAATGAAGACCTTTATTATTATATTATTATTATTAATACATTCACATTTCTGAAAGGATTTTGACCATGGACAAATGACGAATTGAGTAACAGAGAAGACCAGAACTTATCAATAAGACTTCACATAAATTTCGCCACTCGCTAAAAACTTTCACAGCTTGAATGGTATACAATACCACACATACCATATTCTCCAGACCTGGCACCATCGGATTATTAATCGTTCTGTTCACTCCAACACTTTTTAGAAGATAAAACCTTCACGTCAAATAAGGAGGTCAAAAACTACGTCGATCAGGTTTTTGCCAACAAAGACAAAAAATTTTATGAGCGTGGAATTATGCTACTACCAGAAATATGGCAGAAGGTGTTAGAGCAGAACGTCCTTAATATAATTAATTAAAGTATTTTTTCATTATACGAGAACCTTTCCGTTTACCAGATTACTCTTCGATCAACCCAATAGTTCTAAAGGTTTCTAAGAGATGGAGTTGAAAATATATGTTGCAAGTGGGCCATCTCAATCGATATTTGCGGCATAACATGTTTCGGCCTGGCTTGTCGGCATGTGTCATCTTGCTCATGAATTCTAGCCACTTATAATAATTGTCAAGATCAGATTTTGACGTTTAGTTGTGATGGTTGTCTAATCAAGTCGAAGTCTGCCGAACGACATTGTATATTTTTGGCGTATCGCATGATAACATGACGCGACAATCTATGCGTCCGCCTGTGTGCAAAATAAAATTGTGCGTCCCATTGTAGTTAATAAATTTACGAGACCATCCATTGATTCAGTCGAAAGAATTCTCGTTTCAAAAAAGAGAAAGTTGTCGGTGTTTTCACATATTCCTCCGAAAAATGTCAGGACTGATCAATTAGCCACTGGCCTATGTATAATGAAGTTGAATGATTGTTTGGGCTTTACCATCATCTATTATGGATGTAATGTAATGTAATGTCTACCAAAAATACACAAAGCAAATATTCCTCTAAGACCAATTGTGAGTTCAAGAAACTCAGCATGCCACCAATTGGCTAAATTTCTGCTAAAAATTATATCACCATTAAAAAGTAATTCAACATCGATGATAAGAAACACGAAACACTTCATAGAAATAATGAGACATCGAGAAATCATGGAAGAAGACGTTATGGTCAGCTTCGACATCACCAGTTTGTTCACTAATATTCCGACAGATAAAACACTTATCATAGTTAGGAAAAAACTTGAAGAAGATGAAACCCTTAGTGAAAGAACTACACTAAGCGTGAATGCAATTATGGAAATGCTTTCTATTTGTATTGAAACAACATATTTCCAATTTGAAGACATCTTTTATCAACAAGAATTTGGAATGGCCATGGGTTCACCACTATAACCAATTTTAGCTGATTTTTATATGGAAATTTTCGAACAGAAGACATTAGGAAAAAATGTACTTAAACCCAAACTGTGGAAAAGATATGTAGATGATACTTTCATTATTTGGCAACATGGAAGAGACACTATAGATGGATTCATTCAATATCTAAACTATCAAGTAGAATCAATTAAATTCACAATGGAAATCGAGAAAGACAAACAACTTCAATTCTTAGATGTACTCGTACAAAAACAAAATGGAATCCCAAAAACCACTGTGTATAAGAAGCCAACGAGCACAGGACAATATCTACATTTTGATTCAAACCACCAACTAAACACTAAATTGAGAGTAGCAAAATGTTTATTTGATAGAGCAATAAATATTTGTTGCACTGAAGAAGACCAAAATGAAGAAATAAATAACATCTCGAAAACTCTAAGAAGCAATGGCTACCCCAAAAAGATATTAAAAAAGCTAGACGAACAAGAGAAAATCAACCTGAACCAACAGATATAAATCAGACCATTGAAACCGTAATTCCTTATGTAAAAGGTTTGTCGGAGAAAATGAGAAGAATTGGAAATAGATACAACATAACGACTGCATTAAAAACTCAAGACACTATCAGAGCTAAACTTACAAAAGTTAAGCCTAATAATGAGACACAAAGGACAAAGAACTGAATATATGAATTACCTTGCGAGTGCGGAAGATCTTACATCGGAGAAACTAAACGCCCTCTGAATGTACGAATAAAAGAACATCAGAAGCTTCTACGAGTACTAGACAGCGACAAATCCAGGTTGGTCCAACATGCTGTAGATGAGAATCATCGTATAAAGTGGGATGAAGCATCAATAATATCCAAAGAAGAAAAACTTGCAAGAAGAAAAATCAAAGAAGCAGCATTTATGAAAATAACACCTGATTCCATGAGTGCTCCATCTATAGATCTGCCAGAAGTTTGGACGCCGATAGTTCGATCTAACTTAAAAAGATCATCGTATCACAGATGAGTATATAACATCGTTCATTTTCTTTCATGACTTAAATATTGACTTTTTGAAAATTGATAATTTGGCTAATGAGTCCTGCAGGGGACACTTTAGAGGAAATGGCATTTTGACTTTGTATGCTCTCTATATGCAAGAATGCTTACTGTTTATGCATAAAAACCAACACCTATATAGTAAAACCTGAAAGAAAGTTACAACACAAGAGGCTTATCCTACAATCTACCCAGATGTAACCTATCAACCACACAAAAACAAATTGAATATAGGACCTTAAAAATGTATAACAGCCTACCACGCGATATACAGGGCATAACTGACATCAAAACATTCAAGAAGAAACTTTTTAATTTTCTATTACATAGGGAACCTTATTGTTTGGAAGATATTGTGAAGTAACACCATTGTTTTCTTTTTTTGACACTGTTTCATTTCATATTTTGTATGTAACTGGAATTTGATCTGAAATAAAGACTGTTGTTATGTTATGTTATGTTATGTTAACCTCATCGGCTTTACATCGGAATAAGCGCATAGAAGAGGAATAACCGGAAGATAACACAAAATCCATACCAATGATGCAACCCTATAGTTTTATTAGCTTCACAAGCTAACATCAAAACAGATAGCAGACGATTAATGGCCTGGTGTGCAAACGGTCATAAAATGACAAATTTCATAGTTTTAGAGTCCGAACCAATTACGGCGTCAATTAGAGCCTAACGCTGTTTGCGAAATCTGAATGGTGGACAAGGTCTCTTGTTTCTTGGCTGCCACGCCACCAGCTATCCAGTAATTAGAACAGAAACAGATACTTATCAATTTACAATTTACAGTAATACGCTCTGTGTTAGAAATTCTATTGGTACGAGTTGAAACGTTATTAACTATTTAATGCAAATTGTTCGAACTTGAGATGGCTGTCGTGTGAAAAACGGCGGTTCGGAATATTTTCCTGGTTTTAATCATGACGGAGTTCAATTAAGCTGTTCTAATTAGGCGATATCAAGATTGTGAGAATTGATGAAACTGTACCTACTGAATCGAGGAAGCAACAGGCGTTTCGATAAAAACAAGTTCCGATGAATTTTTTTGTTTGGGTTAGTAGACGGATGGAATTTGACCTTAGAAAATGGAAATGAATTGTTTCTATATTTAAAGGGTAATATTCTAAAAGAATAGAGCATTTAGTTTCTGCCCTATGCTGTAGCTACACTTGTGGAAACAATGAAGGCATCGAACAGAATTTCGAATTATTTGCGGGTCGTAACTGGCAGTATTCCACTTGAAGATGGTCTTACTGGAATTTCAAAAATATGAAAAAGCACTGGTCAGGAGCTTTTGCGCGACCATTTTGAAATCTTTTTCCGAAAACTGCATCGTGGCGATACAGGAACAAATGTTTTTCGGCCCGTTTTTCAGCGCGTTCACCTTTCACTAATTTTTAAATCAAAATAGCTTTTCACGCTAAGGACAAATTACAGAACTGTCTTCGCGAAAACTGTCATTTTTCTTACAGGTGTTAGTTTGACACAATGAGTGTATGGATACCGTCGAGTGACAAAAAACACGCAGACTTTTTATAAATATCTATTGTCAACAAAATGGTGGATGTTCCGGTATGATCGAATGATATCAAGTTTTCAGATAAGTAACATAGTATTGATAATAAAAATAATACAGTTGAAGTTTAGTACCGAAGACCGTTAGGTATAATTGAAAAACGCCGAAGAAAGTAAAAAGTAACAACCTTAAAAAATTCACCGATAAATCGATTTCGGAGGTATCAATCATGTTATATCATCGTACGAAAATTACTCCAACTGAACCTAACAAGAAATATAATTTCAACACCGTTACACGCCATGCCGAGTCGTGGAGTGAGTATACTTATTGTTTGAAGACCATTCAAGTCATTTTCTCAATAAAACTCCGAGCCCACACGTTTATTTTACATTCTGCAGAAACCGCTAACGCTGAGGTTTCTGCTCGTTCCACTGAACTTCATTACTTAACTCGATGACACAGTTCCGTTGAATCTCTGCTCCGTTCTGCAGACAGAAAGGTTATGTTCTATCGATCGTCATAGTTTCATAATGCAATGAAATTCTGTGTGCGAAATACAAAGAATCATTTTTTTCTTTGTTTATTATACAGGGTGGCCATTTGAAAACGAAACAGACGAGATTACAGACGAAATAAATTTTTTCGGTAGAAATGCTCGGACAGGTCGATTCCTGTTTCGAGGGGGACAACTTAAGATGTAGGTTACGGACGCATAGCTCTTCAACCCTTGCTACTAAAACCCTCACCCCCAAATTTTGAATAGGGAAGATGGGGTGAGTGATACCTCAATTCAAAGGTATTTTTATACTGATTTCAGCACAGTAATTGTTTTTTCATTTTATGCACTAGTTCTCTGTAGGGTTTTTTTGTGAAAAATCGACATTTTGAGCTTCAAAACAACCATGACTGTGGCTTCCTTCCTCCAATCCACTGACAAATCACAAGGATTTTTTCCTCTTTTCAAAATACTTTAGCCTTACGAAATTCGGAAGGAAGGTTTCCTGAATTTAGAATATTATTATAGATAGACAATAACCAAGAAAAGGCCTTTCTTCCTAAATGTTTGATGAATTCCTGATAAATTCCGTCAAAACCTGCTGCTGTTCGAGATTTGGTAGATTTGATTGCAGCCCTCAATTCATCTATATTGAATGGATGTGACACATGCTCTGAAATAGGATCAATTTTTTCTGATGATGAGGCAAAGAGAGTAGCTTCACCTAATTTTCTTAAGATATCCCATGAACTCCTACTCGAATGTGTGAAATTCATTTTTGATACAATATATATACATATCAACAGTGATATGGGCATTCATAACTGACCAAAAATGTTCATTATATCTGTGAACTTCGTCCGACCATATAAAATTCTCAAAAAACGACGGGTCTTCTAGTTTTTCCAAATACCAATGGCAAAATTCTACTCTCTAGGTAGACGAGCAGGTGTCTCCTATAGGTACAAGGTCGGAATTTTTTTCCAATACCTTCAAAACTCGCTTTCTAGTTTTACCAGTTTCTTCTCTATATAACGACTCGAAACATCGGGATTTGTGGATACAGTACCAATTTCACTCAATACAATGTCTTCTTCTTCATGCATATTATAGTTTTTTTATCTTTTCCTTTTCGAAACTTTCATATCCAATCAAATTGTTTTTGAGTTGTCTAAATATTGGCTTTTGCGGTTGAATTCTTTCTTATAATAGCTCTGATTTGAATTCAAACTTTCGGATAATTTGACAGTCAAAATCTCGAATCTCTGTGACAGCAGTCCATTATTCTTTGATCTTGGAGAAATTGAGTAAAGATCATAGAAATGAAAAGACTATTAGAAGAAGATTGTGGTAATTAGACGATTCTCAATTTTTCTGTGCGATAATGAGGTATCACATCTCCTCTGGTTCAAATGTTGTGCTAAAACATCGAAATATGCCCACCTGGTACAGGGTGGGAAGTTTTTCAATATATATGAGCACTCCAATTTTCAAATCAACACTGCTCAATCCACAGGGTGTCTCATTAAAGGATGTCCACTCCCAATAACTCTACAATGAATCAGAATTTGTGAAAATACTTAGACTGATCGATTTTTTTGACAGAGGGACATATTCTGAGATACAAAGCCTATAACCCGCTGGAGAGGTTGTAGGCTGTTGAATATGGTGAAATAAACTGTTTATTCATTATACATCATTCGCATTGGTAACTACTGTCGAAGTTGAATATTCATTGAATGAAGAGGTGTTGTGTCTACCAATTAAAACACAAAGTTTACAGTGATAGAGTTCGAATTTCTTACAAACTGTCTTAAATCAAAGAAACAAGAAGGTTTAGTCATAAACTGAGATCTAATGAATATCTCATAGATATCGAGTAAAGTAAGAATTTTAGGAATATTCGGAAAATTTCTAGCCTTCAGTTTCCAAAAAATTTCTTGGAATTTTTAATTTCGCTGTTCTTCAAACGAAGTCAATTGAGAAATTGATTAGCTGTTTATATTTCGAGTTATTCACGATACTATATTTCAGACATTTTTTTTAATAACAGAAATTTGGCCAAACAATAGCTCGCTGTTGCTCTGGTAACAAACCCAGCATAAGCTGATATTTCTTTGGATTATTGTATCACCATGCTGCATGCGTTTAGTCATTATTTTCTCTTAGTTCATGTTGAGGACTTACCAAACTTGCTTAAATCAGACTATATTCATGAAGGATTATCACAAGAGATATTGGGTTATCAAATAAAACAAAGATTGGCAATCAACTTGCGCCACTTTATTCATAACCCTACTCTAATTATAAATTGCAGTGTAATAACCTGAAACGACATGCTCTTTTAAATCAAACGTTGTCGGAAAAATAGTCACGCTCTGGGTCATTGGGCTGATAATGTGGCGAATAATTACGATCAAAAGTTCAAAAATAATGCGTTGCTGTTCACATTTTTCGAATTTGAAATGTTTACTAATCAGAGGACAGGAAGTTTGTGTTTATATTAACCGTTTCATCTATAAATTGTGTCCATTATCTCGGGAATAAAAACATCATGAATGAATATAGTCGGAATTATTGGAAATTTTACTAATTGATTCTGGAAATCGAACTCAGAATCATTGGTGGATGTTCTATCAGAAGAATATCTCAACATGAATTACTCGAAGTTTTTAACGCACGAGCTCGTAGGGGGAGTTAAACTTTCTTCTCATGAATAAACATTCATTTAACTCACTTTTTGTATAAATAACTATTATCGTAACGTTTGATGCATTAAGGAATCAATTGATGCTATTTTTGTGTTTTTGAAAAACGAAGGATTCAAAGCATAAAGCTGAATTTCCAATGTAGTCTTGCCGCATATTCTACTTTTTGTATTCCATAAGCACGAGAGGAAAATCTTATTAGATTTCATTTGATGTTTCGCATTGTTACTCCACTTGGAAATACCTGAAATTTTCCTAAACAACCTGTTCTCATGAACATATTAAAAATATATTCCTGACTAAGTGGACATTGAATATTCAAATAAATCAACGAGAATAATGAAATGACGTATAAAACTTGGGAGGAGAATAATAAATCCGTTTCATTTTTCCAATAAATCTATGTCCGTCCTATTCAACAACCTTCTGAATAGCAGCTTGTACCAAGCCGTTCCTCAAATATAAATTGTTTGAATCAAGTCGTATGATTGTGATCTCTAATTAACATATAAATGACCTGCGAATGTATTAGATTTGGCCTTGGTTGGATTTTTCTAAATGCCTCAAATTATTGAGGTTTGGATGTTTATCATGTTGAAACAGTCGTCGGTATCAATTACGTGCGCTGAAATTAGATTTGAAGTAATTAGAAAAGTGTTTATCTCCTAATTGTCAAGTTCATCCATTGACGGACCTTGATTCAGATTTATCTTGCCGGTTGGGAAATCGCTGGACCAATTAGATGTGGAATATAATTCGAAAATTGATCTTTCGCTTCGTTTTGTGCATATTCATGCCTTATTTTTAGGAACTGAAGTAATTGCATGAAATGCCGTATTTATTTCGAATACACCAGCTTGCAGGGGAAAATAACTAACTTTGCCTTAGGAAAAATACAGCGCTGTTCAAGACAATAGAACTTCACCGATAAACTAAATGAGGGACAGTACTGAGATTTTTACAATTTGGCTGCCCCCATCGGACGCCAGTGTGTCAATTTAATTAGGCTACTCGATAAGTCTAAGTAATTAGAATTTTAACCTAGATATGGGCACTATGATCACGAGTCTCCCAATATATCCTGTTTCCTGTCACTATTTGGGCTTCCTCAGATCTTGGAATGGGCTAAAATTAATATACAAATCTACATCTATACAGAATTAAAGTTCCATCCCTATTTGAGCCAAATTTCATTCTTAAAAATGTAGAAGAGCAGTGGCGTGAGGTCAGGAGCATTTGCAAGCTTGTTCTAACATGTTTTCCTGGACTCTGGAACAACTGATACAGAGAATGTGAAAGAATCAATAAACCCTCATCTGAAATAAATAAATTAAAATAAGTCCTCACAGTTTTCCATGTAATATTTTACGATCATTTGATCTAGCGGATATCTTATTTCGGAAATCCACTTGAGCACATATTTCAGCACCTAATGATTTTTTTCTGCCAAAACAATTCATCTTTGTAATAGGTACTTCTGCAGGTTTTCGTAGTTTTACTCTACGAAAATGAAATTCGAGAAGATGCAATATACAGGGTGTAACTAAATAAGTGTAAAATATATAAGGAGGTGATTCCTCATTGAAAAAAAGGTAGGATCTTTCATATAAAATAACTTCATTGGAGCATCCCTTGTTAAGATACTGCCCCTCAAAGGGAGTACATAAAATTTGTATAACATTATATATTATAATTTAGAAGTAATCTTCTTGGGGTTAGAGCACGGGATCAAAAATTAGGACTTCATCTATTTTTTGTATATTAATTAACTACATATGTTTCGGCGTACATTGAGCCTTTTTCAAGTTTACGTGCTACAAACATAGTGACAATCACATCTGTCCAACAATTCATCTTAAAACTCAGAAAATTAAAATCATGTTCATCATGTTGTGAACGCTGTCAATTAGAATTCTAACACTCAACTTGGAAGTTTTACCCCACCCGCCGTATTCACCAGACTTAGCCCCTTCTGATTATCATCTGTTCCGGTCGATGGCACATGGTCTGTCTGAGCAGCGCTTCACATCATATGAAGACACCAAAAATTGGGTAGATTTGTGGATAGCGTCAAAAGATGAAGAGTTTTTTCGACGGGGTATCCGAATGTTGCCAGAAAGATGGGGAAAAGTAGTGGCAAATGATGGAAAATACTTTGAATAAAACGTAATGTACTTTTCCTTTACAATAAATTCCTAATTTTTTATAAAAAACCGCGGAAACTTATTTGTACACCTAATACTATAAAATTACCATACACCTCTTAGCATTTTTTTCTAAGTACGATCATTTAAGAAGAATTTATTATTCAACATTAAACTTTTACTTCTTAAAATTCACATAAATCGCAGCTTAGGTTATATTAACTTGTTAGTTACCGTTTCATTTTTTAGCATTTTTTATCTACTGACTACGATGCGAACATGGATCTACCAAATTGAAAAAACGAAGTATCAGAATCGATTCTCAAAATGAATGAATAGCAGATTTAGAAAAATTTAGGATATCAAACTCAATTTCTTCTAGCAAGTATAAATAAATAAATCAAAAATTTACGCATGTTCGGTAATTAATTATTGTCTAGACAGAATAGATTCATATTAATGATTTAACAAAAAAATTTTTTAGTAAAGAACACCTAGTTGATTTTTCATAATCAAATTTAGGTGATCAAACTCAATTTCTTCAAGCAAGTATAATTGCACACCTAAATCTATCGAAGTAAATTGTTATTGGGATTCAATAGACAAAATAATCATCAAGTAAAGTAACATCACTTTAAAATAATTATTCGTAGTGACATCATTAATTGTTGTTGAGGATTTCGAAAAAGATTTTCATGTTTTTAACAGTATGATATCAAGAGATCTCATAGACCTGTTCACTGGTCTGTGTCAAGGAGAAGAAACTTCAGAAATATCAGTGTTTGGAAAATCATAGATGATTTTTTCTGGCTTTGAGTGAAAAAAAAAGCACAGTGACAACCTCTTGCCTTGGAAGTTTTCATAGAAATAATGGTTTTCATGATTTGGAAATTTTAAGAAGAAAATTACAAATGTATGATGATAACATCCAATAATTCTGAGGTTTGTTTTGGAATTTCTCACTAGAAAGAGATGGTTTATAATCTTGAAGTAAAAATAAATTATAGTAGAACAACAAAAATCTATGTTTATGGTGTTTTTTTTTACCAGAAAATCAGTATTTTGTATCTTCATTCTGGGTATGGACCTCATAGGATGAAACATGAGTGAGTGGATCATTTTTTAGAGGGCAAATAATGTTTTTAAACAATTGAGATTCATTAGTGAATGCTGTGGAAGGTATTTTAACGCAGTGGTCAAAGACTCACCCTGTATATTGGCTTATTGTATTTTCTCTTTGTTTCATTAATGCCTGTATGAATAGGTTGTAAAATTTGTATATTTGGGAAAATAACTACAAATGTATTATTATTATATTGCAATTTCTTTGACTATTTAAGGGTGTTTCAAACAATTTTGAGGAAGATGAATCTTTCAGAATATTGATTAAAAAAATTGTTCGGACTTTCACGAGCAATCTTCACTAGTGTTGAAGTGGTTCCATGAATGTTTTCAATAGTTTTTTCCTCTATTGGTGCAGTATTCAGACTTCTGAAATGAAGAAATGCATGAATATCATAACTTTTGTATTCTATAAATTATCCGAATACTTGATAATGTAAAGTTCAAAATTGGATATAGATCTTTTGAGCATTATATATTAGGTGTTCAAATAAGTTTCCGCGGTTTTTTATAAAAAATTAGGAATTTATTGTAAAGGAAAAGTACATTACATTTTATTCAAAGTTTTTTCCATCATTTGTCACTACTTTTCCCCATCTTTCTGGCAACATTCGGATACCCCGTCGAAAAAACTCTTCATCTTTTGACGCTATCCACAAATCTACCCAATTTTTGGTGTCTTCATATGATGTGAAGCGCTGCTCAGACAGACCATGTGCCATCGACCGGAATAGATGATAATCAGAAGGGGCTAAGTCTGGTGAATACGGCGGGTGGGGTAAAACTTCCCAGTTGAGTGTTTCCAAGTATGTTTTTACCGGCGCCGCAACATGTGGACGAGCATTATCGTGTAAAAGATTAATTTTGTCGTGTCTGGAGTAGTAATGGGCGCGTTTTTCCTTAAGTGCCCGACTCAATCTCATCAATTGTGTTCGGTAGAGAGCTCCAGTAATGATTTCGCTTGGTTTCAGCAATTCATAATACACGACACCAAGCTGATCCCACCAAATACACAGCATGAGTTTTTTTCCATGAATATTCGGCTTAGCTGTCGATGTTGATGGTTCGCCGGGCTTAACCCATGACTTTCTTTTCTTTGGAGCATCGTAGTGAATCCATTTTTCGTCACCAATGACTATACGATGCAAAAAACTCTATTTTTTATTCCTGGCATGCAGCATTTCACTCATGCATAATCGGCGTTCAACGTCTCTCGGCTTCAGTTCATATGGAACCCAATTTCCTTGTTTTTGAATCATTCCTAACGATTTTAAACGATGTGAAATTGCTTGTTGAGTCACTTGTAGAGTAAGTGCAAGTTCTCTTTCGTTTGGGACGAATCTTCCTCCAATAGTGCTTCTACTGCCTTCCACTGCGTTCTTTGTCTTTAACGTCAAACTTACCGTTCTTAAACTTTTGAAACCATTCCTGACAACTTCTCTCACTTAAAGCAGCTTCACCATATGCTTCTAGAAGCAATCGATGCGCCTCAGCTGCAGATTTTTTCACATTAAAGAAGTAAATCAAAAGTTCCCGCAAATGATGCTTATTCGGAATAAAACTTGACATTTTTGCACGAAAAAAATTACGTGATGCTGATACGGAATCACTAGTACTTTAAGGTTATGGTGTTGCCAGATGACTAAACTTGGGATATTACGTTTTACATCTGACAATTTCTCCATAACCTTCTGGTGGTGCCATCTTTTGACAAACCGCGAAAACTTATTTGTACACCTAATATTATTTAAGGTTTAAAGAGAAACCCCACGTATGGCAAGACAGTGTCGTACGCTTTACCCGCTAACCACTTAATACCTCAAATCTGTCGGTCACGCGGGGTCGGAACATGCGATCGGGCTATTACTAACCACTGCGTCTTCCCTTCATAAATTAACATGGACATGGACGAAGATGTGGGTAACTAGTCAACTATAAAAATGGAAGAGATTTGCCTAATCAAACAAATGTTAACATATGTTTTTCTTTTGCAGAGTCCCCGATATTCAGAATCGGACTCATCAGACAGCCACAGCGACAACGAGACTCCAGCTTCTTTAACACCCTCCTTCAAGTTGAACAACAACCACCAACCTCATAATTTTTCACTTGCCCCGAACATGACCACTATAGAAAGCATGGCTTTGGCAGTAGCTGCTTTTTCAGGTCAACTTAAAAATGGTAATTGTTTTCATTCGAAAATCTATCTGAAAATGCATATTCGGAAAATCCGATTGTACATACACACGGCATCTCGAAACTCAATGATAACCTGGTATGGAATGAGAAATCAAGGTACATCAGTAATGAACAAAATAAGAAAAAAACAATCATCATTTGGTTAAGCGATGAATAAAAATTTCAAATTTTTAAAATTGGACACCCTTAGTCTCATTTTCAACTATTGTAATTTCAATTTTCACAATTTGTTAGTGATTTCTTTTATAATATAATTTCAAATACATTCAGTATTATCCAGAAACATTCTTTCTAGTATTCGCTAAAATACAAGGAAGTGAAACAAAGCGTATTTGTTCATTTCATTTAAAAATGTGAGCTCTTTCTGGCCATGAAGTATTTTCTTGAAGTTTGGAGAATATGTTGTAGCCGCAAGTCTGATACAGTTGTCAATGTTCATCGATGAGACTGTGTCTATTGTTTTTTATGAATTGCATACTTGAAAAAGAAGCTCCACACAAGTATGTATAGCTGAACATTGCTTTCAATCTCAATGCAACTTGAACCACAATCGGATACTTCTCTATGGGGACTAGAAGCCAGATATTTCCAGTGGCAGGGAGGGATCTTACAGACAGGTCATGTTGAAAATTAACTACCTATATTTCAACTGCAACCTGATCTCCTCCAAATTTTGTTGTAATATAAGCTGAGAAATCTTCGGCATCAAATAAAGAGTGAACTATGACCCTATCGGCCCCCGAAAGTGGTCGCGGACACTGGGTAGACCCGAGGAGTAACGTTAGCTCTCTTTGTGGAGTAGTCTCTAACAATATTACCCACTCTCTTCCTTATTCCAAGGGCTCTGGTCAGATGGGATCAACTAGGTAGTTCGTCTGCTCCCTTTCAGAATGGAATTTTCCAGTTGATCCCCTTCGGACTAAGCCATCAAACAAAGAACCTCGAATGACTTAGGGCTTAGCGAGTGGATCCCTAGGACTATCTGGCCCCTGGCATTGACCCTCCGCTGGGTAGACCCAGATAGTATTTATATCCACATGTCGAATCTCTCACTATACTCCTTGGCCCCCTAAACCCAAAGTTTAGGGTAGTCCCAAGGAAGTATATGGAGTTTCACCTCATCGATTCCCTTACCCCAACTGAGTGAGGCTGATAGTTTAATCCTGAGGAAGCGTGGGAAGGGATTGAATTCTCAGAGCCTCAGGACATGGCATAAATCCAAGAAACGCAGCTTCGGTCCCCTTCAGAACTTTCTGACAGACTCCGCTTTCCCTAAGGTCATTCGGGGCCACTAAAAATGTCCCAACTGGGGTGTTCGTATGTCTCCCGGTTGAGATGGCTCAAGAGCCTCCAGAGGATCTATACCTGCTAGAGATCGAGTTCAGTAACCAGATTGCAGGTGAATACTGAACAGGGAAAGTTGATGGTGGCGGAAATGTTCAAATAAGGGCAGATCTGCGGTCCATGCTTTCTAAAAATCGGACGATCAAGGCCACATCCCAAATTTCCAAGTGGGTGAAGTATTCAAGTGAAATCCGTCACGTTAGAGATTCCTTCTAAAGGAAAGTCCGGTGTCTTAATCCAAGGCCTCACAGAGGAGTCGGTGTCCTTGGGACTCACTGTGTCGGTCAGGAAGAGGAGGGGTTTTAGTGGTGTGAGAGTCCCACACAAATCCGTTAGCACCGCGAGCCCGCTAACGGAGATGGACATAATGCTTTCCCCAAACCTCTAGGCAAAAAAAAAGGGTGTTGTGGATGATTATGTCTGTCAACGGTTGCTTCAGGGTGACCATGTGCTACTCAAAATTATCTCGCGATTCTTTGACGATCACTGGTATAGATAATCTCTGGGAAAATACTGAAATATCATAATGAATATAGCTAAAGAAGTAATAGGATATAAAACACGAGAACACAAGCAGCCATGGATAACTGACGAGATTCTGTCATTGATGGACGAACGTAGAAAATTCAAAACCCAGAGGAACCAAGAGAACTACCTGAAAATTCAAAAACAAATAAGAGCAAACATTAGAATAGCAAAGAATGAATGGCTAAAACATGAATGCGAAATTATGGAAAGATTACAAACCCTACATGATTATCTCAACTTGCACAAGAAACTAAAAGAAACGGCAGGAATATACCGAAAAAGAAACTTCTACCATAACAAATGAGAATAACGAAATCGCAGGCGACATCAATGCGCGAAAAATAATATGGGAAAATTATATCAGAAACTTATTCTCGGATTACAGAACTCTTGGCCAAGATACGGAGGATGATCTATCAGGACCCTCAATAACAAAAGCAGAAATAGAAAGGACCATCCGCACACTGAAAAATAACAAAGCACCTGGTCCCGATGAGATAACTGCAGAGCTTATTAAACTGCTTGACGACAAAGGGGTAACAGTTCTTCACAAACTCTTCAATAGAATATATGAAACCGGTCAATATCCCGCTCAATGGTTGTCATCTACCTTCATACCTTTGCCAAAAAGAATAACGCTGGGAAATGCGAGGATCATAGACTTATCAGCCTTATGTGCCACTCCTTAAAACTGTTCCTAAAGATAATTCATCAGAGAATATTCAGAAAATGTGAGCAAAACATCAGCGACTCGCAATTCGGATTCAGACAAGGCCTGGGAACTCGAGAAGCATTAGTAGCAACACAAGTACTGATACAAAACTGCCACGATCAGCGGAAAGACGTATGCCTATGCTTCATAGACTTCGAGAAGGCCTTTGACAGAGTTCAACATCATAAATTACTAACAATTCTGAGGCAAATGGATATAGACGGCAAAGATATTCGCTGCATTGAAAATCTCTATCTGAAAGCGATGGGCTAACACTTCATTAACAAATTTATTCAAAAAAACAATTAAACCCACCGTATTTTCTTCAAATTTCAATCATTTATTCTTTGCTCCACCATCTATCAGTTTCTTTGTAATTAGTATAATATAACTGTAATTTTACTGATTTAACTTGATCCTGAGTGGTAGAATATTCAATCTAGTTCTATTATTGGTTGTGGAGTGTAATATTTTCTTTGTTGAGACGAACCTATTATATAAATTTCCTTCAGAAATAATCTAGAATTGAAACTTACCGTGCTAATTTTTTTTAAATAGTTATCCAATAATTCCATCATTTACAGGTGGTAACTCCCCAGGAGCAGCCAATACGCATCTTCCTTTCTACCCCAGTGTGCTCAACCAAAGCTGGTATTTGGCTAATGTTGCCCGATCTTTTCAAAATGAGAGATTGGCACCTGAGGTTGATAAAGGTAGTGGAGAACAACCGCTGGACTTGAGCAAAGGGAGCAGTAACAACACTGATAGAGTTCCGCCTAATGTTAGGATACCCACTTTGGACACCAAACAAATTTTTAAGTGAGTTTTCTGAGATCTTACGAAAAACTTCAAATTGAACAAACACCCTCTACGCCATTGAATTGGACTTTTAACACCGCCCTTTAGCCATCTTCTTACTAAATTCAAATTGATAATATATATGCGATTTTCTCGATAAACAGCAATGACAATCCCCCGGATCTAGAGGAGGGGGGGTTAAGCGAGCGCCAGCTTAAGGGGGCGCCAAAATTAACCATAGGATTATCTCGGAAAAAATTAATTTTCTAATGCTATAATCGAAACTGTAAAATGGAAACATGATAAACCATCACAATGCAAAAAATCTTTAAAATAAATGAGGATTCAATCGATCAATTACTAACTGCATATCATTCAGTCATCTACGAATGACTTGAAACAGGTAAGGAAGAATAGGAAGATAACATATTAAAAGTTAAAGTATTTTAATTTTACGAGCAGTATTCAAAATATTTCGTATGAATTGATGTCATAAGAGTGTTCTACTGAATTACTGGAAGTAAAATTAAAATTATGACTTCACGGTAAAATATACAGGGTCTTTCACGAGGAACCTCACCCATATTTATACGGGAAACTACTGAACGTATTTTCATGAAATTCAGCACTTATAAGTATTTCACGATGCTGATGAAATCTAAAATATTTTCAAGGCATGAGCACCTCCGGTTTTTCCGGAAATGACGTCAACTTCCGTTTTTCAAATTACAACACCATTTTTTTATTGCAGAAATAGATTCCTTAGAAAATTTCAAGTTATTTTGATGTAACATTTTTCGGTTTTGGTTGGAAAATTCTCTCTGAGCGGGAAAATTCGAAAATAAAATCGAAAATAGAGCTCCGCTGAAACAAGAATAACTTCGAGGTTTTTAGATGGAAAATAAGATTGATGTATTCACTTTAAAAATCGAAATCGCGATTCATGATACAGGGGGTGAAAAAATCGCTTTCAAAGTTAGGGATGACAAAATCGTGAAAAATCAATTTTTCCAAATTAGAACCCCATTTTTTATGGCAGATATTGAATCTACGTTAAAAAATAATGTGAGTGTATGCATCACACCCTTGCCCTAAAGTGGATATTTTATGAGTTATTCACAAAAAACTGTTTTTCGTCTTGAATTTTCAGCTATTTCTTTTCCCTTCACGCCAAAAAGAAGAAATTTTCAGGAACTGTTACTTAAACCATGTTTTAGATTTTACTACTTAATATGCAAGAGAACAAAGTTACAGGTTGTTCCTAAATAGATGGCTAATTTGGATTCGAATTTGTATCGGAAACCTCTTTATTTCAACTAATCGGCCATCGGTTTTCTCTCCAGTGATAAATAAATAATTCCTTATGAACCATATGCAAAAACTTACCATATTTTACATTTTTTTTTAATGATAGATATCATTAATTACATCTGCCAAATTCCTCATTATTCAGTAGCATTTTGTGTTAACTATTAATTTGGTGATAATTCGTATTAAGTTATAAAATCGATCACTATGCCTAATTTTACCAATGTAGATTATTTAAATCTCATTCTACTTCATGGAGAATGTAATAAAGTTGTAGATAGAACGATTCGACTGTTTATTGAGAGGTTTCCTGACCGACCCAGACCAACGAGAGATACCATTAACAGAACCATGACAAACTTGAGAAATGTCGGATCTTTCGTTAAGAAAACTATACACGGAGACAAAAGTGTAGTAGAAGATGAGCACAACGAAATTACAGTTCTTGCATATTTTCGTGTGAATCCTCAAAATTCTCTCAAAGATGCCGAGATTGCTCTGGGATTATCTCAATCGAGTGTTTGGAGAATATTAAAAAAACATAAAATGCACCCATATAAATTCAATAGGGTACAGCATTTGAAGGAAACTGATTTCGTCAGGAGAACAGAGTTTTGCGAAGCTATGATGATTCGATATCAAGAGAATGAAAACTTTTCAGACTGTATAATTTGGACAGATGAATCTAAATTCACAAAGAATGGTTCTTTCAATAGGCATAACAGTCATTATTGGGATGAAGAGAACAACCACCACTTCAGACAATGGAACTTTCAAGAGACCTGGAGTTTCAATGTTTTTTGCGCCATCAAAAATAATGCAATTCTCGATGTTCACATTTATGATGGGACCTTAACTGGTAAGATAGAACACTACACATGTTTGCATTATTTAAAGAATGTTCTCCCTTAGGAGATAGATATTCTGACATATCGACTCAAATAATTGAGCCGCTAGTACAGAACCATAATGACATATGGTATCAACAAGATGGCGCGCCTCCACACAATTCACTCAATGTGTCATGGGGTTACAAACGTTTCGTTTTCGTATTCATATTTTTCAAAATAGAATAATTGTCCATATAATCTCGGTCAAGTTTGCTACTGGCCAAATCCGTCGAATGGTTCAGCAATTATAAGCATCTGAAATTCCGTTTGCTCAAAACTCCTAGAATATTCTTCAGATTAATTTGTAACTTGGAAGATATTTGAATAAGGTTGAAGCAAATATTTTTGAATACTCGATATTCAACAGAAACTTCAAGAGATTATACGGAAAAATGAAGCTATCATTATAAAAGTATACATTGTTGTTTTAATTCTCATACCGCAGTATCAATAATTTTTGAATGAACTATATTTTATCGAATTCTCATTCAACCTTCTTGTTGAGAACTCGGTCTACGTTCGAGAACAACCTGATTTCAGATAATAATACAATAATCTTCGATCGTTAACATTGAAAAAAGAATATTTTATTACAAATTCACAGACCGGTTCAGACTGACAATTGTGTTGAAGTACTCATTGTGTGAACAAACTGAACGCTTGTGAAAATAAAACAAATAACAAATTAATTTCCGATATCTTTCAACCAGTGGCAAGGCAAGCTCAAATGAACTATTGTTTCAAACTTAGATATATATTTAAAAATTACAAAAAGTATCGGGTTAAATGAACTCGTTTTCTTAATCTGAAAAGGGTCAATGGCAACTTCGCCTGGTTTCGATGGTGGGATAATTCCATCACCAGTGGCGGGGACGTCGCAAATTTCCGGGTTCGATCATTTAGTGTACAACACTGACATCCTTCCGAATGTCAACACCCGTCCATTGCATGTCAATTGTCAATATTAAACCATGTAGAGGTTTGAACGCCCTATTCAAATTGTGTCAATTTTCATATCAGTCACACCAACTGCGAAAATAAAATACAAAAGGCACTATGAGGTAGAATCTGAATTTTTCATTGAATTTCAATAAATTTCTCACAATTCTTGACTGAAATAGAGAAAATATCGTCTAATACTCGTTGCAGAAGGCAATTATTCAGATGAAATCCCGAAGTCATACTCATTTTACACATTTCGATCAACTGAAAAAAATTGCATGTCTTTCTTAGCATTTAGATTTAATGAGATACATTTTGCCTTACTTATTTCAACTGTTAAACCCATTCGACAAATTTTTTGGTGGACCCGGTATTTCAGGTAAGCAACAAATTTCAGATGAATCGGATATGTTACTTTGACGATATCCAAAAAACTCTATTTCGAATCAAGGATTCAGCAACTTCAAAATTGTCTTGTTCAGAGGCGGACATTACATATTGTGGCCAAAACTCTTCAATATATCGTTTTAATCTAAATATAAGGACTTTTTTGTTAAAATCCGATGGTAAACACTTAACCATATTCAGTTGGAAAGTTGCAAATCAAAAATTCATTGTCTAAAATACCTAATTGAAGGAAAAAGCTCTGCTGAATATACCCACTCGTACGTCCCTGCTAATGCGAAACATTTTTTCAATGGAGCAAATAAATTTATCGGTCAGAACTCTCTCCTGTTATCGTTATGCAGCGCTTAATCATTCTGTAAATTTTGTTTTTCATTAAACTCAATGCATTTTTTGTTATCTAGATCGCGTTGTACAAATAGAGTTGCAAAATCGCATCGCCATGTCCCACTTTTTAAATTAAACAATTTTTCAAAAACAAAAGGCGACCTCTGAATGCAGGAAAACATTAATCTTGGCCGCTGGATTATCTGTTCGACCCTATTCAAATATTTGCTGCATTTCTGACAATACGTACGGGTTTTGCATCAGCCGGAAGAATTTTCTGGCTCCACGAAGGGTTCAAGGAACCTCCAAGAATGAGGCAGAGTTCGCTTGATTGATAACAAAGTTTGTCCGGAAAAAATAGCTTGTAATATTCGCTGAGGCCGATTAAAAATGAAAGCCCCTCCCTTTATGTAATTTTGCTCATGCGATTACAGGTTAGGTGAATGGAAATATGGCATGTGCAATATTTTGAAATGAATGAATGACATGATCCTAATCAAGGATATGGGTGTAGTTGTCAAATGTGTCGATTGAAACATTTTCGTCGGCTTGCAAAATTTCGTAGAATTTTTTAAAACTTCGCAAAAAATTTTTTCCGCAAATCGCCAGAAAATTTTGACATTCCTGTCAAAATTTCTTGAAGAAAAAAGTACAGTTGTTAGTGTTCTACATAAATGATAGAAAACACATTGCTTATAAGGAATTAATTTATATTTTGAAAACATCAAGTCATTGCTGAATACATTTTTAAGATCAATTTGTTATATTTACAGTAATTTGACAGTTAGTACAATTATTGAACATTGGAGGAACACTCTTAGAGCTATGAGAAACATTTTGGACAACATGCAGGGTGAAAGGGTCATTTATTAAATATTTTGTACTGTGAAAATTTTATTTTCCTCCTCAACCTTATTGTTAAGCGATTCTTCGATATATCCTTCAGCAACGTTTGATGACTTCCATCCGCCATGCCTCTTTAAACTAGTTATGTCGGCACCAGAGTCAACCAATATTGTTGCAGAAGACCGACGAAAGCAGTGACCAGTATATTCTGTCGGATTTACCAAGTTCAAATAAATAGCAACTATTTTGGGCATTTTTCTAAATTGATGAATTCCTACCACTTGTCTACAACCCTTTCCGCTTTGATATTTAAAGAAAAATCGGTCACTGTTCATATTTTCTGGTCTTAACGAAACATACTTTCGATAAACATTCAAGTAGATCTGATTAATCACAAATGATCTTGGTTTGTTGGTTTTCGAATCAGTTATGCTGATTAAAAGCTTAGATTTTAAGTCTTCTATATCGTGTACAGTCATTCGGACTAACTCATCCATTCTACAGGCCCCAGAAATACCAAATATTACAGCCACCTAAAAATAGATAAAGCTATTATCTAAATAGAAATTAAAAACTTGTAAAATTACCTTATTCATTAAATTTTCTTTATCTGGAGCTTCCTGGATAAATTTTTCAATTTATTCCTTCGTTAAAATCTTAGATTTCTTTGCCCTATAACCTTGAGCTTGCCGTTTCAATAAAGAACGAAGTTTTGAGTATGTAGATATATCTACATTGTGTTTAAGTGCAAGGGTTGACTTCAGCATTGAATAATTGGCCCATAATGTTGAAGATTTCATCTTTAAACAAAGGTCTAGGAAGTATGCCATTACAACGTTTTCTGAGAAAGAACTCGTATTTTTACTCATGCGATAATCCATAAAACGTCTGTATGCATTTTCGTACTTTTCTCTTGATTTCTTTGGCAATAATTCTAATGAAGCAGTATTCACTGCCTCAACCAGCTCTGGAGGAGTCCCAGGAATGGAAATTTCATCATCACTTATCATTTTACTTTCAAGAACACCAGCAATTAAATTTATAAGCGTCAAGTTTGACAATTCAACCTCAATACGTTTCCATAGTAACCCAAGTAATTTTATTAGGAATTTCAAAGCACCATTTATTTGGGAATAAAATTATCGCGTTTTTTTATAAATCAATCAATATCTGTCGAATTTTAAACGATTTGCGGAAAAATAGTATGTGTACCTCGAGGCTTGCGCCTCGACTTCACAGTCGTCCAGGAATGTTAAGGCTTTTCCTACCCGGTAAACAATGTACTATTTTTACTCTTTCGTGCAGGTATGGACGTTACTGATATCTCAAATAGGCATTATGAAATTTCATTGCAGAGCATTATTCCACCAGAGGATATAATTTTTTTTATTGAATATATAATTTGATTTGCCTTTAGTTTATTGATGAAATTTATTTGGGTATTCGGCAATGTTGGGAATGATCTATAATAAAAGTTGTAAAACATCTATATTTCGAACTTTTTTGTCGTTCTTCTTCAGGATGCTATAGAGGAAACAATGAATATAAGAAACTGAGCACAATATTACAAAATAGCTTACTTACATACAAAAGATTATTCGAAAAACTGACAAGAACTTGAAAGATTAAATTTGACAATTTATTATCATAGATGAACTAAATTAAGTGACGTCTAAAGAAAGTAGGTATTCATAGATAATATTTAAATTTTTAATATCTGTTTTTTTGTTGATGTTGTTCATATTTTCATTTATATAACACATTTCTAGAAATATTCTTTTATTATAGTCATCTTTGTTACATAAAATACGAAGACGTGAGGTCTTCTTGTGCAATTACTCCAGCAAATAAAAGTTTGATACTTATATCTGGCTCCAGGCAGGGTCAGCAAACACCATAAAGGATCCTATAGGTATAGGTTTTAGCTAATAATGAAAAAATATTCGCATATTCTATATTTTCACTTAAAAGAACTCTGAGAAACCATTCGAAAACGGTTACATTCACTTCCGATTTTTATCTCTTCTACGATATTCGCTGGTAACATCCATTGCCTCTATCATATCGTCGAATTTATCGAAAACCACCGAAAAAACAAAAGAAGACGCCACCGGTATTATCGCGTTGTTTATGATTTTTTTTTCGAACTTTCAGATAGCAAATACGTACTTCACGAATAAATAACAACTGCTTCCTGGAAACACCGAAATAAATTTCGCTTATCAGATCATTTGGTTATTTATGGTCTGATAACAATAATTCTATGTCAAATTGGGCCTATATGTTCCGTATGTCGGTTCACGAACGTAGCATTTGAACCACAAAATGCACATTTGACCTTCGTCGGTTTTATCATGAGACATTCCATTTTGTTTCCCTTTTTTTGCGGCAGTCCATGGAATAGAATGATTAGGACGTCTTTCATGCTATCGCAAGAAAATAGGAATGGCGGTTTCATTCGAGGGCTATTCATAAAAAATGTGGAAAAGCACTGATATGTAGTCAAGAGGAAGATGTCAATAACATCCAAATATGTGTAAATTTTTGTCGAGATCTATTGAATGTCAAGTATTAAAAAACCTTTGGGAAAATATTGAAAATTTTGTAGCGTGAAAATTTTTGTTAAATCATTAATATAAATCTATTCTGTTTAGACTATAATTAATGACTGAACATGCGTGAATTTTTGGTTTTTATAATCAGCATATCTGTTTTAATTATGTAAACAATAACAGAAATATTGAATAATGGTTATTAATAGATTATGTCAAATTTTAATACCTTAATTTATTACTGAACCCCAAGAGAGAAAAAAATTAATAATTGCAAAGTTTTTTTAAATGAAAATTAATATCAGTAACCATTATTGATCTTTAGGTAAAAATTTTTTCTCAATAACTAGAGTGAATTATTATCACATTAAAATGTTATTATAACGTCTCTGTGGGGGTAGTTCCCAATAAAATAGTGTTCTGTGGTTCCTTGTTTTGAGTCTGTTTGAAACTGTCAACAGTTATTTGTACCTTAAAAAAATGTGGAATATATAATAAAATAATAATAATGTTTTCGATAGTTTGAAATTATTCAATTCAGTATGAAATGATTATGGTCAGAAAATACATTTCTACTCTAATCTTTCTTGTTTATGAGCCTATAGCTTCCAGCTTCAATATTGATTGAATTTTAATTAATCATGCATCATAACTAACATTCAAAAATATTAAAACTAAGTCAAATACTATTATCTCCTGAGTTTGTGAACCAGGTTGAATTGGTGTATGAAATAAAGACGTGAAAAAACTTCTATAAAGGTACAAAACAAATCTAGGAGACTGGGTTCGAAGTTTTGAAAACTCATATGAGCTCAATTTGAAGCATTCTTATGTCAGAATAGATATAATTTTATGAATCCTGAAAGTCTGAAGCTATAAAGAAACAGCTCTTCATAAAGACAAGTCTTCAATTTAATAGGTCCTGACAGAAAATACATTACCTATTTCAACGGTCATGAGAATGTACCGAAGTACCGAAGTTATTATGGAATATTACTCTGGATTAAATATTAAACAAGGTGCTAGATATCATTAATAATGAATACAGCAAATGGCAATTTAGATTTTGTAGTGAATGTAAGACAAAATTTGTTCAGTGGTTAATTTCATCTATAGTGTTTAGTGGTGGAAGCATAGACTGTTTTCCCCAACCTTTTGTAGACATATTTAATAAAGACATAAAATGTGGCAACATTGAACAAATCTGATCATTGAATCATTTCAGCACAGAGTTGGATTTGGGAAAATCAGAAAATTTGGACAAAATTATATCGATTTAATTCCTTTCAACTTCAAATATGTTATATGAGGAATGATTTTATCTGCAAAAAAACTTATAATTCTAGGAAGTACAAGAAACGGACCTTTAGTTCAAGCGATATTTGTTTTTCATGCAATTTAACCAATCTTTAGAGTAGTAGTGAGAATCCCACAAGAAATGGAATAAATCTATTGATGCCAAAATATGCACGAGTGTTATCAAAAACCTTCTACAAGAGATCATTTCAATTGATCTTGTCGTTTGAATATTACAGGTGAAAATGAAATTTTTTATGAAATTTCAACACCCTATATCTTTTGAACTGAACCAAATTTGGAAAAATGTTATAGGAAAAAAATGTTTCTTATGACGTCAAGAATGGTTAAAATTACCGCAGTGGTCAAAGAATCACCCTGTATAAAGTCGATGAGGCAATAATAGAAAATTTTCGAAAAGTAGGAAAGGTATATCAGGTGAATCTACAAGTAGCAGAAGGAAATAAATGAAGATGGTACTTGCCGACACGTTTTTCAGCTGATTGGCTTCGTCGGGGCAAGGTAACCTTAGGAATAAGGAGATGGTAAGAAGACAAAATAGACAATAGGAGTACAAAAACAGGAGCGAGCGACCAATTTATGTCTTCAACACTAGGACCTCTCATTTAGGAGGAAAATCTAAATCTATTTTGTCTTCTTACCATCTCCTTATTCCTAAGGTTACCTTGCCCTGACGAAGCCAATCAGCAGAAACACGTGTCGGCAGGTACCATCTTCACTTATTTCCTTCTGCTACTTGTGGATTCACCCGATATTCCTTTCCTACATATATTTGATCTCCACGATGAATATAGTGTTTGATTTTCGAAAAGTTTGAAATTTGAAACCCTAATAGTGGGTTCCATAGTGACCCTTCATCAAAGGATTCACAGAATACTGCAATAGATATGTCAGATTGTTGACCAATGGAATGCCGAATTCACGCAATTTCAGGCATGAACACCCCTTAAAAACATTTACCACACTACACTTAAGTGGGGGAGTGATTATTCTAGTAATATCAATTGTGGGCGACTCGGCGATCAGTTGTCATAGTCATAGACTACCTATAGATAGGCAACTCTGGCATGAATTTTGGTCCCGGCTTAGAGCTCAACTTACAGCGCCATCTTAGAGTTGATTACAGATTCCATTCGAACAACGTTCCGTCTCGTGGCGCCCTCTAGTGCATTTTATAAGAGTTATCATAGGATTCCACGCAAGCGCAGGTTGAATCCCATATTTTTATTGGATTTGAAAACAAATACATTTGAAATGACCATTATTCTTTTAATCTGCTGTAGATTGTCACAATTTCAATAAAAAAATATCATTTGATCAGAAAATTGTGACAATTTGCAGCAGATTAAAAGAATTATGGTCATTTCAAATATTTCTGCCCTTCAAATCAAAGAACATACTAATCTTTAGAGGATGAAAGGAAATAAACAAAAAATAAACTTTGGAAATATCTATATTGCAGTATATAATCAATTTACAAAAATTTCAACATGAGAGACAGAATCAAGGAACCAACAATAACTCATCAAATTAAGAAAAATACATTAAAAGAATAAATTAGAATATTAGTGACAAATATATAAATTTAAGCATGAAATGCATTAGATTTATACTTTTATGACAGAAACAATATCTATTTTCTTTTCCTTTTAGATACTTTCTCGGATGCCATCTTCATTATTGGATCATAAGATCTTAATGTTTTTTTTCCCGATAAAATTTTATTAATAGTTCTGTCATAATAGTACAGAATGAATTTCATGGCAAAATCAATAAACTTATCACTAATTTTCTTATGTTCTGTACAGAACAGAGCTTTTATATCTTCTATCTCTATATTGTTCATAATTTTTTTTTATCTTATCTTTCAACTGACAATATAAGGTAGTGAGAACTTTGAAAATGACAAATGAATACCTTCTGGATTTCTGCTTTGCACGAGTGAATCTAGTATCTGATGTGTTCTTGTATATATTCTTTTGGTAATCATAACCTCAAAATCACTCTCCCCTTCCAATAAAGTTTTACTTCTTGAACCTGAAAGCAATACAAGAATTTAAATCAAAGAGAACTAATGAAGGTATACTGAGATTTAGGGCCAAAGCTGAAATTCTCCATGAATTTGGCGTTCCAACGATAAAATCTGACATATCGTTTGAAGTATTCTAGGAATCTTCTGATAAACGATTTTTATGAAACCCACTATTAGTGGAATACCCAAAACTATAATCAATGACCATGATAAGTTCACTTATATATAAATACCTTGTTGCCTCAAAGTTTTTTCAGGACTTCTGGATGGTAGAAAAAATATGTCATTATTTTGAGGGCGGCTTACATAATCTGAAAGATTTTTGAAATTACAAAACTGATAATCATAGGGAGTAGAATGAATTACTTGGCAAATTAAGTGTTGGTAGAGCAAATCTTTTCAGCTTTCCATGTGGGTCTATACAATCCATATGAAAATGCTTTATGCAAATTATGCTTTGGGATGAATGAAGACTTGGATTTCCGATTCTTTCCAACCAAACATTTCTAACATCCTCAATTTTTGTAATGCAAAACCTAGGATAAAAACAGTATTAGAAACTGTTCCAAATTTTTACTAATCAGAAATCATACACGAATATGAAATTGCTACAGAAAATATTAATTCACAGTTATAAGTTAATCCAAAACCACTACTTAAATGAATGCAATAATACACATACCTTTTGACATTACTATCACTGAAGCAATTGGGAACACAGCAATAAACCATTTCAATGAAATTAAATTGAAATAAGTTCAAAATAAATACCTCTCTAGCTGAATAACACTACTTTTTGAATAAATAAGTAGTCTATTTATGGAATAAACCTAGAACACGACATGGGAGAGAAGAATGGCGCTGGCATAGATATCATTCATAAAGTCCACCAAGAGTGAGGTCTGATAAAATCCGTTTTTACCGATCACTACTGAGAAGTCCTAATTTACCGATCCGAGCCTTTGAGACGACAACAGATGTCTCTGCCGCGAGTTCCCACCCCCTGGTCATAGTGGATGTATATTGGAATGACACACATAATCAGCGAAAAATCAATAATTCAATTTGACTAATTAATTAAAAGAAAAAATAAACAATTTCATAAATTCAGAAATAAAGATTCCTAATCAAATATAATGACAATGAATTTACTCATTATTAAATGAGAAGATTGAAACATTTTCAAGATTTTTCGGCTCAAACCTTGTTGAATCCAACAAAAATTGAATAGAAACAAAAACAGAAATACTAACAATCCTGATTTTAAAAACATCAGAATCATCTGAATAAACACCACCTCCAACAGCCACAATAGAATCAATTCTGCTATCGTGCCATATTTTCTGCTACAGATAGCAAAAACATTTCCATTTGTATAGGTCGCTCGTTCGGCGCCAACAAAACTGAAGTGGCCATTTAACTGTTACCATCAATTTTCAAGCGAACGAAAATATAGATTAAAATGTTAACCCATCGAGTTTATTAAGCCCAGTGGGTCTCACCTTTTTTTTTTGTGTCATTGAACCGTTGTTGAATCAAAAACAATTCAGATTTGACGCTTGTGGATGATTTCGGTATTTAACGTCCGGGTTGTAATTGAAAATTGTGAAAAACTACACGCAGGGGTGTGAAGATTGGAACTGGGACAATGAACAAACACCAATTATTTAAGTTCATTCGGTTGCTATAGTGAAGGGCATAAATGGGATAAAAAGAGAGAAACTGGATTTTTCTGAACAATAGGGCTCTTCAATAATATCGCATATTGTCTTTGAATTAAACACAAAGCCAGTTCGATGAAAAAAGTTTACGCCCTGGGACTCCACTGGTTTATTTCCATTTCTGAGAGAATAGCTAGATTGTGATTTGCTGAATTGAATGAAGCCTTTCATTTAAGACAATTATCGCCAGAACTTCACTTACCAGAGCAGATGAAGAGAGCTGAACACCAATATTCAAGTGTAGAATAATTATTTGGACAATAGCCATCTTCTCTCATAAATTTTGTTGCCAACGTTTCAACATAAATTTATGTCGTTTCTCTAATAAAAAAAAACTAGCTCTTCAAGAAACTGACGATATTCCAATTATTTTAAATTTTCACGAATAAATTTAAAATTGAGCGAAATTGAATCGAAGAAGGTCGATCGAAGTAGACCTAACTTCTGCCCCATGCGCGTTTGACAGAAACACAGAGATCGTATCACGCTGGCTTAGATCTAATTTGCAGCGGAGATTTCCGAAGTGATCGCCATCGGGCAAATTCGCCCGTTACAAACATAGACTACCTATAGATAGGCAACTCTAGCATGAATTTTGGCCCTGATTTCGAGAGCTCAACTTACAGCGCCATCTTTAGTTATTCCCTAGTTGATTACAGATTCCATTCGCACAACGTTCCGTCTCGTGAAACTTTGCCAAATTACATTATATTATTATTAAAAGTAAACCCTGCACATCAAATATTATTGTACAGTCAGTGCAAAATCCAATACCAGCGTTCGGAGACTTTCTTACAGCTCGAAAATTTTCCTATCGATCTACCTTTCTTCACTGCAATTTCTCCAGAATAATGGCCTAATTCTGCTCGAATTTTACGCGAAATTCATAGAATGAATTTAGTCAGAACACCTGCCGAAAGAAGGATCATTCTAGCATCCGTCTGCCAGATTTTACGACGTCAATTACCGCGTCTAACTGCTCTCGCTAGATGTAATAGCGTTCGGAGCTAAATTGCCGCTAAAGTATTGATGTCAATGAGTTTCTGCAGAGAACAAAAATTTCAAGTGGGACAAGGGCAACTCGCATCGCCTCGTTCTTGTCTATTCCATAAGATTTTTCGATGTCGACCTTTGAAATTCGTTTTGGTCTACATTTTGAGTTTCGTTTTGATTGAAATCTTCTATCGTATTCAAGGCAAAAAAATCACTATCTATAAAAGCACGCAGGATATTTGTGGGACAAAGGCTTTTCTTACCACGTGATTCGGTGTGACAAATGAAAAATTATAAACGCATTGTGTTGAAGTTTGATAACATTTTAAACTAACAACCCGCCCATCAGCCATGTGATTGCTAAAATCCAAATGATTCGTCAGATAATTAAAAAAAACAACAATAGATGAATTAGTTAGAGATTTATTGTGTAATTCGAAGTACATTGCGTAACTGCTTCTTATTTTCATTTGTGATGAATAAAAATAACATGGTTTAAAAAAAAACAGCTGTAAGAAAGAAAACTACTGTTTCCTATTACAAAGAACACAATAAACACAATGATACATCGCTATACCGAAGAATTTCAGCAATTTGATGGCTCATCAATATCGAAAGAATACAAATAATTTTGAATATATTAAACTCTAGCAATCCTTTTAATAAACCAGAGGCATTTCAATGGGATTTATTGTGTAATTCGAAGTACATTGCGTAACTGCTTCTTATTTTCATTTGTGATGAATAAAAAATAACATGGTTAAAAAAATAAAACAACTGTAAGAAAGAGGACTACTGTTTCCTATTAAAAAGAACACATTAAACAAAACGATACATCGCTATACCGAAGAATTTCATCAATTTGATGGCAGATCAAGTCGTTTTAGATCAGGCCCATCAATATCGAAGGAATACAAATAATTTTGAATATATTAAACTCTAGCAATCCTTTTAATTAATCAGAGGCATTTCAATGGTATCAAAGATAAATTTCATTAATGATACTAATTACAACAATGTAAAATTCAACAGCTATAGACTAATGTTAAAATGAAGAAACTATTCTATGACAGAAGGACAGTAGAAAATATTTTATAATTTCAAACCTACTTATGAAAGCAATATTTTTAATTTTTTACCAGAGATATTATAAAATCACTCACGACATTTTGTCTTTAGAGCTCCTATGTATTTGAGCTTCATTTGGGCCCCCATATGTATTGTGATATCGGTTAGAATATGTAGAAAGTTGTCTTTAGGTATGTTTTGTATTTGAGACCCCATTTCGTTTGCGATTTAACCCAAGGATATAGAGGCCCCAGTCTGATAAATGTAGGAAGTTGTCTTTAGGGCTCCTATGTATTTGAGCTTCATTTGGGCCCCCATGTGTATTGTGATATCGGTTAGAATATGAAGAAAGCTGTCTTTAGGTATGTTTTGTATTTGGGTCCCCATTTCGATTGCGATTTCACGCAAGGATATGGGGGCCCCGGTCTGATACATGTAGGAAGTTGTCTTCAGGGCTCCTATGTAGTTGGGCCCCCATTTCATAGCAATTATAAATGAACACATAGGAGTCTAAAGACAACTTCACATTTATCATAGCGTGAAGTCACAATTCAAGAACAAAATGGTGGCCCAACTACATAGGAGCCCTAAAGACAACTTCCTACATGTATCAGACCGGGGCTCCATATCCTTGCGTGAAATCGCAATCGAAATGGGGACCCAAATACAAAACATACCTAAAGACAGCTTTTTTCATATTCTAACCGATATCACAATACAAATGGGGGCCCAAATGAAGCTCAAATACATAGGTGCCCAAAAGAAAACTTGCTGCATGTATCAGACCGGGGGCCCCATATCCTTGCGTGAAATCGCAATCGAAATGGGGACCCAAATACAAAACATACCCAAAGACAACTTCCTACATATTCTAACCGATATCACAATACAAATGGGGGCCCAAATGAAGCTCAAAACATACCCAAAGACAACTTCCTACATGTGCCTGAAGGGCCCCCATATCCAACACTACGAGCGAATACCCCATTTTCTAGCTCCAAGCCGAGATACAAAAATGCGAGGTTATGTTCATAAAATGAGGGAGAACTCGCATAGCTATACTACTAATGAGAACTGGATTTATTATTATTCTGTAGTTAGTACCTGCATTAAACGACTAAATGGTAAAAAACAAAACTAATTTATTAATAACAAAACACCCAACACGGAGAAATCATATATTGTATGGTTTTTGGTGCTTGTGAAAAAAATTGTTATACAAATTTTATGTACTCCCTTTGAGGGGCTGTATCTTAACAAGGGATGCTCCAATGAAGTTTCTTTATATGAAAGATCCTATCTTTTTTACGATGGGGGATCATCTCCTTAAATATTAAATATACACCCTCTATAAGTTCGGGATCTGAAATGGAGCACACACTATTTAATATCCAACCCGTTCAAGAAAACGTGAATCTAACATTTCTTTAATTTCAGTTCTGATTTTAGAGCCAAGCCAAGAATGCCAACAGTAGCCGGCCGAAGAACCTACACAGAAGACGAGTTACAGGCTGCCCTGCGAGACATCCAATCTGGGAAATTGGGAACTCGTCGAGCTGCCGTGATATACGGCATTCCCAGATCCACACTGCGCAACAAAGTTTACAAGTTGGCGTTGGAGAGGGAACGGGAGAGCCACCTCAACAATTCCGCTGTTTTGAAAATAGACGAGGATGAAGTTATAGATGACGACAAAGAACTCTCCGGAACGGAGGAAGAAAAAGAAATTGAAAAGACTTTGAAAAGTCCTATTGTGACTCTCGACGATCTAATGCGATTAAGAAGCATGGGACCTGATATGCTCAAAACGTTCTTGTTACAGAGGAGCGCGGAGGGGACGGAACATTGGCCGAACGTAGAACAAAACGAGCTCGGGGCGTATATACAACATTTAATTTTATCCTCACAAAAACCTCCAGAAGGAAGCCTACTCAGTCCTGTTGATTTCTTCAAGAGGATGAACCACGCGGAACAACAAAAAATCAATGGTGACAGTGAAAGACTGCTGAAAACGAACGTAGACACGGTGATTACGAAAAGTGAACGGGCAAGATCAGAACCGGACATGGATACTGAATCTGAGTCATCCTCAAACGTCATACTTAAGATTCCGTCCTTCAAACCCAGTAAAAACGGTTCTGAGCAGTTATTTCGTGGTATTGAAGGTTCGATAGCGAGTCCGCCAGTGACGACGAGTGAATCGAGTTCGCCGCCCATAATACCGAATAAAGTGACGATAAGGGACGTGAAAGATGTTATAGCTCAAAGTATTAGTCAAAAATTCCAACAACCGGTGGTCGAGCCAATGACGAGGCCAATGATGGATTTCAAGAGCAACAGCTTCACTCCTCCTTTAGGGTCTAGTATATCTGTGATTAAAACGAATCCACAAGACGTCACAAGATTGTTTCCTCAGCAAGCGCCTCAGGTTAAACCTCAGCAACAGAGCCAGAGTGGTCAACCGACTGGGGGTAAAGGAACGAGACCGAAGCGTGGTAAATATAGGAATTACGATAGAGACAGTTTGGTTGAAGCTGTACGGGCTGTTCAACGTGGCGAAATGTCGGTACATAGAGCAGGTAGTTACTATGGTGTACCTCATTCCACGTTGGAATACAAAGTGAAAGAACGGCACTTGATGAGGCCTAGAAAGCGGGACCCAAAACCAAATCCAGTGGATGAGAAGATAGCCAGTTTGAAACAGAACGACATACGTAACGCCCAGGATAAAATGAAGCCAGTAGTTATGAAACCCCCTCAGAAATTCGCGCCCACATCTCCGAACGGCATGAAACTTCCGTTGTTTGAAGCTGGTATGTCCCCCCTGCCAGGTTACAACGCCCCTCCGTTTCCGTTCTGGCCTCCTCCAGGTTTTCATCACATTCCCATGGAATATGCGAGAAACCCTTCGCCGTCATTCCCTACAACTCATGAGCTGTTTGCGTCTCAGATGATGCAGAAGCTGCAAGAAGAAACCACCCGATCTCTGAGTAGCAATTCTCAAAATTCGACTCCTTCCAGTACGCCAACACTGGCGAAAAGTGCGAGGCAGATGGCAGAGTCCCTTCTTGATGGTACTGGATCCAATGGATCCTTTTTAGATGGCATCATAAGATCCAGTCTCGAGTCTGGTGCCCCATGTAGTGACGATAAGAGGATTAAGGATGAGAATAACGTTGCCCCTGAGAATATGTCCAACAGAGCCCTTCTGGATCAACTTTGCAGGAATAGCAGACTAACGCCTCTTTCCAAGCTACCAGCGGGAGATGCCAGTTCTGGAGACGAATCTTACAAGAAGGGAAATGGCAGTCCTTTGAATTTCGCAGGTGAGTTTTTTTTTGCTCTGGAAGAAACTCAATATGATGAATCGTTTCAATGTCACCAAATCTCATGAAAAATTGAACATTTTACATAAGTATGGCATCATATACAACCGTGAATATTGAGCAATAACAAATTGAGCAGGAACTGAATTATTGTTGTCTACTTTTACACAAATTCATTTTCTGAAAACAAAAATATTTGGCAACAAAATCCTGAAACAGTCCAATTTTTGTTTATTTTTTACCAAATTCTTATATATTTTTGAAGGATTGTTGTTACACCCTCTGCCATCCTCATTAACTGTCTAAATTTAGTGAATTGTGAAAGTGGATCATGTGGTATTTTTTTGGCAAACTAAACAGGCTGTTTTGTGGTTTTTGGGTGAAATTCTGGTAATTTTTCTTCATATTGTACAGAACTCCTATTATTTCTCGAAAATTAAGTACATAAATAAACGAATGAGTCACTTAGGAATGATTATAAATGGTCTGGGTGCAAGAAATTACTTGGAATCAAAATACAGCACTTTGAAGCCTATTAAACACATTTTTCCAAATGCAAATGAGCAGATATTCCTCATCTTAAACGTTGCTGCTTAAAATTGAAATAATCGGATCTGTCAGAAATGCTAAGGGTATTTGTCATGCAACCATGATGTCCCGTTGGGGTAACCATAGTTAGTTGTGGTTACAACACCAAAATTTCTCTTTAGTGTAGTTCATATCACTTCGAAATCAGGAATGTTTTTCCTTTTTCATTTTTCGTGTCCTATATCTCGTCTTTGAATCAATAATCTGCGTATATTTAGTCCAGTAAAGGAAGGGCTGAAATCACTTTTTTTCTGCATTTTTGATATGTTGATTGTTATAATGAAAGAAACATATGGTCAAAAATGCAGGTGTTAAAATTTTCAGGAACATTGAAAAATTCTTGAAAAAACAGAAAAAATACGGTTTTTCTGATATTTTCGCACATGGGAAGGTTTGGTGAGAAAAAGTTTCAAACAAAAGTGGTAGAGCGGAAAATTCTAGTCCAAATTATGTACTTTACCGTTCTCGAAAGTGATTTTGTATACCGATTATTAAGGTATTTCTCTAATGCGGCGATAACAGGGAATTCGAAATTTGGCGCCTAGTGCAAAACCGAGCGGTCCTAGACATCTGAAGTTCTAGAACAGGGTAGGATTCAGCATAAGTTGTCTTACGGCCAGTTTCTGAAAGGATGATCAAATCTCATGTCAACTAACACAACGATCATCTTGACAGAGATGTCAAATCAATTTGAGTTTCCGAAAGGATGTTCAGTGCATATTTAACTAATCTATGATCATTTTCAGTTGACATGAGGCGACCCTGTTGCCAGACTGTCCAACCACAGATTCTCAGATAAAAACTAATATTCTGTGATTAAAGAGGTTAAGATATCAGTGTTTTGTGGTTAAGATTTTAAAATTATCCGATAACTGATGTTTAAATTTTAACACCCTTATAATTTTCCTCAAGTGACCATAAAAAAATACCTGGTTGAACTTGCTTACAACTGTTTCTTACGATAGATTGCATTTATGAATCGTTTAGAGGCTTAACTGTACCTGTGTATTAAGTCGTATCTGGTGTATTAAAATACAGATGCTGTTTTTCAACTGAAAAATTTATCATCAATAGGTCAATAAAATGAAAAATATCGTTTTAATTTGAAGTATTCAAAATAATTGAGCAAACAACCTTGTTCATACATAATCCAATTTTATTATTTCATCACAGTACACAGAAGTAAAAACAATGAAATGAAATTTGGTGTAATTGGATTTATAGAATGTTTTCAGTCTATAAATAAGAGTAGATTAGAATATAAATTTATTTGAGCTATTGTAACAACTGTTCCTCAACGCACTACTTTTACTTCATAGGATTTTTGTGACGGATTGTATGACCTTTGATCCGAGTCTTCTTCCACAATTATTATTGAACATTGAAATGTGTTGATACTAACAAAGATCTGACTGATATATTTTCATCATTTGTAGAAGTATTTGGGGGATCATCTGGGAAGTTCTCTCCGATAGTCTGCTACGTCTTCATTATGAACTAATGCCAAATTGTGCAGAACACAACATGCCACTATGATATTCATGGTTGTCTCCATTTTCAGCCTAATTCCCATAGACAAACAAGGAAAACGTCTCTTCAAGACACCAAATGTTCTTTCAACAGTATTCCTCGTTTTGATCTGTGCTCTGTTGTACGCTTGCTCACCGGGAGTTGATGGCCTCAGAAATGGAGTCAATAAATATGAGCGACAAGGGTAGCCACTGTCCTCCAATAAATAATCCCTGCGGGATCACAAATCACCTGAACATTAAGAGAAAAGTATCCCTTTCTATTTCTGAAAAGCTCACCTTGTGGACCTCCAGGTGACTGTATTTTTATATGTGTGCAGTCTACACATCCAATCACGTTCGGAAATGAACTTATAGAATAAAATTCTGATTTGATTCTATTCCGTTCATCCTCTGTTCTTGGCATAGATATGAACTGGGGTCGAAGTTCAGCAATGACTCTAGATACTTTTTTAATTATTCTACATGCTGTAGTTTTATGGACCCTTATATGGTCAGCTACTGTTATTTGGAATGCTCCTGTTGCAAAATAGCTTATTGTTAGAAGTACTTGTTCCAAGGCAGTAACTGATTTGTTCCTTGATGTTAAGGGCTTTATTTTATCCTCTATCATATTCAGAAGTAATGTTATAATATCCTTGGACAGTCTATACCTATTTTTGAATTCCACATCATTGTAGAAATCAAAAGAGTTCATTCTTCTCCTAAGAGTTCGTGGCCTTGGGTTCTCATCTTCGCTAGAATTACTAGACATGCTTATAGCCAAGCTGATATCCATAATTATTATCTACAATAAAAAAATATATTCACCAATTGTTGCAAAAATGCTTGTTTTTTCAGAGAAAACTAAATTATTAACGAAAACATATTACATCGCAAAATTGGAAAAAAATAAATGCCTTTTCATAAAAAATTATATATTAAAGACTATTAAATTATTTTCATACATACCGATAAAATTAAGATTTCCTTGGAAAATACATAGTTTTCATTCATAAACAAGATTTCTTTCAAGTTAATTCGCCAAACAACACCGATTAGTTGACAAGTTCTTTGACACTAGTTTGACCACTGATTTAGCCTTAATTTGCGTTTCGGAAACTCAAAATGACGATTGACATACAATTTACCTGAAATATTTGATCACTGTGTCAACTGACAGCGTGGTCAAATTAACCTAGTTGACTATCCTTTCAGCAACTCAAATGGCAGTTGACCATAGATTTAACAGCTGATTAATTGATTTCTATGATGATCATCGTTTCAGAAACCGGCCGTAAACCTTCTAATTCGCGAAAATATCAGAAAACCCGTATTTTTCTCTATATTTTCAAGAATTTTTCAATGTTCCTGAAAATTTTAACACCTGCATTTTTGACCATATGTTTCTCTCAATATAACAATCAACGTATCCAAAATGCAGCAAAGTCATTTCAGCCCTTCCTTTACTGGACTATATTGATGAGGTCTTTCATTTTTTTGCAGGAACTACGGTGAAAGAGGAAAAAATGGACGATTCACCGCCACCATACGAAACAGAAAACTCAGATGTACATACAATAGAACTATCAAATGATTCCCATGAACCAGTCGACAAAAAACCTCAACTCAACCAGTTGCAACAGGAAGCAACGCCCAGCCAACCACAGAAGCCTCCAGGTAGGATTTATCTGAAACAAGATCTGGTGAATCCAGATAATCTGAAACCAGAAATGCTGGTTCGATTTATACCTGATATGGATAGAAATGGGATTTGTGATAATCCTGACAGTGCCTCAGAAAACGAAGCACCGCAAGACTGACGTTTAAATATAATAAATGAAAAATTTTTATACTGACACAGGAGTACTATAGAATTTTATTGTGAAGTTCCGAATGTATGAATGCTTGAAAGAATCGATATGTTATTCCTAGAAGTCGATAAGGTTCATTAAACAGCTTCAAGTGCCACAGTTTTCAATACCAGTTCAGTATTGACGCAAAATTCACCTCACAAACAATTTAAGTCATGAGAAAATTTATTCGACGTGATGAAAATTATCAAAAACTTTAGATAGAGCTCCAGAAATCAATGAAATGTTTTGTAAAAAAAAGTTTAATTTCTTTGTTCGAAAATTTCCAAGTACCAATCTTTAATTAGTTCGCATTTCTATTGGATGAAGATTCTCAGCTATTGGTGCATTCATTTCTGACAGTTAATGGCGCTTTTCCGATGACACGATTGACAGATAAATTTAAAATATCCAAATTCCTTGATATAGTAATAAAAATATAATATTTCCACATTTCAGAGATATTTTAATGTTGAAATCGATTTTCATTCAAATATATATAAAAAAACTGGTATAAAGAACACAGATCTAATTCACTTCAACAGTTCGTTGATTCAATTTTTTGTTCTTTTCTTCGAGAAAGCGCATAATGAAGTTGAAGCATCTTACCAAGGTTGAATTTCTGATTTACACATAACATACACAAGAAACATTAGCAAATGGGAAATGAAAATATATAAAAAATTACAAATAAATACATTTCAATCTGCAGTGCATTATTTTCAAAATTGAAGGATGTTGACCCCCCGTTTGGATCGGTGTGAATTAGTCTACAAAATTCCTTGTGATGGCTATTTGAAGTGTTATTTTGGCCAATCTAAACAACTTATGAAAAAGAAAATAAGTCAGAATAAATATGATTGTTAAGAAGAGTTCAGATCCAAAGATACTAAGACCGCTTTTTCATCTCAATAATTCGATAAAAAAGATCAATTTAATTTTCAAATTTTGGACGGAAAAAATGGTTATACAGGCTAAGCGAAACATCAGTGAAATGATATACATACTTAATGATACCATGAATTGCAGAACGGACAAACAAAATTGGAGCTTGATATTTTGATATAAAACAACATTTTTGAATATTTTAATACACTAATTTGGTAAACGTTTTTAGCAACATATTATAGACCCCCCACCAGTAGTTCAACAAGTTAAGAACGAAATAAATCTATTAGTTTCGGCATACTCATTAAAAATGACATCACATTGTAATAGGATGATTATTTTGCATCGAATATTCAGATAAAATTTTCCTAATTTTGTATATTTTCTGTTCCAACTTGTTCATGTTGTGGATGAAACACAATTTCAATCTTGGTGTTATGTTCCAAATTTATTTTGTGCTTTGATCAACTCAAACAAAAAGGCCGAAAAATTTAATCAATGAATTTTAAAATTTAATTGGGTCTGTGTTTTTACATCAGTTATTATACATATTTCGTTTTGAAACCGTTTTTCAAGTGGAATTTTCAATTGTGAAATGTTTGTACAATATATCTACGAAAATTTGGCATTAGTTGGATGTGATTTTTTTGATAGCCAACATTCCTATAATTCTGTAAACTTGAAAGGGCGGATCAAATAATTTAGATCACATGATCTCATATCAGTCACACACGCAACTGAGAGGGGATGATACAGTAAGTAATAACCCCCTAGAAAACTGGAAGTGTTTCATTTCAAAATTTTAAGAAAAAAACATTGGAAAAAAATTTGTGAACATATAAATGTGCATAATTTGAATTTTTTCATAGTATCATCTTATCGTGAAAAGATGCAGAACTCTTTTCTTATCTGACGTCAGAAATTCTTCGTAGAACCCGCTTTGGTACAATTGCCATCATCAGCATGTTTGAGTCACTGTCTACATAACAAGATAGCATCATTGAATGCTACCCTTGTTTCTGTAGGTACTGAATCCTCGTGTTTTTGGCATATTTCATCTTGATCTGTCGTTTTTTTTATCGGTCAGCACCTTTTAAATACTGTGTTTTCGGTATATTTCATCCTTGAATTGTCATTACGAACTATTTATTATGATCAACTGTTTAGCATTCTTATGGTAATGAATCAACAAACAGATTCAATTATAATTGTTTTTCTTTAAAACCTCATGAATTGGTTCGAATTTAGCAATAAGATGGCCTATGGGCGGGGCTTAAGTTTTAATTCAATGGCTATCCGACGCGGTGAGGTGTAATTATCCCCCTAGAACACTGAAAGCAGTTTTTTCTAATTTATTTAGCTATGAAACGAAAATAACAAACAAATTTTGTGATCATATGAATCTGCATGATATTTTGGGTGTTTGAATTTTTGTTTATAGTTGCATCTTATCGTGAAGAGACGTAGAAGTTTTTCTTATATCTTATCCTTAGGGGATGGGAAAATTACAACGCACACGAACCGATATATTGCTCAGGTATATCTGTGCAGGCTCCATTCCGTTAGACTGTAGCATTTGTGGCGGACTTCACTAAAAGAACGTAGTTTTTGATCAATCCAATCAAGTTTATCGATAATGGCTATTCATATCCATTACTGCCTGTTCTGTAAACATTTCATGACTTTTATATGATACTTCCATACATTCTCTTGCATTATTACCCAAAAACTAAAACAGTATTCAAAAATTTTAAATTTGAACAAATACAAGACCAAATATAGATCAATTTTCAAAGTCAATTTGATCAATTCCTCCCTAACACCCTACTGATACCAATAGCACTTTTAAAGTTCTTCATAATCATTCAGAACATATTATCAGAGCGCTAATAATTAACATTAATTAATTTTTTTTATTTCAATTATAATTAGAAAACAAAAAACAAATTAAGTATAAAAGAGAAATCGCTAATATGGCAATACATATTTTATTATTCATGTAGATGAATTGTTCCTATATTTCTTATGATATACTCGTATTTATATTTTCTTTCTCAAAAATTCAAGAAGATTGTTTGTGGGGCAACAAAAAATACAAGAACCTGCCTTTGAGGTATTCAAACATTCGAAAATCAAGGGGTTACTTCTTAAAACGAAAAGATCTAACTCAGTGGTTGTATCATAAATTAACTTTGATGACGGTGTTTGTTGATAATTCTTTAATTTGTTTCAATTTTTTATTCTAGACTAAGATTATCATGAGCATCAAAGCAGATATCTTCATCTAGATGTTTTTTGACTCTCCACATATACCCTCATATCACGCTAACAAAAAAACCACATACTACAAAATCAAGTATTCACAATAAAATTGAAGTGGAAAGATAAAAAATCTCATTCGAAATGAAATTGTTATGAGATATCGAAGAGTCAAAATATCGAAAATATATTGCTCTGACTGTGAAATTTGATTTTGATGCTGTTCATGTTCAATGTGTAAATGGAATGTTTCAAAATTGTATTATCAATGTAATATTTGTGTCTTTTCGTCGCATATGGTACCTCAGAAGTCATTCTGTTTATATTTTCGAAATGCTGCTCTGATGGTTAATATTAATATATAATATATATTGTATCGAAAGAAGAAGAATGGTGAGATCGGAAATTGCAAATTATATCTATCTGTGATTTATTCAAAATTTTTGATGTATATTTTATCTAAAATATCTTAAAACTAAAAGAAATTTTAAAATTAGAACTAGTAAATTGATATAAATTTCGTTGGTTGACTGAACGTCTCTTGATATTCACGTACAGTTTTCTTGCGAAGAAGTCTTGTTTTCATATGAAATGAAGTGCAATTAGCTGGTATATATATATACATTATATATACATTATATATATTTACATCAATATTATGTAGAATAAGATATATTGAATATATTATATATTTGAAAAATGGAAGCTATTTTGTTCGAGAGATAAAAGATTGACTCCTAGTAGAGTTTAAAATGCTTCATATCCCTTCAACAACCGTCAAACAACACAATCAACCACAACCAATCGATACCGACAGTTAAAATGGCCAACCGTGAAAAATAACATAACATTCTAAAAAACCAATTTTGAAATTATAAAAAATCATTTTAATCCACCCTTCTATTTGAAGCAGAAACAAACTGATTAATGTAGTTTTTCACGGTTTGTCTTCAAACCAAACCAGAATAAACAGGACAAATTTAAGTTGGACCAATAATGCAGTTTAAAAATTGTAAATAAATGGTATGCTTTTCATACATATCGTTTGACGGTCTCCATAATTCTTCATAAATCTCCGAGTCCTACTGCAGATAGTTGTAAATCTTATAAAAATCAAAATGCGAGCATTCTGAAAAATTTTGGAGCCTGTCAAAAAAAAAACATTCCAACCATTTACGTGCCAGATTTTTTATTCGCAACATTTATATGTTGAAGAAAATTGATTAAATAGATGTGATCTCGGTCGAAGACGGCCAATTCAGATCATTGGAATGCATTTTGAAAAAATGTGATGTTATTTTGAAGCTGTTCTCTAGTGTGTAAGTTTAAAAACAACACTGTATTTTTAAATGTTTGTGTGTCACTTTTGCGCTTAATACAAGTCCACTGTAGTATATTATTTTCACATCTCGAGTCGAAAACAAATTCCGTATGACTTTAAACCCGTTATTCGTAAACATAGATTTTCAGAGATAGTTTTCATACGCTGAGCAAACTCGTTCACGCCCCCAACTTTGAGTTTCACTCACTTTCAAAAGTGAGCATGATCTCTTGAAGGAATTTGTTTTCTTCAAATGTTATAGTGTTAACAATATTCTGTGAAGGAATCTTATATGCGTTATGAGTGAGTCACTGAGATGTGCAATTATTTTATAGTGTTAACTCATCGTTTTTCATTGTTAATTGAAGTGATATTTTTCGTAAAGACATGGTTATAATTTATTAACTTTTACTCTTCACAATCTTGCGGTCCAAATACAGCCCTAAACTGTGTATAAACGTAAATTTAAAACGTATACGCGTAGTAATTTTAAGTACGTAAATATACTTCTCTCTCAAATTTGATTTTATCTCTTGATTTAGAAAAGTTCACATGGCTTACCCAACATCATGTTCTATCAAAACTATCTTGTTCTTTACATTCCAAGTTAGATTCATCCATTTAAATCCAAAACTACAATTTTGTTCAAATTCGATTCTTTATATTCGGGCCTGCAATTACAGAACTATTTATAATGAGGCCTTCATTTTAGTTCTAATGTTTCAAAAAAGAGTATACGTTATAGGGAACAATCATACCTAAATAATTGGATCGTTTAAAATACAGGAGAGATGTAGGAATGGGAAAAAGCGTATATTTGAACAAAAAAAATTACGTATTTTTGCACTGAAGTCAGTATTTTGTTCAAATCATGATTTAACAATCTTTGTTAGAATTTAGAGTATCATTCCACCAAGTTTTTCACATTGATAAGACTTCTTTCTATAGTTTATATTCTCTAATATTTTTTTACATGAATGAATAATTTTGATCAATTTTATAAATAAAAATATTTGTTAATTATTTTTTAATTCCAGTTTAATCGACATAAAGTTAAGTTGCTTAGGATTGTATATATATAGTATTTCATTCAGTGTACACTTTTATTTTAGTGTGCCTGCTAAAGTTGAAACTTTAAAGAATGGTTTATTTTTATTCATTAACGGTTTCTGCAAACATAATAAACAATAGCCGCAATTTACCCACATTTAATCATACTGATGAAGAGATCCAAATTTTATTTTTGCGTTTCATAACTACTGATTTACTGGTGCAGATTCAACAAGTTCTGACATTTTTTAAAAATTTATGGTTGCTGAAATATACAGTAAAAAAAGCTACATCTTTTTCTTGTTCAGTAAAATTACTTTTACTTATATATATCCGTTTCGTCTGGTCTACTGGTTTATTTTTAAAATTCTCTTTATTGTTATTTGCACCATATTCGACCACAGAAAAAAGGAGCTTAAACGCAATGTAGATTTTTCACGAGTACCTTCCTACTCAAGATAGTTCATAGTTTTAAAGACGTCTGATGACACATGCAGTACAAGCGGTTAGATTTAAACACTATATTAGGATTTGTAAAGTTGACACTAATTCCTGGTGATGGCACTTAGGTTTTACTAACTATATAGTAATTAGCATATGTAGGATTTTGAATATAGGCCCTTGGGCAATACTCTTCATCAGTATGGTCGCAAAATACAGTTCAAACTAAAACCGGAATTCGTTCGATATTGAATTCATACATAACAGATTAATTTGTTTTTTATGAACTGGATTTTCCAATGAAAAATACGTTTTTTCTTATATTTTTAGAGTGATTATAATTGAATATTTAGTAAAATTGATATTTTTATTGGAGCCTAATTGTTACTTGTATAAAAAATTCTTATAATTGAAATTACTATTTTTGAATTTGAATGCACTGTCTGTTTAAAGAGCACAACACCAGAAAGTGTCTTCTTATTTTCGAACTACGTTTTCCTGATAGTTCGTATTCATGTGAAATTTTCACAGTATCCAAAAGTTAAAAACTGAATTTATTTTTTTCAACTTACGAAGCACGAAAATAGATAAAAAATTGTTATTTTTATTTGTGAAGAAAACTTTAAACAGTAAGAAAAAATGAAGAAACCGATAAAATATGGGACCAAAATGCCATATCGGATTATTCAGAATCAAAATATCAGAGCTCCAAGGTTTCCGAAATTTTTTATAAACTTTGTTTTCTAAAGTGTATTTTGCAAATTTATTTTAGATTATACGTTGAAATACCTTGACAGTTCCATTGTTTGACAATATGTTAGAATTAAATTTAAAATGTAAATGTTTCCGAATTTATGGTGCAATCTTTCGAAAGATCTTTCAAAAGATTTTTGCTGTGACGTCATGGGTTCAATGTAAAACGGTATCTTTCGAACTGGTGACGTCATAGAAGCCGCGAAATTTAAAATTTCTGTTGTAGAGTTTAGGTTAGTTTTTCAATACCCATTGCAGAAGCCGGAACCAATTTGTATTTGAAATGTAAATGACTACTTTGAAATACTAAAACGGAAAAGGCAGATCTTGCAAAGCATGGCAAACCCCATTTCTTGAATCACAGAATTATTGTAAATAATCACTTTCTTATTTATTTCGCCATTACTTCAACAATAAATATAAACGTGTGCTTATGACATTTGACATATTTACAAAACATTCCAACTACCCAAAAATGTTCTTTCAAAAGATTGAAAGATCTTTCGAAAGATTCTGCGTATGACGTCACCGTTGCAACGCTAAAATACGAATCTTTTGAAAGACACGGAATCTTTCTTGAAAGATTTGCACCGCCAAAATTCAGCCTTTGTTTCAAATAAGATGTAACTTTAAAAAAGCCTCGTCTATCATGAGGAATCTGTATTATCAATTTGTTATGTTGGCAGTATCAAGCAGAGAGATTCTGATTTATAACTCTTCACAGGTCTACTTACATCTTGTTGTGGAAGCAACATAATATACTTGTTCATGAATATCTACGTACTTATAACACCTGTTTTATTAAGAAAAGTTTGATGTTTGAACAATTATTGCTTTGTGGGAAATTGTTATTTTCAGAAAATATTTTAAATCCACAAAAATACAAAAAAACCATACACATTGTATATTTATAATGTAATTCTGAAATATACCAGTATTTATTATACTGCGAAATTTAAAATTTGTTTTTTTTTCTCACTTCTATTCCCAGGTGACTCCTGTTATGTAGTAGAAAAAAATAAACTTGCAATTTTTTACTTCTGATGATGGTTCTTATGGGTACACAAAATTAGTTAGCAGAAAAAATTTAAGCACCATCAGATCTGCTGTGGAAGATTTACAGTTTAACTGTAACTGCAGTGTACCTTATCGATAACAGGATAAACGGGTTATTATAGATGTATATAGCATTCTGAAGACAACCGTAAGTGTTTGTTTTAACATTCGATATAAATATTAGCCTATTTTTAATTGTAGGAAATTCATCAATTTCATCAGAGGAAATTGAGATAATTTCCTCAAAGCAATATTCAATGATTCTAACAGAATTAAATTCAATAATTTCAAGACTAAGAAATCGAGAACTCATCATAATTTTAAACGGAATGAAATTATTTTAAACAAATATGACGAAAAAACAGGAAATTCTAAAATAGTCGGACTTAATATTCTCAATATGTAGCATTTATATATGTTGAGATATCAGGAACCAATGGAATTTCAGGAGGTTTACGCCTACTGCATGCGTATGCAGAAGAGTGAATTTTTTTTAGATAAATATTTGAGTGTGTATCTATATGATTTTCAATTTTAAAAATAGAAATAACAATAATATAATACATATATAACAATAATTCAATAGGTTATTTATTTTTTTCCCACCATAATGAGGGAACCCTTTATAGAGAACATTCAGCATATTTAGCGCAGGGGAGTATTTACGGGAGGGTGTACTGGTAGTAATTAACCACCCCCCCCAGGAAAGAGTTTTTCCCGCTAAATCTTCGAATGGAAACGATCTAAACTTGACAAGATCAGTTCAGGTCCCTCGCTAAAACTTGCCACTAATTCTAGAATTCCATAATCAAATTCCTCTTTTCATAAATTGAATAAAGTAAAAAATATTATCAGTTCAAACTAAATCATCAGAGAATTCATTGAAAAAAATTGTTCGAAACAATTCAACTCTCGAAGATTAATGTTTCAGTAAAATTTAAGTATTGAGAATTTTATATTAAACACATTCGATGTTTTCAACCACCAACTACTTATTTTTCCATATAATACCTACTCTTCAACTCAATCTTCGTTTAGAAAAATTTTAATGAGTCATTTTACCTACAAACCTAAGGTATCTACGATTTTTAACACATTTCAAAAAGTTTCAGAGGCTGTTCCTGAGTAAACTATTGAGCAAATTTCATCACTAATTACTGTTTCTTTCAAAGTGACATTAAAAGCACTATAAAACAATATATCTTATTGAATGCGTTCTATTAATGAGGAAATGTGATTACGTTTACGGTTACATTATGAGCGGAGTCATAATTTTTATATGAATATAGACTAAACAATGGTCCATACACTCTAAATATCACTGTGAAAACTTATTATCAGCTTAAATCAAAATATTTAAGTTCTAATCAATTTTTAAATTCGCGGTCGATAAGATTAGATGCGCAGGGAGGAATGCGCGAGTTCCCTTTGGTGAATGCGATTTCAGTTCAAAATCTACGGAATGCGACTACTGCTTGGTCCCTATACTGTGCTACAACGTTGGATATGAGAATTTAAAGCAATTATACCATGTCTTTAAGGGTATATTCATTTATTAATACGCGGTAACTGAACGAAATTTTTAAATTTGATTAATCTAAAAAAAATGAGTTATGAAATCCATTACTTCCTATCTTTTCGGTCGCAACAGATTCCGAGAAATCAGTGATTGGGCAACACTGTGCCACTTTGATCCAACTGTTTTTCCTGTCAAGATTTACTTCACGTCATGAACTTCTAGAAAGAATCTGTGGATAGTTTCACGCACAGAACACTAAAGAGTAACTGAATTAATTTTCTACTCATTGGTTTAACCTCATTTATCATTCCGAATTTTTTAATAATTTTTCAAGAAATTCCAACGTGATCTTCATTTAACTCTGTTTTTGGTACAATCAGATATTTTGTACTAAATGTACAGATTAGTATTAGTAACTACTAACCGTTATTTATAATCGAGATATCTCGAGACATTTCTATAATCGAATGATTTCGTTAGTATATCTAATAATCGCCCACCTCTAATCCAAATGAATACAGTTGGACGACAGCAAGTTCTTCGATTATACAAGGATTTATTGAGATACGGAGAACAATTAAAATATAGTGACAAAGAATATTTTGCTAAAAGAATACGTAAAGAATTTCAGGAAAAAAAGAGTCTCCAAGACAAAGAGGAACTTAGTTTTAATTTTTTACTGTGCTACAACGTTGGATATGAGAATTTCAAGCAATTATACCATATTCATTTATTAATACGCGGTAACTGAGCGAAATTTCTAAATTTGATTAATTTAAAAAAAAATGAGTTATAAAATCTATAGATATTACTTCCGGTTTTCGGTCGCAACAGATTCTGAAAAATCAGTGATTGGGCAACACTGTGCCACTTTGAACCAACTGATTTTCCTGTCAAGATTTACTTCACGTCATGAACTTCTAGATAGAATCTGTGGATAGTTTCACGCACAGAACACAAAGAGTACACTGAATTAATTTTCTACTCATTGGTTTAACCTCATTTATCATTTCCAATTTTTTAATAATTTCTCAAAAAATTCCAACGTGATCTTCATTTAACTCCGTTTTTGGTACTATCAGGTATTTCGAAGTACTGAATTTTACTATGAGATCAAAATGAATACAGTTGGACGACAGCAAGTTCTTCGATTATACAAGGATTTATTGAGATACGGAGAACAATTAAAATATACTGACAAAGAATATTTTGCTAAAAGAATACGTAAAGAATTTCAGGAAAAAAAGAGTCTCCAAGACAAGGAGGAACTTAGTTTTAATTTTGAGGTACTATGATCCTTCCACTCTTTGCATGTATTGAAATATTATTCTTGATGTTCAATATCCTATTGATACCTGTTTATCCTACGATTTCTAGAGAGGATTAACACTACTTATTCGGAGGTCTGTTGTTTAATTATAATGATTAACAATATATTGACATTATTGAAATCCAATACTCCGACTGTCTGTTGCAAGAGACTCAAAGTTATCATAGATTACTCCAGAGTACCTGTTTTGAAGAATGAAGATCTGGAAGAGAAATTCGTTCGAGGCTCAGGTCCTGGTGGTCAAAAAATCAACAAAACTGCCAGTGCAGTTTGCCTCAAACATTTACCAACAGGTAATTTTATTTACTTCTTTGAAAACATGGGACCAACATATTTGATTTGTGGATAAAATGAGAAAATACATATATTGTTAATTATTTTCGGAATGAAATTTTCAGGAACTGTTATCAAATGTCATCAAAGTCGCTCACTTGTAGAAAATCGGAAAACAGCTCGATTGCTGATGATAAGTAAATTAGATAGTCTACTTAATGGAGAAAATAGTGTAGCAAATCAGAAAAAAGTTATCGAAGATAAAAAGAGTACAGAACAAAATCGAAGACGAAAAAAACTGAGAGAAATGAAAGAACAATGGAAAAAGAAACAAAGTGATGGAGAGCAACTACCAAACTCCTGAGTAATAGATATATTCAAACTTTATTTATAAAACATTTGTAAATAAAATAAAGTATTTCATAAATGTACACATCATTCTTAAGTAAAAAATCACAAATTTTTGGTTACACAATTAAGAAACTAATATACAAAACGTAAATTATTTACATCATTTCGAAAACTTAACACTTAATGTCCTAGTTATTTTTAATATTTCCAACAAAAAAATATTCTCAAATAAATATATGAATTTAATCTTTGCTCAATTGTGCCACAAATATTGACATAACTTTTATTTTGCACAAAATAAATTGTCAAATTCTGTGATGAACATTCAACATTTTCATTGTTGTGACAAAATCAATTGCGAGTAGACAGAAATCTGATATGCTTGCCTTTCTGTCTGTAGTTTTAAGAAATTTCAACATATTGAAACCATCATAACTGTTGAAAAAGGCAGAGTTCTGTTATTTTAGAATGTAGAAATAGAACAAGAATTTCTCAGAAAATATTCAAGATTTTTTATTACGTGTGACTTCTTTGAATATAAACTCTTATAAAAATGCTCATGGTAAGGCACTTTTGAGTATTTTAATATCACAATTACTACAGCCAATCAAGGTGGAAGGTCTTTTATCAAAAATAGTTATTTCAATCGACATTTACCACTAATTTGAACAAGATGTACCTGAAAAGACTTAAATCCTCCAGTTGCCAATGCAATATAAAACATCTGCTCATGATTTGAACGCTTATCAAATGAATAAATACTTTTGAAGCCAAAGTCAACAAGAACTCTGCATTTTTCAATTATCTCGTATACATTATTCACAAATAAGTCTTAATTCAAACTGATTCCACTTAGAAATTGACTATTTCTTCATTTGAAGTCCACTAATTTCTGTGAAAAAATTTTCAAACTTCAAATTCTTCCATAGTCTTAGAGAGCCTGTTGCTGTCAATTCTTCGTCTTTGACTTCTTCTTACTGCATCAGCACGTCTATACGGTTCACTTTTCAGCTCAAGTAAAATATCTTCTAAAGCACCATTATAAACTTCGTCTTGTTGAAGCAGTTTTTTCTCTTTAACCAAACGTGTTTTGTGCTTGAGTTCGTTTATCAAGGCATCCTGCAAATTCATTACTTTGATCATGCGATCTGAAATTGTGTCGGCTCAATGCCAATAAGCCTTCTGGACAAAATGAACAAAAAACACATCACCACTATTAGGAAAGCAAAGGATATTTCATTTTGATTGCATTCATATTACATCACTAAGATGTCTAAAATAATAGTATATTCTAAAACAAGTTGCAGAATGGGCACCTATTCCAACACGAATGCGAAATTCGAACGCATGTGTGTTGGAATTGCCTTCTGCAACGAGTATTAGACGATATTTTCTCTATTTCAGTCAAGAATTGTGAGAAATTCATTGGAATTCAATGAAAAATTCAGATTATACCTCCTAGTGCCTTTTGTATTTTATTTTCGCAGTTGGTGTGACTGATACGAAAATTGACAGATTATAGAATTTGAATAGTGCGTTCAAATCTCTACATGGTATAATATTGACAATTGACATGCAATGGACGCGTGTTGACATTCGAAAGGATAGGATGTCAGTATTGTCAACCACAAAACGAAAAATATAACTAAAAACAATGCTGTAATGAGTGTTTTTAGTACTGTAATGAACTCATTACGACACTGAAATAGAGAAAATATTTTAGACATCTTATACATCACTCAGTTTTTTCTATGAATGTTCAATGGTTGAGGCAACAATTATGGTTGTTGAAGGAGACTGATTTTACTGCTTTTTATGAAAAATTTGTAAGGAAAATTGTCTCATTGTCGTATGAGAGTTGATATAAGACATGTTTTTCTTTGTTTTCTCAAATAGTGGCAATTGTGTCAGTGAATTCACAGCACTACCAAGATCAAATTTAATGAATATTGTCAGTGATTATTCCAAAGTAGTAGCATTTTTCCTAGTGCTAATCAAACGTAAGCAATATATACATATATGTTCCGTGGAAGAGTCATGTTAACCAAGTGATCTAGATTGTTAAGCCCTTAATGATTCTCTGAAAAAAGCAGTTAAATAATTTATTCCAAGTTGTACTACCAGTTACAAAGTTGGATTGATGAGTACCTGTGTTTGGCAACAGAGGGGACTGTAGGTAAACATTTTTTTTAGTATTAATTAACAAAAATTGAATAAAAACACTTGACAATATCAAACTATGTTTCACCATGGGATAAGCGAGGAATCAATTACGATTGTTTTTAGTGTTAGATTTGACGATATTTCGTAGTAAACAAACATGTTATTTTGAATGGAAAAAGATCGATATCATTCAGTAATTTGATTCCTGTATTTGGAAAAAAAGACATAGAGGAAATGAAAGATCGGTAGTGCATTCGATGAGAAACATCAAATATTGGTTTAATGCATACAAGAGGTTACTACAGGTGATATGGTCGCTAAAATTTATGATATCATGTTGGCTGATCGCCGAGTGAAGATTTGCTGAGATGCTGAACATTTTATACGAGCGCGTGCACAATATTTTAGATCAACATTTGGAGATGGACCAAAAACGAAATAGTATGATAAATTTGAAGGACTGTCTCTGCAAGGCCTATCCAAACCAGTTTCTACGGTGTTTCGAACCAGTTAACGAAACCTGGATCCACCACTATATACCAGGAATAATCCTCATTGGCTACTTGGAAAAGGCGAAGACAACAAAAGAACAATACTACAGTGAATTATTGGATCGATTTGATTTGAGACTAACAGGGCAGTGCTAAAATAAAGGAATTTTACACGACAACGACGCCGACCAATCAGAAACGTGACATTACCGCAACTGTCTGGTTGGTTGAAAACAAAATTACTAACAGGGCAGTACTAAAATAAAGGAATTTTACACGACAACGGCCCCGACCAATCAGAAACGTAATGTGATATTGCTGCGACTGTCTGGTTGGTTGAAAACAAAGTGACTAACAGGGCAGTGCTAAAATGATAGTATATTCTAAAACAAGTTGCAGAATGCGAAATTCGTGCTGGAGTGTTGGAATTGCCTTCTGTAACGAGTATTGGACGATATCTTCTCTATTTCGGTCAATAATTGTGAGAAATTTATTGGAATTCAATGAAAAATTCAGATTATACCTCCTAGTGCCTTTTGTATTTTATTTTCGCAGTTGGTGTGACTGATACGAAAATTGACAGATTATAGGATTTGAATAGTGCGTTTAAATCTCTACATGGTTTAATATTGACAATTGACATGCAATGGACGCGTGTTGACATTCGAAAGGATAGGATATCAGTGTTGTCAACCACAAAACGAAAAATATAACTAAAAACAATGCTGTAATGGGTTCATTACATCACTGTTGTTAGTACTGTAATTAACTCATTACGACACTGAAATAGAGAAAATTTATTATGTCAAGATTTTAATGGAAAGCCACAATTTGTGGCCTTTGACACCAGTTTTGTGAAATTATCATATGTCACATAGGTCAAGCAAATTAAAATGAAGCCCCGGAATGGTTATTTGTATTGGTTACATGCTAATTTATTGGTTAATTGTTGTTAATTGACTGAACTCATGTACTTGTGGCCACTAAGTTATTATTAAATGAAATGGATGAACATGAAGTTTTGAAAAATTACTATGAAATAAATTTCTAGGAATCAAAGGTTCCATTATCAGAAATGAAAAATAAGTAAGGCATTAATTTCAGATATGAAATGAATACTCATGAAATTAATCAGAAGCAGACAATCAGGTCCTTGTCAAGATTAATAATTTTGAATAACCACACTGCAGAATTAGCCTATGGAATAGTATATTCTAAAACAAGTTGCAGAACGGGCACCTATTCTAACACGAATACGAAATTCAAAAACGAGCGACTAAGTAACAGTGCTAAAATAAATGAATTTTACATGACAACGGCGCCGACCAATCACAATCGTGACATTGTCGCGACTGTCTGGTTGGTTGAAAATAAAATGAGTAACAGGGCAGTGCTAAAGTAAAGGAATTTTACACGACAACGGCGCCGATCAATCAGAAAAGTGATATTGCCGCGACTGTCTGGTTGGTTGAAAACAAAATGACTAACAGGGCAGTGCTAAAATAAAGAAATATTACTAGTGTCCGACCGAAAATTCCGTTTCGGCCAAAAATCAAGTTTCGGTTTCGGCCAAAATAGGCCGAAAGCGAAACTTATTTCGAAAGTTTCCGCACGATCGCGTTCGCCTAACTTCGTTTCTCGCGGCAACGTCTTAAATGACGCTGTCGTTCGGCCCTGTTCGGGAATTGTCGTGCGCCCTTCGGATGGCTCTCTTAAAATTTTGCTATAAGGTATTTCAAGCGACGAACCAAGAGTAACCGGTTATCTTTGGTCTTTTGTGGTACATACCTTTTGCATTCAAGCGGTTTGGGTTATAGATCCGTGACGTCATGAATTAACCTCAATTTGATCGAGAAATGTCAAATCAAACCAAAATCGTAACCCTGCTCGAGAGCAGGGTTACGATTTTGGTTATTAGAGCAAGTAGGGTTAGATGTGTATAAACATGAAAATAGTAAACAATAGCAAGGACTTTGAATTATTTGGAAGTTGAAAAACTGATCTTGGTAGAACCGAAAGACTATTGAATATTTCACAGAGATAATTAATAATCCAAACTACAGCAACACGAATTCTATTTAATGAAATGGAAGTTCAACTCCAGGTAGGAACTAAGGCAATTTAAGATAAAATTAAAAATAATACGCTCTTCCTAAATTCACAGGTTCAAAAGAAAACTTAAAGAACGTAGGTGAAAAGTTGTGTTGTTTGGATGGAAAGAACTCATCAAAAATGGGACCACAATGTAGAGTTTCTTTAACATAATAAAAAACAGAGCAATTATGAAATACAGTTCTTGAAAGAAGGAAATACTCAGGATCTAATATAATCATGTGCTTCAGAATAATGTTGCTGAAAATCATGTGGAAATCGTAAATTACAGTTCAGTAATATAACTGGTCTGTCAACTGAAGGTGCGTTGAAATGAAACTTATAAATGCAATGATTTTCTTGAATTTTAACTTTGAAGGCTGTAGGTATTTGATCACAATTTAAATTTTAGGAAAACTCAAAAATAAAATTGGAAGCAGAATCTTCAATGGAGAAAAATTCCATTTCTATAAATCACCTAGTTAAAAATTATTTGGAAACCATTAGAAGCATTGTAGAATGTACAGATTAGATTTGCTTTTCATTAGAGAAAAATAGAATTCCTTGTGTATTTTGTTAGCTGCAGTAATCAAAAATTTTATCAGCAGCTGCAAACATTGAATGTAAAGAGAAACTTAACCAGTCATCAACTGAAAGTATGTTGAAGTAACACAGGAAAACCATCTATTCTTATTGAATTTGTTATAAAGATAATATTCAATTCTATTTCAAATTTCAGGATAACTCTATAAGAGAAGAAATAAAAGGCTCAAGAGAAAATGTCATTTGTGTGAAGCAATCTATATTGATAATAATTTGAAAATTACAAGAAAAACCTAAAAATTAAAGCCACATCAATAAAAATCCTTTGAGAATTCTGTTAATGAAACTATGTAAAGTTGCTTCAAATTTATGTCATGTGTGCAATATTGAGTATCTGCAAAGCATCGTATCAATAGTTTGGGTGTTCTGAGAATGCACAATATGGTAGCAATGAGGAGAAATTTTAAGGTAGATCATTAAATTGAAAGAAGAACCAGTAGAAGTGACCAAATAACTCTTTTTTTTTTTAAATTGGAATAAACTGAAATTTACAAATTCAAAATATTGTTTGTTAAAACCATCATGAGATTTGTCATTGCTGTTCCTAAAGTTAAGAGATTAAGAAGTTCTTTCATTGCCTTTTTGTGTTTGTTTCAAATTTTCATCAAGTATAATCTCGAAATAATGGAAAAATAGATTTAATTTTCTTCGTTGTACTAGCTGTTAATATTGATATTTTTCATTTTAATCATTTCTTGTCATTTTCTTCATTCCTAGTTAGGTACTCACAAAATAATTTTTTATGATCATTTTTTTACATGTATAGATATTATATGAGTCTAATTTAGTATTTTTTCCTTGTTAAATTTATTGTAGTTTCAGTAATTCCATTATAAGGATATATTGGCTAATAAAATATTGCTTATAAAAATGTCTTTTTGTTTACATAAGCTTCGGGAATGGGCCCTTTTTATCTGAATCAGATAAATGCTCAGATAACGTGTTATGCAGATAACCTATGAGCATAAATAAATAAAGCGAAGCAAAAGAATGACAGCACGGATAACCAAACCCGAGCATTCAAGCGATAATTTCTGGTTTATTCTTTCTGGATTTCGAAGGAATATGGAATATGGAATAACCAAGAAGAACCAGCAATAACCGCTAGATGGACCAAAATCATAACCTGGTTACTCTTGGTTCATCGCTTGAAATACCTTTATGAAAACTTAATTTGTCAAAATAATAGAAATGTTATTAACAGATATTTTTTTACATTATGTTAAATAAATGATTACAACAAACTTAATATACTGTGTTGCCATTTCGTGCCCTAATTAATGCAAAATAATAGGTACCTAAAATGCTCCAAATTTCAGTATTTTAAGAAAATTTATACTTAGACACGTGAGTTTCGGTTTCGGCCGAAAGTGAAGCCCTGGCCGAAGATTCGGTTTCGGCAGAAAAACCAGTTTCGGTCGGACACTAAATTTTACACAACGGCGCTGACCAATCAAAAACGTGATATTGCCGCGACTGTCTGGTTGGTTGAAAACAAAATGACTAACAGGTCAGTGCAACAATAAAGGAATTTTACACGACAACGGCGCCGACCAATCAGAAACGTGATATTGCCGCGACTGTCTGGTTGGTTGAAAACAAAGTGACTAACAGGGCAGTGCTAAAATAATAGTACATTCTAAAACAAGTTGCAGAATGGGCATCTATTTTAACACGAATGGGAAATTCGAAGCGAAGGAGAGAGTTTTTGAACGCATGAGTGTTGGAACTGCCTTCTCCAACGAGTATTAGACGATATTTTCTCTATTTCAGTCAAGAATTGTGAGAAATTTATTGGAATTCAATGAAAAATTCAGATTATACCTCCTAGTGCCTTTTGTATTTCATTTTCATAGTTGGTGTGACTGATACGAAAATTGACAGATTATATAGTTTGAATAGTGCGTTTAAATCTCTACATGGTTTAATATTGACATTTGACATGCAATGGACGCGTGTTGACATTCGAAAGGATAGGATGTCAGTGTTGTCAACCACCAAATGAAAAATATAACTGAAAACAATGCTGTAATGATTTTATTACGGCACTGTTTTTAGTACTGTAATAAACTCATTACGACACTGAAATAGAGAAAAATCCTTTTAGGCTAAAAGCAAATGAAAGAAATGTAAGCAAAAAAGCTAACCTAACTGGAAAATGAGTGCTTAGCCAACGTCCAAATACACACCTGCTGTTTCTTCTGGTTGATTTTATTCTTTTTGGCCACATTCTCATTTGTTTTATTGTTTGCATTGATTGCTGCTAACTCCAACCTTCTTCTCTGTTCATTTTCTTGATCAGCCACCTATAAAAATAGATCATTATAAAAAACTTGATACATAAAGTAAAATAAAAAAGCGCACCTTAAAAGCTTTGACAAATCGAACAAGAAGCGGGAAAAATGTGTTAGCATCTGTCGTTCTTGGCGATTCCGCAAAGAATTCAACACATTCACGGAAGGCTTCTTGAGCCGTTTTAGCTTCAGATTTCAATTTCCTCAATTTCTCTTCGGAATTTTGGAGAAAATCTTTAATGACTAGACTTTGAGCCCCTTTGCCTCTGAGATCTGCCTCTTTTCTCACAGAATCCATACCCTTCTCCAGTTCTTGCAGATCTGTGTGGATGTTCTCAAGAGAAACTGAAATAACAAACCATTAAAACATAAAAAGAAACCAGAAGATCAATGAAGACAAAGGATGTATCTAAAATATTGGTTCGTGATGTGATAGCTCGGTTTAATGATAGGCAACTCGATAACTTGAGTCAACTTGAAAATCAATATTTCAAATTCTGACAAGCAGTTTTATTCAAGATTCAGTGGCGGCTCGTGACAATATAGTATGGTGAGGCACATATGAAAAAAATTTAATAATGTAATATATATACGTTTACGTGGCGAACAAAGTTTATATAGTGAACTTTACTTCGTCAGTTGCATAATAAATTTATTGAAAAAATTTTCTTCACTAATGCTTGGAATTTTTGATGAATCCTCAAATTATTTATATACGTATTACTTTATTTTATTCAGCAAAAAAAGCCATTAATTTAATTGTCCCAATATATTATGAGCTTATTTTTCGATATACTAAATTGCTCAAAAATATGAAAACCCTTATTGTGCAGCTGTACAGCAAGAACCAACGTGGAGGTGTAGAGCATTCCTGCCACGTGTGGGATGGGAATGAAGGAAATCGGATCAGATCAAGTTGGAAATTTTCAAAATAACGAAATAAACTCTAAATAAATAAAATAAACTCTGAAAAAATTAACACTGAATGAAAAAATTAAAAAGGCAGTGTAAAATAGGATTCATTCAGAAAGTTATAAATAAAAATTATTCTAAATCGAGTTCTCAATATTAAAATTTTTGTAAATCAATGGAATTCTACGATTTTTCTGATCAGCGAAATGATCTATAACGTTGTCAATAAAAATATTTTCGTCCTGTGATTTTATGAATCCTTTTTCGATCGAAATTTTAGCCATATTACTCAGCCGCGCCTGTCCAGTTGTATTCCTAATATAATTTTTAATCCTTTTCAACGCAGAGAAACTTCTTTCTGTGGAAGCAGTTGTCAAATTTTCCGAATTTTGAAGATAAAAATTGAAATAGATCATCAGCAGAACGCCCAGAACTAACATCATAAAATCCCATGAAGCGCTCAACAAGTTGGTCATCTATTACATAACGAAAAATGACTGATAACTGGGAATGACAGCTTATGTCAGTTGTTTCATCAACTTGCCAAGAAAAAAACAATGATTGTGAAATTTCGTCCTCGATTTCTTTATTCACAACAAAAGCAACCGAATCAATTAATTCATTTTGAATGGCTTTTGATGTACCACAAAATACCGATAAACTGTTGGTGTCATTTTCTAAAAAGGTTTTTAAATTCGTGTCAAATTTACTAACAAGAACTACCAATTCTTTGAAATTTCCGCGATTTAAAGACTCATTCGATCCATCGTGCCCCCTAAAAGGTAACTCTTGCATACAGAGGTGCATCATAATATCTATTACTTCTTAGAATTTGTCGATTTTCTTTGACTTTAGCATTGAATTTTCAATTTCTATTTGACGCGCATTGTCTATTACTGTGGCGATATTTTGTTTTTGCTTTCTCATAACGGTAAGCTTGCAATTAGATGAAATATGCTGAGCACTTTTATTGCGTAGCCATAGCCCCGAGATAAATTTTTCAAATCACTAAAACCACTTTTCGACCAAACTCTGTCGGAATTTCTATTAGTTGCTGAGAATAAAATGCACGGCCAACAAAATATTTTTTTCAAAGTAATACTTCCAGTAAGCCAGTCGTACTTGTCATACCACGTATTTTGGAATCCCCGATTTGATTTATCGACCCCACCACTAGACACTAGAGATTTCCTCAAATCTGGAACAGGTCGCTTAACTTCCTTAATTAAATATAATTTATCATCATACGAATGAGTCGAAAAATGTTGCTTATTTATTAAAAAATTAACAATATCACAAGTACACTGAACATGTTCCTTAGGAATTTCAAAAGATTTACTATTACTAGGTCCCGCTTAATCCGTTTTGCGATCTGGTAGTCACTTTCGATAAAAAAGATTTATATTTCAGAAAAAATTCACCTAAAAAAAATTATAATCATACGCGATACACAGCAAACGCGATACCTCCAAATAACGACAAAGTGAACTAACCCTATTTCTCTATTTCCCGCTTCCCGATTAACTCGAATAAAAACCTGAGGCCAGCCTCTAATTCCTCGAGAAGCCGCCTTCAAAGCCGTAGATATGTTCTCACCGCTTCGACGCAGATAACCCGTTGGACATCGCAGAAACGAAACGATCTCAGATCGACTAAGATCGCGCAGAGGCCAGCCTCTGATTAATCCTAGAACGGCTTTCCATTACGTTCTCGCAGTGATGTTAAGTCTAGGGAATTGTCCCTAGATCTAGGGAAAAATTTTGGGTTTAGGGAATTTTAGTGAAATAGGAAATTCTAGGATTTTTCAATCCTCAAACGTAGAGGTAGAAAAAATTTCGCTTCTGGCCCTTGAATCACTTAAACTAACACAATATGTATTCTATGCTAAGGAATGTGGATGAAACATTTCTAAGTGTGGTATAATTTGACAAAAATTACTTCCTTGCTCGATTCCTTTGAAAAAGAAATCTCTGAAAGAATATTCAATCTTTGAGCATGTAAAGTTATAACATCTGTTGTTTACAATGTGAACAACAGATGTTATAACTTACCACTTCGTTGCAAGCCATGCTTGTTCTCAATTACCTAGAACACCGGAGGAATTGATTAGAAATATAGTAAGCTATTTTTCCTGATAGAAATGCAAGATTTCTTCCATTTCGAACAAAAAAAAATGCTCAAATTAGCATCTACCAGATGGCTTTCCATGCAACATTCTGTCTAAAGGGTTCTCGAGAATTGGATTGTTCTCCAAAATTATTTTAAAGTTGCGAAATTAGAAGATAACTCGAAATGTGTAAATTTCATATTTGATGAACTGCATAATAATTCGACTAAAGGAATATTACTATTTTTGAATCATATTCTAAATTTGTTCAATAAATTCAATGCCCTTTTTCAATCAAAAAAAATATTGATTCATGAATTATCATATAATTGCAAATAGATTTTTTGTAAACTCACAGCTCATTTCATTAAACCCGAATTTTTAAATGACCCCAAAATGAATTGTAAAAACCCCCATCACTTTTTAGAATTGGAGCAAATAGATCTCGGTTCTTCTTGTAACAATTTACTTTCCCTTCTACCGCCACAAGTTCAAACTTCAATAAGAAAGTCTTGTTTGAATTTTTTCTTTACTGCTGCAACTGAAATACAGCAAAGATTTCCCCTTGATGATATTTTTTTCGATTCATTGAAATTTTTATCACCGGAAGTAGCTTTAGATTTTAAAAAACCCGATGAGCTTTCGTCTCTCAAAATCATTTGGAGTAAATTCGCTTCAGTCGAAGGCATCAAAGGAGATGATATTGATAGGCAGTGGAAAAATATTGCAATAGACTTTTCTGATGACAACAATAAAAAAATTATTATATATGAAAATGAATGTAGAAGAATTTTGGAATAGCTTAGGTGACCACAAAGATTTTAGTGGAGTTAATGAATACCAAGATGTAGTACAATTAGCTAGATTATGTATGGCATTACCTCATAGTAATGCCGAAACAGAACGGGTTTTTTCTGTTGTTACAGATGTAAAAAAAAAAAAAAAAGAAATAAAATAGGTAGTGAAGCATTAAACGCTGTTTCAGTCATTAGATTTTCAAATGATGAAAAATGTTGTAAATTATTCGAAGTAACACCTGAACATTTGAAGCTGATACAATATAAAAGTTTGTATAAAATAAATGATTAGTTTTTTAAAGCCTATATAATATACACATATATAAATTCATTGTTGTTTTTATTATTAAGTCAAATAAAACTTTTGTTCGATAATGTTTTATTCTTAACCTTATTTCCAAATAGTGATATATGAAATAATTATAATTAGTTTATTCAGGAAATGAATGAGAATCAGAAATAAAATCACTCATATCCCAAGAATTTTCGTATCGTTATTTCCTAATATTCCATGAAACTTTGAGAACAACACTTCCCTTACTCACATATTTCCTGCACTGGGCGAATGGAGCCACCTCTGCACTAATCTAGGGAATTCTAGGGATTTTCCGAATCAATTCTAGGTACTTTTTACAGAGAAGACTTGACATCACTGCGTTCTCGTAGGTCATCGAAGTATGACACGCTAATTCAGTCAAAGAAGCCTGCGCTAGGCATGCCACCAACCGTTTATTCAAAGAAGATTTGATTTGTAATGAATATACAAGGAACGTGAGATTGGGAAAAATATTGAGGAAAAAAGTGATGATGAAAGGGAATGAAGAAATATACGGTTCAGAATTTTTTTGATGAGGCACTGCCTCACCTGCCTCATAGAATAAGCCGCCACTGTCAAGATTATATAGAGATAAGGGGAAGGTTTCATGAAGATGAAACTTACCAAAAGCGGCTTTCTCGATGTAATGCAATTCAGAATCGAAATTAAGAAGTTCCGGGAATTTTTGTCTTATAGTGTTAACGATGTAATGTAAAAGGCACATTCTTTTGTCTGTTGTCTTTGTATCTAATAAAGAATCTAACGATTGCAGCTTGAACCCATATGCTGGTCCACGTTTGCTGCTGTTCAAGTAATTACCAAAAGCTAAAACTATCTCTAAAACAGATCTCAGTTTCTTGGAATGCTTCACCGAATTTGAGGCGGAAATTATTGCATGTATTTGCTGAAAATGATAAAATTAGCCAAGAAACCCTTAAAAATGAAAAACATTTAACATACAGGTGTTATTAGGTGAATGTTGTCATAGAAGTTTCCAATGTAACTCATGATGGATAATTTCACAGATATCCTTTCAACTCTTGTAAGTTGTAAAAGGAATTTATCTTCTTCAGTTAATAAATTGATGTTTTTCTTTTCGTTTATATAATCTCTATATGCTTTGGTTTCTGGTTCCGTTGGAACCATCCTTTGAAGAAGTTCAACATTTTCTAGAGAGAGTTGTTTCAAATCCAGCATGTTCACAGCGTTGATCACTTTCGGTGGAAAAAGCACCCACTGCGAATCAATTATATACAGTGTGTCTCATATGCGTTGCCTATTTCTAACAGCTACCTTCCACCGAGTTATTTCGGCTGTTTCTGCTTACGGCTTCTCAATTCGATGAAATATTTTCGATTCATACACAGGGTGTCACATCTGAGTTGCGCAATCGTAGCGCTGACTTTTACCAGAGTTTTCTCAAGTTTTCGTGTTTTTCCGCGTACGGGAGCTAATTTCAATAAAATGACATACAGGGTATGCAATTTACAATGAATTTACGATCGATTAATATACAGGGTGTGCAATTTACAAGTTCTTTCGGGATTTTTGGCGCTCTTTCGGTTTTTGTGCTCCTTCATGGTTTTTAGGTTCCTTTGGATTTTTGCGTTCTTTCGTGGTTTTTCGCGTTCTTTCGTGTTTCGTTCATTTTTTTTCGCTTTCAACGGGGTTTTTTTGCGTTCCTTTGGGTTTTTTCAGGTTCCTTTGGGCTCTTTGCGATCTTTCATGTTTCTTGGCGTTTCTTCGCATTCTTGAGTGTTTTTTTCGCGTATCTTCGTGTTTCTTCCAGTTCTTTCATGTTTTTCTCTTTCAACGGGTTTTTCGGGTTCCTTTGGGATTTTTTTGCGATCTTTCGTATTTCTTCACGTTCCTTCGCGTTCTTTCGTGTTTTTTCGGTTCTTTTCGTGTTGTCTCGCGTTCTTTTGTGTTTATTCGCGTTCTTCTGCGTTTTTTCACGTTTCTTCGTGTTTATTCGTGTTTCTTCCAGTTCTTTCATGTTTTTTTCGCTCTCAACGGGTTTTTGCGTTCCTTAGGTTTTTTTGCATTCCTTGGGCTTTTTGCGTTCTTTCGTCTTTCTACAGGTTTTTCATTTTTTCTCACGTTCTTTCGTTTCCTTTCGTGTTTCTTCGCATTCTTTCGAGTTTCTTTGCTTTCAACGGGTTTCTCTGCTCTGTTTCGTGTTTCTGTGAGCTTCATTGATCTATAGTCTATATTGATCTATGGGCTTATTGAACTATTGGCTTATGGATCTACTGGCCTAAAGATCTACGGTCCTATAGATCCACTGGCTTACTAGTTAAATATAATTTATCATCATACGAATGAGTCGAAAATGTTGCTTATTTATTAAAAAATTAACAATATCACAAGTACACTGAACATGTTCCTTAGGAATTTCAACAGATTTACTATTACTAGGTCCCGCTTAATCCATTTTGCGATCTGGTAGTCACTTTCGATAAAAAAGATTTATATTTCAGAAAAAATTCACCTAAAAAGATTATAATCATACGCGATACACAGCAAACGCGATACCACTAAATAACGACAAAGTGAACTAACCCTATTTCTCTATTTCCGCTTCCCGATTAACTCGAATAAAAACCTGAGGCCAGCCTCTAATTCCTCGAGAAGCCGCCTTCAAAGCCGTAGATATGTTCTCACCGCTTCGACGCAGATAACCCGCTGGACATCGCAGAAACGAAACGACCTCAGATCGGCTAAGATCGCGCAGAGGCCAGCCTCGGATTAATCCTAGAACGGCTTTCCTTTACGTTCTCGTAGGTCATCGAAGTATGACACGCTAATTCAGTCAAAGAAGCATGCATGCCACCAACCGTTTATTCAAAGAAGATTTGATTTGTTAATGAATATACAAGGAACGTGAGATTGGGAAAAATATTGAGGAAAAAAGTGATGATGAAAGGGAATGAAGAAATATACGGTTCAGAATTTTTTTGATGAGGCCCTGCCTCATAGGACAAGTCGCCACTGTCAAGATTATATAGAGATAAGAGGAAGGCGTCATAAAGATGAAACTTACCAAAAGCGGCTTTCTCGATGTAATGCAATTCAGAATCGAAATTAAGAAGTTCCGGGAATTTTTGTCTTATAGTGTTAACGATGTAATGTAAAAGGCACATTCTTTTGTCTGTTGTCTTTGTATCTAATAAAGAATCTAACGATTGCAGCTTGAAACCATAAGCTGGTCCACGTTTACTGCTGTTCAAGTAATTACCAAAAGCTAAAACTATCTCTAAAACAGATCTCAGTTTCTTGGAATGCTTCACTGAATTTGAGGCGGAAATTATTGCATGTATTTGCTGAAAATGATAAAATTAGCCAAGAAACCCTTAAAAATGAAAAACATTTAACATACAGGTGTTATTAGGTGAATGTTGTCATAGAAGTTTCCAATGTAACTCATGATGGATAATTTCACAGATATCCTTTCAACTCTTGTAAGTTGTAAAAGGAATTTATCTTCTTCAGTTAATAAATTGATGTTTTTCTTTTCGTTTATATAATCTCTATATGCTTTGGTTTCTGGTTCCGTTGGAACCATCCTTTGAAGAAGTTCAACATTTTCTAGAGAGAGTTGTTTCAAATCCAGCATGTTCACAGCGTTGATCACTTTCTCAACGGGCATTTCCAGTTTTCTTCGTGATATAGCTACAATAATTAATTATTGTAAATTTAAATATAAATTTAAATACAAAATTTACTCACCAATATTTCTCAGTCTTGTATGTTCCAGTAATGAAACATTTTCAGGTTTTTTGAATTTTTTACTTGGGAAAGAGGTAAGGCCATCCACTTCATTATTACCATTTGCCACAAGTCCTGAATGACCAATTTTGAATCTCTCTTCGAAATCATGGAAATCGATGTAATTGTGTAATTTGTCATCGTCTAGCTCGTTGAATATTGTGCCCCTAACCTGAAAACACAGAGCAACCATTTACTATCTCCGAAGTAAACAGGCTAGTCACAATTTCGAAAAATGTGTGTAGCTTTTACACTCAAGTGAAGTTCACAAACTTTTTTCAGTAATCTCATCTCACTCTGAAAACCAAGATCTGTATTTGTTCATAAAGTTACAGGAGTAATCTCTGCATCAAACTGTAGATTTCTGAGGTGAAACTCTAATGCGACCTAAAACAAGGTTGCGTTAAACATTCAACACCCCAGAAGGGGAGGCTGAATAGAAGGAGAATGGGCGAGAGTGAATGTGTATCACTCGAACTCATATATGTAGTATACCTGTTACATGCCAGCACGAGCGTTAGCAACGAGTAGCGTCCAATATTGCAACGCAATTTTCTAGTTAGATTGATGCTCATATACATAAATCAATAGGGGATTATTTTTTTAGACCAGGGCAGATAATTTTTGAAACAAAAAAAAGTTACAGTAGGATGAAACCCATTAGAAAAAGAGGGGAATATGATCAAATTGAAAGGAAAAATAAATTACGGTTGATCCGAGTTCGGGAAGTGGGAGGGGGTGAATTTTTAAGGGGAAAAAAATGGTTTATCTTGATTTCCGGCAAAACTACAAGTCCTATGGAAAAAAGTTAAATGGCAAAGTTGTAGGCAATAAAAAGATCTACAACTTTTGTATTTGCAGATTTTTCACATAACCTCAAAATTAGGTGAAAATTTCAAAAACCAAGTCTTGGTTCTTTTTCAAAATATTTTTTTCTACGAAATCTGGTGAAGACTTACCTTATTATGTCCCAAATACACTGTAATTTATTCGATTAAAAATATTTATCTTTTCGCTTCATTTTAATTTAATATCAAAAAAGCACCTAATTTTCGATCGAAAATTCTGACGTCAAAAATATCAGCTTTTTGTTCGTTGAAATATCTACTTTCTGATGGTGTAGAGAAAAATATACATTACTATAGGAAATATTCTTAGAAAATGCAAAAAATTGAAAAAACCTCAAATTCGAAATTTTTTTTATTTTTTTTTAGATGTCTTATTAAATATTAACTTTATTAACTTATTTGTTTGTTAATTATAGAAGTATATTTTAATTTGTAATTTTTTCGTTCAACAATAAAACATGAAATCCTACGTTTTTTGAGTTATTAAAGTGTAAATTTAATAAATACCTCAAAATTGTACATATTAATTAAAAAACAATTTTTGAATTTGAGGTTTTTTCAATTTTTTGCATTTTCTAAGAACATTTCCTATAGTAATGTATATTTTTCTTTACACCATCAGAAAGTAGATATTTCAACGAACAAAAAAGCTGATATTTCGACGTCAGAATTTTCGATTGAAAATTAGGGTGCTTTTTTGATATTAAATTAAAATGAAGCGAAAAAATAAATATTTTTAATCAAATAAATTACAGTGTATTTGGGACATAATAAGGTAAGTTTTCAGCAAATTTCGTAGAAAAAAAAAATTTTTTGAAAAAGATATAAATAAAAAACGAAAATTTTACCTAACTTTTGAGGTTATGTGAAAAATCGGCAAATACAAAAGTTGTAGATCTTTTTATTGCCTACAACTTTGCCATTTAACTTTTTTCCATAGGACTTGTAGTTTTGCCGGAAATCAAGATAAACCATTTTTTACCCTTAAAAACTCACCCCCTCCCACTTCCCGAACTCGGATCGACCGTAATTTATTTTTCCTTTCATTTTGATCATATTCCCTTGCTTTTCTAATGGGTTTCATCCTACTGTAGTTTTTTTTTCATTTTTTAGCATTTTTGTAGGCTTTGACCCTGGTGTATTATTTCTAAATTTATTGGATAAGAATTGTAACAAATGGGTGGAATCAGTCCCACGGACAATGCGACGGATTTGAGGTTATGTTAAGGTTTGTCTCTTGTTAATATCAATGGATTGTTTACTCTTCTAAGATTTACATTATGGTCTATTCGCATACGTTATTAATACAAATACATTTTCTAAATTACGAAGTCACCCTTCTACCAGAAATATGGCAAAAGGTGTAAGACCAGAACGGCCAATATTCAATTTAATGTAGTATTTATTTATTATAGAGAAATTGTATTTCAGTTCCAAAAAAAAAACCAAATATCTTTCCCAACTCAATAATTTTCAGAAAGATGCAAGATAGTGATTGGCAACAGATTTTGTGTATTAGATTTGAATATAGAGGGTATTTCTAAGGACAAGAGTGATCATATTTCAAAACTAGCAAAGAACTACGGAGCTGAGTTTATTCTCCTTCAAGAGACACATACGGATACAGAAAAAAATTTTCGTGAAAGAGGAACCATAAAAGGTTATGCATTCATCGATTATCTGCTTAGTAAAATTTACGGTTTATGTTATGTTAAAAATCCTTGATTCACAATAAAGAGTTAATCCAAAAGGCGAATTTGAGGGTGTTTTCTTTGTCTCTTTCAAATCTTTGGTAGGTTTTGTTATTCATTTTCATTTTTTCTGATTTAAAAACTTATTTTATTTTCAGATTCAATATGTAACAACTTGAAGAAGTCTCTGGCTGCATCAATAAAGACCACACTTGAAGAAAAAGTCCTAAAATATATTTCAGCTTATTTTTGTACTTTCAAGATGGAAGAGGGAGCCAGGTATTCTAAATTTTTACTGGGTTTTTTTTTATGGCATGTTCATCAATGGTGATCTGTTGACATCCGTTTGGTCATTGAGTAAGATATTTTGCTTGTTATATCTGTTAATTTCCATTGTTTCTAGGATATTAAGCCTTCTGCTTTTGTTTTCTATGTGCAGAATTTTATAGTTTGGATCAAACATATGTCCCTCGCGTCTAAAAGATGGGTCGCATAAGTTGAGTTCTGTTTTTATTCAAGAAACTACTCAAATGTTCTTTAATCCTCTTCTAAAGTTCTTTCCTGTTTGTCCAATATATACTTTCTGGCATGAACCACAATTCAACTTAACACTCCTGATTTTTTGTTTTTATCTGATTTATCTTTATTATTTTTATTAAATTACTTAAAGTTATTGGTTTTGAATGGAGAAACTTTTGTTTTTAAAAAATTCTACTTTACTTTATTGATTTTTTACCTGTGAAATTTAATGTTATATATCTATTCTGTTCTATTTTGTCGTTTTTGGGGTATATTAATGTTAAAGCTTGATTTAATAGGAATTTATTCAATATTTGGTCAACAAGGTCTGGTTTGAAACCATTATTAACAGAGATTTGTTTTATAATATTGAGCTTTAACATTAATATACCCCAAAAACGACAAAATAGAACAGAATAGATATATAACATTAAATTTCACAGGTAAAAATCAATAGAAGATAGCGAATTTTTAAAAACAAAAGGAATTTCAATATAGCATTCAAAACCAATAATATTTTTAAGTAATTTAATCAAAAATAATAAAGATAAATTAGATAAAAAACAAAAATCAGGAGTGTATAAGTTGAATTGTGGTTCATGCCAGAAAGTATATATTGGACAAACAGGAAGGATATCGAGAAGAGGATTAAAGAACATTTGAGTAGTTTCCTGAATAAAAACAGAACTCAACTTATGCGACCCATCTTTAGATTTAGAGGGACATATGTTTGATCCAAACTATAAAATTCTGCACATAGAAAACAAAAGCAGAAGGCTTAATATCCTAGAAACAATGGAAATTAACAGATATAACAAGCAAAATATCTTACTCAATGACCAAACGGATGTCAACAGATCACCATTGATGAACATGCCAAAAAAAAAGTCCCAGAAGCATTTAGAATACCGGTCCCCTCTTCCATCTTGAGAAATATATAAGACTCAAAAATTTTTGGAGTAGTTTAACATCGAACTCGCCTGAAGAAGCCAAGAATTTGGCGAAACAATTGTTGCAAATGTAGTGTTACATATTGTTAAAACACAATAAATGTGGAAACTTTATTAAATAAGTTTTTATTTAATCATATTCAAACTAAATATTTCTTTCAAATTTTGTATTTTTGTTATTCAGTTCTTTTTTCTGATTTTGTCTTTTTATTTCCAGATTCGATGTGGGCAACTTGAAGAAAGAAGTCCCTAAAATATATTTCAGCTTATTTTTGTACTTTCACACTTAGGCGGGGAGCCAGGGTTTTTTTTTACTGGGGTTTTTTCCCTAGGCTTTTGTGATACGCCGAATTGTATGACACTCCGTCACTAACCCCTGATCTATATGCTTTATTGTTTGCTAACTAAATATTGTAAGCCAAAAGTTCCAAAGAATATATATATATAACATTTGATTGAAAATTTGCATACCTGGTTGGGTTTGAGAGCTACCCAATTGATCGTTGGAAGTTTGTATTTAGTTTGTACTTTTCTCTTGATGGTCATAGCCCCATCAGGCGCTTGCATGAATCCAGCTGGTGGAGGGGGAATTGGGGCTGAGGACATTTTTACAGGGGGTGGCGGCGGACAAGGAGGTGGGGAGGAGCCAAAGTAGGCGCTGGTGGTGGGGGAGGTGGAATTATCACAGAAGAATCTGGCGTTACTGTTTTCCCTGAGGTATCTTCCTTCAAGACATCAGAAATGCCAGGCACTGAAATTTAAATTTTTACTAAAACAAGATCAATTGATGATAAACGAACATACTTGAATTTCCTTTTGGAAGTGTCTTAGAAACGTTTTCCAATTCGGCAATTTTAGATTCGAACATTGATTGTCTATTCTTGGACTCTTGTTCGTGGCGTTGGACTACTCGCCTTAAAGTTGTTACTTCTTCGTCTGCTTTTCTTTTTATCTCCAAGAGTTCATCTTTTTCTAGCCTAACTTGAACCAGTTCCGTCTCTAGGAAAGCCATCTTTTCTAAAGCTTGGTGTTCGAATACTTGCAATCTTTCATGAAGCTTTAATGAGAAATATTGAGGTGAATACAGAAACCATAAACTGTTCGCATCAAGTGACAACAGGAGCTCATAAATTTAAGTTCCATTGAGAAAAGTCAAAGATTATTATAATATTACGACAGTGCAGACAATTTGAGGTGTAATTCAAGATTAAGCAATCTGAGACTTTGTCTATTACTGAAACTATATATGCGGGTTTCAACATAAATGGAAACAAAAATTAACCAAAAATTACATTTCTACCTTTTTTTTGGGGCGTTGGTAGAGTCATTTGCTACCTTTTCAGTCTTGGAACCTGGGTCCTTAGTATTACGGTTACGGAGGTATGATTTTTTTATTAGATTTTCTAAATTACCCAAAATGTACCCTTCGAAGCCCCATAACTTTTTTTGTGTGTGCTTTTACATGCATTTTTTTATTGTATTAAGTCTAACTGTGTGTGTTTAAAAAAAAAACCTATTTTTTGTTGCAGATAACACCACAAAATTAACACGTGGGCCTTTTATATTAAAATAAAAAATTATGAAAGTATGAAAACATCTCCACTCCTATTGAAATTTAAAAAAAAGTTACAGCTATTACAAACTTAGTTTCATTTTAAAATGTTCTTTGGTTTATAACGTTGCTAACCATATGCTATTTACGTAAGTCAATAAAAAAAATAATACTGCAAATAAGGTGTTACTGCAACTCATTGTTATTAGTTGCATTCATTTATTTTCTATTCCAAGTTGCTTGCTCGTTTCGTGCGGCCCACGTATGTTCATTTCTTTCCCTATGGGCGCGTAACATATGTTGGAGCATATGACCTGTGCCAGACGAAGGAAGAATGAAGTCGTCGAAAACACACACGTCGACGCTCGTTCGGTGCAGTGCCACACTTTCTTCGCAATAAATTTCTCGTTGATTTCTACAAATTGGAACTCTGGTGAAAAAAGGTGACTATTATAGCTCGCGAGTGCATGGACAGGGAATTCAGCCGTACTGTGAAACCAGGTAGGCAATGCTCCAGCATTCGATTCTCTTTTCGAGTCATTTTTTGTTATCAGAATTTCATTGTTAATTTTCCTTTCGTTTTCATTTAATTTTCAAAGGCCCTTGTCGTGCCATAAGGTTTTAGTCGGAAGAGTGAAGAAAGTCGCACCTAAATAAAAGTACGGATTTCGACACAACACAGCGAGCAAGGAAATTTTACCTGCCCGTTTTAGACGCGTGTGAATTATTATTACTATTTCTGTCCTTAGGTTGGATTGGGTTAGTCGCCGCTGACTTGACCCTACCGTCATTCGAGATTTAACTGTCTCTGCTGTTGGAAGTGTCTGTGCCGCGTTGTTCAGTTTTTTAAATTTGTATTTTTTTGATTTTTTTTACTTTTATCGGCTTTTTGCTACTGTTGTTTTAATTTTGGTTGTTGATATGCCTAATTTCACCAACGCTGAGTATGCTGATATGGTGATGGCATATGGCAAGGCCGATGGTGTTGCTTGTGCAGCTCAAAGGATTCATCAAGCCAAATTTCCTGATCGAAGATTACCCCACCACGAAACATTCTCGACGACTTATCGACGATTAAGAGAGACTGGAAACTTAAATTTTCAAGAGCCTCGGGTCAATGTGAGGCAACACCATGTAGCAGTTGACGATCAAATACTTCAAGCCTTTGAAGAAGATCCAACTACAAGCATTCGTGTCGTTGCTGAAAGACTCAACTTAACGATTTGGAAAGTTAGGTCAGTAGTTCGGGATAAAAATCAACACGCTTTTCATTACACCCCGGTACAAGGGCTTTTGCTAATGAATTTTATTTTGACTGCGCAAAAAAATTGTCACAGACTAATGTTTCTAAAACGAGTTTTGTGGACAGACGAATCCTGTTTTAACCGAGAAGGAATAACAAATCTGCACAATTTACATCACTGGGCACCTAAAGATGAGAATCCCCACGTGAAAAGGCAAATGAGTTTTCAACAAAAATTTAGTGTTAACGTGTGGGCTGGTGTGATAGGAACACATCTCATCGGGCCACACTATTTACCGGCTCGACTAAGTGGGCCTACTTATTTGCATTTTTTGCAGAATGCTCTGCCGGAGCTACTAGCCGATGTTCCGGCCTTCGATGAAGACGTGCCGACTGTGTTTCAGCATGACGGTTGCCCGGAATATTTCCTAAAAGAAGTTCGAGATTCTTTTCCAAATTCATGGATAGGCAGAGCCGGCCCCATCCATTGGCCCGCAAGATCTCCAGACCTAACACCTTTAGATTACCATGTCTGGGGTAGAGCCAAAGAATTGGTTTATTTCACAGAGGTACCGACAAGAGAGGTGTTGATTGAACGCATAAACGCGGCATTTGTGGTAATGAAAGAAGAAATGTTGCTAGCCACTACAACGGTCGAAATCAGAGAAAGGTGTCGGGCGTGCATTCGGAGTAGAGGAGAACAATTCGAACAGAATTTACGTTAAAGAATCGTGTTATTTTACTTTGTAAATAAACAATCATACAAAAACTGTATTTTACTAAAATCTGTCCTTACTTTGCTATTTTATCTAAAACACTATCTGTAGTATTTTTTTATTTATCGACTAACGTAAATAGCATACTTTTAGAACCGCGATAAACCAAAGAACGTTTTAAAATAAAATTAAGTTCGCAATAACTGCAACTTTTTTTATTTCTTTTAGAAGTAGAGATGTTTTCATACCTTCATTATTGTTTTTTTAATAAAAGGCCCTCGTGTTAATTTTGTAGTGTTATCTGTAACAATAAATACGTTTTTTTTCAAACACACACTCATGTAGACTTAATAAAATAAAAAAAATGCATGTAAAAGCCCACGCAAAAAAGTTATGGGGCTTCGAAGGGTGCATTTTGGGTAATTTAGAAAAACCTAATAAAAAAATCATACCTCCGTAACCGTAATACTAAGGACCCAGGTTCCAAGACTGAAAAGGTAGCAAATGACCCTACCAACGCCCCAAAAAAATTTGACGGTCCATGTGCCGAACACCCTGTATACAATTTCAAAAATGAGATGAAACCAGAAACATGCTCATAAAAGAAAGATTTAATCAAATCTAAACTTGATTTTATTCATTTTATTTCTTGGATATTAATTGCATGTTCAATTTTTTACACTACTACGAGCATATAACATGAAAGAATTCATTTTAGAGGAGAAAATTACCGATACCGACGTCGAAATACAAAATTGATTTGCCTTCAAGTGAAAACCGCTCATGAAACTGAACAGGAGATAATCTGCAATATTGATAAAAATCTTTTTCCTTTCAAATACATATAAGTAAAAATGAAAAAACTACCTGAGACACTTCATCTTCCAGTTCTGATACCTTCTCCAAGGCTGCTGTTTTAGTTTCACTATCTTCCATTAAAGCAGCTACGTCGAACACATTATCGAGGTACGCTGATATTTGCACTTGTAATTCCTCACTCTCAGTATGTTTCAATTTCTCTAAATAATTATCTAAATTTAAGGCAGTAAATTCGTATTGTAAATGGACCCTGAAATTCATGTTTTCCACTGAATGGACTATGATGTTCACGAATTGCATACAAGCAACCTAAAAAGAAATAGAAAATACATTACAGATAAAGAAGCTTAGTTTGATTTAGTATATACATACCATAAATTCTATATTGAAGACTTCATAATTTAGAAAATAGTTCATAAGGGTTTCGAATCTATGTTTCTCGTGACATATTTCCTTGAAGTTATCGAATGCTGAAAGGATTATTTCATGACCCCCTTTAACTAGACAAATGGCAGCTAATAACTCCAAGACAAGTGCTTTAGTACGTAACCTTTTGTGAATTAAACTAAGGGATATGCAGTTTATTGCTTCTCTGTGTTGGATTACCATGTTGAATCCGTACTGAAACAAATTTCAATATTGAAAAGTGTTTTTCAAAAAGATTTTGAAATGTTTATAAATGTTCACACTCTTTCAATGCAAAATAGAGAACAGGGTGTAATTTTTTTTCAATCATATTGCGAAATATGATGAAAGCTTTGATCAATACTTGACAGAATTGAGTTTACCTAGTTCATTCTCTAGTTGAAATTATACACTCTAAGGGTCATGCACAACCACTGTGAGAAAATATGGAATTTAATCTGATCTATAGAGGCTTAAATGATAGAACAGTTAAAAAACAGCTCTCTTCAAAAATTGTTATCTATTATTATAAATCTAGACTGTTCAGATATGGAAATAGCTAATTTAATCCATGTTATTCATAACGTTGGTGAGGAATGAAAACTGATCAGAAAAATAAAATGCTAAATAGAAATGGGCACAAAAAAGGTAGCCTAAAGTAAATACATTGTTGAGCTATATTATTCACTTAAATCTATACAGATAAACTTGTAAGTTTATAAAGAGGTAAGTGAGTTATCAATTGCAAGTATCTACAGGGATTTGAATAGTACACGAAAGCATTTTTCATCATATGGTATACATTCCGAACTCTTGTTTTAAGTACACTGATCAAAACAGCAGAAGTACTCATGATACTGAAACCGGGCAAGAATCCACACGAAGTGACATCATATCGACCCATAAGCCTTTTGCCAATAATCTCGAAAATATTGGAAAGGTTATTACTTCAGAGAATAAACGCCGAAATTCCCATAGATCATTGGATTCCTTCACATCAATTCGGATTCAGATAAGGTTACTCAACTGTCCAACAAACGCATAGAATAACGCAAACCATAAACCAAGCGTTCGAAAAGAAGCTATACTGCACTTCACAGTCTTTCTGGATGTGAGTCAAGCGTTCGATAAAGTATGGCACTCAGGACTCCTATTCAAGATAAGAAATATTCTTCCTTTAAAATTCTTTAATTTACTGAATTCATACCTTACAAACAGACAGTTTAGAACTAGGGTAGGGCAAGAAGTATCAGATTATAGCCCCATTCGAGCTGGAGTTCCACAAGGAAGCGTGCTGGGCCCGTTCCTCTACCTACTTTTTACCTCAGATCTACCAATAACAGCTCACACTACAACAGGAACATTTGCTGATGACACAACAATAATGGCAGTACATGCGACTAAGCGACTAAGCTAGTACAAGAACACCTAGACAAATTACAAATCTGGATGAAAAAGTGGAAAATAAAAATAAACGAAACCAAATCTCAACAAGTAGACTTTACACTGAGAAAGCAACATTGTCCCCCAATCAAATTGAACAACATAGAAATTCCAAAAGCTACATCAGCAAAATACCTTGGCTTTCATCTAGACACTAGGCTAACCTGGAGGGAACATATAATCAAAAAAAGAAAACAAATTGACCTGAAAGTCAGGGAAATTAATTGGCTCATCGGAAAAAAATCCAAGTTACCACTTACAAACAAAATATTGTTGTACAAGACTATCATCATCCCAATATGGACATATGGGATAGAAATCTGGGGATGCGCAAGCAAATCCAGCATAGCTCTGATCCAAAGAACGCAATCGAAAATACTTCGCATGATGGCCAACGCCCCATGGTATGTGTCCAACCAGACTTTACATGAAGACCTAAATATACCATATGTTGAAGAAGTCATCAAGCATAGAAGCAGAAACCACCACGCGAGAATGGAAAACCACTCGAATATTTTACTCCAACCCTTACTGACAAACACCTTAGCAAGAAGATTGAAGAGACATTGGCCAGCTGATTTAATGGAATAATTAGATTCTCTCACTGGAGATAATCTTTTCCCGCTCTATTCAAGTCACTTGACTGCTTCTTAACACATTAACTTGTAGAATGTTATTCTGATTGTTAATAATTATGGAGATTAAAAAAAAAAGTACACTGATCAACTATTGCTAGGGATCACTTATGAACTTCTCTTCATTTGTATTTTTTTCAAGTTATCTCGTGAATATCTGTGTGAGTTGATTATATCAAATTTTTCCTCACTTCATCGGCTCTTGTTCACAAAATCGATTATTATCTGTAGGCTGTTACAGGTTGAGTGAAAAGCAATGTGGTATTTGTTATTAAATCTGTTTTTTCTCTCGTTCAAACACATAAGGTGACAATAATTGAAGAAATGAGAACAATATCAGCTTATGAGTCATGTCGAGAAGACGTTTGGCTCCTGTGCAACTGGACCAAATCATACGGTGGATACAGGAAGGTTTGTCCCAGCGAGAAGTGTCCCGGCGGTTGAATGTTTCGCAAAGTATCGTGAGTCGGGCTTGGAATAGGTTCATCCAAAACGACTCAGTAGCTTATGTTCATGGGGAAGGTCGGCAGCGCAGTACAACAGCTGCCCAAGATCGTCTTTTGATCCTCAATGCTAGGAGAAATCCCTCTTACCCGGCGTCGGGGATCAATAGATCACTGAGAGTTGCAACAGGAGTTCTAATTTCGAACCAGACTGTAAGACGACGACTACATGTTCGTGGTTTGAGAGCAAGTAGGAGGGTACAATATACCCGTTTGAATAGGGAACACCAGGTTCATCGACGGCCTATACGTGGTCATCACCTTGTCGTGGTGTACGGGCCCAAGTAGCTGTGATAAGCGACGAAAACCAAGAATGACCATCATCCCGTAATTCCTCCCAATCCAAGGGCTCTGTCTAAGCGTGCGCATAGGTCGTGACACCTTTGCAACACACCTAGGCATCCGGACCTAGAAGACGCTGGAGACAGAGTCAGCAAGCCAAGTTGTCGAACGACTGGCCGAGGTAGCAGCGTGATAACTATGGCTCTCTCGGCCCTACGAGTCCTAGACTGGGGTAGACCCGAAGAGTACCGTTAGTATCACATGTCCGAACCAGGGGGCCACGACTGATAACTTAATCCGATTACTAGGCGAGAGGAGAAGGAGTCCAGATTCTCCTCCCTAGTTCTTAACGGGCCCGGCATAGATCTAGGGAGCACAGTCGTGGCGATATCAGAGAAACTATGTCCCACTCGGCCCTTAGGTCCTGAGGAAGACCCGAGGGGTAACGTTTATGTCTGACAGAAACCGCAACTTCGTTGCCAAGTCCTCGAAATCAACAGGGCCATTCAACCATACATGCTGGAGCGACGTGTGACCGAAGGCGTGTATGGGGTCAGGACCTTCCGAGGATCTATACCTAGGGCTCAGAGTTCCGTAACCAGAGCCGGGTGAACACGGAACCTTGAAATCTAGTTAGTTGACCCTCACGAATTCTTCGTGAGACAACGGTACTTGGTATCAGATCGCAATACAAGCTCTTCTTCACATCCCCAAATTCCTAGTGAGTGTATGAGTGAGTGCGTGGGTGGAACAACTGCCAGTTCTATGAGTCGGTATCCCTGGGACTCTAACTTTCGGTGGAGGAGGGGTTTTGGTGGGTGAAAGTCCCACACGAACCTGCAGCATTGCACACCGTCGCTGCAGGGAAGGCATGAGGAGTTCCCCTGCCTCGGGCGGAAAAAAAGGTTTATCGACGGCAATGGGTTGAGGAGCACTGCAATTGGACAGTTGAAGATTGGAGCCGATGTTTATTTACGGATGAGTCTAGATTTAGATTTCGTTTGATCAACTCCGATGGACGTTTATTCTTGCTTGGAGGAAAGAGTTCGAAGGTTGTATGCAGAACAGTTTATGGTACCCACATCAGCTTTTGGCGGAGGTTCTATATGTGTAGCTCGCTCTCCAGACATGGGAGGCATTTGTTTGAACCAACGCACAGAGTTGGTTGTTCTGCAGAACACCACAATGACCAGCCAGAGATATCACGATATGATTATTGAATCTATAATCTTGGAGCGAATATTTTAGAAATAAATTTAGAAAAAGTAAGTGATCCCTATCAATTGTTGAGCAGTGTAGTTCTTAAAACGTCATTGATCCTTTAATATCAACATTAACATATTATTATTTCAAATTGTTTAGCCTACAGCAAAAACCCACGGTATAATAAATATATCATACTATAATAAATTTAAAGAATGAATAGTTCATATTAAGGTTATAAAAAATGGTTCCCTTATAATAACTATTTAAATAGTCTAATTGTTTTCCTTACTTTATTGTTCATTATCGCCCTCATGCACATAATGCACACATGAATATCATCCTTCGATTCTCCCATATTGAGTTTAGCGACATGTTTCGACCTCCTTTTCAGACTGGGGCTATCGCTCACCTCCAAGGAGGTCCTGAGATATCCATTTGTCCTATCTAGTGTAGAATTTTGATAATTGAGGGTGGAACTTGGCGAAGAAGGATTCAGCTTCTCTTCAGATTCAGAACGAGACTCGGCTATCCTTTGTTCGTGTCTCATCATACCAAGTCTGAAGCTGAGATAATCGATGAGCACGTCCAGACCATTGTTATCTTCGTTTAGGAACTCACGTACCCACCTGAAAAAAAATGGGTTCATTTGGAGTTTTAGAATTGTATATGCTGTAGGAAATGATCTAAAAAATTGCCAGGAAGGATTTAAAAAAAAACCTTTCCAGCCGATTGTTGGGCTTTCGGGCGCTTTGGACTAGGTTCACCAGTGGCTATCCACTCAGATGACGATCGTTTTGATTCTGGAGTGAGGTGATGGATCCATATTTTATACATTGTCACGTATCGATGCAAAAATTCCGGTATGTAACTTTTGAACATGGCCAAGCATGGTTCTTTCAGCAAGCACTGAACGCCATGATGAATGAACAAACCAAACTCATGGATCAATAAGTCCCGAGACTAACCCAGAGATGGCTCTCGTAGTAAACCAGTAACCACGTCTTTCTAGAGTACTAACCTTTGCTTGAAACGTGTCAAAATTTTAAGTCGATCGGACCAGAAACAGCTGAGTTATCGAGGTTGTAGAGTCGCTTTATGGTTTGTTTAAAAATAGAAAAAACCAAGTTTCGTGTTCTGATAAAACATTGTTTTTAATGGGTAAAAACACCGTGCAAGCGAAACAATGGATTGAAAAATGTTACCCGGACTCTGGTCCATCAAAAACAACGATTTGTCGGTGGTTGGCCGAGTTTAAAACGTGGTCGTACCGACACAAATGACGCGGAACGCTCGGGTAGACCTGTGGAAGCCGTTACACCGGAAATGTGACTGAAGTGACAAAAATTATAATGAAAGATCTCAAATTGAAGCTCCGTGAGATTGCTGAGATGTTACAGATATCATATGGAAGTGTAGTTACTATGCTTCATGAAAAATTGAGCATGAAAAAGGGGTTTTCCAAGAGGGTGCCGCGGTTACTTTTGATGGAACAAAAACAGCAACGGGTCGATGATTCAGAAAGCTGTTTATCGCTATTTAATCGCAACAAAAAAGATTTCATGCGAAACATGGATACATCACTACACTCCAGAGTCGAAGCGTCAGTCATCTGAGTAGAGCACAGCTCAGGGGTGGGAACTCGCATACTACAAAGCTGGTCACGTTTTTCTTCGATGAGCGGCAGAGACATCTGTTGTCGTCTCAAAGGCTCGGATCGGTAAATTAGGACTTCTCAGTAGTGATCGGTAAAAACGGATTTTATCAGACCTCACTCTTGGTGGACTTTATGAATGATATCTATGCCAGCGCCATTCTTCTCTCCCATGTCGTGTTCTAGGTTTATTCCATAAATAGACTACTTATTTATTCAAAAAGTAGTGTTATTCATATAAAGAGGTATTTATTTTGAACTTATTTCAATTTAATTTCATTGAAATGGTTTATTACTGTGTTCCCAATTGCTTCAGTGATAGTAATGTCAAAAGGTATGTGTATTATTGCATTCATTTAAGTAGTGGTTTTGGATTAACTTATAACTGTGAATTAATATTTTCTGTAGCAATTTCATATTCGTGTAGTAATTTCTGATAACAGTTTCTAATACTGTTTTTATCCTAGGTTTTGCATTACAAAAATTGAGGATGTTAGAAATGTTTGGTTGGAAAGAATCGAAAATCCAAGTCTTCATTCATCCCAAAGCATAATTTGCATAAAGCATTTTCATATGGATTGTATAGACCCACATGGAAAGCTGAAAAGATTTGCTCTACCAACACTTAATTTACAAGTAATTCATTCTACTCCCTATGATTATCAGTTTTGTAATTTCAAAAATCTTTCAGATTATGTAAGCCGCCCTCAAAATGATGACATATTTTTTCTACCATCCAGAAGTCCTGAAAAAACTTTGAGGCAACAAAGTATTTATATATAAGTGAACTGATCATGATCATTGATTATAGTTTTGGGTATTCCACTAATAGTGGGTTTCATAAAAATCGTTTATCAGAAGATTCCTAGAATACTTCAAACGATATGTCAGATTTTATCGTTGGCCCTAAATCTCAGTATATCTTCATTAGTTCTCTTTGATTTAAATTCTTGTATTGCTTTCATGTTCAAGAAGTAAAACTTTATTGGATGGGGAGAGTGATTTTTAGGTTATGATTCCCAAAAGAATATATAAAAGAAGAAGACATGTATCAGATACTGAATTTACTTGTGCAAGCAGAAATCCAGAAGGTATTCATTTGTCATTTTCAAAGTTCTCACTACCTTATATTGTCAGTTGAAAGACTGTACGTTCCAAATATATTGACAGTAATATATTAATAATAATATATAATATAATATATATTAAAATATAAAGAGATTACTTATGAAAAAATACATGTTATAATTTTGTTTACAGCCACAGTACTTTGCCTGCATGAACCCATAAATTTCACAGCAATTATAAAATGATAAGGCCATCAAGAATATATAATAATATTTTCCATGATTTTTCTAAAAATGTTCTGCTACATATACCAGAGCAGGTAAATCAAATTAAGATAAAAAAAAAATTATGAACAATATAGAGATAGAAGATATAAAAGCTCTGTTCTGTACAGAACATAAGAAAATTAGTGATAAGTTTATTGATTTTGCCATGAAATTCATTCTGTACTATTATGACAGAACTATTAATAAAATTTCATCAGGAAAAAAACATTAAGACCTTATGCTCCAATAATGAAGATGGCATCCGAGAAAGTATCTAAAAGGAAAAGAAAATAGATATTGTTTCTGTCATAAAAGTATAAATCTAATGCATTTCATGCTTAAATTTATATATTTGTCACTAATATTCTAATTTATTCTTTTAATGTATTTTTCTTAATTTGATGAGTTATTGTTGGTTCGTTGATTCTGTCTCTCGTGTTGAAATTTTTGTAAATTGATTATATACTGCAATATATATATTTCCAAAGTTTATTTTTTGTTTATTTCCTTTCATCCTCTAAAGATTAGTATGTTCTTTGATTTGAAGGGCAGAAATATTTGAAATGACCATAATTCTTTTAATCTGCTGCAAATTGTCACAATTTTCTGATCAAATGATATTTTTTTATTGAAATTGTGACAATCTACAGCAGATTAAAAGAATAATGGTCATTTCAAATGTATTTGTTTTCAAATCCAATAAAAATATGGGATTCAACCTGCGCTTGCGTGGAATCCTATGATAACTCTTATAAAATGCACTAGAGGGCGCCACGAGACGGAACGTTGTGCGAATGGAATCTGTAATCAACTCTAAGATGACGAAAGATGGCGCTGTAAGTTGAGCTCTAAGCCGGGACCAAAATTCATGCCAGAGTTGCCTATCTATAGGTAGTCTATGGAATGATCTGCGTGGTGGCAATTTCCACTTTTCATACGCTGAACGAAGCTGCAACTACCCTCATTCAATTAAAAACATTAATAATACAGTTCAAGCCCATAAAAGATCGTTAGAACAGTTATACAGTAAAAAAAAATCACGAAAAGTCGAATCGAAGAATAATATGCGGCATACCATATCTACCAATCAAATAATTGTATACCTTCACCCGCCTGATCGATAAACAATAATGAATTGCTGGGGTCACAACAGTTGGGTTGGTTATTTTCGGCCCCTGCAGGCTCGTTGAAATGCATACAGAAAGCTAATCATTTCCAGACAATGCACTGCCAGAGTCGCCTCTCGATAAACAAAACGGAAATAAGAAGGGTCCAATATAAAAACGCAGATGTTGAACAGGAAATAAGCATTTTGAGCCGAACATCAACACTTTAATGACGCTGAAACTGAATGCAATAGATTATACAGGGCATGAAGTTGGTCTATGATATTGAATAGGTCAATTTCGTCGTACACTGACGATGTTAAATTGTCCTATGCGATGAAATCGCCGATAAAAATATAGTTATGAATTGGTTGCACGTTTGTGAACTTTCATGACCAGAATTTCTATTTTCCATATACAGTATGAGTCGTTGGAGATCATTATTGGATATTTATATTTGTATGATGAACGGAGTAGTCGCAGATGAGAGTTTGTCTCGATGTCTAATAAAGGGTTTTTAGACCAGGGTAGATAATTTTTAAAAAAAAAAAATTACAGTAGAATGAAACCCATTAGAAAAGCAAGGGAATATGATCAAAATGAAAGGAAAAATAAATTACGGTCGATCCGAGTTCGGGAAGTGGGAGGGGGTGAGTTTTTAAGGGTAAAAAATGGTTTATCTTGATTTCCGGCAAAACTACAAGTCCTATGGAAAAAAGTTAAATGGCAAAGTTGTAGGCAATAAAAAGATCTACAACTTTTGTATTTGCAGATTTTTCACATAACCTCAAAATTTAGGTGAAAAATTCAAAAACCAAGTTTTTGGTTTTTTATTTATATCTTTTTCAAAAAATTTTTTTTTCCTACGATATTTGGTGAAAACTTACGTTATTATGTCCCGAATACACTGTAATTTATTTGATTGAAAATATTTATTTTTTCGCTTCATTTTAATTTAATATCAAAAAGCACCTAATTTTCAATCGAAAATTCTGACGTCAAAATATCAGCTTTTTCAAAAAGTTTGGGGCTTTTGTTCGTTGAAATATCTACTTTCTGATGGTGTAAAGAAAAATATGCATTACTATAGGAAATATTCTTAGAAAATGCAAAAAATTGAAAAAACCTCAAATTCGAAATTTTTTTTAATCGTTATGTACAATTCCATCAAAAAAATGTGATTCCTGCAATTTTTTTCAGTTAAAAAGTTTATTTATTTTACTCGAATTACATTCATGTCATAGAAAATCTCATACAAAATAAATATACATGTAAATCGTACTATTGAATTTAGAAACTTAATTCTGATTACGCTGTTCATTAAATATTTTTTAAAAAACGTTAATCTTGTTATTTATAAATACGTTATTTGAAATTCTAATCAGTTACTCATTCGTTTTTGTCTCTTTGGAGGCATTTCGTCAGATTCGACCTAGTTGATCGTAGAAATCTTCAAGATCCTCGTATTTCCAGTCTGCATTGGTTTTTCGTCCATATTCTGAGCAATTCTCAGAACCATGACAATTAGTGCATTTTAAACCATGTTTTCGGCAGCCACATTTTAAACTGTTACATCCAGTTTCACAGCTGCAGCAAATAGTTTTGAGCAATAATTCCGGAATTAAATCCTTTTCTGTAAATTTGGGCATAATGCCATGCTAATGGTGCTTCCAGCCCCAATCTGTTGTTGTCAATTCGTTACCCAACCAAGTTTGAAGCTGATAATATGCTCTGTAACAATGTTGTTCTGCTGCTCCTTCTGTGGGTGGGAGGTTTGCCAAAATAAAGGATGATTTAATTTTTGCCAATTGATATTTTTGAAACCTTAATTGATTCAGTGTTATTTTTTCTTTTTCACATTTATAAATAGATTTGATTAATTGCAATCCATTTTTTTTATATTTTCTTTACATTCATCTTCACCGAAGGTCACTCAGGTATATAAATTATTTTTAAAACAGCAATAAATAGGCATCTACAAATATTATTTAAAGAAGATTCTACAACTTTTTTAAAATATTGTAGATGTCTTATTAAATATTAACTTTATTAACTTATTTGTTTGTTAATTATAGAAGTATATTTTAATTTGTAATTTTTTCGTTTATCAATAAAACATGAAATCCTACGTTTTTTGAGTTATTAAAGTGTAAATTTTAATAAATACCTCAAAATTGTACATAATGATAAAAAAAATTGAATTTGAGGTTTTTTCATTTTTACATTTTCTAAGAATATTTCTTATAGAAAGTGTATATTTTTCTTTACACCATCAGGTAGTAGATATTTCAACGAACAAAAGCCCCCAAACTTTTTTGAAAAAGCTGATATTTTGACGTCAGAATTTTCGATTGAAAATTAGGTGTTTTTTTTTTGATATTGAATTAAAATGAAGCGAAAAAATAAATATTTTTAATCAAATAAATTACAGTGTTTTTGATACATAATAAGGTAAGTTTTCACCAAATTTCGTAGAAAAAATTTTTTTTTGAAAAAGATATAAATAAAAAACCAAATACTTGGTTTTTTTGATTTTTCACCTAAAATTTGAGGTTATGTGAAAAATCTGCATAAACAAAAGTTGTAGATCTTTTTATTGCTTACAACTTTGCCATTTAACTTTTTTCCATAGGACTTGTAGTTTTGCCGGAAATCAAGATAAACCATTTTTTACCCTTAAAAACTCACCCCCTCCCACTTCCCGAACTCGGATCGACCGTAATTTATTTTTCCTTTCATTTTGATCATATTCCCTTGCTTTTCTAATGGGTTTCATCCTACTGTAATTTTTTTTCATTTTTTACCATTTTTGTTGGCTTTCACCCTGGTCTATCTGTTCTAATCTTGGGCTCTCATTGAAACAACCGTGATATTTTTCTTGCCAAATAAGGTTCAAAGTTTAAAGGAGACAGCCATACGGATAGCGGCTTATTCAAAGCTAGATTTCTTATTGGAAAACTGTGAATTACCTAGGAACAAAGGGAACTCACCTTTATTCCACTTGAACACAGGAAAACGATCGAGTCCTCCTTAGGTTAGGTATATCAAAGAACAATGCGATGCATGAACAGTTAGTTAAAATTTTCCTTAGGCAGTATTTGTCCGCAAACACTTTTAAGCGATTTTCACCACGATTAAACTCAAGCAAGTTTCTCCAGACACGTTTTTTCCTATTTTAAATTCGCATAGGAAACGTTAATCTGATAGAGGGAGGGTACGTATCTCATTGGATGTGAATGTTTAAGACGATACGGGTATACTTACAGCCGATAATTATAGAGCTTGAGTGAATTATATGCATATAATACAAGGATGAAACTAATACAAACGAAAAGTTCAATCATACTAAAAAATTTAAATAACTCACACAAGATTAAAAAGTTCTGTTCTTGGAATTTCAATATTTCGAATTAAATAAAACAAAATAGTGTATTATGTAATGAATGATAGAAAAGTTTTCCAACAGACCTCGACAACTTTTTTTCGAAATGAAATGCAAACCGTTTGAGATATTCCAAAAACATTATTACCGAGTTGAAGTAAAATAATAGTATTGTACAGTTAATGAGAAAAGCATAATTTTAAAATATTAAAAGTAGAAAATTGAAATTTATATCCACATAAAGCAATGAAAATTTGAGGAAGGCTTGAATATGTTCCAATTATAAAAATCGTTAAACGAAAAAATGATGTTAGGTTATGCGCATCCGGTAATGAAAAATTATAGATATAAATAAACAGTAGAAGCAGGAACAAATAGCAGAAGACGCTCTGTACCGTTCGTTTGTTACAGATTAATCTGTACAATCTGTGGTCATGTGACTAAAAAACCCATCCGCTACTCTTACTGCCCAACTCCTGCCTACTCACAATATTGTCCGTTTGAACATGCGTTCACATATTGAATTCAAACTTGTCAAGTACCTATTGGAAGACCCGTTATAACAATTTGCGCAATAAAAACATCTTATGGCATGAAAGCTCCAAATGTCACATCGAACAAATAAACAAATCAACAATACATCTGGGAAAAGCGAAATAAAATTACCATTCAATTTAGATTCGATACTACCATGCGCCTTCATGTAAATCGAGGATCTGTCCATAGATGGACAAAGGTACTCATAGAATAAGATCTCATAACATATTCAGTGGTCACGAAATGCCATCCGACCACAGAGAATGAGATATGACAGTTGCATTCGTACTTACTCTATATGGTTGGTCCGCAATGATATTTCTAGATCTCTAAGCACTTGAGTCGAAGTCGATTCGCCCACCATTTTTCTTTTCTGTAACAAACAACGGAAGGATTGAGATCGAGTGAATAACAATCAATAGAAATTCGCTATACTCTATGGCCTCTAGCTTAATGCATACCTTATTGAGGACAAAATGCGTGTTTTTATTGCAGATACAGAACAATATAAACACTATTTATTCTCTAGGTGGACGGACATATTATATTTTCACATTAATGAAAGTTAAATAATGAACAATGAGGAGACTATTTTGCATTAAAAGCAATGCATTCTAGTAATTAAAATCCCTAAGAATTCCTAAACTTGCCGTGATCCCCTGTTTTGTTCTTAGTTTTTTTCTTGGTTTAACGTTTGGCTTGTCCTGAAGAAGACAATAAGCGGAAAGAATTATTCCTACTCCTTTTTCTGCTATTCTACCTTTTCACTTCGATGTGAATAATTCCCAAATAGTCAATATATTGCATCAATTTTTAAAAAAAAAAAAACGAGTTGTGTAAGACTTTCAAAATACTTACTCTATGGCTTCTAGAGGCTTTAGGGTCCAGATATGTTCTTAGCTTATTCAAATAATAGGACGGTGGGTCCTTAGCTTGCACCATTTCCTGAAACAAGATCCTCCTATTACCGTGTGATCATTAGTACCCGAGTAACATAGGACTACATCTATTTTAAAAAAAAACACCGGTAGCACTCCGGGAGTGCCGGCAGAAGTGAAAACTTGAATATTAACGTTGTGCATTTTTGATATTTTGGAATGGTTAGAGAATAATTTTGTATGAATTGTTTTCATTGTCAGTATAAAAGTGCTATTATTTATGTGGTGGAATACAATATTCATTTATTGCGCTATCGTACACAAAAATGACAATAGGTTTGTTCGGGTGGCAGTTCCCAGTTGTACTGGGGTCACAGAGAACCAGGTTCTGTAACTCTTGGAATCGTCGCAAGTTGTTCTATGACACGAACGGGTGAGAACAGGTGGGAACAGATAATTTCAAAACGATTTCGTTAAGTGCATAGATAAGTGAAAGTAAGGTTATGTTGTACATCATGGACATTGAACTCTAAATACCATATAGGTATTCATATAGAGTTCAATGATCATGGATCATATCATGGATAGTGTTAAAAGATATTGAATAAGTTATTGTGTTATTAATACGGTGGAAATACTTTAGAAATTACAAATATTAAAATTGAACAATTTTTATTGTCATAAATAAATAAACATAAACATATCCATATAAATAACTGTAAATATAATTTATATGTAATGAAATATTTAAAGAAATGATTTAATTTAATTATAATTTGAAATTTCAATACATGTAGTAGTGGTCATCAGTGGAGAAATTATTTTTGTTAGTTCATATCTGGATAAACTGTGAATTTTTCTGTTATTTCATTGTAATTTTGGTGGAAACTGTGTACAGAAAATTTTATATAATATAATTAGGTAATTGTATATGGAACTGGTAGCATTTGGGAAATAAATAAAAATATTTTCTAACAATTTTCATAGCTTTGTAATTATTTTTTAGATAAGAATTGTTTTAACAAGTCGTTGTGTTTTTGAAAGAGGTCATTCCTCCGTTTCCTTCCTAAATTTTCAATACATTTTGAGTGGTTAAAAAATAAAGATACTACAATCACGAAATAACAAAAATAAATATATAGTATATAAATACGAAATATCGTATATATAAATAATATAAAATAATTATCTTACATACTTTGATCAACAACTATGCAATTGTTTTATTCATCTATTGCAAATGATCCTTCCTCTTCTTTGAGATAACAAAAATTTTGAGAAGCTATTATAACGAATTGATTAGAAATTTATACTCCCGCAACATCAAATATACTCAAAAACAGCTATGCGAATATCCTAGTCACCAAATATAATAACTTAATTGTCAATTAGAACTACTGAAAATTTGAATCACCGATGATTTGAATTTACCGCTTCTTCTGTTGTACCTTGTACCATCTCTAGATCAGGAACCGTAAGAACAGTAGCGAACAGTTCCGAAATCAAGTGTTCCGACCACACGAACGACAAGGAACTCCTGTTCCGTCCCAGACGAACGGGTGGGAACCACAAATTACCAAAAATTACAGTTCCGAACTGCCACGCGAACAAACCTAATTTATATAGTTAATTATTATTTATTATCATTATACATATACACAAACATTCGCACAAGCGCCCTGCACCGCCTAAACGAAACAGTACACGCAGGCACGGTAGAAAGAGTGTGGGATATTATTCCCTCTCCTACTCCTCGATCTTACGCTTTTGCGATCACAATCACGTGACCCTGACGCGAGTTTGGATGTTTTTACCCATACAAGAGAGTGCTCAGCGCCGCTTAAGAAGTTTTCACTTCAAAAATCTACAGAGTGTCTGCCGGGAAAACATAATACTTTGTTTTGCCGTCATTTTGGTAAACATTAGTCTTGACAGTTTATAAGCAAGAACTTTTCTTAGTTTTAAGATCTCAATAACAATTGCTTTGACGATAAGATTTGAGTCCTAGCACGTGATTTTCTCCTAATTTGGTCTTGAATAAATTAGGTATTCCAAAGGACAAGAGCTAACTGAGAGGGAAATATCATTTTTTATTTTATTTTCGATTATCAATAGGAAAGATACAGGTACTTTTTTTCAATTGGTTTTTAAAAAAAGGAAATTTGAGCTTCGTATAAAACTGAAGGAAAATATTGAGTGGTTATTTTGAATTCGAAATTGAGGTTCTTTAAAATTCATTGTGGCGTTGTTTTAGTATCACACTGTCAAATTTTTGCATATGATAAGTTGGATAATATTTTAAGGCTGAATCAAATAAGATTTATCTCGAAAAGTTTCAGTGTAAAATTATTCTTCCAAAATAGAAATGATCTAAGATTAATTATTGATGATCCCCTTGAGTATTTCAGTAATGTACGGATCGCTGCTCGGAAGTATTAGAAACCTTCGCATTTGATCGTGGTATACCATTTGGTGACCTTGAACTGAAAGCAGACAACCTTGGACGATGATGCATTAATGGAATATTTCTTTCTGCTGTTCGAATGCAATAACACTCAATCCTTTATGCATCTTCATCTCCTCAGTTTGTAGATTTACGTTTAGTAAGAAATAATTAATGTACTTTTGACTTGAACGAAAAATAAATTTCTACACAAGTCTTAATGCTTGATGTGGATGATCTTGAAGAGTTAAAAAGGCAAATCCAAGCGAAAACATATGAACACCACATAGTAATATGAAAATTCGTTGGAATCTTTCTCAGAATGCCCAATTTTTTTAATTTCTACAATTAATAATTCTGGTTGTGATTTAGTTTCTACTCAAATTGGTAACTCGGTTGGGTGAAAGATGAGATAGCTGTACTTTATCATTGAGTCCGTCTGAAAGATTATTTTCTCGACCCAAATAACATGAAATTTAAGTAAACAGGTTTTCTACTCGTCTCCAGTAATATGATGTCGAATTTTAATTGCGCTTCTTATCAGTACCACCCACTTCGCTCGAATTCAAAGTTGAATAGCACTCATATAAAAAATTATGACGGAATTGATGTGAATGATTAAGATAAGGTGACATTTTTTATTACGAAATACTTGAATTAGTTCATAGGATGTGGTTCGTGGATATCAAAGTTGTTAGTAGAAATATAACTCATTTGTTCAGAATGAAGTTTTGACACGTGTAATTTATAGCCAGGATATTCATCTAATTGAAAAAATTATTGTTTGAGATTGCCTTACACGTTTTCTCGCATAAGACACTAACATTTGGTCACAAGGTCTGCAATTTCGTATATAGAGCCGAAAATATCCTAAAATCATATTACGAGCGGCAACATGCAATAAATGAGTTATTAATGACGTTTATATGACATATTTTTACTAAAATTATGAGCTATAACTCATTCGATTGGGGATTATGTCAAGATCTTTGTGCGAAAAAATTATGTCAGTACGTTAAAAATCATTTCAAGATCGGGATGGGACATCATCATCGATGTTTGAAAAACATCGATGTTTGAGTATCGATGTCGATGTTTTTACCATCGATGTTAACTGATTTTCAACATCGATGCTGACATCGATGTTGCGGATAGAATATTAAACATCGGTTTCTCAATGTTTTATATATATTTATGGAATTTCAGCTATTGAATCATTTTTCAGTCAACTAGGTTTGTTTTTATACGGTTGAATTATATATTATTCAAAATCATGGATATGACTTGTCAAAAATTGTAGAAGAAAACAGCGTCGTATTCAGAATGAAGTGTACAATGAAAGTATGAGAAAATATACCGATATTGCCATCAAATATTCAAAAAAGAGTCCATTTTCTGTCTAACTGGAAATATTTGTGACCCTTCTTTGGTACAACCAAAAAATATTTCACACTGCAAAAATCGAATTTCATATCCTCATTGATATACAAACATGAGCATGATTCCATATTTTGTTGTCACCCTGTATAGACAGATGGGTGAAATTAATGGTCACAGTTCTGGTTGATGGAGAAAGTTATATTCGGGTTTTACCCCAATTTTGTGTTATGATAATTTTGGAATCGGTCGTTTACTATACAGGGTGTCAAATAATTACTTGTGCAAACTTTAAATGGTTAAACTTTGCGTAATTTTAAAATAAAAAAGTTCATATGAACGACTTGATTTCTGAGATAGAGGGCGTCCAAAAATTAATTTTACTTGATTTTGTGCTTTCCAGTTTACACTAATTTGGTGATAGGGATATATAATAAGGAGTATTTGGGACCTTTAATTTATTTCAGTGTCCAGAGTTCTATCCATTTATTGAATCAATTTTTATTTTATGCTTTTCCAAATTTATGTTATAGTTAACTTGTATCTTTTTCTAATATAAGAATTCTCAGTAGACATGGAAATTTTTTTTTGATATATTGGGAATTTATCGTTAAATCATTATGGATGATTGAAATACCTAAGTATAATTAAAGTGTAAAAACACCGATGTTCACAAACATCGATGTTCAATTAGCGATGTTCAGTTAACATCGATGGTACAGTTCGATGTTATCATCGATGTTAAACATCGACGAAAATCTATCGATGTCCCATCCCTAATTCAAGATGGTAAAAAAGTTGTTGAGTTTTCTACTTATGGTTAGAACTAATTTTCACGTTGGAAGAAAGATACTGAAAGAGGAGGAAATGTAAGGAAGGAAAGTTCGGACTCTCGAAACTGTATCTCCATTATTAATGATTTAAATTTAACGATGAAAATTGCCGTCCGTGCGCCATATTGAGGTTGAGCACTTGGCTTCGCAAGTTAGTAAGTTATAATAAATTTTTTTTAAGGGTATATAAGGCAGATTTAAAAATTCAAAAAATATATATAATATAGTCCAAACACCTAAAAGAACCGACTCCTGCTGGAATTTTTCTCTAGACTTAATTTTCCGATGACCTTGATCTTTATCAGTTTCCCAGCTTTTTCCATGATTTTCTTGATCCATTGTGCATTGAAAAAATATTTGAATAATGCTCAAACATATTTTCCATTCGTGGAGCCTTTTTGTATTTCTTTTTAAAAAGTTGGTGTGATTTGAGTTTAAATAAATTTTACACTATTCATAATGATTTTGTTAATCTAACAAAAAATCACCATGTTGTGATTATTTTTTTTCCTCATTTTGCACCTATTTACTGTTTTTATGTTAACGAAGAACATACTAATTTAACTGTGTAATTCAATATAGACAAAAATTACAAATTCTTAAAGAACTGTTGTTTTTATGATGAAAAAATTTTTTTAATTGTTCACCCAAGTTTTTTTTTTTTCATATAATATATTCACTCCGTAAGTGAATATTTTCTGATAATTTGTAGTTGCAAATTGTTTGACTTGTCCTATACATTTTTAATGTCAGAAAGGATTAATAAATTATTATTGTTCAAAATATTAGTGGAGAAAATATATTTAAATAATTGACAGATTACTACAAATTTACAAACCAAACATTTTTTTCAATATAAATTTCATTGTTCATTGTATTAACAATTTGTCCTAAACAAATAATTTTTTTTTCATTTTTATTATGGTAAATTTAAAAATGGGAACAACGCCTCGATGCATCGAAATATCGGAAAAAACTTTTTCATGTATTATTATCAAAATGCATATTTTTCGGTATTTCGATGCACTGGGACGTTTCTGTAATTTCAGAAAAAGAAATTTAGAAAAGTTAACTATTAGTTTATAATATATTGTTAATATAATATTCAATGAAATTGTTAATGAAAATATTTTATTTGTCAATTATGATCATAGAACATTTTTTAACTGATCATTCAAACAATAGCTATATGAATTAGACGAAAATAAACGATTGAAAATTATTACCAAGTAACTTATATTAAAATAAATTACAGTCCTGTGAGTATTTTCGGAGTATTTTTGATATAGTCCATTTTTTTGAGACGACTGAAAATTTATTTTCACGACAATACTGTGAATTTTCTTGTTATGTCGAGTTCAAAAAGTTACTATTGTTTTGTCTCACCAAACATGCGGCTTCTTCAGGTGTTATATTTAAAGTTTGTATAGGCACACATCAATATAGAATGTACTTCAGCAAAACTTTCATTCAAAATTTAACACCTGAAGAAGTGTTGGAGAAACAATAAATTGGAAATTTTGATTTTGTTATTCATTTTAATAATAATAATAATAATAAGTTTACTAATTATAGGTTGAAAACTAATCACCACTTTTTTAAAATCTTTTATTATTAACTAGACTAAAATCCCGATAACTCTCGAACTAGAATACCGAAATTTTCAGGGTGTGTGTGATAATTGAGTAAATCGGTTGAGTTAGTTATCATCAACACATGCTAATATTTTTTACTACACAAGAAAGTGTAAACCAAAACTTGAAAAGAACATATATTGAGTGAAATCGACTCGGTGGTTTCAGAATATAGATGAAAAAAAAATTTAAATCACTATTTTCAAATTAATTTTAGCCAGGATGCCTGCCGAAACGCTGGTTCCAATGTCATCAATAATATTTTGTTGTCAGATGCTCATTCTACCGCAATCTCAGCAGTTTCGATTAGATTTTTCAAGACAACCTGGTTCGATAACGTCTTTCATTGTATTCTAGCTGAACAGAATTTCACTATCACTCCACAAATTGAGGTCAATTCAATTCAACAATTAATTCTTAATGCGTCGAGCTAGTTATGAATTGACGAATGTTGCATTCAGATCAGATTAGTAACCTTGAGAAGGAAAAATCTTCGGAATTATAGATATACCATAGATGAAATTTAGAGTTGCCCTTTACTTCTTACATAATAGAGGCTGATTTCGGAATGCAAATTTTATATCTTATACTAATGCCTAATGTTAATTTTTTTATTGCTAAAAATATACTGACGACCTTCTTCAGCTTGTGAGCGTTGAATGAATTCAAAGATCCAAATGATTATTAGTGTGATGACCAGAAATTTTTGTTAATAGAACTCATGTAGAATGATTATTTGGTCTATATCCATCTTCTATCGTTCTGAAGGTAAATTAGCCTTTGGAAAAGCCGAAAATGTTTTAAGATCTTCATTAACGACCATGATTGACAAAATTTAATTTCATAGTTCTGCCAATCTTGACAATTAATAAAATTAAAAAGTGATCAAACATTATCGGACCTTTGAAAAGCTAATTTACCTTGGGAATGATTGAAAATTACCATCCAAAGGTTTGTTGGAAGAAGAACTATAATAGATGGTGGGCATATAATGATTCCACAATTTTCAGTGTGTTCATGTGAAGACTAAAATCTCACAATGTTGTTCTTAATTTTCAGCTCATCCTGGAAAAATCTGCATATACTCGAATCGGTTAGTGATGATAATTGAATTTCAACCGAGATGCATCCGTTATTTGAAACGCACTACTTATCATAAATAATTAAAATATACTTAAACCAGTCAATCTTGATCAAACTTCATTTCTATCCTTTTATCGTTCAATAATCTGGGTAACCTTATTGAGTATTCAACGCTTTTTGAATTTGAATATAAATCAGAAAACAAATACGTTCTGGGAATTAAAACACGTATAAACTGATAATGGGTTTAAACTTGTCATTGTTTTGATAGTATCTATGAATGAAATTTACGGAAGTTGATATGATCGTCGTTCTGTTATTCACATAAAATCATAATTTTGAATTGATTCCAATGGTCGATCTCTGACCTCCGGTTTTCAAAGGTACTGATTCTCGTCATCTTTTTCAGCAAAAATATTGAAAATTACAGATTGACAAGTACTCAGTTTAGATGATCATGCGTGCTGAAAATGCACTGATCAAAAATTGCTAGGGATCACTTATGAACTTCTCTTCATTTGTATTTTTTCAAGTTATCTCGTGAATATCTGTTCATTATATGTTTTCTAAGAAAAAATCTATTATTATCTGTAGGCTGTTACAGGTGGAGTGAAAAGCAATGTGTTATTTGTTAATAAATCTGTTTTTTTCTCTCGTCAAACACATAAGGTGACAATAATTGAAGAAATGAGAACAATAACTTTTCAGTTATGCCGAGACAACGTTTGGCTCCTGTGCAACTGGACCAAATCATACGGTGGATACAGGAAGGTTTGTCCCAGCGAGAAGTGTCCCGGCGGTTGAATGTTTCGCTAAGGCTAGTTACACGCACATCACTTTTGGACGTTCGATAAAAGTTCGTACGAACATTTATCGTACGTCCAAAATATAAAGTAGCTTTCAGACCTGTCGATTTTGTATCGTGGAAGTACATTTTTGATGATTCGCTTCAGTTGCTTATCAGCATGAACCCTTTCAAGACTTGTTCTTGCTATGATTGTTGTACCGTCGGCGGTAAAACCAGGAGTCAGTGGGTTCATCCTATTAATCAGAGAAAACGCTTTATGAACAATTTAGAAGTGACGAAGAAAAGTTTTTTAATTATTTTAGAATGTCAACAGCAAGCCTTGATGAATTGTATGAGAAAAAACTAAATAATTTCCCCAAACACTTCCTTCCAAAAGAAGAAAAACTTGCAAGAAGAAAAATCAAAGAAGCAGCATTTATGAAAATAACACCTGATTCCATAAGTGCTCCATCTATAGATCTGCCAGAAGTTTGGACGCCGATAGTTCGATCCAACTTAAAAAGATCATCATATCACAGATGAGTATATAACATCGTTCATTTTTCTTTCATGACTTCTGTCAATTGACTTTTTGAAAATTGATAATTTTCAAAAGGTTTCTTACTTTTTCTCCTTGATAAAGATAGAAGATGTCTATCGAAACGTCGGAAAACATTACATCCACAATAGATGATGGTAATAGCCCAAACAATCATTCAAAACATTATATTAAATCACTGAAATTTTGCATTGAGCAGTATCTCCTTGAAATTCTGAAAACCTATTAAGAAAAATAAGACCAACAATTTGCTGGAGGTTGTTATATCATGACAAGGTTCCTCCCATTCCTGATGATCTGAATTACGTCCAACTTAATTGCTTCTTCAATTTCATGACGCTCGTTTACATCAGTAATTTAAATATTTATATTTGAATAATGTTCATCCTCTCTTACGAACTGTGAACGAGTAACCCTTTTTTTATAACGGTAACACGTAGTTGGAAGCTGCTCAAATAAATTGGTAATATGTTATTATATCATAAGGCATTTCTTTACCCCTCAACCTAGGATATTTTAATCAAGATGATAGGTAGGAAAAAATTGGTTGACAACTTATGATATTCAACTTTTAAGTAACCAATTTTGACGCTGGAACTTACCGTTTCGGGCAATTGTTGAAAAATTCGAAGTTTCGATCTATGACCTTGAAAAACTTGTATTAATCTCCTAGTGTTCTTATTACCACTTCTACTCACTAGATATCTGTCGAAACGTTGTTAGTAAGAACAAGGATGACGGTTAATGTCCAAATAATAATTCTACGCGAGTTCTATCATCAAAAATTCCTCGTTAATAACAGATACCTAAGTGATTATAATACCGCAATGTCTGGATTCATAAGCATTTCACTGAATTTTATTCGGTCCATTGTTATGGCAAAAAGGTTTCGAAATTAGGCTCTCTCAAAAATTATCACATCAATTTCAGCCAATTTTTTCAAACTTAGTTTATTTTGGTTAAACTAGCCATCAAACCTGCTTTGTGTGACAATGATTTCTTCATCTGACTCATTACGAAAGTGAATTAAACACAAGGATTCTCCAAATATAGAACGTTTTGAACACGATGTCATCCGAATGATATTTTCATTGGCTTTACCTTGAACTGAAAGTTGAATGTCTCTCTGTAAATGTTCTTCCGCCTAGTTTATAGAAGGTGATTCATTTTTAAAATAAAAAAAAGATTAATAAAAACAATTTTATTTCATAATCTTTATTAAGAAATGAAAAATCTATTTTCTACAATTATTTTCTATAAATAATTTCTTTCAAATGCTGACCTCGACTGCGGTTAATAAGATCCATTCGATAGTTCCAATATTTCAACACTTTGGACTTCACACAGACCCAAAGGAAAAAATCAAGAGGTGTGATGGCACATGATCTAGCCCTTCATGGTCATCACGTACACTCTCCCCCACCGCCGCTATATTCTATTCACTACGAGCTGGATGTTGTCTGTTTGGTCGAGTATTATCCAATAACGAGTCTCAAACTTAGTGACGGTAGAGCGATTATGCGGACCGTAAGTAGCTGTAAGTGCCCGATACACATTAACCGGAGAACCCCAATTGTCGTAATAAAGCCGAACAATTTGTAGACGCTGTGTCGGGCAAAGTCGTTCCATTATAAAATGTCAGACATTACTGAACAAGAATACCACTTCAGTTCACACGACGCATGCGCGATCTGCAACTAAATCCCCACCAAAGTGAGTACCACTAAATGAATCACCCTTTATTTTAAAAATCCCTAATGATCACTTGCCATGTGTGCGCTATTTTTCGTAAATCAACTGGAGTTTTCATATTTGCAGAATATGTTAATTGTCCAAATATCTCTGTTTATTGGGCCGAATATGTTCAATTGTTTAGCTATTGTGAAAATTTGACAACTTTGTTCAACAATCCAGGGCGTCTAATCAATTCAGATCTATATTCTAGTACATAAGATTTTCGCTGCTATAGGTTATAGAGCCGACAGGACTTACTCAAGTTTGTCAATCGCTCGAGACAATTTTCGGCTCGATATTCGAAAATAACAGACGTTCGAGGTAATAAATAGCTCGCTGTTCTACTAGTTGAATGAACTGTGAACAAGCGCGCAAAAATAGAAATTTAAAAAAATTAAGTGTTTGCAACATTATAAAAAATTTTTAATCGGTTCGGTGAGATTTTTCGATGCACAAATTAGGTAATCTAAGACAAAAAAAATTATATTTAAAAATTTCTCCATCATAAGAAAATATCATGCGTGCTACAATATCAAACATTATTTGTGGTTTATAAGGTTTTTGGAAACAAAAGTTGGTATAACTGAAAATAAATTTAGAAAGCACTGACGTGAGGTCAGATTGCTTTGGCGCTCTTGTTGAGCTACTTGCGAGTAAATATCCAAACCATAACAAATCTATAAGCACTCTCATCAGGTGAACAATAGTCTTTTCCCGTACTATGGGACAATGTGATGCAAATATGAACGCCTAATGAATGAACAAACCTATATCTCAAATTAAAAATAACTAATCATAATTTTCCCCAAGTTTTGTTCGAAGCTATAATTCCCTTCCCCTAAAAACTTACGTCAATGCTTTTGTGAATTTTGACAACGTATATTATTTCAGCCATCGAGATTGAATTCTATCTCTATGATTTTTCGTTATGAAAAATTTTGATCAATTTTACGCCAACTGACACTGATTAATGAGCTCGTCATTTGTCAATCGAATATCGATCTGTGATGGCCATCGTTCAGAGAAAATCACCGGGACTTCATGCCATTTCTCTTTTCTCTTGAGTAGATGAAAAAAATGATCATATCTTTGGATGGAAAAGAGCTACGACAATGAAATTTGAGGATAAGTAAGATATCGATCACCTCAATATATTCACGAATTTTTATTGAAATTCGAAAAATATCTTATGAGATAGTGAGTATTGAAAACTCATCGAAGTACATATATCTTCTTCGTCGAAAATCATATCGCGATTAATATATTCGTTTCAGTGAGTTTTTTGAAAAACCTTCTACATTCAAGTCGAATTCACGAAAATATCATCTGCTACTAAATTTTACTTCAAAGCCTTTATCATTTCGACAAATTATTGAGTGATAACAATTTTCAATACATGCATCAACATGGATAACGGAGGCTTGTCATATCAAAACTTTTACTGATGTTTTCATATATACAGAACTTCTAGCTTCTTAAAATAAGATGGTACAAAGCTGAAATTCAAGGATGTTCTGAATATCAAAATTTTGTTCATCGGAGTTATTGAGGAAACTAAATTTTAGATGCTCACAACCCTGAACCATTCGACGAACTAACCTACTCTGAAAATAAGAAAATCAGGAAGTCGAACCCAATTGAGTCAAGATATTAAAAAATTACAGATGTTTAGGCAAAACGCAGGCTGTTCTATTAGAACAAAAATCAGAGTAATTTACCCTCGTATTGATTGTAATCTGTTTTCACCATCCCTTTGAATTATCCACTCTATTCAACCCTTTTCAACGCTTGTTATTGTAGAGTAAAGTGCAATTGAAAACAGGCGTGCCTCTCATTTCTCAGGTTACATTGTTTTTCACTTCAATTCAGCCTGGCTAAGATATAATTCATTAGGGTCACAACGGAGAGAGTCAGTCACCCATAGCGAAATAATCGATTCGGCTACTGTTGAATGCATTGAAATGAAACCATTGTCCCAGAGTTTATACCTTTACAACGGAATTTTGGAACTGAAAACTTATTTTGGTTTTTATTTTATTCTACATACCCCTTAGGACTACTCATGGGAAAATAGAGAGTTTACCTCCTGCCAGTTATGGGTAATCAAATTTGAACATGGAATCTTCATCAGGACGTCGAACCTAATCGATTGAGTTCATCTTCGGCTGGATATTGAATTATTGACATTTGGGCAAAACGATAGCTCGGTGATTGAGCTCCTTCGCAATACGCTTTGTTTGTTCGACATCTTGATTAAAGATTTCTATATCAGTGGATTGGAGGAAGGAAGCCAGTCATGGTTGTTTTGAAGCTCGAAATGTCGATTTCTCACAAAATAAACACTACAAGTGCCATGAAAACACCACTTCATTTTCGAATACTTAGTTAAGAATATTTCGAGAACTAATGCATTAAATGAAAAAACAATTACTGTGCTGAAATCAGTATAAAAATACCTTTGAATTGAGGTATCACTCACTCTATCTTCCCTATTCAAAAATTGGGGGTGGGGGTTGTAGCAGCAAGGGTTGAAGCGCTATGCGCCCGTAACTTACATCTTAAGTTGTCCCCCTCGAAACAGAAATCGACCTGTCCGAGCATTTCTATCGAAAAAACTTATTTCGTCTGTTTCGTTTTCAAATAGCCACCCTGTATAATACTGTAATTATATTCCTAAGTATCCACCAGAATAACAATGAAATGATAAAAATTTATAAAAACCTTTTTTTTTATCTTAATAATCTAGCATATTCCTGAATTTCACAGTAGCGGCATAATTCAGTGCATATTTACCATGCATGCTTGAGAAGATTCAAAATTCCCGCTAGTTTGGTAATTCAAATTTCCTGCTGCCTCGTTTCTGTACTACCAAATATGGTGGCCAATTCGTGTAACCAAGAATTAGTTATTATTATTATTCGATTCAATATTTTTACTAATTATTTCATTTTTCAAAAATTTTTATTGAATTTCTATAAACTATCTATTGACAACCGGATGGTACAGAAACGTGATGCCATATTGCCATTACGGACTTCCGTTGCATTGTCGTCCAGTTACTTCCTAGTCGCGCATAAGGAAGTTAGATGAGGCCAGATCTGGTGAGGTAGCAATTTGTAGCCCGATTTAACTAATTTTTCAGAGGCTCCTGCTGATGAATGAGCCGTTGCGTTGTCGTGGTGAAAGAGCAAATTTGTTCTGTAGGCGGCGTCAAATCGATTCAATAGTTACCTTTAGAATTGCCCTATTATTGTCTTTCCCTTTTCCTAGTAGTCAATGAGGATTATTCCATGTGAATCCCGGAAAACAGTCACCCTGTATTCTACTCTATGTGCTATTGAAGCGTAGTGACAATTGTTTATTGCAATCCAAGGTTCCGCGAACGTTCAACAACCTTGGTAATTTGCAACAACTCGTTCATTGATGATGCTCCACTTTGATAACCAGTTTCCGAATATTCACGGTTGCCAACCTACGAATAACCTCAACGATTGAGTCATTAAGATTCTAAACCGCAATTGAAAATCCCATTTTTACGGTTTTTTCCTCGTTTTACGTTTCTGTAATGCACGACGCTACTCCTTAGGAAATCTAGTATTCATGCAATATCCACACGAAGGCGTGATTTATTTTTAGCGGTGGCAAAACTTGCCGCAGTGGATTTCAGTTCAGCTGGTGACATTCGCTTTGATTGGCTGGTTATTAGTCATACGGTAAATAGGGATAATTGTTATTGAGGACCCTACTTTGTGATTCCGTGAAGCTGATTCAGACTCTGATGCAAGATTTTAAGAGTTCTGTGAACTATGGATTATACCCATTGTTGTGGATGAAAAATTTCGGCCTCCACACTTGCAGTAACTCAATTGATGGTGCGTTTATGGGATCAAAAGCGATTTTTATAAATGCTCCTTTTTTATTTTTCTTCTTGTAGGTTTCTTTTTTCGATATGATAGATTTATAGCTCCATTTTATCTCATTCACAGCCTGTTAGACCAACTTGGATCTATCGGTGTCTAACACTTGGAAAGATGTTGTTTTATTACAGAGGGCGCTTTGTTTCTCTCTTGGTAACACAAAGTTACAATTCAAACTATATATTAAAATTGTACATTTGTGTTACCAATTGATATATGTGTTTATTCTGAAACCATTGTTTTGATCTATTATTCAATTTTTATGCAGATATATTTGTGCCATATTTAATCTATGTAAATTTCTCTTTTGCAGCCCTGAAGAAGTAGAAATATATCTACGAAACGTTGGCGTTACTTGAATGTAGTTTTTTGACCAACTGCTTTCTTCAAAGTTCCGTGAAAATCAATTCAATTTAACAGGTCCTGACAGAAAATACATTACCTATTTCAACGGTCATCATGAAAATATACCGAAGTACCCATGTGAATGATGGCAATCTTTTTCTCTATTTATTATGGAATATTACTCTGGATTCAATATTAAACAAGGTGCTAGACAACATTAATAATGAATACAGCAAATGGCAATATAGATTTTGTAGTGAATGTAAGACAAAAATTGTTCAGTGGTTAATGTCATCTATAGTGTTTAGTGGTGAAACCATAGATTGGAGAGATATCCTCAACCTTTTGTAGAAATATTTAATGAAGACATAAAATATGGCAACATTGAACAAATCTGATTATTGAATCATTTCAGCACAGAGTTGGATTTGGGAAAATCAGAAAATTTTGACAAAATTATATCGATTTAATTCCTTTCAACTTCAAATATCTCAAGAATGGTGCAATTTAGGAGAAAAAATGAAGAATGATTTTATCTGCAAAAATGACTAATGATTCCAGGAAGTACAAGATACTGGCCTTTAGTTCAAGCGAAATTTGTTTTTCATGCGATTTAACTAATCTGTAGAGTAGTAGTGAGAAACCCACAAGAAATGGAATAAATCTAATGATGCCAAAATATGAATGACTGTTATCAAAAACCTTCTACAGGAGATCATTTCAATTGATATTGTCGTTTGAATATTACAGGTGAAAATTCAATTTTTTTATGAAATTTCAACACCCTATATCTTTTGAACGGGACCAAATTTAGAAAAATCTTATAGGAAGAAAATGTTTCTGAACTGAAGAATGTATGGCTTGAATTAACGCAGTGGTCAAAGACTCACCCTGTATATTCATCATTGAAGATTAATTCAATATTTTTTTTCTTGCATGCTTAGTTTATTATTTCCTTACAGAACAATTGTAATGAAAAATTATTATTTGCTTTATTGAAAGAGCGACACAAATAAATTAATACAAAACAATAAAACATTCCACTTATTGCATTCAGCTCCAAAATCAAAAGATAAAATGAAATAAGGGAAAAATATTCATAAATAGATTCGAAATCATTAAAGCGGGTGATTTCGTTTTTCGCTTGAATTGATGTTAATTGCTCCATAACCTGTAAAAGTGCATGACGTCATTTCTTGCAGTTCGACACTGGTAAAGCAGAAAACGCTGTTAGTCAACGTTGTATTTTGCTCTCGCCCTTACATGGCCCCTACGAGCTGTCGCATCGTAGTTAAAGATGGAACCGAGAACCCCTTCGGTAATAAGTAATGCTTACTTCAGGATAAACATCGGTATAACCTGCAACAAAATGGATATTCTCTTGTGGAGTGTACAGAAAAATATGCAGAGAGGTTGAACAGTTACTCAAAATTAATAATGCCAAAATATCACCAAGTGTATCCATGAGTAAAATCTAGTAATTGTACTCCGTAGTGCTACTTTTTGCAATATTCAAACCTTTCCAATTTTTTTTTCAGAGCTATTTTTTGTAAGATATTGGAACTTATTAAAAAACAATGAAATAATGATTGCAAAGTATAATTCAGCAAATCAATTTTGATATTAGAAATAGTAGACAGCATGTATAGCAATATATGTGTTTATTTTTGTGATTCTATTTAATCAACTGATTTAAAAGTTTCAAATGCTCTCATTATAACAGAATTTCGATTTGTCATACTTGCAATTTCAGGATTGTCGATTCCTAAAATATATTTATTGGGGTATACCTAATTTTCAAGAATTGGATTTAAAACGAAAGAATGTTTATTTCAATCGACAAAAGTTTTGAAGGTTGATAATCGTAGTAAATTGTGTGAAGATATCTCAACATATATTATACGTATTTCAGGCAACGACTTAGTACAGGTTATGGAAATGAGAAATAATTTTCAATGTTCTATGGAAACCCATCATTTCATGCTTTAAATGACCTCAGTGGCCAAATGCCTCGTTAGTTGGTAGATAAATCTCTTGGATAAACAACAAGATGGTTCAAAGACAACTCATTTCAACCCTGAAATCTGTTTGATAAATTACACAAGGGATCGAACACTAATGTAATGGATTTTGAAGAAACTGGTTGTTTGTATTTATTAGATGTAAACAATTGGTATATCAAGCTGGTAAAGGGATTGTGTTTGATCATCTATAAAGTTTTTAGCTTTTCATGTGAGTGTTTGACCTTGTCCAGACCTATGGGGGAGTGCTGAAATTAATTCTTCAAATTCTTTTTTGTATGTGTATGTGTTTATACGAATTTGTTATGGTAATCTATATAGTTTGGCATCAGTGCTTCAAATCAAGCATTGCTCTATAGTTTTTGTATCAGAAGGAAAATTCTTGTTTATATGATCTTTCTTGTTGATTATTCTGATAGTTTCTTGGTGTGTTGTTAAAAATTCAATTGAGCTGATACTGAATCTATATTTCCTAGAATTAATTTTTTGTTGTGAATATTACTCTATACATAATTGTGCTCTATTTGATAAAGAATCAATGAATAGTTTTATATAGTATTCAGCCTCATGAAATCAGTTTATTGGATTTATGTATTTCAAGGTCAATCTCGTGACATTTAAATTTTTGTATTACCCAAAAATAAAAAGCTTCTTCATCTTTGCAGGAAATCTTATTTCATACCCACTATATCAAATCAATTTATACCTAAAATCTAAATTAATTCAATGATGTGATAATAACTAGTTATACAGATCTGAAAGTGAAAATATTTCCAAAACCTTATTGAACGCAAAGTAAAATTGGTAAAACACAGTATAGGGACCAAGCAGTAGTCGCACTTCGTCGATTTTGAACTGAAATCGCTTACACCAAAGGGAACTCGCGCATTCCTCCCTGCGCATAACCTCTAATCGACCGCGAATGTAAAAATTGATTAGAAAAGGTTATTTGCGTTATCTGAAAACTTAAATATTTTGATTTAAGCTGGTAATAAGTTTTCACTGTGATATTTAGAGTGTTGTTTATTCTATATTCATATAAAAATTATGACTCCGCTCATAATGTAACTGTAAATGTAATCACATTTCCTCACTAACAGAACGCATTTAATAAAAGATATATTGTTTTATTGTGGTTTTAATATAACTTTGAAAGAAACAGTAATTAGTGATTAAATTTACCTAATAGTGTACTCAGAAACAGCAGAACCGGTGCCTCTGAAACTTTTTGAAATGTGTTAAAAATCATAGGTACCTTAGGATTGTAAATGAAATGACTCATTAAAATTTTTCTAAACGAAGATTGAGTTGAAGAGTAGGTATTATATGGAAAAATAAGTAGTTGGTGGTTGAAAACATCGAATGTGTTTAATATCAAATCCTCAATACTTATAATTTTACTGAAACGTTCATCTTCGAGTCCATGAAAAAAACTATTTTTATATTGAATTGTTTCGAACAAATTTTTTCAATGAATTCTCTGATGATTTGGTTTGAACTGATACTATTTTTTACTATATACAATTTATGAAAAGAGGAATTTGATTATGGAATTCTTAACTATCGGCAAACCCCTCAACACGAAATGTTGCAAAAACATTGATTTCTGTAATAGGCCTCATATAAATGTTCTTGCTTCAAATTTTTTTGAACTTAAGAATCCTGTTTAATGCGATTAGTTAAATGTAGTAAATTTTCCAGATTAAATCAACATCAGAGCATATAATTTGTTACTTGTTAGAAGATTTCTCCCAGTTGTTTATATTTTTTGCCTTAATAAATTTCTGTTCAGTCTAATCTAAACTTGTAATACAGTTATCAGGTAATATTGAATTATCTTCTCATAAATACAATAAAAAAACAGGTTTTCTGATATAAAATTATAGTTTTCATATTTCTATAATGAATATAATATAGTAATATACAACGGAATAAAATACTATACAGTATCATAAAAATATAGTTTAATTCTGCATGCATTTCAGTCAACAATTATGTATACATCAATACATTCAAAATAAGAAGTATACAAGGACTTTGTAAGTGATATGAAAGAAATATATAGAATGAATGTTTACGCTATGTGGTAAATTTGCATTAAGATCAATTCCATCAGAAAATTTATACCTAATATATAAATAAAACGAATACTGACAAAACTGAAAATACATTAAAGCTAATGCACAATTAGCAGGTTCGAAAGATCTGTCACCATTGCATTGGTGAAATCCAATTATTTGGTCAAGAGATATATCATAAAAAAATGAGTTTTGATAGACATCTCATCAACACATAATATGCAATCCTCTGCTCTTTCTGTCATAGTTTTTACTTTCACCGAAATTGCTCAAAATACATATTCATTCAAACCAACGGAAAAGTTCCATTTGGTAGTTATTCTGCATAGAGTAGCCTTGTGAGGTAAGGAAAAAGTTTTTATTTAACTTCTTAAACTTTAGGTACCAAAAATAGATAGTAGGTGCAAATTGTTTATAAGCGATGGAGTACCTGTAGCCATGGGAATTTGTTCTTTTGAGTTGCAATTGGGCTATCATGAAATCAGCCATGTTCGAGCTGAAATTATTCCTGCAGAATCGAATGAAACTTTCATCCTCAATTTCTATAGTTTCTTTCTCCTTCATTGAAATCTTTCTCCTCTTCAAATTCTTCACCATATATTATAAGAAAGTTTCGGATTATTGAGACCATTGTTTTTGCAGTTGTATACGCTACAATTGTTAACCATTTTGGAATTAATTTGAAAATAACACATAATTGAAACAGAATACTTACTTGAATGAAAATAAATTATTGAATAAATGAGCTTTGCTGGTTTATGGTAGATTTTGACTCAAAGAAATTCCACTGAATTTATAAGTTAGGTTGCATCTTTTTCTTCAACTACTTCTTTGAATTTTAAATAGATCTTAGAAAATTATATTCTTCCATATATTGAACGAATTAATTTCCAGACATCTTAGATGAAAACAATGAACATTTTAGGTTATGCGCAGGGAGGAATGCGCGAGTCAAACTTGGTGTAAAAAAATCCACGGAGTGCGACTACTGCTTGGTCCCTATACTGTGATAAGTATTTGTTTATAGCTAGGGAGCTTCCGGTCTCTTATTGCACCACACAATAATACAGGCTGTTCTTCAAGAAATAAGCGAATTGCCAGCCAGATGTTCTTCCAGTCTCCCTCCGTAATTTGAGTTCGTTATTGTACTGCCTTATTTTGGGATTCCCAGATCAACCAAGTTATTTCTGAAGCATTTATTAAAGAATTACGTGCTTCCATTCTGCCCGATTCCGTGTAATTATGCAATTCTTGCTTGAAAATTACCCGAAGCATTTTAGACCAGTTAAGTGTCATTTTCTGAAATTAGGGTTCTCATGATGGTGTGATTCTATCCGTTGTCCCATCTCTCATTGTTGGTGCCAGTAAATTATTCAGTTCGATGAACAAGAGAGCTTGTTTCTCAGAAATAATTCTGATACAGTTTCAGATTATTATATCACTCTTTTCAATCCATATATTTGTAACCTCCAGATAAATAAAAATCACATTGGCTAGTTTGATAGATGTGATTTAGTTATTCCAACTTGACTGTTTCCGAATCTTTTCCGATATGGGATTTTTTCCTTCAAGGTTGTCGGTTTTTTTTCGGAAAATGTTGTTTCAAAGTTTCAAAGAAATTTGAGGTTAACCAAAGATGTCAAATAGGATCTTTAGTAGGTGAGATCGTTTACAGACCAAGTTCGACCAGTAAAGACTGAAATTTTTTTCATTGTAGATTTCAGAGGATTGTAGTGTAAATAAATTGGAATAATTATGTATTAGTTAAGTAACGATGAAAGCGATGTAAAATTATTAGGCATCATCAATGAGTTCGGTGGAGAAAACGTTTTGATTTTCCGGTACATATGTCTGAAGTATTAATGATATATAAAAGTGGTCCCAAAATGACTTTGAATGGTGAAATTAAAAAAGTATAAGTTGAATAAAACAAAATGAAATCGAGCCACTACTTTGCTTGTGAAAGATAGAACGATATTCATTCTCACTCAACTCGAGATTATTCAGAGCAAATAATTCATAATGAATACCAATGCCATTCACTATGTATACAACTTCCCACATTGTTGTAACCTGACAGGAAACATAGCAAACAACCGTATTTTGATCGCAGATTGCTTCGTAGAAAGTAATAAACATTCGCAAATTCATAACGATATTGAAAATAAACAGCCTGCAGCAATGATCCGCGACCAGTTATGTATACTACTTAATTGCCCACCTAGTATTCATTAATTGCAAAAAGATTGCACTTCATTTATACGCCATTAATGTGTGGTATTGCATTGACCTTCTGAACAACGATTGCTTGCGTAGCACAGAGTATCAAATTGAGCCTCTTGCTATATTGGCTTCTTCGTGCAGTCATTAAAGGAGATAATTCTGTATTATATAGACTGAATCACTTCTGAATGGTTAGTTTTATTCAATTGATATGTTTATAATCTTAATGTCTTAATGTGAAAATGAGTTAGGAGGAGTTTGAAGTACTACTGTGGATACGTCATAACAGATTAATCGCGAATGAGGACTTATATACAGGGTAATTCAAGAAATGTTAATCATGATAGTTTTCGCAGGTTTGAACAGGTAATATTTTGGTGTATTTATTGATTTATCCTTTGTATCAAATTAAAGCTATTTTTGCGCGTTTTCTAGTAGAACAGCGTACTATCGTTTTGCACAAATGTCTGTAATTTTCTAATATCGAGGCGAAAATGGCCTGATGAAGAAAACGGGGTCAAAATGATGGATAAATAAATACATATAGATTGGCAACTCCCATGTTTAGACCTGGAAACGGATTTCAGCAACCTCTTTCAACGTGGTAAGAATTAATGAGTTTATTTGAAGATTACGATAGAGTAAACCAATGACTGCTTAGTGCTATCCTATTTTCAATAAAGTTGTTTCGGTAAAATTGTTATCGCTCCTTGCCCGGGTAGCTCAGTCGTTAGATTAGTTGCGTTTCATTAAAAAGGATACCAGTCGAACAACCGAGAAAGGGGCAACGCGCAACACCACTGCACAGATTTGGTTCAGATGAGGAAGTGATTACCGAATTTGAAGCATCTTGAAAGGTCTCTGTTTAGGTTTCTGTCGTCAGCAAACTTACTTCAGAAACAGAGCACCTAATTCGATTTTCGTGACGAGTAGAAAAAAAACACAGGGCAACTTACAGCTGGTTTATTTCTTAACTTTTGTTTCGAGAACGACCTTTCTCCACGAGAACTGAAAGGCGAGAGAGAGTTGAATATATTTTTGGGCTTGAACCACCCTAAAGTAGCTTAGATGGTAGGGATAACCATTACGGGGGTATGCGGCGTTGTCACGTTGGGATATAAATCTTACAAAAATGCAACAACTAAATTGCGTTTAACAATCTCGATAAATTGTTCTACACTGAAAACTAGAAAAACGTTGGGAATTATTGCATCACTCTGAAGGGAGATCATACTGATGAATAAAAGTAAAATTTGACAAAAAAAATTGTTTTCCTCCCTAGGCCCGGAGCATATTCAACGATGTATTATATTAATGTCCATTTATATCGACATAATGTAACCGTTCAAGTCAAATTCGTTATTGGATCGAATCTATAGAATGGTTCAGAAATCAAATGCGTGCGCAAAGTTACTGATCAAAATAGCGATCATGAAAACTAAATCATTGATATAATTATAATAGCATTCTTTGAATATGGTTATAGTCTTGCCAAACAATGGATTTCGCTAAGTTACACCTTCTGGATGTAGCGCTTTTGACATCAATGAGAATAGATGTCAAAAATGTTCTAGTTGAGCGAAAGTTGAAAGTTTAAATTACCTTCTACACTGTCTGAACAAATTGACAAATCTGAATGATGTAAGCTCGTAAGTGGATATCTGTCTTTATCTCAGCCACGATATCGAGCCAATGGCCAATTAGACAATCGTTTTATACTCCCTAATAGCACACAAACACCTCATTAGAAGATTTTCGTGTAATTTGTCCATTAATTAGTCCGAATATTATTACACTTCCAGTCACGAAAACCGATATAAAATTGCATAATATTGGGTTAGTCAGTCGACTAAGCACAACCGAACGATCCATGAAAATCTTGTATATTGCCGATATTAAAAAGTGAAACGACTTTACCAGAGGCGCATCATGTCATCCACCACTAAAGTTTTCATTTTCACAAGCACTTCAATAAAATTGCTGTAAGACTCTTCTTGAAGATGAAAATGTAGAAAAGTACTGATTAGATGACATTTTTTTATGGTGGAACTTGTAGAATGATTATGTCAGCTATATCCATCTGATTCACTTCCATTGTTTGGAAAGACATCTTTTATTCCCAAGATGAAGTAGCTGTGAAAAAACCGTTTTTGAAAAGGTTCAATATCCAGTGATATCGGATTATAAGGACTTAAATAAAATTCGTTCAGTTGTGGTTTCAAGAGTTCTTCAAGTCAGATTGAACAATCGTCCCCCAAACTCCAGTTACCGAAAGTTTGGAGGCCGATTGTTCGATCTAACTTGAAGAACACACAGCTGAGTACAAATTCATTTAATCCCTTTTTAACTATCTACGTATCCACCAGTTAGTATGCTCTAGAAAAATGGGAAATGTATTTTTCACTACCGCTCAGAAATTTATGATAGGCCAAATCAAACTTTCCAAAGAGAACCAATGGATATGTCCTATCAAAATTGATCTGGCGACAAAAAAACAATTGTCCTCATTATTCGAAAATATGTTGTCCAGTTCATTCTTAGAGGCTATTGAAAAGCTCCGTGAGAATCCATACATTTGGCTTATCAAAGATACTTTATTGATACCAATTAATTTCATCGTCAAAAACATGCTAACAAATTTTTAATGGCCCATATCTATTCTTTCTGTAAAGGCAAATTGATATGATCTATTAAAAACTTGTAGTCAATAACTTATCTTCGATAAGCCATATTTATAAATACAGATACTTTTCAAAGGTTGACACTAATGAATAGATTCATTTAATCTTCAGAGACACGATCACAAATATTTTATTGGGCATATCTATTCGTTCTCTAAAGGGCTGATTTATATTGCCTCTCAAAAATTTGTTAGCCTGTTTTTGAAATGATAGATTATTGATTGGCTTTATTTTTTTAAGAACAGATTGATGATGAATCTATTCATTTTGTGTCAATAATCTCCTTTTGAAAAGCTATGAGTATTGCTTACAAGTTGATAGACCTTATCAATGAACCGTTGAGAACTAATAGATATGGGTCATAATGGGGTTTCCCTATAGGCTTTATGTATCCACCTTTGGCAATTTTTGATAGGCAGTATCAATCAGCCGTTGAGAATCAATAGATATGGCCTATCAAAAATATGTAGGCGTGTTTTTAAAATTGAAATGAATCTATTCATTCGTGTCAATAACCTATCTTTGAAAAGCTTTTCATGAAGCTTCTTAATAGCCTCTATGTATCCACACTTTCAAAATTTTGATAGACCTTATGAATCAGTTTTTAGAGAAACAATAGATATGGCCTATCATTAATTTGTTAGCGTGTTTTTGAAGTTGATATAAATATTTTTATTCGTGTCAATAAGCTATTTTTAAAAAGCTATATGTATTGTTTTTCATGGGTCTTCTCATTTGTTTAACTTCAAAACTGATATCCTGATAGGTGGATAGACAAAATTGGCCTTCAGTGAATTCGGAGATCCACGGTTGTACATGTTCCATTGAAAAGTCTCTTTTATATCTTTAAATTTTCCCTGAATCATCCATTCTGTATCGAGATGAACTTTTCGGATATCACCTCAATACGCCACTGCTAGAATGGACATGGACAGTTTCGATGGTGAGTCACCAACCGGTATCGCGGATGGCATAATCCAGCAGCGTAAAAGCTCGTGGAGACCGATTGTTGCGTCAAATATTTATGAGTACCTGGAATTCCACCCAAACAATGGTTTGTAATTCGAGCGTAACAAAAAATTGCCGTCTGTCGGCATGAATTGCTATCATATGGGTTGGTGTGGTTCTAACGCCTCCGCTGAGACTTGGTAACGTCCATTCATTAATATATTAAAAGATAAGATAAGAGGGGCCTGCGAGTGAGAACGTCTTTTGCACATTCGGGATGTTTACAATGTAGGAACAAAGGATCCAGTGGTGAGGTTGGTCTTTGGGTGGTTCTTTTCAGACCAACGAAGATAATGCAGGACATACACGCTACGGTAGACCGGAGAGGAAAACTGTACTGGTATACCTGCGCAGGTCTGCCTCATGTGTGGGGACGTTCTGGTACACCGGACGGATCGTGTATTCGTTAGCAGCAACCGTACAGTGCCATTAGACCGAGGCGAATCTCGAATTTGCTCCGGCGACCTGTGCAGGCTTGAAAAACTACGACACACACACGCTCCGGTCGACCTGCGCAGGTATACTTGTACAGTTTTGTCCTCTCCGGTCGACCGGAGCGTGTATGGCCGGCATAAAACTCAAATTGGCTCCAAAACACCGATAAAAATTAGTCACGAAATAAGTAGGCCAGTAGCATCACTGAAATGACAAAATGACGAGTAAATATAAAATGAATTTATCTAAAAGATTTATCGGGTATGTAAAACCTAACAAGATTTTAGCTCATTACTGTCTTAGCCAAGATCCCTCCTGATGTCATCATAGAAACCCATACTAACATTAAGTGGTTGTTAATCTCGACTATCCAATTATTAATTTTATATTATATTATTAATTAATGATATATAATGTTACATATCACACGATCTGGCTGGCCATTTAACAGCTGATTTTCGTGAAATTATGCGATCGACAAATTTGGTTTGCAATAACTAGCTATTTTTAATTTGAGATATCCGTTTGTTCATTCCTCGTGGCGGTTGTATTTGTATCACAAATTGATTTTTTATTATTTATTGAAACTTTATGAAATGAATGAAATATCCACCTTTCAGAGAATTACATATAATATATATGGAAACCCTTGCATATTGTGTTTCATTCGATGAAGCCATTTGTGACTGTATATCAGGTAGAATAAAACAATCTTCCGGCTCGGCCGAATGGCCTCCGTTCAATACTTCAATTCATTTATTCGAATGCGTGATTTCCTCAGAGATGATCCTTGTTTCATCGTCATTCTGATGACTCATAATCGTAAGTTGTATGAACAATCGCCGGTATGTTTATTTATAGAAATGCCTGATGATAACCCAGAAATACTCGATGATGCTCTTCAATGGAACCACTTGTTGGTGCTTTATGACGAGAAGATATTTCGATATTTTCTAGTTTCTAGTTGATATACTGGATAATAAGCGAGATATCTCGCTATTTATGAAACGTTGTTTGCATAATGATAAAATCTAATTAATATATTCATCAACAGCTATAATGTTTCACGAAGTATTAAAACGCAATTTTGTTACATGAGGTAGAACGTTTTTCATTGGTCTGTCATCCGAGCTCAAAATATTTCAACATATGTCTATATATTGTTCTTAATTAACAGTTGCAGAAGTGCCAAATTTTTATTCTTTTGAATTTAATTAATTGGGTTGTTATTTTTGTGTAATTATTGTATCATCATGATGATTACTGCTTCAATGTATATTCATTTATTACATGTGAAAAAATATATTTTAGAGACTACACTCTTCTAATTGTTTTCTTGTAATTAAATGATCATATAATCAATTCAAAATTAATAATAAAGATCTTTATTTATAAATATATACATTCAGTTCGTACAAAGTTTCTGCCGGGAAGGTATATATAATACTGTTTATAATATTCGATTTAATGAAAAAATGTCAAGTAACTTTCGCATCGTCACAGTAATCGATTATTGATTTTAATGAAATGTTTCAACGATTAAAACACGTTGCCTTAGTTGATATTTTCCATAATAAATTTTCCACCTAGCTACAACAGCCAATTATTTATATATATATTATATATTCACAAAATTAAAACAATTAATTTAAAATTCCAGAAACAATAACATTTTCTCGTGCTCTATCTCCGTATTAACATTCTGCAGCAATAAATAATGCTAAAAATATAGCCGAAATGATTTAATTCATTAATTCCAGGTGAAGGTGAATATTTCAAACTTATAATTTCATTTTCGAATTTAAAAAAGAAATTATTAAAATTCATACTCACTTGATCACAGATTATTTCCCATTTTTTTCCAGAATCGTAATTCCGGAGTAATTTTGCCTTATCAGGAGGAAGATCCATTGAAGCCTGAAAAAAATTAAGTACATTATCTAATGCAATGTTATATATTCATGGAATTTATGAATAGAATAACTCAGATGAGTGTTATCTCAATAATTTGCAGAATGATCAAGATTCATTTCGGAGATTAAAATATGAGACACCTTCTAGAGTTCGTGATACTATGAGGATACATAAGAAAAACGCCATACATAAACCACAAAAATTAAGAAAAATTCAACAAAACAATGAATTATTTCTATTAGGTCGAACGGCAGTATTCTAGTTGACCAAGCGCGCAAAAATCGCTCATTGCCCCAATGCGCTCCTCACGACTCCCCGTTACCGTGACAGAAACCCGTAAAGCCCACTTTACCCGTTTAACAGCTCATGAAAACGATAAAGCCGAATGTTACCGGGTGAACGAACCATGAACGGCGTTGAACTTCTTCATTATGCCCTCTAATTTAATACCACCCGACTGTATGAACGATGGTTCGGAATCGCTCCGAGAATAGCCCCCCCAATGAAGTTGAAGAAGAATCGAAAAAATAAAATAAAAATAGAACTGGAAGAGTCGAAATAGTGTACGGCAGGCGGCAGTCAACTTGACCTTCGTCCCACGCAATCTGATGCCGCTGCAACAATCATTTATCTTATTTCCATTCTCGTTACACACAAACATGTTGGACAAGGTACGAAAGTTGCGTCGGAGGTTGGTTGAGGCTATAGTCCATCCAAGAATTATTGACAGCGAGGGAGGCTTGGGAAAATCGCCATCAAGTTGGTAACAGCGAATTTAAAGATGTTTGTCTCGCGGAACTGGAGTTTCTAGTCATATGAAGTAACCGAATCAACAATGAGCCGATAATCGTTTATTTTCGGTTCTTTTATACAGGGTGAGTCTTTGAACACTGCGTTAATTAACCATAGATTCTTGACGCCAAAAGAAACATTTTTTTCTTATAACATTTTTCCAAATTTGGCCCCCGTTCAAAAGATATAAATTGTTGAAGTGTTGAAATTTCATAAAAATTGCATTTTCACCTGTAATATTCAAATAACATTATCAATTGAAATGATCTCCTGTAGAAGGAACACAGTCTCCTAGATTTGTTTTGTACCTTTATGGAAGTTTTTTCACATCTTTATTTCATACACCGATTCAACCTGGTTCACAAACTTAGGAGATAGAAATAGAATTTGATTTATTATAGTTTTAATATTTCTGAATGTTTGTTATGATAAATGGTTTATTAAAAATCATTCAATATTGAAACTGGGAGCTACAGGCTCATAAACAAGAAAGATTAGAATAGAAATGTATTATCTGACCATGATCATTTCATACTGAATTGAATAATTTCAAACTATCGAAATCATTATTATTATTTTATTATCATATTTTCCACATTTTTTAAAGGTACAAATAACTGTTGACAGATTCAAACAGAATCAAAACAATAAGGAACCACAGAACACTATTTTATTGGGAACTACCCACCACAGAGACGTTATATTAACATTTCAATGTGATAATAATTCACTCTAGTTATTCTGAGAAAAATTATAACTAAAGATCAATAATGGTTACATATATCATCTTTCATTTGAAAAAACTTTGCAATTATAAATTTTTTTTTCTCTCCTGGGGTTCGGTAATAAATTAATATTCTATGGTAAGGTATTAAAATTTGACATAATCTATGAATATCCATTATTCAATATATCTGTTTTTGTTTACATAATTTAAACAGATATTCTGATTATAAAAACCAAAAATCTACGCATGTTCAGTAATTAATTATAGTCTAAACAGAATAGATTCATACTATTGATCTAACAAAAATTTTTTTATTAAAGAACAGGTAGTTGGTTTTTCAGAATCAAATTAAGGCGATCAAACACAATTTCTTCAAGCAAGTATAATTGCACACCTAAATCTAGGAATACTTGTAATCTATCTAAGTAAATTGTTATTGGGATTCAGTAGAGAAAATAATCATCAAGCAAAGTAACATCACTTTAAAATAATTATTCGTAGTGACATCATTAATTGTTGTTGAAGATTTCGAAAAAGATTTTCATGTTTTTAACAGTATATCAAGAGACCTGTTCACTGGTCTCTGTCAAGGAGAAGAAACTTCAGAAATATCAGTGTTTGGAAAATCATAGATGATTTTTTCTGGCTTTGAGTGAAAAAAAAAAAGCACAGTGACAACCTCTTGCCTTGGAAGTTTTCATAGAAATGATGGTTTTCATGATTTGGAAATTTTAAAATGAAAATTACAAATGTATGATGATAACATCCAATAATTCTGAGGTTTTTTTGGAATTTCTCACTAGAAAGGGATGGATCTTAAACTAGAAAGAAATTATAGTAGAACAACAAAAATCTATGTTTATGGTGTTGAATTTTTTTAACAGAAAATAAGTATTTTGTATCTTCCTTCTGGATATGGACCTCATCGGATGAAACATGAGTGAGTGAATCATTTCTTAGAGGGAAAATAATGTTTCTAAACAATTCAGATACATTAGTGGATGCTGTGGATTTTTCAAGTTTTTTTTTGGTCTACGGGCGTGGAAAATTTCTTTTTATTTCAATACTTTCTTAATTTAACTTTAATTTCTTTTTTGATACACCTTGATACGTCCACTTCCTGCCGAGATATCGGTCTTCAAATGGAAAAACGTCCATTCGTGTGTGTGGGTTTCAAGTACTTTAATGAATTGCCCCTAACGACTAATCATTGTTTCTTCCTTTTTGTCACATGAATTTGAAAATGCAACAAAAAGGGCTTTTGATGATTTTTGTAAAATCAATCGCTAGATCGAAAATATTGAGGAATCCACCAACGTTATGTGTGCCTTTTACAGTTCAATATGTCCTACAAAAACCAAATTAATCCAGCCGGTCGTTTTATTCTTTGTTTCACTCGATCGAATCTTTGAAAAAATTAAAGGATCACGAGGTTGCTCTGAAAAGCTCATAATTCTTTAAATGAGAAAAATAAATTTTCGAGCTTTTCTCACATTTTTGCTCCAGAAAATGCTTGAATTTAAAACAAAAAAAGTTAAGTTATTCAAGTTCTTGAAACCCACCTTTAACTTTCTGTGCGGTCATTGGTTGCTGAGATATAGATAATCAAAGACAAATGGACTATTTTCCATTTGAAGACCGATATCTCGGCAGGAAGTGAACGTATCAAGGTGTATAAAAAAAGAAATTAAAGCTAAATGAACAAAGTATCTTTCGCATCAATACAGAAACACCCTGTACGAACAGTTGTCATCGTACATAAGAATTTTGAAGTAAATAATGGGCTTCTTTCGCAGTTATGACGCCAAACAATTCCTTTCTTTACATCCGTAACGCATTTCATGAAAATAACGAACCAGTCTTGTATTTTGCAAACCGTAATTCGACCCCGACAAGATAAGCTTTGCGTACATAGTCAACGAGCTCGTCAAGTTGGATTGTATCTGGTTCGGAGACTTCAAGAGCGCCTCTTCAACTCTCATTCTCGAGGTTTACGTGGGTGTCTTCATCCAACTACACTCGGTGGCCTTTAGGAGGCTCTCTTGGTGTCGGATCTCGTGACGAATACACATAAAAGCCTAGAGGGAATTCCGTCTTTATAGACTGAGGCTCTTATAACGATTGGCGGAATCGATAAATGAAGTGTTAAGGGGGAATTTATCCATGAAAAAGGAAACTTAGAAAGTGTAGTTTTGTTTAATCTGACAGGTGGATAGAGCAAGTTTGAAAATAGGGAAATTTCTGTCGATATAAATCATCGGTGGTAAATCTCTTGGGCAATTCTATCGGATGACGAAGAATGCTTGACATTCCTGCATAATATTGAATGTTGAGCGAATATGAACTCTCTGGAAAGATGAGAATGTGGATAGTTTGAATAAAAAATTCGTAGAATTTCAATGATACTCTTGAATAACATTTTACATAATACATAGTGGCCCGAAACGCAATGGTAACTATGTGTTCATAGTTGACCAAGCAATTTTCGATTTCAGAATGAAATTTTGATGTGCTGAATTGTCCCAGATTTGTGCTGCTTTATGCTACGCGAATTTTTCTTTAATCCATGTAGTTTGTACTTTTCGAAAAATTGAGTTTCAACAACTGAAATGAATATTGTTACATGTCTACAGAGTTGTGAATTTTCGAGATAATTGTTTTCCTGGAAAGGAAAAAAATTGCCTAGCACTTCTTTTTTTGTTCCAATCGCAAATGAACGTGAGAATTTGTGATACATTTGTGCTGAGTTGTGGTATAAATATGTTCATGGAACCACCTACGTTTTACGGAAAATCCCCGAAATATGTAACAAAGCCAGCCCAGCACTTTCCTTCTTTTTCAATCAAAATATTTAGAACAAACTAGTTGACCCGACAGACTTCGTCCTGTCAAAAAGATTTGTAATGTGGCAGTTTTTGTGCCTACGTATTTTAAAAAATTCTCCTGAACAGAACCGTCACCCTGGTGATAGGGCGTTGTGAATAAATAATAATTAAATAAAACATATATAAGGATTTAAAAGTAAGTAATGGCTTTATTGTTAATCATGTGAATCATAATTATTATTATTATCATTGTAGTGCTTTGTGGTATACGATGTTTTTTGTTTGATTACCTGGCGCATAGATAAACAAATCTGATGGTTTTCCAACACGGGAACAGGCAACATTGACCATGTGAGAAACATGGGTTTTCTAGATTAATACCACAAACACTTAATGATTGCCCCTGGGACTTGTTTATAGTCATAGCAAAAGCAAGCCGCACTGGAAACTGTAGTCGTTTAAACTCAAATGGCACATCAGTCGGATTCATTGGGATGCGCGGTATGAGAACATCTTCTCCTTTATACTTTCCTTTGAGTATATAGTTGCTTCTATCACATTGTTTAGTAATTTTTTTATCGCTAACCGTGTACCGTTGAAAAGACGCTGTTGGTTGATATTTCGCAACATTATAACCACCGATCCAACCTTTAATTGAAGATTGTGAGGTGCACTCCTGGCAAATCCAGCGAGTTTAAAAATTCCGGTGGATAGTTGACTACATCATCTTGATTAGTAGCCGAACCAACTGATTTATATATCCTCAATTCGCCTGTAATTTGTTCTAGAAATTTGAAATTTAATTCATTTACATCTATGTTTTTGCAGCCAGTATAGCTCGTTCGCTCAACCAGTTATGGTTTCTGTAATTTTGAGAAAAATCTGGAAACACCTTCTGAATGAGTTCATCTTTTGATCGAGTTAACTGACAAAAACTTTGAGGAAAGTTAATGCAGCCAGTCAACATGTCTATAGGAAATTCGCCATTACCAATGTCAATGAGTTGTTTAGAGAATATGTTTCCAGATTGGTCATTTTGCAACTCGACACGCATATTCTTGCTTAAATGAAGTACTTTGACATGTTTCCACAAATTGGAGGACTTTAGACATGCATTGAGTTCATCAGCTGGCGTTGATCGTGGAATCACTGGCAATGTTTGACGAAAATCTCCTGCTAATAAAATCATTGCACCACTAAATCGGTCATTATTGCTCCGTAGATCTTTTAAGGTTCTGTCTAAAGCCTCCAAAGATTTTTTATGTGCCATCGTGCATTCATCCCAAACAATCAATTTACATTGCTGCAAAACCTTTTTAGTTACAAATCATTTGTATGGGAAAAAGAAAAGGGCTATTTTTAGGGTTTTTCCAGCAATAATTCTAATTTTTCTCGCCGTAAAAACCATCCTTGAACTTGAAGGAACATTTTAAAAAAGATTTGGCCAAATTGGTCCAGGCGTTGTTGAGTTATGCGCTTACCAACACATTTTGCGATTCATTTTTATATTATAGATTATAAATATATTTCAATCGATAACGTGAGAAGGAACATCAAAAACATAGGGTACAGGAAATTTCAAAACATTATATAGAATTCCATATATTTTAAGACTTTTCAACTGAATAATCTTGACTCGAACTATGAAATATATCTCAAAAAGATCCATAAATCATACTATGTTATAATGAATTTCAATATATTGTTTGTTGTGTTAATCCCTTGAAAATAGTAAGAGAAGTTCAGAAGAAATCCGACGAGATCTAAGGAAATTCGGAGGAGATCCGGGGAGATCCAAGGAAATCTTTTGACACAAAAAATTTCCAGTGGTTACCACCTCGATTTGTAGTGACTTGTGCCGATAATATTTTAACTTCTCTTTTATCTTTTAAGTGGAAAAAAACCGAAAAGCAGCAAATTTTCTGATGAATAGTTTTAATGTTGAGAAGTTAGCCCAGCACTTTTGTTTTTTCAATTGGAAATGGTGAAAATTTATTCTACATTTGTGCTGTGATTATTTTCCGGGATAATAACACGAGTACTTTAAAATTTCCGAAAACTTTCAACGCAAATGAGTTTTCTTGACAATGGAATTTGAGAAGAAAAGTAAAAAATATTCCGAATAATTTTAAAGCACGATTTTTTTTTAATTAGGGTTTTTGGCTCATTATTCGATATCAGCCATCTGACTAACTGTTAATATTATTAGGGTAGTACATACATAGGATTTCAACACCAAGGGACGAACAGGGACACAATACGAATGGTATTTGGGGAGAATATTTCATGAATGAAAAATATGTTACATATTGGTTAGCAAAAAGTCAAATAATACAAACAGATTAAAAATTTAAAGTTCCAAGCGCAAGTTGTGGAAGTGGAGAAGCACAATACCTCATATCATCAATAATTGTCCCATATAATAATTTCAAGATGGTTTTAGGGCTATTCACGATGTTTCCGATTCATTCTTGAAATGGGTTATATATTTAAAACCAATTTGATACTAATTTTTTGTATTCAGTTCCTTTTTCTGCTTTCGTCTTTTTATTTTCAGATTCGATACTTGAAGAAACCTCTGTGTTTATTAATAGAAGACCATTCTTGAAGAAACTAGTCCCTCAAATATATTTAAGCTTATTTTGTACACACAACAATACTAATGCGGGGAACCAGGGTCATTTTTACTGGGGTTTTTTCCCTAGGCTTTCATGTCCTACAACGAATTTGTTCTGTAAGCCAAAGTTTAAAATAATATATATATATGTATAACATTTTTACATTAAAATATTTAATATTGCAATTATAACAAAAAATTGTCTAAAAGATTTATCAAAATATTATTCGCAATCATTATTATTGATTGTATATTAAATATCCCATTTTTGGTAAGTATTATTGTTAATAACATTTTGATTTGATGACGTTGACGCTTCCATCGGGCCACTGCTAACTGCTTGCTTTGGAAATTAAATTCATATGCTGTTTTACTAACCATTTCGAATTGAAGAGTTTTCGATAGCCCCCTTGAGTTGTTTTTGAAAAGACGGGAATATACTGAATTCTCTACCTGTTTTTCTTCAAGGTTGTCGGTTCCCTCTTCGAAAAAAAGTGTTTCTGCCCTTGCGCTTTCTTCCCCTCTCTATACCAGTTCGTAAGACAACAGAAAAAAAAACTATTTGTCGGCCCATGAGTTTAATCGTCGCAAGCATCGATGAGTGTTTTTAACCTATTATACGTCAAAAAAACCGCCGATTATTTGCCTTTGCCGTCGATATCTTGTGAATTCTTTTTGCATTGCTTGCGTCTCTGGCTGATTTAAACTCAATTTGTTCAAAAGAATTTTTTTGATATTACGAGGCATTCTTTTAAGTTAGTACCGTTTTGCGATTCCGCCGCCGCAGCGCTACGGTCGGCGTTCCGCGCATGCGCGCTGGTTAACAACATCTCTTGCCTACGCACTGACGCCAATACAGTCTGATTCTTCATTGTATACGTTGTTTACTGAGTGTTTAAGATGCCTCCGACAATCGTGAGTCCCGCTGATGGTAAGTACGGGCTGTTATAGGATTTCTTAGTGCTGAAGGCGTAAAACCGATCGATATTCATCGTGAGATCTGTGAAGTTTAAGGACAAAACATTATGGGTTATGGAATGGTAAGGAAATGGGTGAGAGCATTTAAAGATGGCAGCACAAATGTGCATGATGAAGAACGGAGTGGGCGTCCTTCGGTCGTTAATGAAGATTTGGTGCAGAAAGTGTCCTGATCTGGCACTCAGCGACTACCATTTGTTCCTGCACTTGAAAAAACACCTGGGCGGTCAGCGTTTGCAAGACGAAGTCAAAACATTTGTGACACAGAGGTTAACAAGTCAGGCGGCAGAATTTTATGTAGAGGGTATCCAAAAACTGGTGCCACGTTATGACAAGTGCGTCAATATTCACGGAAGTTATGTTGAAAAGTAGATTAAGATACAGGCTTTCATGTAAAAATAAAATTATTGCGATATCTTTACACGTCTTTTTTTAATTCCAAAACGGTACGTACTTGCATCGTATAATCAAGACAAGTTCAGATACTGGAGTGTCTTGATAAAGTATGTAATTTCATCGATGTCTTGATGATTTTAAAGAACGAGCTATTGTAAAACACTAAGAAAACCGAAAGCACTTTGGGTATCAGCATAAAACATCTCAAACGTGTAATCTCAGCAATAAAATATGTTTGATAAGTGTCAACCCGTGGGGCAACCTAACTCTAAATCACTGTTACGATGTCCCATTATTACCCTGTAACCACAGGAGGTATGTTGGGACGACTTCTATTAAGAACTGACCCCACCTTGTCTGGAGACGAAACGATACCTTTGTAGCGGAGCGTAGTTGCCAGAAACAAGTTAACAACTCAAAATATTAAGTAGAATATTTTTATTTCCCATTTGACAAGTTCACAACCTCTTCTTTTCGTTTATTAGACTCCAATTCTATTACTAATGCATAAGTGCTAGAATTGCTGTCTTCAAATTTTATTGGAGAAAAAGTTATATTAAAATTATCTTAGAGCGACTCCAACCGTCATATTTCAATCCTTTAAAACAAATATTTGAAATATTAAATGAGTCGCATGAACGATTTTCCCCAAAACATCTGAAATTTGTTCATCATGGCAACGTGAAAATGAATTGAAACGGTGGTTTCAGGAGCGGCCCTGAGCGGTGCGGTGCATTAGATAATTACGAAGTCGCCTCTGTAAAAAATCACCTTGAAAATAACATGGGACAGTGAATTGTACAATAGCAAGGATAAAATTTATGGGACTTTTATATTCACGGTCAGTCATCCAAGACCGAAAATAAAAATTTGCCATGAAATTAATTAACTCAATGCTCGGGAACGTTGCCAAGCCGACAGAATTTCCTACCACTTCTGACGACGGCAGTAAAAAATTTGAAGCACAAATGCAATTTTTCGTACTTCCGGGCCTAAAGTGACAACTTCACTCCCTTGTGACAGGTACTAAAGTGTCACATTTAATCCCTCCGGGATTAAATATTGACGAAACTCCCGGAACGATTAAATCACAAACAAACGAATTTAAGGGATATTTTATTGAAAAATACAATTAATTAGAATGGTAATTAACGTTAATATTCAAATTAATATTGTGACAGTTCGTCATATTGACCAGTCTTTCCTGGGTTAATGCAGCAGGTAACTGACGAGTAACAGATAGGTCCTTATCATATTGAACTGGTGTTTGTTTCGAAGATCCTGTGGAAACAGGAAGCGAGAATGAGGACTGTGGCATAACTATAGTGGACGAATCGGCGACTTGACCAAATATTTTATCTGAAATTTTTTGTTTATTTTTAATAGACGATTCAATATATTTCCATCCTCCATGTCCCTTCAGCACGTCTATTGTTGCTCCCGAATCAGCTAACAAAGACGCAGATGTGCGTCTAAAACAATGTCCCGTATAAGACCTCGCATTTTCTAATTTCAAGAAAGCTGCTATTTGCCGTGGAAATGTACCAAACATGTTTTTTCCTACTACTCGCGTAGTACATTCTTTGTTGATGTATTGAACAAAAAATTTTGAATGAGGTGTCCCTGTCTTTCGCAATGCCACATATTTTCGAAATATCGCCACAAAACTGATGGCACTGTTTTCTGAATTTTTGATCACAAAATTTCGGTCAATTTTATTTTTGGTGTTTCTAATCGCAATTAGGAAGGAATCGCCCAAATCTCTCACATCGTCGATTTCTAAATCAACCAACTCTTTTCCACGACAAGCTCCCGCAACGCCCAAAATAAGTGCAACCTACAAAAAAATTGATTTCTTAAAATTTCTGAATATAAACACATTTCCAAATTTACCTTAATTATTAAATATTTATTATCCGGAGCCTCCCGTAAGAACTGGTCTACCTGCTCAGACGTGAGAATTCTTGACTTCTTTGGCTTAAATCCCTTATTTCTTCTCTTCAAAAAAGCTAATAATTTTGGAAATTTACTTATATCAATATCTTCTATAATGTTAATAACCGATTTCAGCATTGAGTAATGTGCCCAGAGAGTTGAGGCACAAACCGCTTTTGATTTATCATTGAAGTAGACTAACAGCGCATTTTCAGTAGGTTGTCTCACATTTTTTTAGCGGCACCACTTTTCAAAAGCATCGTACTGCTGCTCGTATAGTTTTCTAGATTTCGGTTTAACAATTCTTCACCTAGTTCGGCTGCTCTTTTATCAATATCAGATACACCTTCTTTACTCATGATACCAATAATTATCAATAACAATGTCTCTTTACAATGACACTAGTAATGACAATGTTTCTAAATTATAATTGTCACAACGCAATGTTACTATGGTAAGTTATTTTAAAGACAGTTTATTAAATGAGTTGAAGAGAGAAAAACTGATTGAAATTATTGACATAATTAATAAAATCATACGGAAGTACGAAAAGTATCGTATATACCTTACGACTGAAGTTCATTTAATCCTTCAGGTAAAATGGCCCTCCCTGCGGTCGGGCCATAAACTTTACCTTCAGGATTAAATGTAATACTTCAGTCCCGCGGTATATAATATACTATTTCCACATTTTATGCCTCTACATTTTTCAAATCGGTATATAGTAAACTACATCAACCTGTGACTGGCTGTCAAAACCGTTTCTGGGAAATGAAAAATATGCAACCTTTGATAAACCCATGCTGATTTTCTGTCATGATGTGTTTTACTTGATTAGACAATTGTCGCAAGCTACTGCGCAACCCCATGTTCCCATTGTTCGATATTCGAAACCGCTGTGCCCCCATGTTAAGTGCAACAAATAAACAAATTGAAACACAATACCATCAGGCAAAGGGGTACCTAACCCTCCAACTATAGATGGCGAGTCTCGGAATTGAAAGGGTAAATCTCATAGGAGAAACTAACAGTGTACGAAATTTGTACCGGAAATCATTGGTAAAAGTGGTAGTTTGTGTTCGACATGAAAAATCGCTTTGTATCAGAATTGCACCTAATAATTATGAGTTCTCACCTAGAAAATATTGGGTTCCAAAGAAAGAACAATAGATAGTGAAAAATAACCAATCTTTAACTCCCAGCTTTCTCCGAGATGCAATTAAACGAATGAAATCATAATTTCAACGTAAAAATATCCGACAGGATATTCATCCGTTCGAGAATCATGATCCATTAATTCACTCAAAATCTATCATCCTGAACCTACAATGTATTAATTAGTCGCTACATCTATGAGAAAAATGATTAAAGCACTGACGAAAAGTCAGTTTCTGATGTACACTCGTTCAATAATAAAAGAATTCAGCAACCACACCAATCACAGGAGTATACCTATGATTTCTTTCGTTCTCCTAATACCTAATTCCATACCTGTATATTACAACTTGATCTATACAGTGTGTTCGGCACATGGACCATCAAATTTTTTGGGGCGTTGCTACCTTTTCAGTCTTGGAACCTGGGTCCTACGGTTACGGAGGTATCACCATATCAGCATACTCGGCGTTGGTGAAATTAGGCATATCAACAACCAAAATTAAAACAACAGTAGCAAAAAGCCGATGAAAGTAACAAAAACTGAAAAATACAAATTTAAAAAACTGAACAACGCGGCACAGACACTCCAACAGCAGAGACAGTTAAATCTCGAATGACGGTAGGGTCAAGTCAGCGGCGACTAACCCAATCCAACCTAAGGACAGAAATAGTAATAATAATTCACACGCGTCTAAAACGGGCAGGTAAATTTCCTTGCTCGCTGTGTTGTGTCGAAATCCGTACTTTTATTTAGGTGCGACTTTCTTCACTCTTCTGACTAAAACCTTATTTGCAGTATTATTTTTTTATTGACTTACGTAAATAGCATATGGTTAGCAACGTTATAAACCAAAGAACATTTTAAAAATGAAACTAAGTTTGTAATAGCTGTAACTTTTTTTTAAATTTCAATAGGAGTGGAGGTGTTTTCATACTTTCATAATTTTTTTTTAATAAAAGGCCCACGTGTTAATTTTGTGGTGTTATCTGTAACTATAAATACGTTTTTTTAAACACACACTCATGTAGACTCGATACGATAAAAAAATGTATGTAAAAGACACACGCAAAAAAAGTTATGGGGCTTCGAAGGGTACATTTTGGGTAATTTAGAAAACCTAATAAAAAATCATACCTCCGTAACCGTAATACTAAGGACCCAGGTTCCAAGACTGAAAAGGTAGCAAATGACCCTACCAACACCCCAAAAAAATTTGACGGTCCATGTGCCGAGCACCCTGTATATACAGGGTGTCCCGTAACTCAACGTCAAGCGGTTACTGGGTGATATGCTAGGTTACACCAGTTCTAGCACATAGAAAAAAAATTCTATGTCACTTGGTTCAGTGGTAATAGGTATATTTTTGTAGACACAAATTTTCCAATTTTGCAGTTATTTATTTTTAAACGTAATCCTAAATAACCATTTTATTGATTACAGTCACAAATCCATTGTTAGGTGCAATTGTTCTATTTTTTTAAAATTTGCTAGAATTGGTATAACCTAGCATATCGCTCAGTAACCGCTTGACGTTGAGTTTCGGGACACCTGTATATATAGTCAAAAATTTCAAGCTTTACGATAAAGCTGTCAGTTGATAGATTGCAACACAAGGGTTGTGCAATCCCGAAATATACAATGCAACCCTAGTATCATGTTGGTTACAATTTGTAATGATAAATAACCGAAATCTAGCGAACCTGTACATAGTCTCAATGTCTACGTTCCTAGCATACAGTATCCAAGGATCAATTATTTACTCAATCATCCATATGAACTTCACATATGATGCGAGAAATTGAAAAAAATTAAGTTGTAAATTTCATGCTTGAAGGAAACTGGATTGAAACGTTTTACGATACTCCTGTAGTAGATTATAAATGTTAATTTTATAAGGCATTTTACCCGCAGGTTTTAACCGTACAACCAAACCCTGAGATCTCTTATCGGCATTTGTTATTTCCGTATATTTTAAAAAGAAAAAATTTTTGTTTAAGAATCTGTTCATCTGACTTCTGCGTTTCACATATATTTCTTCAATTGCTGTAAAATTTAAAAGTTGTAATAAATCAAGACCTGTTATAGGAGTATGAAATGGTGTGTTGACGATCTATCAAACATATTTATTTGTACTTCGAAGTAATTTCCAATACGTTAAAGGGCAATTCTTCAGAAAAAGTTAAGGGGAAGTCTCTCATATAATTTTTTTAACAGTCATTTCCATGTTGCGGCTCTTTAAAATTTTACAAAAAATCGCTTTCACTTCATATCTCAACTTCGGAGAAATTAGGAAATTTGATAGATAAAAAATGCAAATAAAAAAAGCAGTTTTCCAGTGCTTTTGTTACCCAAAAATGTAATCACAAGAGGCGAAAAAACATCCCCTATTTTCAATGCGCCTAAATCTTCTTATTTTAAAAATTTATTCGAAAAGATAGACTCAATCTGCAATTATTTTATGTTTTGGTCTTTTCATTATAAAATTGTAAGTTAGATCACGAAAAAATTATATACTGTGGAACTATCTTTCCATGAATTCACAGAGAGAATATCATTCGTTAAAAAAAGTCAAGTAAGCTATTGCCAAATGAATTCCTATGACAAATAGTTTTATTGCCATTTTATTAACAGCAGTTATGTTGTAATTTGAACACATCTAGACGATGATTGATCGTGGAACTTCGCGTCAAAGCAAGAAAATCAAGATATATTGTAACTATTCAACAATATACACTAGGTTCTCGTTAATCGAGCTTCCTATGAAACATGACAATTTTTGGTTTCGATTAAGAGCACGTTTTCTTTATCTCAACCTGGAAGGACGTGACAATCTGGATTTAAAATTTTGCAGCTTCAACTGAAACGTGAAGGAAAGATCACAAAAAGATCAGCAAGGTACGTGAGCATTCGTTATTGTAGAAAAAGTAATTTGAAAACCGAAATATTCCAGAATCTCAGCATACACTTTGACAAAAAAATATCCGGAAATTCCTATTTAAATTGCCGCGTTAGGTATTTGAAGTTTTTGTAATTTCGACCGAAATTTCGTGTGCTGACTCGATTCGAATACAGGAAAAGACTTGAGAAGACTCTGTTTTATCGAAAAACCAAGTGTACGAATGGTGCAAAACCTTTAAAAACGATCAGGAGATCGTCGAAGATATGCCTTCATCAGGACGACCTCTTCAACCAACGATGACTTCTAAAAAATCAAGTAAAAACGTGATGCCAGTATCAGAGAGATGGCCGAACTGAATTTTCTTCGAAAACAGACATTCTGGATTGTAGAAATGCTGACCCCAAGTTCATGGGACAGATCATAACTGGTGACGAGACGTGGATCTGTAATTACGACAAACAAACGAGCGAACAGTCATCGGAATGATTGGAAAAAATGAACCAGAACCGAAGAAAACACCTCGCAAAAGTCGCTCGAAAATCAAGACGTGGTCTGGTTCATCGTGAATTCGTTCCGCAAGGTCGAAAGGTCAACGAGGACGTGTATTCAACTGTTTTGAGACGTTTGCGTGAAAATTTAAGCCGTAAACTTCCGGATTTGCGGCAAAACAATTCGTTGATTTTGCACAAAGATAACGCAACATCTCATCGCGCCACGATTATTAACGATTTCAAAAGCGAACCCTCTCTAGCTCCGCGTGACTTATTTCTTTTCTCCAAACCGAAATTTCCGCTCCGGGGAACCAGATGAGACTTTATGGTGAATGGTCATGTTAATAAGCATAATTATCTGTACTGGGTAATGAAGATTCCGAGACGAAAGCATTAACGACCCCTGAAGAGCCCAATGGTCGTGGTTTGGGCCACTTTGTCTGCTGAAGGCATAATTGGTCCTTATTTTCATGAAGATCAACGAGGTAGAGTAATTAATGTGAATAGGAACCGTTATTGCGATATGTTGCGAAATTGTTTGGTCTCAGAGTTGCAGGAGTTTGCAGGTTTCAACTAAAGAACGCGGTTCTAGCAAGATGGGGCCATTTGCCATACCTCAAATGATTCAATGGAAGTTGTTAACGAATTATTCCCTAATAAAGTCATTTCGCGAAGGGGTAACATCAACTGGCCTCCCAGAAGCCCCTACTTTAGCCCGCTTGACTATTTTGCATGGGGATACCTTAAAAGTAAGGTTTATTGGAATTATCTAAGAGTGCCAGCAACGCAACGGTCAAACCCTTAGATACCATAATCTTATCCAAATAATTCTCCAATTCATATATTAATAATAAACAATAAACTATTTTATTGCTCACACATATTTTTTTTATTGAACTCACAAATACCCGATACCCTTTCTGGACAACTTGTATAATATTCTCTGAAAGTTGACAAGCCAGTTCTCCACATTTAACCCTTGTAGACTTTTTTCTTTGATAACAAAACCCATGCAAGCGAACGAAAACCAACATAAAAATTTTCTGCTAAATTCTTGGAAAACAATTTATATTATACGAGTATTTGAACTTCTGGGAAACACTCTGAATTAACAGATTGGCGCCTCTATTCGTAATCCAGGAGCGTATAAACTTAATCGTATTATGTAAAGTTTCGTGCACCTACTTATGCAAATATTTATGTGTAAATCGTAGACACGTTTATCAGATTCACCAATGCTGGGCTGTGTTTTCGATCTCAATATGGTACAATGAACTGGTGAGGTTTTGTTATTAGTTGATTCATTTCAACGAGAGATCTGACTAATTTAACAACAATCTGAAGTTTAAACTTACATACAGTGTGAAACAATCAGATGAAATGAATTCGATAATGACAGAAAAACTATTTGAAGAGAAAAACTCAAGAAAATAGTACATTGTTTACCGGGTAGGAAAAGCTTAACATTCCTGTGAAGCAACACAGAGTCCAGGAATATGGCTTTTCCTACGAGGTAAACATACTATTTTTCCGCAAATCGTTTAAAATTCGACAGATATTGATTGATTTAAAAAAAAAATGCGATAATTTTATTCCCAAATAAATGGTGCTTTGAAATTCCTAATAAAATTACTTGGGTTACTATGGAAACGTATTGAGGTTGAATTGTCAAACTTGACGCTTATAAATTTAATTGCTGGTGTTCTCGAAAGTAAAATGATAAGTGATGATGAAATTTCCATTCCTGGGACTCCTCCAGAGCTGGTTGAGGCAGTGAATACTGCTTTATTAGAATTATTGCCGAAGACATCAAGAGAAAAGTACGAAAATGCATACAGACGTTTTATGGATTATCGCATGAGTAAAAATACGAGTTCTTTCTCAGAAAATGTTGTAATGGCATACTTCCTAGACCTTTGTTTAATGATGAAATCTTCAACATTATGGGCCAATTATTCAATGCTGAAGTCAACCCTTGCACTTAAACACAATGTAGATATATCTACATACTCAAAACTTCGTTCTTTATTGAAACGGCAAGCTCAAGGTTATAGGGCAAAGAAATCTAAGATTTTAACGAAGGAAGAAATTGAAAAATTTATCCAGGAAGCTCCAGATAAAGAAAATTTAATGATTAAGGTAATTTACAAGTTTTTAATTTCTATTTAGATTATAGCTTTATTTATTTTTTAGGTGGCTGTAATATTTGGTATTTCTGGGGCCTGTAGAATGGATGAGTTAGTCCGAATGACTGTACACGATATAGAAGACTTCGAATTCAAGCTTTTAATTAGCATACCTGATTCGAAAACCAACAAAGCAAGATCATTTGTAATTAATCAGATCTACTTGAATGTTTTTCGAAAGTACCAGAAAATATGAACAGTGACCGATTTTTCTTTAAATATCAAAGCGGAAAGGGTTGTAGACAAGTGGTAGGAATTCATCAATATAGAAAAATGCCCAAAATAGTTGCTACTTATTTGAACTTGGTAAATCCGACAGAATATACTGGTCACTGCTTTCGTCGGTCTTCTGCAACAATATTGGTTGACTCTGGTGCCGACATAACTAGTTTAAAGAGGCATGGCGGATGGAAGTCATCAAACCTTGCTGAAAGATATATCGAAGAATCGCTTAACAATAGGGTTGAGGTGGCAAATAAAATTTTCACAGTACAAAATATTCAACAAAATGACCCTTCCACCCTGCATGTTGTCCAAAATGTTTCTCATAGTTCTAAGAGTGTTCCTTCAATGTTCAATAATTGTACTAACTGTCAAATTACTGTAAATATAACAAATTGATCTTAAAAATGTATTCACCAATGACTTGATGTTTTCAAAATATAAATTAATTCCTTATAAGCAATGTGTAAATCATTTATGTAGAACACTAACAACTGTACGGAAATATCATTTCCTTACAGTAAGGAAAAGACATTTCATTACAGTAAGGAAGTCCTGACTTTTTCTTCAAGAAATTTTGACAGGAATGTCAAAATTTCCTGGTGATTTGAGGAAAATTTATTTTATTCCCCTGAAAAATTAATTAGACAAATATTTCATGGATTTCACCGATTAAATGGCTTTTAAATAAATATTCTTGTGATGCGAGTTCTGATCACGTAATGTATGATTTTTTGCACTAATACATGGTCTCTTGCTCAAACATTAACGTTTTCAGTATTATTCTATAAAGATTTCACAAGCCTGATTTATGGTAAGTTGATGCTCATTTATGTATGTGTTTTATTAATTTATAAGAAAACAAACATTATTTGTATTATTTTAAAATATTTAAGGATTTATATGTGAGTTTTAAATAGTGATAAAGGTATCAGGCCCTTTCCCAAAAATGGTTAAGTTAGTCGAAATGATTAAATTATTTGTCTCCATCGAATATCGATTCAGAAATCCTCACAAAATCAATAGTAAATAAAAATGAAAGTGAGTGACTCACAAAAAGGTCGTGACTAAGTTTATCAGTTACTGCAGGGCGAGAAGGGACAATTCCCTGGTTTTCGACGAACATCTTATCGATACTCGCATAAACAAGCCTGGGAAACTGCAATCTATCGAATTTGCGATTTGACTGCTTCTATTTATTTTCGCTATCAGCCATAAATATTTTCTTAATTACATTTATCGTCAAATTCAGAATGAAATTTGTCATGTAAATATAAATAAAGCCTATTAATGAAGATTATGATTTTCGCATGGATGATTATGCACCGGATTCACACGAATGAAGAGTAAACAACTAAATTATTATAATTAGGAAGATGATTTAGGTTATTTACATTATTTGACATGAGTATTCTTGTATATTCCTTGAATAATCAAGATTATTCAAATTGCCTAAATAACCTGCCTCATAATTTTTTATTATCGAAAATATCACGTTCCCAATTAAAATTATTTTTATCTAAAATGAAGAGGGCTGTCCTATTTTGGACAAAAAAATCAGGATATACAAGTTGCATCGCGTGCAACCATAGGATGATCATAAAAATGTTGAAAAGCACTGACGTAAAGTTCCGGTTTTATTATCAGTGGATCGAAACTTACAGCGTTATATTATATCCCTAGTGAGAAAGGACTTTTGGAGTAGGAAGTTCTGGGGCTAAAAACGATTAAAAATACTGAGAACAATGCCAACCGGCGTAGACTTATTTCTGAGGTCTTCTTAAGCACTCTGAAAGAGATTACTAGTTACATCAGCAAACATATTTTCGTGTCTACATCTCGATGTTGTCAAACTCGAGTATGTCTGACCGTCCGGCCGTATACTCTCTATCTTCCGAAGGAGAAGAGCTAGAGTTTTCATATTTGCAAAGTAGGTTAATTATCTGAATAGGTTTGCCAAATTTCATGGAAATAATCAAACCTTTTTTCTTCGATAGTTCAAATCTCATACGAGATCCACAAAATATGGAATCTACATCGCGTTCTTTATACAAAGGGTATTCTCGAATTTCAAAATCGTAATTGTTAGAAGCCATGAGTTTACCAGATTTAAAGATCTCGAAACATAAAGATGTACCTAATTAAAAATTGTTTCTTATACCAACTTAATCTTATTAGCAGGAGATTTCGAAACTTGAATAAATAAGGTATTTCAAAAGACAAGAGATCTACTACTATCTAAGGAATACTGATCTAATTGAAGTGTTTTCCATTAAAAAAAAGTGTTTTGCTATAAAACGTTGCAATAATGAGTCCTTTTATTTGGCTCAAAAAAGTTTTCGATATAATTAAATTATTTTGTACATAAAAAATCTGAAATATTCCGAAATGTATACTCTCCTGGCATGAACCAATCGCGTTTTCATTCATTTCTAATATTCGAAGCTATTAATTTTATTTCAATATAAAAATATTCCAAAATGTACAGTAAAACAAATTCTATCCAGAAAACGAGTAAAATTAATCAATAGTATATGTTAAAATGTATTTTCGCGTACCGTAACAATAATGTCACCTTCACATGGCGGGAATAAATGACAAACAATTCAATACAACATCAATGTATGTTTTTGTATCTTACAGAGCTTAAAGGTAGTCCATTTATTTTTAGACCTTGCGTTTTTATTTTTGTGTAGGGGGGTCAGGTAAAGCTATGAATTTGGGGTACACCCTTGTCTACGAACGTTGAAAATGAGTTGAAATGGGTAGTAAGTTTAAAATTATTAAAAAAAAAACATTTTTGTTGCAAATTAAATTATTACAACTTTGCTCCAGTAACTTTTTGTCGTAGAAGTATAAATAAAAAGTTATAAGCGAAAATCTCCGGAAATTTGAGAAAAAAATTTATATTTTTCGATGTAACTTTTTTACTGAAAAATAGTACTCACTTGTGCTGTAAAACTTAGCTATTGACTTCATGCCAAATGATGCGAATCAAGATTCTAGGTCGACTACAAAAAGTACAGACATCATTTTTTCGTGATTCCTTGCAAAAAGTTTCGAAAAAATATAAAGCAAATTTCCGGAAATTGCTTATAACTTTATTATTTTTGATTGACAAAAAGTTACTGAGCATAAGTTGTGAATTTTTCACAACAAAAATGGGACAGTAAACCTAAATAATTGAGATATATAAATTTCCATTTCAACCCCTACCTCAAGACGCGTTCCTGAGAAAAAGGGTCTTGACAGACGGACGGGACGGACGGACGCAACCTAAAAAGTGATCCTAAATAAGGGTTCCGCTTTTTTAGCATAATTTAAATATTATTGAACCAGTGTATAAAAATATAATAAAAGTGCATGTGCCAATGGTTGCAGCCCTAGCGAGTACCAATCTTGATACCTTATTGTTGAATAATTGAAAATTGAATAATTGTGTTTCTTAAGAGTATAAATCTTATTTTATTTATTATTCTGGTAAAATGAATACCTAACGTAGTTTTTGTTGGTAATGTATGATTTCGTCACTTCTCTGGCGACTTTAATGACAGGGGAAATACATAAACGTCAGGGAAATGACAAGATGTAATTTTTTTAGTGTTTTCTCTTGAAAACTTCTATATTATTTGTTGCAGGTACTCAGATATCCTGCCAAATATGAAGAAGAAACAAATTAGGGAAGTAAGACCATTAAAAACGTCCAGCTGAGAGATTATGCTATCAAAGAATGAAAAGTGACCCAGTGAATAATGATTTTTTCCTAGAATCTTCACGCAAGATTTAGACATGTGGAAACTTCAAACCAGATATTCCGACAGTTTATGATTATTTATGTCCTAATCTTAAAGCATTTTAACATAAAATAGAATAATTTGTCAAAAACGTAAAGAATTGTCAGTGATTATTAATATTCTTATTTGAAAGAAAGGATGTCTCAAAGTGGCTAGTAATGAGGATTTTTACATTTCAATACCTATATCCTTTTCGATTTGTACCAATTATCATTGGTAAAAGTACGAAATATATCCATTCTTTAGTTTATTTTATGTACTTCTGCTCCTTTCTCATATAAATTTTAAAAACTCTTCTATCTTCTTCTGATACTACGATAATGAGACTTCAGATTATGCAAGATATAAAAAATTTTGATATACATTCAAAATTTTATAAATCTCTGAAGAAAATTAAATGAGATAAACAAAAGTTGTGAAAATGGTATACATACCATGTACAGATTATATTTTTTAGGTTTCATTGAATGGTTAATGAATTTGTTGATGTAATACAAGATAGTGAGTACAATGTCAAAATTCCTCTTACGTAGGTCACTCATCGTCTAATTTTTCTGATTCAATTATGTACATTTTCTGGGTCTCCTTCGATGTCTTTTTATTGAATGAACTCACCTTTATTGTGAAAACAGGACGTCTTTCATTGAATTGAATTTTTCTTATAATAGCGTTTAATTTTGAAGAACATCGCTTTGAGAGTACATTCTTGCAAATGTATGTAACACATTTTCTGATTATAATTGCAGTTAATCTGCAGAGTCACAAAAAATTTAGCGCTAAATTGATTGAAATTACATCTATGATTTCAATTTGGATCAAAGATTCGATGCTCGGTAGGAAAATTAAGGGTATTAATGTCTGTTATTTGACAATATCTAGTGGTGCTAGAAAAAAATTCCATAATAAAAACATTCACGTCGCTAAATATTGGAATGGCCAGATCTGTTGCATATCAAAGGTATTCTTTTGTTGATTTGGAAAGATTAAAATAGGCAGTTCTGAATATAACATCAACTTACCAGAACTTTGGTAAACCTCTTTTCCAGTTCATTGGGATCGGGCATAGGTTGTTTCTGCTTAGGCCTTATCGTACTCTGTCTGACACTGGCCTGCCGACCGTGCATTTTTGATGAAATAATACTTTCAGGCCTTTCTGTATCCTCCGGAGATGATTCTTTCATATATGACAAATTCAAACCCATGTTTCTATCTCCTATTTCCGTGCACACGTGATAAAACGCTGAACGAACAAAAAAACAACAAAATCACATACTGAAAACGCGAAATCATTGGCAAACATCAACAGGTTATGAAAAAAATCGACCGACGTACGTAACGCATCACATAATATACTTTGCTCGTCAAACTAAACTTGAAGTTTCGTAAAGTTGTTCAGTTCGGTTGTTGATAGTGAGGTTGGTCGGGTGTCCGGTTATGGCTTAGGGCGCAGATGCGGGCAATGAACAGCAACAAGCAGATTTTGAAGGATACGATGGCGCCATCTCTTTACGGGTAATGGAGTTCGCTGAATGAATGCAGAGAGCTGCATTTGAACGAAGTTCTAAACGACAATGAACAGCAAGTACAGATCAATTTGCTGAACCAATTTTCAAATAGATATCATGACAATACTGGAAGAAAATGCTTCTAAATTTAAATAACGTACTTTGAGTTACCTCAACACATTCTGATTCTGAATTGATGTCACATCAAAATATGCAATGCTTTTGTTTTAAATCAAAATTCATTCCCTCCAGTGGCGTAACTATACCATCTGGGGCCTGTGGCTAATTCTTTTTAGGGGGCCTCCTATCGATAAAATTCGTCATTATGTCTTGTTTCCAAACAAGTTTGCCTAACGATAACCTCTATCCCTGGCTAGGTTCTAATTATAAGGAATATTAATTTGATAATTTTCTTGGACATTGCTAAAGCAGTTTGAACCTTATAACTTAATGAAATCCCCTTAAAATGTATTATTAGTGACAAGTGCCTTCGGGATCCTATTACCGCCTCTTCGATTATACAATAACGGTTCACACATGTGACCAATTTTTTAAATGAGCGGTATCGAATATAATATATAAGAATGTGGCGGCATTTATTTCATTTGTCAGTGCACTTTTTACTTTCTTGGACCTAGACAGAAATGAACTCATTTTGGACATTTGAACATTAATATTTCATCTGGCCTTCTGTTATTTTAAATAATTCTTGTAAAATCAGGTTTTCCTAATAACTCAACTTTTTTCAGGAAGTTTTCTTTGGAGCTTGGATCTCTGCTATCTGCGGTATCTTTGTGGCCACGAAAAGCGAAATCACAAGTCATTGCCACTGGTATACAACAATAATTGTTTCACCATGATAAAACGGATAAAAAATACATAAAGGACTAACAGCAAAAATAATTCATATAATTTTATAACTCACAGAACCATTGAACCAAATTCTGATTTTGGATAAACAAAAATATCCATTTTCCTTCATTCCATTAAATTATTTTTAATAAAATAAAATCATCATTTTGATAATAACTTAAGAGATTCAGTTTCGATTGTACCGAATAAGTTTCTTTGAAAAGAAAGAAGTTCGTGCAAATATCTCTGCACTAATTCAATGAATATTTCAACATTTTTCTTGTGCTCAAACAGCGTAACATGGCTTCACTAGAGAGCTTCCACCAAATATTGATTGCAATGCGCTGTAGGTGGATGCCATTCCTCCAACTACTCCAACCATGATGAGCTCCCAAAGGTAGACTCTTTCATGTGTTGAGATGTATCTGAAAAAAACTGGGATTAGCTGGAAAATTATTTACGTAATTATTTGAGAATCTGTAGGAGCTAAATCAAAATTTTGCAATATGTGGTTGGCTTATCTGTTATATTAAAGGTCGAGATAAGCATCGATACTCCATTCATAACCCTGTGAACCTACATCTTGAGGTAGAGTGGAGGAAATACTGATGCTGATCAGTCAGCAAATTACATCAGTAACTGGGCTTATAGCCGGTAAATGCATTGTAAAGATACACCTGCACATTTTAGAGTTCTTGGAATGAACCATCAAACTAATATATGCCAAAGAAAGGCAGAGACTCCTTCCAGATCATCTAAAACTGAGAAGTTTTATTTCCATGGAGGCAAAAAAACTGCCAACTATCTGGGAGGGGAAATGGCACCAATGGGAATTCAATAAAATACTCGGATATCTACCCGCTGCTCAATCAGAGAAGATTCTCATGATGATCTTCCAGAATCAATTGATGCTGCGTAGAAACGGATTCAGCTAGATCGTGAATTATCGTAAAATTGCACCAAACTGTAGCATTGGCATGAAATTCATAACGATACTTTAGGAGCAGCAAAACAATTTTTGATGAAAAGTTACGGTGTTCTTTTTATTTGGGCAGGATTATAGAGAGCAACAGAGAGCAGCTCTTGTTATATGAGATGTACAAGAGAGGTCATTTGAGATGCCAACCCAAGTCACAGAACTCCGATGCAGGAGACCCTGATATCATTCAGGAAGTGGTGTTTTCTCTATTGGGCCATAAATATAGAGAGCAACCATTGTAGTGAAGTGTTCATTATTCAAACTCTCACCTTTTCTCCCAGTCATCATCCATTTGATCACATAACCTCATATACAAGTAAGGTGGAAAAATGAATGTGAGCATAGCTATTGTAGATCCACCGATGAGTGAAAGTATTTTGCTGAATTTTGGTATAGTCTCTCCAACGAAGATCAGTCCCAAGATTATGATAGTTCTTGTAACACACCTGCGCCAATTGAAATCTGAAACAAAAATTCATTGAGTTGTCAGCAGCCATTTCACAGTACTCTCAACGCCAGCAAAGAGCCTGTGCCAGCGAAGGCAGGCTAATTACCCCGATGGGTCATATAACCATATAGAAATTACGTAAGATTGTAGATAAGGATTAACTCGGCTTCCTAAACCTACCTCCACTACGAACAATAATATCTTCTGTAGATTCACCCTACTCAATATTATCTCAGACATTTGGGGCCAGTTGCTCAATCAGGGATGATGTCTAAATGGCGGATAATCCAGGAATATCTTGGTTATTTCTCTATCCACCATCGAAAGATCATCTCTAATTGAACAACTAGCATTTAGCGGAATCTTGGTAAAATTTCGCTTTGTTTTCACTTCAACAGAAAGAAGTAGTAGTCTCTCTGCTAGGAAGTGATCCGATTATGTTGTAAGAGATGGTTTATTACAGATTATGTTTAGGCTGGATTCAACCGATTGGTATAACCCACTTTGCCATTTTTTACACTTGTCACCTGTAGTTCCACTATCCAGAAAGCCGACCTGTTAATGATCTCAGGTCATTCCTATCTCTAAGGAGATATGAAGGTAAATTGATAACCGCTTCTCAGATGATTGAGGAAGCTACGACAGAAGATATCTGGTCATGTGCCGAGTTGGGAGCATTAGAGCCCCACCAAACTTGAAGTTGCCCGAATTTCGTTAAGAACTTAGATGTGTGCACCAATTTGGTTTCTCCGTAAACATTCTCGTACACATAGCAATACTACCATTGTTTTTAAATGTGGTATAGATGGGCCAGAGCCAAGAGCTTTGTATTGCCTGTAGCTAGGTCCAATTATGCTTATGTCTTTCCAATTTGCTCATAAAGTTACATCTGTGTACAAAGGTTGATAATCTTTCTTCATTTGCGAATAAACCTTTCACTTTCACTTAAAGTAATCAGGTGATCTGCCATCCTGACAACCACCGTACATCTAGGCTCTAATATCTAACTACCCAAAGGTACTCACAACACACGTTGGAGCTGAGATGTACGATGATAGCCCAGATGGCAGATTAGTCGTTCACTAGATGGGTGCCTGGCCGGAATGATAGATTAAACGATGTACACCTGCATCCACTAACTCAGTTGTTTCTTTTCAATCAAGGTGGAAATAATTGCGTTTGCGCAGTTACCAGCTGTTCAACCCACCTGCTATTGGTGATCTATAATTTCAACCTGTCTGGAACCATGCATCCATTATGGGAATAATTGTTACATATTGGTAACCTAGTACATTCAAGTTTCAACTTATCTATGTTGAAATCTGTACTTACTCTTTGGTATGTTGAAAGCTTGCTCAAGATCCTGACAAACTGGATTGATGAGTATCAAAAAAGCAAATATCAAGTGTATTCCCATCAGTATATTTCCAACATCTACGTACAGAGATCTTCCAAGCGACACAACTATGTTATCAGCAACTTGATCACCAAATATCAGATATCCTCCAATCGCAATAGGAAAATATAGAATGATGATGACTGAAAAAAAACACATAAGCTATAGCAAGACTCATTAGGCTATATAATCTATAGTCTAAGATTCAACACAAAGAGCAATAAAAATCTTTTATCAGATAATGCCATAAAAAAGGAATTCAACCTCTAAAAATACAGAGTGCGGCAAAAGTCAGTCGACACTGTCTAGTATTCTCGCATGCGCGTATTCTCGGCCAGTATCGTACCTAGGGCGGAAGGAAGCAGCTGAAACGTAGCGAGTTGTCCGCGTGTAGTAGTGTTTTTGTGTACGTTCACAATGGTAAACAGACTATTGCCGCAGCCTATATATTAACATATAAAATTTTGTATGAAACACCAATATAACACTAAAGTTTGAATAAAATATTGCGAATGTCTTAAATAAACGGTATGAAAATAGCTTATAATTTATATTACTTATAAAAGCGAAAATAACGCTTATTCCAAATTTGCTCTTATCCTTCATATCGTTTTGGATGGTAGGAAATGTAGATGCTCCTCCAAAAGCGAATAATAGTGCACCAAAGCCCAAAAAGAACTCTTCAAATCCAAATTGAACATGCTCTACTCTTTCCACATCCTTAGCATCCTCGAGCATTTGTAGAAAGAATAATACACAGGCTGCTGCTGTGGTAACAACTGCACCAATACCTACAAAACTTTAAAATCTGGTATAAGATAAATAATTGATGTGGATACTTCTTTTTGTACTGGATATTTAACGACTTGATGGTCTTACGATTTACAAGGTATAATTCTAAGGTGCTCTCAATGAAGTCTTTAAGGGAGTTCACTTATCTTCAGACCTTTTGTTGAGACTTCCCATAATGTAAAATTTATAGAAAACACCTCTCTTTAAAAGCACCAGTTATACCCAGATAACTATTTGAAAGATAACAGTTTATTTCATCAAGCTTTGAACATCTTTTTCGACAGTTTTGGAGAGACAAAATTAAAAAAAGGAATAAAATTATGGCTAGCTGAGCGAGACCGATGTAAGATCCAGAGGATGATAAACTCGAGTTGAGTAAACTTCAGTGTAATGTGAATACCTAATGCACTCACTCCATCGAGTAGGATCACATCAGGTCTCTGACGATGAGGACTACAAAACTTGGAAGTATTGTCCTTTAAGACATTATAGTACCAATGAGGACAGATAGAAACGAAAACTTGTGAAGGGGACACAGGTATCATGAGTTATTCTTTGTTTATATTTAGTATATGAGCATTTAAAATTGTTATTTGAGTTGAATAGGATAGACAAAGTCATAATTAGGATAACCCTATAGGATTTTATGAATAAACTCCCTTATTATTGTTCGTATCACTGCACGTACATATATACTCATAAAACAACCTGTATATAAATTCATTTACCTGAAATGTTTCGGCGATCCGAACCACATAAGTGGAGTAACAAAGATCGCCATGAACAAAAAGTAGGTACAAGATGTTACTGTTGGCAAAAAGTCTCCAAAAATTTCTTGAAATATTTGTGCTGCAAGAAGTAAATTCACAGTTCCTGCACCAAAGAGGGTGATTCGGATCGCAACTGTTACTACAGTGCTGAAATTATCATTATAACTAATAACATATTCACTAATATTAAATTAGTTAACCTTGCTGCAGGTCCTATTGCGACATTAGCTATTGCTGGGTAAGGATTTCTAACCTGTGCTCTGTACTCTGGATATCTCTCCTCCACTATTTCCCAACATTTCCCAAGTTTAACGCCGCTGTATCCAGCATTGAAAGCAATTATTGGGAGGAGAATCAACCCGATCCATCCTGAAAAAAAAATGTTTTTAATATTCACGTTGTCTCATTATAGACAAGCCATCCTGGCTATTTTCTATTCCATAGTGAAAAATAAATTCCCGCAACTAGTCAAATCATTTTATTTGAAAGTCACTTAGAACTATAATTAAGGCTCTTATACCAGTCAGAATTGAATACGAGAGGTTGGTCGAGTAATGCTATTTTTGAAAAGTGTTAAAATCCTCTTTGCGTAGGTGTATGAAAAATGTAATTTATGTGAGTGCAATAAATGTAGATTTTTCGAATTGAAAAAACTATATCGATATTCCAATGACAATTTAATGCACATATTAATTTCTGTTTACGAAATAATCAACAAACGTACAATAAACATTACGGTTGTTGCTAGGAGAAATATTTTCTAACACTTTATTGCGATCATTGTTTAAATATTGATACTTATTAATTCAAAGGGTTTCGAGAATATGGAAGATGTTGCATTAGAAAATTTAGTCTAAATTTATGGGCCCTGAACCAAAAAAAAATATTAATTTGTAAGAATGTTATTTTGTTGCCTTGACAACAATGGGACGAATTATAAATATCAACTTTCCAATGAAGGTCAGGAAAACAGAAAATTATTATTCTTCACAAATATCGTACCTGTGTTAACAAGGGCTTTCGGTAATGCTAAAACTCCACAACCAGCCATTTCTCCAACAATAAATATAAAGGCACTAACCACCGTGAGTCCATTTTTGGCTAAGCTTATTTTCTGCAGAATTTGTCGGTTAGACTGAGACAAACCACATTTAAATTTTTGAATAAACTTACCCTCAGTCTTTCAGCTTTTGTTATACTACTTTCTTCATCAATCTCTAAATGATTTTTGAGAGTCCCATAACTGCTCATTTTTGTAGCTTTAGTTTAACTCAGTTTTCACTCTCAAATCACACCACTTTCAAAGAGATTCTGCATTTCTTAATTGAACGAATCAGGAGGAAAAGTTAATCGAGCTCAAATGCATGAAGCACGTGTTGTTGCTTTATCGACCTCTTATCTCCCAATTATTTTCCATGTTTATCTTCTAGAAAACGGATGGGTAACTAATAATATAGGTTAATGCTGTTGAGACCCAAAATATTTGGTTAATCTACTTACAAATCAATCGCTTGCGCATTCCTGAGCTCAATATTTCATTAATTTATCCATAAATGTGCGAATTTGTTATTTCTAATGATTTGCGCAATGAACTTTGCTAATAGTATGATAGGGAGTTTCTACTGGATGATATTCATTGACGCATCTGATTAAAAATCGAAAATTCATTTTGTTCGAAATATTTCCTCTGATATTCAAACCAACTTTTTCAATCTCTTGTCAAATTGAATCGGATAATTGATGACAACAATAATTACTGAATTGTTTTCCCTACAAGCATTGGCAAAATAATACTTTATGCACCCCTATAAACAGAATTTCGTACCTGATATCTTCATAGTTGAACTCATATCAATAGAATGATTAATCATTGAAAAATTCTCAAATTTTGATCATACAGGTGTAGTTGTATGCAGACAGATTAGAGAACTATTCTCAGTCAAATCACTGTTCTCGACTAGATCACTTTATCGACCGGATTGCTTTTAACGTCCTGTGAATAGCCCTGTGGGCTACAAGAAAAAACACTTCATTTAATTCTCCACGGTACTCTACAGGGTGTCTACTATAATAGGTGCCAAACTGCAGTAGGTGATAGTACAAGTCATTTGCAACAAAAATGTCCTATAACACTTTTTCGAAATGTTGATAGCTATCGAGTTATTCAACACTTCTTGGTTTTTCGGAACTTTTTGCTTTCCCCTTTAAAAACAAGAATATCTCTGTTATTCTCACAGCTACATCAAATCTGAACATATCATCAGAAAGGGCAGTAAACACGTTATGAAATAGGTACTTACTATAGTTAAAAAATGTTTTATACCGGGTGTTGTAAAAGGGTAAATATAAAAATTAAAAAGAGTGTAAACTTTGTGGTGTTGTTAGCTGTACCAATGAAAATTGGTGAATAAGTAGTTGTTTTTTTCTAGGAAAAACAAGTACATGTAATAGACTTTATATCAACTTTACACTTAACTTTTTGTTTTTCCAACAATATTACGGTTTCAAGTCAGAAAAACAAAAAAACAGAAACGCAAATTTTATGATAATTCATTTCAAAACATTGTAGGTTCCAAACAGTTATTATATTAAATCTAGTGGTAGAGTAGATTTATACTCAATGTTAATAGTAACATAAAAACAGTAAAGTTGTAAACAATGGTTTGAGGAGGAGACGGGTTGGAGGGTGTGTTGGTGCGTATCTGAAATGAATACCACGAATGATGCGAACTGGTTCATTTTGGGCAAAAAACTCATGAGACATTTTTTGTTCAGAATGAAACAGGCTATCGGAAATAAATTTTTAAATGGTAAACAAATAATAAGACAAAAAGTTACATTGGAAATAAACTTTAGGGGTTGCGTTTCCCACCCTTACAACCATGGGTTAAACCAAATAAATAACTGGATAAGTGTCTTTTTGCTATTAGGAAACGTTAGGTTAATTTCAATATTGTAACTTTTTTGGTGCTTGTGAAAAAAATTGTTATACGAATTTTATGTACTCCCTTTGAGGGGCTGTATCTTAACAAGGGATGCTCCAATGGAGTATTTTATATGAAAGATCTTTTTTTCGATCCTTAAATATTTTACACTTATTTAGTTACACCGTGAAAATAATCGATAAATCCAACTTTCACGAAATTATTCCGTCATTGAATGACCGAACAGAATCATGTCTATGACGAACTCCAAATATTTTTAGCAACCTATAAGAGATCATACTTGAAATTGCAATACCAGTATGTTGTCAGGCTTGCAACATAAGCTCTGACTTTGCATTGATAGTCATTATTCCCTGAGCTCTGTGCTACTGATAACGGCTAAGAAGCCATAAACCGGTCTACCCGCTTTGCTTTCGTATAATGATGTGTTCGATTCATATTTCTATGGCCTGGACTCCAAATAAGGAAATCATGAGCAAATAAAATATTATGTTGTATTTAAACACCTGGTAGTAATATGGAAGTTTATGATTCTATTGTGGATCGAACAAATTTCCTATTAAACTTTTGAGTGTAGCGTGATAAAGGGGAATAGAAAAATATGGGATAAATTTTTAAAATATATTAGTTAACATATACATATATATTTCACATTTAAAATAATAAATCTACTTAATTTAAAGTTCATTATGAACATATTCAGTCGTCACTTTAATTTCTTCGTCGTGATAATCACTACACTGCGGTTTGAAATATTTCTGAAAAAAAAGGGGTAATTTTAGCTTTAGGATTAAATCTATAAATTGGCTGTTAATTTCAGTAGCAAAACCACAATAGATAATACAAATTTCGCATTTCGCTTATACGTTTGTTGCATTAGATTTTTCTCTGTTTAACATTTTGTTTTAAATTTGCAGTGAATCAAATATTACAAAGATGTACTAACACCTATGATTACCTAAAACTCCAGTTCAACGGATGAAAGTAAAATTGGGAGATTTTCCTTCATTCCAATTTTACTTTTCTGAATTTTCTGAGATTTTTAAAGACTCAGATTAAAAATTATTTGAAATCTTTTAAATTAGGGACTCGAACTTTTTACAACGATATTATTGGTAATAGGATATGACACTAACGTTTATGTCATCATTAAAAACATTGAAACTATTATTGATATTAACATTTACAACATCAGGAATGGGTAACGTGGTCCTATAAGAATCAATGAAGGGGAAACAATGGAATTACCAAGTCACTAATTATTGATTTATTCATCAGAAACTTCAATTTTTGCTAGTAAATGAATAATGCCAAATGCAAATCAAACTTATAAGCCAACATGCAAATAACTACTGTATTAAAAAAAAAACTATTCATTACCTGGCAATCATCTGCGTACATGATCAAATTGAAATATTCCAGCATGGAGCTTTCTGAGAGATTGCTGAGGGCCCAACTAGCCACAAAGCTTGTTCCCTTACTGAGAATCATCTTCAGTCCTGGTATGGTATTCGTACCTAGGTCGTTTTGATTCACCAAGCATAACACATACCTATATATGGAATTATCTTGTTAGTGTTATTACAGTTAGGTAATGAAAAAACAGAAACTATTGGGAGGATAAACATATAAACGAAAATACTGAGACAGGATAAGATAGAATGGAAATAGTATTCTAATCCAAAAATGATTAAGTATAACCAAAAGTATTTTTTTTTGTGCAATCAGAAAATATTTTGAATATTCGTTTTATTCTGAAGATGTAATTCATTTCGGACCTACAGACTCTACGACTATGTCCGTATCTGAACATCAGTTATTCTTTCAGTCGATGAGATTAATCATGATCTATTTCGGAAACAAAGGGTCGAATATTAGTTTCCAACTGCTCGATTGATATTGGTTTGACCAAGTTTATGAAAGATCACATATATCCAAAGAGAAAGAAAGTGTCTGTGCATGAGACTGGAGGCCAGTTAATAGATACATCTTCTGCATTGGATGTTGAAGTTATATTATATTGATTCCATTTACTAATGACTAAGATTACCTGTCACATTTAGGATTCTTCTTCAAAAACCTGTATGCACGATTCACTCGGGCAATTGGTTCAATTATCTCTAAATTTATGGAGTCAGTAAGCTTAGCAGAAATTCCTTCAGTGCCACCTCTGGCCCGACCTTGTTCCTTGATCATGTTCAAGATATACTGAAAAGTGCAGAATAACATTAAGTGAAAATTTTAACAAAATAACAATTGTGTAATTTAATTGGAATTATCTAATAATGGAAACAATTTTTATAAGCGCTTTCAGGCATGGCCTTCAGTTCCTTCTGCGAATTCTCTTTTATTAAAAAAAAATAAAATAAAATGAAAATGAAAAAAAAATGTGGCTGGTCGATGGAATTTGGAAAATGTGTGACGTTATTTTTGGTTTGACAAGTCGCCAAAAATACTGTAACGATACCCAGTACGGATCTTGCCTTATATGCGCCGACAAAGTATTAAAGCGGCAATAATTCAAGTTACGAATGATGTCGCCCTTCGTCATCATGACATAAAGACCATATTTGTAACATAGAAAAAGAGGATAAATGATCTTTGAGAACAACATCGAACTCAAATACCCTGGAAGGTGAAAGTTCTCAATATGAGTCATCATCCATAATACCAGGAATCTGGTTGTAGGAACGTTGCAGACACGTATTCAGTGATAATAAGTGAATATAAATTCTCTGTGTACATAAATTATTATTTTAAGTGGTGTGAATAAATTACTTATTTTAAATAAGAATCCTTTTTTTATTGACTGAGAAACGTTACAGTACTATTCCGTTTTTATTATGATGTAGTTGAATGATTGGCTTGATAAGCCATTTGAAGTAAGAATTGATATTCTAACAAATAGTGAATAATAATAAAACACAACATTACGTTATAATGAATTTGGCGAACTGATAATGTACCCTCGTGACTTCGGTTACTAATTGAAAACCTCATTGGGTTCAATGAAATATAGTTATTCCAACATCCCGAATGGGTCGAGTGAATAATACAGAGAATGTAACGGAAAAGAAAACAATTGAACAAGGTTGATGACCCAAGAGATGTGTAACCATGAAGACGAGAATCTCTCAAAATTATCAGTAAGTCAAGTAGCGGCTCCTATGAGTTATTGTGTAAATCATTGATATAAAGCTTATTGTTTATTCCAGATTTTACCTACCATTGCGTAAGAACCGATAGGTTCAACATATTTCTTCGTCGATATCTTGGCTCCCAAATATTTTTCTGCTAGGAAATCTGTCAGGGCTGTCATACTGCTGAGAGGAGCGTTTCCTCTGAAATGAACAGAGCTCGGATATCCTTGGCTGTCGAGGTAGCCATTGACCAAAAACTCTACAGCTGTCACATACCTAATGATAGGAAAAAAATTGGTTTGAAAAAAAATATATATACAGAGTGCGGCAAAAGTCAGTTTACACTGTTTGTTATTCACGCATGCGCGTATTCTTGACCAGTATAGTACCTAGGGTGGAAGGGGCAGCTGAAACGTAGCGAGTTGAGTTGTCCGCGTGTAGTAGTGTTGTTGTGTACGTTTACAGTTGCCGTGGCTGCGCGTGTAAAGTACACGAAAGAAGAACGCGGTTGTTTGCTCACTTCTTACAAAAAACTTGATGGAGATAATGCTGAAAGACAGATCAGTCAAGAAAACTCTCCACGGTCAAAACAAAACTATTTAAGCAAGGGCTCTCATAAAAATAAATAAAAAATCAAAGCCATACAACTGAAGAAACAATTCGAAACTATGCACCAAATATACAACATGAAAAAATTGAAAAATGTTCAATTTTCAGTAAAGTAGTCATCGATGAAAAGAAATCAAAAGCTGTGTACACTATACAGTGCAATTTGCTTGGATTGGAAGAAACAGTATATAGGTCATAATTCACAAAAACTATAAATGTATATAATACACTGAAAATGCACCAACAAGATTCGATAAACATAAAAAACAAATACATGTTCATGAAATTTATAATAAAGATATAAGAATCCAGATAATAAAACCTAAACAAAACTGAAGGGAAATACATAAATTTATCCACATACAAATAAAACAGAGAGATGACAGCAAATGAAATTAATTCTCTTTAAAGATAAGACGACCTATAGTAATCAGGAATAAAACTTCAGAAATTTCGATGTACTACGATCCGATGAGTACCGTTCATCATACCCAGAAAAACATGAAAAAAAATAGCTATTCATTTTATGAAGTTCTGTGATTTCCTCACATAAATAACCTCTTATATTCTAGATCAGCTATTCTCAACCGCTGGTCCGACGGACCATTGGTGGTCCGCGGAGAAATTTTGCTGGTCCGCTGACATTTTCCTATCCACGAAAAAAATTTACTCAATACGACACGGAAGACAAATTCCCGAAATCCCATGTAATTCCTAAAATTGGAAGTAACGAATGTACAGAACATTTTTCATAGAAGCTGTACTTTAGTTGCATGATGTGAATGTGTGTGAAAGGGACCACTGTGGGCACGGGTGCGATCTTGGCAGACCAAATGCAGCAGACCGTTTGTCGGAAATACCCCAACGGCATGGTCATTGGCGTGCGGGTTGATTCAAATTATTCATTGAATAGGCGGAATTCTCAGGAAATATCAACAGGAAAGAATTGAAATTTGGCATTAGGAAGGGAAGAGGTAGTAGAAATATAGTGCAAGTGAAATTTTCTCTTCCCAATATAATTCGGGCATTTTCCGACCTATATAGAAACATTCAATATCTGAAACCTCTCGATAGAACATTTTCATTTTTGGGATGAAGTTGGATGACACCATAGAGACTTCGACTATGAAAAAATTTTCGACTGCCCGACGGTCCATCATGTGGTTTTTCCGATATATATATATATAGCATTTTCCAATATCTCGGAAAACCATATGATGGACCGTCGGGCAGTCGAAAATTTTTTCATAGTTGAAGTCTCTATGGTGTCATTCAACTTCATTGCAAAAATAAAAATGTTCTATCGAGAGGTTTCAGATATTGGAAAATGCTATTTATATATCGGAAAAACCACATGATGGACCGTCGGGAAGTCGAAAATTTTTTCATAGTTGAAGTCTCTATGGTGTCATCCAACTTCATCCCAAAAATAAAAATGTTCTATCGGGAGGTTTATTATTATTATATGTACATATGTATAATTATATACCTATACATTTAAATATTACTGTAGGCGAAATGTTACTAACTTGCGCGATAGTTCTTTATATTAAAAATGTGTTGTTAAGAAAATATCACTGGTCCGCAATTTTTTTAACAAATCTACTGGTCCGCGGCCCGAAAAAGGTTGAGAAACGCTGTTCTAGATGATAATATTTCAGGATATGCAAAATATCACTAACCAATTTTTTTAAATTTTTTATTCCTTGAGCATTTTATGCGGGAGAAGGTGGATGCGCCAAAGCATCTCAGTTTTATAAATGATGATTACATACATTTTTCTGTATTTATAAAAGAAATATAGAAAAGGAACAGTGTGACAGTAAAATAACCACCGTGATGTAGCTTCATAAAATGAGATAGTCCAAGTATGTTCTGAAATTCAATCTCCTCGATACATATAAAAATTTTTTGGATCTCTGATAAATCGTTTATGAGATATCACGTTTGAAAAAATAGGAAATTTCAACTGATTAAGTGACGATTTCCTTGAAATTTCAATCTAATTCGAATATCTCTCAAGTTACAAATTGATCGGATGGATATTCTAGAAGCTATTGAGGAAATGAAATTTCAGATGCTTATTACTGCTAAACTATTCGATGGATTAGGACTTGAACGAGATATTTGAACGATTTACCTATTCTGATAATATGAAAACTATTATTCATCTTTTTCGGCAAAGTATACAGCCGGCTGGTAGGTCAGACGTATTCACAAAATTTATAGCTCGCTGTGCAACGATTCACTGAGGTAAAATTAGCCCACAATAATTTAGTCATTGATATAATTCTTTTACTTACTGATGATAAGTATTGGGGTCAGAATAGTAGTCCACGAACTTAGCCACCCTAAGAATAACCATTTGTATCCAGTGTCTTCTGAACGAATGGTTCTCAATCAGTTCAACGAATTTATCGTAGCTGAATTTTCCAGATTCATCAGAGAATATCTTGATGATTTTTTCTGCCCCGAGAGATTCCATGATTTTTCTGCCGAAATCAGAATTCAAGAAATGATCGGATAAAACATGGAACCTTTCCAATAATGGTGGAAAACTCCACGAGTGATCAGCGTGCCTTTTCTCTCTCTTTTGAGCTTCTGGGCCGTAGATAGCACTGAGGAAATCGATCACCACTGGCATATATCCTGCAAAATGAAAATCTGTAATTTATTGATTATTTGAAATAATCGAAAGTCTTAATGAGTTGACTGTATACAAGGTCTCGATACACCCAAAATATTGGCTCTTCGATAAGCTCGAAACTTTAAACAAAAAGTATTCACATTTTGCTTTAAAACATCACCTCTAAAATACTACCCGCAGATATTTTTTCTACATTGTATCCTTATACAGGGTGAGTCTTCGACCACTGCGTTAATTTTAATCCTAGATTCTTGACGTCAAAAAAAATATTTTCTTCATATAACATTTTTCCAAATTTGGCCCCGTTCAGATGATAAAGGGTGTTGAAATTTCACGAAAAAATTGCATGTTCACCTGTGATATTCAAACGACAATATCAATTGAAATGATTTCTTGTAGAAAGTTCAACAGTCATGCATATTTTGGCATCAATAGATTCATTCCATTCCTTGTGGGTTTCTCACTATTACTGTACAGATTGGTTAAATTGCATGAAAAACAAATATCACTTGAACTAGGGGTCCTTTGTACTTTGTCTTTTTTGCAGATAAAATCATTTTTCATATATTTTCCTAAATTGTATTTTTGAGATATTTAAGGTTGAAGGGAATAAAATCGATATACTCATCTGATGAAAAATGAGTGAGTAAATCATTTCTTAGAGGGAAAATAATGTTTTTAAGCAATTCAGATTGCAGTGGATGCTGTGGAAGGTAATTTTCATTCAAACATAACTGGAGTGCAGAGGGGTATCTGCCCAATGTGAAAACTTAAAATGCTTGTAACTTTTTAACGAAGCTGAATATGGAAAAACGGTGATCTCAAGAACCTATGATTAAAATTAACGCAGTGGTCGGACTCACCCTGTATAATAAGGTAAAGAAAAATAACATTTAATGAAATAACTCCAAAAAATATCGAAAATAAGAAAACTCCAATTATGTTCAAGTAAAGTTTTATACTTTAAATATTGTTTAGTTCCAAGAACCAAACAAATTCAATAGTTTAGGAAACATTGGTATTTCAGAATAATTATAATTATGAGATCATGGTTGAGTTTAATAACATCATTACAAATAAATTTCAAAATATCGCGTTCTGACATGAATAAATGCGCTTATCAAAGAAAACATTCCCAAGAATACTTCATATATTCACAATTATATTAATAATGGAGGAATATAACTTCAGCATGAGTTGAAATTGTACTAAATCAACCATGAACACACTAAAATTAACCAACCTGAAAGATTTTCCACTGTTTTTGCATTTCCAGGCTGGCTTAGAAGACCTCCAAGAGACGATACCACAGAAAGTACATCTACACCACCTTCTTTTTTCTTATTGGGATCTAAGGTGTTTCCTATCATTCCAATGATTCCGGATATCACATCGGTATCAATTCCTTTTGCATTTGGACCCACCATGTTACCAATTCCCTGAAGCACTCGACCTGTAGAACGCATAGATGTTAATATAATACTTCCAAATTTACTGAATCAATTTAGAAATATAGACAAGTTATTTCGAAGACGCACTAGTATTGCAGGAACGGAGTACCTAAATTTTTTTATTCGGCATATAGGGTGTCACAAAACTCAATAATAACCTGGTAATTTTGAATTGTAGACTGAATGACAAAACTTATCGAAATGTTTATTGTTTCTCTTACCAAAATCTCCTGTTTCTTTTCCACTATCAGATCCCGAAAAGGCTCCAGACATAGCACTGCCCATCAATCCTTGAACTATAGACCCCAACCCTTCGCCACCCTGATTTTGGAAAAGTTCTGCAGCTAATTCCGCAAAATTACCAAAGTCTTCGCCCTCATCTTCTGCCAAAGTTGCAGGGCATTGTATTGCCATCAGGAGAGAAAGGATAAAAAATAATTTGGTTTCCATTTGGTATTTGTTGTTTCTGAAGAAAAAGGTTTATTTAATTTAGAATCCCAACAGTTTATTTGGTTGTATGATGAAGTTAGTGAGAATAGAAAAACCAAATTAAATACAAAACAGTTGCTTCATTATTACGTTAATTTTTGAAGATATCTTTGCATACTGTCGTTAAAACAATGAGATCAGCTTGGCCAAACTAGAACTTCCAATATCTTGTTTTGGTAACTTTTTATTATCTTTTGGAAATTTTTTTATCACCTTAATCAAGTATTCGAAAAATGGCTCAGAATGTAGTGAAATTTTTGGAAACTTTTCATCCCAAAATATGAGTTACATTAACAATTAAATTTTTCAAATAATGAAACTGACATAAAGGTATCACAAAAAATGCACTCCATCTATCCAAGATTTCTAAAATTATTCTAGACATCTTACATAAATATGAATACCAAAGTAACGATTATATCAAAACTTTCCATGAGACATTTTCTTTCAAACTTGAGCAAGGATTCAAGGAAAAAATAAATTATCAGAATTTCGTGATCACGAAAACAGATATAACAGAAAAAATAATAGGGGTGGCTATTTTCAACCCCTAATAATACAGTTAGGGGATTGAAAACATTCCTGGAAAAACCAACTATGCGATTAATCGAATGTGTGGAATTTCATTACTATTCGATTCTCAGAACAGGTAAAATAAAAATATAATTCAAAATCGCAAATTTGTTGATCCCTTCTGAGTATTCATCCCTATTCCCTATTCATTTTTACTAAGGCATCATTTTCCAAATTTGTTAGCATTTATGTACAGGCACCCTGTATATTGAATAGTATTTGGCATCAATATTATTTCAGAATTGATAATGTTCTTGAGGCCTAGGAAAATAATAATGATTGAATAAGTTCCACATAGTATGTCAACATTTTCGTATTAAGAAAATGAAGTATAGAAACACATATTTTATATCGAATTGAAAACAAAAATATCCCTATTTTCGAAACATCGCAGATTTTAAAAAATGAGCTAAATTCAATTTGGTGTTCTAGCGTACTGCCATATCACATTCAAAGCAGATGCTCCTGTTAAAAGCAGTAAAAACTTTTTGGTCATTCATGATGTCTGAGGCAATTCAAGTTTGTCTTGTCTCTCATTTGGCATCATAAAATAGTTTGGAAATTTAGCAATTAGTGAACTAGGTAATCTTGGTGCTGAAGGGTAGATGAAAGTATATGATAAAGTATTTCAGATGAGATACTTCCTGCCTCTAGTCACTAAATGAAAAAGACTTATCTTTTCGAATGTTTGCAGTTAAAAGTCCATTCAGTATAAGATAGGATGTTCATCAGCATGGACACATTATTGACGGTACATTTATACAGGGTCTTTCACGAGGAAACTCACCAATATTTATACGGGAAACTACTGAACGTATTTTCATGAAATTCAGTACTTATAAGTATTTCACGATGCTGATGAAATCTAAAATATTTTCAAGGCATGAGCACCTCCGGTTTTTCCGGAAATGACGTCAACTTCCGTTTTTCAAATTAAAACACCATTTTTTTATTGCAGAAATAGATTCCTTAGAAAATTTCAAGTTTTTTTGATGTAACATTTTTCATTTTGGTTGGAAAATTCTATCTCATTGGGGAAATTCGAAAAAAAATCGAAAGTAGAGCTCCGCTGAAACAAGAATAACTTCGAGGTTTTTGGATGAAAAATTTTCATTTTTGGGATTTTTCAAGATGTAATATTGATGTATCCACTTTAAAAATCGCTTTCAAAGTTCCATGAAGTAGAATGAGATTTAAATAATCTTCATTGGTAAAATTAGGCATAATGATCGATTTTATAACTTAATACGAATTATCACCAAATTAATAGTAAACACAAAATGCTACTGAATAAAGAGGAATTTGGCAGATGTAATTAATGATATCTATCATTAAAAAAAGAATGTAAAACATGGTAAGTTTTTGCATATGGTTCATAAGAAATTATTTATTTATCACTGGAGAGAAAACCGATGGCCGATTAGTTGAAATAAAGAGGTTTCCGATACAAATTCGAATCCAAATTCGCCATCTATTTAGGAACAACCTGTAACTTTTTTCTCTTGCATATTAGGGTAGTAAAGTCTAAAACATGGTTTAAGTAACAGTTCCTGAAAATTTCATCTTTTTGGCGTGAAGGAAAAGAAATAGCTGAAAATTCAAGACTAAAAACAGTTTTTTGTGAATAACTCAGAAAATATCCACTTTAGGGCAAGGGTGTGATGCATACACTCACATTATTTTTAACGTAGATTCAATATCTGCCATAAAAAAATGGGGTTCTAATTTGAAAAAATTGATTTTTCACGATTTTGTCATCCCTAACTTTGAAAGCGATTTTTCACCCCCTGTATCATGAATCGCGATTTCGATTTTTAAAGTGGATACATAAATCTTACATCTTGGAAAATTCCAAAAATGAAAATTTTCCATCCAAAAACCTCGAAGTTATTCTTGTTTCAGCGGAGCTCTATTTTTGATTTTTTTTTCGAATTTTCCCGCTCAGAGAGAATTTTCCAACCAAAACTGAAAAATGTTACATCAAAATAACTTGAAATTTTCTAAGGAATCTATTTCTCGAATAAAAAATGGCGTTTTAATTTGAAAACGGAAGTTGACATCATTTCCGGAAAAACCGGAGGTGCTCATGCCTTGAAAATATTTTAGATTTGATCAGCATCGTGAAATCCTTATAAGTGCTGAATTTCATGAAAATACGTTCAGTAGTTTCCCGTATAAATATGTGTGAGGTTCCTCGTGAAAGACCCTGTATAAGATTCTCCCCCGGAAGGTAGCCAAAAAATGTTCAAAAGGGGTATCAGTTGAGGAGAATATAGAATAAATTTCTTATAAACAAAAAAAAATCAAAACTACACAGAGGACAGATCATAAGGGTTGGTTTCGAGGTTTTCGAGTTTCATTATTTTGTTGAATTGGCCTAGTACGAGGCCTAGTACTTTTAAAAAACGAGAAAAAAACTTTCTTCCGAATTACTTTCTTCAAACTATATTTTTTGCGCTCTTGTTCTTCAAATAGATTTGTCCAAACGTCAATCCGTCCATAGAAACGATTACGTCAGAAAGGAATTTTCAGGATGAATTTGAGGAATACATATATATCCCGGATGAGTTTGTTATTCGGCCAAATCGAATTTTTTGTCAAATAACACTACTCGAATAAAATTTATTCTGTGATGCATACAAATACATTTTTTTCTCGACTAACTAATACTGTTTGAGTTTGAATAATTACTTGCTAAGATTTATAAGCATAAATCCCGATGTTATTAACTACCCGAATATAGATGGGATTACGTGCCCTAGTTTCCGTTCAGAGATCCTCGGTTCGAAACCGGAAAGATCACAATTTTAATTCTAGCATCTCTTGGTTTTTAGTAGTAGCTCTTTGTGATCTGAAGGAATATCCTCAGTGGTTTTGACTAGTCTTAAACAAATTACGAGGGCCATTCAGAAACTAACCTCCGATTGGTCACAGTGCGGGTAGTTGGGGGGAGTAGCGCGCCATCTGTGCATTCACGCGCTCAGCAGGTCAGTCGGCATCAAGCCGTAGTCGAGTGAACATCGTACCTGCACTAGTTTAGTTTTTGTGGCAGTTTGAAATGTGTGCTGCAATAGAAAATCCCGCCAAATGTGAGGTGCGTGCTGTAATAAGGTTTTTTACAGCCAAAGGATACTCTGCAGCAGCTATTCATCGTGAGCTTTGTGCCGTGTACGGACCAAAATTTATGAGTGAAGGAGTTGTCCGTGAATGGATACGTTTATTTAAAAGTGGACGAGAAAACGTTCATGATGAAGAGAGGAGTGGTAGACCATCATTGGTGACTGACTAACTCGTTCAGACAGTTGATGCAAAAGTTCGTGAAAATCGACGTTTCACAATGGCGGAGTTGTCTACTAATTTTCCACAGATTTCTAAGACTCTTTTGTACGAGATAGTGACAGCAAGATTGGGTTACCGTAAGTTCTGTGCACGATGGGTGCCTCAAGGCACAAGCGGGTGATTTTTATGCAGAAGGAATTTCAAAGCTTGTGAAGAGATACGATAAGTGCCTCAATCGTAATGGAGACTATGTCGAAAAATAGTGCAAAGATGTAGTTGTAAGATGTATATATTAAAATATTTTTACTTAACTTGGTGTATTTTTTTCAATTAACCGGAGGTTAGTTTCTGAACGGCCCTCGTAGATTGGAAGAATTAGATAAACTGAAAATAAATTCTAGGAATGTACATATTGTACTGCTGATTCTATATTTTAGCTTAAATAAGGTAGGTCTAATCAAGATAGACATTTTCACAATATTATAGAAGGTGTTACAAGTTCGAATACCTATTAGAAGTTTATGGGAGACAGTCAATTTGAAATTTGAACACTGAAATTATGATATTATTCATTATACTCTACAGAGCTGAATAAGTATTCTCTTAACCGTGAGCACGATGACTCCCGAACGGTATAATCTCAAGAACATCTCGGCTTATTTAGTTATTTAATATAATGGAACGAATTCATATTCTGGGAGAAAAATAGTTGGCAACAAAATCAGGTCAATGTTTGTTTCACTTTTTCATTTATTTTCAAAGGATTTTTCTTGCACTCTGGGCCATTTCCATCACAATATAGGTTATCTGAATTACAACTGAAAAAGTTGTTCAACCTTGACCCTGATTATCCAAATTGACAGAATCAGTTACACATAAGTATTTATGAAGATACGGTACAATCACAGTTATTCCTTTAACCAACTCACCTATCTCCTAAACTAAATAAACGAGATCTTTATCAACAGTCTTAAACGACAATTAAATCCACCAAATTCACAGCATCCTAATCACAAAGCACCAAATACCCGATTTATCTTATTTTTTCCATCCGATTGGACTTCGCTGAAGACACCGCGAACTTCCGGAACTCAGGTGCACACACTGACGTGTACCTTACTCGAGAACTGAGTTTAACCTGCGCCGTGTTTAAGGTAAGAAGCCAGTCTTTGGGAAATAACTGTATCAGTACCGGTACTAGAATTTGGTTGCGCGCCGACCGACTTTGGAGCCATCAAGAATTTTATTGACCATTCAACGTTCCTCGTGAGGTAATCGTGTTTCCAATGATTCGTGCTGAATTGGTAAAATCATGGCGATTTCGGCGAATTGGAGTAGTAATTTTTGCTTGGAGTTGGGAACTTGGGAAAATTCTGCGGAATCGTGCTAAAGAAAAATTTGGAAGAATATGAGTCATGCGGGGAATGCTGTCGAATATTTCCATGGATTCTGTTAGGATATTTGGTGATTGTTTGCTATTAATGAGAGATTAGTGTAGATGTTAGGCCCGAAGACCGAAAACGCTCAGTGGCCGGAAAAAACGGCCACATCGCGTTCTGGCTGTCTTCGGACGCACAGAACGCGTTTTGGCTGTTTTTAGACGCTCGCAACGCGTTCTGGTAATTGTTAAACAGCCGAAACGCGTTTTGTCAATTGTTCAACGCTCACAACGCGTTCTTAATGTTCGACTTGTATTATTTGCCGCTTTATACCTGCGTAGGATAAAATTCATAATGTCCCTCATAAAACAAAATTGAAATACAATTCAATTATTGACAACTACCAAAGATGGGTTCGGTTTTTCTTGCCGAATCATTTCAACAATATTAAATTTCTTATAATTGTTTTTCAGTTCTAGGAAGAAAGTTACACTAATAAACTTATATTGTCGAGCATATAATATATAAATGCATGAACGAAAGAGCGAAAAGTTCGATAGGAGAATCATTGTAAGTTACAGCTAATTTTCCTAATTTTTATTGAACAAATAAATTTCAATTTATTTTCTACAAATCCAACTTATTGTGGAGAACAGAACAAACTTGAATTTATAACTCTTTTTAATTACTTCATTAGAAACAATTCAATTATTGAAAACTACATTAAATACAACAAATACGACGGGTTTTTCTGAACTTTTGTGTACTTTAAATAGGTACGTTACTTATTTTTACAAGAACTGTTTGAATGACATTTCGAATTACATAGTACATTTAAATTGTATCCGTAAAGTATGGAACAAATTCATTTTTAGCTAATCAGACCATTTTAAGAAATAATCCTGAAACACATCGAGTTTTATTTTAATTTACCTTATTTTAAAATAATAATCTAATATACAGCGTGAATTATTTTCGAGTAATGACATCACTCGGCGAGGTAATTTTGCTCCATGACTATGCACTTCAACACAAAGCGGTTCAGGTTACAATCGAAACACTTGGCTGGGAGCTGCTACCCCACCCGCCGTATTCACCAGACTTGGCTCCTTCTGACTACCATTTATTTTCATCGATGTATCTCCCCATTGGCTGAGCACCACTTACTCCTACGAGGAGGTCGAAAATTGGATGTCTGGCTGGTTTGCTTCAAAGGACGAACAATTTTATTGACTAGGTATCCACAAATTGCCAGAAAGGTGGTCAAATGTGTAGAAAACAATGGCCAATACTTTGAATGAAATATTTTTTACTTTCCCATTAATAATTAGTGTTTTATTTCATTTTATTTCATTCTATTACATGTTGATGTCAAACGCTGCTTCAGGATGCTTTTGGCCAATTAACCTTGCAGCTGTTCTGACAAATTTTCGGTTTTTGTTATACAAATATCTAGGTCTTCACGTTCTTGTAATGTTAACACCATAAATATTTTTCGTATTTTCAAAATAATCAGCAAATTAGCTCCTTAACTGAATGATTTATAATGACTTAAATAATCGAAGAAACGTATTATTATCAGATAAAAACGTTTTAAGAACAAAATAGAAGAATTCATCTAACATCTAAATAAATGACTTGTCTGGATACAAGTCGACATCAAATTTCTAGCACGCTCAAAGTTCTTGGTAAACAATATGAAATCATATTCGGCGTACAGAAATGATATGAAATTATTCTGATATAACATGTAGGTAATCTTGTTGAAAGAATGCGTAGAGTGAATTATAATATTAAATGCAAATATGAAATAATTCAACTTGTTACTGATTCATTTCAACAGAATAGTCGTTCGTTTTCATAAATCTACATTTTTATCATGAGTTTGTTTTTATTAACCCCAATCAATGAAATTTGTATTCAAATATGGTAATTCTTCGAATTTACTCCCTTATGACGTCACCGTCACCTGAAGATATACCTATCTCTAGTCAATGTCTACTATCACACCTTACAATTCCAAGTTTGATTCTGTTACAGAATTATTCTGTCGGTAGATGTAAGAAATTCCACATATAGGGGAAAATGTATGGCTTGATACCTTGAATATGGCATTTACTGAAATTGCTTTGTTGGGTTCACAAAATATTTGAGATGAAAATATCGATATCTCAAACTAACCCAATTTAAATTTTCTGCTTTATATACTCAGTAAGTACTTCTCAAACTACTAATAGACAGTGAATCACCCTGTATCAGAAGTTCTGTGAATGTTCATGTTGTTTACATATGTATGGAAGAAAGAATAAGATAATATTTACAGTAATAATAACAGTTTTTATAAGAATAGTATTTGAATGAACTAAATACGTGGATTATATTTAATAACTTTTTTTCACAGCAAGGATTTTCACATGATTTCAACGTAAACCTTCAATATTTTTCATGAATTCTATTGGTAATTTTCTGATTACTCGTTCTGATATATTTTTCATATTAGGTGCAGGTAGTGTGAAAAGTAATTATAACGCATGAAGGAATTTGACTCAACAAAAGTTCAATATATTCCACACCACTTTGGAATAGGGATGGGACATCATCATCGATGTTTTTCAAACATCGATATTTCAGTATCGATGTCGATGTTTTTACCATCGATGTTAATTGATTTCATCATCGATGCTGACATCGATGTTGCGGATAGAATACTCAACATCGGTTTCTCGATGTTTCATATATATATTTATGGAAATTGTTATACCAGGATGATATATACTATATATTATTCAAAATCATGAATATGACTTGTCAAAAATTGACGAAGAAAACAGCGCCGTACTCAAAATGAAGTCAGTGTACAATGAAAATATGAGAAAATATACCCATTTTACCATCAAATATTCAAAAAATAGTCCAATTTCTGTCTACCTGTAAATATTTGTGACCTTTACTTTGGTTCAACTGATGCCCATCCAAAAATATTCCATACTGAAAAAAATAGAATTTCATATCCTCAATGATATGCAAACATGAACATGATTCCATATTTTATTGTCACCCTGTATAGACAGATGGGTGAATAAAGTCGTCACAGTTTTGGTTCACGTCAGGAGAAAGTTATATTCGGGTTTTACCGCAATTTTGTGTTATTGAATATTTTGGAATCGGTCGTTTATTATACAGGGTGTCAATTAATTACTTGTACAAACTTTAAGGGGTCTAACGTTGCGTAATTTTAAAATTAAAAAGTACATATGAACGGCTTTATTTCAGAGATAGAGGGCGTCCAAAAATTAATTTTACTTAATTTTTTGTTCTCCAGTTTACACTAATTTGATGATAGTGATATGTGATGTACTAATTCAACATGGACATGACACAAAAAAAATATATTTTGTTGAAGTGTTTAATGGTAGAAAATTCTTACTGAGTGTAAATTCTATAAAACGGTAAGAACTTTATTGACATTCAATTTATTTTATTTATTTATTTCACCAGTTTGAATAACATACAAAAATAGATTTTAATATACATTTAATTTATTCGGATATTTGATTGAGTTGGAAGTTAATTTTTTTTGTACTTTCAACCAACTTTATACTGTACTTATAATTATTATTTCATCGTGCCCCTTTTTTTCAATATAAGAATTTTCAGTAGACATTGAAATTATTTCTGATATATTGGGAATCTATCGTTAAATCATTATGAATTATTGATATACGTAAGTATAATTAAAGTGTTAAAACACCGATGTTTACAAACATCGATGTTCACAAATATCGATGTTCAATTAACGATGTTCAGTTAACATCGATGGTACAGTTCGATGTTATCATCGATGTTAAACATCGACGAAAACCTACCGATGTCCCATCCCTACTTTGGAATCATCTTCAAGTTCTGTGAAGGATATTAACCTCTCTAGGAAAAGATTCTGAAATGGTTGTAATTAAAATTATTACAATTTCATATTTTCCACTTAATATGCTCAGATATACAGGATGTACCTAAATAAGTGTAAAATATTTAAGGAGGTGATTCCTCATCGAAAAAAGAAAGGATCTTTTATATAAAGAAACTTCATTGGAACATCCCTTGTTAAGATACAGCCCCTCAAAGGGAGTATATAAAATTTGTATAACAATTTTTTTCACAAACACCAAAAAAGTTAAAAGTTTAATAAATTAGTTTTGTTTTTTAACATTTAGTCGTTTAATGCAGGTACTAATTTTGAATAATAATAAATCCAGTTCGCATTTATGACGATTCGTAAAATAATTTTTTGGTGCGAACTGGTTTATTTTGGGCAAAAAACTCATGTGACATTTTTTGTTTAGAATAAAACAGGCTATCGGAAAAAAATTTTTAAATGGTAAACAAATAATAAGACAAAAACTTACATGGGAAATAAACGTTAGGGGTTGCGTTTCGCACCCTTACACCCATGGGGTAAACCAAATAAATAACTGGATAAGTGTCTTTTTGCTAGAAGAAAATGTTAGGTTAATTTCAATATTGTAACTTTTTTGGTGCTTGTGAATAAAATTGTTAAACAAATTTTATGTACCCCCTTTGAGGGGCTGTATCTTAACAAGGGATGCTCCAATGAAATTTCTTTATATGAAAGATCCTAACTTCTTTTCGATGAGGAATCACCTCCTTAAATATTTTACACTTATTTAGTATTAGTTTGTGAGACTTGTTATTTCAATCGACGAGAAAAAATTTATAAGCACATCCTTGTTATTGCCCTATGAAATTAATTAAAAAAATAATTAGAGGAATAAAAGAATGAGATAACAAATTCCAATCTTAAGTTATGTGCTGAATTTTGTCAACAAAAATAGGAATCTATAAAAAATTCTTTGTAGAATAAATGCTTTATGATTTATGAGCAATGGTTTTACATGAAAAATAATTATTTGGCATTTATCTGCCTGATTATCATTGTATTCATTGAAAACGGTCGTTCTCAATTTGAGTTCATGATTTTCATGGCTTTCATTGCGTCAAGACCGATTATTATAGGAATCTGTGCTACTAAAATATTTTTTATAGGAAATGGCTAATTTCAAACGATTGGAAACTTTCAATGAAAAAATGAATCATATTTCAATCTGAAAAAATCCTAAGAACGGTCGCCTAGTAATTGTTTCGAGTTATCACAATAGAACTTACATTTTAATGACCAAAACAGAGGATTGAGAACAAAAGGCTGTTAAATTGATAGAAAAAGAAATTACACGCTTCAACGAAAATTTCCTTGTGGAATATTCACAACTTAAAACTCACGTTTCAGATTAATCTTTGAAAATATTTATATTTCACTCAAAGGTGTCAACGTGTACTCACAAACTTCCAATTTCAATAAAATTAGAGCACTTATTATGTGTAACTTGTTTTCATTATTACACGGTTTGCTTTTTCAATTACTTGGGCAACAAATAAAACAATTAAACTACTAAACGACTTCAATATGGAACTTATCATGAATGGTGATAATTGATAATTTTTATATCAGTAATTTGAAAAAAAAAATTGAATTTCTTTCAGTCGCAACTGTGGGAGGCAAATTTTATTTTATAGGGTACATGAAATTAGATTTTGGATATGTTTGATTCTTGATTTATGAAAGAAATATGTGGAGTCCATTAAAATATATTGAAATAAGGAGAGGGCTTTTGGAAATCTAAATTGAACTTATCGCAACCAAAAATATATAAGGAAGTTTCGCTTAGTAGGTATATGTACCTTAGTCAAAATTTAAAACAAAATAACATAAACTTTTTTTATTATTATTGAAAATGGATTACTCTTTCAAATTTTACTATCAAAGATAAAAATCTATAAAAGCTGTAAACAAATAATCTACGTTTTATTCGTGCAAAAACCATTGTTGCCAAATGATTTAAATCAAATCAGCAACATGCCTTTGAAACTTCGAAATACAAGAGATTCCTATATTAGCATATTTCCATTGTGATTGCCAAATGTCTTCTGCAAATTATTTCTTTCTAACACTTTTACAAGCCCATTCCATTCCTTCCTTGATTCCTTCTCCAGTAATGGCAGTACATGCTTGTATTTGCCAACCTCTATCCTTGATAGAATGTAATCCAAGGGCTTCCGCCAAGTCGGACGATGGTAAAGAATTTGGCAAATCTTGCTTGTTGGCGTATACAAGAAGGGGAACCTCCTGTAATTTGTTCTCCCCCAAAAGCTCGAAGAGTTCGATTCCTGTTTCTTCAAGTCTTTTCTTATCTGATGAGTCTACCACATAAATCTGCGGAGAAAAAAATTTTAATTGAAAAGAAAGAGTCAGATAAAGAAAATCATGATTTTTAAATCGCCTTGATTTCCATACGACCGGTAATTAAGTATGAGGACTGCAATACAGTATTATATGATTTTTTCAAAATTTGAATACGACTCGCAAGTAGTTCAACAAAAGCGCCAAAGCCACACATCTGCCAATTTTTACTTTCTAAGATCGGGCGGTATGAATGTACTTTTAAAAACTTTCACCGAGAAATACTTTGCACGGAAAACTCACTAGAACATCTGTATTCTCAAAATAATTTTTCCAGTATGGCCTTATCTTCCTTTGTCCTCCAATATCCCAAACATTTAATTTGAAACCATCTGACACAACAGATTTTATGTTGAAACCAGCTGTTGGTGTGACCTGAGTTACATCCTCTGATGCCATTATTTTGAGAATAGTTGTTTTTCCAGCATTGTCCAAACCAAGTAAAAGGAGCCGCAACTCTTTCTCTGGCGATTGGCGGAGCTTTTTCAAAATAGACAGCAATCCCTGGAAAATTAGAAAAAATAAGTTGAATGATCAAACCATCACATAGCAATTCTTGAAATAAGAATTGAATTAATGCTCCTAAGCGGAAATACATGAATGAAAAAAGCAATTTACACGGAACTTAACTTCCAATTTCATCAAATTATTTCACAGTGTAAACGTATTTACTGTTAAAACAATGGTATAGAGTACTCATGTCCAAGGTAATAAAAGTTATCGACGCCTATGCTTTTTGAGCTATAAATGCATTTGATGAATTAGAACAGAGCTTGGTATATCAAGTTTGCCATATTAGCGTGATATTGTATTGGTATTCGAATGAATCTATTGTGAGGATTTTCAACAAAAAATTCATTTGATCCGTGATTACAACTTATTCGTTTTTATGTTTTCATTTCATGTTTGTTTTGGTGTCAACCGTCGTCATGGAAACAACACTTGTCATTGCTTCTTGCTTTATTCAGAACCTCAAAATTAATGCTATTTTCGGCATATTTTCACAAATATTACATTCTAATATGAAGCCAAAATGGGTTAAATTATAATACATACCATAACTAATGATTGTGCTACCGTCCCATCAATTAATGCGACTTTGAATCGTGCAAAAACACAGAGGAACTTGAAGTAACAGACACCACTTCTAGAGAATTGATCGACTGACAGGGTTGAAATAATCAATAACATGAAAATATATTGTAACGGTTTTAATTTATACAGAAAGTTCGAAACCAGCGAACCTCTGATAAGAAAATTTAAATATATGGAATGGAAAAATATTTGTGATTTGGAGGTTAGTTTGACTTTTGCCATTTTCAAAACGAAAAACAACGAATTATTGTTAACAGGAGGAAATTCAAATGGCGTTCAAAAAATTGTGTATGATTTCGGATCTATTACTTCTATATCCTGCACAAATGACAGCATTTTTGTACTGAACGCAGATGGAAAATTTTTCAGAATTGATATTGTCAATTTGGAGAAAGTGATTCAAGTGGAAACTGAAAAATTTTTACAACCAGACGATAAATTCGTTTTGGTTGCAATTGGAGACAAAATTAAAACAGGACTAACCCGTTTTGGTTACATATATGATTTTCCGAATAAACTAAGTTTCGATGTGCATTCTACTGTTGAGATAAAAGCAGGTGGTGTCCACTGTTTGTTATTAGATTCACAAGGAAATGTGTATAGTTATGGCAGTGGAAGGTATTATATTTATAGTTCTTTTAATTAATAATGGATTAGACGCATTTTACATGTTGTAGTCGAGGTCAATTGGGACATGGAGATCTCGAAGATTATCCAAATCCTACTCAAATAGAAGCTTTGGCGGGCATCCGAATCACAGCGATTTCTTGTGGAACTTGGCATTGTGCTGTTATCAGTAAAGATGGTGATTTGTATACATGGGGCTGGAACCAAAACGGTCAATTAGGTTTGCCGGTAAATAACACTGAAACAAAAGAAGGTGTATCCGTAATGGCATCTCCACATGTTATTGATTTTCCCGACTCCAATGCAAATGCAGTGAAAGTAGCTTGCGGTAAACGACATACTATTGTTCTATTAGGTATGAACATCTGAATAATTGCTATAAGAGTGAAAACGAGATTCACTTTTATCATTACGATATCAAATGAGCAAAAAAGTGTTTCGAAGTAAATAAACTAACTATTGTTCCATTTTGTTCATGATTTCTTTTATAGATAATGGCGAATTATATGGTTGTGGAATGAATAAGTATAAGCAACTGAAAGAAGATGATCAAGATGTTATCGAAACTATGAATTTGTTAGGAGAATTCTCTAAGGAAAGAGTCAAAGATATCAAATGTGGGCCTTGGAATTCGGTTGTATGCTGTGAATAGGAGTTGGACATTTTATAGAATTGTTTTTCTATGATTGCATGTATATATTTCTGTGGAATATACTTATTTTCTCAAACAGATTCATTTTAATGTGGTTCTTAGCAGTTTTGAGGTGTAACGACACAGAAATTATAAATTCATAACCAAATATTAAATGAATAATTTTTCATTATGCATAAATTCAGTAAAATGATCTCACAAATGTGTAGTAAATAAATTATTGAAAAAGTTGAATATTTGCAAGTATAATTAATTTATTTTCAGTTTGGATATATATGAATTCTGATGGTTATTTTCAATCAGTTCAATGCGAGTCCCAAGGATGTTTAAGAAAATTTCAAATATTCTCGATGAATAAATATTTGTACTCGATTTTGTCTGTGGCGCCATCTATAAAAGTTTCTCGAATCAACGGACACGAAATATAGAAATTATGTTCCTCTTGCTCTGAAAAATTCAGTCAGTAGAGCTTGACTATGTCTCCGTAAGAGGGTACTACATGTTCCGAACAAACTATCGGATATTTATAGAGAAATTTCAATCCTTAGTGAGGGAATGTTTTCCTGTTAAAAAAGTCATGTGTCGAAATAATTTGGGAAAAGATTGGATAAACGATGAGGTTAGACAGGCTAGTTCTAGTTTGAAGAACCTCTTTTGGGTTCATACAAATATTAGATCTCTTCATTCTCTGGATGTTTATAAAAAGCAGAGACTGAATACAGTCTGTTGCTCCGTAGAACTAAGAGGCTTCATTATGATCAATATCTTCTTAAATCGGAAAATAAAAATAAAGCGGTTTGGAATATAGTCAAACATGAAACAGGTCATAAAGGTTCAACTAATTCTGATATTTCTTTAAATATAAAGAATACCATCTGTTCAGAGTCTTCGATGGTAGCTGAAGCTTTCGGAGAGTTTTTTTTTCTAATCTTGCTAGCAGTCGGCTCAAATTTCATTATGGCATTGAACTCTCAAACAACTGTACAACTAGTTCTATGTCTTTACATACATTTTATTTCTACCCTGGTATTGATGTTGAAGTTTTTGATGCAATAAGAAGTTTAAAAAATAAAAAAAGTGCTGGAACTGACTATATATCCAGTCGACTTATAAAGGCATCAGGAGAGTTTATATCCGGTTACATAGCATACTAGTAAGCGGGTAGATCAATAGGCCCGTAGATCCATAGGCCAGTAGTTCAATAGGCCAGCAGTTCAATTGGCCAGTAGTTCAATTGGCCCATAGATCAATATAGACCATAGATCAATAGGGCCCATACATCAATGAAGCGCGCAGAAACACGAAACACGTCAAAAACCCGTTGAAAGCGAAAAAACATGAAAGTACTGGAAAAACACGAAGAAACGCGAAAAAACACGAAAGAATCCGAAGAAACACGAAAGAAACCGAAGTTACACGAAAGAAACCGAAATTACACGAAACAACGCGAGAAAACACGAAAGAACCCCAAGTAACACAAAAAATCCAAATAAGGAACTTGAAAAAAACCTGAAAGAATTCATATAACTTGAAAGCGCGCAAAAAAACTCGAAGTCTCATGAAACACCCGGGGAAATACAAAAAACCGAAAGCGCGCAAAAACCAAAAGTACTTCTAAATTGCACAACCTGTATAACATTTTGTCGAAATCAGCTACCATTAGCGAGAAAACTTGAAGAAAAATGCATATGAGACACTCAGTATACAATTGATAAGCAGTGAAAAAAAAACCAAAAGTATAATATCGTTGTAACTCCATCTATTAGAGTTCAGTGGATACCACGAAGAAAATATCGAAATTATTCTATGGAGCTCCTATGTAACACCCCGTATATGAATCGAAAATAACTTTTCCATAAAAATTCCGAAGGAACACAATAAACTTGAGAGCGCGCAAAAAACAGTAGAACCTGTAAAGTGCTCACCCCGTATATCACATGATCGCAAATTCATTGTAAATAGCACACCCTGTATGACATTTTATCGAAATTAGCCTCCACTTGTGGAAAAACATGATAACTTGAAGAAATATGCATATGGGTCACCCGGTATATAATTGATTCGCAGTGGGTGCTTATATCATAAAAAAGAAACCGAAAGAATATCGTTTCAACTCAATCGTTTCAAGTTCAGTGTATTCCACCAAGAAAGAACCTGACCAAATACGAAAAAACATGAAAGAACCCAAAGTAACACGGAAGAACGACAAATTCCAAAGGAACCCAAAAAACCTCGAAGGAGCACAAAATCAACGAAAGCGCGCAAAAAAACTCGAAGGAAAGCTTAAAAACCCGAGGGAGCACAAAAAACCGAAAGCGTGCAAAAAATAATGAAAGAACTTTTCAATTGCACACCCTGTATATCACCCGATTGTAAACTCATTGTAAATTGCACACCCTGTATGAAATTTTATCGTAATCAGCTCCCTTACGCGGAAAAGCACGAAAGCTAGAGAAAAACTCTGGTGAATGTCAGCGCTACTCAGATCTGACACACTGTATATGAATCGAATATATTTTATCGAATTCAGAACCAAAACACACCGAAGGAACACAAAAACTCGAAGTTGCTCGAAAAAAATCAAATTAACTTGTGAATTGAGCACCTTGTATATCACATGATCGCAAATTCATTGTAAATCGCACACCCTGTATGACATTTTATCGAAATTAGATCCCACTCTCTAATTGGTTCGCAGTGGGTGCTTTTTCCATAAAAATTCAGACGGAAAATCTCTCGAAGAAAGAATCTGGTGAAAATCAGTGCGAAAAAAATTTTAGAAACTACAGAAAAGTACCTGTCAACATTTTTTCCAGTTGGATTTGGGAACCTATGAAAGGAACGGTAGGAATTTTTGCTGCTGTGTCCACATTTAGCACACCTGCGCCCTGTTTTAGCAGTGAACATGATTGTACCGAAACAGCCACCTGTATTGAAGAAGATAACAAAAGAATATTAGTTTCCCCAAACAATAATAAGGATAAATAAATAAAAGCACACACATTGAATATGCACTTCCAGGCTTGCAGCTAATGCAAAAACCGACTATTGAGAGATCATCCAGAAGTTGAAAAATTCTTAAAATACATATTATTTGAAAGGCATACTTTCTTTACACGCGTCTCATGGTATATAAATAAAATTGTATAAAATAATCACTCACCTGTAGAACAAGAAATAGAAATGAAAATCTCGGAACCGTACACTTCTAAAAAACGATGAATTGACTAATCAAACTTTGTGATTTGAATACAGATCACAATAGAATTATTCGAATTAGGACTAATTCAACCGAAAAGCTGCTGTAAATTAACTGTGGTACTTCGCAATATAACTTAATCTTTACTTTATGGCAAATAAACAAATACGGTATTATTTCAAGGTTATGCTTATGGCTCATAGAAAAGCGTAGTACAGAACATAGACTAAAGCGGCGATACTAGCGCCGCAGAATAATCGCAACGGCAAAAACCGTAAAAACGTGGGTACAAATTTGCTATTGGAGTTGGAAGGGCTTGCAACAGATGTTATAACTAACTTACCACTTCGTTGCAAGCCATGCTTGTTCTCAATTACCTAGAACACCGGAGAAATTGATTAGAAATATAGTAAGCTATTTTTCCTCTTCCTCAAAAAGAACTACAGAATTGATAGAAATGCAAGATTTCTTCCATTTCGAACAAAAAAATGCTCAAATTAGCATCTACCAGATGGCTTTCCATGCAACATTCTGTCTAAAGGGTTCTCGAGAATTGGATTGTTCTCCAAAATTATTTTAAAGTTGCGAAATTAGAAGATAACTCGAAATGTGTAAATTTCATATTTGATGAACTGCATAATAATTCGACTAAAGGAATATTACTATTTTGAATCATATTCTAAATTTGTTCAATAAATTCAATGCCCTTTTTCAATAAAAAAATATTGATTCATGAATTATCATATAATTGCAAAAAGATTTTTCGTAAACTCACAGCTCATTTCATTAAACCTGAATTTTTAAATGACCCCAAAATGAATTGTAAAAACCCCCATCACTTTTTAGAATTGGAGCAAATAGATCTCGGTTCTTCTTTTAACAATTTACTTTCCTTCTACCGCCAGAAGTTCAAACTTCAATAAGAAAGTCTTGTTTGAATTTTTTCGTTACTGCTGCAACTGAAATACAGCAAAGATTTCCCCTTGATGATATTTTTTTCGATTCATTGAAATTTTTATCACCGGAAGTAGCTTTAGATTTTAAAAAACCCGATGAGCTTTCATCTCTCAAAATCATTTGGAGTAAATTCGCTTCGGTCGAAGGCATCAAAGGAGATGATATTGATAAGCAGTGGAAAAATATTGCAATAGACTTTTCTGATGACAACAATAAAAAATTATTATTTATGAAAATGAATGTAGAAGAATTTTGGAATAGCTTAGGTGACCACAAAGATTTTAATGGAGTTAATGAATACCAAGATGTAGTACAATTAGCTAGATTATGTATGGCATTACCTCATAGTAATGCCGAAACAGAACGGGTTTTTTCTGTTGTTACAGATGTAAAAACAAAAAAAAGAAATAAAATAGGTAGTGAACTGTTTCAGTCATTAGATTTTCAAATGATGAAAAATGTTGTAAATTATTCGAAGTAACACCTGAACATTTGAAGCTGATGCAATATAAAAGTTTGTATAAAATAAATGATTAGTTTTTAAAGCCTATATAATATACACATATATTAATTCGTTGTTGTTTTTATTATTAAGTCAAATAAAACTTTTGTTCGATAATGTTTTATTCTTAACCTTATTTCCAAATAGTGATATATGAAATAATTATAATTAGTTTATTCAGGAAATGAATGAGAATCAGAAATAAAATCACTCATATCCCAAGAATGTTCGTTTCGTTATTTCCTAATATTCCGCGAAACTTTGAGAACAACACCCTACTCACATATTTACTACACTGGGCGAATGGAGCCACCTCTGCACTAATCTAGGGAATTCTAGGGATTTTCCGAATCAATTCTAGGTACTTTTTACAGAGGAGACTTGACATCACTGGTGAGGGAATGTTTTCCTGTTAAAAAAGTCATGTGTCGAAATAATTTGGGAAAAGATTGGATAAACGATGAGGTTAGACAGGCTAGTTCTAGTTTGAAGAACCTCTTTTGGGTTCATACAAATATTAGATCTCTTCATTCTCTGGAAGTTTATAAAAAAGCAAAGACTGAATACAGTCTGTTGCTCCGTAGAACTAAGAGGCTTCATTATGATCAATATCTTCTTAAATCGGAAAATAAAAATAAAGCGGTTTGGAATATAGTCAAACATGAAACAGGTCATAAAGGTTCAACTAATTCTGATATTTCTTTAAATATAAAGAATACCATCTGTTCAGAGTCTTCGATGGTAGCTGAAGCTTTCAAAATTTCAAAATGGCATTGTGTGCGGGTACAAAATTAGAAATAATAATAATCACCCGCTTAATGAAGGGCAGCGGACTTCCTGAGTCGCTGGTTATACTAAAACAGTAGATCCAAAAATTCTCTTTGGTAGAAAAGATGTTTGCAAGGTGAATAAAAACAAGTTTGTAGTTATAATAGAATTAAGTATTCACAGATAAGAATAGTTACACAATGTTCGGCACTTGAGTTTACACTCACAGAAAGAGTTTTTGGGAGTCTATAATAACCAAGGATTTGGCTCAATCTAGGCACTTCTGGTAATATAAATGATAAAGAGATCTGACCTTATTTGTTGTTTGGAGTTCACCACAGCTCTGCTTCAATCGTCGAGGGTAGATTTCTCAGAATAAGGTGCAGGCACTTTGGATAAAGCTTCACAAACTTCCACTGATGAATTGTGCCTTGGCGATATGTAATTGCTTCACAGATTCACAATTCACAACCTTTTTTTTTTTACGTAGAGAATTTCAACTGAGTAATTCACATACACATGAACTAGGGTAGCTAACTGACCCGAAAACAGATTATTTTGAGAGATCTTTAGAGGAACTTGTAGTTCTGAGTGCCGTTATGGACTCGTGAAAAGTAAATTGATAAAAGAGAGTTTACTTGAAGATACTGTGCACAAGAGCGTCTTGAGAGAGAGTGAATTTACTTGTAGGAGTACTTACCACCTTGAGAGGTGCAGACAGAATGAATTTGAATTACTAAAAGAGTTCGGACGTATACAAAGGTTCAGGTAGCTGAGTTTAGGGATTTCCAAAATTCCGTCCCACAGAAGGCGTTCTTGGAAGTAACGGCCGCTCCGCCAAATTCCGAGAACGGTCCTTTGTTGCGAGAATATCGCAACACATTGAACTCTCAAACAACTGTACAACTAGTTCTATGTCTTTACATACATTTTATTTCTACCCTGTTATTGATGTTGAAGTTTTTGATGCAATAAGAAGTTTAAAAAATAAAAAAAGTGCTGGAACTGACTATATATCCAGTCGACTTATAAAGGCATCAGGAGAGTTTATATCCGGTTACATAGCATAATATCTCATAAATTCATCTGTCACTAGTGGTTTATTTCCGAATCTTCTTAAGGCTGCAATAGTTATTCCAGTTCCAAAGAATAAAAATGGCATTCAGAACATTTCCAACTACCGTCCTGTATCTGTGCTGAGTGTTATTTCAAAGGTGATTGAAAGTATTGTTTTAAAGAGAATCACACAGTTTCTAGATAAATACAGTAGGTTTGTTCGCGTGGCAGTTCGGAACTGTAATTTTTGGTAATTTGTGGTTCCCAGCCGTTCGTCTGGGACGGAACAGGAGTTCCTTGTCGTTCGTGTGGTCGGAACACTTGATTTCGGAACTGTTCGTTACTGTTCTTACGGAAATGGTACAAAGTACAACAGAAGAAGCGGTAAATTCAAATCATCGGTGATTCAAATTTTCAGTAGTTCTAATTGGCAATTAAGTTATATATTTAGTGACTAGGATATTCGCATAGCTGTTTTTGAGTATATTTGATGTTGTGGGAGTATAAATTTTTAATCAATTCGTTATAATAGCTTCTCAAAATTTTTGTTATCTCAGAGAAGAGGAAGGATCATTTGCAATAGATGAATAAAACAATTTCATAGTTGTTGATCAGAGTATGTAAGATAATTATTTTATATTATTTATATATACGATATTTCGTATTTATATACTATATATTTATTTTTGTTATTTCGTGATTGTAGTATCTTTATTTTTTAACCACTCAAAATGTATTGAAAATTTAGGAAGGAAACGGAGTAATCACCTCTTTCAAGAACACAACGACTTGTTGAAACAATTCTTATCTAAAAAATAATTACAAAGCTATGAAAATTGTTAGAAAATATTTTTTTATTTCCCAAATGCCACCAGTTCCATATACAATTACCTAATTCTATTATATAAAATTTTCTGTTCACAGTTTCCACCTGAAATTACAATGAAATAACAGAAAAATTCACAGTTTATCCAGATATGAACTAACAAAAATAATTTGTCCACTGATGACCACTACTACATGTATTGAAATTTCAAATTATAATTAAATTAAATCATTTCTTTAAATATTTCATTACATATAAATTATATTTACAGTTATTTATATGGATATGTTTATGTTTATTTATTTATGACAAAAAAAATTGTTCAATTTTAATATTTGTAATTTCTAAAGTATTTCCACCGTATTAATAACACAATAACGTAGGAGGAGATTAGCCGTGCATTCAGTAGTAAGTGGAAAAATATTTGGGTTCTTGGCTAATGGGGCTATTTATAATCAAACAACCATTGGTACAAACACCTATATTTCGGAACTATATTGGTTCCTTCATCAGGATGCTGAAAAGTTTTATTAATAAATTTACACAAGGACCCAGTTTATACCAGGCATGGGGACAAAAATCTTAACAATAAAAACATCTATTTAAAACAATTATAAGAAGGAGTCATCAACAACTAAAACATAATGTTACTCACATGCGTCAGTTGCTGTAGAGAAAAGAGGCAAAGTGTACGGAAAACATTTTCTCTACAGCAACTGACGCATGTGAGTAACATTATGTTTTAGTTGTTGATGACTCCTTCTTATAATTGTTTTAAATATATGTTTTTATTGTTAAGATTTTTGTCCCCATGCCTGGTATAAACTGGGTCCTTGTGTAAATTTATTAATAAAACTTTTCAGCATCCTGATGAAGGAACCAATATAGTTCCGAAATATAGGTGTTTGTACCAATGGTTGTTTGATTATAAATAGCCCCATTAGACAAGAACCCAAATATTTTTCCACTTAACACAATAACTTATTCAATATCTTTTTAACACTATCCATGATATGATCCATGATCATTGAACTCTATATGAATACCTATATGGTATTTAGAGTTCAATGTCCATGATGTACAACATAACCTTACTTTCACTTATCTATGCACTTAACGAAATCGTTTTGAAATAATCTGTTCCCACCTGTTCTCACCTGTTCGTGTCATAGAACAACTTGCGACGATTCCAAGAGTTACAGAACCTGGTTCTCTGTGACCCCAGTACAACTGGGAACTGCCACCCGAACAAACCTATAATGATTTCTGACTCTCATCATGGGTTTAGGCCTGGTCGTTCTACTGAGACAGCAGCTTATAAGTTCATTGAATGTGTCCATAAAGGTCTGGATGAGGGCCGATTTGTGGCGGGGTTATTTTTCGACTTGTCCTGTGCATTTGATGTTATATCGTTCGAGTTCATAAAGGAGAAATTGTATAGTTTGGGATTTAGAGGTGTGTTCCTTGACTGGTTGTACAGTTTCATCACTGGTAGAACCATGAAGGTAAAGGTTAACAACGTTTTCAGTAATGAATTCGACACCACGTCTGGAGTGCCCCAAGGTTCTGTCTTGGGTCCACTTTTATTCATAATTTTCATCAATGATTTACCTGATTACCCGAGATCGGTGTTAGTGCTCATTTTTGCAGATGATTTTTCTGTTGCCGTTACAGCCTCGAGTGTTACAGGACTTGTTGATGCCTGTAAAGGTATTATTCAAGGTCTTATGGATTGGAGCCAAAGGTATGCACTAGTGTTAAAAGTTGAAAAAACTAAATGTATTTACTTTGGTCTGAAAAACATGAACCGTGACATTTTGAGTATCAGCTGTTCTAATACTCCAATAAAATCTGAAGAATATATAAAGTTTTTAGGTATATACATTGACGAATATCTTAGGTGGACTAATCACATAGACATACTGAATACCCCATGATATGAGAGATCTGTTTTTTTTTTTTATGGACGTCAATCGTCCGGCCACCCTGTATATTAGAGTAGGCAACCTTTCAGTATACCTACCGTTCTTGCTGGCAAAACCTTATCAAACCGTGGCAAGTAAACCCTAAATTATACTACAGTCTCCATTCACCAATTATTCATTTCTCAATCCTTCCGAATCATTCACAATATCATATACTGATCAAATTAAGATCCCCCCTTATAAAAAAAGAGGTAATTTTTTTGAAGCATCCGGTGGAGCTAAATTGGCGATGCATTTTTTCTACTGTTTTTATCGGTGTGCACGCATATTACGATGATTTATTCCTAGTTTCGAAGGCAAAAACCAAATTCACACCTTGGGGGGAAATATGTTGCGAGATAAATCCCAGGAGGAACATTACTAGAGAAATATACAAATAATCGGGTGCGATATCGACAAAAATAATGTGCGGTACCGAATATTTCAAGTAAATTTTGCCAAAAAGTGCGATATGGGAGATTTTTACATCCTCTCGACTATGTTATTTATGACGGGAGCTTTATATTATCACTGTTTACCAGAGATTCCAACATTGTTGGGTCAGTACAGGACTGGCTCGATTCATCGAAGAGCGTTTTTCAGAAATATCGGCATGGAAGTTCATTTCTTATTATGTTGTTAAGAGGTATTTCAGTTCACAATCTTTAATAGTATATTTGTTATTCAGTTCTTTTTTCTGCTTTTGTCTTTTTATTTCCAGATTCGATGTGGGCAACTTGAAGAAGCCTCTGTTTCCATCAATAGAAGACCACTCTTGAAAAAAGAAGTCCTTAAAATATATTTCAGCTTATTTATGTACTTTCACACATAGGCGGGGAGCCAGGGTTTTTTTTACTGGGTTTTTTCCCTAGGCTTTTATGTGATACGCCGAATTGTATGACACCCCGTCACAAACCTCTGATCTATATGCTTTATTGTTTGCTAATGTGACCTGTCTATGATACTCTCTACCTGCAAGTGAAAAAATTATTATCCAGTCAATAAAGCATCTCTTGACAATCACGGAAGTAGAAGGTACGATATAGTAAAGGACCTATCCAATACAAGATGGCGTCGATCGAAGAACAAGATCTGTTATCATAGCAACCAAAGAATCTGATCATACATCGAATGAATATTCCTTTAGCCTATGGTACTGATCATGGACAACCTCACTTAAATCAATATACTCAATTTATAACACAAATCAGCTTAGTTTTGTGTGTCGGTACACGCCCTACGCAATTTTTGATCTGACACTTCTCTGGATAGGTCCATTAGATCCAAAAGAAAGTTAACCTGCAAATTACTCAAGGTTTGTTTATTGGAATACAGAATTATATTACTCTTGACCTACTTACCGCGTTACGATAGCCCCAAACACGTCAATCTCGTATCATTCATCAGGGGCGTAACATGGTGTCTTTTAGCATTGCACTATGAAAATTATTGACAATAAATAAATATAGGTATTGCTTTTGATGGCTCTACTCAAAGGTTGCGAAGAAAGGAAACACAACTGAGTCCTCCTCTGTCCCAGGACGCCATAATGTCAGGAAAGGTCGGCGTCGTAAGTCACATTTTGGCTAGGAACTGTAAGAGCGTCCGTTTTTCGACATTGAAAATGGAGATTTCAACATTTCACTTCTATTATTCTACTTCCGGTGAACGTTGGAGCGGATATATGTCAATAATAAATATAAAAGGTGCTAGGTAACGCTATTTTGAACGTAGCTAGGTATATTCAATTTATCTGCATTTCCACTTGCGTTGTTTTCCTGCACGTGTCCTCTCTCTAGGTCGGAGATATTTATTTGTTTTTTAAAAGTTCGAAGCGAACGGAGAGAGAAATGTGTCGATGGATGATTGCGGTGGTCCGAACTTTTCAATCCGTACGAAGTGATTCATGAGGTTGGCGTTAATTTGGGCGCCACAATTCGGAAAACAAAAAGTTTGATGATATACGATACAGATGATGCGATACACAATTCAGCGAATGGAGAATTTTTACGATTCAAAGTTTGTAAGTTGCTCGGGTGGAAATTGAAAGATGATCAGGGATTGTGGTCGAGGTGGAACACTTCTAGTCTTGATTGATAATAATTTGATTTCTCATAGGAAGTTTATTTCAGCTTGTGATAAGACTTGAATTGTCAACAGTGCCTTTTCCAATGTCGATTAAATGGATGAATAATCATGTCATTCAATTATTCATTGTAGTATAATATCCTTTTCACGTAAACTTCCTTCAGCCATTCGTATATGAGCAGAAGTCACATGAGTATTTTAGGGGTCTTGGGTTTGTGGACTTTTCCTATATTGCTGTTTGAGATTTCTTAGATACCTGGATCGGAGGCCATGAATGTCGGTACATGTCCGCACCATTCATGGCTTTAAGGCTTGAGAAAATATAGTTAGGTATAGCTGAAATATATTTTAGGGACTTCTTTCTTCAAGAGTGGTCTTCTGTTGATGGAAACAGAGACTTCTTCAAGTTGCCCACATCGAATCTGGAAATAAAAAGACAAAAGCAGAAAAAAGAACTGAATAACAAAAATACAAAATTTGAAAGAGATAAATTCGCCTTTTTGGATTAACTCGATATTGTGAATCAAGGATTTTTTAACATAACAAGCTAAACCATAAATTTTACTAAGGAGATATATATATATATATATTCTTTTGAACTTTTGGCTGACAATATTTAGTTAGCAAACAATAAAGCATATAGATCAGGGGTTAGTGACGGGGTGTCATACAATTCGGGGTCTGACATAAAAGCCTAGGGAAAAAACCCCAGTAAAAAAAAAAAACCCTGGCTCCCCGTCTAAGTGTGAAAATACAAAAATAAGCTGAAATATATATCAGGGACTTCTTTCTTCAAGAGTGATCTTCTATTGGTGGAGAAAGAGACTTCTTCCAGGTGCTCACATTGAATCTGGAAATAAAAAGACAAAAGCAGAAAAAGAATAACAAAAATACGTATCATATTCGTTTGAAATTTATAACCCATTCCAAGAAAGAGTTGAAAACATCATGAATAGCCCTAAAACCATCTTGAAATTTATATATGGGACAACTATTGATGAGATGAGGTATTGTTTCTTCTGCTTCTCTACATTCACAACTTGCGATAGGAACTGAGTTCCATTTAAATAGCATGCCATTAGTACGACCATGACCTGTTCTCAAACGATTAAGAACTGTCCAAATTTTTCTTGGAAGATCAAAACCAGGGCCTTTTTCAGAAGGATCAGAAACGAGATACTTATTGAACATTTCCTAAGAGTTCCACTCAGTCTTCCATAATTCTTTATCACTTATGTTCATATTGAAGAACGTATTATGCCATAATGGTTTACGTGACTTCAATCTGGGAATACTATTTTGTGGAAAATATGAAATAATTGGGAATAAATTGGGAAAAGAATGATATTTATTCCAAGAATTCAGAGCTGCAGTCTGTCTGCGAATATGGGGAGGGACAATATTAGACAATACTGGTAACCAATGAACCGGTGTTGATCTTATGGTGCCAGTAATTATTCTCATGGATGTATTCAATTGTGCATCAATTTTTGTGTATGTGCACAAAACCAAACAGAACAACAATACTCAGCTGCAGAAAGACTAGGGCTAGAGATGCTGTAGGAAGAGTGGAAGCATCAGCACCCCAAGACGATCCAGCTAATTTCTGAACAATATTATTCCTTGTTTTCAGTTTTAGACTCAGATCATTTAAATGAGCCTTGTAATTGAGAGATGAATCTAATTTAACTCCTAAGTATTTTGGATAGAAATTGTGTTTGATAGGAGAATCATTGAAAGTTACTGCTAATTTTCTATATTTTTCATGATTGTTCAGATGGAAACAAGATACCTCTGTTTTGTTGTGATTTGGACATAGATAATCAATGAATACATAACCTTTTATGGTTCCTCTTTCACGAAGATTTTTTTAGTATCCGTATGAGTCTCTTGAAGGAGTGTAATCTCAGGACCATAGTCCTTTTGATTTTGATATCTGATAATAACTGCCTTCATGCTTGTTACCTAAGATAGGAGGATATTGTTACTCTGGAGTAACAAAAGTTACTCGAGGGCACCTCCTGCCCCTACGATGGATCTCCAAGCAGTCACATTTCATCGATGTTACACGTAAGCTTAGATATCTTGGCGTGTGCCTTTATAGCCAAGAATTACCTCTACAATTATTGTATAATCTAATTTAGTTATCATTGAATAGATCGGCACCGATAATTTGACCTTGTAGTGTTACAGTTTCAATGTATCGTATTACAGGGTCTTTAGATGTCTAAGGCATTTTGACTTTCGTTTTTTAGACCCTGAAAAAAAGAGTTAATCGTCATTGTATTTTAATCATCCTCTTTATTTTCCAACTATTTTTCACCAATCTCATTTATCACGAGTCTAATTTATTACTTAAATATAACGAAGAGTACTATCCTTGCTAGACGATCACTTTGAATAATCAAATCTTTTGTATTGTATCTGGAGTCATTCAGACTCCAGTGTTGTAGATAGTTTTATTCATAATATTTGTCATTCTTTTCGAAAGAAAAAGTGGCGAATGTGACACTTCCCTCACACAGGGGCGACGTAATCTGTCGTGGTTGGAGGTCACTCATTGAACATCATAAAAAGTTCTTTCTTCTACATGAGTTATATCAGAAAATTTTATAGAAGGCTGTAGGTAAAATACTTGTTACATATTTTGTACCTAAAAATTTTCAATATTTCACGATATTGTAACGGTAAGATTCCCAGTTCAGTTTAATCGCGTAAATTCGCCTGGAAGTCGGCGTAGGAATTTCGGTTATCTTCACCTTGGAATGCTGCGCGGTGCGCAGGATCGATATCGTAGCGACGTGGCCGATAATTTAGATCTAAATCGATTTCTTTTCCGAACCAGAGTTGCTGGGAGAAACACGTCAGAGGTGTTATATTTCTTCCGTGAATTTTAAATGCAAATTTTCGACGGCGGAATGAATTATTCCGGTAAGTCCCTCATTTTATGATCAGACAGGGTTTATTCGATCCTAAATGTCATGTTTATTTAATGCATTTAATTATTTTGTGTGCAGATTACAAAAAGATGTCGGATAATTCTGGTCGGACCGCCATTTTTCACTTTCCATTTTGAGAATATCTAGTGAATCAACTCACCTTCATTTACTTTGATATTGTACTTAACTTTATTATTCAATTTCAATTTCAATTATTTAATCTTTTTGTTTTCTCGGTGTCCAGAGTTCTCTGAATTTTTAGTGTCGAACTATCTGCGCCATTGGGTTCTTTTCTGAACACGTGGTTGTTTTTTCTTCTTTTAAAAGATTTTCGTTTGTAAAATTATGCATTTAGAGAACGATGGAAACTAAGAGATTTTTATCAAGTCAAAACTGATAAACCCGATTTTCACAGCTAAACCCGTTGGGCTATGGAATTTTGTCGTCGACCTATCAAGTACAAAATTCATTGAAGTTGGCTTGTTGCCAACTTGCAGCAGTGACGTACAGAACATTTCTTTGACTGAAAAACCACCTGAGAAGATAATTATCGAACGTTTCTTCAACTGAAAAACCACCAGAGGAGATAATTTTCCTGGAATCTCAGTATACAAGGATAAACAAGATAAGTTTCAGTGAGGGGGATAGTGATTACCTGTGAAACATACATGACCGAACATCTTGTCAATTCCACTCAATTTTGACTGTACATTTGTAAATAACTGATATTTGTAAAAGTGGAATAAATAACGACTGTTCTATTTTGAACTTTCATTGATTAGGGTAGAGGCATCAAAATTTTTTTACCTGCTCTATTGCTAGCCGGAGCAAAATATTTTTTCAATTACATTTAAATTTAATTGTTACACAATTGGCGTCCAACTTTGGGCCTCAAAATATAAATTGTTACAATATAGTTAATATTATAATTATCGATTGTGTCAATTAATGATCAAAAATGTTGAACTGAACCTATATCGTACAACCCACATATGAAATTTCAATATTGTCAAACCACTCTGAACAGACTACGGCCCTTATCACCAAATATCTCGCAATCTGTTAATAGACGGTCCTACCACCGTCTAAATCCTTCGAAATCAATTATTGTGGGCATATCTTTCGAATTAACTGCCACGGCTTTTTGTACTGAACGGGCCATCAGGAACGGCCATTAGCGGGCGCATCATTCAGATTATTCTGATTTACGATTCGCGCAGTGCGAAAGCGGCTTTGATGTAACTTCCACGATTGGATTTTTAATCCACCAGAAATTCCATTAAATCAAACTTAATCCAGTACCTACGGCTGAACCGATTTTATAATATACTGTTTCTAAACTCATGAGATATATGACCATTGCGTTATACATTAATGGATTCTAGCGTTTGGTTAGGGGTGTGAAGGGGAAGAAACGAGGGGTTGATTGATTACGGAGGAAAAAGATCCTTTCCGTTTTTCGGTTTCATGCAAGAGATACACTTAAGATGTATTCACTATGAATATGCACCGATAAAATTCGGTATTCAGATATAGGCATTCACGAAATGCTAATTTTTAGGAGCTTTTAGGGAACCGAATGGAATTTTGTAGTATTCTTACAGAATCATTTCATAGATATTTTTTCCGAATATCCTCAAATATCGAGTAACGAGAATTGCACCATTCAGACGTCACGTGGATCTTTATAAGTATATTATACTGATAAGATATTTGCGATGTTAGTAAAAATTTTCAGCTTGTTTTGTATGAGTAACATCCTAGGATGTTAGAGTTTCAAAAACTAATATCAAGGTGTTAGGTGGAAACAAAGAAAGTACTGTGTTCTAGAAAAAAAGGTGGTTTTTTTTCTTTTTTATTTTGGCTAATTTAGTTCTAAAAAAAGGGTAATTTGAGGTCCTTAAGTTGTAGGTAACCTTTTCAATATTTAGTGACTGCCTTGTTGCCTATGGTTGAATCATATGAAGAGTAAACAAAGTGATCTTTGCTTGATTCCTCTCTCCTATCATGAATCTGAATCTTTACTTGGAGAAATTGCAGCTTTAAATCTCATAGTTGAGAGAAACACCAATAGATGGCGTCAGCGTCAGTTCTCTTATCTATAATTCTATTATTTGTTTTATATTTTTGTACTCCTTTCTTCCTTATTATGAGATTTTTTAATATTAATATAATAATTTGTATATTTAGGTATAATTTAAGATAAGCTTTTTGTTGTTTGTATTCTAAATTAACCTTCTTGGTTGAAACATGTGACGTCCCAGAAAAGTTATTTTATTCTCTCTTGTCTTGTCAGCTGTTGAAGAAGTTTCCCATTTCAAACGACTGGTGTAGATTACGCGGGTCCGTTTTTAATAAAAGACAGAAAAACAAAGGATGCAAAATATCAAAGGCTTATGTTTGCTTGTTCATATGTTTAGGTGTTGAGGCAGTGCATCTTGAGTTGGTTTCAGATTTGACATCAGACGCTTTCATTGCTTGTTTACGAATTGTTTCACGAACAGGTGTTCTATCTGATATGTTTTCAGATAAGGGAAAACAATGTCCAAATCAGACTGCCAAATTATATCAATTCCTCAAACAGGAAAAATATTTGAACGATTTCGACATGAAAATAATCCAAAGTCGGATTTTATGCATTCAAGACCTCATTTTCGAGGATTTCGTGATGTAAAGCTTTAAGACTCATTTGTACAATCTATTGGAGAAAAAACTTTGGAGAATTTAGCACTGTGTTGACGCAAATAGAAAAACTTGGGATGCAATGATTTAACACCCTTAACCACTGTTTGGGACTGTAGGAAAGTGTACCAGATGGCCTCCGTTCAAAAACTTCCAGGATCAGTTGATAATCCATCAATGTGGAATTGGCTTGGAGAGGTGGTGAGGGCAGCATGGCGTCAATACATCACTTCAAGGCAGAACAGCGAAATGACGGGGAAACAACTGGGAGAATTGAATACAATCCAGTTTTTCAGCAAGACCACACAAGGTGGTGATAAAAATTATCAGACAGCAAGTGGCTGGTGGAGAATCGGGAAATCCCTGACAAGTGCCCAGCTAGACTGTTCCAGAAATTGAGAGAGAAGAGAGATGTCAATATCAAGAGCGACAGACTATTCCTGACCCAAAATCCATTCTGGAATATAGTTCCAGGCGCTAGGTGGTACAAGGATTCCCCAGTAGGTCAAAACACGATTTCAAAGTGGGTTAACTAGTCAGCACAAAAAGCTGGGCTTGACCTTGGTAACAAAAAATCACCAATCACTCCAGTCGTGCAACAGCCGTCTCCAATCTAGCGAAATCGGGCCTGGGAGAGCAGCAGATAATCAAAATAACTGGACATGCCAACAGTAACTCCATCAAGCCGTATCTCCAACTCGACCAGGAACACCACGAATTAATTGTCAAGAAACTGCGAAGGAGTGAGCCTACTGCAGAAAATGCCATCAACAGCATAAACCTCATGCCATCTACCTCTTCTGGGACCATTACCGATAACTCTGACTTGAAGAAAACATGCACCAATGTTTACAACAATTGTATTTTTAATTGCACTACCCTGATTCTTAATTAAATGTTGTTTTATTCATTATGAACTTCTTATTTGTTAACTGTACATTTCGTCTCATGATACAATTCTATTGGCCGACATTTGGACAGAAAAATAATCCTCGAATACATACACGAGCTTCAAAATTATCTGGTATTTCCCGATAGGTTCCTGCAAACAAATAAAATCATCAAGTTTTTCAGGAAAAATCACTCGCGCTTCGCGCTCGTGATTTTTTAACCTGAAAACTTGACTCCTTCATTTGTTTGCAACGAACCTATCGGGAAATACCTGATAATTTTGAAGCTCTTGTGGTATTATAATGAGAATTTACGTTCAGATTAGTGTATAGAGAATTTATAAGGTATTTTTCAAATAAATTCAATAATTTACGAAACGAAGACCTATCGAAAACAATTTATGCTCAATAGTTCTGCCTACTAAATATTCAACATTATAAATGGAATCAAGAAGGTGCATGAAAATAAAACAAATATTACTAATTACAGGAAATAATTTTATGCCATGGTAGGTTATTCCATAGCACGTACTAATCTTAGTCTAATTGTGTTTATAATTTTGCAACTTATCTAAAGTAACGAAATGCTCACAGAGGAAAAACGGAATAAAATAAATAAAAATCTAAAGAGAATACTGTTTTATGTTTGTAGAATAAATATCTAGCCTGAAGTCATTATGAAGTGATTTTGGAGTAATGAAAAATGTTTTTCAGGATATATTCTTCAAATAATAAAATGAACAAAAATACAATTTGCATTATCCTCACAGATTCTCAGTGCAGGATTCCACTAATTACAATTTTTATTTCGGAAAGTGTGGTAAAAATCGATTCTTCCGTCAAGACGATCACTCTCGAATGGAAGGAAATATAGTGTGAAATTTTCATGGTAGGTTTGTGGGTTCAATAGGTATTTATAGGGTGATTTTGAAGTATCGATTTTTTACACATTATAGCATTGAAAAAATTATTATGTAGAGTCATCCTAAGAATTTATCCTCTCGATTCTTAGAAGGAGGTAATAAGTTACCATTATCAATTAAAAATATTTCATTACGGGAGATCTTCGTAAATAGACGGATTTGATGCGAAAAAACGAGAAAACATCCAATTTCACTATGAATATTTTGTTTCTGTTGCTTCAAACATCCGAATACACCGAAAAATTTCACGTTCTTTTCTTTTTCGTTCACCTGAACTGCTCCAGATTCATTTCAGAAATCAAAGTTTTTTCCGCAATTAACTGTGAGCTAAAACTATCAAATTTTTTTTTGGCTCAAGACAGAGAATAAAAATATTTGGAAAAAACCAGTTGTTCCTCAGAACTAGGGTGATAAAATAAGAAGTTGGTCCATTTATTGCTCATTCAAATATATATGTTACATACAATTTTCTTGTGTAAATGCGTAACTGATCTAAATTCACTTCACGTATTTGATATCACCAACAATATGCCCATAATCAATTCATTAAAATCGTCGTCTAAATATACACAGATCATTGGACAGTAAGTCAATATATCTAAATGATAAAATATTCTGAGAGGTGATGTCGAATAAATACGGCCCTGGCTCAGACCAACTCAAACAGAGAGACCAAGTCGCTGCAACCATAAATACAATGAAATAAAGGTTACCGTGTTTACACGCTTGAGACCGCAACTTTACCGGTAGAATTTTTGGCTTCATTACTTTGAACTGCGTTTCCCTCTAGGTAGATTTATACTGAATGGTATTACTTAATAGTTGCTTTCCTTTAGTTTTGGCTAATCCCACCTATCATGAATCTGAATCCTTACTTATAACTTAACCCAGTATCAAACCTTACTAAATGATCACATCTGATGTGTATTCCTTCAGATTTCAATAATTTCAGAGAACGAACAATAAAATTAAACTGTGGTGTTCATATCTATGAAATAGGAACTTCAAAAACACTACTTTCATGTTTGAAATACCACCCCACTTCATCATGTAGCTATAACAAACTCCTATCGAAAAATTAAATGTCACTAACCGGCACAATACCCAACAAAAAAAATACGAAAAACGGTGTCAAAAATAACTCGACACCTGATGCCTCGCATTCCGTCAATCGTAAAAATCGAAATGTGAATCGGAAATTGGAAATATTTGATAGAGTGCTAATTCGTGTAGTGAATTTGAATGGTCGAAATTCATTCGATATAGAGGGGGTGAGTTGGCTGAGCCAATTTTGCGAACCAAACAGGTGATGAATTCGGCGCTTCGCTTTGTTTTGGAAATGAATGTATTAATTTTATGAATAATTACTGCCACTTTTAATATGAGTTATACGTTCACAACAGTACGATATGTATAATGAATTGATATGAATGATTTTCACTTGAAATTATTTCGAGAATGATTGGAATATAAACAAGTATTGTTGAATTTCACAATAATGTATTGTGGAAACGCAATGGTTGTTTGTAATGGTTTCGGTATTATAGGAGTTATGTTAAGGGGTATTTTTCACAGAGAGTCAGATAGCCGGGGCAAATTCAAATTGTGAACACCCTTCGAGTTATATCCGGTTACACATTTTAAGATAGACAAGTATACTCTATTCAAACTTTATTTGTAACTCGGTTGGCCATGGAAGTTTGACACATTTCACTCTGTATATTAAAAAGTTAGGTTGGGTTCGCTATTTTCCTGTCAGATTATTACGCACTGTTGTCTATATCACATGAAGGTCCTAGTAAACTTGGATTCACTCAAAATACCAATTTACTTCTGAACCTTGGAAGAGTTTTCGAAAGGTTTGAAATTAATATGGCAGAAATTTCTAAAGGAGCTGCTCTTATTTTGATTGGGATGTTGTATGATAACCTCAAAAATATTAATTATAATATTTAAGTTACCGTTCATCAGGGATGAACATATTTTAAGTGATTTTCAGGAATCTGAAGAAGTTTGAACATTAATCTGTTCATCATGATACATGAAACTTCCGATTGGAATTTGTTTGATATTCGAAAGGACTTTGCTTGAATTGGTTCAACATTTCAAAAGAATTAAGGAAGGTATCACAAAGAAGTAATGTTGAATCTGAAGATGTAGCTAATAAGGGAATGGTATATATTCTTGAATGCAGAATTGGAACAGAGCATCTCACTTCTATGAAACACTTCGATTTAATTATCAACAAAATAAGATTCAATACAAGCTTGTATTCTGAACATGTTCTAGTTGATCAATGCCTAAAAGTGATGGTAGGCACATTTAGTTTTTCAAATCTCATATTTTTCCTCATAAAAATACCTGCATTGTGATTTTCTCGATGAAAGCTATACATGCTTCGTTCAGTAGGTTTTCTCTGCAAATATCTTGGTGATTATGTGAAATGAAGGTTTCATTTTGAGTCACCGACGAAAAGAGTTAATCTTCCATTCAATATATATTTTTATCGTGATTGTTTCATAGATTTGTTGGTCTGGGATATACTCAGCTCTAATCACATCCTCAATATTCAAAATTGAAATAATAGCTTTTAACATAAAGAATCGAATAAATGTTGATTACTTCAAAAATTTTTTCAATCCGAATAATATCTCTTACAGGTATGTTATGTATACATTCACAATACTGAACGCTATGGAAAGTGATGTATGTGTTCATTTCTTCGTTTGCCTTTTTTTTCAAATAAGAACTGAGAGCTGAATAAATTTCATTTACTCAACCCTTGATCACTGAGTTAGTCAACAATTCAGTAGAGATTGTGAATTGATCATACTTGACTGAAGTGGAAGCATAAAGCACAATTACGAAAAATTATACAATACTTATTCACATATAATAAAAAATATTGAAAATGCTTTTTATTTCTCTAACGAATAAATTTCAATAAACTAGAATTATACAAATAAGGATAGAACATCAATGATCTGAAAACGATGAAGAATAACGACCTACCATAATCAAATTAGATATAATTCATTATTAATATTCAATGTGTAGACTTTTACTAATATCAAATAACTTCCAATCATTATTAAAATCAAAATAGATATTTGAAAACTTACATGAAATATCATATGATTGAAATTTGTCAAATTATTATTAGGGTTTTACAAATTACACAATAAGTATTTTTCGAAAAGTGAAAAAATCTTTGTGAAAGAAAGAGAAGAGAGAAATTTACTTTATTGATCATAAAAATCATCAAATGGCTATCGACCGAAGTCTTCCTGCCAATTTTACATTTATAATTTATTAATTGTATTTATTGTATAAAAAAATTTATTCCAATGATATTAGATGTTCATAAATTGGTAGTGCTGGTAGTTTGACCTTTGGTGGGCTCTCTGTGTCATATTGGTGCACTAGTGAAGAAGCTCGGTATGGGGAAGGGCCTATTAGTCCAGGTTCAGCTATCCGATTGATGATTCTTAACAAACTTATCCACCTATAGGAGAAAAATCTTCTTTTCATGTCAACAGATTGTGCTCCTTTTATTAAATGAACATGAGTAGCATATCCTCCTAATAATAACTGTATATTAGCATGTAACAATAATTTACTTACATACATTTCAAATTATATCCTTAAAAGAAGTGACAACTTGAGTTTTTCCCGACATTATTCCACATCCATTACTTCAGTGAACGAATCAGACTCATCATCAGATAATTCTGGATCTGAATCACTTTCCTCCAATGAAATAATAAATGGAGGAATATTAGCTATAGGTAGGTTACCCATATGTTTCGTCCAGTCGTCTTCAATAAGTCGTTCGCAATGTAAATAAAAATTTTGCCACATTTCAGGTGTACATTTTGAAAGAACCAGAGTCCATAAATTGAATACTCTATCCCTTGTGTAAGGATGAGAATTTATGTTCTTGTTGTAGAAGTTTTTACAAAACGCCCATGCCATTTCAATAGGATTATATTGGCAATGGTATGGGGTAATCTAAGAACTTCATGTCCATGCTCTTTCAAAAGTTCATCAATAACGTATCGTCTCTGTCGGTCAGTTCTAAATGGTAATATTAAATTCCAAAGTTGTTTTTATTTAAATTCCGATCGAAATCAATTTTGTTACTCACCAACCAATTCTGCATATCAATTTTCTTGCTTGAACTAGCTGGTGGCTTATCCAACTGCACTGAATGATATGGTGCATTGTCCATTATGATCACAAATTTACCAGCAAGCTTTGATAAAGCTGGAATTAGTTGATTAATATCCCAATTTTGAAAAATTTCACTGGTCATAGTCTTGTGATGGTCACGGTCATTATTCTTCGAATCTAAAATGAAATCACAACCCTCCAAAAATCCAAAATTACTTCCTGCATGCAAAACAGTGATTCTTTCACCTTCAGATTTAATTTTTGATGGATTTCCTCTCATATCAGATTCGTGTGTCCATCGACGAACAGATGAACCATTTTGGTAAATCCAAGTTTCATCAAGAAACACGAATCTTATATTTTCATCCATCGACTTAAATTGCAAAAATTTTCTCAGGAAAGTAATTTTGGCTGCAACGACATGTTTTTGTTCACATAAAATTTTGCGTCCATTCACCTTTTTATATTTATAACCCATTGATTTAATAATATTGAATAATGAAGTGCGTTTTTCCTTATAATCCAAATGTTCCTTAGCGTAAGTCAGTAGTGTGTCGATAGAAAAGTGTTCATTTTTCAAATTGTAATTCCAAATTTGTCGTTGCAGGTCTTTTCTAAAAATGAAATCGTCTACTTCTTGTGTTTTTTTGGGCCTACCAATGGAAGGAAACTCTTTATCGTCGTCTTCATTAAGAATTCCTCTGATTGAATTAATATGAACCTGTAATGAAATTTCGATTAGGATAAAACATAATATTTACATCTCACTTACGTTGAAAATGTTTGATACACTTTGCTGTATCGTTGAGTCCATAACTTCCTGACCACTATGCGCAGATTTGAGTGCAAGATAGCATTTTTTGATGCTAAGTCTTTGTTCTTTAGATATTATTTTAGGCATTTTGAAAAAAATTCTGAAATATTTTGATTCTCTTCAAAATCAAATGTGACAGATGACAAGTGAAAATTGGCTTAACTGCTTGACATCGGCAACGTCGAAATCCGAAGAAACACTGATGCCAACCTAAGAAACTTAAATCATGGCCACCCGCGATACAAATAAACTTTGAATGGAGTATACTCATATCAGAGAAAAATGTGTGGTAGATGACGTGGCGGGGTGGGTAAGAGGAAAAAGAAATAAACATGTCAATAGGATGATAGATAAAGAACTTGTCAAAATTCCATGGTCACAAGGAAGACCCCCAAAAAGAAGGAGAGGCAATGCGCAGTCGTTTTCTGGAGAGAAATGAATCTGATAGCCCAGACAAACCAGAAAAAATCTATTACTGAATCAGAAAAATATAATAGTTATTCACGAAATCCATTCACTTCACTACCGAACCCTGTATTCAGGAACTCAACTCCTCCTGAAAATATGGAAGTCTTTGTTGATTTCAATCCGCTAACAAATCTGCCTGAATGTCTGCGATCGCAGTGATTTTGAATGGTATGAGTTTCAGAAAATTCAGATTGTTGAATACAATTCTATCTGATCCATTTATTCTCATAAAGGAACCGACGTTCATGAAGGCGGTAATGGAAAACTTCAAATTCAATCTGAAAGAACTCAAATCTAATATCTTCTTCATTATCCGTCCCACTGCCAATCCAAAAAAAAGGAAGAATAATTTTATCCAGGAAATGAAAGGAGTAATAATATTCAATATCCATTCTTCCATTGCACGTAATTGAAATGAAAGTATAAGATTGAGATAAGATTTGTCGAAAAGTAAATGAGAAAAAGGAATGTGGATGTATAAGGGAGGAGTGAAGGGGTGGAGCTCACCGAATAGATAGTCAAGAGAGAGAAAAGCTCAGGGAGGGGTTGCCAGATTTTCAATTTTACCCTAAAATAAATGATTTTTTGAGTACCTTGTTTTGCGAATAAGATTTCTAGAATTAAATAATTAGGGTGACCAGAATTAAACATATAGGGTAAACTACAGGGTGTCTCAACGTTTCTGGAGAACATATTTGAAATCTGTAAATTGGGATTATAATATTGTTCGAAGTTCTCTACAGAGCTAAAATATTTTCGAAGTCCAAAAACCGGTTATACAGGGAGTGAAAATAAATTCGACGAAATAGTATATTATATACCGCGGGACTGAAGTAGTACATTTAATCCTGAAGGTAAAGTTTATGGCCCGACCGCAGGGAGGGCCATAATTTACCTGAAGGGTTAAATGTACTTCAGTCGCAAGGTATATACGATACTTTCGTACTACTTCCGGTATGATTTTATTAATTATTTCAATAATTTCAATCAGTTTTTTCTCTCTTCAACTCATTTAATAAACTGTCTTTAAAATAAGTTACCATAGTAACATTGCGTTGTGACAATTATAATTTAGAAACATTGTCATTACTAGTGTCATTGTAAAGAAACATTGTTATTGATTGGTATCATGAGTGAAGAAGGTGTATCTGATATTGATAAAAGAGCAGCCGAAGTAGGTGAAGAATTGTTACCACCGAAATCTAGAAAACTATACGAGCAGCAGTACGATGCTTTTAAAAAGTGGTGCCGCTTAAAAAATGTGAGACAACCTACTGAAAATGCGCTGTTAGTCTACTTCAATGATAAATCAAAAGCGGTTTGTGCCTCAACTCTCTGGGCACATTACTCAATGCTGAAATCGGTTATTAACATTAGAGAAGATATTGATATAAGTAAATTTCCAAAATTATTAGCTTTTTGAAGAGAAGAAATGAGGGATTTAAGCCAAAGAAGTCAAGAATTCTCACGGCTGATCAGGTAGATCAGTTCTTACGGGAGGCTCCGGATGATATATATTTAATGCTTAAGGTAAATTTGGAAATGTGTTTATATTCAGAAATTTTAAGAAATCAATTTTTTTGTAGGTTGCACTTATTTTGGGCGTTGCGGGAGCTTGTCGTGGAAAAGAGTTGGTTGATTTAGAAATCGACGATGTGAGAGATTTGGGCGATTCCTTCCTAATTGCGATTAGAAACACCAAAAATAAAATCGACCGAAATTTTGTGATCAAAAATTCAGAAAACAGTGCCATCAGTTTTGTGGCGATATTTCGAAAATATGTGGCATTGCGAAAGACAGGGACACCTCATTCAAAATTTTTTGTTCAAGACATCAACAAAGAATGTACTACGCGAGTAGTAGGAAAAAACATGTTTGGTACATTTCCACGGCAAATAGCAGCTTTCTTGAAATTAGAAAATGCGACGTCTTATACGGGACATTGTTTTAGACGCACATCTGCGTCTTTGTTAGCTGATTCGGGATCAACAATAAACGTGCTGAAGAGACATGGAGGATGGAAACCCTCCAACTTGGCCGAGGGATATATTGAATCGTCTATTAAAAATAAACAAAAAATTTCAGATAAAATATTTGGTCAAGTCGTCGATCGTCCACTATAGTTATGCCACAGTCCTCATTCTCGCTTCCTGTTTCCGCAGGATCTTCGAAACAAACACCAGTTCAATATGATAAGGACCTATCTGTTACTCTTCATTTACCTGCTGCATTAACCCAGGAAAGACTCGTCAATATGACAAACTGTCACAATATTAATTTGAATATTAACGTTAATTACCATTCTAATTAATTGTATTTTTCAATAAATCATCCCTTAAATTCGTTTGTTTGTGATTTAATCTTTCCGGGAGTTTCGTCAATATTTAATCCCGGAGGGATTAAATGTGACACTTTAGTACCTGTCACAAGGGAGTGAAGTTGTCACTTTAGGCCCGGAAGTACGAAAACTATTAAATTGAATAGTGCCACGCAATAGCTACTTATGATTTTTCGTGAAAATCGGGGTTCTCAGGGGCTAGTTGTAAAATCCTGTTGGGGTATGCACGGTGGCGTAAATTGTCGTCTGAAAGAAGCTGAATTTCAAATGGAAACAAATGCAATGCTTTGTTCAAAAATCAGCCCTTTTTTGTCACCATTTGCTACACGATAAGTAGTGCGTTGCGTTGGTACTCTATTTTTCCCAAACATTTCACTATAACACTTTCATTGTCACAGCAATAATGATCAATTCACGAAATTTTGCACACCTTTTCTTTTCAACCTCATCTAAACATCCCCCAATTTACAAATTGATCGGAAAGAGATTCTAGTTATTGCTGAACCGGTTTCAGATACTCGTAACTGCTGAAGAATTTAACGCCCAGCTGGACGGAAGTTTCACCATGGAATCTGTATCAGGAACTCATACCCAATCGATTGAGAAAAATTTCTGGACAAAATCTGTTAACATAACGTTGGAGCTAATCCATATTTCATAAAAATTTCGATAAGGAAAATTAGACAAAAACATGTGGCAACCCTGTGAGATGAAACCAGCAACTTCTGTTGAAAATCTCTGCACTCGAACGATAAGACTCCGTGCAATAGGTAGATTTAGATAGATTAAGATAGAGTGTAGTCTTTCTCGGTTTCTTCCTTATTGTCTCCTTATTCATACTTACTTTTATACGATCTAATTAAATTGTGTATCCTTGGAAAGGGGCTTTCGGTATTTTAAAAAGTGTTTGCACTGTTTATGACACACTTAAAAGAGATGAAATAGACGACGTCAGCGCTGAGGAAATCTCTTCTCAATTCCGCATAAAGCGTTCGAATGAAAAGAGGGTTTTTCTCGGAGGAGACACTCTATTATCGTTAATCGAATATACGAAGTGTTCCTATCGGCTGCGATGGAAATATTTTCGCCATCTTTTCATATGGATATACGGGGTTTTTGTGGAGTTTGCGGATGAAATATTTTCGCATTAGCTCTAATGTCACGTGAACGAATTCGTCCTGGGTTTTACGGATAAGGTGCTGAACTAAAGATGGATTCTGAGTGAAGAAAGATTTTCTCGAATAATCGTTTGTCCTCCGTGGTCTTATTGTCTTGTCGATTTGCACAGAAATTGGCCTATATTCAAGATTATTTCGTATACTTTACGAATTTATGAGATGAGAAGTAAAATACAGCAGAAAGGACAACTTTAATCTATAATCCAACAACTACAGAGTACTTAACGAACATAACCTCTTAGAGGTTTATGGAGAACTGATCACAATTTTGAACTGAATCTTTTAATGTTGAGGATTGGGACAATAAAATTTTTAGTATACTACATATTCTGAATTATAACTGATACTGACTTCTGCACGGTTCGGCAGAAGTGTTGAAGATTTAAAAAAATTAGTAAATGAGAATATTCTGCTTGGGAGGATATCTTTGAACGTTTTCTGCTGCTGCCTGTGAGTATAGCCGGAAGTGTTACAGCTGTTATACTGCGAAGATTTGCAAATAGCACCGTGGATTTGCTAGGATGAGCGCATCACTGAGGTGGTACACGAAATCATTCTTTTGATGTATGTAATCCCCTTCAATTCGACCGGGATCAAACTAGGACTATGAAAATTAAATACGTTGAAATGTAAAACAATGTTCTTTGTAACTCATCACTGTTTTTCCTACAATTTGATTCCCAATGGATCATCCACTTTGAAGTACTCAATAGTATCATTGTTACATAAAGTTGTATTACATAAAGTTGTGGGACCAATATACTCTTCAAGCAGGCTATATCCGATCGAAGTGAAGTTGATTAGATCTTCTTTCGAACCGAACATGGTGCAACCTCTTTTATATTTGTACTTTCCGCCATAACCATCATTGAATGGATTGTAGAAAACCATCGCGTAACATGATGATGCCATTTCAAAACAGAAGCTTCTATCAAGGTCTTCTCCATTGGCACAGTTGCCATTGAATATTTGTTCACAGTCGAAACATTCCAAGATTTCTGAAAATATCAAATTTTATTTCTTCGGCAAAACAGGATTTTGACTACGTTCACAATAATAAAATAGATGCACAATATAATTGATAATAGTGGGGGAGTGACAGAAATATGTAAATGACGCTATTGTAGGAACTTAAAAGTTGTGAATTTTCCTATGGTTCCTGATTCTACAAGCTAGCCGATATTCTAAGAAATACGGCAGACTGTAGGACATATGTTGTGAATGCTTGCTTCTGAATTGAATATGGTTAAATGTTCATTCAATTTATAAGTTTAAAATTGTTACAACTGGCATCATGTACAATTTCATTTTGATTTTTATCATTTCGAGTCCATTGAATGTGCTATTTACTCATACGACAATCTTGCTTATGCTATCTATCGGCGTTAGTATTTTTTTTCTTAAGAACATAGGTGTGCGGGTACAAAATTAGAAATAATAATAATCACCCGCTTAATGAAGGGCAGCGCACTTCCTGAGTCGCTGATTATACTATAACAGTAGATCCAAAAATTATCTTTGGTATAAAAGATGTTTGCAAGGTGAATAAAAACAAGTTTGTAGTTATAATAGAATTATGTATTCACAGATAAGAATAGTTACACAATGTTCGGCACTTGAGTTTACACTCACAGAAAGAGTTTTTAGGTGTCTATAATAACCAAGGATTTGAACTTCTCTGCTCAATCTTGGGCACTTCTGGTAATATTAAATGATAAAGAGATCTGACCTTATTTGTTGTTTGGAGTTCACCACAGCTCGAGGTAGATTTCTCAGAATAAGGTGCAGGCACTTTGATAAAGTTTCACAAACTTCCACTGATGAATTGTGCCTTGGCGATATGTAATTGCGTCACAGGTTCACAATTCACAACCTTTTTCTTTTACGTAGAAAATTGCAACTGAGTAATTCACATACACATGAACTAGGGTGGCTAACTGACCCGAAAACAGATTATTTTGAGAAATATTTAGAGGAACTTGTAGTTCTGAGTGCCGTTATAGACTCGTGAAAAGTAAATTGATAAAGGAGAACTTAATTGAAGAAGTGACCACCTTGAGAAGTGTAGAGAGAATGAATTTGAATAATTGAAAGAGGTCGGACGTGTACAAAAGTTCAGGTAGCTAAGTTTAGGGATTTCCAAAATTCCGTCCGACAGAAGGCATTCTTGGAAGTAACGGCCGCTGCCCCAAATTCCAAGAACTGTCCTTTGTTGCGAGAATATCGCAACAATAGGAATTTCCATGAGAGTTACAAAAAGATTCACCACGAATGTCGCTTTTGGCATATTCTCAAGCTGGAAGATGCAGAGAGAAATATGGAGAAGGAAGCTAGAAGATGCAGAGAGAGAAATATGGAGAAGGAAGCTAGATGAAAAGTTTCTTTATTCATATCGAACTAAAAATAGTGAACACAGTAAAGTGTGAACTGAAACGGTTCAAAATAATTCTAAGCTGATAGTTCTTCGATTTAGATCCATATGCAGTGTTGAGTTCAAAATTTCCTTGTTCTTACGGAAAATGAACGAATTCACATTTTCAATATATATATTCAATAATAACGTCCAAAAGACATCCTCAAAAATGTCTTCAATCAAGAAATTGAAGATTAAGTCTGCACGTGTGCAGTAGTGAGTTGGACCACAGCCCACGAGCTGCTTTCGCTTTTCAGATGAGATCTTACGATGTGTCGGCAAACGTGTGTTGGGCACTATAGTTCTGGACCTTCAGTTCAAATCGACAGTCCTGAAAATGCAAGCCACCGGTGTTTGTACAGGCGACGACAATAAAATCTCAAGCCTCGCCTATCTGTCGTTGAACTACTAAATTCTGATCATTTCCTGAGATTATAATAAAAACATGATGATTCAGTACTAAAACAAGGGCATTTAGTATGCTAAGACGCTGACCAATCTGAAACCGGAGCGTCTTGACGCCACCCCTATTTACGGTGCCGACAATTAGATCGTAAGCTCCACCCATCTGTCGTTCAAGTAATAAATTTTGGTCATTTCCTGAGATCATTACAAAAACATGATGATTCAGTACTAAAAGAAGAGCATTTAGCAAGATAAGTCGCTGTCAAATCAGAAACCTCATCGTCTCTTGACCCTCCTTCTGTTTACAGTGCCAACCACTGGATCTAAAGCCCAGCCCATCTGGCGTTTAACTTCTAAATTCTGATGATTTCCTGAGATTATAACAAAACCATGATGATTCAGTTCTAAAACAAGGGCATTAAGTATGATAAGACGCTGACCAATCTGAAACCTGAGCGTCTTGTCGCCTCCCTCTTTTTACAGTGCCGACAATTAGATCGTAAGCCCCACCCATTTGTCGTTCAAGTACTAAATTCTGGTAATTTCCTGAGATCATTAAAAAAACATGATGATTCAGTACTAAAAGAAGAGCATTTAGCAAGATAAGTCGCTGTCAAATCAGAAACCTCATCGTCTCTTGTCCCTCCTTCTGTATACAGTGCCAACAACTGGATCTAAAGCCCAGCCCATCTGGCGTTTAACTTCTAAATTCTGATGATTTCCTGAGATTATAACAAAAACATGATGATTCAGTTCTAAAACAAGGGCATTTAGTATGATAAGACGCTGACCAATCTGAAACCTGAGCGCCTTGTCGCCTTTTTACAGTGCCGACAATTAGATCGTAAGCCCCACCCATTTGTCGTTCAAGTACTAAATTCTGGTCATTTCCTGAGATCCAGAGTTTGTAAGGCACCAATAGTGTATCTACATTGACTTAACATCTTTATTCATGCGCATGGAATGCATCACTGCTTATAGCCACCACACCAGAAGATTTCACGTCAGTGAACAGTTGCATCAAATAATTTTTGTAGTTGAAAGATGTGCAAATAGGTGAAAAGAGAAAAGATGAGAAAACAGTTTTTCATTAATGAGTAACTATAGGTAAATAGAAGAAATAGAGAGAGGTACAGTTTTTTATTGACAAGTAAGTATAGAAAAAAAAAATAGTAAAGAGAAAGTTGAAAAAAGATTGTTGTTGTTATTTATTTTATGTCATAACAAAACTTCATTCTGCTTGGCTCCAATTGGATTGTCAAGTTTCATTGCATTCATTCTCATTGCATTGCAGTTTCGTGAATCACAGATTTTCATGGTACCCAGATACTCTTCAAGGCCAATTCTGAATCGTGTAGCGTTGATCAAACATATTTCAGATTGGCACGGGGTACATCCCCTCTCGTACTTGAATTTTCCTCCATAACCATTATTGAATGGGTCGTAGTAGGATCTGTAGAAACATGATTTGTCGTTTCCATGACAATTACCGGTTTTTAAATTGTATCCTCTTCCACAAGTACCTAAAAAATGCTCTTCGCAGTGATAGCATACCAATAGTTCTGGAAATTTCGAAAATTTGTGTCGTTTATTGAGTTACATATGCAAATTTATATGTTGAATATAAAAGAGGAGATATATCTAGTGCCTTTTCTTATCGTACGATTCAAGGGAACTGTGTTCATTTAACATCTGGAAGTAGAGATGAGTATCTAGTTTGACATTCCTGACTGAGCTCAAATATTTAACAATCCTGAGCACTTTCTTACTCACTAAATGCCATAGAAAAATGGCCATTTTTGAAAAAAAAATTTAGTGATAGAAAAAATTTGGATTTTTCTCCATTTAGACAAAACGTTGCCTCATCGGAAAATACTACACTATTAAGAAAATTTGTATTTTCGTCACAATGCCGCATGAAGATTTCACAAAATTCCAAACGTCTGTCCGGATCATCTTCTGAGAGTTCGTGAACAAATTAAACTTTGTATGGGTGCAGTTTTTCTTTTTTAACATCTTTACTACATACGACTGACCAATATTTTCTTTTAAGGCAATTTCTATTGTAGTTGCGTGAGGGTTGTCTTCTACTGACCGCAAAATATCTAACATCACATCGTCACTTATTCCTGGTCGTCCAGATATTGGAGCATCCCTCACGCTTCCCGTTGCTTTAAATTTTGTAACAATTCTGCTTACTGTGCTTCTAGCAATTGGAGGTCTTTCCAAATGTGTTGCGTTAAATAAAGCACATACTTATTCATGACTTCGAAGGCGATCGCCGTAACCTACCATCATTAGAATTTCTATCTCTCTCTTTCGTTTAAACGAGCCATAATAATAAAACTGGTGTCACACTAATTGTACGACTGACACTGACACACCGTTGTTTTAGTGAATCAATCGAAAAAATTGATAAGAACAGATGTTCTTACTAGATAAGTTTAAGTTTGACCTCTCTTTTATAATTGATTTTGTTATTTCGTTTTTTATTTATTTTCTCGTTTTTTTCTTATGTTAGCCCTACTACAACTATTTTCCCTAGTGTAAAAAAACAAGCTTTATCACATAATGTAATAAAAATCCTAGCTTGCCATTAAAAAAATATGTTGATGACGTCACAACTTTGACAAATTTGACTTGTTATTTTTGTGGCTTATGTCAAGAGATGCGAAATATAAAACACCGTTTGACTTGTTTTTGCATGTTTATCAAAAGTGATCGTTGTAAGTTTTATGAATTTTTTGCATTACTTTATCGTAACCCTGTATATTGGTCGAGAGCTTTATATTCTAAAATTTTCATATAACAATCAGCTAAAATGGGAGACAATGGAGAACCCATGGCCATTCCAAATTTTTGTTGATAAAAGGAGTCTTCAGATTGTTAATATATTGTTTTGATTCACAATTTTCATTTGCATTTATCATTTATGCTAAATGTTGTACTTTTTTTGAGTTTGATCGTCTTCAAGCTTTTTTCTTACTATTGCAAGAATTTTATCGTTGGTATATTGATGAGTAAATCAGCTTTTTAAAATGTTATTTTTTTGCCTTGAAAACGATGGAAGATGTCTGTCGAAACGTTGACAGCAAGAACAATAGGAGATGGTGATTATTGCACAATTAATAATTTGCACAGAGCAGATGGAACAGAAGTGTTGGGCTTCCTTCGTCATTTTATGATAAATACAAGAACAAAGAAATGATTTCATCAACATACCTTTGCCACTGTTCACAACGCGAGAAAAACACCCCTGAAATAGAACAAAACCGGAAATAATTATAACAATATTCCACACAATTACCATACCCATAGTGTACCGCTCAAAACATGTAACCCGAATGAATAACTAACAATTCCCTCGTGATAATAATAATGTGGACAGGTCCACATTTTATGGTGTCAGATGAGAGCATCCCAAATAAACGGATGGATAAATATATACCTTGAATTAAATTCGTAATCACAAAGTGAATAATTCGCTATTAATGATTTCCTCTTCGATTTCATGAACTCTATCATAGGATGCGGAACATTCCAATTACAACAAATTCGAATATTATTGGATGGGATTTTGAGTTGATCACTGGACCATTTCGTAATCGATGCTAGCAAAAAATATTGATGTTCCTTTTTGGACGAGTCGCGTTAGGAATTTATACCTGGAAATGAAATTTAATTGAATTTCGGAAAAATGTGAAATATTCATACGAACGAATTCGCAAAATCGAATTTCGGAGAATCCAATGAAAACTACATACTCTGATAGTAGAGATTTATACGAGTGTCAGATGTTGGGAGGTACTTTGGACCACAGAAGTATACTTAATAAAATGCGAAAGTTGTAGAATATAAATATCAAATATTGAGGGAACACTTCGGACCCCTTCAGAGCTACGCGTATGCGTTGAACTCTCACGAATGTAAGGGGGCTTAGCCGTGATTTCATAATGTAGGTTACCATATGTGACATAATTCAAATTAAATAGAAGGATGAATCGTAAAAATTACATAAAAAAATTGTGATTTGGCAAATGCTAATGAATTCTAAATAAGGTCGCCAAACTATTCATTGGTATCGATTCTGAATTATAGGTACCTATTACAAATAATTTCGATACGGAAATATCCATCTAGTTAGATGTTAATTAGATAATAATAGACGTTGCCGATTTAACTTTGAAATACATATTCTTATTTTTTTTTTGTACTGACTAATATATCTACATATTGCGATGTAATATTTTTATTGAAAAATTAAGTTGAAAAGAATATTCATTTACGAGCATGAAAGTTTCAATTTCCTAGAATTGGCGTAAAAATCAACGTTACGGAAAAATCAAGTAACGTAATCAATACCAGAAAATATGAAAAGAAAAAAATAGGTGCAAATTGCTTGAAAACTACTAGCTATAAAGTTGCTACCCAAATACCCCTTTTGTTTTTTGTCTAAAAGCATGCTAATGCATTTTCAACATCTCGTCTATCGAAAAGACTTTTTAGACAATATTAGACTATTTCATTCACTTTGAATTATAATGGAAAAAGCTCCAAAAAATTGTCAAAACAGAATATTACAAAAATTTTTCACTTACCGAATTGTTTGAACTTCAACTTAATTCACTTGATTGATGAAATCTAACTTCAGCAAGATGGCGGATCACGAAAGTATAGTCACTTGATCTTTTTTCTTCACCCTTTGCCGATTGAAATGGAAAGCCGAATAATGACGAAATGACTTCCTGACGTGACTCGAATTCAGGCTTTCCCGCTTCCAGTGAAGCAGAAGGCGCAAGCGCTATCAGCCGCTGCATATAATATCGATCAACGCCGAAGATGATCGATATCATAATTGAAATTGTTTTAAATTTAACCATGTGAAGATCTGAAGACATGAAAACACGATGATACATTGAATGAATATAGACTCCCTAGGCCATTATAAGTCTAAAATAAACATAGCAGACTCGCCAGGGATTGAAAATGAATTTTGCTAAAAAGAACGTAAAAGTTTTCCATGAAGATGTTAGTGTGATGCCCACCAATGCATTGCTCCACCTTAACACGATGGATTGAATACAATTCCTTGAAGTTTCGTGTTCGACATTTCGAATGTTATCACGACTTGAGCTTCATGGAAAAATAATTAGTTTCAATTCATTGTTCATTTTAGAATTTTTTCTAAACTCATTCAAAATTCTGTAGCAAGTTGTTTATTTCATGATCATTTTTCGACATTTAAAAAAGTTGCCTTTTCAACGTCGAATAGGCACAAAAATACTAACTCTTAATTTATGTCCCATAAAACACTCTTAAAAACATAGAATGGATATCAATCTAAATCACGTCATATTCAGTATGCTTTTTATTAGACTAAGATGTTTTTAGATCTCAATAGAAGTTTATTTTATGTGACTTAGACGAGTGTGTGTTGCTTGGAAATTACTGAATTCTCCTCGATTTTCCACCCAAAGCAATTTCCCCTTCGTTGCGTATGCGCAGAACATCTCAAGGGTCTCGTCCCAGCTCGGTAGATGCTTCCCGATTAATTTGGAGGATCAAAATATATTTGAAGAATTATTTGCTATGGACTAAGGATTTTTATTTGTATATTGTTTGAAAAAGCCAGCCAAAAGAGTATAAAAAAACGGTCATTCTACATATTCGAGAAACAGTGAATAAAGGCTTGACCCACACTGTTTTGACATCTCTGATCTAGCTTTATGTTTATTCTTGCATACCACAGTGAATCAATCTTCGATTAATTCAGTTGGGATATATGATATATGATACTGGTAGGTTAGTGTAAGGTAAAACACTATTTAACAACAACGATAGAACAGGGACTATGTTATAATTAACCAATTATGTTCTTGCTTATCTCCATCTTTCAGCTATTGTATATTGTTGTATTCATCTTCAAGGGTTATTCTTTACCCAATACGGTAATTATGATATATTATTATCGTATTTCGTCCATTCTGTATACCCCATGGCAACGAGTTAGTGTTCAAAAAGTGTCCAGACAGTTCCCAAAGCATTCCACAACGAGAAAACTAGAGCATCGTACATTATATATTCTAATATCAAAACAGATCGCAACAGCATGTTCAAATTCATGTGGTATAAAGCAAGCAAACTTCCCCATGATTACAAGGGTTGATAGTGGCCGAGGAAGGGTTGGAAACACTTAGGCAAAGTCGGACGGACAAAATACAAAAGATCCAGTGTCATATGCACATAAAGATAAAGTATATTTATGATGGGGTGAACGTTATATTGTGTTCTTCTACAACGCGTTTAGATAATACGGGCCGGTTATTTGTTAATATGAAATATGTGGCTGCATGCGGATTCTTGGTCAACAATACTTATTTATTTGGTGCAAAAAGTAAATTTATTCAAGCGACAGATTTATCGCGCGCAATTCGAGAAATATATCAACGTTGCTACGTTTATATGTATTTTTCATATTGTTGCCGCCGAAACCGATTTGATTTATATGCGATTAAATGATCCCTTCTCTGTCGGAATATCGTTTAATTGGACGGGGTTTCCGTTTACGGAGTTTTCGGGGATATTCCTGTTGTTTTTATTGTTCTCTTGTTCTAGAACAGAGTGCTATCTTTTTGCTCACGTGTAACTTGTACTCACAATTAACTGGTATGACGGTTAGTAGTTCGTAACATTAAGCATACATTACAGTGAATGCTTCACTTCCATCCAATGCCAGGCCTCATTTCGTAACAGTGAGTATTAAGGATAATTTAATTCAGAGTGTGTAACGGCCTTTATTATTATTCAGATAATGAATCAAATAATTTATCTACATTTCCAGGTGTGACTCGTTGAATTTTAAAATTGAAATATTAGAAGTCATTTATGGAGCCACATGTCTGTTCAAATTTTCATGAACATTCTCTCGCATTTTGAAAAGCAAACCAATCCCGTCAGATATCCGCATTACGGAGGGGTGGCACCTGAATGCCACTTCATACTCGAAAATTTATGTTTGAAATGTCTATTGAAACGTCACTGAATAATTCATGGACACTGCTGATACAATGTCGGAATTTCATAGTCACGTGAAATTGACAATTATGTAACAAAAGTTCGGCTGAATCCATCAGAATCAGGATAACACAATGATATGGCGGAAACAGCCGGAAACTGAGAGGAATGGTCGTAAGGGCAGTGGCGTAGTCCGGATATTAGATAGTTCAGTGCTGTAGGTTTTCCAGAAGAATTGAACCCTTTTCGGATGTGAACTCGGTGTATTGGACTCCACACAGGTAAGGTAGAAATTTTTTACGTGCCATGGTAAATTACTTCAAATTAAAATATGAGAAATTTCGAGAATTTAAATCCAGTGAAGATATTATTTAAATTCGAATGAAGATCTATTCCTGTGAGGTTGTAATACATGTGAATTTCATGTATTCTGAGTTTTTAAATTTTTCTTCATGTAAGTTTTGTTCCTTAGAAATTGTTGATTTCATCTAATAATTTCAATATATTGCATGTTAGACCAATTCGGTTTTCAATTGTTATTATCAGGTTTTACTTAAGTGGCGTTGCTTTTGATAGTCTCCTATGTATTGAATAATATTGATACATTGTATCCATTTTCAATATTCGATATCTTCAACATATGTACTGAAAGCCTGTCATGGTTTTTCTAGTATCAATATCTTTTTGGACAGCTATTATTTCTAAATGTACTGTTGTGTTACTCATTTTTTTTTCTTAGGTAGAGTAAATATCTATTTCCTTCACCTGAAAAATTTGACAACGCTTTATCTAATGTTGAGTTTGTGGTAAGAATCTAAATGTATAAGGAGTAAGTTCAATGAAACAAAAAATATTTGTGAGTAATAAGAAAATTTATTGTTTACTAGCTGACCCGACAGACTTCGTCCTGTCAAAAAGATTTGTAATGTGGCAGTTTTTGCTATCCTGGTGATAGGGCGTTGTGAATAAAAAATAATTAAATAAAACATATATAAGGATTTAAAAGTAAGTAATCGCTTTATTGTTAATCACGTGAATCATAATTATTATTATTATCATTGTAGTGCTTTGTGGTATACGATGTTTTTTGTTTGATTACCTGGCGCATAGATAAACAAATCTGATGGTTTTCCAACACGGGAACAGGCAACATACAATTGACCATGTGAGAAACATGGGTTTTCTAGATTAATACCACAAACACTTAATGATTGCCCCTGGGACTTGTTTATAGTCATAGCAAAAGCAAGCCGCACTGGAAACTGTAGTCGTTTAAATTCAAATGGCACATCAGTCGGAATAATTGGGATGCGCGGTATGAGAACATCTTCTCCTTTATACTTTCCTTTGAGTATAGTTGCTTTTATCACATTGTTTAGTAATTTTTTATCGCTAACCGTGTACCGTTGCAAAGACGCGGTTGGTTGATATTTCGCAACATTATAACCACCGATCCAACCTTTAATTGAAGATTGTGAGGTGGCAATCCTGGCAAATCCAGCGAGTTTAAAAATTCCGGTGGATTGTTGACTACATCATCTTGATTAGTAGACGAATCAACTGATTTATATATCCTCAATTCGCCTGTAATTTGTTCTTGAATTTTGAAATTTAATTCATTTACAACTATGTTTTTGCAGCCAGTGTAGCTCGTTCGCTCAACCAATCATGGTTTCTGTAATTTTGAGAAACATCTGGAAACACCTTCTGAATAAGTCAATCTTTTGATCGAGTTAACTGACAAAAACTTTGAGGAAAGTTAATGCAGCCAGTCAAAATGTCTATAGCAAATTTGCCATTACTAATGTCAATGAGTTGTTCAGAAAATATGTTTCCAGATTGGTCATTTTGCAACTCGACACACATATTCTTGCTTAAATGAAGTACTTTGACATGTTTCCACAAATTGGAGGACTTTAGACATGCATTGAGTTCATCAGCTGGCGTTGATCGTGGAATCACTGGCACTGTTGGACGAAAATCTCCTGCTAATAAAATCATTGAACCACCAAATCGGTTATTATTGCTCCGTAGATCTTTTTTCTTTCACGTTCATCTCCGTCGTCACGTTCTTGTGCAGTACGATTAGATCGGTAATTAGCTTGGTTTGTAGCATTTCTGGTTCTTCTACCTAAATTGCTTCGTCTTATAGGAGGCATATCAAATATAAATTATTTTTTCACTAATCACGAACTAAACAAACACTAACTAACTAAACACTCTGCACAAAACACGATATACGAATTTGTTTCGTGTATCAGTTGACAAAAGCAAACTCAATAGATTAGGTAACAGACAACTTTATTTTTTTAAAATTTGATATGACCTGAAGTCAAATCCTTTTAAGCCGTACGAATTGTTTTATTTATTTAAAATTTGGATATTAAAAATAATAAAACACTGTTGGTAACGCGATTTTTGTTTGACTGATGTAATGACGTGGAAACTGATGCATTTTATCTCGCGTGCCGAAACTAATACAAAAGAAACGCGACATTAAACTCCTCCAACTATGTATTCTGTGCTCCAACACACACACGCACATTGTTTTGATAGATATGATTTTTGACGTTAGGAACACACCTACATTGCTTAGACAACAGTGAGTGCTTGTAATTTAATATGAACTTTATACCATAGCAATAAAGCTCAAATTGACTCTGTTTTAGTTACAAATCATTTGTGTGGGAAAAAGAAAAGGGCTATGTTTAGGGTTTTTCCAGCAATAATTCTAATTTTTCTCGCCATAAAAACCATCCTTGAACTTCAACGAACATTTTAAAAAAAGATTTGGCCAAATTGGTCCATTGAGTTATGCGCTTACCAACAAGTTTTGCGATTCATTTTTATATTATAGATTATTAACATATGAATTGGAAAATTATTTGAAAGTGATTATGCTATTGAATAACATCGGCCATAATATGAAAATGATGGCCGTTGCCTTGACTCTTTCTTCTAAACGAAAACGAAGATTGGCTTCTAAGGTATCCCCATGCAAAATAGTCAATAGGGCTAAGGTCAGGGCTTGGGAGGCCAGTTGATGTTACCCCTTCGCGAAACATCTATATTACAGAATAATTCGTTAACATCTTTCATTGAATCACTTGAGGAATGACAAGTGGCCCATGCTGCAACCACGTTCTTGAGTTGAAACTTGCAAACTCCTGTAACTCTGGGACAAAAATTCCGCAAAAAATCGCACTAACGGTCACTAGTCACATTAATTGCTCGGTCTCGTTGATCTTTAAGAAAAGAAGGACTACTTATGCCTCAAGCAAACATAGCGGCCCAAACCAGGATCTTTGGGCTATGCAGGAGTCGTAATTTTCGTTGATCACAGAACTAGAAGCTTTGCCAACTATATGTAAAATAGGAGAACCACACTGTGGCAAGAGCTACTACGCCTATGAGGAACAACAGCCCCCTGTCATAGGCATATGATGCAAGCTTCGCTCAGTAACGTAAATTAATCAACCATCGAGCATACGAGTATCTGCTCATAATTCTAGGATGAAGAATTTTGACATTAATAACTGGAGTGAGAGCTGAATCGAAATATGATATCTACTTAGAATGAATTAAATTCTCTATCCCTCCAATGAAGGCCTTGCCTTTTCCCAAACAAATTAAATCTTTACAAGATATTCATTTAAAACAGTTCAGGTATAAACGGAATACTTACTCGTATTATAAGAGATTTTTCTTTGTAAGGAGATTCCATTGAAATAAAATGAAAGAAAACCACTGACGTGAGGTCGAAAGCTTTCACACGCTTGTTCTAGGATCTTTTCTCGTAGTCTGACATCGTGTGATTATACAACCGCCACGATGAATGAGTAAAGATCTTTCACAAATTAAAAAAAACTACTCACAGTATTAACACAGACGTGTGGTCTTTTTGACTTCTCGAACTTAAAACATCTTGCTTCCATCTCAGATGTATTAATACTGACATATTGACAGGTACTGCATCAGTGATGACCGAAAAAACGTAAAACCTGAACGGGGTCAATTTGATACCTCCTCTTTGGTTACGGGTTAGCTTCTGTGTGTGGAAAAAAAAGCTACCGTAATGAAATTCGAGAATATGTAAGATATAAATTTCATGCACAAATAGTTCAAATACGACTGGTATCTTATGAAGTATAAAGTATTGAAAAATTGGTTGGGAGTTTGATAAAAAATTTGTAAGCGTGTGGATTTCTACGAAATTTTTCAAACCTTACAACCTCATTGAAATATCTTCCAAGTAACGATTTGATCTGATGGAAATCCTAGGAGTCATTGAGTAAATCAGATTCAAGATGCTCATAACTCCTGAACAATTCGACTGATTTGACCCAATAATGAATTTTTCTAGATATTTGGACTCTCAACCCATTCTGACAATATGAAAACTAGATGAACTGGAGTTGATCTCTCACATAACAGAGAGTATACGTACATATATTTATGTTGTACAAGTTTTCCAAAAAAAAAAACGCACAAAAAGGCTCAGATTGATTCAATCAGGTTTGTAGCTTGTAGAATGATTTGAATGATTTACAAAATAGCTGATTTTATTAATATGGGATGTTGTGGTGAGGTTTTTGTTGGTTTTTTTTTCTATGACGATGAGAATTCATTTAAATTTCTGGCATAATCGTGGAGCCTGAATTTCACGTAAGCCAAATCTTCTGGTGTATAAACAATGATTGTTTCCCGAAATATTCCATAAAAAACATATTTTTCAGCGCAAAAATTAATGTTCTATAGTGTAGAACCACATTCCGATAAATCAAACCCGCGTAGAAAAAAATATGGTGCCCTTAGGGAGAAATCCATCAATTTGTTCACCTGCCATGCCCTCGTTCGACCTCTGATTTCCCAATACATAAAATGAATGTTTCTCAATAACACGAAATGTAAAAAAGATGCAATCATTCATGAAGGTCGATCGGATAGCCTACGTTTATCGCAAACAACACTCTGAGTTATGCCGGCATCTGGCTATCCATCTTTTCACGGTATATAATTTCTGTTGAGCTGATAACTTATATGATTTATCTGGAATGTGTTCAACATCTTAGGGTCATAAATATGGTTTTTGTAAACAAGCGTATAATATATTGTCGGTAATCTCTAACTACTTTTTCGCCATCTTGGAGGGGATATTGATAAACACTTGATGTAATGCTGCAAAATGAAAACGATCTTGTCCGAAATTCGATGAGCATGACAAAGCATGATATTTATTGTTGCTGTGGAAAGGATTGTTTAGATAAGAGGAATTACTCATATTACGAGTTCGAATTCAATGTATTCAGGACCAGAAGTTGAATCTATGTTGAAGCTGTCAGAGAAGGTGTAGCCTCAAACCATGAATCCTCAAGGGTCATGAGACTGAAACAACTCAAAAAGATACCGATTAAGCAGACAAAGTTCTTGTGGATTAGATTTTCCTCAATATACGGAGATGGGCAAGAAATTATCCACACTTATCTAAAAATGCATTGCTGGAGCAAGTGGTTTACTCTTGGACTATTCAAATGTTTTGAAATCGTTGTTTTTCTCTATAGCTGTGAGATTGTACTACCTATAAATGATCAGATTTGCCTTTCTGTAGGTAAGAATATGATGAACAAGATGACCGCCTGCAGACTCCGGACATCAACGAAACCTTTTCTCTTAATGTAAGACAAAATTTAAGAAATCAGCAACTTATATAATTCGAAACTAATGCATTAAATTCACAATATGAAAGGGGTAAACTGAATTGAAGTCTCGAACATCGAGAACAAAGAAGCCAAATGCTGTTTACAGATTAACCTACAGATTGGGACACCTGGTATACAGGTGAAAATTCACAAAACTGAAGAAAAATCACGCACATAAATACTCTGATAACGTAGCTACCGTTCGAAACCCTGGTTAGCCTTGGTCTTGTAGCCCCTTATAATAGTGGTTTCGAGTGCCTTTATATCAACAACCCTAGAAAACTGTTGATTGACTCTGGTTTTTCGTAAACTATATATTACATAAATCAGTTACATGTGAGAAAATTCGACGATTTCATTTTTGAATATCTTTATTTCTTTAGGAATAATTAATAGCAAAAAGGAGAATATCCTAAAATTCATCTTAAATTTTGAGAAACGCCTCTCAGCTGCTCCTCTGTTATATGTTTTTTCAGGACAATCACTTTTCAAACCCGTAGTATTCTCCCATCATGTGACATTCCCTAAGAAGGGTGGAAGACCAGATCATGGTCCTCTTGGAAGGAAATTCTGATTGATCGTACTGAGATAAACGAGATTCCATGTGTTTTGTTGCCAGTGGTAATTTCAAGACCAAAATATGAGTTTGACTGCCTTCTAAAAAAATTGCAGCTGTTGTAGACAAAGCCAATGCGAGAGTTACCCATTTCACGATAGAATCTGTGCCAAACACCCATCACAACAACTGATTGTCATAATAGTGCGATTATTTGGACGATTTCAAATCTAAATTTTGCTCATAATTTTTGAGATTGTTTGAACCCGGCGTGTTCGCCATTTTGTATTCACCACCATTTAAATTTTCAATACTTTGGTTTCAATTTTTCCATATTTCATCAATAAAGCAACTCTCTCTGGGCTTCCAAGAATATAACAGACTAAAATTATCGAAAATATTGTTGCCTGTCTCGAGTTTTATTGAGATTGAGAACAGCAATTTGGTTCTATGAGATGAAGATATAAAATTATCCAAAAAAAATTGAAACAAGAGCTAATTCAAGAGTTTCATTAACATATTTGGAAATCGCATACTTGAGATAATGAAAATCCACATTCATATCAAGAATATTAAAGGACTTTTCTAAGATCTGTGTAATATAATGAAATTAGATACACATATTTTGAATTTACAATAACCGAACTTACAGTTTTCTGTCAGTTCAAATTCCTGAAGTATTTTTAAGTATTTGGAGTTCCTTCATGTTGGTAGGACTGTCCATGCCATACATGAATCCGATGTGTCTACTAATTTGTTTACGACAGCTATGGAAACCAGAATTTACCGGAAACCAAATTTGACTCTATTTCATCTGCTTCGTAGGCAACCGAATAGATTGATCACAGTTTTTTTTATCTCAGAGTCCAATCGTTTGAGACCATTTCAGTGAGATCAATAATTGCAGTTACTCTATTTGGGTTAAACGACTGCTGCTTTACCAGGAAAACCTAAAAAACGCATGAGAACTTGCGAAATCTTCGAGAAATCTCATCTTTGTCCCTCAACTTATTTATGTTTCATAATTGAATTCCAACTCAATCCTCTAATATCCATGGAAACTTCCACAAAATGAAGCAAATAAACAGCATTTCTCGAATAATAACAAACAAGGGGTACCCAAACTTACATCCACCCTGATTCTGTTGTGCCAATTAACAGCAGACTGCTCATGTTCAGAGCAGCCCCTAACATTGTTCAGAATAAGTGGATATTTCCAGAGATAAGTTGAGAAACAGAAATAACGAAAATGATTAGCCTTACACGCCATGTTGAGAAAGAGTTCGAGATTGTAGTCAGCAGTCTTCAGTGCAGAAAATCAAATTATTTAGCAATTATAACTTTTGAGAATTCGGGCGCTTCCCCCGTCTCAGCAGTACGGAATTATTCAATTCGAATTTATCTTTCTACCACTTCATGAAGTTTGCGAGACAAAAACAACGTACTATCCAATAGGGATGATAGATAAGAATAATTTCTACTTCTCAACTGGACGTATAAATTGTGCGGTATTCTGCGAGAGTGAGCCGAGTTGTTCGTTTAATGGAATTTCTCTTCATAATTAAGTTGAGTTAATGAGTTCTCCATCCCTTACAAATTTCTGCTTTCGGTGTATCTTTCTGTTACCGATACCGGGGACAGAAGGGTCCTTCGAAGCGAGCAGATAATGGGGAAGGGATTCCGGTATTTCGAATTATCTGGAGTTTGATGGACGGTGGAATTTTATGTTTTAGAATTATCAGAAGAAATTTAGTACAAGGTACCTATCTGAAAAGAAAAATATTTATGTTATGCAATTTTCAAACATTGCCTGCTTTTCGAAAGCTGTTTCACCTTGAAAATAGAATTAGATGTCTAGCGCAACGTTGATAGAAAGAAGAAATATAAAAAATGATGTACACAGTGAAAAAAATTATTCAGTAGCGATTAAGCACTTTTGGGATCAAATAAGATTTTCAATAATGGTATTTCATAAATTTTTTCTCATTTGACTGTCGATGAATGTATTGTAAATCGATCTATTCATTTCATTCAATCATATCATCTTCATTTATTTCAACCAATTTTGTTCAATCAATACGTACTCTCGAGTACGCTTTTAGACTGTTTTATGAAACAATTAGATTGCACGAACATTAGCATGAACACCCTCAGTCAATTTTATTAATAATTGTTAAGAATTCTGAGCCGATTCCACTTAATAAATATGAGAAATTGAATAAACCGGCGCTACCACCATTTCGTTCACATTCAAGCAAACAAAATGATTTAGTGGACCTACGCATTCACCATTCAGTACATATTGAAACTGATAGTTCGGAGATTTTTCAACTTTGGTTCAACTTTTTCCTCATTCGATTGAAAGAAAATCAAAACTCAAAATCTATAAACTAGTCCGATACTGGACCAAACGAAAACCTATCTGTGATGATAGAAATATCCAAAGATAAATAATTTCTGTAGAAATCGGGGGCAGTAAGTTGTTAATTACACTGAACCCTAACAATTTAGAATTCACCATGATATATGGATAATCTTATAACTGAATCAAGGATATTTATGATTACAAAGGAAAACGTTCTTCGTAATGAAGTCAATAATGCATGCTATGTAATACCAGCTTGTCCAATCCCGCATTCTCTACGTCATCAACTATTCAAATCTCCTTATCCTACGGGAGCCCAATTCCCGAAATTCATTACTGCCCGGATACGGCCATAACAGTCCTAATCTCAAATGGGAGTCTTTTTCTGACTATCGAATTTTATCTGATCCAACTTTACGCCACCTAATCTTTCCTTGGCTGATTGCTATTTGCGTCCTTCTAGCTACTGCGCTCCATTTTTGGGAAGATTTCCTTAATTCGAGCGTGAATAAGTAGCAATAAAAGTTCTGTGAGATGTGTCACTCACTCCTGGGCATTCTGTATTCGAAGATCACAGTATCCATGTAAAATTATAATTTTATCCATCATTTTTATAGTTCACCCAGTAACCGCTTGACGTTGAGTTACGGGATACCCCATATAAAGAAGATAATATAAACAAGAGGGTATAAGTGGGTAACTCCGCAGAAAGATATTTAAGCAGAAATGCGAATTGTTGAAAGGTACTTGCCGGCACGTGTTTCTGCTTATTGGCAAATCTATACCAACGATCTCTTCTTCTAAATCTTTCTGAGGAGATACCCACTGCTACTTTTAAAATATCTGCTCGAATCAATTCATATACAGAAGATAATATCAATGAAATACATTTCAAGGAAATAGTATAAGTAATAATTAAACGATTGACTGCATTCTTTTGAAAACTAATAATGGTTTTACCTCTGATGTACTTTTTATCATCTGACGTTTTCTCAGGTTACAAGCTGATAAATGCAGTCCAAAGAAGTAGATCAGTGTAAAACTTCTCCAACACAAAGACCCAATTGAATTTGGTCGCAAAATATGACGGCCCATCTCAACTTATTCCATCCGGAAATTGGTTCAGCCATAAAAAGCCTCAGCAATAATTGATGCGGTAGGAATCCATTGTGTATCGTCTCGATCTAAAGCATCCCTCACGTTTCCCAATGAAGAAAGCGACGTAGACATGACTAACGCCTTGCTATATTTTATGGACGTTAATTTGCAGCTCGATTGTCACCCAGCCTTCTCAGAAATACTCGAAGGGACTGTCGGCCCTCTTGAAATATAGATGAATGGATATTTTCCGATCTCTACCCTCGCCTTCAGTTATCTGATGTATCAGCGTCGTTGTTTCCGAAATTAAATTTTCGACAAGATTGTTTCCACGAGAACTTTTCGTTTAAGAGTGTATTGATTAGGGAGTCTAATATGGCGTGAATTAAATGGAATGGGAGGTTGCATCTGTGTTGGATCTCTTTCAAAGTTTCAGATTCAAGACATGGATTCACTTTAGAATCTCGGTTTGTAAGAAATTTGAAGAACTTTCATTCCTTCGACGCAACCTTTTATGCGATTAATTATTAATTAACCTCATCCTGCTATGTTGGCTGTATCACTTGATGATTCCAGACTGATGGCACCTCGAATAAGTGTGAATTATGGTAATTCTCTTTTCTCTGCTTTCAATGTCTGGGGGGTGATATTGCTTGTTCATAATTCATAATTCGTGGGAAAGGCGTATATCCAGAATCCAGTTACCAGACGAGTTTGGGAATATACATAATACTTCCCCACTAATTATACTACTATAAGGTAGGACTATAGATTGTATAACGGTCGTTTTGTAGCTTTCCAGACCCAGAATTCCTCCGATACTTATCGTCATAAGATTAAACCAGTAAATTCCAACGAAATTCAATTCCGCAAACGAATCCAACCTTTTCAAGAACCCCAATACCAACTCACACTCCATCCGGACTTTTTTCTCCCCGCTCAATTATTCCCAAACACGTTAAGTTATTGAAACAGCTGCCGATCGCTTCGGACGACTACACCGGCAGTTTTTCCCCGTCGCCGTGTGAACCCAATTTTATTGTCCGCCATAGAAGTCAGATGGAAGATTTTAATCTTATAGCTGTCACAGTGAATCGGGAGGCGCGACAAGGACCGTTGTTGGGCATCCGGCAGGTCTACCAATCAATTAGGTCAGAGTCGAGAGCTTTCCTTCCTTGGAGATTTAATTAAGACTTTGGCCGGAGTAACGGCACCCCGATAGTGCTGGCTAATAACGGAATACGCCGCCCCTGACCCCTCCCGGCTCACCTCGATCCCCCTACGCCCCTCGTGCGTCCAAGAGCCGCCAGGGTTGCAAACTCGTAGATCAGGAGACACCTCGTTTTTCTTGGAAGGATCTGAGGTGTTGCCAAACCTCCAATTTCTACTTCCACACGGGATATTAATCATCATATGAAAACTAAGAAAATCCTGATAGCTTTTCCATAGATAGCTTACCACAGTTAATTTACTGTGTATATTTTTGGGTAAACCAATTTTTGAACAATACATTGAAAAGTATCATAGGGATATCGTCAATTTTAAGATCCTTTACAGATGCGAGAAAGGCCTGAAATTAAATTTGCTAGAATCGACGGAAGTGAGAAATCTGTGCAAGAACCCCAATCTGACACCACTTAACACTCAAATAGAAATAAGCCACTCACCACTTTTGAACATCCCATAGGTTTAAGAACAGAAAAATATTTCAGTTGGTATTTAGCACTGTACGATGACAAACGAAAGCGTGTCTTAAAATCAATAAAGTGCTTCTTTTAATAAATATTCAATGTTATTGTTATTGCAAGAAACAACAACTAAAAAGAACTTAAGAAACTACTTTACTCTCATATTAGTCTGGAATGGCGGAGAGGCTGAAAAATTTAATCAAATCCATCATAGCATCAATTATTGTAATATATATATTATTTCTTGGTACGTCACAATGAATATTCAGGTGAGGGCAGTTCTAGTTATTTACCAAGAAGAGGTGAGCAAACTTCTTCATTCAGTTACTGGCCTGAGACGATAAAGTGGCTTATAAATCAGATTGGATTCATAAAAAAGAAATCTTATAATTCAAATATTGTTACCTATCTACAATTGCCTGATATGGGAGAATGAATAATTAAATAGACAATCAAAACTGAAGAGAAGTTTCTCAAAACAAGACCAAATGATTGTTACCTTATGTAGAAAAAAAAATTAATTTAAGTGGCATACGACCGAAGTGTTCCAGCCTGTGTTCATAATATTGTATTAGGTTGATTTAATTTCTACCCTATCCTCATTAAAATAGTATTAAACCCTTTCTCTCAGTTAATATCTGAACGATCTGGCAACAGAACGCCTTCAGCAGCGTCTCCTTAGGACCATCCTCGAATGGGTAATGTGTTTTTCACGAGTCGGAATTGAAATCTACATTTCATGAAATGGCCGCCGAAGCGTATTCGTTTTTTAGGCCCGTCGAAAACATGCCTGTCGTTGATTGATAGATGGCGCATTGCTTTATTTATATATGCATGGTGTTTTTAATTCCGGAATAGGTTTCAATGGATGAGTAGACAGTTGAATTACCGATAAGCCTCTCCAGAGGTTCAGTCATTCGTATAATGTTTCGAAATGCGGATGCAATGGGCTTTTTTATTCGAATTTCTGATGTTTATTCACAATAGTACAGGGAATATTTCAGCTGAACTAGTTGTATGATGAGAATTCGACTAGTAATAGAAATCTAGGAAGATGATGAACGAGCAGTCAAGCTACTCACTATGATGTCAGACAATTGACTTTCGTGGAAGCATGTGATGAGAAGAATTATGTCTTCAACAAAAGTTGCGATGTTTGGTAGGAATTATAAACAAAAAATTTAGGATAACACAGATGTGAGGTCAGGGGCTATTGCGCGCATGTCCTAGATAAAACAATCGCTACAATGAATAAACCTATATCTCAAATTTACACACTTTTCATTTGGACAGAGAATCAAGATTTCTGATAGCTAAACAAAAAATTAAAAGGAGATGCAGTTGAGTGTACACTATTATCGTTCAACATAAGGCATCGTGTTCCGTTTTACCAACCACATAAAATTTTAGTGCCACTTGGAAGAAACTGTCCGTCAAATCTTAAGTACCCCTAGGTAGTAATCGATTCAAAACAGGCAAGATACCTCACATAGTTCACGTTACAACCATATAAATTCCGCCATATTCCGAACTTGAATATAATCCAGATATATTTCAACGATATGTGGAGTTTTCTCGAGGATCTCGGAGAACCGTCAAGAATAAGTGCCACAGGGGCAAACTTTCGAATGAAATACTTTCTGGAGATAACGATCAGCCCGCATGCATCATAAATTAAGAGGGCTGAGAATCACATGCAATGGGAAATATTGGAACATCGCCGTTTAGTTAGAATCTTTTACCTTAGCAGTTTCTGCCTGAAATATATTACAGCTGTTACGGTTCGTTTCCAAAGTGGAAATTGTGCCCCTTTCAATCGATATCCCGTTACTTTTGACACGGAGGATAACTCGGGATTGACGATAGAAAAAGTTTTTCAATTATGCAGCTTTCGGCTGTTCGAAAAAGAATAGTTCTTTACGAACTCAATGGGTCGGCCATTTTGGGATCTCTTTCTTTCTGCAGCTGAGAGAATTCGGGCTGTCAGGAGGAATATTTTTCAGTTTATCTCAAGGAAACTGTCAACGCTAATATTATATATACATATTCTTTGGAACTTTTATCCTATACTTTCTTGTAGCTAACAATATAGCATGTATATGAGTTAGAACATTATCTTGCTGAAATATTGGATTCTCGAGCCTATTGAGGTATGTTTCCCAACATACTGAATGCCTTATTAACAACATCATTGTAATGGTTTTTGAATTTTTGACTACACTGAAAGTTTACACCAAGGTCAACAGTTTCGTACCTTCTGTTCTAGAGCATTTGTTAATATTTTATTTCATCTTATTCCTATTGAACCAATCAACAACAGAAGCCAACTTCAGACTGTCACTCCTATCGGCTATAGGTTTGAACAGCTTAAAATTATCGACAAAGGGCAATCCAATCGAGTACATGAGACAATCAGGAAGGTCATTGCTAAAAAGAATAAACAATAATGGCCCCAGAATACTTCCCTGGGGTACTCCGGATGATGCCATATTATTATTATTATTACACTACAACAAGAGTGGAGGTTAAACCTATGCGCTCAATACAGAACTACTATATACAATACATGCCAGAAAGTATACAAATTCAAGCACTTTTCCATCGGTCGAACCTGTTCTTGAACCTGTTGACAGTATCAGCATTCACCACTTCATTCAGGAGACGATTTCAAACGTCGAAAATTCTGTTAGGTAGGAAGTTCATTCAGCAGGTGGTCTTGAACGATTCCTTGGCAAGTTTGAAACTATGTCCGCAAAGATGGTTTGTATTTAAAGGAAATAAATTTTTAAGGTCTAACCAAAGAATCCATGCGCAGCCCTGAAAGCCACTATCATGTCACACCTGGCACGCCGGTCCTCAAGACTGATTAACCCAAAAAACCCCTTCCTCGCCTCGTAGCTTGGTCGAGATAATCAGGAAAACGGAATTCTTGTGCTCCATCTCTGGATAGACTCAAGAAGTTGTAAGTCAGATTTTAGAGCCACCCACCAAACTGGCCCAGCGTACTCGAGAATAGGCCTCACGTAGGTTGTGTACAGCAATTTGGCAGTCTGTATATTACAACCCCTGAAAGACCGCTGAATGAGGTAGGTGGCCTTCTTAGCTCTACTGCAAGTCTCGGTTATATGCTCCGACCATTCAAGATCAGCCATCACGATGGCTCCGGGCCACAGTAAGAGGCTCCCTAGCCAGCGTATAAGGAAGTTTGGAGTTATTTCTGCCGAGGTGCAGTACGCAGCACTCGCTGATTTTGAGAGGCAGCAACCAGAGAGTAATTCTATCCGGGTCAGACTGCAGTTGGCCTGCGGTAAGGGATGGAACGCTGTATAATTTGGTATATTTGGTGTACAGCAGGAAGAGGATCGGACCAAGAACCGATCCCTGGGGAAGACCACTTGTAACCTTCCTTTCGCTTGTAGAGAAAACACCACCAACCCGAACTCTAAAAGTTCTATCACTGAGGAAAGCCTTTATCCATGAGAGCAATCCTCCTCGAATTCCCATATGCTCCAGCTTATGAATCAGCCGACGGTGGGGAACTCTGTCAAACGCCTTGGCGAAATCCAAATAAACAACATCAACCGGAACACCGTCGTCCAAGCACCTGTACCAGTCATTCACGTTGATCGACCCGGAAGAAAACCGTGCGGAGCATCAGGTATCAATTTATTTGACTTGGCAAAATCAAGAATGTGGTCGGTTATTATTCTTTCGAATACTTTGCAGACAGTAGACACGAAACTTATGGGTCGGTAGATAGTAGGAGAGGTCTTATCCCCATTCTTATAAATAGGCGTGATAGGAAGTGATGAAGTAAGTATAGATCTTTGAAAAAGATGGAAAAGTGGTTCAGCAAAAGCACCAGAACACTTCAAAAGGAGATGACAAGTAATTCCATCACTACCGGGAGCAGCAGCGACCCTCAGGCTGGAAAGATACCTCTCCACAATGTCTGACGACAAAGGTATATGATCAAGGGAGCCAGAACATCGAGGAGTAAGTAAAGGTGGTATGGCTGACATAGGTTCATCAGTGAAATGGGAGGACAATGTTTCAGCGAGAACATCAGCCGACTCAAAATAGGTGCTGCACTGCTCTCCAGATGAATTCCTCACCTTGCCATCAAAAGAACCCCGGACATATTTGAAAAACCTTTTCCGGTTCCCCCTAGATACCAAACCATTCTCGTAATTGGCCTTTGCAGTCCGGATTAAAGATATATACCGATATCATAACGTTTTCATTGACTGCTATATTCTATAATTCGATTTTATGAAGCAGTTATTGTTATTCTGATGAAAACTTTAATCATCATTCTTTCCTTCGTTGAATATGGAATGAATTCAACCGAGCGAAAATCAGTCAATCTCTCGGTTTCATGTATTATATCCGACATTCGCCATTTTTCTTGTTTCGGTGACGCATATATAAACCAACATATTGAATCCCAATATCGCAGATGAAATCTCTGTTTGTCTTCCCCGCTCCCTAATAATCTTTCCACATGGTCGTACGTCATTTCGTAACTTGAGCAATGGATGTAGATTCGGGAAGTTTACCGAACCTCATCTTAATTCAATATGGTTTCCAGTTTTCCAACTGATATCGATACGAAGGAAAGCAGCAATAACTGCAAGTCTTATCGTTAGGGAAATTTCTCCAGCTTTCATTTATCTTCTTCGCGGATGACTTGAGCCAACTATACTACATCTTCGGTGGATTATAACGTTCAGCGTTATCGCATTTCCTCCATACTATCGGCAATGCCTAAATTATTCGTATATTTTAGAGGATTTGGGGACTTATTTATTGATTCTCTGTCAGGATGTGTGGGGAACACTCGATCTTGGAGAATGCAGGACGGGCGAGACGTGCTCGTTTAGAACACTATTCGTACAGTTGAATATGAAGAAAACTACGACTTATCTGAGATCTTATCCAAGTAACACACATACATAATTGAGATGTATAATAGATTTTCACCAGATCATCTAATGACAGTCATATTTCATATTTATCTCATCAACGCCAACTGATGAACTCAATGCATGTCTAAAGTCCTCCAATTTGTGGAAACATGTCAAAGTACTTCATTTAAGCAAGAATATGCGTGTCGAGTTGCAAAATGACCAATCTGGAAACATATTCTCTAAACAACTCATTGACATTGGTAATGGCAAATTTCCTATAGACATGTTGACTGGCTGCATTAACTTTCCTCAAAGTTTTTGTCAGTTAACTCGATTCTCTAAAAAGATGAACTTATTCAGAAGGTGTCAGAAGGTGTTTCAGATGTTTCTCAAAATTACAGAAACCATGATTGGTTGAGCGAACGAGCTATACTGGAGGCAAAAAACATAGATGTAAATGAATTAAATTTCAAAATTCAAGAACAAATTACAGGCGAATTGAGAATATATAAATCAGTTGATTCGGCTACTAATCAAGATGATGTAGTCAACTATCCACCGGAATTTTTAAACTCGCTGGATTTGCCAGGATTGCCACCTCACAATCTTCAATTGAAGGTTGGATCGGTGGTTATAATGTTGCGAAATATCAACCAACCGCGTCTCTGCAACGGTACACGGTTAGCGATAAAAAAATTACTAAACAATGTGATAGAAGCAACTATACTCAAAGGAAAGTATAAAGGGGAAGATGTTCTCATACCGCGCATCCCAATTATTCCGACTGATGTGCCATTTGAATTTAAACGACTACAGTTTCCAGTGCGGCTTGCTTTTGCTATGACTATAAACAAGTCCCAGGGGCAATCATTAAGTGTTTGTGGTATTAATCTAGAAAACCCATGTTTCTCACATGGTCAATTGTATGTTGTCTGTTCCCGTGTTGGAAAACCATCAGATTTGTTTATCTATGCGCCAGGTAATCAAACAAAAAACATCGTATACCACAAAGCACTACAATGATAATAATAATAATGATTCATATGATTAACAATAAAGCGATTACTTAGTTTTAAATCCTTATATATGTTTTATTTAATTATTCTTTATTCACAACGCCCTATCACCAGGGTGACGGTTCTGTTCAGGAGAATTTTTTAAAATACCTAGGCACAAAAAATGCCACATTACAAATCTTTTTGACAGGACGAAGTCTGTCGGTCAGCTAGTATATATATATATATATGTAAATAATTGATGCTAATAAATTATTGTATTGTATTGTATTTTCTGAAATGATGAAACAACAAATTTAATTCCATTTGTGGCTTCTAGACTGTATATAGTTTCAAAATAAGGAATAAAGAGCTTCATATATCTAAAAACTGCCCATCCTGCTCTTTACACGTCTCGAGACCCAAAGACGAGACGCAAGAATACCAGGCATCTACCATGAATCATCCATTTCTCATTCTAGGAAAGAATGTATCGAATTTTCCTCAATATTTCGTTCGAACCGGATTCTTGTCTGAAAAACTGTCTCCCGTCCCTGTCCGAGAATATTTGGAATGACCGTTCATAACGGAAATTGTTATATTGGCCTCCGCCGTCATAAATTGCAATATCTGTAGCCAATAACCGCAGTTTCTTCGACCGCAAAGGTAAGGAGCTCCTTGGCCAACATCGGAAAGTATTATTTTACGATTATATTCTACGAGAGCCAACGTGGGTTTTAGTTGAGAAATAGGGTCATATTTTCACTCGTAAAAGTTCAATAATGCATTCGAAGCTATCTCAGTCTGGTAGAATGGAATCTAGGGGAACTGTGCTTCTGCGCAAGTATTGCGACCTTTTCTTCATCTGAAAAGATTTCTTTTCCGTCAAATCTAATACTAGATAGTTCGAAAATACTACTCAATGTCTCATTTTGTATAAAGAGTGATCGGAAACTAGTTGATAACCTAGTACCAGGCAAAGAGGCAATGTACATCAATGTGAAATGAGGAAAATAAACAAATTCCTCAATACGCGATAATAGAAATTTTCGAATAAGTTAAAAATTCTACACTCTCAGTCGAACTTCTTATTATAGTGATCACGATTTTCACAGATTTCCTATTATTTTACTCAATAATGTTATCTCAAAAAATACTGCTATGAATCACTACCCAAAATATTGTAATATCATCGTTAACCAATTGAAATAATATGGAAAACCTCGATATACATTCGAAAATTTGTGGATCCCTGATCAATATGCAAGTATTCAAAAGAAACTTTCAGGGATTTCTTCAATTATGTGAATAGACTCTAGAGGCCCTCAAAAGCTACTGACCTCACATTAGTGCTTCACAAAAATTTTTATAGTGCAGTTCGTTTGAAAGAATACATTCATACCAACTTCTTTTCGACAAACTTATACTCGAGGAGATGAAGTTTGAAAAATTTCTCGCTAAAATTTCTCTCTGTGAATCTTATGGTTCTCAAATACCTACCATGGTGTGGGTAAGGCTCCTCACGCGGACATCCACGGTTCAGTCCCAGGCAGAACCAAATTTTCAATTTTGGAATTTCATAGATAATGTTGCGATGTTCTCGCAACAAAGGACCGTTCTTGGAATTTGGGGTAGCGGCCGTTACTTCCAAGAATGCCTTCTGTCGGACGGAATTTTGGAAATCCCTAAACTTAGCTACCTGTACGACCTCTCTCAATTATTCAAATTCATTCTCTCTACACTTCTCAAGGTGGTCACTTCTACAAGGAAGTTCTCCTTTATCAATTTACTTTTTACGAGTCTATAACGGCACTCAGAACTACAAGTTCCTCTAAAGATCTCTCAAAATAATCTGTTTTCGGGTCAGTTAGCTACCCTAGTTCATGTGTATGTGAATTACTCAGTTGAAATTATCTACGTAAACGAAAGGGTTGTGAATTGTGAACCTGTGACGCAATTACATATCGCCAAGGCACAATTCATCAGTGGAAGTTTGAGAAGCTTTATCCAAAGTGCCTGCACCTTATTCTGAGAAATCTATCGTCGACGATTGAAGCAGAGCTGTGGTGAACTCCAAACAACAAATAAGGTCAGATCTCTTTATCATTTAATATTACCAGAAGTGCCCAAGATTGAGCAAAGAAGTTCAAATCCTTGAATATTATAGACACCTGAAAACTCTTTCTGTGAGTGTAAACTCAAGTGCCGAACATTGTGTAACTATTCTCATCTGTGAATACATAATTCTATTATAACTACAAACTTGTTGTTATTCACCTTGCAAACATCTTTTCTACCAAAGATAATTTTTGGATCTACTGTTATAATATAACAAGCGACTCAGGAAGTGCGCTGCCCTTCATTAAGCGGGTGATTATTATTATTTCTAATTTTGTACCCGCACAGATAATATTCAGTACCTAGTTATGATAAAAGATCAGGACATTTGTGTTCGAAAAATCGAGATAAATTCACAATAAACCATTAAAACAATCAGGTACACCGGTGTTTCCGTAAGTTAAAACCTCGAACAATTTTACTCAATGTCCTTGTTGATCAGAAAAACCCCTGTTTCCTCTCCAGAAGCCAATCCGTGTTGGCCGTATAAAGAAATATCGAAAAACTTCATCATTGGAAATGGCCAGGTCGTATATCTCTCTCTGCTAATGGCATAAAAAAATTTCTCATCTAGTTAACCACTAAGGAACTTTCTTTCGGTATTATTGTGAATCATCGTCCATGGAAACGTATTATAAATCTCCATTTTTTTGTCAATTGATTCCAGATGAAAGCACCATAATCCATTAAGGTGGTATATAATTGCTTTTCAGTTGTTGTTAATAAATCTTAGGACAACCAATGTTCCCTGTTTGCCTGAAACTTTTTTCCTTCGAAACTCTTTCAATGAGTTTTCTTTCAACGATATGGCAGAATATGAGAGAATTCTTGGATTGTGCTCCAAAACATTTCTTTTATACGGTGAGTTATTCTGTGAAATCTATTAGTCCAAATGATATTTTAACTTTCGTGTGATTCTTATCGTGTTTCCTTCTCGGATGTTCATGGAATGAAAAAAATGTTCCTTCCTTTTTTATCGATTAGATATATCGCCACTATTCAGTGTTTCAAATGTGGTAGGGAACATATAATTTATAAAAACATGAAAAAATATACCTGACTGCTACGTCTGGCAAGCTGAAAAAGGTAATCAGTGGATTGGGTTCGACTTCCTGATAAAAAATTCGTGGTCAAAATCGAGTATCCATAGACAAAGTATCTCTCCCGACCGTCAACTTAATAGAACGCACTGGTCACGACCCTTTTAGTTATTTTAGTAATTTGTTAAAAGTTTTTCTCCACCAAATTCCCTTCTCTATAAAATAAGCATAACATTTTCAATGTTATATTAATATCTAATAAATTTGTTTGTCATTTTTTTTGTGTACTGCGAAAACTGTTCAGTATAATTTTCAATATATAAATTGGTGCCAATTGATAATAATGATGGTGAATCAATCTTATTCAATAACTGAGTCGAGTTCATTATTGTCATTGCCGATTGATTAAATTGAAACCATTCTATGTTGACTGTTTGATTAATAAGCACTGGGCCAACCGTAGTCACCGCATGTAGGCCCTACTCTTCTGATCTTTAAGGTATGGCCGTGTCGTGTTCACGGTTATCTTTTAACTCAGGTCTTCAAATAGATATGCAACTATATATATGATTCAATTAAGTGAAGAGGAACGAGACTGTGATGAACAACCGGAACCTGACCCCATAAATCAAGAAAATTTCCAAACTACTATCAGTCAACTACGCCACTGGTCATATATAACGACGATGTGTTTACCCCGGATCGGGGAATCAAACCGGTAAAACCACGAGAAAATAAACGACCCGACATACGTCCGCGGTAGGAAATTTAAAAAGCGTCCTAGAATTACTTATAAGAAAGTTCTGAGGCACCTACACGACCCATTTTCTGATTTATAACGTTGCTGTCACCACGTGGAAACATAGAACCGCAGTCGAACGACAGGTTCCCTCAACAAATATATCTCTCCGATGGAAACTGGAAAAACATAAGCGAACATTCACGGTCCAACGTGATGAATTGTTTCTTCTAGTTGGTATCACATTTTCACATTTTGTTTGAGTGATATGAAGTTTTTTTCTCAATCACCATATAACAGGTTTTACAATAGGGGGTGATATTTTGAATTTCCCGCTATTTTGGTTGCTGTTAATATGGTTATTAAAACGGTCACGATGGGCTTCAATTGAAATTGAAGAAACACAGCATCTTATCCTGGAATCATGTCTTACTAATCGTCATTTCGACATGAAATATGGGGATGCTATATCAAGCCCTGTTGAATAGAAAGCAGCAGTTCCCCAAGGAAGCATATTTAGTCTTCTGCTGTATCTTGTTATTATATCACTTATTACAGAACACCCAATCTGGAAAAAAAGCTTTAAGTGTAGAAAAACATAGAAAATCTCTGATCTCACTACAAAGGAAACCCCTCCTAAGAGTATGCTCAGCATACTGGACAGTGTCGGCAGAAGCAGCTCAAACTATAGCAGGAATCATGCCAATTGACATCATGGTAGAAGAAGTCTGCTTGCTTTATACAGTCGGTAGTCGCCTGGCCAGAAACCGTAGGATAGCCCGATCAAGATCACTGAGAAAGAGGTCTCGAGAGGGAACAACGACAGTATGGACCCGAAAATTAATTCAAAATGTCAAATCCTAGGTTGAAAGTAAACATCGAAGAACCAACTATTATTTCACCCAGTTCCTCACGGGCCATGGCTCCTTTGGCACTTTCACCAAAAGGATCGGCAAAACAGTCATACATCTGGAAGAACCGAAACCTATTGTTTGATTCCGCTTGAGGGAGATCTTCATATCAGCTGGAAATCCTGTTACCTAGTCAATATTGTGAGTTCTTACAGCATGACTTTTTTGAAAACCGAATAGCTAGCCGAATCTTTCGTTCTATTCTTTTTGGCAACGTTCACTTCATGAAAGTAGAGTATTTAAACTTTCCTTATTTCACCTCTCATAAAGATTTCATATCAGTTAAGAGAGTAATTGGCAAAAAGCTACCATTATTGTCAGGAAATGTATTTGGAAATTCCTTCCAAATCAAGCATATCGAGAAAGGTTCGTACATCAGCGATGAATAATTAAATTAATTTTCCTCACCTTTCGCGGATTTCCGCCTAGGCTGCTAGCAAAAAGTGATGACATTATCGAATTGGGACCAATTTTAACCGAAAATCGGAATGAATTCTTCCAGTACCCGTACATCGAGGAAGTGAGTTTTACTTATTCAGTTCAATATTACTCCTTGAGCTCCTCTCTTCCATGGCCAGACCGCCTCAATATCCTCCAAAGCACCCGATTTGTCTTGTAGCCCTCTGGTGTCGAAGAACGGCATCGCTGGGGGAATATATCGAGTGTATGACACCCACGGCCGTGATATCTAGGGTCTGCAATATAATTTCGAAAGGTCGTAAAATAAAGATTTCAAATTTCTTTCACTATCTGGGAGGAAATACGACTCGGAGACCAATAAAACGTAATAAATAAGAAGACCTGGTTCGAACCTTGCCGAAGGGTAATTATTTTCTGTGTCAAATAAATGGCGATTCAGAGATATGTTGTATTGAATTTCAGAGATGTACTTCAGAGATTCATCGAATGTTCGGTAACATCCCATGGCAGCAAAAAGCTATCTTTGGGCTACGTTGAAGGAACTAATTAGACTAATGATTGAAGAAATAGCTATTATTATCCATTCTCGTATCTAGTTAATTCAAATGAAAACTACACCTAGTTGGAAGTAGGACCAAAATGATTAATGCTAGGGAAATCTAATACGAAGTTGTTAATTAATTGGAACAAAGTTCCTTACGGCAGGCTTGGAGGAAATAGGGATTTTGCTGCACGACTGTACTGAAAAAATGATAGTAAAATCGTAAGAAGAAGTCCGTGGAATAAACCATTAAATGAGACGTGTACAAGTGCGACATTGCCATTATTCACAAAGATGGACCAATAATCTGCCATATACAGTTTACCAAAAACGAAAAGCCAGCAGTCAAGTAATCGAGGTTATCTATCCACCGAGCATTGAATCTTCGTCACCAGTTCAGTTGAATTAGTTGATTTGGTATCAGAGGTTATTTCTTTAAAGAAGCAAGAAGGTTGCATTATGCTTGGATTTGATATGAATTATTAACTTGATATTTATAAATTCAACGATGTGATTGTTGTTGGAAACACAGGTCACGTTACGCAGAAGAGTATAAACAGACGATCCGTAGTCATTATAGAACATTTTTGGTGTATTAGTTAAGATCTAATCAACTTCACAAGTCTTGGACGTAATCCAAAGGACGAGAGCTTGTGGTCGACACTGTGCTGACCTACATTACCTATTCTTCAACAAAAAATATCATTTTGAAGAATTCAGCGCCGACTAATAGAGATTCATCTCACAGACTAAAATCAAGAGAAAATTTCCATTAAGACTTGAATCCGAAAAATTAAGACCTCCAACAAATCAGACAAGATAGCAGGGCATTCCATCTCGCAGAACATCCAATGGCCGAAAATATTAATTAAAAGTAGTCAGATTAAACGTCACGTCCAGCGCGGTCGAAAAAACCGAGTAGGCTTCCAAAAAATTATTCCTGCAGATGGGAGAGGGTAGAACACCGAAGGGTCGTCAACTACGATAATGTAAATGACACTGTTCGCCCCTCCTGAAAAGATTAGTCAGTGCCTTCCGCAGGACTTGGCCATCCGCGTCGTGGAGCGATTCTTCATTTTTATTAAGCAGGGTGTTGCGACCTCAAGTATTAATCACGCTAATGAAGACGGACTCGGAAATCGGGTTTGTTTGGACGAATTTTCTACGAACTGGGAATCGGATTGTTTTTCAGGGATGTGCAGGCATTTCTGACAAAGAATTCTTGTCAATATTTTTACATAGTTTGTCAATTTTTTTTTCAATATACTTTTAACCCATATCATGTCGGATCAGCTAGGTATATAACTAATTTATATATGGACTTGAGGGTTTCGAATTTTTATAGTTCTATTCAATTTCATTCTAATAATGTCTAAAATGGGTTGGTTCATCCAGGATAAGAATCACGTTTATCATAGGATATCGCAAAGCTCTAGATCGAAATCAAAGAAGGTCGTGTTAGTTACACCATAATAACTCAGGAGCGGCTTAACTGATTTGGATGAAAATTGGTGAGGAGTTGCTCAGAACCAGGGAGAAAGGGATGGGAAACTTTTTGTTCCAGAGTAGTTGATGTTTAAGAGTGATTTCTCTAGTGAATGAACATAATATTCGAACTCTTCTTTTGAGAAATACGACACTTGAATTTCTCTGGATAATTTCAAAATAAATGTTAATAAGTCTGCACTGTTTAGATGTTGTTGATTTGGTAAATATTTGAACTTCGTGCGAGCACCTATTTATTATGAATATGATGATGACAAGGTGTCCAGAAAGGGTATCGGGTATTTGTTATTCGGAACGGAGCGTCTAAAAGGATCGGGGAGGAGTTCGTGACGTCCGCCATTATCAATATCAAAACTCAGATTTTTGAACAGGTCCAGTCATTGATTCTATTGAATTTCTTGAAAAATGTTTTCTCTCAGTTCAATCAAACGTTTGACATTGCTCTCAAGTTCACGTATAGAACACAGTTCTCGCAAAAAAAACTAGAAAATCTGCTTTTTCTCCAAAGGCAACCTGAATAGGATTTCCACTCAGATCGAAATTTCAAGAATACATACATCCGACGTCTCATAAAGAAAGAGACGCCTACCCCCCATTCACGAATCCTCTACCATATAACATCAAAGAATAATGCCCGCCTGAGTTACCACATCATATCTTGCTTTGAAATATGCGCACTATACAATTCAAATCGCTGAATACATTTATAATTTATACGGTGGCGTAACGGAAAGCGGCATAATCATTGTATTTTTCGTGGAATAAAAGTCTCGCGTTTCTTCTTCGTAAATGAGGCGCTCTACTTTTCTTTGAAGTCGCCGAATTATAAATGCCTCAACAGCTTCGCTCTCATTTGTAGGCGGTTTCGCTTATTACAGTCGTTTTTCATTTGGTTTAAAGAAAATCTCGAAATAGGTTTATGTATACTTTGAGTATCTACTATCTTTTCAATTTTTTTTAAGTTTACGTCAGAGTCGTTTGTTTTTGTGGACCAACATTTTTCTCTGAGAATATACAATTGTCGAATTCGTTTGTTACTTCAGACCTGGAGTCAGCAATTCTTCCAAACACTGATAGAAATATAAAATCAAAAATGTTTCAATTAAATCGTTTATTTGTTTCTCATTTGTAAACGTCAGTTTCCAAAAACACAATATTGATCAATAAATATTAACTCGGCTATCGTCCATTGTCATCAGATTAGGAAAGAAAAGCTATTGGGAATTTTGGACACTATTAAATTATCTATTGTTAAACTTGTGACAATGCCAACGTTTCGAAACAGACTTCGTTTCTTTTTCAAGGCTATAAATAAATAAATAATACATTACAAGACGTACAATATGATACAACACGAAAATAAATTACCTAGTTACGATGAAACAATATTGTACGCTTTTCAAAACATTCAGACATTTTCTAAGAAGACAAAATTTTTTTTTTCTAGAGGGCAGGTACACAACGTAAACATCTGCCTCATTAATTTCTATATGCATGACAATGACAATTAACATAAGGTAACAAAACATTTACATAGAATGGACTTAATACTATTTACGAGGCCAGCTATCACTTATTACTTTCTTATTATATTATTATAGATCGTGCTTAGGTGTTGAACATCTTCTCTATGATTTACAGTGTGATTTCGTTTTATATGAATCATCTCGCTTATGTTACGTCTATAACCAACCTGTTCTCTATCAAGAATTTGTACATTTTCAAAGTTAAATTTATGGCCCATAGTCATTTGATGTAAAGTTAGAGCAGTTTTATTATAATTCGCAATATTCTCACTATCATATTTATGTTGCTTAATTCTATCTCGTAAATATTGTCTTGTCTGGCCAATATAACACTTCTCACAATTAGCACAGGGTATCTTGTAAACTACTCCCGATTCTAAACTCTAAGGTGTTCTGAATTTTAAATTGAAGAATCTCTTTGTGTTGGATAAATTATAAAAAGCACACTTGACTTTTAACTTTTAATCAATTAAAAGAAAATTTCTTCTTCTCATATGATTTTGAAAAAGGATATTTCTTAATCGTTTGTTTACAAAACTGCAGTATTAGTTGAACTATATGTGGGTAACATTACTATTTAATTCGTCCATTGTATCAAATGATATTTTCTTGTTTCTTATGAATTCTCTTTGGTCTTCACACATATTCCACAGGACATAAATTTTCTATGGCAATGACCTAAAATTTCAAAAGGTGTGAACTTTTACAATTTTCTCAGTTGAATTGTTGTAGTTTTAAATTATAAGATATTTAAGTAATAAATTAAAATAGATTGCAAATGATGAAAATACAAATTAAGAGTGGAAATATTGCTACTCACGAAATTGCGTATTGGTTCCTGAAGTAAATCGTTCAGAAACACTTGTGATGATAAAAAAGTGCTTTCATATTTCCTAATAAATAAAAAATGATTTTTGCAAATTCATCTTCATGTCGATTAAAATCCTTTTCTGTTTAGATTCCTGCTACAGGAACTAGGAACCGATTGGCTATCTTATTGCACGTGATAACGAAATGTGATTTCATTGGTGTTGCCTCGATTTACATTGCTCTTATGGGATTTTGAGTCAAGGGAGGAATCGTTTTATGCGATTCTGTGGTTTCGCTTCGAAATACGTGAACAAAATTTTCAGTGCTAATTTGACAGAGTGCACCCTCTTGTTTCTACTCTTTGGCTATACTGTGCTGATGAGAGTCGAAACACCTCGAAACTGGTCCAAAGTTGCACTTGAGGTCTTCAAACTCTGGGATATCATACGTCAAAGGTGAACAACTCGCACTACGGGAATACAATTTTTCATTGTTTTTTCCTGTTATACAGTTTTAACGTTGCGTGCCCGCATATAGGCAATAAAACCTCACGGTTGTTACTTGCTTTATTTATTTTCAACATTCTTTTTTGCGAAATTTTTGTCAAGGATTCATCTGTATATTATCAAATGCGTTGAATCGAAGCCGAACGTCAAAAGCTCTGTTTTTGGATTCGTGAATGAATAGATATAATTTTCAGAACTGATTATGTCTTCCTTAACGCTAGTATGACTAATTCAAAACGGTATTCTTCATCACAACACCGGGAAAATGTAACATTAAGTCTTGAATTAATACAGAGCTGGTTTAAAACTGTTGAGAATTCGTTCGAAATTAATGATTTCACTCCATCTGAAAAGAGTTGGACTCTTCCCCAAGGTCTCAAAAAACATTGAATGAAAGAAACTTTCCCTCGTTGAAAGACAAACATGGATTTTTCTCCATTCAAATACGTCATAAGCCCCGAAGTCTTTCAATAGTCCTCAGATCGACTAAAAGGTCCCAAAGTTTATGAATACTTGATAATATTTCACAACCCCCTAGAGTGGGAGGCGAATATAATTGAAACGACATTTTTATTTCTGCGTAATTAATCAACCACTTCAGAAAACGTGACCAGACGGCAAGAATTAAAATATCCAATTAGATATAAATGTAAATTGGACTCTTGAGATTCCATTTTTAATTCGATCATTTGAATTCGGATCGAACGCGCGATGGTAATTTCTCGGGGAAGACAAACAAAGTTTCGTCTGCTATTAATTCCCCCTCGGGAAAGAAATATTCCGCGTTTTATTGGAATTTCGGGATGAAATCTGGAGGCTAGAGAGGGCAAGTCACGAAAAATATTATCGTTATAAAGTCATATCAAGAAGTGGGGAATCCTTCTTTTCTTTTGTATGGCGAAAATTATTTCAGGGGTAGGAAAACACTGGTGCATAAAATTATTTTATAAGGTTTTGCGGAGAGCAATTTCGTTTTTTCCTTAGAGGATTTATTTGAATTGTTTGGCGCCCAACTTCACACTTAATAATATTATTATATAATGAAAGTTATAAATTATTATATAATTTATATAATATCATATAACATTCATATACCTACCTATAAGAAAATACCTACCTTATGTATATTCGTGGACCTATGTAAAGCGTTCGATACTGTATCACATGAGCATTAAAAAAAAATTAGAAAGGTATGGTTTCAGAGGACCTATGTACGGATTACTGGAGAATTATTTGAATAACAGGAAACAGATAGTAGAAATTGGAGCAGCTAGAAGCTCAGTGACATCAATAAATTCATATGGTATCCCCCAAGGAACCGTACTGGGACCACTACTGTTTATTCTTTATATTAATGATTTATTGAAGCCAGTTTTCCAATTTTACGCTGATTCGTGGGTGGAATTGAAGCAAAAAGCACAAACCAATTTTGCACATATAAATAAATGGTTCAAATATAATAAGCTTACACTTAATAAAGACAAAACACGATACATGATTATCCGCACCCCTTCTTCGGAGGATCCAAATGTGGGAAGCCTTAAAATTGATGATACAACATTTATAACAGAAACGAATGAAGTCAAATACTTAGGGGTCACGTTTGACCAACATTTGAAATGAAATAAACATATAAAGAAGCTAGTGAATAAAATAAAGGGACTCCTTTTCAAATTTAAATTTATCAGAAAACATATGGGGGATGCAAAATATCTCAAAATATTCTATCAAGCCCTTATAGAATCACTGATCGGTTATGGTATAGTAGGGTGGGGTGGAGCATATCAAACCCATATTAGTTCTTTGGAAGTGATACAGAAATGGATTTTAAAAATTATATATGGAAAACAACGTACCTTTTCTAGCCAACAACTGTTTGATATTGCTTACCTGATATAGACATCTGCTTACCTGATATAGACTTTTGCTTGCCTGATCAAGACATGAGAACATTCATCCTATCAAAATTTATGCTTACCTGATGATGACAGTGATTGTGTGGACATAAGAGAAGATATATCCCTACCAGTTGGAGGCAATATTTGGAAGAAGAGAAAGTTGATTTTTGTTTTTGGTATTATATCCAATTGTTTAATCTCTGTAGAACAAACAAAGAATTTGATAATTATTTTGAAGTCACATACAGGCTCAAATATTTTATATTCAACTTCTGTGATATTTTCTGTTTATTGGATGTAAAGAGTACCTTTCTTCAAATAAACTTATTATATTATTATATGCAAATATCTAAATTTAACTCGGGACATATGTGTTGTGTGACAATTAATAAACATTCTTTTTCATTCAGTTGTAATATATCTATATCAATATATGTAAGAGATTCAGTATTCTTACATTAATTCAAGTAACATTGAGGTGAATCAATCAGATAATGAATAAACTCAACATATTGGGTAAAATGAAGGAAATACTTAAAACCACTTTCACGTGTGGAAAATATATTAATTTTGATATAAAAATGCTTGAAGAGATTTCATTTTTACATTCTTTGCAGGGAAAGGTTGTAACATAATAGAAAATATCCATTACTCAGAAGCGATTCTGGAAAAAACATACTCAGTAGCTTCTATTCACAGGTTTCAAGATTTCAAAATTTATCCCACGAAAATGCAGGAATTAATATAACATCAGAGAAAGCTTTTTCTTATTTTCTTACCATCTTGAATTCACCTAAAATTCTTCATTACACCGAAGTCATAAAAAAAACAGGGGGTTGTACTGAATCATCTTTTCGTACGTAAATTTCTTTAATAACATACATTAAAACTTTTGGGATTTGCGCTGTGAAGTTACGCTCCACTAATTACTTGAATTAATCTGAACTCACATCCATTGTGGTTCTTTGTTATCCAGGGAAAATGCAGAACTTTTTCTCGCTCCTTAAATCTACTGATATGGAGGTCTAAATAACGAAGATCTATAAAATTTATGGCAATGGTACATTGATAGAAAAATTTTGGAGTTTTCAAAACTTAATTATTCATTATGATTATTCGTAAGATATTCATCATGTCTAAACGAAAATTTAGAACCGAATAGTGCTTATATAAGCCAAGATGTCATTGTTATGACGTATAACTGCGAGAAGATAAAGGAGTTTTTTATGTGATGAAATCACAGTAGCTGATGAATTAAACCTTAGAATGGTCATACCATTTTCATGAACCTTTTCGAATGATAAATGGTACAAAACGAACGCGAATATATTTTATGTTAAATATCTCAGTCTCATAGTTTGAGAATATCGAAATATTTATATATCTTTCCATATAATCTACTCATTGACTTGGTGACATTATGCCTTCGGTAGTTCGTTCATTCCTTTCTGCCGCCCTTGTTTTGTAAATATTGCTGATAGTGATGGTCATACCCAGCCGTATTGAAGGGGTTCCGTGTAGTCCAGTGGCGGCTCCTTTACTCATAGGCATAGACAAATTCATCATATTCGCAGTTTCGTTTTAAATCACTTCTAAGTCATGTTCCACCCCATGTTTTTCAGAAACATCCATCGAGTGTGTACAAAAAATTTCCTGCCAATGGAAACCTCGAAGTTTGACCTTGAAATTTCGAGTATGATCGGATGGAGGTAAAAAGATACTCCTCGCCGAGGAATGCAGGAAGCTCCACGAGGTGGGGTAACCCTAAACCCCCGAATTACGACGGTTCAGCGTTCCTAACACAATAGACGGCGTGTTTGCGATACGCTTGGCTCGCCACCTCTCCAATCTCCTTCAGATTGAAACTCAAGGAGAGCCAGTTGAGAAGTCAGATAGCAGTCAAGTGTTCTATTGATAATGAACAATGGAATGGCACGCCTTTGGCTGCATTCGGAATGTTGATAAGCTGTTCTGCAAGATCATCATCTGAGAGAGGCCCACGACACGTCTTAACAGTTGGATTGGCTGGGGATGCGTCGCGCTGTTGTTCTGATTTGCATTTATTGTGAAATGATAAGCTTCATTGAAATTCCGGATTAGGTGCGGATCCAGCAATTCTGGGGTTAGGTAGATTGGTGGAATTGATCCGATAAATAACAATTCATAACAGCTAGCACGTTTTCTATGGGAATCAATATTTTATGATACGAATGCTATATCAAATGATCAATTGTCATATATCGTTGATTTACTTAGTTGATCAATTGATTTCAATTCAAAGAAAGTCATTTTTTAATTTTATCGAACTTGAGCTCCATATTAAAACAATTGTCGAACAGAATTGCTGTCGAACTATCGGCGTCCAAACTTCTGACAGATCTATAGATGGAGCACTTATGGAATCACGTGTTATTTTCATAAATGCTGTTTCTTTGATTTTTCTTCTTGCAAGTTTTTCTTCTTTGGATATTATTGATGCTTCATCCCATTTTATACGATGATTCTTATCTACAGGTTGGTCCAACATGATAGAGGACTGCATAGAACGAGTCAGAAATGCGGTTTGTTTAGATTTTTAGATTCATAGTTTTGAAACTCAATTTGGTTTTTAAATACTTTTGCAGATCTCTTCCTCCCGATGAAAAAGAAAAGCAACGCACGAAGCATTCCTGAGACGTATAAATAAATATCTAGAAATTAACGGTCAAAACTTTGAGCATCTTCTCTAGTTATAACTGCGAGAGTTTGCCATGGTTCCGGAAAAACCGGAGGTGCTCATGCCTTGAAAATATTTTAGATTTCATCAGCATCATGAAATACTCATAAGTGCTGAATTTCATGAAAATACGTTCAGTAGTTTCCCATATAAATATGGGTGAGGTTCCTCGTGAAAGACCCTGTATAATGTGAGTAGTCGCCACGTGCTTGTCTATGCATTGGCGGGGTGGAATGGTAATAGAGAGAGAAGGGATGAGATAACGAAAAGAAAGAAGGACAAAGAGAAAAGTATTATACACTACTCGCTGGTGTATACGACTGTTGCGCCTGCGTCCGTCTTATTAAACGATTTTATTCCACGGACTTTTTCTTACGGTTTTACTATCACTTTTTTCAGTTCGGTCGCGCAGCAAAATCCCTATCTCCTCCAAGCTTGCCGTAATAAGAATAATACAGATTGAAGTCAATAACCGCAAAAAGTTTACACAACTATTATTATCAGATTATATGGATGGCATTTTTTTCCTGATTTTTCTCGTGATTGAAATAATCAGTTCTGGCGAAAATGTTTCAATTTTCATCTATGCATATCCAAGATAATTGGCTCCACTTATTTCAGTATATTCAGTCCATTATTATCGTATCGATTCGAGGAATTCGGCTCCAAATGAGTATTTTAGATACACAATATGGCGATGAGTGAACCAGACGACAAATTGCAAAAACCTGGCGCACCCATCCCTTGAACATTTATAACAATCAGTTATACCCGCACAAGCATCGAAGTTCAGAGAACAAAGCTGGCCAAACAACGAGACGCAAAGTTAACGAAATCAGGTACGTATAAACATGTTAAAAGGAGTTTGTGTTACAAACACAAACAGGTTTCATTACCGCCCGCCGTCGAAGTTAACGAAGGGTATATTGTGATAAAGCAATGTATTAATCTGCTTTATCTTGTTTTGTATGTTTATGAGTTGAATGGAATCCGCCGGATTCTACATTTCCCGTTTGATAATGATGCATGAAAATGCTCTGAAATGCAGGTGAAAGTTCAGGTAGTTGAGAATCGATTATCATGACATTTTAGTTTGCTATTCTTGATGATTAGCTTTCAAAACGAACACGAAAATTTATGTTCACAGAACGCGTGTCGTTTGTTATTTCTTCATCAATTGACACTTGATAAATTAATCTTTCGGAAAGATTTCAGCTATAATTTTTCTTATTGAATATTGTTATCTATTCCATCATCACTAAAAATACTGAGCGTTGACTCGAAGAAATTCCACTGAATTATAGTTTAGGTTGTATTTTTTTCTTCAACTTCTTCTTTGAATTGTAATAGATCTCGAAAAAATTATATTCTTGTAAATATAAAACGAATTAATTATACAAAGGAATTATTTAAGATGTCTCAAGTAATAATAATGATATTATTTCAGATATCTTAGTATTATTGATGAAGGAACTCTCCTCCTTCATCATTTGTTCAATGTTTTTTAGAAGACAGTTGAACAGTTTTACTGTTATATGCTATGGACAGTCAAGGAATTAGGAGGATAAAAATAAGGATCCACTGATCTATACTACTACTATACTGGTACTATTGTTCCTCTAGCTATCATTAAAGTAATAACTGTGCGAATGCTAAAGTTAAAAATTTTAAATCTGTAGAGTCCAGAGCAGGTAAGTTGTTTAGCCTGAAAAGACCACGGTAGGAATCCTGTAGGAGTCCAAGCATCACCCTCAAAGCTTGCAATTGAATGCAGACTATATGATGTGCCGATGTACTACAGCCCCAAAATATTATTCCGTATGACTTCAAATTAGAATAGTACACTATTTTCATGATATCCAACCCAACCTGCCTTTTGATTGAATTGAGAGAGAAGATCACAGAGTTGAGCTTGCTGGTAAGTTGGTCACAGTGCTCGTTCCAGTTCAAATTGGAATTAATGAATACACCCAAGACCTTTGAGCCGCCGTCAACTTTCACATAATGGTCCAAACACTTAAATCTATCTGGTGAAGTAACTCTTAATCGATTAGTCGAGAAGATCACAGAATTTGTTTTAGCTGCAATAAGAGTGAGATGATTGAAAGAGCACCATTCATAAACAGTTCTTATTGCTAATTCCATCCTGAAAGAAAGTGTAGTAAAACCCTCGAATGATATTAAAAGATTTGTAACAACGACATAGATGTATGGATCCAGGAAAACATCAGGCAAATCATTAATATAAATCACAAACAACAATGGTCCCAAAATGCTTCCCTATGGAACTCCCCTATGAACAGTCTCGTCCAAAGACAACGTCCAGTTAACACGTCTGTTAGAGAGGTAGCTCCTTAAATGATATCTCTAACACCATAGGCCTCTAATTTTTGAAGTAAACATCCGTGGTCAACATTGTCAAAGGTCTTTGAAAGATCTATAAAAAACCCAGTAGGTATTTCACCCTTTTCTAACAAAGATATAACCCTCTACACGAATTAAAAATTGCTTTCTCAGTACTTTTTCCCCTTACAATGTTGAGCTTTAACAATAATTTCAAATTCTGAAAGAAATTTCATCAATCTATTAGCCAAAATCTTTTCAAATATATTTGCCAACGAGGTTATCAAACTAATAGGTCTGCAGTTTGAAATTCTCTATACTATCTTCAAACCGACTAAAAGAAATCTCAAATTGAATGCAGCACAAATCATAACGATTGCTCCTTATATTAAATGTGAATTCTACAGATCAAATTGTCCATAATACAGATTTAGATCACCCTATTTATTGACTGTTTCACATCGTAGATCCATAGCCTTGAGGTCAAAATTCTTCAGGGCTAACTGGCTCCATCCACTCCATGCTATTTATTATTTAAATACCGTATGAAACAATTCCTCGAATTGAGGGCTCTATATTTCACCCAGGATTACAATGCTCTCAGCTCACAGAAAAAACTGAAGTCAGAGGTTATGTAGGGCCACACTAACTATCATAGGAAATTTACTCGCGCCTTTTGTATACTGGAATGACTCTAGCTATCTTCAATAGGTCCGAAAAATACCCCTGCTCAAAACAGTTATTCACAATTTTTGGGATTGGATCAGCAAGACAGTCAATTACCTCCTTAAGTAACCTCACTGAGAACCCATATACATCTCTGGACTCCTTATTCTTTATTCTACCCACTATTCCTTTGAATTCCCTCAGAATCCAGGGAATTACTCGGTTTACTTTTTATCTTGGAATTTATTACATTTTTGACTACCGATTCCTATGTATTGTGCGTCCTTGTTATTTAAAGTATTATTTATAAGTTGGTTCAGTTCTTTTTTCAATCGTGTATATGGCTTCTTCGATCTCCATCATGCCTAACCTCGTAAATAGTGTGGCCAGTATCAACCTCTTCCTTAAGATCCATTAATGGGGATTTTCGAAATAATTTATTTGAACCGAAGTTTCTTATTTTAATTTTCTTTTCGGTGAAACACCGATAGAACGTATCAACTAATACATCGTGAAATCGCCCATACGAATCCGGCGCTGCCCCCTCCACGAAACTCCAGTCCACATTCTCCAACCACCTCCGGAATCTGCAATCTAATGAAACACACACACATATATACTATAAATATACTATATATATATACTATACATATACTATATATATACTATCGGTGCTTACCAGCATATAGAATATGTAAAACTGAAAAACGGACTGCCTTCAATATTATAAACTGAAAATTTTGGAGGCAGTACTTTCGAGAATGTAGAAGAGGAAATGTTCCAAATGGAAAATTTGTTTTGCAGATCTACCTATGATCATACATTCTCTCATATAGTAGATGATGGTAAAAATGTCTTTCAGGCAGTGTTGCTTGTGGGTTATGCTGACCCTTTCCACTCCGATCTGCAGAGTCAATAATATTCGATAAAAACCCCATAAGGCATACAGAGACGTTCGAGCTTTTTCGGAGAGCCTATTTCTTGTGGAAGAGAATGTATCAGAAGAGGAAGGTATGATAACATATTAGATGTGACTACTTGATAAATCCAAACTTTTTGTCATCAAGAAATCAGAATAACATAAAGCCGTTTCCGCTTCTGCCGTTATGTGTGAACTTTCGAGGAACAGTTCAGGTCTATTTTTGCCATCAGTTAAATGTGGTGTGAATAAAACATGATTCATTAGCTCATTTTGGGCAGAACTTTTGCATTATTATCGAGTAACATAATCGTTATATGCGAAACTTTGTATAAGAGGAGGGAAGGAGATAAATTTTTATTGCCTTGTTATGTTCCAGTTCAGAAAATATGTCTCATCAATCACTTAACACAATAGCTTGTTTCCATCTATTTGTGCGTCGAACGACGAATGAGTTATATCAATTAACGAAAATATTTGGGATATAAACTTTGGGGGAAGATAATGATCAATCATGGCTGTGTGACCGAAGGATCAATGTAGTAATCCTAAATACAATTTTTTGTACACTCACTTATAACTGAACAATATACTATTTTCCTCTTGATATTTCTAAAAATCTGATCCCAAATCATTGGTTGCTACTACCTGAAGATGAAAATAGCTCATTTGTTTTAAAAAATTGATTTGCGGCGAAAACGGTTCATCTTAATCACGTTTTTCCGTTGTTATTCAATGTATTGGGTATCTTGTTGTTTAATAATGTTTTTTTAATTCTCAAAATCGGTTCATTGTCAGTATTTCTCGGTCATGTTCGTTATTGGACCAAATCAGTCGTATAGTTCAGCAGCTATAAGATCTGAAATTTGATTGCCCCAATAACTCCTAAAATACTCATCCGATCGATTTGAAATTGGAAAATCGTTCTATTGACGTTGAACCAAATTAGTATGCCAAATTTTCTGAAAATGAACAAGCGAAAAAATTTTCAAAAGATTCTGATATACACTGATCAACAATTGCTAGGGATCACTTATGAACTTCTCTTCATTTGTATTTTTTTCAAGTTATCTCTTGAATATTTGTACATTATATGTTCTCTAAGGAAACATTAAGATGTTTTGAGTTGATTATATCAAATTTTTCCTCACTTCATCGGCTCTTGTTCACAAAATCGATTATTATCTGTAGGCTGTTACAGGTGGAGTGAAAATCAATGTGGTATTTGTTATTAAATCTATTTTTTTCTCTAGTTCAATCACATAAGATGACAATAATTGAAGAAATGAGAACAATATCAGCTTAGCAGTCATGCCGAGAAGACGTTTGGCTCCTGTGCAACTGGACCAAATCATACGGTGGATACAGGATGGTTTGTCCCAGCGAGAAGTGTCCCGGCGGTTGGATGTTTCGCAAAGTGTCGTGAGTCGGGCTTGGAATAGGTTCATCAAAACGACTCAGTAGCTTATGTTCATGGGGAGGTCGGCAGCGCAGTACAACAGCTGCCCAAGATCGTCTTTGATCCTCAATGCTAGGAGAAATCCCACTTACCCGGCGTCGAGGCTCAATAGATCACTGAAAGTTGCAACAGGAGTCCTAATTTCGAGCCAGACTGTAAGACGACGACTACATGTTCGTGGTTTAAGAGCACGTAGGAGGGTACAACATCTCCGTTTGAATAGGGAACACCGGGTTCATCGACGGCAATGGGCTGAAGAGCACCGCAATTGGACAGTGGAAGATTGGAGCCGATGTTTATTTACGGATGAGTCTAGATTTCGTTTGGTCAACTCCGATGGACGTATTCCTGCTTAGAGGGAAAGAGGTCGAAGGTATACAGAACAGTTTATGATACCCACAACAGCTTTTGGCGGAGGTTCTATATGTGTATGGGGAGGCATTTGCTCGAACCAACGCACAGAGTTGGTTGTTCTGCAGAACACCACAATGAACAGCCAGAGATATCACGATATGATTATTGAACCCATAATTGTTCCGTTTACGGCTGCCTTGGGCGAGAAATTCATTTTAATTGACGATAATGCCCATCCACACCGTAGTCTTCTGGTTAATGAAGCGCTCAGAAAATCATGCTATTGATAGTCTAGACAATTGTCAACCTTAGAACAACCGATCAATAACCTGGAGGACCTTTCTAACGCTTTACGGGATATTTGGACGAATTTGTCCCAAAATTTTATAAATCGTTTGATTGAAAGTATGCCTCGTAGGGCAGAATGCTTGAGACGAGCTAGTGGGGACCAATTAGGTACTAGCTTAACCGAAACTTCAGCCTTCTTGTGGTTTCATCATAAAATTTCTATGTTATTCAAACACAGAATTTTGAGTGTTCCTAATAAAGTCTTTTTTTTCTCTCCAACTTTCCATTTTTCCCTTCTTTCCTCGAGTGAACCATATTATCAACTGAGAATTAGGCTTAAGTTTGTGGGGTCGCCACCCTTGTCCCACGGCCGCCATCTTGAAAATAGGGGTTGAAATGGTATTTACGATATATCTCTTAAACTATTTATTTTATAAAAAATTTATGAACATTTTTTGTTGCAAATTAAATTCTCTACAACTTTGCTCCAGTAACTTTTTGTCTTAGAACTATAAATAAAAAGTTATAAGCGAAAATCTCCGGAAATTTGAGAAAAAATTTATATTTTTCGATGTAACTTTTTTTATCATTTTACGAAAAAATGATGTCTGACCATTTTGTACAACGTTTTTGAGGAACAACTTTTATTCGCATCAGTTTTTCATTAAGTCAATAGCTAAGGTTTTACAGCGCTCCGAAGTGAGTACTATTTTTCAGTCTCTTAACTATACCTATATTATAAGTGTGTACCTATGACATGTCATCAGTTATTGTTTTTTTTTTTTTTTTTTTATTTATTATTATAAAATTTTTAATTAAAAATTTTTCAATATTATTAATAATAAATAATTGACTCTTTCCCCACCACCCACGAGGTAGAGTCTAGAGGCGCGTTTTTTCTACGTGGTATCCCCAATAGGCATAATCCACGGTGATTTTCTAAATTAGAACTACTCCGTCCTCAGTCGTTTCGATGGACCAGGCTGCGGCTCAGCATCTGATCGGCTTTCTGAATTAAATACCAGTGGGAGAACTGGAGAAGGAAGGGGTGTTAATGTTGGCGGTTCATCATCAAAGTCATTTTCATTTATTAAATCTGAGAGTTCCATTACGTTGCTGCAAGTCTCTCCAGATCAATGGAAGCACACTGCAGAACATTTCATTCTGCTTTTCGGCATCCACACATCTCTCCACAGTTTCCTTTGCATTTGCAAAAGATCAATTTTAGAAGCTCAGGGGTGCTGGAGGTTTAGAGTTCTGCACTGGCATCAATAATTTTCCACATTTTTTCCAGCCCCAGTCTTCAGGATCATTATAATTACCAAGCCACGACTGGACCTGATGGTAGACTCGGAAAGTATGAAAGCGAGCTGTGTCTTGTGTTGGAGGAAGTGAGGATAAGTTAAATGTACTTTTTGTCACTGCCTTGACGAATTGTTTGTATCTTAGGCTGTCAAGAGAATTATCATCTTTATTACCACCGTATAAAGAGATAAAAACGTTCACCAATTACAGTGAGCAAAGCAGGGTCAACTCTCTTGTTGAGAATAAAAGCCGTTTCACTTGCAAACTCTAAATGTTTCTCTATGGTTTTCACAAATTTCATTTTTCCGATATTGTAAGGAGCTGAAGTTGTGTCACATCCGTAAAAGCATGAAGAAACAGCAAGTTATTTGCAATGACATCTTCGTACATAAAACCTGAGTACTGAAAAATAGTACTCACTTCGGAGCGCTGTAAAACCTTACCTATTGACTTAATGAAAAAATGATGCGAATAAAAGTTGTTCCTCAAAAACGATGTACAAAATGGTCAGACATAATTTTTTCGTAAAATGATGAAAAAAAAAGTTACATCGAAAATATAAATTTTTTCTCATATTTCCGGAGATTTTCGCTTATAACTTTTTTATTTATAGTTCTACGACAAAAAGTTACTGGAGCAAAGTTGTGGAGAATTTAATTTGCAACAAAAAATGTTCATAAATTTTTTTATAAAATAAATAGTTTAAGAGATATATCGTGAATACCATTTCAACCCCTATTTTCAAGATGGCGGCCGTGGGACAAGGGTGGCGACCCCACAAACTTGGTTTTAGCTTTACATTGACCCCCTACACATCTAAAAAAATAAAATTGAGCAACCTAAAATGTAACATTTCAATGGACTAACTCTGATATCTGACTAAATTTATAATCTTGGAGCGAATATTTCAGAACTAAATTTAGAAAAAGTAAGTGATCCCTATCAATTGGTGAGCAGTGTATTTCTTGGAAATATTGGATTGCTCATAAGATATTTGACGGATCTCAGCAAAAATTGTTCATTCAATGTGGTTCTTGATATATCGCATATTCTGAAATTTCATTTTCGTAGAGTCAACTGAAGAAAAGATATTGGAGTGTCTTTTAAAGCGCCTAGTTCATTAAACCAGTGTGAATTGGACGAGTCCGAAAGTTTATGACAGCGCGAGCTTAGCGAGTGCGTAAGTTACGAAAATAACATTTATTAGGTTTATATTGTGAATTAAAATGTAAAAAAAGTTAAAGTATGATCTTAATGTGTTACGGTTTGATTTTCTTGTGAAGAAAATGAAGATTTAAAAATGATTATGATGGCCCTCTGTATTCAGACGAAGGTACTAAAAAAATTTTATTATTTTAGCATAATTCTTACTAGTTGTTGTTGGTAGATGGCGAACACATGCCGTTGGGAGCGAATATTTTTTGTCCGGTGTTCTTATCGCAATTCTTCACAGCTGGCGCGGTTCATTTCCATTATTCGATTGACGAAGACGCTTGGAAGAGATTATTTTAGATTTTCTGTGTGGAAAATTATCAAGAAATCGGATTTCGTTTTCCAAGTTGACGATAGTACGAAATATAATAATTTCATCAGGTGGAATTATTTCCTTAGAGGGATTTGAATACGTATTAAGGTCTTCAGATCATTTCAAAGCAGCACAACATCTCGTAAGTTTTTTTTTGATGTTTACTTTCAGTTTTATATCGTAAATTTCATTATTCTCAATCTTGCAGAAGGCATTTTTTTTTTTCTTGTACTTCAAGTCGTTTGGATACAAGGCGAGGGCGTGACCTCCTTGCCGGAGGTCCCTAGAATTCCTGACCATCTGAATGGAATAGAGGAAAATAGGAATAAAGGAAAGATAGGTCGAGAAAATTGGACGGAAGAATTAGACAACCCATAGTGAACCCGAGATCGTACTACGACACAACTGAAGGGTGTACTACCACCGAGAACTCTTTGCAAGGTCAGATCCAACGTTTTAATTATCTGTTCTCTCTTGTTGACAAGATCGTGGAATTTCAATCCAGACCATTCACCCGATATAAACGAAGATAGAGATTGGTGAATCGCTTGAAGACATAATTATTTCCATTTTTATATAATTATTTGGCCGATAAGAGCCAATCCTGGTAATTCAGAACATTAGGAAACTATAAGGGCACGTGTGTTCATGGGTCGACCTTTTAAAATTTGTAGATACGTTTCCAAATAGAGAATTTAATCACCCCGCTTTTATTAATAATTTCCTAGAATTAACACCCCCTGAGAGTTAGGTCTAGCAAATGCTTCACAAAACTGATACTGCCAGAATTCTTGCTAAAGTTAATTTTCAAATAAACTAGAATGATGATATATTGAAAGAAAACCCTAGTTGGCGAGTCACTTTGTAAAAATAAAGTTAACCCCTCTTAATTTCATAAATTCAGGAGTTATTTTCAATTTGCCTATCCCAAATTTACTTTAAATTCGAATCCAAATTATATTTTCGAAATTCAGGTTTACCGATGGGATCACCTTTGAGCCCATTATTGTCAACTCTGATATCTGACTAAATTTATAATCTTGGAGCGAATATTTCAGAAATAAATTTAGAAAAAGTAAGTGATCCCTATCAATTGGTGAGCAGTGTATTTCTTGGAAATAATTGGATTGCTCATAAGATATTTGACGGATCTCAGCAAAAATTGTTCATTCAAAGTGGTTCTTGATATATCGCATATTCTGAAATTTCATTTTCGTAGAGTCAACTGAAGAAAAGATATTGGAGTTTCTTTTAAAGCGCCTAGTTCATTAAACCAGTGTGAATTGGACGAGTCCGAAAGTTTATGACAGCGCGAGCTTAGCGAGTGCGTAAGTTACGAAAATAACATTTATTAGGTTTATATTGTGAATTAAAATGTAAAAAAAGTTAAAGTATGATCTTAATGTGTTACGGTTTGATTTTCTTGTGAAGAAAACGAAGATTTAAAAATGATTATGATGTCCCCTCTGTATTCAGACGAAGGTACTAAAAAAACTTTATTATTTTAGCATAATTCTTACTAGTTGTTGTTGGTAGATGGCGAACACATGCCGTTGGGAGCGAATATTTTTTGTCCGGTGTTCTTATCGCAATTCTTCACAGCTGGCGCGGTTCATTTCCATTATTCGATTGACGAAGATGCTTGGAAGAGATTATTTTAGATTTTCTGTGTGGAAAATTATCGAGAAACCGGATTTCGTTTTCCAAGTTGACGATAGTACGAAATATAATAATTTCATCAGGTGGAATTATTTCCTTAGAGGGATTTGAATACGTATTAAGGTCTTCAGATCATTTCAAAGCCGCACAATATCTCGTAAGTTTGTTTTATCTTTACTTTCAGTTTTATATCGTAAATTTCATTATTCTCAATCTTGCAGAAGGCTTTTTTTCTTTTGCTTGTACTTCAAGTCGTTTGGATACAAGGCGAGGGCGTGAATAATCCTTGCCGGAGGTCCCTTGAATTCCTGAACATCTGAATGGAATAGAGGAAAATAGGAATAAAGGAAAGATAGGTCGAGAAAATTGGACGGAAGAATTAGACAACCCATAGTGAACCCGAGATCGTACTACGACGCAACTGAAGGGGTGTACTACCACCGAGAACTCTTTGCAAGGTCAGATCCAACCTTTTAATTATCTGTTCTCTCTTGTTGACAAGATCGTGGAATTTCAATCCAGACCATTCACCCGATATAAACGAAGATAGAGATTGGTGAATCGCTTGAAGACATAATTATTTCCATTTTTTATAATTATTTGGCCGATAAGAGCCAATCCTGGTAATTCAGAACATTAGGAAACTATAAGGGCACGTGTGTTCATGGGTCGACCTTTTAAAATTTGTAGATACGTTTCCAAATAGAGAATTTAATCACCCCGCTTTTATTAATAATTTCCTAGAATTAACACCCCCTGAGAGTTAGGTCCTAGCAAATGCTTCACAAAACTGATACTCGCCAGAATTCTTGCTAAAGTTAATTTTCAAATAAACTAGAATTATGATATATTGAAAGAAAACCCTAGTTGGCGAGTCACTTCGTAAAAATAAAGTTAACCCCCTCTTAATTTCAGAAATTCAGGAGTTATTTTCAATTTGCCTATCCCAAAATTACTTTAAATTCGAATCCAAATTATATTTTCGAAATTCAGGTTTACCGATGGGATCACCTTTGAGCCCATTATTGTCAGATCTATTCATGAATCACCTTGAAAATGAATTCATAAAAACAAATGACCTATCAAAAAAACACGTCATTTTCTGGTTCCGGTATGTTGATGATATTATAGTAGGATTCAACGGAACAAATAAAAAAATAAAAATGTTTCTTGACTTCCTCAATTCACCCCAAAATAAAATTTACATTGGAAATTGAATGCAACAAAGCGATTAACTTTCTGGATTTGACCATAAGTAGAGATAGAAACACATTCGACTTTAACATCTACCGAAAAGACACAAACTCAGAAGCCATAATACCATATGATTCCTTCAGTCCTGATAATCATAAACTAGCAGCTCTGAAATCTATGATCAACAGAGCATTCAACATACCTTTATCGAACGCTAACTTCAATCTGAACAATCTGAAATTGATAAAATCAAGAAATTGCAACTAATAATAATTTTCCGAGAATCCTAGTAAACAAACTAATTGAAAACAAAAGAAAGCTGAAAACCATTAATATGCTTTACACTACCACAGAAAAACCTACTAATAAATTCATACATATCACTTATTTCGGAGAATTATCAATCCAAATCCAAAATTATTTTTCTAAACTTGATTTCAAAACAACATTTTCAGGACGTCCAAACCTAGGTAAAATATTATATAATTCAAAATCCAAACTTAAACCCGAGAAAACTTCAGGTGTATATAAAATCTGTTGTAAAAATTGCAACGCTGCATATGTAGGTCAAACCGGTAGAAATTTTGAGACCAGATTAAAAGAACATCTGAAATCAGGTAAACAGTCCGCAGTTTATGATCATATCGAGACTGAAGAACATCATATGGATATCGTAAATTTTAAAATCCTTCACAAATGCGAGAAAGGCCTGAAATTAAATTTGCTGGAAGCAATGGAAATAACAAATCTGTTCAATATTCCCAATGTGTCCCCACTTAACACCCAAATAGAAATAAACCATTCACCACTTTTGAATATCCCATAGATTTAAACCCACGAAATATTTCAGTCTGAACCTAACACCAGAAGATGGTTTAACAACCGAAACCGGTCGTGTAATAATATTAATAAAGTGAAAATTAGACAAAAATAATTGTTTTCTTTCAATATTCAAGATGGATTTTCACAAAATAAATGAGTCATCAATTCATTCTATTAGAATTCTGATAACTATCACCTTTCACTGGGACTTTCCCCATCATTTTAAATTAATCACATATTTAAATAATTACCATGAAATATTTCCTCTATGTAGATCCTTTCTTGTGTACACTTTAAATAGAAGCTAGTGCAATGAAAGTTCAAATAAATAAAAAACGGTGTTTATAATCATTTTTTGCTATAAAAAGAATTAACCTCTCTTTTACTTGACGTTATTATCTAAAAAAATTAATTTATCTGCTTTCGAATGTTTTTCTTTAAAAAATTTACAATTTCGATATTTTCAAAAAGTTTATTTTTACGTTTTCTGAATGAACTGTCATTTATGATTATAATATTTTTATATTTTTGAATCTTTTTTTGTAGTTAATAGCTCATGAAATTATTAATGTGAATACCTACGTATATAATTTTCCCTCAATTATCTGGACATAATCCCAAATCGAATGAGCTATATTACATAATTTTAGTAACGGTATTACATAATTTTAATAATTGTATCACATAATTTTAGTGACAGTAATATCCTATTGAGGTCATTTTGAACTCATCAACTATTAGAGCAACATGTCAGCAAATTTCGGAGCTAAAGTGGAATATATTGAGTTGGCCCCAGTATCGGATTTTTTCCAGCAGAATATTCGGTCAGTAAGTCAGTTTCTTCTTCAACTGTAAATTGGATGTGTGGGTCAAAACTGTTGGAAATTCAAGTCTCAAGAGTCATGTGTTCAGGAATCGCTTACCAATATGTAGATGATCTTCTTTTTTCGATTCCTGAACACATGACTCTTTAGACTTTAAGAATTTTCAACAGTTTTGACCCACACATTCAATTTACAGTTAAAGAAGAAACTGACAATAGTATCCCATTCCTTGACACAAAAGTAATGAGATCTGTAGATAACCAGATTAAATTAGACTGGTATCAAAAACCAACTTCATCAGGCCGTTATATTAACTACAAATCCAATCATTCTTGGAATATAAAAACGAATCTTATAAAGGGAATGTTTCGAAGAATCAGAAATATTTGTCATTCCGAATTTTTAAACGATGCTGAAAGAAAATTATTCAATATATTCAAAGATAATGGGTATCCCAAATCTTTTGTTCAAAAATGTTTCCATTCTATTATAAAAGATCTCAATAGTAAAGAACTTGGTTTATATACCATTGTCTTAAATAATATCGTTTCAATTGAACCCATAGGAGCAAAGAAATATATTAGCTTACCCTTCCTTCCAGACCTGACTTCAAAAACAACATAAAAATTGCAATACAGTCCATTGATGGTAGGAAGCATATTTAATAAAATGAGAGATAATGTAAATAAACTCTCCAAATCAGACCTAATTTATCAAATTTCATGTAAAGATTGCAATGTAGTATATACAGGGTCTTTCACGAGGTTACTCACCTATATTTATACTGGAAACTACTGAACGTATTTTCATGAAATTCAGCACTTTTAAGTATTTCACGATGCTGATGAAATCTAAAATATTTTCAAGGCATGAGCACTACCGGTTTTTCCGGAAATGACGTCAACTTCCGTTTTTCAAATTACAACACCATTTTTTTATTGCAGAAATAGATTCCTTAGAAAATTTCAAGTTATTTTGATGTAACATTTTTCAGTTTTGGTTGGAAAATTCTCTCTGAGCGGGAAAGTTCGAAAAAAAATCGGAATATTTATGTTTTTATTTGTTGGTCAGAGTTGAATTTTTCCTTTTTGAATATCTAGAATGATGATTACTTGACAGATTTAGTAGGACTATTGAGTACAATAAAATAGATACAAATAAAGTGGTACCAATAAAGTAGTCAATTACGGACATTAAACTAATTCATAAATCAACTGTTTATGATTCAGTTGCGTCTGTTTAAATAATAAGTTGCACACATGTTATTATACAAAGTGTGACAAAAGTCAGTTTACACTGTCTGGCATTCACGTATGCGCATATTCTCGACCAGTATCGTACCTAGGGAGGAAGGAGGCAGTTGAAACTTAGCGAGTGGAGTTGTCTGCATGTAGTAGTGTTGTTGTGTACGTTTACAGTGTGTGGTGTGTAAAGTACACGGAAGATGAACGTGTTTGTTTGCTCATTTCTTACCTAAAGCCTAACGGATCTTATGCTGAAACTTTCCAAATAAGCAAGTTTCCACCAGACAAATGGTGTATAACCTGTGTCGTAAATTCTTAAGTACTGGCTCCCTAGTCGACGTGCCGCGTTCAGATTTTTTGTTTTTTTGCTTTACCGTGACTAAATGTTGCCGCATGTGTGTTGAAGAGGGGGGAAAACAAAACATAAAATGTGAAACCACAAGTAATTTTTGATGTTATATTTTCCTCGAAAATAAATTTATTTGCAATTATTTTTGCTTTTTTTTCTCATATGCAAAACGTATATTAATATTCGCACTAGAAAAGGGGTATCATCCTGCACATTCATTTGGGAAATGGTAAATGATATACTTTATTGAAATGATTCAATGCCTAAAATAGTGCAGTTATGAAATGAAATTTCCGTAGTTCTTCCAATAAAGAATAAAATGATATAATGTTCTCAAACCCTTAGTAAAAATGGATTTTAGGCCGAATTCTGACCCTCTTGTACAGAAATAACCCAAGACTTATATTCTTGAGAGGTAAGACCCTCGTTCAGATCTAATTTATTGACGTGCTATAATTTCTCCTTAGCGTGAATTGGTTCCTTTTCTACAGAATGGAACGAAGGGAAAGTTTATTGCCCATACTCCGGAAAACTGCCGTCTCGAATTAAATTGTAACTTCGTAGTTGTGGGAATGGTAGATGGTGCTGTCGAATGCCGGGACAATAATGCACATTTACATATTATAAACCACCTTCATATTCCGACTCAGAATGCATGAAACTTGGAGTTTTCACCCGAGAGAGGTTCAGCTTTCTTGTCATCCAGTGGAAAGTTGAATTCGAAAGCGTTCTCAAAATTCAGATTGAAAAGGGATTCATTCCCACACGCGGTAGAAGTTTTCTTGGGATTCTCGAATGTGATATCCTACTAAATGTTTGCCAAAATATTATTCTGTTATATAAAAAAAAAACGCTGGAATATCAGCTGAACTTTCTTCGCTTTGAGAATGAAAGGTGCCGTAATAGCAATTGTGTAGTGCAAAATTTTTGAAGAGAAAGCAGGAACTAACATCGTTGACCTCAAGAGGTAGTTTGTATTGCTAGAATAAAAACCAAGAAAGATGGAATCTGACAGCCTCACCAGAAGATCACGAAATGTGAATTCAAACGGTCAAGTATTTTCATGTCTTCGGAATTGTCGGTGCAGACCATTTTTCGACATGCTGAAATTACATATACAGTTCAACCAAGCACTCCAAAAATTTCGAGTTGCAATTACCCTACTTTTTGTACCGTGAGATACAATATTATTACAAGACATTTTGATTAAAAACGTCGGAATCAGCTAGTTGTAGTAACTATTTAGAGATGAATGGGATCATGAAGATTAGAAATGAATTTTATGTTGGAGTGGTTCATGTCTTGTAGTCCAAATACATCACGCCAAACTTGTTGGTACATCGATATAAAATAAATACTCTCTCATCGATTTTCAGTCATTCAAATCGCTCCCCCAAGTTGAAAGGCGCGCAGAACCGAAATTATTATCAGTTCGGAAAGGGAGACAACGGTAGAAAACTGACTTGTGTGAAAGGTTATTAAATAGACTTCAGTGCCCAAACTTCCTGAACATCTGGAACAGTGCGACGTCGTCTGTGCAACGATAAAGAAACATCTTCTGCGGACCCTGTCGTCAAGGAACTCCATTCCATTGTCGTCCATTCAAAATGGGAATTCGAGATCCAGAAATTGATTTGAGTTTATTCCCTTAGAAATGCTCGTTGAATTCTTTTCAACGTCCATTAGATTCTATCTGATTTTAATTCAGTCAGAATATGGTGGCGAGTTCGTTCTTATTAGCATAAGAGCATTGAAATGTTGAAATTGGCTTTAATTCTTTATTTTTAACGATGGAGAGTCGAACACAAGCTTATAATGAAAGCATAATTGCCCACTATGTTTTGTTAGAAAATAGTAACCAATGCAGTAATAGTAAAAACTCCTTGGAAGAAAATGAACGCAAAAACCAAATCATTGGAATCACCACGATATATTTAATTTCAGCAAGAACCAACGAGAACGTGTAGGGCCATCTCCTGCCATTAAATTGTACTAAGGATCCTTTCAATGGTATCAATAATCAATAATGTATAATCTAAATCATTGGAAATCATCCTTAATTTTACTTCATTTTGAAAATATCAGTTACATCAACGTAGGTAAAGTTCAACACCTATGACTATGGTTGAAAAAAAGAATAGATCTCTGACAGGTAGGCACGTTGGAAGAAATTTTCTGCTTTAAAATCCACCTATGAGAGCAACTATATTGACAAAACAGATAAAAAGATAAACACAATTCTACACCAGATCAATTATGAAATAACACTGGTTTTTTATCTCAAATTGGCGATTTTTATCACGTCATCCGGTGTGAACAATGAAAAATATTAACCACAATATCATGGGGATATTGAAACTTAGGCTCCACATATCTGCCATATGATTACATTAGTAGTTTTTTTTCAAACACACACTCATGTAGATTTAATACAATAAAAAAAATGCATGTAAAAGCCCACGCAAAAAAAGTTATGGGGCTTCGAAGGGTACATTTTGGGTAATTTAGAAAGACCTAATAAAAAAATCATACCTCCGTAACCGTAATACTAAGGACCCAGGTTCCAAGACTGAAAAGGTACCAAACGACCCTACCAACGCCCCAAAAAAATTTGACGGTCCATGTGCCGAACACCCTGTATATGTGTGATCAAGTAAAAACATAATACGATTCAAAAAAATTAAAATAGATGTAGGAAAAATGATTAGTTAAATCTGGAATACAATTAACACGAGGATTCATTACTGAACCGAAGGAATTTGGTATCAATAGAAATAAGAGATATTGTTAATTTAATTTCATCTCAAAAATGTTAATTAAAACAATGTAGGTACAGTTCAACTTCCATGACTAAGTTTGAGAAGTAGAAGAAACTTTCGAATTTAAAACATACCTATAAATGTAACGGTATTGACGAAACAGATAAAAAGTTGAAGATAATTCTACACCGGATATATTATGAAATTACTCTGGATATTTATCCGATAATGGCGAGTTTCACCACGTGATCCGGTGTGACCAATGAAAGATGATAACCAAATTGTGTTGAACAGTGGGGATATTAAGATTTAGGCTCCACCCATCTGTCATATGACCACTAATTAGGAATCAATTCTTTACATAATTACAAAGAAATCTGAGAATGAATTTGTTTTAGATTTATGATGTTCGTAATATATTGTTTTTCTTCACATTATTTTCATTTGAATGAATTACAAATATAACATGAGGTGTAAGAAAGAACTGATTTCCAAAACCAAGAGAACAATGAATTTGAAGATTCATTTTTGAACCGAAGGAATTTAGTAATAATGGAAACGAAAGAATTTGTTAATTTTATTTAATCCCAAAAATATTATTCAAAACAATCTAGGTACAGTTCAAAAAGTAAAACCATTACAATTTTTTTTTTATATTTCAAACCTATCAATGAAAAGTAGTATTTATTTATTTATTCAACAGGAGAACATACCCAGAAGAATGTTCACAAATAAATTGAGTATTTACAAAGGAACACAACATTTACTTAAACTAAACTAGTGCAAATTTAATACTATAGTGAGGAAAAAGAAAGAAAACAAATATACTGCATTGTCCATTACATAATTTCACCCCCAAACCATTTGAGAATCTCAGGAAGTAACATCTTAAATATATCCTAACTGTTTTCTCATCAAGATGAAAGATATCAATTGTAGTTCTAAAATGGTTGCACCGTTCAAGTACCCTTATATAAGGGGAAGTTTTGGAGCTGTAACTAGCTCTTAAGGGCAGGACGAAGGTGTCCAACTATCTCAACCTCCTCAATGGAGCATGAAGGCAAAACTGCGAGATAAGCCAAGGCGATTCCAACCGATTACTGAGCAACTTATGAGCAAATAATACATCACTCACGTATATTTACTAAACATATAAAAATAAAATTTAGAAAGCACTGACATGAGGTCAGATTGCTTTGGCGCTCTTGTTGAGCTACTTACGAGTAAATATTCAAACCATAACAAATCTATAATCACTCTGATCAGATGAATAATAGTCTTTTCCCATACTATGGGACAACGTGATGCAAATATGAACGCCTAATGAATGAACAAACCTATATCTCAAATTAAAAATAACTACTCATAATTTTCCCCAAGTTTTTTTCGAAGCTGAATTCCTTTCTAAAAACTTAGGTCAGTGCTTTTCTAAATTTTGACAACGTATTTTGTTTCAGCCATCGAGATTGAATTCTATCACTATGATTTCAAGTTATGAAAAATTTTGATTAATATTACGCCAACTGACACTGATTAATGAGCCCGGCATTTGTCAATCGCATATCGATCTGTCATGGCCATCGTTCAGAGAAAATCACCGAGACTTGTCATTTCTCTTTTCTCTTGAGTAAATGAAAAAAAAATCATATCTTTAGATGGAGAAGAGCTACGACAATGAAATTTGAGGATAAGTAAGATATCGATCACCTCGATATATTCACGAATTTTTATTGAAATCCGAAAAATGTCTTATGAGATATGGAGTATTAAAAAATTTTTTTTTGGGAATTTTTTAAGAATTTTCTATCGTGACGATTTCTGCGAAATTTTGCGAGCCGTTTTGTTGCAGCCTCAACAATATTTCAAGTATCAACTTGATCGGATGGATATTCTAGTAGTTATTGAGGCAACAAAATTTCAGATGCTCATAACTACTGAACCATCCGACGGATTTGGCCTAATAACGAACTTGACCGAGATATTTGGACAATTAACCTATTCTCAAAATATGAAAACTCTAGCTCATCTCTTTTGGATGCTAGAGAGGATACGGCCAGCCGGACAGACTCAACTTTCGCCACGAATTCTTCATCAGGGAGTTGAACCCAATCGATTGATACCATTCGGGCAAAATGATAGGCACTCTGTTCGGATGAACAAGAGCGCCAAAAAACATAAACTTCCTAATGAGATTGTCTTTAGCCGAGATTTACAAAATTGCTTCTTGTACTCTTGTGATAATTGAAACACAAAATTTATTGACAAACTGGATACTTCAGTTATTATTGACGGCATCTTGTACTCCACTTCACTTTCCTACAATTCATTCTTTCTTCATCACTCAATAAATAATCATATTATTGAATTCTCTAATAATATACCAACATGAGCAAAACTTAAATAATTTTAGACAGAAAAAAATTATAGACGAAAAACGACTGAAACTGTAAGAAACTTGTTTTAATATGCTGGTGAACGCTTTTTCAATTATACAGGGTGTCGCAAAAGTCAGTTTACTGCTTTGCATACGAGAGAAAAAAAGCAAAAATAATTGCTAGTAAATTTATTTTCGAGGAAAATATAACATCAATAATTACTTGTGGCCTCACATTGTATGTTCGAAATGTTTTTCCCCTCTTCAACACACATGCGGCATCGTTTAGTTTGGAAAGCGCTGGCAAAATTCTTAGAAAATTTCAGCATAATCTCCGTCAAGTGTTAGATAAGAAGTGAACAAACAAACACGTTCTTTCGTGTACTTTACACGCGTAGTTATGGCAACGAATGCATTGTAAACGTACACAACACTACTACTCGCGGACAACTAAACTCGCTACGTTTCAGCTGTCTCTTTCTTCCCTAGGTACGATACTGGCCCAGAATACGCGCATGCGTGAATACCAGACAGTGTAATCTGACTTTTGCCGCACTCTGTATAACTATGAAGTGTTGCCACTCTCATGGCCTTTATATAGGGAAGGTTTTAGCATTATATCCTTAAACAGTTGTGGTAATGACAATCATTTTAATATACTTCATTTTCTTGAGTTGAAGTCGCAATACCTATCTTGTATGAACTATTTTTGTTATTATTCTACTTTTATATGGTGTTATCTGCATCCCCTTGAACCGAAATAGCAAAACCCATCAATCATGATAATTAATCAAACAATTCTTTACATTTCTGAATCCAATTTCCGACAATCGCAATGAGAAAAATATCAACAAGAATCCATAATCCCATTTCAATAACAGATTAGACAAATATTATTTTTCACGCTCAATTCCGCGTCCGAAAAATTCATGAAAAGGGCGCTACGCCAGATTTCCATAATTCGATAATATTCACTGAGTAACGTAATGGACGTCCAGATAGAACCTCATTTTTCAATTCAATTAACCCGGTTGAATGATTTGTTTCATTCTGCATTGTCACCGAATAATAAATCATTTGAACGTATGGATTTTCTATCAGAACCTGAACGAGTGCCTAATCACTGACATTGTGTTCGTAAATTCTGCATATGTTATATTGATCTTCGTAGCTCCGAAGTTGTGTGAACTACAGTGTGAGCCTTCAACTACGGCGTTGAGCTCTATCACAGCTTATTCCTTACCCGTCCAATGACATAATTCCTTATCTGGTTTCTCCTAGAATACGGCAGTTTGTCAAAAATTATGCTTCCAGATCAATCTGCCAATCTATTTTTTTTGTTATTGAATTCCCAAGTTTCTAAAAAATTTCATATTCACTAAACGTCATCCAAAGAGAAGCAGGGGGCGTGGTCTATATGGGGCGACACGGTTTCCAAATTGTTGAACTTTGAAATAGTGATTTTTTTCTGATTGATTATTTTATGTTTGAGATAGACCTGCCTTATCAAAAATTCTTGAAGGTGCCATAAAAAACAGAATCGTCGGTTTTTTCAATAGACATAAGATTTAGAGTGGAAACAACATGGTTTTCTCGAAGGAAAATCAACTACTACAGCAATAGCACAAATCCTTCAAATGATTACAAATGTTATAGACAGGGGCAAAAAAAGCAAGCTCTACTCTTGCGATTTGAGTAAAGCTTTTGATAGCATTGAACACCAACTGCTCTTGAGAAAACTCAAATATTGTGGCATTAGGGAGATAGCCTTTGATATGATCTCGAGCTGGAAAACAGATTTCAACAGGTTCATATTGGAACAGAACGATCGGATTGGGAGCGTGTCATCTGTGGCGTCCCCCAGGGGTCGGCCATGAGACCGTTGCTTTTTCTGATCTTTGTGAATGATCTGCCAGCAAATGTTGGGTGAGAGGGAGTGGTAATGTTTGTGGACGATACAAGCTTCGTAGAAGTTGCACCAAATAGTGAAGAGCTGGAGAGTAATGCCAAAGAAAAAATGGTTGAAGCCCAACAATGGTTCAGCGCAAATAAAATGAATTCAGAAAAAACCCAGTCAATATCTTTCTCAGCATCTACTGGAATAGTGCACCTCAAGTTTCTTGGAATTCACATACAGTCCGATCTGAAGTTCTCCTACCATATAACTGAACTAAGCAAGAGGTTATCGAGGGTAATTTTCGTCTTGAGGAGAATTAAGCAGATAGCTGGGTAACAAGCTGCAAAAACATCATACTTTACATACATATTAATATGTTTGTCCAGTATGTAAAATATCTACTGTCTTATTCAAGTTTCATGTTGTTGGTTGTTTTTTTCTTTTCTAGCTTGAAATTTTGCATTATTGTAATTTATTATGACTACCCATGTATATTTGATGGGTCAAAATGTTGTTGTACGTTCGCTGTTGCAAACAAACAATAAACAAACAAACAAACAAATAGTTGACCTGGATCTGTGATTAATTCTCCTAGTGTCAATAATTTCAAGGATAGTTTTACCAGATTGAAACATAGTGGATGAGCTCTGTGAGTGCTGTTGCACTTCTGACTGTGTACACTTATTTGATTTGTATATTATTTTTTCGTGCGTTTCTTATGTAAGCATTTTCTTGTTATATTTTTGTGTTTATAGGGTATTCCACCAGAAATCTTTGTAAATATCATTCCACGTAGACCTATCTAATATATTTCGTCCCAAATTGTTCTCAATATTCATGTTTGATCTTTATGATTTCTCTTCCTAGTATCATTCCTTTTGTTACGTAAAAATTTCGTCTCTATCCTCGTCCCTTCTATCATTTTTCCTTCATTAAATTTTCTGAGTATTCTGAGTTGCTTTCAATTAATTGTGTTAGCAAATAACGAACCTGCGGTATATCTTAGATAGGCATACTCAATCATTATCGAATTCTCCCTCAATATTTCGAAGTTATCGAACAAGGAAAAGAACGGAGAAGAATAATCCAATTTTAATGCGGAAGGAAACCTCGTTATCATTCATGGTGGGTAAAACTCTGGCCGGACCTCTTATGAGAAGGATCTCAACTTCCTTCACGTTCCAAATATAAACTCTCCTCTCTATGCTGTTCTGTTTCTCCTTCTTAATGATAACGGGGCAATAAAACGCTTGTTATGGGGATCAGTATGATTTTTTTCTGCTATAAGACATGTACTCGACATGGTTAGAAGCACCAGGATACTTATCTGAACCCATTTTCATCAGAAGGGTGCTTTCAGATCCACACACATAGAATACGGAGTATTGTAATTAAAAACAGAATTTTTTTGGGAGAAGGCAATAAATGTATGTTTCTCTTAGCGAGGAACAATGAACTTCGATAGTTCAACGGAAATTTTAGTCATCTTTAGTCTGTGCCTTTCGAAACAAATTTGGGAGCAACATTTCGAACACATAGAGACTTGACTTTGCCCGAGGTTTTGACTAGTAGGAACATCAATGAACAGCGCTGGATGCTGAAAGTCCAGCCCCTACAGGAGATCAACCGCAGCATCGATCCTCAGTGATTCATAGCTTGAAAATACTAAATCTAACATTCTACCCCCGACATTTAATACAGAAATGTTCTGGTAAAGATTAAGAAAACTGAATGACTCAAGCAAAACCCGAGAACGCTGACAGAAACTCGACTCATTGTTACGCCACTGTCAGCAAGTATAGTTGTTTGAGAAACATTTTTCTGGGTCCAAATCCTTCTTGTAACCGATATAAGTTGAAAAGGCCTCCTTCGAGTGTGAGCTGTTTTTTGCATCCTCGGCTTTCTTTTGCATATATTCTTCACTGAATTATTATGTTATTATTCCTATTATAAGTATTTTACAGTTCTCAAAAATACCGACAAAAATTATTCTCAAAAATGCTGCTTCATCGATTCACCTTCTTGTTCATTTCTCCTCTTAAGGATATTTTAAATATATAATTCCATTTTACCCGATGATTCTCATTTACAGCGTGTAGGACCAACTTCGATCTATCAGTGTCGAATGCTCGAGAGAAATTTCGGTCTGGAGCTTTTTGTTTGAAATTCTCCACATAAAAATCAGCTAGATTAGAAGACAATTTGAATCAAGAATAAACAATAAGTGTTCTCATATTATTTTCAACACATCTCCAGAATACTGCAGTGGCACATTTCCAGTAAATACCCTGTTTATTATGTGCAGTATATTCCAGCCCTACAAATCTCAAATTCCGAAAGAGCTCGGTATTTTCAGCTTTCGCTGACATTCTATCCCCTGGGTACAGACCATTCTCTTACATATTGAGGAAGGCGGTATTGACATTTACTTGTTAAGCGCAGAGAAAAGGTTTTTTCACGCAAATGACTCTATTATCATGGGAAATGGCGTATCAGGTGAGTGCATACCGTGTTTCTTGTACGGTTTTTCACGAGGATATTCACGAACCTACGGCGACCTCATTTTGATTATTGAAAAGGCCTACGATGTGGAAAATGTTACATGTTCAGGGTTCAACAAGTATTTACGCGGAACTGAGTCCGAATCATGATGCATACAGGGCTGCAGTTCGAAATTTTTGACTTGAGTTTTATTAGCTCTATTGGATACTAGCCGATCCCAAAGGTTCCGTGCCTGTGTCATATTCGTATTGCATATACATTGCAATGATTCACACGCAATTGACATTATTCTATACGCGCACCTGAATGATCGTTGAAATTTGAACTACTTTTCCTGCAACAGAGTATAGATGTGTTCTATGCCGGTTATCTGTGACCGCGAAGCTAAATTTCTTGATGATGTTTTTTTATTTGTGGGTATGGAATCTTTTTTTAAGAAGACATTAAGGCTGTCCTTCAAGCGACGTTTCGAAACTTTATTTCTTGCTTCTTCAAAGCTCTATAAACACACAGATTATTATAAAGAACATGGTTTCATGACTATGGGAATCGTCTACTAAATTTAAATTAGAGTTCATGAATATTTGAATTTTTTGATGACTATCAATCAATTTGACATTAAAATGAACAATGCTGTAGTATAGAAATAGATTATTGTGAAATAATGAGCTTATTCTTTTATTATTATTATTTTCATGTCTATCCTTTCTCTATCAAAGTTCACTTCTTCACCTTCTGGTCCTTGCCTTTTTCTTCAGATCAATACCTTATGATCATTAAGGACTTCTACGCAACAACCCTTCTGGTCATTGACCACTTCTTCAGATCAAGACCTTTTGGTCATTGATGACTTCTTCAAATCAACACCTCTGAAGAACCCTTAAGTTTTTGGTACTCCGGATGGTATAGGTCATTCTCAGCCCAAGTAACCCGCTAGTTATTCTACGATAGTGTTATAATAATGGCTCAACCAGAAAAATGCCATTCACGAACATTTGTGCCCTATACTAGTCTAGTTCGATATGTCCCTTGAACAAGGAAAACTTTCTTCGGACAAATTCTGTGAGCCAGAGAGCTGGAAGGCATGCTGCGAAAACGCTATATACAATTGATAATTTGGAGATATCCCACCAGAACGATTCGAGCACTTCACAGAGGTGTCTGATATGCATTTGGAGTTTTTCTGTTCTGGGCGGCTAATGTGGGTGATGGGTGACAGAGTATTTGGTGGGGCCTTCGTGTGCTGACTTGTTTCGAATGCCGGAAAAGGCTTATGGAAACTCTATTTGATCGAAAACCTAAGTGTACGAATAGTGCAAAGCTTTGAGAAACGGTAGAAGATTTGCCATGCTCAGGACGCCCGTCTTCAATCAACGATAACGTTCAGAGTTGCCAGTGTTAATAGATAGCTCGTGATCTCAATACCTCTCATGAATACGCTCGTTTTTGGGGAAGTAATTCAGCATGCAAGGCTGAATTTTCTTCAAAATCAGTACCGGATGCACCTACATGCAGACATGCGAATTCTCATGGGACGTATCATAACTGATGTCGAGACATAAGTCTCTGAATATGACACCTAGCAAAAGTCGAAAATCAAGACGATGCTTATTGTTTTCTTCGATACTCGTAGTGTGTTTCATCATGAATTTGTTGCGGAAGGTCTAACTATAAACAAGGACTTCAATTAAACTGTTCGCAGGCGTTTGAGTAAAAAAATCCGCCGTAAATGGCCGGACTTATGGCAGATCAATACGTGGATTTTGCCAATTCATTGAGCAGCGATAATTGAGGATTGTATGACCAAAAACTCATTAAGTACCATCGAACAGCCATGTTATTCGCCTGATCTAAATCCGTGTGGCTTTTTTATCTCATAGACGGAATAAAGAAAATTGCATGAGGAGCTGCAGGACATCCCTGAAAGCGCCTATAAAAAATGTTTCCATGATCAGAGAAAACGTATTTTTTCGTTTTACTTCAAATTTCTGGATATATTATCTGCTGAAGTGTATTTTTGTAGGAGTGGATTTTGTTGATTCTCATTAATTTGGCCACAGAACTTCAAGTTTCATAGTGTTTTCCATAGTTCTTTATATTTTACTTGTTGGGCGGACAGAGTTCGGCAATATACCTTCCCAAGTTTCAGCATGATCAGCAAAATCAAACTCACGTATTGAAACCCATCCGTTCACATTTTCCGCTTGGGTTCCTGATTTATAAAATCCACGTCATCATCATCGATTCTATCGAACGAGTTGACAGCGTAATCACGCGAAATGTAAATAGCATAATGAAGCCATCAAGCGACGATATCTATTCGCAGTATTTTCAAGAATAGGCCCATCATACCGCTGCCGCTCCTGTGTGTTTGTGTACATTCTGCGGGCTTCAAGCGTTCTTTATGAGCCCTCTTGATGGGGCAATATGTTTGTCGATTTTGCCGTGCCTTGTCTTATAGTTTACGTGATGTTATTACGAGGTGGGGCCGTACATCATTCGTGTCAGTTGAACGTAATACTTTTATGTTAGAATATACTTTAATGCCTTCGTGAAATGAACCCTGGGTGAAATATAGAGCCCTCAATTCGAGGAGTTGTTTCATACGGTATTTTAATAATAAATAGGATGGAGTGGGTGGAGCCAGTTAGCCCTGAAGAATTTTGACCTCAAGGCTATGAATCTACAATGTGAAACAGTCAATAAATAGGGTGATCTAAATCTGTATTATGGACAATTTGATCTGTAGAATTGACATTTAATATAAGGAGCAATCGTTATGATTTGTGCTGCATTCAGTTTGAGATTTCTTTTAGTCGGTTTGAAGATAGTATAGAGAATTTCAAACTGCAGACCTATTAGTTTGATAACCTCGTTGGCAAATATATTTGAAAAGATTTTGGCTAATAGATTGATGAAATTTCCTTCAAAATTTGAAATTATTGTTAAAGCTCAACATTGCTGCGTAAGGGGAAAAAGTACTGAGACGGCAATTTTTAATTCGTGCAGAGGGTTATATCTTTGTTAGAAAAGGATGAAATACCTACTGGGTTTTTTATAGATCTTTCGAAGACCTTTGACAATGTTGACCACGGATGTTTACTTCAAAAATTAGAGGCCTATGGTGTTAGAGATATCATGCTTGATCTTTTAAGGAGCTACCTCTCTAACAGACGTGCTAACTAGACGTCTGAGGGGAGTTCCACAGGGAAGCATTTTGGGACCATTGTTGTTTGTGATTTATATTAATGATTTGCCTGATGTTCTTGATGAGCATTTCCTGGATCCATACATCTATGTCGATGTCACAAATCTTTTAATATCATTCGAGGGTTTTACCACACTTTCTTTCAGGATGGAATTAGCAATAAGAACTGTTTATGAATGGTGCTCTTTCAATAATCTTACTCTTATTGCAGCTAAAACAAATTCTGTGATCTTCTCGACTAATCGATTAAGAGTTACTCCACCATATAGATTTAAATGTTTGGACCTTTATGTGAAAGTTGAAGGCGGCTCAAAGGTCTTGGGTGTATTCATTAATTCCAATTTGAACTGTGACCAACTTACCAGCAAGCTCAACTCTGTGATCTTCTCTCTCAATTTAATCAAAAGGCAGGTTGGGTTGGATATCATGAAAATAGTGTACTATTCTAATTTGAAGTCATACGGAATAATATTTTGGGGCTGTAGTACATCGGCACATCATATAGTCTGCAAGCTTTGAGGGTGATGCTTGGACTCCTACAGGATTCCTACCGTGGTCTTACCTGCTCTGGACTCTACAGATTTAAAATTTTCAACTTTAGCATTCGCACAGTTATTACTTTAATGATAGCTAGACCAACAATAGTACCAGTATAGTAGTGTAGATCAGTGGATCCTTATTTTTATCCTCCTAATTCCTTGACTCTCCATACCATATGGCAGTAAAATTGTTCAACTGTCTTCCAAAAAACACTGAACAAATGAAGGAGGAGAGTTCCTTCATCAATAATACTAAGATGTCTGGAATAATGCCATTATTATTATTTGAGATATCTTGAATAATTCCTTTGTATAATTAATTCGTTTAATATTTACAAGAATATAATGTTTTTGAGATCTATTTAAAATTTAAAAGTTGAAGAAAAAAATACAACCTAACCTATAATTCGGTGGAATTTCTTTGAGTCAAAGTCAACAAGCAAAGCTCATTTATTTAATCATTTACTTTCATTCCTATAAGTATTCTGTTTCAATATTGTGTTATTTTCAAATTAATTTCAAAATGATTAATAATTGTAGCGTACACAACTGCAAAAACAATAGTTTCTATAATTCCAAACTTTCTTTTTTCTCAATACCATCAGACACCGACAGGTGAGAGATACATATAGTATTGTAGAAAATGTTGTTTGTCTTCATTTCCTTACGATTAGTTGAGATATCAGGAACCAATGAAATTTCAGGAGGTTTACGCCTACTGTCGTCACTTCTTTACGATTAGTTGAGATATCAGGAAACAATGAAATTTCAGGAGGTTTACGCCTACTGTCGTCATTTCTTTACGATAAGTTGAGATATCAGAAACCAATGGAATTTTAGCTGATTAACGCCTACAGCAGGCTTAGTATAGTCGTCATTTCTTTACGATTACTTGAGATATCAGGAACCAATGGAATTTCAGGAGGTTTACGCCTACTGAATGCATATGCAGAAGAGTGTAATTTCTTTAGATAAATATGTGAGTGTCTATCTATTTGATTTTCAATTTTATAAATAGAAATAACAATAATATAATATATATAAATTTTGAAAGAATCTGCTGACATGCAAAACTAGCGGATGTCTATCTCCTGTTACATTAGTTCGTCTGCATGTCGTAATGCGTAATAATATATAACAATAATTCAATAGGTTTTTAATTTTTTTCCCACCCATTTTTTTTTGGGGGGTAATTAAACCCCCAGGGAAAGTGTTCTGCACGCTAAATCTTCAAATGGAAACGATCTAAACCTCGCCCCCCACTCTCCCCGCTTTTCACTCAAGATCAGTTTAGGTCCCTCGCTAAAACTTGCCAGTAATTCTAGAATTCCATGATCAAATTCCTCTTTTCATAAATTGAATAAAGTAAAAAATAGTATCAGTTCAAACTGAATCATCAGAGAATTAACTGAAAAAAATTGTTCGAAACAATTAATTTATAAAAGGAAAGTTATTTTTCATGGACTCTAAGAATAATGTTTCAGTGAAATTTAAGTATTGACGATTTTATATTAAACACATTCGATGCTTTCAACCACCAACTACTTATTTTTCCATATAATACCTACTATTCAACTCAATCTTTGTTTAGAAAAATTTTAATGAGTCATTCCACTTGCAAACCTAAGGTACCTATGATTTTCAACACATTTCAAAAAGTTTCAGAGTAAACTATTGAGTAAATTTCATCACTAATTACTGTTTCTTTCAAAGTCATATTAAAACCACAATAAAACAATATATCTTTCATTGAATGCGTTCTGTTAATGAGGAAATGTGATTACATTAACGGTTACATTATGAGCGGACTCATAATTTTTATATGAATATAGACTAAACAATGGTCCATACATTCTAAATATCACTGTGAAAACTTATTATCAGCTTAAATCAAAATATTTAAGTTTTCAGATAACGCAAATAACCTTTTCTAATAAATTTTTAAATTCGTTATTGATGAGATTAGATGCGAAGGGAGGAATGCGCGAGTTCCCTTTGGTGTAAGCGATTTCAGTTCAAAATCCACGGAGTGCGACTACTGCTTGGTCCCTATACTGTGGTGCAACTGTACGAAAACTGTAGCTTTGCTTCTTTTTAATTCAAGTTCGTTGGTTTTTCATATTGTCCATATTTGTTTTTTTATTCTGACTAATCCATAGTCAGGTAATAGATTTCTCAACAAGGCAAAAGTTCTAGACCTCACATTAGTGCTTTGAATCATTTTTATTGAATCATCATAAATATGTAATTATTTCTACTAATTTAAGATTTATCAGGTCTGGAACCAGAACTATCATTTCTGTAACATTTGAGGGTGCTTCTAGTGAGCTCTTTTCCCAAAATGGCCCCTTTCCAACATCATCTCATCGGGTTAATTGGATGCTGAGTGGGTTTTCAACGATCACGATTAGGTTTTCACGTACATTTTTGGGTCAGCTCATGCGGCATTCGTTTTAACCGGTAAACCGGTCCGTTTCCTGTTTTGCCATTTCTGAACGAACGGGTTGCTGAAAGAGCAGGATGTACGGTCGGTCCCACACACCAGCGTCGAATGAAATGTTCGAAATTGAATTCTTGCGTAACCATTCCACTCTGAATTCAGAGTTTTTTTGAGCGATTCCGGTAGGGCTTTTCCACGTTTTTCATCTACGGATATGCATCGAAACCATTTTCGAATTCGATTTGTATCTACGCAGAATTGGGAACAAGTCGGATGATTCTGGGAGAGATACAGGATGGAAAAATAGGTCTCTCTAAGCACTGATGACCATAACAGATGAGTAGGTATTGTGCGTCATAAACGCTTAATTCAGATAGTAGTCCGGTCAAGTTAGACCAAATAACAGAGGTGAGGTTACCAAAATTCGCATAGAGCTGAAAATTGGTAGAGATGGTCAGGATACCATTAGAAAGAAAACCCTTTCTTATATCTTATACTTATTCTTATACTTTTCACCCAAAAGTCCCCAAAAATACCATTGTTGCTAAAAAAGTTATTCAAGGTCGCGAAAATGAGTTTTTCGCTGTTTTCAGCCAAACGGTGAGTTTTATCATAAAAATAGCTCAGACATAAATTGCAGATCGTGCAATTATCTACAAAAATTGTCTCTATACTTTTTTTCGTGAGAGTCGCCGTTTCCGAGATATGAGCGAAGAAAGTTGTATGCAAAAACCCATTTTCGCGACCTTTGACCTTGAATAACTTTTTTAGCAACAATGGGATTTTTGGGGACTTTTCACCAATTCTTTCTAATGGTATCCTGACCATCTCTACCAATTTTCAGCTCTATGCGAATTTTGGTAACCTGGTATGTATACTTTGACCGTACTATAGGTGATTCATGAAAAAGTAGTTCATCAGGTAAGCGATGAATTAATATGGAATAGGGGTGAAGGGCTACCATCTATGACAATACTGTTGAAGGCAACATTAAAAGCAAGCAAATTACTGAGAGTACGAAAGCAGAAACAAAACAATTGAATTTTCGAAATGGAAAATTAAAAGAGAACCCTCCAACCATAGAGTCACAAAATTGTTCAGCTGTGTCTGAGCGAAGTAAAGCAAGGCTTTAGGAAAAACAAATTCACAGTGGATACCATATTTATTTTTAGACTGATCGTTGAAAAACCCACAGAGTACAACTTCCATTTATTCGTTTCGGGGACACTACACAGACCTTCGATAGCCTTTAGCTCGCATATGTCGGGAGGATTCTCAAAAAAAAGGTACCCAAAAAATATTCAACTTCTCAGCCTGAGACTTCTATTTTTCAAAATCGTTAAAAAGAAAATCATAGGAGAATTTAGTGAGTTTTAGCCTGTTGGACTGAGACAGTAACGAATACACAACCTGTACCATGCTGATGTCACCCTCTTGGTCACACATGTAAAAACTTCGCATCTTTAAGCATCTTCAAGGTGCAAGCTTGTAATGACGACATAAGTTTTTTTGATCATGATTTATTGAATTCTATGGACAGATTCTGCCTAGTAACTTGAACCTGATATTTGGACCTTTTATCTATTCTGTAGGTACGAAAACTCTAGCTCCTTTCCAGCTAATGTTATTGCATATACGACTGTTTGGACCAATTGTATGGCCAGACATCCTCAACTTTGACCAAGAAATTTTAAACCCAGAATGAAGTGCTATCGTTGGTATTGAAGGAATCTTATTGGAATGATACAAGGTTATTTTGAATAGCCCGCTATTTCGGTAGATGTCGCTTTTGAAGCTGTCATTTTTTGACATTTGACAATTAGAAACTTCGCCATTAATGAAAATGGTACGATACACGCATCAACAACGCATTGAAATTATTAAAATTCACTATAAAAATAATGGAAATTTGACAGAGACGGTTCGTAAAACTCGAAAATTTTCGGGTCGTCGTGATGCACCTTGTCAGACCGCAATACAGAAATTGGTGGAAAAATTCGAACTGTAGGGTCAATTTAGTGATGTGAAGAATAAAACCCGTGCACGTCGCTCAAGAACAGCCGAGAATATTGCTGCTGTAGCCGAAAGTGTTTAAGAAAACCCAGGTTTGTCCATTCCTTGTCGTTCTTTGGAATTGGGCATTCCACAAACGTCATTACACCGCCTTTTGCATAAAGATATGGGTCTTAAGGCTTATAAAGTTCAGTTAACACATGAACTTAAGCCGGCGGATCATCAACAACGAAAAGCATGCAAATGATCCGGAATTCCATCGAAAAAACATCTTCAATGATGAGGCCTATTTCCACCTCGGTGACTTCGTCGACAAACAAAATTGTCGCATCTGGGGCTCAGAAAATCCAAGAGTTATTGTTGAAAAGCCTCTCTATCCTCAATGTGTGACTGTTTGGCGTGGTTTATGGTCCGGCTGAGTCATTGGACCTTACTTTTTCGAAAATGAGGCTGGAGCAACAGTTACGGTGAATGTATTTCGCTATCGAGAGATGATTGATAATTTTTTATGGCCGGAATTGGATAGTATTGATCTGGACAACGTTTACTTTCAACAAGACGGCGCTACGTGCACACGTGTACACACAGTTTCCGGACCGTGTTATCTATCGAAGAGGTGATCACAATTGGCCACCGAGATCTTGTGATTTAACACCTTGCGACTTCTTTCTCTGGGGCTACGTGAAAGAGAAGGTCTACGCCAACTGCCCAGCGTCGACTCAAGACCTCAAAGATGAAATTCGTGAGGCTATCGAGGACATAGGACAGCCACTTTGCGATTGGGTTATGGAAAATTTCATGAAATATTGTCCTGTCAGAGTGGTCGAGGTGGACATTTGCCTGATGTTATTTTCCACTATTAATGGCATACCTTCCTCTTTATATTGAAATAAACATCCGATAACTCATATTAAGAAATGGCATTTTTCATTGAATATCAAAATAACTTATTGGAAAACTCTTTATGATGGTTCATACTTACCTTTATTGAATCTCCTCCATCACATCTGTGGAATCTTTTCCATTTTGTTCCAACTTTCAGATTTCATTTTGAACAAACTTTTCTCTTTATTAGATTTCAATATTATTCTGAATTGAATTGAGGAGTGGGGAATCGAAATGAAAATTCAAACAGTTGAACAATGTCCATATTATATTTTATCCCACATACACACGGCACGTAGTGAACCTTGTTTTATATCATTGTAATAATTATATTATGTACATTGTAAGAACGTGTAATAGATATACATGAAGGACCGAGCCTTTGTCGAACAAACACTATCGAACGATTTTTTTAATGTTTTTATTGATTTCAGGGCTCAGTAGTGGTTGCCCGACACAAAACATAATTCTCATATTATGTTACAAACTTTTTATCTGTACAATCATCCTATATAGCAAATACGTCATTCGCCTTCAATATTATCATAGTGTAAAACTTTGTTATTAAGAATATGCCACTTAAATTTATTATAGTTGTTTATCATATAATATTATATTCTTAATTTAAAATTCAAAAGCATCCACAGAAGGAATATGGTTATTGCTCTTTTATTGCAAGAAGCCTTTAATGGCCATAACACAAAGATTTAAAACATTGACCAACGAGTACGCCACTGGAAATATACAAGATTTACCCCGAATTTCTTGACACCATCTTCAAATTTCATATTTTCATCTTTGGGACTCTTTAGCTTCCACATTATCTCGAATTTACATAAATTTGTATTTAAAATGAGGTAGAATATAATGAACTGAGAACATTGCGTCAGTGGCCACTCGTCGAGAATGGATAAGGGCTGCAACACAGGGATAGGGACAGTGTCGTGTTATATTGTGGTGACACCAAACCACTTCTACAGAGTAAAATTAAAGAATACAATTATATGTATAATATAATATCAATATATACAGCTTGTATACACGTAATGAACAAATTTTAAAGTACGTATGAAAGTAAAATAACAGAAGGGCACGGGGCGCCTTAGGTATACAAAAAAGGGGTATTTTTTATAATTTTTTCCTAGCTAAATTTGAAACCCCCTATTCATGACAGCAAATAGGTAACAAGTTAGAAAATTTCTACATAATCGAATTTTTATCGCGTTGACTATAGTGAATTTTCAATATCTCAACTACATTCTAGCTTCCCACGTTCGAAGAATTTCGTTATCTATGTACTATCATGAAAGTTCGCAAGATAAAAAGTAAAATAGCAAAATTTGGACAGCACTTCAATTTTCAGTGTATAGTAAGGCCCACGATATACAGTTTTAATCATACAACTGAAAACTCACAGTATGAACAATATTGTCTATAATATTCCATACGGAAAAAAATATGTTACACGAAACCTCTATTCTAGCCTCTAAGAATTTCGGAAAATGTACCTTCAAACTTATCACAGAGACTGACTCAGAAAAACTCATGGAATCTGCAGAGGCGTTGAATAAAAAATTCGACGTAATTGAAGGAAAGGTGAAATGTAATGCATCGAGAATTGTTGGTACATTTTTTGAAATCAGGCATGTAAGACCGTGATCGAGTATGATATGTTGTTATATAAAGTCTGAGGCTATGTAAGTGTTGGAATGTGCCTTGACCACGCACTCATGCCATAACACCTTGTATAATCAACGGTCAAATTTTAGTTCATGAAATTTTTCATTGTCGTTCAAAATCCTAATTACGAATAAAGATGGAGATAAGAAAAGGTTCAGTACAGGTGAATATTCACCCTTATTCTGCAACTTCAATCTAATTTCTATTCATCATTCAAATCAGCGAACTTGATTTAATCATTTCCACCAATAGTAGACTTGAAATGTTCGGCTATATAATGTTCTCAAGCAGTTGTCACTCATCATTTATTATTGAAATGTAAATCATTTGCAAACTCAAAATTTTCAAACCTCCTAAAGAAAAACTTATGAAAATCGTGATTACATCTCTCAACTTGAAAAGGCAATTCATTCATATTATTCAACCTGGTAATCATAAAAACTTCGAATAGTATCAGTGAAATAGTTAAGAAGAGATTCAATTAAAAACTTTGATTTTTTCGTAAAAAGCACAATATTTTCTCCACGTTGAATAAATGCTCAGAATACGCAAAAATTCCTGATGAATGCTAGTAGAAGGGAAGGTGGAGACTTGCAACGTTGCCGAATCTACTGAGATCAATTTCGATAAGTCAGGATAACGAATCATGGGTCGATTTCAATGCAGAAGTTCTGAAATAGGGGCGATTATGATACCTTCAGAAAATTAGATGGAAAGCCGTTGACATGTACAGGGTGTTGATATAAACTTATCTCTATAACCACTTAATGCGAGAAAATAGTTTATACATATCAAAATATATAAATGAAGATATTTTTTGGATTACACTAGCTACATATACCGTATTGCTCTGGATTGACTTTAAAAATACTTTGGTTTCACCAAATCAAGTAAAAACGGAAAATATACGCAGTCCTTGTATTGACATTAGTATTGACATATTACACCTTTGGTCAATTTTCACCACTTTCGGACGAAAGGTCGACACCTAGCAAGGTGCTGCCCTCTGTCTTCTTAACTCGTAATTCACCAATATTCAAATTCGAACGCTCCAGATCTGGTGTTCTATTCTTATTGAAAACGCGTCAATAGGCACAAAAATTGCAGAATCCTGAACTCATTTCATTGAACCCAAAGTGCTTATACTTGGCGGTATTCGACAAATGGAAGACCGAGAAAAAAATTCAACAGAACTATATTAACTCACATCAGATTCGTCCACAGATTCTGTCTAGTTCTATTATGTGAGTGTATATGTGAAAGATGCTCAAGATTATCAAATTTGAATACTGGTTTTGTCACTGCCAGCCCCAAAATAGGACCATTTAAATAAATGCACGATTTCACAGAAACGCGCTGCTATCCATACTATAAACAATCGGCTAACGGTGAATCGTTGCTTCAATTTGATCGATCGCACGTTTGTCTAAGACATGATCATTGATTCAATGCTCTAGATTGAAATTTGGAAGAAACATAACTCATCTCTGAAACAAATGAGCCAATATACAGAAAAATTGTAATTGAAAAATCAAACGTTTAAATTGAATTATCTTGTTTGCAGTTTTGAAGAAAAGACTCACTAAAACTGTAGTTTACGACAAAAAATTTTCTTTAATTAAAGATTTCGAGAAAAGAAATATCAAAAATTACTAAGCTCCAAATATTCTTGTCATTCCGCGTGCAAAGTGGACTCCGTCGACCGTTCAACATGGTTTATAATCTCGAATAATCGTATCGTGGTATATTTGTACTGAGGAGACAAGCCATCATCTTTTCGATAGCAACTATGATATTCTCAAGAAAAGCCATTATTCACTCGTATAAAATGAGAAGAACAATCATCAAAAATGATAACACACCATGTAAACCTACGTATTGAAAGTTGAGAACAGATAATATGTTGAGTCATGTCTGAACGGTGTAATGTAAAGCCTGAGTAAAGAGACTATGTTGAAGTTATACATTGCAGATCTGAAAAAATGCGCATCGTTCAGACATGAATCGAAACAATTTCAAATTCATCGATTTGTTTTCATAGAATATTCACTCATTAACAGGAAACATTTATATAACATATAATTCAATTGATCTGACCTATGCTAAACAGTGAGACAGATCTACTGTTAAGATATTACAAGAGGAATACGTTGAATCTACAAGCTACACAGACAGCTGGTGCCACTGATAAGACAAAGAACCTTAATCAACTTCGTCCCTGTCTTTTATTGATCATTATCACGTTACAATCGATTAACCATCAAGATCAATAATGTTCTTTTGTTGGAAAAGAACATCAAGATTAGTCTCGAATCCATTGTCATTCACTGCAATATTTTAAATATTTTTAGACGAAGCTGTTGAGTTTCAAGCCGTTCAATGGCGCCATATTCAAATAACAATAATAATTATATACAAATCTCTTAAATAAGTATCCAAGTATAGTATCAGTTTCACGCGCAACATACAATATGTGTTGCAACAATACAAACACTTACCATATAATATAATTTGTTCTTTATTTAAATAACTAATTCATGAACTATAATAATAAGTGAATAAAATAAAATTTATATAAAAACAACTACTGAATATTTGTAATGATGAAAATAACGGAAATAAATGATAAAATACCACGGCAATGTGGCTAATTAACCAATTGACGACATTGCCAAATTGGTCCTTAATTATAATATAATTTGAGGATAATGTATCCAATTTTAAAGATACCCTGTAATATATCATATGTAATAATTAACGCAAGTCGTAACTTATAGTGCCTGTGTTTGGTGGGTCCTATCTTTCGGTAGTCACCGAGTATTTAGTGAAAAACCTCCCTTAATATACTTTTTAATTAAACAAATAACAACGTTTCTTCATTTGCGCGATAAAATGTTACATCTTGGTCTTAATGGGAAGATATCCTTATATAGAAGCAAAGCATTGAATATTTTTGCAGAAATACCTGCAATTCTAATATCTCTCGAGATCCAGATGACGAAATTTACTAATCTAAATGTGAAAAATTTCAATGTTATGAATACAAATATATATTGCAATGCAGAAAACTGGATACCAATAAATCCCTCAAAAGTTACATTAGCGCTTTGAATTTTTGATCTGGATTATGAACAATAATTATGTTTATGACTAAGTTTACTTTGACAGGCATGTTCAAACCAGCAGAACTCCTCTATTAGTACCCATTCCCTGGCTACATCTCAGGACTTTTTGATGACAGAATAAAATAGATCTTTTCATTCAAGTTGATTATAAAGGTCGAAAAAAGTGACAAATTTAGGATAGTGATGATTTCTCGACCCACAAACCCATGGAAGTGGGTATAATTTTAAAGGCATGAACATATTCGTTGTTCATGAGCTGGAAGAAATATGAATGAACCAAAACAATTGAAGAGCATTTTTTATCTCATGTACTAATCGCACAATCGCAGGAGATGAAAAAAACTTGTAATTAAACTTTTTCTTTCAAGTCTTATAATTCAGTGAGAAATGCAAATTCTTTTTTTAGTTTTATTTAGCAATCTAGACCTATTTTTGGCTGAAGAATCACATCCTAAAATGTCCCACTGTTTTCTCACCACTCTGTTCGTTACTTTTTCATGGGACATTCACTCCGAGAATTAAAAATATCATAGATGTTCAGTTCAGATGACAGATGAACTTTTGCAAGTGACAGACGGCAGTTGAATGAGCACCACGAGCAGTTCGTTGTTGTTTGAACAATTCCGTCTAAGTTGGGTGAAAAGCCCCCCAATGAAATTTGTGGAGTCCACGAAATGAAAACTCGGAGGCTGCCGAAGGTAGAGGGCGCGGAAAAAGGGGAAAATTTTGACACCAAACATTACAACAACAAGTGTAGCCGCGCCTGGCGGAGTGCTACAGTTAATTATATTATTAAATATTATACACACAAAAGTGAATGTACAAGTGCAGATGCAAGACGACTGAAAACAGTAGCTGCCTAGCCGAAAATCCGACACACGCATTGGCGTGTGCGGTTACAGGGTGTCCCCGAAAATACAAAGGGTTTCGACTGATCACAGTAGCTGCCAACAGTCCTAACGGTCTGGGAACCGTTGATGATTCCAAATGATTCGGGGCTTCCCTGGAACTAATGCTCCCGACTGAGCACGGTAGCTGCCTAGTCGTTTCTCACAAATACAATAAATCCTATCGACTTCAGTGATATCCGTTTGTGAAAGCAGCCGGAATCAGGGGACCCTGAAAGGAAAGGGTTTATGTATTCGATGACAGATTACATTTATGGTCCAGTCAAAGTAGGTTTTCAGATATGAAAATTCGTTCACAGCTAACAGTTGAATTAGATATTTGTACCCAAGGATTGAGCCATCTTCCGGTTCAAATTTGAAACACCGTTCGAATCGAAACTAGCAATACTTCTGTTATTTGATTCTTTCAAACATTCAGTATAATATCCTTTTGAATTACCTTCATGATTATCAGTTATGTCGTAGATATATTTCATGTGATTTTTTGTTCTCATTGAAATCATGGAAAGCTGCATCAAAAAGTCAATTAACATTTTTCATTTGTTTTGAAGAAAGAACTTATTAAGGTATAGGTTATATTATATATCATAGAATTCATTATAAATCATTATTTATCGTCGGTTTATCACTGGAAATGGATAATGTATTAATTTTTGGGATAAAATATATATGATTGCGTGAGAGAGTTAAAACTTATTAATTATCATAGCAATAGCACAAAGTAGAATGTTATTAGGTAGACCTAATTCCGCATCGTAGTTGGTAGTTCTCCTGTTCTACTATGAAAAGTTTTTTACAGTAGTATTTAATTAGCAGAAATGGTGATAATCAATTGGCCGCCAAGAAGCAGAGATGAGACACCAATAATCAATTTTCTGTGGGACAATATTCAAGAGAACTGTTATGCAAACAATCTACCGACAAGAATTATCGATATACGGTACCAAATAAAATCGAAGAAGTACTCGAAAATTTGTCCGATTCTAATGGAGACTTATGAGGAAAATACATTTTTCATTCACCGGAATATTTTTACTGACAACTTTCAAGACAAAACTAATTATTTACTATGTATATGTTGTCTCAGAATTTTTCCATTAGGTATCGATGAAGCCCTATTCATGCTGCTCATTGATCTGATCCATTGCCATTTGAAAGATATTTCTAAAGGAATCCGCAACGTTTCTACTTTTTACGGATTTTCATATCTTTGAGAAACCAAATTGAGCGGACTCTTACTTCATCACCGAAGATAAGGAGCGCCATTTTTTCATTATTTGTAGTTGAAGAGGCCTGAAAACAACATTGTGAAACTTACTGGATTGTAGTTAAGCGGGGCTCGGCTAACAGCGATGGCAGGAAAGCTAGACGGCTGTGGACTGGTGGCCTGCACGTAGCCCACACTGTCTCCTGCGCTACTGTTGTACATATCGATGGTAGGTCCGGGCGAGTTGGCGGCTGGGAAGGCTCCACGCGTGCTGGCAGCATGAGGGGAGGCTGGTGGTCCAAAACCTTGGGCTGCAGCAGCCGCGGCAGCCTGATAGTTGTTCATCACTGCAAAGGAAACGGAGAAGTGTGGTTGTGGCGGTGCTGGGGCTCCTGCCGACTGGTCGGCTGCAGAAGGCTGAGACCAGCTCGCTCCTGAGGACCCTACGACAGGTAACAAACGTTCTGGAGCCGACCGAGTCTGCCTTAAGGAAGATGAAGGAGGAAGAAAGACTAATGGCATATTCGATCAAAGCTCTGATATCTCTGTTAGTGTTAATGAGTTTCCTAATTGACATTGAAACATGAGTACATTCATGCTCATGCAGTTTTTGTGTTATGTAGATAATTTTGAAGAATTTTTATTTTACCGGAATGTCTATAATCTTTGTAGTTGAACTTGTGCCTCCCAGCCGTTTAAGCTTAAACTTCCACAAGAGGAGAGATACGCAAATTGGAAAATATCGTCATTGGGCCAAATTTGACTAATAGTTCATCAGTTATGAGGATTCAAATATTGAAATTTATTGATCAACACCGAAATATCGACAAGATTGATTCGCAACTTGGCATTTTTACTCGCTTGTCCTAAAATATTCGTTCGGACCCCTTAACAGTCAACACTGAAAGTGAAGGCATCTACAAATTTATTTACATGTAGAAATAAAAAAAGGAAAGTTATGAAGTAGAAATGGAATGCTGATAGTAAGTTTCTACTTTAAGTCATGATACACATCGCCACCCCAGTTTTTCATCGAAATAACGTCTGAATTTTAAAAGGATGAACTTAATTTCACTTTTGATAACTACTTTCTAATGTGTGTCATTTCATTTTCTATAAATAACAGAAATTGCCAAGCTCAGAACAATTTAAGAGGTTTACATATCGATTTCGACGTCGAAAGAAAATATCCTTGAATGTATTTCCTCAAGGTACGTCTGACTTTTCTTGAAAATCGACTACACGCAAAAATTCCCCAGGATCGCACTGGCACTAAATTTATTTCTGAAATAACCTACGCAAATTGAATCAATTGAAATTACATTTTATTTCTTTTGCTACAAACCCCTATCCCCATTCACTTGAAAAGTCATCGAAACACCTTACATTATATTTGATGAAAATTTGGAAAGTAATTCAAAATCTCAACAGGAATTTGTGCACATCTTGCATATTCTGAATTTCATCTTCATGAAGTAGACCCACGGGAAGATATAGGAGTTGCTTCATGAGAGGATGTCACAGGAATTCATGAAATAAATTTAAGAAGGAATTTGATTGTCAAATTGTCTAATCATATAATTCCACATTTGTTCCCGAAGAAGATTTCAATAATTATCTCCACGATGACGAAAATATTCAGTTCCCAGAAGACGAACTTTCGTGTGTTGGATACGAATAAATATGGTATTTCAAAGGAGAAGAGCTAAATGGATGAAAGATATCAATTTCTAAATGATTTTCGATTTACCTTCGTTTGATGTGGAAGTTTAAGTAACGAATAAAACTGAAAGAAAACTGTGAGTGGTTATTTTCAATTAAGGATATAGGTTTGTTGATCCTTTCACATTGATTGTTGCAATTGTTTTCGAATCAGAATCCCTGAAAGGCCTTCAAGAGAAGCGCGCAAAAGGATCGACCTCATGTCAGTTTTTTTCTTAATTTTTATGTACATTTTTTTTATTCGTCATTGGATTTCGAGTCACTTTGTTTCATTGATTTCAATTGAAAACTAGACTTTATATCATCCAGAAAATAGAGGTGTTCAATCGGGATAATCCAAATGGATGATCGTATGATGAAGCACTGAAGTACTGCTTCCTTTTATAGCCGAAAGCCATTTGAAAACATCCCTTATCACTTCCGACTTGCCCGGCTTCTCCTATCCCATCTGTGTCATTAATCTGTTTAATCTGAGAAACATCCTAACGCAGTTTACATTTAATTCCTTATATCACACAGAGCCTTTGATCTGAATATCCCTCTCAAGCTAATGCTAGTTACAGAACAAAGTAAACATGGACATATTAGTGGTAATTACCTGACAGCGCCTGGGTCAATAGAGGTGTGTTATTGTTAGGTGTCAGCTGTCCATTTGTTATATCCACTGAAAACACACAAAATATTAGACGTAGGCTAGGGAAGAAGCTGTTACAACACAAACATTATGAGGACCATACAGGAGGAGTGTGGAAAACTGATTTGTGTTCAATGAAATCGACTTTGTTTCACCGAAATTTGCGATTCAATCGGATTTTTTCAAATTTTCGAGAAGAAGTTGACATGAAGGATAAAAATGAGTAGATACATAGATCTAAAAAGGCTCTAGGTAAAGCACGAAAGAAGAAGACTGGTTCTGCGCTAATAACTAAACTAATACTAAAAGATCTATAAAAATGGATTTAATAAAATTGTTGAGTGTTAGTGTATCCTATGGTGGAACTAATTCCATTGACCAGCTAGAGAAGCTGTGCTATCTCCAATGATTTTCCACTCAGTCATCTTCAATCTGTTTCTTTCAATTAGTATATATTGCTTGATTTCACAATCACAACAATGATCCTAATAGTATATATACTTAGAGAAGAATATATCAAGTTTTCATCAATTATACAACAGAAAATAAATTAACAAAATAACTTCAACATCACTCCATCTAACCTTCACGTCAAATTCCCCAACTTCATCTTTTGAAAAAAAAAAAAGAATAGAACGTTATTAACGCCAAAGAATAAATGAATATATGTGTGGAGTAAAAAAAAAGACAAAACTGACTTAATAGAACGTTTTTCTGTTAGTGTCATTTGTTTGTGTAAGTGTGGGGATATGGAGATTTAGAACTGGTGTCTAATACTACATCTGACTATGAATGTCTCATTCTACACATTTGTTCTCATCTGTACCATTGCGAGGTAAGATATCCATTTAGTACGTTTGAAGAATTTTCAACAATTCTTCAATTACACATGGATTTCAGATGATAACAAACGAGCTACACACTGACACACACACTGGTTATAATTGTTATTATATTCATCTAAGTTTATTTCTAGTTATAATATATAAAATAGCCCTTATGAAATTGCTTATTCTACATCTATATTCACTATCATCTAGCTCTAACCATTATTCTATACTATTCCGTATATTTCACATAGGTTTTACAAATAAATTATAGCAAAGATTTTTCAATGAACAGATATTGACACTATTGCTTGTACTACACTGACATTTATAATGAATGTTGTTAATTCTACAATCTTGATGCCTTTAGAAAAATCTAACAACGTCAGAATTTCTTTAGCACCAAGCTATTCTACTTCTATGGTTAAACATCGAACCTGATTTGGTCTAAAATCACGATATATTAAAAAAACCACATGACTTCTATCTGCACTATTATAAGTAATAGTTTTTTTACTCGCCCGTCGTTAGTGTAGACATATTCCAATATGTCGTCTGCTTCGGTAGTTCACACACTGTTCAACACCTTAGGTGTATTATTTCAACACTGGGATGTGTTTTTGTAGAACAAACATGCGAGTTTCACACCTGGTTCAATAGTTTTTGAATTTTGCATTAAATCGATATTATTTTGATCGACAAGAAAGGGGGTATGAGTAGTAAAGGTTCAGAAGGACACAGAACACTAACTGGTTGAGAAGTTGGAGCCTTGTCCATATTCTTGATCCGAAAAAAGTGAGATTTCAGTCAAATAGCCCATTTGCCAACGAACGTACGAGTTTTTTTGAAAATCGTAAATTTGGGGCACTCACGTTGATTGTAAAAGTCTGAGAAATGTGTTTACATTAAAATATACTTTTTTTTTACAATTATAACAGCCATTAATGGTGATTTTAATATGTCTATAAGAGATGATTGATTCATTCAAGTCCTGTAGAGGCTTTTTTTAATTATCTAAAAACTTGTTTCGAATATAGCAATCATAAGGCTAATGGGCATAGATTTTAATTGTCCTCAATCTACATGACAATGAGGTTATCAATTTTCATTAGTCACACCGCATCCCGTGGAGAAAATTGCCAATTTCAGACAAAGAAACCTGTGAGGTTTTAAAATATAATATATCGGGTGTAGAATTATTTCTATCGTTCTACCTCATTCGTCAATCTAGTTGTTTTTATAGCTAGGTTTGAAAATGTCGTTTATTTTGCCTTTCTGTCAGATAAGTATTTCTTCTCCTAATGACAACAATACTCCCAAGATTAAATTTTATTTTGTTTCCATGAATACATTACTTATCCTTAATACAAGGACCTCTGATTTACTTACATAAGATGTGCGAAAGTTTAACATAAATATTTTCGTATCTGAGCGGAAACTACGCAATTCGGCTATCAAATTATTGAATTTTTCCGTTTGAATAATGAATCCTTGTATTTATTTTGTTTTCGTGCCAGGAAATAATTTTTTTTCTAACAGACTTTTTAAATAATGTTATTTTTTCATTCATCACGAATGAAAATAATGTAAAGAGTTCCAATGTATTTCGAACAATACATTGAATCTCAAATATGTTCATGGCAGAAGTCGTCACGGTCCAATAAAATGTTTTCATTTCTCATTGGTCACACCGGATAAAGTGGAAAAAATTGCCACATTCAGACAAATATCCTGTGTAATTCTGTAATATATCTGATGTTGAATTAATTCTATCTTTCAATCTATTTCGTCAATATGGCTGCTTTTATAGGTAGGTTTGAAATCGAAAAGTTTTTACAACTGTTCCTTCAAATCAAAGAACAATTTATTTTTTTCTTACCTCATTCATAGGTATTGAGCTGACTCTACTGTGTTCTGAATTATATTAGTGAGATGAAATAAAATGAACCATTTCATTTCAGTAATTAATCCTGATGTTTATTGTGTCTTTGTGTCAGGAAACATTAATTTACTTTTCTAACAGCTGTTTGACTCTTTTTATTAGGTTATTAATCTCAATTAAATTAATTCATCTCAAATAAAAATAATCTACAGAGCTGCAATATATTTCAAACAACACGATGATTTTGAAAACATATACATTTTTAAGTTTGTTAGCAATCATTTGGCGAAGAGGCGTGATTCTTAATTCTCCCACTATCTAAGAAAAATGAGTTTGTTATTCCGCATTGGTCACACCGAATCACGAGTTAAAAATCGCCATATCTAATCAGATATCCTGTGTGATATTATAATATATCAGGTGTTGAAATATTTTCATCTTTTTTGTGAATAATCTTTTCTTTGTAAGTAGGCAATCTTGTGAATAGAGGCCTTTATTATTATTGAAAAAACAATTGAACATTACATCTTCAACTCATGTGAAGTAGTTTATTTTGTGAGTTTCGTTAGTTTATTCAATGAGTTGTGAGAAAGTTTGTTGATTCAAAATATAGAATAATCGACTCATTATAATAAATGTGTCGATATATTTTGATTTGTGAATTATCAGTTTATCTCTATTAGTCTTCTTATATGTTCAGCAAATATCCGAATAAAACGAAGACTCCAGAAAAATCCGCATTTTAACCGGGCTAGCCCTTCCACGTACTGAAATCGTGACCGTCTATATGTCATCCATATTTCATCCGGGGATAGCAAACCTTATTGATTGTCAGACCCGCACCACTATCTTATTACGGGGGAGATTTGCATTTGGATTTCTGTGCGTCGCGACGCTTACCGCCCACGGCGACGGCGCTCTGCGGGGTAAGGGGAAGATCGACGTCGTGGTTTCTCATCCGCTGACATAAATAATAAGCACGTAAGCCAGGCATCTGGTTTTTTGTTAATTCATCAACTTCATTTATTCACGTCGTGGCTATGATGGAGTACGGAATAAAATTGTATTCCTGCCCTACTGCGATTTCATTATTTAGGTTGAGGAGTTTTGGAATAGAAGCGGAAGTGAGTGGATATTCTTGCACACAATGAAATTTTCAGTGCCATATGATATGGTGGTTTGAAGTAGATTTTCTGAAGACTTATGGTGTTTCTCTTTCATATTTTCTCGATTTATTTAGACATTTGCTTATCTATTGTTTGGCTCAGCCAGTCTATCTGCCATCTCTCAAGTTTGTGTCTACCCAGCATTAATTTTTGCCCTCATTCAGTTTGACGAAGTTCCATAAAGTCTAGTAGAAGAAAGTCAGAAATTATAATATAGGGATTGGGCTGCATTTTCGTGCACTTGTTTTAGTTTATTGAATTAGTGGAACATTGTTTTATCTTTTCGTGCAAATAATAAGAGATTTCATTTCTTGGAAACATAGTTTCTAAGATGAATTGTAGAGTTATTCTAGTGATAACTGTGTCCAGTTAACTTTATTTCAAAATATCATTTCGTTTTAAAAATAACCATATATCAAAATATAAACGGATGAAAAATAAATATGTTTCATGAGCCTCATTCATTGGTCTTTGTATTTATTGGTACTATAATGTCTTCATCGGTGTTATAATGTCATAAACGGTAATATTCCCTTGATTGTAGTGTGTATTGTTCAAGGTTTGATGAGACTCATTGAATAAAGTAAGAGCAGTAGGTATTCATTCATATACTCAATCTTTTTTCAATTTCAATTTATCATTCTATGAATCCTAGATCGGTCTCCTTCGGGTAGCCATATTTTTATTTCTTTGTTTGATTTTGTCTCATTGCAGATATTCCTCAACGTCTTCAGCATGATGGAGTAGATTCTTGAAGCAGAGTATGTCCAATATCACTGACAGATTTTATTCTTCGCTCTAGTTTAATGCTTTGCTTTCATAATATATTTGAGTTATTTTGATCTGACAGATATCTCATTCTGGTAAATCTTCAAAAAGATTTGTTGAGCATAAGTCTGTCTCTTATTCAGTGCATTAAAAATATTGAATATTCAAAAACTAGGAAATCTAGATTGTATATTTGAATTATTTTGAATTGAATATAAACAGCTGAAGAAACTGTAGCTGAAAAGGCAAAATACAAAAAACGTATCGTATTCTATATCATTGTTTAACTAATTTACTTTAGTGTTTCGAATTGTTTGATATTCTGATAAGAATGAAAATATTCTGTACGAAATAAGTAGTACATGAATGCCATTTATGATATAGGGCTCCAAAATAAATATAATTTGTGCTGCAAACTCATCGTTGTTAGAAAAACATTTCCTAAACCCCGTTCCCCCCACTCCTCACTAATGAGACGCCCCCTACCGATCGAACAATAAAATAAGCAATTAATTCCGGGATTTGTTCGTAGCTTGCATTCCGACCGCTCATTATTCATGTTTCAGTAGTAATACCACATTGTCCTTCGCCAATTGAGACGATCAATTTAGCCCGTTTAGCCACTTTAATTTCGCCAGCCATTCATTAGGGGCATAATGGCGCTGCTAGAGCGTCGTTCCCGCAACGCCGATTCTTGAAATAATTGACACTCAAAATTCCTCATATCTCGACGGGGTTTGAGGTCGGGTCTGAATAACTCTTGATGGCTGTTGGGTATGCGTCGGTAGATTGCGAAATAGTTACGCGAACTCCGGATGAGATTCGGCTCCACTGGATCCTAATCTGTGGACTTGGAAAGAAGAGGTCTTCGGACGACCAGTTGATGGACAATTACGTCAGATATACTAACTGACGAGGAAACGCCTAGAAGGAGCTCTTAGAATTTCAAAATATGGTGGTGAAACATAGATAGAATAGCGAGGAGAAAATAATAGAAATTTGGAGAAAACAGAACGATGGGTTTGTCCACCTCGATCATTAATTCACTCCTCATAACGTCTTGGCATCTATACAATGAGATGGTATCTTTCTTCTCGGAAGATACTATTTCAAGCTACCTGTAGTTCATTTCTTTCTGTCTACTATGTCCCAAACATGCTCTTTGGGCGAAATATATGAGCGACCATGGTGAAATATTCTTAAAAACGTTTAAAAATCCTCTAGCAATATTAAATCTGTCATGACATATAGGATTCTCGAGGCGGTTAAGGTATCGGAGGACATATAGGCGTTGAAACCAATCTTCTGGTTTTCACTCAGTATGTTCTTGAAGCTTTAGAAGATCACAAGCAGGTCGATGTTATTTACGCTATTTACGTGATACTTGAGATTAATTTTTATATGTGCTTTATATTGTTTTTCTGTTTCATATCACACATATATTTGTACTTATACTTGCTTTACCTCTACATCTACTCTTTTTCGTGTTATACTACTTAGATTTTATTATTTTGTGTTTTATATTACATACAAAGGTCATGTACTGTTAATTAATAAATAAATAAATAAATAATTAATAAATGAAATAACCAAATGAAGTTTCACATCAATGTTTTCTAATCGTATTTTAGGTTGAAGTTGTTTCCCCTTACTTTTAGTCATCTACTACATTTTTGTATTGCCAGACTTTTCACTCTGCATTTTTATGTTTAATGTTGTAATAAAAAAAAAGAAACAAACGACATGACCATATTGCTAATCTTTCGATATGGGATTTTCAGTTTATATGAATTATGTCGATTTATCAAGGCTCTTCCGTCACGAGACATAGTCCTCGGTAAAATGGATCATATTTGTTAGAATTCTTGAGCCCTTTCCAATTCGAACTAAAAAACTTTATGATTCGATAGTGTTCGTTAAGAGTCTGTATTGGATGCGACTCAATTTTGTTCATGTTCATGGTTTCAACATCTTATTCTTTGAATACTGAATTTGTGAACATTTTTGTTTCAGAGGAATGAAAAATTTCATTTAATTTCACGAGTTCTGTTTCTGTTTTAGATCAGCTATGGCTTTTGATGAATTGAAGATGATGGAAATCGCTCACACAATTATTTATTTCTCATCAGTTTACATTTTGAGATTCTAAGAAGTCGAAACAATCAGTTATGAGCATCCAAAATTTGGTTTCTCCCTAGAATATCCATCCGATCAATTTGCCGCTATTTAAATGACGATATAACAAATTGGTTTGTAGAATTTCGTGAAAGTCGTCGTGCTCAAAAATATCTAATACTATTCTTTAAATACTTTATCTCATAAGATATTCAACAGAGACCCACAAAATTTTGAATGTATATCAGGGTCAATATCAGTTTCGCTTTGGAATTCAGAGCTATCATCCCCTCATCAAATAATCCAGAAATGATGAAGTATATCTACCATCAATGGCATTCGTACAAAGAGTACAGAACTAATGAAAAACGGGAGCCTGACGCTACAGAAACTTATTCGTCCAAAAAACGTACCAACAGCGAAGGCGAAGTCAATTTCCGAACAGCAACTCGAATGAAATCCTTCCGCGAACTCGAAGTAGCGTAAACCCGGGTTCGTTAATTAATCTTGTAAACACATCCTAACAATCAAATGAAAAGACTCCCACGCTCGTTTCCCCCCCTAAGTGAGAAGTTTATAATTATATTCAAGAATTCGACATTTTTTCCCTGGCATCAGCTCAACCTGTCCGTGGAAAATGGGAAAACGACGAATAATTAAATATAACAAAGGCCGGAATGCATTACAATTACGACCGATTTAAAATTTAATATTCCAAGTGTACAGCTGCGGAGGTTCTGATGACCTTCTATCACCTCCCTGAAATGGCCGGGGAAGTTATTAGTTGAGAGGCAAGAGGTGCAGTGCTCTTGAAAGTGGATGAACCAGGTGTGAATTCGCATGGAGTTCGTTCAGAAACGGAGATGGAATGACTTGGACGAAGGAGGGAGAAAGTTGTCAAATATTTTCTCCTTTAATCGACTTTTCGGAGCTTGTTAGAAGAGTTTCAGGATTTCTGAATGTTGAGTCTTGTATGCAAAAGCACCTCGAATTCGTAATTTGGAAGACCAAAGATCTGAGCATGGTACGAGAGACCACAATATATAAAATAGTAAAGTAAATAAAACACAGATGGGAAGAGTTGAAATGAAACCCTTCGTGCTACATCCGACTATACAGTATGTAACAGACAGACAAATACTCATATCAGAAATAAATTCGGGGTTGATCACGTGGTAAGGTGAGGGAAAGGAAGAAGTATATAATGAATATGCCAATATGATCAAATGCAATGAATTAAGAATTGAATTAAAAATAAAGTAGTTTTTTCCAATAAAACGACATGAATTTCTTCCCCACCCTGCACAAGAATGCATTGTACCAGCCTATATTAATTGAGGTTCTTGTCCAGAATCCCAATTTTCTCTATACCCCAGGACACACAGTGAGTAATCACATTTCCAAAATGTTTATATCTACTCAGATGGCAAATTATTCAAGCCAAGAACAACAACAAAAGATTGGAGCAATTCTATACAACTGAACTCGTAAATTGGAAGGTAAATTGGCCTGTTTTCAAGAAATGAATGAAGCTCCTTTTCATTCGTTAAAATGATTGAATTTCCAAAATCTTAATTCATCTTCAGTTATATATATTCTTTTGAACTTTTGGCTAACAAAATAAATGTTGTGAAGAACATAAATGTGTGAGAGAAGTGAACCTTTCAATAAGAAACCAGAAACACCCGTTTTTCTATATTTTGGCTACCCCTTATATAATCTTCGTCCAAGTCATTCCAAAATCAATTTATTAAATCTGTTATTAGTCATTGAAACTGCAACCCACATCTCGGATTATACATTCGTTTATTTTCCATCATATATGGCCTCAAAATCATCAGTTGCATCAACACGCAACAAGCAAGTTTCATAACATTGAATACTTAAAAATATGTACAACATTCATTCAATCATTCTTAAACTTATCATTATCATAAATATATAATCATGTTTGTGATTCTTTCGAATACAGAGGTTCATCGATAAACAAATGCTCGGCGTAGAGGAAAAGAAAGTTTTAATTATATTTACATTTCAACATGTCATATTTCAGGCAGAAAGAAATGGACATTTCATCCATAAATTGGAATCAAATCACTATGAGACAACTCAAAAAAAAAACAAACTGTTGAATATCTGAAGCCACTATAGCTTGAATAACAGGCGCTCTCATGCAGTTGAAAAACGTTTGGTAAAAGATATTAATTGGAATTTTGTTTTCGTGCAGAATTCACATGAATGACCTTTGCGGTTGCTAGTGACCCATTATTGGACCTATCTTCTGAAATTATTCAAAAAACATCTGTACGTCAAATTAAATTCCTCAATATTGGAAATATATTCCATTTTTCATGAGTCTAGAATGAACTGAGAGACAATATCGATTCAAACAATATTGAACCGATGGTAACCCTGATCGCAATAACCACTCTCAGGTCCAACCACATTTGCATATAATTTTAAACAACGGAATTGAATTCCATTTACCAAATAGAGTTTCCTTGCATTTGTTATCAGCGCAGAATTATTCGTTTCAATATCAAGGTTACCTTATCCCTCCTGTATAATGGCAGATGTCACCTTTTTCTTAAGAATAAATTGATAACCGTAGGACATCTACAATGGCCATGACCTAACGAAGTGACATTATGAGGGTCTAATCCACCACGGTGAGTACGAATGAACCGATCAATTTAATTCGTCCAATATTCAAATGATTGATTAGAATATATTTTAACAACCTGCCATTTCTTTTCAATGACTCAAAGAATGAATCAAAGTGTGTAGTCGACAACATAGTTTGTAAGAGATATCGTTTGCCATGTCTGGTTATATAATCTTGTTGATAGAATCGATACCATATAACTCATATAAAGGCAGGACAAATTTTCTATCAATTCGACCACTCCTGGATCCTCCCTAAACATTTCTATGGATTAAATGGATTATATGAATTATCAGTGATATCAGAGAAAATTTTCGTTCAATGCAGCAAGTTCGAGATCTCCAGCTCAATAGATCAGCATCGCAGTGTTTTTCCTTCCAGCTATCTTATCAAATAAGAGCTGACAGAAAAAATTTTTCAATTCAGTTGCTCCTAGATCCCCAGTTCCACAGATTAAGCATTACACTCAACCCGAATTCCTGACAGGACATCCCAAATATAAAAAAAAATGTTTGATTGCTTTATGGGTGAACTATTAAACTGCAATAAAAATTAGTCAATTCTGACCTAAGTGAATTGTGAAACGAATCAAGTTCTGTTGACGAGTGTTCTTACCGTGGTGGAATAGACGCATTTAGTCCTGACCGTACAACTGGAAGTGGCAGGAATTTTAGCTTTTGAAGCGACAATTTATTGTAAGAAACTTGTATTCGTATATTCCTATCACTTCATTATTGGAATAACTTTTTTTGCGTAGTATCTGCTGAATGAGATGGTTAAATTCACAAAGGTCAAATGAGCAATATCCTCAATACGAAGACTGCTGGGAGCTGATACACGGTTATCCAATAAGTGATGACGAAATTTTTTTTTAGGTTCCTCCTACTTAAGGATATCTCGATTATGTTCCACGATGACTCAAGTTCAAGATTTTTTTCTGTGTATTTTCAATGATTCCTGCCAGCGAGATCTCAAAATTCATATATTCGTTCGTAGTATGTATTTTGCAGACTAAAAATAATTAAACTTTCTGAAATTGTTACAAGTTATTCAAAAAGAGTTCGAAAATCAGAACTTCAGTTAAAAGAAGAATTTACTCAAATATACAACATCAATTTATAAACACAAAAGGGAATTTCCATAGTTTCTGGACGAGTGTAAAAGCTTTGCAGGTCCAAAACTATTGAAACCAGAAAAAAATAATACTTAATCAGCTTATTTTTTATGTAATCAGCTTTCGATGTTGAAAAGGTTGAAAACCATTGGACCTGAATAAAACATTAAAAATTATTTCATCTACACATGTTATTATGATGAACTTATCTTAAAAATTCAATTTTAAATTAAAATTAACTGAAATTTTTGTAGAATAACTTAAACATATATGATTTCAGTATGTTTTCACTTTGATTCAAAATTTGCTTTTTGTGAAAAAGGTTCGTCAGATCAGTCAATCAATGCGAGTATGCGCAATTGACATCTTGCAGTGAGAAACTGTGATTAACTGTTACGTCGTATTAGTCTAGTCTTTTCAGCCATCATTTCAATTTTGAAAGATGTGAATCTTCAGACTCATCAACAACATGGTGAAACACGCTTCAATCGTGTTTCAATGATTATAAGCCTATCCTCCTTCGATGACCATTTACAACAAAAATAGGCTGATGTAGTACTATTTTTTTATGATTTTGGGAGTTTAGGACTATGCAGAGATGTCAAACTCAGCCGAACGCTATGTAAACTCCTTTTTGTTTTTCAACTTCACGTAGCTTTGGTATTATTGAAAAAATATTCAAGAAATCGTGGCACAAAAAAATGCAATATACCTACAACGAGAAAATATATGAATTTTTGTGACTTTGCTGACAGAAATCATTGAAAATACACGCAAAAAAATGCTAGAAAACTAAGAAAAAGCGTGTTTTCGGATAACCCCAGGTAGGAGAATTGAAAATAATTGGATCCCTGTATATCAATCTAGACAAAAAAAAATGAGAAACGCCCAAAATGTTGATATATTTCTGCTATGATCAAATCGTATCAAACTCAGTCAGACGGGTGGAGTGAATAGAATGGCCCTTGCAACTGGCGAGAACACAGAAAACGCAATCAATAAACAATCCTTCTGCCTGGAATAAGACGAATCAAAGACTTGACGGTCTCAACCACCCTGTCAACCCTCTTGTCCCTCATCAACGCCGAGCATTTTGATTAATCGAAATGAACACCTATACAGTGTGCCGGGAGCATTCCAAGGCCCCCCTCATCAAACAGTCATTAATGACGAGAAAACAGTAACCTGAGGCGAACCGACATCCTCGCAGAGGTCTATGAACGAACACGCGATTCCCCGAAGGATTCAACGTAAACGATGTCAACTGTGAGGAATGCAAATCATGTTTGCATAACCGTACTCGATCTCAATTAGATCTTGCCACACTTGACAGATCTATCGTCCACAGTGGCCTCTGCGGATTGTCGTATCGCTGAAACGACAACAGTCGAATGCTTGCAGATGTATACAATAGGTAAATGAGACAGAGAGAGATGGGGAACGAAGAATACGCCAAATTGAATATCGATGGATCCTGTGTCCTCCGTGGCCCGACCGGCAATCAATTTCGCCATGCTCTCCCATGGTTAATGTCTATATCAAATATAATATCGCGATTGGTTCACTGTCATAACGCTTGATTTATCCCGAATCGACAGAATTGATAACGTGCCATTTGGCAACGGTTTGATTAACATCGATCCTAATAACCCTAGGACAAAGGAAACGAAATACCTGGGGACCATCTGTCGGACCAAGGAGAACAGGAGATCCGACAATAAGCGGATTCCTCGAAGTGAACGAAATGAAAACACGCGCACGGGATCACCTAGTTCGGACATAACCTATTTGATCAACCAGTCGCGAACCTACCAACATGACATGCGCCTGTGAACTCGATGGTAACCCGCTTGGAACCATGGAGAACTCCAACAATTTCGCCCGTATTTCGTTGTGTAGTTCATAAGTTTCGTTTACAAGGAACGGCCTTGGCCCTGGATGGCATAAGGGACGGGCTCTCTTTTATTTTGACGTACATTAAAGGATTTGAGGCACGAGGTGCTGAACTTATTGTTAAAAAAGTATAGATATAAATCACATCGAACAAGCTCATATGACAACAGATTGTATAAATTTTTCAATCGGGATACAAAAATAACGAATCAACAATAACAACGAACTTCCTCAAGAGCATACCTTCCATGAAAAAATAATAGAAAATTAGTTGAGTTAGAAATTTCAATAATTTTTCTTACAATCTCACATGTTACCTGTGCGTTTCTTATCTTGACTTATAAAACGTTGAAAATCATTGAAATTTCACACATTGACTAGTCCGAATCAGAAATGCAATAGGATGGACACAAGATGGTTCAAACCGGAACTAACTCAATCTATCTGAAAGGGGTTATGACTAGATATTGTTACATTTAACCTAACATGACCTAAATATAAGTTTCCACTTCCTAATCTAAGACTAATCCTATCGGTTATATATCATTGTGAACACCTAACCTAAACTATTACCGATGACCTCTAAACGGCGAAAAGAAAGTTCTCTTAAGACGATGAAGACTGGTCTAAGCCAAATTTCTCTACAGGGTATCCTAAACTGCATTTCTTTGGAATTTCCAGGAATGAAGCTCGTAATGACACGATTTTTCTAATCTTGAAACACAGACACTGGCAAAATGGGTTTTGTATGGATAAAATCTCAACGAAGTTTGTCGTTCATTTTTTACTTGCACCCCTTATTACTAGATCACTCAAAAAAAATACTGTTCTTATGCCACCACGAATACATTGTTATTGACGTATATTGAGGTGTTGTGAACATTGCCACTTGAGTATATTTGGAGAAAATTTTTCGTCCGGGAGAATCGGAGTAAGCAATGCACCTTGTTCAGGCTCCTCAGAATTGAGCAAAAAGAGAAGGTCAAGGCAGATGATCTACTATGGATGATAAGTATAATAATTAAGAATCTTCAAGAATCTGACGCAAAAAGAAAACCATAATAATAGTTTAATAGACTAAATCAAAATCTTGTAAGACGAACAGATATCGAAGAAATCTGCACAGGGGTTGAAGACAAAATGAACTCTGAATTTGGTTGAGAAACTGTCCATTCTTTGGATTCTGCTGGTGCTCGAATGAAGACATGTTACAAATGCGAATTTGTCAAGGTTAGATTCCATCTGTGATGTATATGGTGGAGTCCGGGAACATATCTATTTGGATTTGGTGCTGTTCAAATTGGTTCTATAATAGAGTGGTGTGAATCAGTTCTGAAAAGGGTGGTGAGTGGAAAGCTTCAGTCGCCATGATGCTTTGGTTTAGGCAAAATCGAGATTTTACTATAAAGGCGGTTTCTTTAATGATGCGAGGTATCATAGTTCTCCACGTCGAGTGGAGTGATCAGGAATCCCTTTAAATGAGGATTGATGCTTTTAGGGAAACAAGGGTTGGGTCCTGAATAAAGAAAGGATAACGAAAACTTTTGCAACAGTTGGAAACACTGATACATACAGTAGTGTGCTAAACCATCCCCTGGTAAGCATTCACTTACCTATTAAATATGAAGACTCTCAAAGAATTCTTCTAAAGAGCCTGTATTTCTAACAATACAAATCAGTTGTGGTCCAACAAATGAAGTAAACTTGTGAATATAATAAAGGCAGATGAGAAATTGCATTTCCACCTAAGTAATAGCTGGTGAATAACATACACAAGTGATATAAGTACTAATTAATACGCTTTCCTTTTCCCGGGTAGTTTATGAATACACCTCAAAATTTTAGTGAAAACGAAATGATGTCTCGACCAAAGCATTATGAAATAAACTTTCCTTCCAAAAAAAAGTTCTCCACCACTCTATGAAGCACTCCAATTTAGCAAAGTCAAAAAAAAATTCTTGAGCTTCATTCTGTATCATGTATAACAAGTGCAACATTATATTGTTTTCGCATTTAATTTGTAGTTCATATTGATTACGCCAGCCGGAATCAAATATGCAACAGAAGACATGATTAAACTGTATCTAGAATTAATAAGGAAACTACTCATTATCCTCAGATGTCTTGTTTATGTATTTATCTCCTCATATTGAGATCTTCTCGCATAGTTTCGATATGGTAGTTATTCAATAAATTCCTCAGAAATGTAGCACTGAAGAAAATAAAAACATAGTTTTACGCGGAGGAAGCGAACAGAACTCCGGGATGTTAATTCAACAATTTTGCGGGATGTTCAAGTACATGAACGTGATGATATGTGGGGGTAGTTCACAGGGGCATGGCATGCAAGCTAGTCGCCGCAGCTGTGCTTCCATACACCCCCAGATGATGTTCCAGGGGATATGAAAGCAGAGGCAGCGGGTGGTGGTGATGATGATGGTGCAAACTGGCCAAAGCATTACCTGTTGGGTATGGAAGTCCGAAACTAGGGTAGCCCGAATAACCTCGACCAGCGGCGTAGGCCGCGTAAGCGGCCGCAGGAAAACCTGAAACAGAAATAAGTGTTAGAAACTCAAAACATTGCTTTGGATATAAAAAAAATGTTATGAAAAAATTACTCGGAAAAAATGTATCGGATAATGCAGATATATTCATTATGTGTGTGAAATTTTTAATATGCTGAATTGTGCAAAGTTCAGCGGCTTGTGCCGTTTGAAACTTTAATTTAATCCAGTCCATGTTGCTAGATTTTACTGAAAATCAAGAAAACAAGCCAGTACTTTTCGATAAAAATTAGATTCGACGATTGGAATGGATTATGTGGTTCAAATTTTTCCAATTTCTTGTAAAATGAAAAAAAGTTAGCCCTGCTATTTTGTTTCGTCTAATTGCAAATGAAACATATGTCTTCACGGAACAACCTCGCATTCCACAGAAAATTCATAAAATATATGATATAACAGAGCACTTATGTTTAGTTTTTCGATCAAAATATGTGAAAAATATTGTCCTAGGTGTGAATGAAGTTTTGCCTCCCGGCAAAAATCGAGCTGGTTTCAGAATAAAGAAATAGCCTAGAACTCTCTTTTCTTTCAAGTGAAAATTGTTATGGTATATTTATGTTGACTTGTGTTGAAAAGGTTTTCCGAAAACTCTCCACTATTTTTTCGAATGTCGAATATCCGAAAAACCAGAGGATCATCTAGCTTTATGAAATTGATATATAATGATAAATGAATCATTGACCTAAAGGGGGCCCACGCCAGCAACCTATCGATGCCCCACTCTTGGTCGCGAATGATGGTAACAAGAGGTGGGATACCCTGACAAAACCATAGAATCCGAGTTCTTGCAGCATGCAGAGAGTCTGTTTTCGCGACAAGTTGTACCCAGACGATTCGGTCTTATGGACTGGATCTAGGTAACTTGCTATTCAAGTCGGGTCTGGTGACTAATTCATTCTTTTGAAACTAGATTCTCGAGATGAAATGTTTCAGTTTGTCGTCATTTTTTGAAGCAAACACAATAGAATTAGTTGAGACTATAAATTGTGATACGCTTGCCGCTGTTAGGTATTGAGTTTCACTGTAAATGTGCCGATAAAAATTATAGAGCAACATAGGATTGGAGGGTAGAATATTATTGGTTGAGGTCTACTGTAGGACTGACCGCATTGTTGTGAATTTTAGATCGGTAAAATAAGTAAAATAAAAATTTTTTAACATTCAAATTAGGAAATGAAGTAGTACTATTTTATCACTTTGAATTGGGAATTAGTTCATTCAGTATATTTCAATTTTAAGGTAGTTGTAGATGGAGTAAAATTAATCAGATGAATGCAAAGTTATTACATCTAAAACATATTCCTAGAAAACTATACCGGAAAATGTCGAGGCATGCAGGGGATATCTGGACCTATAAAGGGAAAACGGGGTAGGCTGTTAAATTTTTGATCGTAAAAAATACATGGTATGACGTGCTGTTCCCTCGTAAAACGAAATACCGATATCATTTGACAGAAATAAAAATTCGAGCATATCCGTTAATACTTCACGTCCTTTTCCATAATAGGTTATCGTTGCGCTCCACATCGTGTTTATAAATCAATGTTATATTGTGAAAAACCATTTCGAAGATAAATAGACAGATATTTCAATTTCCCATGGTATCGTTTAAGGGTAAAATCAATGTTCGAGCATTAATTTTGTTGTTGTTTTTAAATCACACACATGTTTTTGATAATCCGATTTTTTGGAAAATTATGAATCATCATACAGAAAAAAATAATTTCCGGTCATTTGTATCGCTGAAACCGTGAGAACAGCAAAACTGCTTCGGTTAATTTAAGTCTTGATACTTTCGTGGAAGACAGGTAGAAAAACTATTATAAAAACCAATTACGAAGTCATATTAGAGAATGTAAAAACATAGCTCTGGTTATTTTTGTTGCGAAATGGTGAACGCGCCGGGTTTTTTATGAATCTTGATATCTCAATCCGTAATTTCTTAACATTGTTGAGGGGATAATTAGGTCATAAATAGGGAAAATATTGGATGAAATTTCAGATTCAAGATAATATTATGACACTTGGTTCTCAGATGGATGCTTGGCAACGAGGTAGCCCTAGCGTTGGTTTCTACTGCTACCCTTCGCAACATCGCCAAAAAAGCCCTATGTCGAGGATTCTTCAGATATGCAAATTTGTAATTTAGGACGCATGTGCAGTGGCAAACAATAGGTCGCTGTAAGCACTGAACAGGATTTAAAACGATTCACCCAACAAACAAAACATTTTTGTGGAAGCATGATTTTGCTGTAACACCTTTTGTTATTCCTCGATCAAATGTTACTAACGGACTGAATGCATGCCTTAAATAATCTAATTTGTGACGGAACGTGAAGAATCTCGATAATTATTGACGAGAGTATTTTGCAACTTGATCAAAAAGCGATTGAGTGTTCGAAGCAGTCGCTACATTTATATTGAAAGGGTCTTGTTGAGACCTGGATTGACTTCTTTACATTTTTACAGATTTTTGTAACTTCAGAGGTTCGAAAGAATATCTTATTTAGAGTCTTTTCTTGGACAGTAGACAACAGTGTAATGAAATTAATTGGCAGAGTTAACGAGAAACATTGATGGAAACACATAAATATTTCGCATTGATAATTGTGTGTTGCCTATTCAGGTTTTGGAAAAATATCTCATCTATCTGTTTATGCCCCAGGGACTAAAATACCATACAATAGATCGGTAAAGAAGAAAACAGCATAACTTGTTTCAGAATATTTAAAATAGGAAGAAATATAATAAGTGGTACCTATTATAAAGTATTGAACTGAAAAAATCTATTATTGAGACTGTAAATAAATTGAAAAGAATTCGAAAAATGAGAATTCTTTTCGATTAAAGTATGAATGTTACCTTTATTCATTATTTATTTCTAGAAAACACTGCTATCTTTGATGAATAAGAGAGAATTTTTCATTATCATAACATCAAACAATTCAAAAAAACTACAAAAAAAAATATTAGCATTGGCATTGAATTGAAAATCTAAGAATTAAATATCAAAAAATACGTAATGAATTGAAACTTACCGTCAGGAAGAGCACCAAGAGACCACATGAAATCTAAAAAAACAAAATTCACCATTAGTACTCTTCGAAAATGAATTCCTTCGTGAACATTCATTCCAAACACCATCTATCAGCAACTATTCGTATGAATGTTAGCATTCATGAAATTTCATTCTATTAGAACTACCCACTACATGTTATCTCGTTAAGAAAAAAAAATCGAACTATTTCTGATGATGGAGAAGTTTTCTTCGGTTTTTGGACAACTGCAGGAACATTCGACTATTCTACGTCACACAATACTAAAATATCAAGAATGTTCATCCGTTTCCTGGAACAGGAGTAGGTAACAACCGTGTTGAGTTCTAATTACTATTTCAATTCAAGTTTGGATTACCTACTCTTCTCCAGGATTCGGATTTGAGCTTGAACTGAATGTTAGCTTAATCCTAACACAAATTTGGCAATAACCGGATTATTTGGATGAATATGCGGCTAAAAATAGTGACTAGAAATAATAACTAGGTTGGAAAATAACACTTAGGAAATGATTGCAATCCTAGAATTAAAATAACTTATAGTTCCTTGACCTTATCCGACTTACTGCGACCAAGTAAATGATATAAGGAGTTCTTCAGCTTTCTGTCTAAACTAGAAACTAAATTACATTACAATATTCAATTCTTTCAGCACAGCCTATCCTATAATTCAATCTACATTCAGAGTTAGATCGAAGAATTCAATTTTATCAATTGTACCAACATTGCTTCAAAAGGTACAAAGAACGCATTTTGAAGCAAGAAGTTAGTCAATGATCTTAAGGCTCTTATCTTCTACAAAAATCCAAATCTTAAACTAGGTAAGTTAGTATTCTTAACCAAATTCTATGGTCTACATCTATGAAGTATTTGATCGCACCTTAGGGAAGTGGGGGATTTTTGAACACAAAATGGACGTAGGCAGGCCGAAATCTGAACATGTACCATAAACTGGGTGGTAAGCTGGCCAAACCTGAAAAGTTTCAACTACTGCCCCCACTTGTGTGAAAAATGCTCTATGGTTACATATACTCAACTATAAATCAACTTATATTTGGGAGTATTAGTTTGCCAACTTGTTTCAGTCAGAAGTTTTATATTTGTTATATAGAAATCATTTTTTCTTGAAAAAATGATTATTGAACGACAAAAAAATCAAAAGTAGTTCTATAATTCACAGATTTTCAATAGGCCGCACTCAATATCTTTTCAAATATGATACTTTTTTCACGAAATATGCTTCAATTCTAGATTATAGGTAATGATGAAAAATCATCTTTATTTTCAACGATTCACTTTCAGTTGAACTTATTTCTTCATATGTTCTGTAGTTGAGTGGTTACGAAGATAAACAATGATTGCTGTATGTCATTACGTGGCCCGCTACTCAATCACACTTCTTTGTAAGAAAATTTCACATGAAATTCAATAACTAATCAATTGATAACCTAAACGAATGCATTGTGGATTGTCGAATTGATTGAGATCATTTCTGCATTCCACACATATCTATATTCATTAAAATGTTTTGTTATTAGCACTACGACTTTAAAACGGCAGCACTGATTTGGCTGAAAATAGATGGTGAAGTAGCTTAGAACCAAGAGAAGGATATAGGAAACTTTCAGGGAGGCAACTGAGGAAAATGCAGAAATCTAGCTATGGCGCTATAAACCTATACAAAATGGCGAACACGCCGGGTTTAAAGGAAAGTTAAATCTCGATTCGTAATTGCTTAATATTGTCGAGGGAATGTTAATTAGGTGATAAATATGAAAAAATTGGGAAATTTAGACAAAACATTGTCGGTGGAGCAATGTTTCTGTTGTCGGGTGATATCGACGTAATCAAATATCAAATCGAAACTTTGAATTCATAGGAGTTGCCTGATGAGAACAAAAGATGTAAAAGAAATTGAATCATCGACTGTGAGGCGATACAGAGTTCTCAAGGTCAGCCTGATTAGGAATGAACGCTAGGTATAATATCTTTGCTCCCTTTGTAATAAACATACTGTCCGAATGGGAAATCTTTTTGATCAAGTAATGTGGAACGATATTGAAGCCACTCCCCATATACACAAAATACTGGCATAGAGTAGGAAGTTGATTTATTAGGATTATTTTAAACATACTGGAGACTATCACAGTAAAACATTTTATGAAAGAGGTGGTATTAGCTGTCTTTATTAGACAAGATTCATTCTGTGGTTTCTCAAACAGCCATCAAATGACAAATAACAGAACCAAAGATGAGGATGAAGGAATAATTGTCTAAGAAAAATGGATAGTTGTGAATGACGTGGATTGGAATAACCATTCGACTCTATAGATATTGATTTATGAATTTTCATCTATGGAATATGTCATAGGAAACTTGCTACTTCAGTCAGACAGGAGCCGAGATAAGGCTGCAAAATGTTCCGTTATATTTGATGAAATTTTAAGAAGTAAAGTCTCAGCCACCAGAGTGATGAATAGCGAGTGCTTTGCAAAGCATGGCAATAGATCTCTCTGAACAAGTTTCACAAGATATTCATCAACCATCATTAACTGCTTTCTAATAAAATGAAATATAATATAGAGATTTGCTTGAGAATATCATATTTTCGACTATATTTCCTTGAAGCACATTTCTTTAGTTCTCAAAAATAATCGAGTTTTTTTCTTCAGCAGAAGGAATTCTTTTATGTTAATGATTAGAGTCTGCGAAATAGACAATCACTGGATTTCATGAATGTTCTTGTATAAGTTACTGATATTCTGAATAAAATATAAGAGACGTTTGCTTAAACCTGGAGGATTTAGCAAAGACAATTCTCAATAAATAGAATGAAGTGGAAAATTCTCCTCAGATGACATATAATTCTTGGGATTCACTGAATAAACTTTATCAATCAAAAAGAATCTATCTGAGTTCATTATCTATTCTTGAGTTGGCAAAGTAATACTTCTAACAGTTTTCATACCTATCTCCTAAACAGGCGTTGGAAATACAGGAATATCTCGAAAATTCGCTAAGTCGAACTTTATTTCAGCAACTAAACAAATTACAAATTCTCCGATGAAATTTCATGTGCTTCACAAAATAACCAATAGCTGCAGTATTCAGAATTGTTGGGAACTTTATCAATGATTCATTAAATGCCCCTCTCTCTCAAATTTCCTTCTGATCTCTTGCTTCGCTCACAATGTCTCTATTTGCGAGTTGAATTCGTGAAATTGTGTAGATGTGACGAGTTTCTGGAGAGTTTTCGTAGCTTTTTTTTTTGAAGAGCGCAGCGAAAGAGAACATTTTAAGTATCTGTGGAAGTTCGAAGTTTCAGGGATTTGATTCCGATAGGAATGGATTGGAAGTTCAGTAGGGCGAGATTGCATTCACATTTTCGAATCTGAAGGATGAATATCGTCATCCGTTTCGTCTTGAAGAATGTGTGTCTCTCAGATATTTTCTCAATATATCATACTATATTTCGAACATTCCAGTTAAAAGAAGGGCCATTTCTTTCAATGACATCGAATGATAGATTATGCTGAATCTATCTAGATGAAGATTGGAGGTCAAATAGAAATATTAGGGAAAACGTTACGGTAGATTGAATAAAACTTCTGAGAGGACCCAAAGAAAATTAATGAATTTAAAAATAAAAAACGCCGTCCCATACAAAGCACCACGGAGATAAACGGAGTTAGAAAAAAAAAGAAAATAAAAAAATGTTCCTGGATGAAGTGAAAATTCACAACTGATAAAGCAAGAAGTGTTCCTAAAGAAAAACAACTAAAGGTTATGGAATATACAGAAGAGAATGGCTGTTGCCATAAAAACATAAAGAAGGTGTGAAAGCATATATAATAAGTATGTAATGAGTCGCCTCCCTGAAAAATTCATACGAATGAAGAAGGCAAAAACTAGAATTTAGGTGGAGAATCGGGTTTCAATTATTTGAGTAAGAGAATGAAGCCTCAAGAATCGCTGGCTGTTCAAGAGGGCCCATGTGGAAGCACTAATACAGGGTCTTTCACGAGGAAACTCACCCATATTTATACGGGAAACTACTGAACGTATTTTCATGAAATTCAGCACTTATAAGTATTTCACGATGCTGATGAAATCTGAAATATATTCAAGGCATGAGCACCTCCGATTTTTCCGGAAATGACGTCAACTTCCGTTTTTCAAATTAGAACACCATTTTTTTATTGCAGATATTAAATTTACGTTCAAAAATAATGTGAGTGTATGCATCACACCCCTGCCCTAAAGTGGATATTTTCTGAGTTATTCACAAAAAACTGTTTTTCGTCTTGAATTTTCAGCTATTTCTTTTCCCTTCACGCCAAAAAGATGAAATTTTAAGTAACTGTTACTTAAACCATGTTTTAGATTTTACTACCCTAATATGCAAGAGAAAAAAGTTACAGGTTGTTGTTACAGGTTGTTGAAATTTTCTAAGGAATCTATTTCTGCCATAAAAAATTGGTGTTCTAATTTGAAAAACGGAAGTTGACGTCATTTCCGGAAAAACCGGAGGTGCTAATGCCTTGAAAATATTTTAGATTTCATCAGCATCGTGAAATACTTATAAGTGCTGAATTTCATTGCAGTTTCCCGTATAAATATGGGTGAGTTTCCTCGTGAAAGACCCTGTATAATTTTCTTATAGTGAAGCCACGTAAACAGATCTGTGGTAAAACTAACATGTTGTGGAAACTCAGGGAAACGCAACAGAAAATTAAGAGCATTATGAGGGTACCAGAGTTGCAAGCATTAAGAACTACTGATGAAGGAAGCTCATGAGAACGAACGAAGTGTTAAGTTGAAGTAGAAGTTATTTACTGTGAGGCCCATATAAAAATACCATATCTAAATGATAAGAGCACGATGAGCAAAATCTAATAGACCTAAAAAATGTCCTAGAATCTCAAGAGACAGGATGGTAGATACAACAGGCAAAGTCTTATGAAGAAGAAAAAGGAAACAAGATTCTTACGGCCATTCTTCTAAATTTGGCATTTCTCCGTCAAATAATTTATGATGGCCGTTTTTCTATCGTCCCTAAGGATATATAGCGTTAAAGAAATGTTAAGCTATATGTTTTCGTTTAAGATAAATGGAAGCATTATCCGAATGTTAAGATCCCAAAAACATCGAGATTTTTTATGGTCAACCGAAATCACAGAGTACGAGTTTTCACTTAGGTTGTGGGTGAACCGATAGGCTTCAGGTCAGTGAAAACAAACGACCGAAACTGGGATTACGAAAAGGGGGACGCTGGGAAATTGAGACATAAAAAGCGAGTTAATGGAACCGGCTGAAATATAGGTGTATGTCACTACGGGACGTGGATCTATCGCAGGAAGTTCGGGATTCCGCAGAGATAGGAGCAGCCATTGACATGAATAATGTATGCTGAATCCCCATATTCACTTACTAAGGGTTTTCACTATAAACACTGATATGCTTACTGGAACAACATCCATATTTTATAATCTCGTAGTGAATGTTTGATCGTGGGCTACCCGTTTTCAAAAATACTTTGCACTTTGTGCTACACATAATGTTTTATGTACATATCTCATAAATATTTCAGAAGGCGCGGAGCCAGGACTCTACTCGGAATAGAAAAAAGTTTTGAATATTTATAAATATTCGAACCTTTCTTCATTTGGACACATGTAGCAACTTGACTCGCGTCTGACACACATATACAGAAGTTTTTCAGTCTCTCGTAGCTCAACAAAAATGCATCAAAGGAAATGAATTTTAATGTGAATATAAGGGAGATTGAATTAAATAACTACCCATATTACTATATAGGATACCTATTATATTCCGAAGTTTGTTGTTTCTTCAAGTTAGCACCCGAAAAATAAATTCTGCTTTTAAAAACTGATTTTTCACCAGTGGCAAGTGCTGTATCATTTTGAAATTCAGGCTGAATGGAACATCTCTTGAAAAAGTATTCTTGCACCAAAACTCTTCAAAACTTAATTTATACTACTTGGTTAATAACGATTTGATTCGATTGATTAATCACAATTATTTAAGATTAGATTTAAGAAAAAATCACAGCAAAATCGTGATCGTGATAAAATTGAAATACGAGTAAGTGAGCCTAATCTGAAGCTGTTTCGGAAATTTTCTACTCTTGTTGCACTAAGTGACATGGATTTTTATCTTATTAATAACCGATGTGCCTTAACCTCTTACTCGGCACCTCTATGAACATAAGAAATTAATCGATTTTAATCTATCATAAAATACACTCCAACAGATTCTTAGCAAGCAATGTCTTGCTCAACAATATGTTTCTTCTCATTTGCTGAGAAAGTTATTGTTGAGGCTACATTAAGTGATATGGAAACAACAAAGAGGCAATTTCAATCTATTGTTTTGAAACAAATAAATATGTCTGCAAACTTCACGAAACAACTAAATTGCTGTCAATAGTAGTTCAAAACTTCCAAATTCAACAGAATGACCACTGGGGATTGCATAAGTATTGGGGCTAAATAAGAAAAATCATATTCAGGAAACTTGAAGAAATTTTTTAGTGAAAGAGAGATTTTGTTGAAAATGTCTGCTACAACACACTTTCACTCGAAAAGTTTGCTAAATAATGAAGATATGGTGAGCCTCAAGAGCCTGCATCTTAGACTTATTACATGATAATGGACATTCGAAGATATAAAGCTTTACGAGCATAGCAACATTTATAAATTTATATATAATATAGCATTTTGAGAAAATATACCAGCTAATTTCGCAAACTACCGATTGGCAGGTGTCAAAAATGTGATTACAAGCCCAAGCCCGGTAATGTACTGGTATATATGGTCGGCAAATCTAAGCCTTGAACGCTGAGAAGATCGCTCATACTGTAAGCAAGGGTCGGCGGACCTCTAGCCATGGGTCGCAAAGCAGGGGTGGCGAAAACTCTTTTGCAACCCGTCACATCGTACACGGAGGCGTAGTGCAGTGGCGCAGGAGCCACGGCAATTGCTGTTAGGGGGATAGAGGGACCAGCAGTAGCTACCGGTAAACCTCCAGCGCTACCTGGGAGGGGATATGGGGCGTATCTTAATGCGGATGTGGTTGAGCTGCTTGCAACCTGGCCTGAGTTCAGCATTAGCAACTCACCGTAAGCGCCTCTACCGGCTGCTCTAGTCTTCGCCAAATTTGCTGGAAGCATCACTTCTTTGGGTTGCGCCTTTTTGCATTCTACCTATAACAAGAAAAAACGGATAATTAGTCAACAGATTATGCGGAAGGAAAGTTATGGCAGAACTTCATTTATAACCCTCCGATAATATTATAAATCAATCTGTTGAGTATCTTTTGAAGCATAGCACTGAAGCCTGAGCCTAAGTTTATTCTAAGTATTATTAGGCTCCTGTTCAGGTTGAAAGTCAGGTGGTGGCTTAGGCTTATTCAAATGCTCCAACAGGGGTTAAAGCTGAGTCTCATTCTTAGGCTGTGAGTCGAGGCTGCTGCTCAAGTGATCGCTTACGCTTAGTCTAGGGCTTAGGTTGAAGTAAAGGCTTGGTCTGGGGCTTAGTTTGGGACTAAGGTTTATATTAGGGCTATGCGAAAGCCTGAACCCTAGCAATCCACCAAATAAGAAAAGATCAATCCTGAATTAGTTAAAGCGCGTTACGTTGAAATGTCTTTCACGTCATGTTATATGATTGATATTGGGAAAGATTTGATCAACAAATAGATGGAGTTGCATTTCAAGTACGATCGCTCAATTGGTAATGGAATATTTCCAGGAAAAAGTTTTGTTCGCGGAAAGAATTAAGACATAACAAATTTCCAAAAATATGTTTGTTTAACTACATCTCAAGAAGAAATCCAAAAAAAAAGAAACAGAAAAAAATAATACTATGTCGGTTCGCCGACGTTTCGGAAATATATTTTTCCATCTTCAGGGCTTTACAAAAGAATATGGAGCATATAATGAAAAATTCCAAAAAACAAACATGTAAATATATAAAACAGCAGGAATGACAAACCAAGACAACACCCCATAATTACAGTCTAAAATGTGTATCATCAAACAATTAAACATGGATACAGCTCAAAAAGTGAAAACAACACAAACAATCAGCAATAATGTTGAAGGTTTTCGTGAAAAAAAAAATTAAGATGTACTTACAGACTAAACAATTGTATCCCCCCATTATCCTCTATATAAATAATACAGTTTACAAATCTCAGGTATGCATTTTTCATGGAAGAAATTATCAGACCGCAGTGAGAAATAAACTAAATAGTAACCTTGAGACATACGTCGACACACGGAGGTGGAACCAATATAAGAGCACTCGATTTCTCAGATGGAAATACCCGAACACGCGTTCATATGTTAACGGGAGGCGATGAAAACTTTACAGGGTGTTTATTCATTCTTGATAAGGGAAAATATATTCGGCTTAGATGTTGGATATCCGATCTTGAATTAACTGAGTTATTAACTGCTATCTGTAACATCTCATACATTAGTCGATTCCCTAAGTATGGTTCCCTATTTAGAATTTTAACGTTTTCAAAGTAGCAATGTTCAGCTAAGGCTGTTTTTGGGTTGGAGATGGGCAAGCGGACAGATCTCATGTGTTCCTGGACTCTCGATTTCAAATATCGCCCAGTTTGTCCTACATAGACACTAGAACAATCTGAACATCCTATCCTGTACACTATATCAGAAAGCATAGTAATGGGTGTGGGATTCTTGATGGCACTGAAATATTGTTTTCCAATTGTATTGGAGCTCCTAAATGACACTTTAAGATTTTCTTTCTTAATGATTTTGGAGAGTTTATCTGAAAGCCCTCTGACATACAAGAGGGTGTAATATGTTACAATTGGGTGCGTGGACCCTCCAGACGAAGGGATGTGAGGTTGAGGAGGCTTGACTGGTTCTCCCAACATTCTGTCAATCAAATGAGTTGGGTAATTGCTGCTCACTGAAACTGTCGGAATAATACCCTGCACGGTAAATAATATTTACAGTGAAAGGTAATAATTGCTGAAAATAAGAACGCAATTCTCCTTTGAACAAAACTGGATCTCGAATGGAACAAAATACCAAAAAATTATCACCAGTACATTCATTAATAACAAAGTTTCCTCGTAACATAGAAATGAAGCCCCTATGAGGGTTGAAACATGCCTTCCGCATCCAACCAGTCTTCCTACAATTTTGGGTCATGTCACAAATGACGGAGGTTTGTCGCATGTAAAACGCAATTTACATTCTTCCCAAGGGTGCAATACTTCGTCTTGCAAGACGACCGTCTTCTCCTCAGGATAATGACATGAGAAAAGACTAAGTGACAGTATTATTAATGTGCTCCTTTATAAGGTGTGCGTCCTCTGGACCCTCCTAGATGATCGAGGTCTTCTGCCAGATTTGCTATGAGAAAAGGCACAAATGCAAGTTGCTGTACGTGATTCCATTTGAGTAGATTCTTCGGAATTAATGGCCGATAGGAGTGAATGACGTGTTCGAGGTATCAAGGAAATTACATGAATTCTCAGATCCACGTGTGAGGAATTTAATAAGGACTTGTTAAAGAGGTGCTTCAGATGATATTAACCTGAAATTCTCTCGTCATAAAATGGCGTACTATGTCCGAATGACTTTTGAAAACATAAACTGAAGGAATATTGAGTTTATTGATATTTAAAAACATTTATGAGTTCTAGGACACTATGAACTATCCGCCAACAAAGCTTATTTCAGATAGTATTTTAGCAGTTATTTGACAATAAGTATAAATATTGAGAAGTGAAGGAACATAATTATAACAATGAGGAACAATTTGGACAACATCTAAGGTAACGTTTTGCAGTATAGAAATTTGAGTTGCTACCTCAATCTTATATTGAGAATTTCTTCAAAATATACTTCAACAACGTTCAATATGAAACAGCGCTTATGCAGATATAAATTTCTTTCTATTATTAGAACAATAAAAGTAACTGTCATCAACCAACCTGTTCATACCTAGTTACCTACTTAATTTTCCAGGTGAAATTATAGGCAAGCATTAAATTTGATGACGAGATATTGTTGATGATGGAGCTCGTGTTGAATGATTATTTGGGCTATTACCATCATCTATTGTGGATGTAATGTTTTCTGACGTTTCGATAGACATCTTCTATCTTTATCAAGGAGGAAAAAAAAAAAAACCTTTTGAAAAATTATCAATTTTTCAAAACGCATTAAATTCTCTCATTATCTTGATATTGCAATATTTTATAAAAATAATATTGGAAAAACTAATTGAAAATATTTTATCTAGGATTTGTTCTTGAAAACCTATATATAATGACATTTTCATTTCAATTCCTAACTTGATCATAAAAAAAAGTAAGACCCTAACAAAGTTTCTAGGTAGGTTCAGATTTTTAACTTCAATACTGTTGCAGATGACCTTTTAAAGCAGTGACCAGAATAACAATTTTCTCCGTATTCGAAAATATCCCAATTATATGACCTATAAGGAGATTTTTGAGGTTTTATGTTCATGGGTTATTTTCTTTCACAAAGAAGAGTCACCTTTTCGACTCATCAGGGTGGATAAATGAAAACATAAACTATGATCGAAAATTCCCCAAGATGCTCTGAATTCCGGACAAGATTTTTATAGCTGATTAAATATTCCCTCGAGATTAATGACATCGCTGTCATTACAGCAGGACGACATCGCATTCTTGTAATGTTTCTTTATACTTAATACGATTCATGGAATAAAGAATGTCTTCTCTTGTACCCCTCAACGGTTTTATACGAGCCTCGTAATGGATGTCCCGGCGTTAAAAATGTGATTCTCCTTAATCACTTGCTCAACGTTTTAATTGATTTCCATTCATTATTCTTAGAGGGTACGGCAGATTTATGTCTTGTCGCTTTTTCTTTCGGACTCAAGTAGAGTCGAAGAAGCAAAAAGCTGAATTTTTAAAATTTTTCTCGTAGACGTTTTGAAATACAGGTAGATATTTTCAAGTTTCAACATTCATTGTACCCTGACAATTCTCAGATTGAAAAAAAACATTATTTGCTCAAGCTATTCTGAAATATAAGACAAGGACGGGCTCTTGAAAATTTAAGTTTCCAGTCTCTCTTAATCGTCGATAAGTCGTCGAGAATGTTTCGTGGTGGGGTATCTTCGATCAGGAAATTTGACTTGATAAATCCTTTGAGCTGCACGAGCAACACCATCGGCCTTGCCATATGCCATCACCATATCAGCATACTCAGCGTTGGTGAAATTAGGCATATCAACAACCAAAATTAAAACAACAGTAGCAAAAAGTCGATAGAAGTAACAAAAACAAAAAAATACAAATTTAAAAAACTGAACAACGCGGCACAGACACATCCAACAGCAGAGACAGTTAAATCTCGAATGACGGTAGGGTCAAGTCAGCGGCGACTAACCCAATCCAACCAAAGGACAGAAATAGTAATAATAATTCACACGCGTCTAGAACGGGCAGGTAAAATTTCCTTGCTCGCTGTGTTGTGTCGAAATCCGTACTTTTATTTAGGTGCGACTTTCTTCACTCTTCTGACTAAAAGCTTATATGCAGTATTATTTTTTTTATTGACTTACGTAAATAGCATATGGTTAGCAACGTTATAAACCAAAGAACATTTTAAAATAAAACTAAGTTTGTAGTAGCTGTAACTTTTTTTAAATTTCAATAAGAGTGGAGATGTTTTCATACTTTCATAATTTTTTTTTAATAAAAGGCCCACGTGTTAATTTGGTGGTGTTATCTGTAACAATAAATACGTTTTTTTCAACACACACTCATGTAGACTTAATACAATAAAAAAATGCATGTAAAAGCACAAGCAAAAAAAGTTATGGGGCTTCGAAGGGTACATTTTGGGTAATTTAGAAAAACCTAATAAAAAATCATACCTCCGTAACCGCAATACTAAGGACCCAGGTTCCAAGACTGAAAAGGTAGCGAATGACCCTACCAACGCCCCAATAAAATTTGATGGTCCATGTGCCGAACACCCTGTATTAAGTGATTCAGAGACATCAACTAAGCGGCGAACGATTAATCTTGGATCAGTTTTTGATGATGATGATGCAAGGGGGCTAGCTTCACCTAATTTTCTCAATAATTCCGAAATAAAAAGTGTATATACCAAAGTAGTCTATATTTATGTTCAGATGCTGGAAGTTATGATATATTTTTTATATCATCAACGAGATATATGTGCTTTACCCAACAAGAGAAAAATAAATAACATCACGAAAACTCTCAGTAAAGTCAATTTTTTGATTGAAAGTTTATTGAACTTCAAACTGACAACTGATTTGAAAATGAAAATATCCAATAATATATCAAAAATGAAACCAAATCAAGGATATATATGGAAAAAATTTTTCAAGAAATTAAATTCTGACACATGTTAACCTAATTTTGCTTATAAATTGACAGATTACGCGGTAAATATGAGAAAAGTTGCGGAACTGAATATAAAGAAGTGACTGTAAAAACACGTTGGAATACTTAGAGTAAGCTACACCTGGAAAAATACTTTCAGTCATCTTTTCTTGAGACCAAATCGTTTCTGGAAATTTGAAAGTGACAAAATGGTTCGACAATATTCTGGTAGGCCAGAACACAATCAATATGTGGACCAAATCATCCGCGCAAGCTATTGGTTAGGACACCAAGTATAATACAATATCCAGTCATAGGAACAGACCCACTGCAGTTATCCATTTGCCAAATAAATGAATTCCCGAACAACAGTATATACAAATGTGAGGACATAGTAGCTCCAGTTCAGTAAATCCGTACTTGAATATTGACCAAGAACACAAGGGTGAAATAATTAGCACCATGAGAAGAATTTATTCAACAATGGAAATTAATAATCCTTCAACTTCAGCATATCCTCCCTTCAATTTAACATTAACTTATTACATTTTTAATGAATGTTGCTTTTGTTAAATGAAAAAGAATTAATATCAAACGTTAGATCGACATTCAATTTTATCGTAAACCTCTTGGCCATGACAAATCCTAAAAATGTTATCATAGGTAATTATTTGAGATTATTGCTTGAAAATGAAGGCCCTAGGCCATCATCAGCCAGAGGCTCTCATTAAACAACAAGCTTTCAAATTTCTCAACGACAGAGTAATCTCAGTATTATCAAAGCCCTGGGATCATTATGAAAATCTGGCAGAATTGATTTTTTTCTGAGGAAAACAAATGCAATATTCACCCCTTCTTGCAATATCCAAAACTAAACTCTCAACGCCATATATCCAAGTCCGGAAAAGCTACAGGAGCATTCTCAGAACGGTGGGGTCTGGAAGAACGAAAGAAAGACAGGAGCGCGGCGAACGCCGGGTTTTGTGCCAGAATATAAGTTCGGACAGATTGTTTTGTTACTTGTATTTCGGAAGATCACGTCGCTGCAGGACTAAATTGCAATTGTTGCAAGTTTGTTCAAGAGATAGGCCAACCTAACGACCAAACAATGTAGGAGATCTCTGGTCAGGGACTTGGGACTTTTGGGGTGGGTAGATTTGTCGTTGAATTTACAACTTCCTGTCACAGAAACTCTAGGATGAGATAGTGCTCTGGATTCAGAATGGATGGGATGGCGTCTGGTCAGACGACATTTCAAATATATCACTACATCGATGTAACTTTTTGATCTCGAAAACGGACTTAACTTGAAGAATCTTTCTCAGTTTCAATGATTTTGAATATTTGCTTTCATGTGGAAGTTGCTCAACATTTTTCACAATGAAATCTTTAAGATATTGCGAACATTGAAAGATATCGAATAGCACAATCAGCAATGAGCATTAGGTGCACTATACTGGGTGATCCAAGGATCACATCACGTAACACTTCGGATTACAGGATACTGACAGACTTCTACTGAAAAATTCGTATCTCCTCCCGGAAAAACAATTTCAACACAATTCAATAACCTAAAAATTGACGACTTGAAACCAGATTGCGAAAAACTATCTATCCTTCACGAAAAGAGCTAATAAAGCGGAGAAAAACAATAGAGAAGAAAATAAAAGTCCATGATTTGTAGGGAAGATAAAATAACCAGGACTAATCAAATCGAATATAGAAACATTTATAACCCAATAAAAAGTAGACCCAGGAGGAGAGGGATGAGAAGTAATAAAAGACGCAATAAAATTAATTTCTTTTCATTTATCACCCGTTGCATGAGTCTATGGGGGTTGTCAGAGGAAAGTGAAGGCAAAATATGACTCCTTAGGGACGGTTTGGCGAGGTTTTATTGCATATTTTGCGGGAACATTCTGGTTGTCAATCTTACGTTTCTTATATGAATTCACAGTTACATTACAAGCTATTTATTCAGAAGTTCCTGGTAAGAAAGCTTACATGCGATACAATATTTCGTCCATTACTCTGAAGATACTCTATTGAGGATGGTAGTTTTGATTGATTACCATAATTCAAAACAGAATAATTTTGTAATAAGCCAGTTGAACCATTGCGCTATAATTCCATGACAATGTGGCTTCAGATGATATTTTAATCTTAGAATAGCCTCATTACATAATTCAGTAATTTATACACGTTTTGATGAAATGAAAAATTGAAGTTGAAGATATAGGACAAGAAATTTCAAAATCAGCAGGTATTTATAGAGAGGTATTTATTTTCAACTTATTCAGTTTAATTTCATTGAAATGGTTTATTCTTGCCGTGTTCCCAATTGCTCCAGTGATAGTATTGTCAAAAGTTATGTGTATTATTGCATTCATTCAAGCAGTAGTTTTGGTTTAACTTATAACTCACTAAAAATGTACTGTGAATTAATATTTTCTGTAGCGATTTCATATTCGTGTAGTAATTTCTGATTAGTAAACATTTGGGACAGTTTCTAATACTGTTTTCAGACTAGGTTTTTCATTACACAAGTTGAGGGTATTAGAAATGTTTGGTTGGAAAGAATCGGAAATCCACATCTTCATTAATCCAAAAGCGATATTTGCATAAAGCATTGTCATATGGATTGTATAGACCCACATGGAAAGCTGAAAAAATTTTCTCTACCAACACTTAATTTGCCAAGTAATTCATTCTACTCCCTATGATTATTATTTTTGTAATTTCAATAATCTTTCAGATTATCTAAGCCGCCCTCAAACTGATGACATATTTTTTCTACCATCCAGAACTCCTGAAGAAACTCTGAGGCAACAAGGGATTTATATAAGTGAACTGCTCATGGTCATTGATTATAGTCTTGGGTATTCCACTAATAGTGGGTTTCATAAAAATCGTTTATCAGAAGATTCCTAGAATACTTCAACGGATATGTGAGATTTACCGTTGGAACGCCAAATTCATGGAATTTCAGCTTTGACTCTAAATTTTAGAATACTTTCATTAGTTCTTTTTGATGTAAATTCCTGTATTGCTTTGAGGTTCAAGAAGTAAAACTTTATTGGAAGGGGAGAGTGATTTTGAGGTTATGATTCCCAAAAGAATATATACAAGAACACATGTATCAGATACTAGATTCACTCGTGCAAGCAGAAATCCAGAAGGTATTCTTTTGTCATTTCTCTGTTCTGTACAGTACATTCTGTACTTTTATGACAGAACTATTAATAAAATTTTATCGGAAAAAAAAAACAACAAGATCTTATGATCCAATAATGAAGATGCATCCGAGAAAGTATCTAAAAGAAAAAGAAAATAGATAGAAAATAGATTTCAAGAAATTGTTTCTGTTATAAAAGTATGAAGCTAATACATTTTATGATATATTTGTCACTAATATTCTAATTTATTATTTTTATGTATTTTTCATAATTTGACAAGTTATTGTTGGTTCGTTTATTTTTTCCCTCGATATTGAAATTTTTGTAAATTGATTATATACTGCATTATATATATTTCCAAAGTTTATTTTTTGATTATTTCCGTTCATCCTCTAAAGATTAGTATGTTCTTTGATTCGAAGGGCAGATATATTTGAAATGACCATAATTCCTTTAATCTGCTGCAAACTGTCACAATTATCTAATCAAATGATATTTTAATTGAAATTGTGACAATCTACAGCAAATTAAAATAATGGTCATTTCAAATGTATTTGTTTTCGAATCCAATAAAAATATGGGATTCAACCTGCGCTTGCGTAGAATCCTATGATACCTCAGATTAAATGCCCTAGAGGGCGTCACAAGTCAAAACGTTGTGCGAACGGAATTTGTAATAAAGTAGGGAATAACTATAGATGGCGCTGTAAGTTGAGCTCTCGAAATCGGGACCAAAATTCATGCCTATCTATAGGTAGTCTATGGGCAAGTATGTATTCTTTTGGATGGGATTACCCAATGTCTCACGAAAAATTCATAGCGTTGTCTTCTTTTCTGTTTAACAGAAAGTTGTGCCTTCTTCGGAAGATTTTTGCTGATTTTGAAAACTGAATTCGATTTCGTTCACATGGAACTAATGACTTTTCGATGGTTCGAAATCTGAGAGGGGATTCTTATATAAATTGGAATGAAATACATCGAATTCAGTGTTGAATGAGACGATTACAGTAGCTTGAAACCAATCTATTATTGGAAAGATATCAAGAAGAAAGTTCAGAAGTTTTCTTGCACGCGACGAAATCGCAGTGATATATCACAATAGAAACATTGACATGAGCTGTAAAACTTCCATTCTCTCGCAAATTGGATAAAATAACAAATGGAAACGTCTTATTGGCACAAAGCTCCGAACTTTCTCCGATCAAATAAAAATTGAGAAACTTACCATTTTATTGTTGATTTCATGAAAGTGTATTTCACAAACTTTATCTACTACGTCCTCGCTCTGAAATGTGACGAATCCAAAACCTGAAACAAACAAGAAAAACAGTCACTAAAAGAATATTCCTCGGCTGATGAAACCGCACTTCCGATGCCGTTTATTATTTGAACTTCTCGCTAGAATGGTCGCGGATTGCTTATGTTAGAACTTTGCTTCGTTTTTCGTTCCTTTCTCGCTGTCTGAAGGATAAAAAGGGCAACAATTTATGGAGGGGAAATGAAAAGTCACTTCTCGTTTGCAGTTACCGAACGGGCATTATTTCAAAGTGCCAATATTCAATTCATTGAAGCAACTTTGGTCGTATTGGTTGAAGACAAAAGGGATTGCACAGGAAATACAGGGGCTCCACAAAATATTCGACGTTCCACGCTCTGCTTCGGTTTGAACTGTTTATATATAGTATATTGTTCCTGAGAAGGAATATTCCTAACCTATCAGTAGGTTCACCCAACAACATGAAAATTACAGTAATGTCAATGATCAGCTTGCGTATTTAAAAATTACTGTCCCAGATTGAAGTCACGTAAACCATTATGGTATAATACGTTCTTCAATATGAACATCAGCGATAAAGAATTTTAGAATATTGAGTGGAACCCTTATGAAATCTATAATATAAAAATGAATCGCAAATTAGAATTATTGCTGGAAAACCCCTAAAAATAGCCCTTTTCTCACTGTTGTCTAAGCAATGTAGGTGTGTTCCTAACGTCAAAGATCATATCTATCAAAACAATGTGCGTGTGTGCGTTGGAGCACAGAATACATAGTTGGAGGAGTTTAATGTCGCGTTCCGAAACTCGCGTTTCTTTTGTATTAGTTTCGGCACGCGAGATAAAATGCATCAGTTTCACGTCATTACATCAGGCAAACAAAAAAGTTGTCTGTTACCTAATCTACTGAGTTTGCTTTTGTCAACTGATACACGAAACAAATTCGTATATCGTGTTTTGTGCAGAGTGTTTAGTTAGTTCGTGATTAGTGAAAAACTGGAGGGATTTACTTCTTAGATGCACCTGGTGGTATAGGAAAAACTTTTTTGATTTCATTAATATTAGCAACAATTCGCTCACAAAATAAAATTGCACTTGCACTCGCTTCTTCGGGAATCGCAGCAACTTTGCTTGAAGGTGGTCGAACAGCCCATTCAGCACTAAAATTGCCATTAAATATGCAAAGCAATGACACTACAACCTGCAACGTTTCGAAGAACTCTGCAATGGCAAAGGTTTTGCAGCAATGTAAATTGATTGTTTGGGATGAATGCACGATGGCACATAAAAATCTTTGGAGGCTTCAGACAGAACCTTAAAAGATCTACGGAGCAATAATAACCGATTGGGTGGTGCAATGATTTTATTAGCAGGAGATTTTCGTCAAACATTGCCAGTGATTCCACGATCAACGCCAGCTGATGAACTCAATGCAAGTCTAAAGTCCTCCAATTTGTGGAAACATGTCAAAGTACTTCATTTAAGCAAGAATATGCGTATCGAGTTGCAAAATGACCAATCTGGGAACATATTCTCTAAACAACTCATTGACATTGGTAATGGCAAATTTCCTATAGACATGTTGACTGGCTGCATTAACTTTCCTCAAAGTTTTTGTCAGTTCACTCGATCAAAAGATGAACTTAGTCAGAAGGTGTTTCCAGATGTTTCTCAAAATTACAAAAACCATGATTGGTTGAGCGGACGAGCTATACTGGCTGCAAAAAACATAGATGTAAATGAATTAAATTTCAAAATTCAAGAACAAATTACAGGCGAATTCAGGATATATAAATCAGTTGATTCGGCTATTAATCAAGATGATGTAGTCAACTATCCACCGGAATTTTTAAACTGGCTGGATTTGCCAGGATTGCCACCTCACAATCTTCAATTAAAGGTTGGATCGGTGGTTATAATGTTGCGAAATATCAACCAACCGCGTCTTTGCAACGGTACACGGTTAGCGATAAAAAAATTACTAAACAATGTGATAGAAGCAACTATACTCAAAGGAAAGTATAAAGGAGAAGATGTTCTCATACCGCGCATCCCAATGATTCCGACTGATGTGCCATTTGAGTTTAAACGACTACAGTTTCCAGTGCGGCTTGCTTTTGCTATGATTATAAACAAGTCCTAGGGGCAATCATTAAGTGTTTGTGGTATTAATCTAGAAAACCCATGTTTCTCACATGGTCAATTTTATGTTGCCTGTTCCCGTGTTGGAAAACCATCAGATTTGTTTATCTATGCAGCAGGTAATCAAACAAAAACATTGTATACCACAAAGCACTACAATGATAATAATAATAATTATGATTCACATGATTAACAATAAAGCGATTACCTACTTTTAAATCCTTATATATGTTTTATTTAATTATTTTTTATTCACAACGCCCTATCACCAGGGTGACGGTTCTGTTCAGGAGAATTTTTTAAAATACGTAGGCACAAAACTGCCACATTACAAATCTTTTTGACAGGACGAAGTCTGTCGGGTCAGCTAGTGTTCAATAAAAATCTCAATCCTGATCCTTCTGAGAAAATTCTAGGTTTTGATCTTCTTAGAAAAATTTGGACAATCGTTTGAGAGCAGGCAATGGTCGTACCAATGGCATGCTATTCAGATGGAGCTCAGTTGCAAGCGCAACTTGTGAATGTGGATATGCAGAAGAAACAATACCTTATCACATCAATAATTGTCCCATACATAAATTTCAAGATGGTTTTAGGGCAATTCACGATGATTCCGATTCTTACTTGGAATGGGTTATAAATTTCAAACAAATTTGATATGTATTTCTTGTATTCAATTCTTTTTTCTCTTTTGGTCTTTTTATTTTCACATTCGATATGTTCAACTTGAAGAAGCCGGTGTGTTTATTAATAGAAGACCACTCTTGAAGTCCCTCAAATATATTTAAGCTTATATTGTACACACAACAACAGTGACATAAACAGTGGCTTTTGTGTGACAAAAGATCTTTCTACAGAAAAAGAATTGAGATGCAACTGCGTCTTTGGAACAAGCATATATACATGCGCAGTAGCGTAGCGTGAAATTTTCATCTGAAATAAATTTGTGAGCCTGCTAACTGCAATGAATTTCTTATCGATTCATTTATTTGCACGTTCAACTAATCACTTTCCACATTCGAAATTGTCAGCAAGAAAAAACTTATAAATTTCAGCGAAAAACCAGTGAGTTTCATACTAAAAATATGGAGGAATCTCAACTAGTAAAAATTTATGAATCCTCCACTATCGTCTTCAATTATCAACGGAACCCGCCATATAATACCTTGATAGATATTCTTCCGGAAATAAGGATTCCCATAAACATATATCATCAAAAATGATATGTGCACTTAATATATCCCCACTATCTATTGAAATTATTTCACCAATGTCATTTCACTACGACCATTATGTGGTTTATCCACCATAAAGCAGATTTATTCGTCTAAAGGTTGACTTAACTTCCATAAAGTTTCAGATCCGGATAAATTGCGTTTGATTTTTCGTATAAAGTGGGAAATGCCTTGTTAGTGGACGAGTTTTATTGCATATTCTGTGCATCTTATGGTCGAATTTATCGAACGCTTCTCGCATGGTAATACGACCCGAGCGTAAAAGCAGTGATCTACGCTGTGCTAGTCGAAACGGATTGAAAACTGAAGACGAGAGCTTGAACTTTTTGATATAGCCGCCTTCACGCCAACACAAGGAATATCGATAGTTCAATAAAGTGATCGGAAATAAGTAGAATTGGATTAAATATATATGTAATTCAGGAATTATTGTCAGCACAATAAAATTGAAATTTGTCAAAACAATCACATATACTCTCTACACAATTCAAAAAATTCAGACAATGTAAAGAGTTCACCTTCAACAATAGATTTATACAAATTTTTTTGAATTTCCTCACATCGCCTAACGTTCCTGCTTTATAAGAAAGATCTTTCAATAATTTTATTCCCACATATAGAAGAGAGCACTCGGTCATCGCTAAGTAATGATAAGGATAAAAAAATGGTTCTTTTCTTCTAGTTTGACTAACATTTTTATACAGGGAGTTTCAAGTTCGAGTGCCTATTAGACGTTTCTGGAGAACTAGCCATATTTGAAATCTGAAAATTGGGATTATGATATTGTTCGAAGTTCTCCACAGAGGTAAAATATTTTCGAAGCCCGGTTATACAGGGAGTGAAAATAAATTCTACGAAAATATTTTTTCAAGTTTTCCATTCCTGGTATGATCGAGTATTCAATAGTGAATACATTTCTGTTAAAACCATTGTATTAAATCGAGTAGTTTTCAAAATATCCGAAAAAAATTGAAAAAAAGTCAAATACGTTCATTAGTCTCATTTTAAATATTCTGAGCGTAAACCGTTTTACAACATCGAAGAAGAAAGATGTGAAAAGGTCATGCATCTTTTGGATTTCAAAATATCATTACAGGGTGTTTCAAATTTTGTGTTGAAAATTGTGATTTTAAATTGGCCATAACAAAATATATATATATTTTGTTCCCTACAAGTCTCTTTAAATCTCGTATATGCTCCCGGTGAGGACTGCGTACAAATCCAACAGACCTTGTTTACCATAACGCTGAATCCAACGTTAATAAGATCCATTGATGATATTCAATGTTTATGAAACGAACTCCGCCATAATATTAATTGAATATCCATGTACCGTGAATCAAGACCCATCTAAACCACGAAACAAACCCATATATCCCTCAGCTCGGGCTTTCAATGAGTTCGGAATGAACGTATATTTACACCCTCTCAAACTGGTTCCAGCATTCCGTTATTTATATACATTCGAATGGATAAATGGCTTCCCGGAACTCCCTCAAGCAATTCTTCAGGGGTAACGAATTGCAGATATGCGAATGGGGAAGTTTTTGAGATGCGAGCTCTTTAGAGGGTTCGGAAACCGTCTTTCGTCATTTTGGAACTACATGCAATTTAGCTGTGTTACCCCCGTTTTCTAATTAATGATTGCGACAGGTGCTGGGTGAGACGTCTCTGCATAACTCGACATGTATAAAGCTTCAGGTGAAACATACATGTTGCATTTCTTCTCGAGCTAGATTTGTGTTGGCTTAGTTAATTACTTTTTGTTGGAAAAGAAGGTTTTTGATCATCATCAGTTAGAAAATTATTCAGTTAATTCTCAATGCTTGATTCGTTTTGGAAAACACATTCTTGAATGACCTGCCGATTTCTGATTTCTTAAGCTATTCATGGTTTCATTCAACTCGAATATTTCGTCAAGATAAATAAATCCAATACCACGAGTCCATCATGGTCCTGCCCTTACATCTGCATCCGTCAACATGACAACGTAGACCGCAAAAAGGGCTGTTTACACGATGAAATAAAAAGTCCAGCAGAACATATAACCCGCTCAACTTTTCACGTCCCGTAAGGACTCAAACTCCGAACTCCAGACAAATTTAATAATTTTATTTTTCGCTCTATCTAAAACACGAGGTTCTGGTCAAGTCGCTTTGTTGCCGAGGGGAGCAGCGAGGCATGAAATCGAAATAAGCCGTATTTCTCTCATTCCCGAACCCCATTCAAGTTCGGTCAAATAAGTCGGTAAAGGGGTATCCGTTAGGTTGAGCCTCTTGTGACTTCCTTTTCCTGCGCTACTGCTAATTAATTAGTCTTCCGTTTTTTCGGTGGACACAAAGTTATGGGGGTTTCGAGAATGGGAATTTAAATTTTTAAGAACACAGGGGCGTATGAGAATACTTTAGCAAACGTAAGGTTTTTCGTAGGTTGAATCTTTTATTCAGTTAATGTGAATGAGAGATTTGTTAATATTGGTACAAATAGAATGGAATTAAGGTGAATGATACTAAAAACACTTCTCAAACAATCTTCGATATTCCTCAATTTTTATTCAATCAAACTTGTAGACTTCTGCGAAATTTTGCAAGCCATCTTGTTTCAACCTAATTCGAATATATTAAAAGTTACAACTTGATCCGATGGATATTCAAGGAGTTGTAGTGAAAACGAAATTTCAGATGCCCATAACTCCTGAACCATGCGACGGATTTGCCCAATAACGAACTTGACAGAGATATTCCTTCGATTTCAATATCGACACCTTAAAAATGATAGGACATCAAAAAATTTGAAATTCGTAAACAAGAGAACAGATATATCTTATTGAATACATCTTGTTCAACAAACAATATTATATATAAAGAAAAAACTCGAAAAATAATTTTTCTGATCGAACGTCAATGTATTTTCCGTATATCAAAAGAGTTTTTATTATTATGTCATATTTAATGTATGATATACACTTCTCAACAATCGATAGGGATCACTTACTTTTTCTGAATTTATTTCTGAAATATTCGCTCCAAGATTATGAATTCAGTCAGATATCAGAGTATTTTCAGTTGATAATATGATTCACTTCAGAAAAGAATGAAAAAATGGAAAGTTGGAGAGAAAAAAAGACTTTATTAGGAACACTCAAAATTTTGTGTTTGAATAACATAAAAATTTTATGATGAAATCACAAGAAGGCTGAAGTTTCGGTTAAGCTAGTACCTAGTTGGTCCCCCACGAGCTCGACTCAAGCATTCTACCCTACGAGGCATACTTTCAATCAAACGATTCATAAAATTTTGGGGAAAATTCGACCAAATATCCCGTAAAGCATTAGAAAGGTCCTCCAGGTAATTGATCGGTTGTTCTAAGGTTGACAATTGTCTAGACATCTCAGACCAGACATGTTCGATGCAATTCATGTCTGGAGAGCGAGCTGGCCAGTCCATCCTATCAATAGCATGAGTTTCTAGCGCTTCATTAACCAGACGACTACGGTGTGGACGGGCATTATCGTCAATTAAAATGAAATTCTCGACCAAGGTAGCCGCAAACGGAACAATTATGGGTTCAATAATCATATCGTGATATCTCTGGCTGGTCATTGTGGTGTTCTGCAGAAAAACCAACTCTGTGCGTTGGTTCAAACAAATGCCTCCCCATACACATATAGAACCTACGCCAAAAGCTGTTGTGGGTACCATAAACTGTTCTGCATACCTTCGGCCTCTTTCCCTCCAAGCAAGAATAAGTCCATCGGAGTTGACTCACGACATTTTGCGAAATATTCAACCACCGGGACACTTCTCGCTGGGACAAACCTTCCTGTATCCACCGTATGATTTGGTCCAGTTGCACAGGAGCCAAACGTCTCCTTCTCCTTCTTCAATTATTGTCACCTTATGTGTTTGAACGGGAGAAAAAACAGATTTAATAACAAATACCACATTGCTTTTCACTCCACCTATAACAGCCTACAGATAATAATCGATTTTGTGAACAAGAGCCGATGAAGTGAGGAAAAATTTGATATAATCAACTCAAAACATCTTAATTTTTCCTTAGAGAACATATAATGTACTGATATTCACGAGATAACTTGAAAAAAATACAAATGAAGAGAAATTCATAAGTGATCCCTAGCAATTGTTGATCAGTGTAGTTAGTTGGTTTGAATTTCAATATATCAGTACAATTAGTCATTTTCTCATTTGATGGTCCAATGATTTCAATTCAGTTCAAACATCACATGTTTCCTGACTTTAAGGTCTTGATATGTTCTGTGAGTATCCGTTTTTTCTCCTCTTTCAGTGTTTAGGCAAGTACCCATATACAGTACCTAATTTCGAAAATAATGCTTTTTCAGAAGATTATCAACAGAAACTTTGTTATACCTAGTATATTTTCCAGATGTTCATGTTATAATTTATCCATGGTTTTCAATATTATTGTAATTTATTTCATGATATATGTATATGTATGTATGTTGAACATATTTAGAGAGTGGTTTCTGTTCAATTCACTTGACCCTCATCCTATCACTTATCTTTCAGTAATATATTTTGTTTAGTTTGTAATGATGCATTTTTTTCACATTGCGCTGAGTTGATGACCAGGCGATATTTTCCTCTTCGGAAATGAAGTCCACGACAACGAATATCGATAGAGCTACATTTCGATGTCCCACTCTTGGTTGCGCATGACGGTGACGAGAGGTGGTAGACCCAGACAGTGGTATAAAAAGCTAGTTTCTGCAGAAATCAGAGGAGTCAGTGTTTACGACTAGTTCCACGATTTGGTCTTCAGGACTGGATCCACGCGACTTGCAGTTCAAGTCTTTAACAGGTCTGGATCCCTCGAGGTGACTAGTCGAGTCTTTTGTGACTGAATCCTCGAGATGAAATGGTTCGATTTGTCGTTAGCGCACCTTTCTAAGCAAAAACAATGAATTAGTTGGGGTTATTGATACGGATTTGTTTATCGCTGTTTGTTGAGTTTGCACCGTGAATAGGCCGATAAAAAATTATGGTGTATGAATTGATAGAAGTGTAGAATATAATTGGTTTAGGTATTCTATTGGACTGATTGCATTGTTGTAGATTTTAAATCTATAATATAAAAATGAATCGCAAAATGTGTTGGTAAGCGCATAACTCCATAACGCCTGGACCAATTTGGCCAAATCTTTTTTAAAATGTTAGTTGAAGTTCAAGGATGGTTTTTACGGCGAGAAAAATTAGAATTATTGCTGGAAAAACCCTAAAAATAGCCCTTTTCTTTTTCCCATACAAATGATTTGTAACTAAAACGTAGTCAATTTGAGCTTTGAAACTCTTATGAAAGTAACAAATGATGAAACTGGAGGATTTATTTCTTAGATGCACCTGGTGGTACAGGAAAAACTTTTTGATTTCATTAATATTAGCAAAAATTCGCTCACAAAATGAAATTGCACTTGCACTCGCTTCGTCGGGAATCGCAGCAACTTTGCTTGAAGGTGGTCGAACAGCCCATTCAGCACTAAAATTGCCATTAAATATGCAAAGCAATGAAACTCCAACCTGCAATGTTTCGAAGAACTCTGCAATAGCAAAGGTTTTGCAGCAATGTAAATTGATTATTTGGGATGAATGCACGATGGCACATAAAAAATCTTTGGAAGCTTTAGACAGAACCTTAAAAGGTCTACGGAGCAATAATAACCGATTTGGTGGTGCAATGATTTTATTAGCAGGAGATTTTCGTCAAACATTGCCAGTGATTCCACGATCAACGCCAGCTGATGAACTCAATGCATGTCTAAACAGTCCTCCAATTTGTGGAAACATGTCAAAGTACTTCATTTAAGCAAGAATATGCGTATCGAGTTGCAAAATGACCAATCTGGAAACATATTCTCTAAACAACTCTATGCGCCAGGTAATCAAACAAAAACATCGTATACCACAAAGCACTACAATGATAATAATAATAATAATTATGATTCACATGATTAACAATAAAGCGATTACTTACTTTTAAATCCTTATATATGTTTTATTTAATTATTGTTTATTCACAACACCTTATCACCAGGGTGACGGTTCTATTCAGGAGAATTTTTTAAAATACGTAGGCACTGAAACTGCCACATTACAAATCTTTTTGACAGGACGAAGTCTGTCGGGTCAGCTAGTTAGTAATATAAAAATGAACCCATTTGTTAAATACAGAATATGTTTTTGGTTATTTATGAACTTTACTGAAACCTCCATCTCCGATAAATACCTACCAAATTCTCCACTGAAAACTACCTAGGCTCGAACGCAGGGTTTGAGTTTCATTATATGGAAGAGTTCGATGATAAAGGTGATGCTCTTGTAGGTATAAAAGTCAAAAGTCTGGCGTTTTCACAAGTCGAATAAAATTATTTTTCATTATCTTATGAATAATGGCCCAATTTCGGATATTTCATATTTAGAAAAGTGTTCGTAATAGGTGTCTCCAAACGTAGTGCTCGAGGACTCACTCTGTTTACCATCTTCATAAGAAAAAACTGACTAAATGACCAGGTTCATAAAAAACTACCGACCTATAAACCCGAAACGGCATGTAAAAAACCCGGAGACATGACATTATCAGGCGAGAATCTCCTCCTGAAACTTTTCATCTCGAAAAATGTCAGCAATATTTTCTATTAATATAAAACATTCCGCCGGCGATAAATTCCTCTTATCGGATATAATATTTCATGTCGCGGCCCCCTCTTCAGTTGTTTTTCCGCAATACGTTGAAATTCCCTTATAAATGATACATTCAGAAAGACTACGCTCTGTATCTGATTGCGGATTGCAGCGGAGCAGGAAAAAAGGGATATATGGGGAGCAGGGTATCGTCGGGCTAAGCGTTATTAGGAATGAGAGTCTCTGCAAAGCCTCGTCAGACGCGCATAGAGATCATCCCGAGGAGATATATGTTCTTCTTTCCGATTACATCCGTATTTTCAATGTGGCATTTTTTTCCTCTGGATTTGGAACATTGATTTGGTGAGTGGTTTCACAGGGCGTCTCTTTCTTCGACACGAAGCATGGATGAATTGATGTCGTTCGGGTTAATATCGAGTCCGTAGGCGTTTTGTTGGAAGAGGACTTCTCAAGACTGGGTGTTTTGGAGTTGAACTTGATTTTCGGTAGTTTTGGGGCTTTTGTTCACCAGAACAGTCAAAATGTCTCTCGATTAAGTGGGTGAAAGTGGTATCAATCCCTTGATTTGGTGAGTCGATCATTCAACCACCAATTACATAATAATAATAAAAATATATTTATGAATCCTTTTAGCTAACTCTGCTAGATAGGACAAGTCAACAAGAATTACAACATAATATCATTCAATCATAATATTCAATTGAATATCAACAACAAGTACAATGAAAACACATAATTTAAACAGATTAACTATAAATTACAAAATACAATATACCTACTCTACATATCGTGGTCGCTGAGGAAGTCAGATGTACTGTAGTAACATCTAGACAATAGAAGTTTTTTAATGTCTTTTTGAATTGGCTTTTTGGTAAGTTCTTAAATCTGATATTTTTATGTTCTGTGCCCCGGTATACATAGCTTTTCCCCATCTCATGGTAACTAGAGAATTTGCTCATCTTGTGTATATGTTCTCTGGCGTTAATTAAACACCTATAAATGTATACACAAGGAACTGAGAATATTGTGCTTGAGAAATAAAGGTCTACAAGAGTCCCTTGGTTTCAAATGGAATATCAATCTGAGAATTGGCTTCTGGCTACCAAAGACTCTCTCAATTTCAGTTGAACAGCCCCATAGAACTATATTATAGTTCATATGAGAGTACGCCAGACCATAAAAGATGTCCAATAGAGTCGATACCGGGAAGCAATCTCTAACTCTGCTGATCGCAAAACAAGATTTGCCCAATTTACCGCAAACGAAATTCATAACAATAGAAGCTTTCAAATATTCCGGAAGATCGTTGATGAAGATGATAAAAATCAGGGGTCCCAGTACAGAGCCCTGCTGCTGTTTCGAACTCACTTGATCAGGAGACTGTGTTGAGCGACCCTCAGGAAATCTGTGCTGGCTTTCACTTAGAATGTGGTACTTGCAATCGGCCAATCAGTTTATTGAGTGTTCCTTTCAAGATATAAGAATGGTTGGTTCTTTTTAGAATTGAATCTTCCATGACAAATGCTGAACAGAATTTCCAGAAAGGTTTGAAACTGAAAACTAGGAATAATGTTCTTCAGAAATTAGCTGCATCATCTTGGGGTGCTGATGCTTCCACTCTTCGCCTAGCATCTCTAGCTTTAGTCATTTCAGTAGCTAAGTATTGTTGATCAGTCTGGTTTAATAGTGTACATACACAGAAAATCGATGCACAATTGAATACATCCATCTGATTAATTTGTATCTTAGATGATGTTTGAATGTCGTGGAAACTAATAGGTGTGCAGAACTTCGTATAAATCGACATACTATACCATTTCAAACAAATGTCCAAAACCTTTTTCGAAATTATCTCGTAAGATATTTCATTCATATCCACAAAATTCTGAATATACAACGGTCAAAATGTTGAATGTGTCAAGAAATCCGTTCACCTTTCAGACAATGTCAATAATTATATTTGAATCCGGACTCGAATAAATATGGTATTTCACAGGACAAGAACTTGCTGAATAGCTGATATCAATTCCCATATAATTTTCGATGAGGAAAATATAAATTCTTTCAGTTGGGTTTTGAAGAAAAGAAATTAGAGCTCGGAACAAAACTAAAGAAAAATCGTAAGAGCTATTTCAAATATATAATATAGGTTCCTTCAGTCATTGTGTCAGTTGTTTCAGTATTATAATACTCCAGATTCTGGAAAAAACTATGAAACGAGCTCATGGAAGCTTATAACCTCAGATCACTGCTTTTCTACATTTGTTTCAATAAATCCATTCAATTTAAACTTTCCTTTGAGACACCTTGTATTAGAAATAATTGAAATAACCATATTTCCAACTAAAATCCAACACCATTCAAAAGTTATAATGGATATCCATAGAATCAGTGATTTATTATCACATTATATTCCATTTTTGTTGACCAAGAAACTATGAAACGAATACCGAAACAATTTAAACGATCCAAATCGCCGATTCCATGGAATACCTAATAACACAAAACCATTACGCTTTCAGATGACCGAATGTTTGTATTCAATGAAAATTCAAGTGATGCGAAACGAAAACCTTTCAACTTTGTTACAACAATTATTCACCGAACTGCCTTCGAATTCAATTTGTTGCAAATATATCGCCCACAACAATAGATCGAAATGCCTCGCATATCGGCCGCCTATGCGGAGAGAATTTATACGCAGGTGCTTTGCTCGTATAATAGAAAGGGGCGAAAAATGGAAAATACAACCTACGTGTACAAAATGCTTCCATCAATCAGTAAATCCATTCTATTGTGAAATATAATGGTATCACCATTCGGATGTTTGTCGGTAAATAGGTATGGGAAATATGTATAAATATGACTATGTGAATTGATTCGGTATATTATCCTCAGGGTTGAATTGCTACATTTATTTCAATCGTGAAATCATCACGTGAAGTGAAGTTTCAAAACAATTTTCTTTTAGAAATTAACGACAATTACGAAGAACCATCGTTGCAGTGGGGCGAGCTAGTCATTATTGACGCATGGTAATCTCAGAGAATCAAGATCTTTCCGAACATACCCAGAAAAAGCGCTATCAACATGTTGGAGACTGCAACCAGACTCACTTCCTCTGCAGATCCATACAACATATGACTTCCAAATTCAAATAATACCAGTGGTCATCAAATGTGTAACATTCATCAAAGTACCACTGGCGAGATGAGAGGAGTCGTTAATCATGATGTTGAATAATTGAGAAGCGATTTTTCTGACTTGCTATTGTCAAATTTTGAGTACAATGATTCGACAGTGAATTTAACGATTTTTATTCACAAAACCACATTTTCTTTCATTTTTTGAAAAATTTGCTCATTTACTGCATGTGTCTTCAATAAAACAGAATGAACTCGTTTATTCATCTCAATGTTTAATCCATTACAAAGAGAATTTTATTGATCACACTATATATCATCTATGTAATATTTTTAATCCATATTTTCAGAAGCGTTTTTTGAATTCATCAACGTGCTAAAACTATATATACTATACTACATCGTCTAATGAAATCGCTCAATTTTTGAAAACAGACCAATAGAAACAAACTGTATCTGAAAACACTCAACCTCACAGTGTTTCCACTTTTAGAAATTTGTTTTTATCAAATGCCTAATTTGCATAGGAATATTAATACGTCCGGATAGCTTTGGCCGTTGGTGGAAGTAGCGGTCGTCATGGTTACGATAAACAAGCAGTTGTTAGCGATAACTTCAACAGCACATTTGGCAATTCTGTCAGTTTATTTTCGTATTTTACCATAAAGTAGATAAAAATTAAACGTTTTGGGAATTGTAATATTACTTCAATTGAGGAAAGTGTGAAGAAAAGTATGCCTCTTAATACAGTGAAGTCAAGATCCTACATTTGGAAACAATTCGAAGAATTCTGTGCTGCCCGGGAATACCTTGTGAATGAAAAAACAAGTTTGTCAGAGCGCAATAATATTATGCTAGACTGGGCTTTCAATATGAAGAAAAGAGATGGATCAGACTACAAGGGAAGTGTCGTAAAAACCTTGTGGAATAATACTGCCAAACAGCTGCAAGAAAAATTCTATTCCGAATGGGGCGTTAGGTTCGATCCATTCACAGACGTGGCTTTATACGTGGCGAAATACCAAGAGGCGTTTTTTGCAAGTGGACCCTGAGAAAAGAAAAGTTAGTGCCAAGGCGCTGTCTTTGGAGCAACACAAAAAGATGGTCAACTTATGTAAAGAAGATAATCCAGACGGTTTGAACAGAAAATTTTATTTTATTGCTGCATTGGAGCTTGCTTGGCGCGGAGGAGAGGGTTCATCATGCCTAATTTCGCATTTCCAATTCGAAATTGAAAACGATGGTAATCCCACGGTCCGAATTGCCTACAATCCGATATTTTCTAAAACAAGACAAGGTGGTGCCCAAAAATGTGCGGAAACGAATTGGCTGACTCCAAATATTGAAGAAGATATTTAACCGGTGTGGTTATATAAGCTACTTGTATCCAAAAGAACTGCAAACATAACCACTGAAAGACTATTCCTTACTCCACATAAGAATTGGAAATATGGTTCATCGTTCAAAAACTCCCCAGTCGGTCCCAATACGATAGCTAAATGAACAAAAGAATCGGCAGAACTCATTGGCATCAACACAACCAAGTCGAAGATAACCAACCACTCGCATCGAGCTACTGCTGTCCGCCAATTAGCCGAAGCAGGGATTGGCGAGGAACAGCCGATAAAGATAACAGGCCATTCTTCTGCAGCATCAGTGAAACCGTATCTCCAACTGGACCAACAACATCACAAAAAAATAATCACAGCCATAAGGAATGAAAAAAATGTCCTGCAAGAAACAACATCAGTATCTCCTTCATCATTCGAAAATAATGCTTGTAATGTGTTTAATAATTGGACTATCAATAATTATTATTTTGAGAATAAATATGAATAATTTGTTGTTATGCTTCTATCTGGTTATTTTTGAATAAAAAACTATTTTTTATTTCGTTTGATTTATATTGTTGAATGATCTTTCCAAATACCACACGATTCTCAAAAATTTTTTGAGAACACTGTCGTTTTTTGAAAATTATACAAATTTCACTCAACAAAGTGATTACGGATATCTTTGTTCTCAAAAATTCTCACCTCTAGTGGTATTACCCTTGATAATTAATTTCCTTGAATTTCGAATGACCTCAAACTTATATTGCCCGATTTCACTATCTTCATCAACTATTCCATCTATCTCCTCTCAAGCAGGAGTGATGTTAGCTAATTGAATTTTATAATATTTAATTACCATTTTTTTATATTTCACATCTATTGGAACAGAAATAGCTAACCTCAATTTTCTCAAATGCATTATATTTGCTATTGCTCTAGTTCTTCTCAAGCTTCAATCTCATACAATTCTTTACGATCCTTATCTTTATGATTATTATAGGATTTTACTGTGAATATCTTTAATCATGATGTATATCTTTCTTTTAAATCATGCGTTCATCTTTGAAACTTCTTAATCTGTCGACATTTTGTATCTATCACTGTAAACAATGTGTTTTAATTGAATCATAGTCCTTTTTCTCTCATACTCATTGATTTGAATCATTGGGCAACACACGATACTCAATCTTGCTCAATTAACACTGAAAGAACTAGAATGCATTTCCTCTTAATGAAGATAAACTTCAGACTTTGTATAAATTTTACAGTCGAATTTCCCAATTACTCTAAATGGGTGTTTCTCTGTTTAGATGTAGTTAATATTCTTCAATATTTCAACATCGTGTGTGTACCTATTGATTTTATGAATGATGTACAATAAATATTTTATTTAACCATCTTCAACTCAATCGATTGCCAAAAATCTTCAACACCTAAACTTTTGAACAGTGTGATAAAAATCTCAAAGCAATTTTCAGACATTTTCCATAAAATACCAGTGTGTTGTTTGATTATCTGAAACTACTGACATATTCAGCTCAATTTGGACATATATAAAGTCAGTAGGAGGTCCTTTTTCTGTAGTTTGTCTATGACAGCCCTTTCACTCCACTAAATGGAGTCACGGAAACCCAATTCCGAAAGCAGAAACATTCGTAGTTCAATCTACTCGATAGAACTGGCTCCAAAGGAAAATCGAGAGAGCACTCATCGTAGGACCGATACTCCAACGGCAGAAATTCTGATAGGAACCGACCCTAGTACGTGTTCAAGTGCCATACTTCCTCCACCTGTACAGGCATAATCGATACTATTCATTTCCTTGTCTGAGAACTCGCCCAGTAACTCAGTCTGCTGAAGTCACGAACAACTTTGCGAAGGTTAATCCTCTCAAAAGGGGGAAGCTCCGTTTTAATCGACCAAGATAAGCCGTCGATTACATCTCCGGCTTTGTTATTGTGTATAAATAAAATCACTAGACGAAAGTTAACGTTGCGGTGAACGTGACTAGGTTCAGAAGTGAGAAATTCTCTCCAAGTTGTCCTGAAGATTCCCTATTCTGTAAATCTTTTACCATCAATAAAAAGCTGAATAATATAGACCCATTTTTCTCTCAGTGATGTACCTTCACATTCTTATCCTATTTTTGTGGGTGATTCAATCCTTTTTTTCTTACTGTAGAAATGATTGCTGTAGAATGATTGCCTTTGGTCCTAGTTGCTCCTGGTATTTTATTTTTTTTTTTTTCGTCATTTGCTTCAGTAAGGCATTTTGCCTCTTTCCTGTGGGCTAACAAATTCATTACTCCTCCTGAAACCGAGGCCCAACATTCTCTTCGTTTTTCGGCAGTCTACCTGGTGGTCTTTTTCCCTATAGGTTTCATCTCGTGCTAGTTTATGAGTCGTGTACCCATCAATATATAGATATGTTCATTTAGTGCCATCCTTCTTCCTGTTACCCATCTGACCACATCACCGACTCCGCATTTTTCTCTGATACAGGTATTCGTCTGTATGTCCCATAATGTGTTATCGGATATGGCACGGAGGGTTTTTATTTCAGTTGTTCTCATCTGCCTTCATAGATTTGCTATCTCACTTTTTCTTTGAGACTGCCGTCGCTAAGAATTTTGATCTCGAAGTCGATGAAGCACTTTACTTGGTCAATGTTGTCGATGTCGTCTATTGCCAGCCTGCAACTTGAAGAATTTCTCTACATTGTTAAATAGTTGTGATAAATGGATGAGACGAATTGACAGTGGTGTTGTGGTGTTTTTGGACATTCAAAGAGCATTCGAGACCATTGATAGAAAATTACTCCTTCTCAAAATATAAAAAAACTAGGGTTGCAAAAACTTAAATTTGGAAATGTGTCATCAATTGGAAAAAATGAACTTCGTGTACCTCAAGGTACAAATTTGGGGAGAGTATTATTCCTATTATATATAAGTGATGTTGTGGAATATGTATGGAATTGTAAAATTAGTTTATTTGCAGATGACATTATGATGTTAATTTCTGAATATGATATTGATATTTTGTTCAGATTGATTAGAGAAGATTTAGATAGGTTGCTCATTAGGCTTTACGACTATAATTTGAAAATCAATATAAAAAAATCGAAGTAGGTGTTAATGGATAGTGAATATAGATTACGTTATACTGACATAGTTAATTTAAAAACTCATATTGATAAAAAAATAGAGAGGGCTATTGAAATGAAACAGTTAGGATTGATATTGGATGAAAATTTGAAGACCCAGTCTCACGTGGATTATATTGCAAATGTCTATCTCAATAGATTGAGTTTGACTTTCTGTTGAAAAATACAGGTTTAAACTTGAGGGTGTCCGTCGTATACTCTCTATCTTCTGGAAAATATGACCTAGAGTTTCCATATTTCCAGAATATGTTCACTTTTCAAATATCTCAGTCAAGTTCTTTATTGGTCCAAATCCGCTCAATGGTTAAGGATATATGAGAATTTGAAATTTTGTTTCCTATAATAGTTTATGAATATCCATCGAAATGTTTCGTAGAAATCAACACGAAATTTTCGAAAAATTCCTAAAATATATATTTTTTGAACTTAATACCTTATAAGATACCTATATAAACAAAATTATGCATTCGTGTTGAAGACCACTCTGCAATTTGTTTCAGAATATACTATTAATATATTACCACTTCGATTATCAGTAAAGATGTATTCACACATAGTAAATGCCGAACCTATAAAGTAGTATATCGAAATAATGTGATCACTGTCGTCAAACTTGAATAACACAGTGTCACCTGTTTTTGAGATGCCATTTCGCATAAAAATTAATCTTTCGTTGTCCAGATTCGGTATAAATATCAGAAATACATGAACCCAGTAGCAAATAATTTCGAATAAATTGTGCATACGTACAAAATAATAAAAAGTGCAATACTGATATAGATAAGTATGTGTGGAACTAATTCAAATTTTGTTTTTTATTATATTTTTCGAATTTCCGTTTTACTCAGGAGTACGTGTTCCCTTTGTTGGAGTGGGATGATGGGGAATTCGCTTTTCTTTCCTTTTCACGAGTGCATTAGAGATTTCTGTGAATGAGTGTATATTTCGATTAAGTTCACTCGATGACTTTCGAAGTTTTACCGAAATAGCAGCCCTTGGGGTGAAATCTTTTTGGGAATGATACTTTTTGTTTCCTTTATTCTCATTGAGAGTTAATTTTTGTTTTTGTGGATGTTTGATAGAAATTTTTAGTATACTCTATTTCTTTGTGTTTTTCTACGTGCATGAACAGTCATTCTATTTTTCATTTCTCGAATACAATATTCAAATGGATGTCACAGGTTTTCATGGTTGCATAATGAATTCAATTGGCATATAAATTCCCCCTTGGATGAATAAGGCCTCTGCTGCTCCGCATCGAGCACAATTTCGAGGGAAATTGTCGACGCAGGGTCGAGGTACAAACTAGGGGAAAGACGGAAACGGAACTAACTTCTTCTGTTTGTTTACCCGTTGATAAAACTTTGAGAACTCATCTCCTCCTCGTTGCGTTGGCTCGTAGAGGCGTATCCCTCCTCGGCCCGCACCAACCCCTCCGAACGTGTAGAGCGTCAGGTTGTCGCCTGTTCACTTTAAAAACTGAATAACCCTATTAGGATGTTGATGTCGCTGTTAAAAGTTTATGGGCGATGCATTTATTTATTTAGTCGGAGGGGGATGTCTTTTCTTTGCGATGAAGTTCTACAGGATTCTAGCTAATCCAACTATACTGTTTATAAAGGATTTTCTATCAGGGATGAGGGAAGGTTTTAGCTATTGGATATCAGGGGATTCTTGATTGAAATAAAAACAATAATATTTTTTTTACTCAGTAAAATTTTAACACGACTACGATAAAGGATAGAAAATTATGCGAAGAAATATGTAATGTTTTCATTTTTTAGTTGGGACTACTATACTTGACCCGTCAAAAATTTCATTATTGCTTGATATACGTGAGCTTCTGTAAACAGCTTCAATCAAAGTTTTTACTCAATACATACATAGGAAGTTCTTCAAATACATTATATTCAGGCGTACAGGTAGGTTTCCTGAGCGTGGAGCAGATTTATCAGACATCATGGTTGAGATGAGAATACCAACTTTGCTTGCAAGACGTGAAAAACAATGTGCAAGATAGGCTCAGAGACTCCTAAATTACAGAATTGACTGTCCTTATTTGCTGTTCAAAATTATGCTGGATGTTCCAAGATTGGTGTCAAGATCTACAAGTACGTTTTACTTGCCTACAGCACGTACAAATATGTTCGAGCGATGTCCCATTTATAGTTTATGTCGGAGTGCCAATAGACTGGGGATGGATGTGTTCGGTTAACTTAGGGATTTGAATTGTGTGGGGTTCGAAGTTTGATTGTATCTCTCATTGTTTTTGGATTTTTTTTGGATTATATTATTTCATGAATGCTGTAACACGTTGTAATGTAAAAATGCTTATTACTTTACCCTGTAATTGGGATATTCCTGTTGGGTAAATAAAGAATATTATTATTATTATTTTCAATTATTTGCATTTCGGAACGATCTTCCAACTAGAAACTGCGAACGTTTAGTTCCTCTACACATTTTCAAACGAGAAAGGAACCTCTCAAGCAAAATTTAATCCTCATATCATAAATCAAGAATGCAAGAACCGCAAAAAGAAAACCCAAAATACTCCTGGCTGCATTATCCAATTTCAGGAGAACATTAACACTCAGTTTGTCGCGCTTATAAAAATATAATTTCACACCTATGGAGTTTGCAGAACGTAATAAGCATTAAGTTATGCAGATTGGGTCTGTACCGGGAATGGTGAGAGGGAAACAAGTAACGCCCCGAAGGCTTTCCTTGTAATAACCATAATAAGAAAGACCGAGTTAAGTTGGACTCTTTCCCATTTTCGTTTTTGCGAAGAGCCGAGAAAGTGATTACACAGACTGTGAAGACAATATATCCAGATGATTATCTTGCATTTCTGGTTGGATATTATTCCCGAAATGTTTGAAGTTTGTCTTGGATCATTTGCATTTAGTCTAGTCGAGAAGGGAGTTTGCTGCTGAAATATTTGTGTAATGTATTCTTCATTCTAATTTTGTCTTTAAAATGATTGCGGTCTACGAATTTTATTCTTTTCATTAATGAAAATCATATATTCCATGTGTGTTGATCACTGTTGATCTGGCATCACGTTGATTGAAGAATTTTGCTTCGACAAAATATCGTATGAAATATTTGACGTTATATGTGGTAACAAGTTTTAAAAGTACTGAGGTGAAATCAGCAGTTTTCACTCGATTGCTCTCATCTTTTTTCGTACTCTGGGACAGTGTGATACTAATATAACCGATGAATGAATAAGCTATATCTCAAATTAGGAATACCTACTCCCAGTTCTCCTTCAGTATTCTTAAATTCAAATTAGTGATCCAAAATGATATTTTTAAAGGCTTAATTGGTGGTAGCAGGATCAAAGAAACGGGAAAATGAAAACTATGTCAGTTTGCCGACGTTTCGGAAATATATTTTTCCATCTTCAGGGCTCTACAAAAGAATATGGAGCATATAATGAAAAATTCCAAAAAACACACATGTAAATATATAAAACAGCAGGAAACACAAACTAAGACAACACCTTATAATTACAGTCTAAAATGCGTAACATCAAATAATTAAACATGGATACAGCTCAAAAAGTGAAAACAACATAAACAATCAGCAATAATGTTGAAGGTTTTCGTGAAAAAATAAAACCAAGATGTACTTACAGACTAAACAATTGTATCCTCCCATTATCCTCTATATAAATAATACAGTTTACAAATCTCAGGTAAGTATTTTTCATGGAAGAAATTATCAGACCGCAATGAAAATAAACAAAGTGGTAACTTTGTGACATACGTCGACACACGGAGGTGGAACCAATATAATTTCTCAGATGGAAATACCCGAACACGCGTTCATATGTTACAGGGAGGCGATGAAAACTTTACAGGGTGTTTATTCATTCTTGATAAGGGAAAATATATTCGGCTTAGATGTTGGAATTAATCTTGAATTAACTGAGTTATTAACTGCTATCTGTAACATCTCATACATTAGTCGATTCCCTAAGTATGGTTCCCTATTTAGAATTTTAACGTTTTCAAAGTAGCAATGTTCAGCTAAGGCTGTTTTTGGGTTGGAGATGGGCAAGCGGACATATATCATGTGTTCCTGGACTCTCGATTTCAAATATCTCCCAGTTTGTCCTACATTTTTTTTTCCTAGGCTTTTATGCCATACGCCGAATACGAATTTCGTATTGAATTATTCAGGAAGACTGACTTCAAAACCAAATATAGGTTTGTATATGTATACTGTTGAACCAAACAGAGCAACAATGCTCAGCCGCAGAGAAGACCTATGACCTAAGACTATGAATTACCTCGAAAATGTCAAGCTGTATGATAGAGCTGTCAGTTGGCGGATTGCCACACTAGGTTTGTCCAATACCGAAATATAAAAGCCAACCCTCGTAGTATCTTACTGAATATCGTTCGTGAGCTAGTCATGGATAAAAGTCATAAAAGATTCTTTTCAACCACTCCCATTCACCCCAAATATTACTCAGAACAACCCCCTTATGGAGCGTATAAATTCAAGTGTCAATCAAAGAAAATGAAAATAACAGAAATCAGTTGATCCCCTGACGAAAATACCGAATACGGGGGGAACGCTTCGTAATCGAAATTAATAATAAATTGACACCTGTTTCCCCAACACCATATCCTGGTGGGAGGCCCCCTTGACGGACATTTCAACAGAGAAATGTCAGTACAACTCTGAAATTACATGCATCCCGATGGAATTATACTGGGAAATGTCACCACTCGGCGTTTACTTTTAGCCGTGCAATAATGATATCCTTGGGGAATACCCCACGCGAAGGAGAGACGGAGTTTAATATTGTGCTCGATATAGAATACAGGATTTCTCGGCTCAATTTCACATTCTCGTCGAGTATTGATGAATCTTCTCTGTGATTGGCATATGAGAAATAGACATAACTCCTTGATGATGATGCAGGAAGATTGAAACGTCATCAGAGTGGAGGCATAGCGCATATTGAAAGAGAAAAGAAAACTATGGCATTAAAAAATTCAGGAAAGCACTGATGATAAAAATAGTCCAACAAAAGTGAATTTTAGAATGTGCTATAAGATATATATGTGTTTTACATGTCCTCTTTGATTACTGAATCATCTATATTCAAAGAGTTGAATTGAACAGGTCGTTTCTTGAAAATTAAAAATCAATAAATGAAAATAAAGAAATTGACTATGAAAGGTACTCCAATCGAAAGTGTACGACTATGAAAGTAAATTATATTCTGTATATTCCCTGAAAAAGACGTTTGGGACGTCAAAATGTCAAGATGGCAATTAAAAACGAGTATGCAATTGGTGGTATAGGAGGTTTGTAAATAATACTTTCATTTAATTTCCAATGTGGTCCCCTTCAAAATACTCCGCCTGAATCAGAATACACTTCTGCCAACTCAGTTGCCATTATTGAGTGGAACGCTGAAAGTTTTTAGTTGTGAGGCTCGTAATTTCTGTGTCATGGCTACCTCGATCTCCCAAATTCTATCCCCGAAACATCATTTTGCATTGCGAGTACAAATAAAAGTCGCAAGAGGCAAAGGCAGGTGAATAAAGGGGGTGTCATAGTGAGTAAATTTTTGCCTAAAAATTCACATACAAGGAGTGACGTGTCACTGAGCGCCATACGACCAGTAGAATGCTTAACTTTTAACAAGAGGCCATTAACTGCTACTTACTGGTACTACGTTTTCTCTCAAGATCAGTGTTAAGTGGATATAATGGAGTAGTGAACAACCGGGACGACCTTGCTCTACGCCTCGATATGCGGCCTCAATTTTTGTATAAGTACTTTTCAGGCAAACCACGTATGTCCAAGACATTTTTCAGACAATTATCATCAAGCATACATAATAAACTCCTTCTTCAAATAATTTAGATTGTAATAATTGTGAAAATATATAACTCGGGCATAAGACTTGACTACCCCTTTCTTGTAACTATACGAAATGCAATGCCTGCCACTGTTCGGATTAGTTAACGAACAGTCCCTTGCGAGTAGTTACATTCCAGGAAGTTTACATGGCACATCATGTAGCGGCAAAGTTGAACATCAGCAGAAATGCGAAACAAAAGCAAATATCAAGCAAGCTTTGCTCGAGCAGAAGACATTCAATTACTGGCAGCTTTATTTCTTAGGTTATCAAGTGAGTCACCGCACTCTTGGAGAAATTAACATTATCTGAGCGGCGATGATCTGAAACTGTGATTCTGAGACAGCTGAGGCAACTCGACGCCATAGTCGTTTTCTCATTTTGGGAGATACTAGGTTTATTTCGGGAGATATTGGTGAATCTGGAAGGGAAGTTAAAGTAGATTCAGAGTCATTGCAGTCTATAGATATCTTTATGATTTCGGTCTGAACAAAGATAGGCAATCGATTCGATTAGCTCCGTATAGTCTGTCATTGAGATAGCCCAATAAAAAATAATCCAGTGGTGTTAAATAACACGATCTGGCTGGCGATTTAACAGCTGAATTTCGTGAAATTATGCGGTCAGCAAATTTGATTTGCAATAAATCGATCGTCTCATTGGCTGTGTAACAAGTAGCACCGTTTTGAAGAAACCACATGACAGTGATATCCATGTCATCAAAAATTGGTCAATATTGAGTTGTCAAAATCTCGCGATAGCGCATTTCCAGCCTCATCATATGCTGATGACGCGGTTGTGTCAGTATCAGGGGAAAATTTTGAACATGTGGTTCAAACAATAAATAATGAGCTAGACATTCTCAAAAATTGGCTAAGATTCAAAAAACTGAAATTTAATGCATCTAAAACGAAATGTATTATATGATTCTTGGTACAAGACGGAACTGTAGATTGTTTGCTGAAGGAAATTTAAAAATTAAGATAGATTCTGTGGATGTAGATTAGGTACAGAAATGAAATATCTAGGGATTATCTTAGACTCGCAATTAATTTTAAATTTACATGTAGACTATATGTGTAATAAGTTAGGAAAAAAGTTGGATACTTTGGGAGGATAGAATATAAACTGTCTGATTGGTTCGGCATATGATTTATAATGCAATAATACATCCGCATTTCAAGTACTTTATGTCACTACTGATGTACTGTAATAGTGAAGATTTGAATAAGACTCAACTAATGCAAAATAGGCAATGAGAATATCGTTAAAATGTGATAGATATGCTGGGAAAGGGTATATGTTGTCGAAATTGAAATTTCTGAATATTAGGCAGATGGTGGAAGAAGCCAACTTGATTTTCATTCACAAAATTAAAAATAATTTGATGCCTCAATTTATGTCAGGCTATCTGATAAACAGATCTGATATGATGGGTTATAATTTAAGAACGGGGGAAGATTATTTTATAGATAGGTTTAATATAAATGTGCTACAGAAATAATTATTGGTTGAAAGGCTAAGATTATAATTCTCTACCACAGATGGTTGAGTCCTCACCAAACATAAAAGTTTTTAAAAGTAGGTTAAGGAAACTTTATTTTCAGTTGTAATTATTATCTTGTACACATGTTGTTATGCTCTATGTCTTTTTTTCTACTGTAAAAATTGTAGGCATGGGCTAAAATAATGCATTTTTATTATATCTTCGAAAAGAAACGGCCGAATCACGCCTCCAGAACACATAAGTGATACTTTGAGCATGCAAAGGCTTCTCAATAATTGCTCTAGGATTTTCAAAAGTCCAAATGCGACAATTTTGCTTGTTGACGTACCCTGACCAGTTAAAATGGTCTTCGTCTAAAGAAATGATATTTCAGAAAAACCAGCGGGTTGTTCCAGAATGAATTGAGCGAATCTAAGGCGATGTGAATGGTCGGTTGGCTTTAATTCTTGCACTAGTTGCATCTTGTGAGGCTTCAAAGCCAAATCCTTATGCGAAATTAGCCATGTGGTAGTTTGTGATAAACCCAGTTGTTGAGAACGTCAAGAAATCGACAAATTTGGATCTTCTTCAACACTGTGTCTCACGGCTGCGATGTTTTCAGTTGAACGGCCCGGTGGAACACGCGTCGATGTTGGCACATTTTCTACCGAACCCGTCGACTCAAATTTAGCGACATAATTCTTAGTAGCGGTCTCAGAAGGTCTATTATGTCTTGCGAAAATATCACGAAACTTACAGAATATAATTTTGAACAACCCACTGAATTCATAGTAGTGGGTTTTAATTATTTTAATGCGGTTTTCGAGCGAAATTGAATTCATTGTAACCATTGCCAGAGCATCTTCTACGAATATGTCAAACAACTAACTGTCACTGCTGTCATGTTTTAGGCGTGGTCACAATTAAAACGCAAAGTTCTTGTTGAAAGACCCTTTATTAGAACTGACGATCTTGTGTCTTGAATGTGGTTGGTATTTCGTATTTTTTCCAATTCTCCTCATTTCATATAAGTAATGACGCATTTCATGGTTTGTCCCGTATCTGCTTGTATTGCATTATCATGGGGTTCAAGACAATTTCACCTTATTTGTGTCGCTCTCTCCAATATATTTTTAGGATAGCCAATACTTCTGAGTGTTTTTGTAATGTAATTCTTTAGCTCTTTCTTAAAATATAAAAAAAAGTTATCGAGATGTTCCTTGCCACATTTAAGGCAATAACGAGAGTCGATTCAAAAAGAACTCAAAATAAAGAACAAAAGTTTTCAGTTCTTCAAATTCGATATCCTTGAATCATTCAAAGTAGTCTCCATTTATTACACAACATAAAATCAAGAAAAATGTACGGCTCAAAACTAGCTAACTTTCTACACCCACGACATCAGGAGAAAAAATCACTAAATCAGAAGATTGCGCCCGGTTGTCTCTCCCCAGTGTCACCAGATACGGAAGAGAACAAGATAATCTTTTGGTCTCTTTATTATGCCCATTTTTAACGTCAGACACCGACATTTTTTCCACGGAAGATTGGTAACTCCGATCTAATTGAATGGAAGGGCGTCTAGGGGTCTTGGGAGAGTTTGATCGATTTCACGCGTTCTAGGTGATTCCTTCTTGTTTTTTTGTTCGTAGCCAGGATAACATGGGTTAAACCAATCGATTTAACATTCACAGTTATACTGGAGAGATTATCGAATGGAAAAATGTCCCTTTTCATTTAGGAGGAATATTGGAATTTTAAATAATATCCGTCAATATCTATTTTATATTTTATTTTTCACTTGTACATTATATGTTTATTTTACCTTAGGAAGGGTTGCTATAAATACACTCATTATGCCCGTGGGCATTTTAGCGGGCATTATGGATCATAACGCCCGCTCTTTGTGCGAGAAGCAAAATAGGCTAGAAAGAAATTATTTATTTCGCAGAATTTTAATACTAAAACAACGACAACTCAACAAACGAAAACAAAGTCTTTCTAAATTAAAATTAAAAGTGCAGTTTTCGAATTTCCCGGAAAAATTCTTCAATCGTGAATCTTGGGATGTTTTCGAAACCTAAGGAGCGAAAACTTGACCACAAGTACTTGGAAGTTCGTTCACAAGAGAACCACTAGAGAATTCATGAGAATCTGTTACCGAATTCACAATCATCCACGATATTTTGTTTTTGGGAAAAATGCTCTGCGCTATGTAACCTTCCGCCACAGATGCACTCTTCCATCTTCCGTGTATTTTTAACGTTTCATATGATGCACCAGCCTCAGTTAAAAGAGTTGCTGAAGTCCGTCTCAAACAATGTCCTGTATATTCATTTGCATTATCCAATTTTAAGTATTTGGCAATCATCGAAGGCACACTTCTCATGGTATTCTTGCCAACACGTTGGATGGTGCTTCGACCATTTCGGAACGTGAGGAAAAATCTAGGATTCTTCACTCCACTGGGTCTCAAGGATATATATTTTCTGACCAGCCCCAAAGCTCCTATTTTTTCTTCCTCTACAATGCTAAATTCTTTTGACATACCGGTTTTAGTTTCGGGTATTTTAACAAGTAAACAGCTACCCTTATCTTCTATATCTTTGATAGACATTTTCACTAATTCATCTCTCCTTAGTCCTCCAAAAACACCCATTATTAGAACTACTTTATGAAGAAGATGAATTTCATCAGAAGCTTCATTGATGAATGTATGAACTTGTTCTGCTGTCAAAACTTTGGATTTGTTCGGAATATATCCTTTAGATTTCATTTTTAAAAACGCTACTAGCCGGAAGAATTGTGAAATATTGATATATTCATTGACAATCAGTGTAGATTTCAAAATGGAATATTTCGTCCACAATGACGCAGGACAAAATTTTTCAGACTGAAATAAAAAAAATTACCCACACATAAACAAAATGAAAAATAAAATAGCATACCAATTCTTGAAAGTACGCCAATAATACTGTTTCATCTATAGCAATTATTTCATTTTTCAACTCCATTGATGGAATGTTTTATAATCCTTGTCGTAGACGAGTCTGGATTTTTCTGGTAATAAATTATTTGCAGCTTTGGCTGCATTTTAAATTATCTTATTTGGCAAATTGCTATTCATTGCTGTTATTTCTTTGAATCTTCCTACTGAAAGTTAAATAGAAAAAATCATAGGAGCAATCGAATTTTATTATAATTAATTGATATATTCGTGAAAAATAAAATTTTGTATGCACCACGAGCGTTATTAGATCCTAACGCTCATCGGGCAACATTCATCCCTCGGGCCGAATGTTTCCCTCCGGGCGTTAGGATCCATATAATGCACTAGGTACATAAATAACTATATCACCATATTTCTTTTTACTCTGGTACGTTTCTTCAGTACACGTCCTTTAACTGATTCCGTATAAATATCACTCCACAAATACCGGCTACTGAATATGCGAAATGGCGAATTCGCCGGTAAATTCCTGCATCCCCTAAGCATTACTACTACGGTTCCGAAATGAAGGGTAAATGATATCCGTATTTGATGAGCCAAAAATTGTTTGTTAATACCTTTCAGAATTCATGTACGTTCTGAAACGTCTTACATTTCGGATCTAGTCACGAAAAGTAGAATATTTCCCAACTGGCGATGAAAAGTAATTTTCACCATGGATTTTGAAAAATACAAAAGCATTGCAGTACGTTCTCCTTTCCGATATGTCATTGAAATAGGGTATTGTCCATGATATTTTCTCCAAGAATGTTTGTCGCAATATTTTGTTATTTAATTATGATAGTTTCAGTGAATCAGCTCAGGATCCACACGCAGAGTAATCGATGACCGCCAAAAACAGTGACAATCAATGAAAAAAGATTTGGCAACTTGAAAAACTGGGCGATAACTTTCTGCATATTTCGTCAAAAGTTAGAGGTTATAAATATTTTCGTTCTTGTGTTGGAAATGGTAACTTCAACAAATTCCTCCCCAACACAACAAGAAATGATAATTCATCTTGTGGATAAGCTCCAGGAACTCCCAAGATCAATGCAATTAAACGTTGCTCGCGAAAGCGTCTTTCACTAAATGAGAAGTGTTTTCATCACTAAATAATTTTGACTTTTAAGGCTGCTAATCTTTAGGATGTTGTTGTAAAAAAACAGTCAATTTGTATACTTCTTGATGTCAATTTTTATCCTCTCCGACAAGGTTTATTACATAACTTTTGTATCTTGTATCAGTCAGATATCTACGTGAAACTTCAAGAAAAAGTTCAATATAAATCATTGAAGGTGCTACTAAACACTTACGCAGACCGTGAAATTTACTAACGTTGGACAAAGACGAATTCAGGGAGACTTGAAAGTTTTTTTATAAACGAGTACACAGAATCATAGATTGCACAAAAACAAATGGTCAAATTTTTCTTTTCATTACCTGCGCCACACCGATTTATTTGTCATCTACTTTAGAGATAGCAATTCAGGCAAGAACTTCCCTCTATGCTGCATAATCTGACTACTCAACTAATCGTGTCGTGAGGTCGATGTCTTTGTAATTGGTTTGTTTGAATTGAAAGAAAAATAGAGTAAAATTATTGTTTCAGCCTTTGGAAGTATTAAAAATTCGATATTGCTGTTCTTGTTTGTTATTGAGATATGATTAATAAATACATACACAGAACTCTTCAGGTAATTATGAGTTGTGAATAAATTTAAGAGCCCTAGTACACCTTTAACACAATATGCGAGCTTTTACCAGATTGGGCATGCTGTACCAACCTCGAACCGGAGAAATCACATATTTCAATCGCACCCTGAAAAACTCAGCCGAAAACATAGAAATAAATGACCTCATCATGGGATTCAATTTGGGACCAAGATAGCAGTCTCTGTCGACTAAGGACAGCTGTAGGCAAAGACTTGGGCCCTGTTGTTTATGTTCACATATCAGCGTGTCGCCAGGTTCGTTGTAAACTCGACAAGTTCTGTCTTGCGATGAGCCCGACGGTTATTTATCGCCATAGTTATCGCGAGGAGCCTCCAGAGACAGAAATTCAGAGAAAATCAGCCCCTGGGGTGACTAGACGAGCTCAGCTGATTACGCTCTAGCATCTACTATCTGGTCTCGAGGAAACCTAATATCTCATTCACCCGAAGAGAATTTGAAATGATGCAACTATAAGGAGTCGGATGCTGCGATAAAAAACTGTGTTGCCTGAGAGTTTCTATGACTTTTAAAGCTAAAAATGAAACCTTATTCATTCCGATGTTGTAATCATCTTTTTGGAAGAGATTATACTGAGAAAAGTTTCACAATTCTTGGTCGAACAAATTTATAATAATAAATTGTATAGGTATAAAAAACTATCCAAAACGCACCTACTCTGTATTCAAATTTAATTGAGGCAGAGGTTCAGTTACATTACACTTCTTATATTCAGTTTCACACTCTTACCGGTATTCCCATAAAGGTAGTAACTTAATGTAATTGAAGTTGAATAATCGTAAAACTTAATACAGTTCATCCATAAAGGGAGAAAGTTCCAGAGGCACATTTGTTCCTCCTAAAATATGAATGGGCGACACCTAATTATTGCCGGGGACATAAACGACATAAATGTATTCCCCAGCTGGCATAACAAATTTTCAGTCATAAAATTTATGGAACGGAATGTGTTACAATGTGTGAAACCGAATGGAAATGCCATGCTTAAGATAGAATAATCATCTTGAATGTGAATTTCCTCAGATGCTTCAAAATCAAGTTTAATTTTTTTCAATATGGTATGCCGCTTAGCGGCTAAACATTTTGGTGATTTGCACAACTACAAGAAGTCATGAGATGTTGCATGTTTCATGAACGTGACTTCATAGGATGATTAATGCCCACTTGCTCCATTTTATGCATAAGACAGATTTAGCTAACACGTGGCTTAAATTTGAGACTCACAATCGTCTTTGTTTGTACCGTACTTTCAATAGCAACGGCTTGGTAAAAAACGTGTTAAAAAATTGTCAATCTTGCAACGTCGCAACTTTAGATGATTTTGTGGATTACTGTAGTTCAAATATTAAGAAGTTCATGGGGCTGCGAGCCCTTTGTTGGAATAAAAGACATTTAATGGTAGTTCAGGATGTATTTTAACTTATAACCAATTATTAGGAAAGACATAAAAATAGCAATGCTATTGCTATATTTGTTTTGGAAATTGTTTCATTTATTTGCTCTTTGGAAATTGAAGAAAAACAAAGTCTATCTATTTTTGTAACAGCAACTTTGAGAGCAAACATATGAGATAGCTTTATTGTCACAATTAAAATTTATTGAAGAATAGTATGTTGGTGAAATAACAGAATAGGAGAGGACAACAGTATGATAATCAAACATTAGTCAGAAAAAAAAATATGTACAGATTTCAGCTCACGTCTTTATGCTAACAATAGATTCAATGGCTCATGTTCATTTTGTATAGCATCCTGAAAAAAATCCAGACTTCCAAATAATAAATTCTGGGAACTTCAGACACAACTAAATTGAAATTATAGGGTCGAACCCTGAAAATGTATGAATAATGAGCCATGGAATCTCCAAACTATTTTTTGTCTATCAGCATTATTTCATTGTGACAATTCTCATTAAAAAATGAATATAATTTTGAAATTATGAAATCTATCTCATTTTAAATATTGATAAATACATTATAGCAATAAATAACTTACAGTTAAGCATAACAGATTCCGAGTGCCTTGTTTCGTCAACCGGAATCTCCTAAAAATGCTAATTTGTCCATATCACGAAAGTAATAAGTTCTATTTTTTTCCAAATGTGGAAAGCGAAATCAATTATTTCCAATATATCGAAATTGATCTCTTCATGTCGTTGATTTCATTCAATCTATTTGCAAGATCTATACTTTCCATTATAGAATCACAACAACACTGCTAAAATTGACAAACTCACAGCAATAAATATTTGGGAGTTATATTTATGAATGACGGACTCATGGGTTGAGTCTTTCGTAAGCTATTGAGAGATGACGGATCAAAATAAAATTTAACCCTTCACTTAATTTGTGGTTCAAGAGAATTTATGTCTCAAACTTAACTCACAATTAAAGATGGCGGTAAGTCAGACTTAGATTCGACGGGGCAAGTGGGCATAAATATTCTGCAACCTCTCTAAGATAATAACAGCCCAAATTACTGCATCTTTGTTCGACGGTACAAAGTAAGGGTATTTAACTCAATAGGGTAAGTATACTCACAAAACTAAACACAGTCAATTCAATCACTCACCTGAAACAAAAAAAAATATTTATAGTCATGAAATGAGACTAACAATAGCAATGTAGGAAAACTAAGAGAACTTTCAATCTTTCAATCTGTATGGCAGAGATCATTATCTGTCCTTCAATAACAGGAACTCAAGCAAATACAAATAGAAACTTGAATTCAGCATGAATCTGTTTTAAACAACCCTCTCAGCTATACAGTTTTTTTAGAAAAAAATCCTGAAATATATGTATTAATGACACCCTAAAGCATGAATTAATTTCAAACGAGTGAAAACCGTAAGACTCTTCCCCCTATTCTTATTCGAACTAAATAATAAAAAATTTGGTGAATTTTTCAAATTATTTCTTGAAGAGAGTCAATTTTTATTATCAATCATATAATTTGACAGTTTCAAGACTATTTGTCAATTGCTTTCGATATTCTTGCAAGGAAAGAAACCAAAACAAATTTTGTAGAAATGATATTTCCTTCCAATTCAGCTCGATTCTTCCTTTTGAGGTGGAGCGAGGGAGAAATTTTTTTAATCAACCAGACGATTGTAACAGTATAAAAGCGAAGTTTAATTTATATCTGTAGCGCTATATCGGGTGATATAGCTTCAAGGAGAGGCCATTGAAGCCCCTTAATCGATTATTTGAGGTGAAAACGTGTAATGGAAAACATTCCACGTTATTTACATTTATTACCCCATCCATTACCATTTTGGGACCGCCAGCATTATACAAGGCCAATCGTTGTAGCAGGATATTGGGGTTCCTGATCGAGTTTGCGGCTTATAAATAAAGGTGTTGGATGGAATCATCAAAACAATGCTCCGAATGGGCCTCAATACCCGTTGAAAAGAATTTTCCAGAGAACATGTTACGGCACTTCCTTGATCATCGTTTATCGTTTAGGAAGTATTTGAATTATAAAATATATTGTTTTCGCTCCTTGGAGCCTTCATTCTTATAGAATGAAATAAGGTAATGTGGAGAAAGTATAGAATGATTCAGTCCATTATTTTAATTAATTTTTGAAGTTAACAAAAGAGAAAGTGAAAATTTTTTGTGCTCATTCGTCACACGCATACTGTTTTTTCAACAAAATACATTCATTAACAAAAAACATATCTCCGTTGGTTTATAAAAAAATTATTCGAATGAAAATGAGTAAATACGTTCAAAACAAACTGCTGATATAATGAACAATGAAATTGTCAATGAAAGAAAGAGTTTTGTTCCTCAATTATCTGCAATTATCATTAAAACTTTCCTGACCCAATAATTCAAACAGAAAAGAATTTTCAAAAAAGTTAATGAGCAATAGAAAATAAATATTTTTTTGATAATCAAAAAATTATCAACACATATTGAAACTATTTATTTTATGAGTACACAAAGAAGGCTCCACAAAGTAAAAAAGTTAGGTGGCGATTATCTAAATAATTTATAAATTTACAATGATGAAAGAAGACTTGTGAAGAGTTGTTTATTGACAAAGCTATAGTTTATTGGAAATTAACCCTAGTGAAAATTTCAACAGAACAAATAGACATATAAAAATGTTTCTTGACTTCCTCAATTCAATTCACCCAAAAATAAAATTTACATCGAAAATTGAATGCAACAAAGCGATTAACTTTCTAGATTTGACCATAAGTAGAGATAGAAACACATTCGACTTCAACATCTACCGAAAAGGCACAAATTCAGAAGCCATAATACCATATGATTCCTTCAGTCCTGATAATCTCTGAAATCTATGATTAACAGAGCATTCACCATACTTACAATCGGAAATTGATAAAATCAAAGAAATTGCAACTAATAATAATTTTCCGAAAATCCTAGTGAACAAACTAATTGAAAACAAAAGAAAACTGAAAACCATTAATATGCTTTAAACTACCACAGAAAAACCTACTAATAAATTCATGCACATCACTTATTTCGGAGAATTATCAATTCAAATCCAAAATTATTTTTCTAAACTCGATTTCAAAACAATATTTTGAGGACGTCCAAACCTAGGTAAAATATTATATAACTCAAAATCCAAACCTGAACCCGAGAAAACTTCAGGTGTTCATAAAATCTGTTGTAAAAATTGTAACGCTGCATGTGTAGGTCAAACCGGCAGAAATTTTGCGACCAGATTAAAAGAACATCTGAAATCAGGTAAACAGTCCGCAGTTTATGATCATATCATGAGTGAAGAGCATCATATGGATATCGTAAATTTTAAAATCCTTCACAAATGCGAAAAAGGCTTGAATTAAAATTTGTTGGAAGCGATGTCCCCACTGTCCCCACTGAACACCCAAATAGAAATAAACCATTCACCACTTTTGAACATCCCATAGATTTAAGCCCACGAAATATTTCAGTCTGTGCCTAGCACCAGGAGATGGTTTAACAAAACCGAAACCGTTCGTGTAATGGTATTAATAAAGTGAAAACTAGACAAAAATAATTGTTTTCTTTCAATATTCAAAATTTATAATCATGCAGTCCTCAACTCTTCTGTAAAAAAAGGTTTTGTGGTATATTAAGATTCGTAACGGTCATGGAACTGCAATATCCGAAGTACCCCATTTAGTTTCGAAAGTGATAGAATTTACAACGAGGTACTTTCGGTATGAGTTTATGACTGGATGACCAAGAAATAGATCTTTATATTTGAACCTTTGTCGAATGCTGGAATTCCGCCTGGGTATTTCCGGGAAAGGCCAGAATTGTACGTTTTGCACTTTCCATTTATTTGGTCAAACCATTTTTACGCCCTCTTTTGAAGAGGGGGAACTTGTATATATTTCAAGGTTTTGTTTGATTTAACCAGTTAACATATATAGAACTAAGGTTAAGACTTAGAGAAATATTTACAACATTTCTAGTGAGTGTGTTGACTCATTGTGGTCGTAAGAGGAGGTTATATGTGCCATCCAGACATCCGAGGTGTACATAGTGTAAATGAAGTTTTAAGTTGTACAACCTCTTTTCAATTAAAGGGATTTTTCATTAATTTGGGAGATCCAGTCCAAGAAGAGACCGGAAATATCCGACAAGTCCTTCTTGCACTCTACATCTCGTAGAAACTGTGTTACCAGTCTCCGGTCCACAAATTCTCAGAGACTCTGCCAGTCTGTCGATTTGGGAGTTACTAGAAAACATGGTAATTTGATCCACATGTTTCCTGGATCGAATTTCAATTGAATTGATAAGCATAACGTCAAGATAAGTAAGAGAGTCAAAAACACACATGATCGTAAAATGAATACTTGTAATACCGGGACTACAGTCCGAATATGGTGAGATACTAAAAAAAATCGTATGCTTCAATGTATTGATATGTGAACTGATATAATCCGAATAGCCACATGGAAAATCTACCAAGTTATCAATACCATTATTAGCGGAATTACATACAGAAAAAAAAACATTCGACCGATATACTGGATATAATGCTTAATTTTATTTGAATTCGATATGTACATCATTAGTATATGTTCGATTCCGGTTATTTCCACGATACATAAACCACCAAATTACGGAAAATGTTCAATACCATGAAAACCGAATATTGGAATGGAAATGAGTTTCGAAATTAACAATCTAACCAGACAGTTACTTCATAGATTATTAGAATCCCAGTTCGAACCGAAAGCAATGAAATGTTACATGATTTTCATTTGAATACATATGAAAAAATTCATTGCAGGGACACTAAATGATTTATTTCACATCAGACTCAATTTTTCATTACGAAATGTATGTTTTCATTTTACTCGAAGTAGAATGATTCCGTAGGGTGATTTTATGAATTAAAATTTATTCAGTCATATCAAAATGGCTGATATCAAGTCATCGAAACTTGGCAACTTGTCTAAGAGATTTTCCACATATTTTATTGAACATTTTTACGCTTCTTCAGATAGGTTAAAGTAGAGCTGCATGAGTGTGTCGACTTCGACATAAACATATTCTTGAAGAGGATAAGAAGATCACTTCTATAGCTTTAATCTTCAATTTATATACTGATTTACCTACAACAATATCTCAGAAATTAGCCCATGCTGATTATATTGCCTTTGCTAACCACCAATTGTATTTACATACTTTGTAGATAATTCTTTCAATTGATTAAGTGATTTTAAGGAACTATTTTATTAAATTAGGAGGCTGGCCAAAGCATCGACTCTTAGGTTCAAGTTTTCTACACGATATTGAATGATGCCATTGAAAGATTTGTTCCAAAAATTGCAATCGGACACTCAAATTTCCCGAGATGGTTTTCGAGAGAATTGAAAGATCTTGTTTTCAGAAAGAAGTTAGCACAAAAAAATATAAGTTTTCTAATACATGGGAGGATTATCTGCAATTTTGTAGCCTCAGGTCTCAGTGTAAAGAGTTAACTAATGTATGTTATAGCAGTTTTATCAGGGAAACCGAAGAATCTATTAAAAGTGATCCTAAAAAATTCTGGAATTTTGTGAATTCTAGAAAAAAGGATAATGGTTTACCCAGTGTTAAGTGGGTAGCGAATGCGGTACCGAGGGAAAGATAACCGATGCTTTCGGGGGATTTTTTCAATCAGTTTATAAACCGGACAATGACAACATCCCCTATGACGCCTCTGATAGTCTGTTTCGTGATAGTGGTGACACCATTTCTTTCTCGATGATTCATGTTGACCAGGTGTTGTACGGTATCGAATCTCTAGACATAAATAAGGTTCCTGGAACTGATAACTTTCCCGTTTCGTTTTTAAATAAATGCAAAGAATTCATTGCTCTCCCACTTCAGATCCTATTCAATAAGTCCTCAAATGATAGTGTTTTCCCGAATACGTGGAAGACTGGGTTCATCAAGCCTATTTTTAAATCAGGTTCCAAAGAGGACGTTTCCAATTACAGACCGATTACTGTGCTTAACATGATCCCCAAATTGTTTGAACCTATCATTCATAAGCAAGTGAAATCGAGAATTTATGAAGGGATCATTCCTGAGCAGCATGGATTTTTTCGGGTTAGAGGCGTCGAAACCAATCTTCTGGTTTTCACTCAGTATGTTCTTGAAGCTTTAGAAGATCACAAGCATACCGGTAACTTCGGGAGTTCCTCAGGGTAGTCATCTTGGTCCATTATTATTTTTGACTTTTATCAATGACTTAAGTCATGTTATCCGATTTGTTAAGTTTTTGCTGTTTGCGATGTTGACGGGTTGAGATCGGATTTACAGGCGGTTGGGGAGTGGTGTCTTGCCAATTGCCTGACTATCAACATCAATAAGTGTAAGTTCATGACGATTTCTCGTCTGAAGCACCCTATTACGATAGATTATTGTATTGTTGGTAAGCCTATAGATAGACTGTTTGTTTACAAAGACCTGGGTGTTTCATATGACAGCACGTTGTGGTATAGGACACATATTCGGAACGTTTCGGCGTCATCTCACAGGACTCTGGGGTTCATAATAAGGAATACTAGGGACTTCAACATCGAGTCTCTTCACCATCATTACATCTCAATGTTGGAGTTTTCCTCTGCAGTGTGGTCTCCATGGACGTTTCCTTCCTAGAGAGGGTCCAAAACAGATTCCTAAAGTATGCCGCTCTTAGAACGGGTACGTTTTCAGTTTATACTTTATCCTCCAGTTGAATGCGGGAACGCCTTCTTGGACTATCCTCCTTGAGGACGAGAAGATTTCATGCGGATGTGATGTTCATTGCTAAGAACCAATTATTGTTTTCATTTCCCGGTTTCGAGATTAATGCGAAACGCTAATGTCGTTGACTCATTAGGAATTGATATATTTCATGTATCTATTTCGAGGTTAAGGAGAGAATTGAAGTACCTGATAAGACTGTGATATTTAAGATTAATTTTTATTTGTGCTTTATATTGTTTTACTATTTCATATTACACATATATTTGTACTTATACTTGCTTTACCTCTACATCTACTCTTTTTCGTGTTATACTACTTAGATTTCATTATTAAATTAAATAAATAAATAAATAAATTGCTATCTTGTTTAAATCTGAATTTCCATGTACATTATGAAAAACTGACTGTAACATTTGATGATTCACCCCTCAAATATAATTTCTATCCTTAGTACTCATATTTTTTCAATACACGATATCTCATAAGTTATTCGTCAGATCACAACAATTTAGGCATTTATGCAGGGTATAGGTACCTAAAATATTTTAAAATTTCATCATCATAGCGTACAATCTCCAGAAGATATAAGAGTTTTTCTGAAAATGAAGTCACAGATTATATTTCTATCTATGAATTCACATCACATCAACTATAAATCTCTATGAGGGTGGTTTTAATTTTATGACAAGTTGTCATAATGAGTGAATATTGAGCCGAAAATGAAACTAATTCTGTGGGTTCATTTTTATGACAAACATGTCTAAAATACTGGTGTGTGCAGTTGTCATATTTTGAATGGAAATGTCATTATGAATTTTGCGACAAGAGGACTATTTTTTTCCCAAATGTCTGTAATTTCTGAATATCGAGCTGAAAATGATCGCCATCGGTTGGATTTGACTCGTGATGAAGAAACGGTGGTCCAATTTGAAAATGTTCGGCTGAATATTCTCTATCTTCCGAAAGAGATGAGATAGAGATTCCATATTAATAGAATTAGTTTATTATCCAAATATAAGTCAAGTTATTGGGCCAGACCTGTCCGATAGCTCAGCAATTATGAATCTGAAATTCGGTTATAATTGATGACACTCAACTACAACAACTTATATATGGTATAGAAATGTGGAAAGAATGCCAGATCGAAGAATTTGCTGAACTGTAAGTTAACTCAACTTGCATTTGAGATATATGTTTATTGATTCTTTCACACTCATTGTGCTGGCTGATTTTGAATCGCACTCTTTTTAAGTCTGAGAAAAGACTTTAGAACAAGCGCGTAAAAGCTCCTGATCTCACGTCAGTGCTTTCCACATTTTTTCAGTAATGTGTTCTCGCTTATAAAATAATTGGTCCTCGATTATTAAATCAACTTTATGCATTGATTAGGAACAGCCATTCAGACTCAGATCGACGAATAAGATTGACTAGTACCAGAATGTAAATTGAATGCATGCGTTTCACAAAACAAATAAAATGGCTTTTGAGTTCTTCCCAGTCTCGAAATCATAATTTTAGATATGTCGATGAAGCTAAAGAGTTCTCATTTCAATCAAACAACATTACATAAAATAGTTCCCACTAAAGTGCTTAGTGCTCGAAATATTCAATTACTTTTGCAAAAGTGCTCGGTAATCCGGAGCCTTCTGTCGAAAGCGGTGCTTAGAACTCGAGACTCGAAGCATTTTTTCGAGTGCTTAGGCTTAGTGCTCGAAGCACTTTTTATCGGTGCTTAGCACAGCTCTGATTTCATCACTTTTTAAAGACAAACAAGCGGCTCCCTCGATACCTGGCTAGGTTCTTGAAGAATGTAAAATGGAAAAACCGAAAACAATATCATTGATAATGAATGTTCGAGAATGAATGAGAAATAAAGCTAAAATTTATGCGTATTGGCTGAAATAAAGTTATGGTGGAAACATGCTGTCATCAACCACTTATCACAAGTCGCAATCAATAGGTGAAATGGTTCGTTCAATAGCTCTCTCCAACACGTTCATTGTTAAAATACAGTCATTGTTCACGTCGAAGAATAACGGAAGGAGCCTGAACAATAACGTGACGAACACCAATTCTGGAAAGGGACCCTCCTTTACCTGAAAATAGTCTAGCCGAAAGAACCTTTCTCTTATACTACGAAAACCCATTTCCATTCGGGAAATATTCATTACATGGCTATTTCGTGGGAACCTTTGTTCGTCGCTGTCGATACATTTATTGAGCCGCCATATTGTCTTGATTGATGATGACACTCATAGACAAAATATGTTTTATACAGGGTCTTTCACGATGAACCTCACCCATATTTATACGGGAAACTACTGAACGTATTTTCATGAAATTCAGCACTTATATTTAATAAACATAAAGGCCACAATAAGAAGGCTAAAGAATTGGTCGTCACCTGGTATCGATGGCATACAGAATTATTGGTGGAAATATATCACATCAACACATAGAGTTCTTGCCCGTCTGATTCAGAACTCATTCAGAAACCCCCAGGACATTCCCGAGTACTTCACTCAAGGAGTTACTTATATGCTCCCAAAAAAAGGAGACTTAACGAAACCCGAGAACTACAGGCCAATCACCTGCCTCCCATCTGTGTATAAAATCCTTACCTCAACAATAGCCCACAAAATTAGTTAAATTATATTTAAATTAAAAAGAAATAATATAATGGCTTGGGAACAGAATGGGTGTAAAGAAAAAGGCCGAGGTAGCAAGGAGCTTTTGATGATTGATAGAGAACTTACTAGGCAGGCAAAGAGAAAAAATAAAAATATTTCAATTGCCTGGATAGACTACCAGAAGGCCTATGACTCTGTTCCTCACTCGTGGTTGCTCGAAGTTCTCGAGATGTATAAGTGCGACAGGCAGATGATTCAGCTGATGAAGTTCCTTATGACATCGTGGCGAACGCACATTCAAGTGGGTGACAGGGCAAATGCTAGAACAGAAGAAATTCGAATAAAGAGGGGAATATTTCAAGGTGACAGTCTCAGCCCACTCTGGTTTTGTTTGTCCATGAATACTCTGAGCGCGATGTTGAACAGAAGTGCATACGGCTACAAAATGAGTGCTGATGCCACCATTACACATTTGCTATATATGGACGACTTGAAACTGTTCGCAAGGGGACGTAGACAGCTGGAGGGTATGCTGGAACTAGTGAGGAGGTTCAGTGAAGATGTCGGAATGACCTTCGGCTTGGGTAAGTGTGCGACAATGAATGTGTACAGGGGCAAACCAACAACCGAAGACAATATTAGATTGAGGGGTGGCGGTGAGATTGCCGAACTAGGGAAGGAAGAAAGCTATAGATATCTGGGCATTATGCAGACGTATGAAATCAAACAAAAAGAGAATAAGGAAGCTGTTGAAAAAGAACTTTTCAGGAGACTGCATAAGATTCTGAAAACCCAATTAACAGCAAAGAACAAACTGGAAGCCATAAATGTTTGGGCCCACCCCTCGTTCTCATATACGGCTGGAGTACTCAAGTGGTCTTTATCGGATCTGCAGCGGATCGATAGGCGTGTCCGTTCGACCCTAACAAGATATGGATTACTGCACCCGAACTCAGCAATAGAGAGAGTACATTTGCCACGTAAGGAAGGTGGCCGAGGATTTGGTTGCCTCGAGGAGGTTTGCAGTAGGGAGGAGAGGGCTATGACCGATTACCTGAAGAAGAGCGTGAGCTCCCAGTCAACAAATGGATAGCAGACCAACTCGTTACCACCTCAGATAACCAGGGGTCCATAGGGGAAACGGAAGAAGAAGGAAACTTGGAGAAACTTCGAAGGAAGTGGCAAGCGAAAGCCTTACATGGGAACTTTTACTCCAGCTTACATCAGAGAGAAGTTGATCGCCAAAGCTCCAACATTTACTTGGTTAAAGGATATCTATTTCCTCAGACTGAAGGAACGCTGCTTGCGATCCAGGATCAAGTAATACCCACACGAAACTATTGCAACTACATTCTGAAACAACAAATTGAAAACAGCAAATGCAGACTGTGTGGTAGTTATGAGGAAACGGTTCAGCATCTGTCCTCTGGATGCTCGGCCATAGCAGACATCAGATATATGTCCCGACACGACAACATGGGTAAAGTTGTGCACCAACTATTGTGTCTCAAAGAGAATCTGTTAACCCATTTCACACCTCATCATGCTTATGTACCTCAGTCAGTTCTCGAAAATGACGTCATAAAGGTATACTGGGACTTCACGGTGACGACTGATCGCGGAGTGGAACACAACAGACCCGACATGATCGTCTGGAACAAACGTGACAAAACAGCTTCACTTCGCAGTACCATTGGACCAAAATCTGGGAAAGGCCTATGAGGGGAAAATCAGCAAATATGAGCCACTGGCGAGACAGATGAAGGAGATGTGGCAGTTGAAGCATGTAGGGATTATACCGCTTATAATAAGTTGTAATGGACTGGTTCATCAGAAGACAACAGAAAACCTCAAACAAATGCTACTTTCACCTAACACCCTCATGTGGATGCAAAAGGCCGTGCTCTTGGGTAGTGTCAGCATAATTCGGAGTATTCTTTATCCGCATTAGCTTGTCCTGGCGAACTCTTGGTGTTTTGCACCCGAGTCGTTCGGATATCATGAGCCACGAAAGTGTGAAATATTAAAAAAAAAAATAGCTATATATAGCGTATTTCACGATGCTGATGAAATCTAAAATATTTTCAAAGCATGAGCACCTCCGCTTTTTCCGGAAATGACGTCAACTTCCGTTTTTCAAATTACAACACCATTTTTTTATTGCAGAAATAGATTCCTTAGAAAATTTCAAATCATTTTGATAAAACATTTTTCAGTTTTGGTAGGAAAATTCTCTCTGAACGGAAAAATTCGAAAAAAAATCGAAAATAGAGCTCCGCTGAAAGAAGTATAACTTCGAGGTTTTTGGATGGAAAATTTTCATCTTTGGGATTTTTCAAGATGTAAGATGGATGTATCCACTTTAAAAATCGAAATCGCGATTCATGATACAGGGTAGAAAAAATCGCTTTCAAAGTTAGGGATGACAAAATCGTGAAAAATCAATTTTTTCAAATTAGAACCGCATTTTTTATGGCAGATATTGAATTTACGTTAAAAAATAATGTGAGTGTATGCATCACACCCTTGCCCTAACGTGGATATTTTCTGAGTTATTCACTGTTTTTCGCCTTGAATTTTCAGCTATTTCTTTTCCCGCCAAAACGATGAAATTTTCAGGAACTGTTATTTGAACCATGTTTTAGATTTTACTACCCTAATATGCAAGAGAAAAAAGTTACAGGTTGTTCCTAAATAGATGGCGAATTTAGATTCGAATTTGTATCGGAATTTGTAGTTGTGAAGTGACGACCAGATTGTTTATTTTTGGGGAATCTACTACCAATGGCTTCGGAGTTAAGAAGTTTTTAATATATTGCTTTTGTTTATTCACGTTTGAACCAGCTTCCATACATTTTTCTTGATATACAAAACTTTCAAAGTCTTTATGTAATTAATCACTCTGTTTTTCAATATGTGGAATTCTTCCGCTTTATCGTTGTTTGCTGGATGGTTGATTTTTTTTATATAATTTATCACATTCTTTAATTGTGTAATCCATTTATTGTTGGCATTGTGTTTAATAGTTTCAACATACTCTGATTCCATTTTTGATGTTTGAATAATTTAAGACAATACCAGAAACGACGAATTCGTGTGCTCGTCTTTATTAACGAATATTGAAAACTTATTTCGATTATTATGAACACCGATCTTCAAGGATAGGGATGCTATGCAAATGTAAATCTCAAAACTAGATACGAAAGGAAGAAAATACATCTAGAAATATCTTGAATAGAGATAGTAGAGAAAATGATCAAAAACAACTCTCTCATACTAAAGGAAACGGAAAACAATAGAAATTACGGCTGAACAGACAAAACCCAAACAATATCGTGACGAACACCAATTTTCTTAAGGGACCCTCCTACACCTCAAAAGAGTCGCCCCTAAAGAACCTTCCTCTTATCCCATTTCGAATCGGGAAATATTCATTAAACCGCAATTTCGGCGGGACTATTGTTCATCCCTGTCGATACATTTATACAGCCGCCATATTGTCTTTGATTGATGATGAAGGCACATGTTGTATCTCACCTGAATATCGCTTATAAGCGAAAATCAAACGGGAATCGTGTACTCAAGCACAATGGGCCTCGAGGCTCGACAGCCTCGGAGGCAGGTGAGGAGAGGGTGCCCACAGGGTTCTATTAAATCGATGTAGGGTGAAATTAGCAGGTATTGTTTGCGGGAGAAGGAAATAAAGCGAGATTAGGATCATTATACGGTTCCATCTCGGGGCTGCCGATGGTTATGTTATCATCAATTGTGTCACGAAAGTTTCGGGTCTATTATGATATCATCGGTAATTGTTGGAGGAACCTTAGGTTATGATGGGGATGGAATGAACACGTGATGATTGATTTGGTCTGATTGTTTTGAAATTGTTATTGGGAAGTTTCAAGAGGGGATCAGGTGGAAGAATTTATTGTTCCTATTGATTCTTAGTAGAAGCAACTCGATACTGCTGACATAACAGGTTTTTCAGTAAATGATGATGAGATATTTTCGATCGTAGAACTCGTTTTTTTTTGGTTGTTGAAAGGTAAACAATTCTCACAATGAAATAATACAATGCTGAAATATAAGGACGACCTGGATATCAAAACCACGATGTGTATTCCAGTTTTTGTGGATTTCCCACGAATATATTATTATATATCAAGTATTTGAAGTCATTGTTTAGGAATTATTGAAATTATCTAGCGTGATATTTTCCATGAAATTCGCAAAGCTATTTGTTTCAACCCCATTGAAATATCTTGAAAATTATATATGGATCGGATGGATATTTCAGTATTTATTGAGAAAACCAAATCTCAAATGATAATCACTGCTGAACTATTCGACAAATTTGTTTTTTCTGAACTCAGACGGTTGTACTGAAACAAAATTCGAAAAAATCATTTTTTTCTGAAAACTTCAACCGCCCTTTATTTATACAATTAGATTTTCTTTTTTTTCATGAACAATGGTGTTGAAGCAATATTTTGGAGCCAGTTGATATGTCTTTAATAGATATTTTATTAATGCACTCGGTGAATGCAATATTATTCAGGAGTTCAAACTACACGAAACACGTTTATATCACATTAAATATATATACAATTAGATGCTCATATCCCCTAAAACGAGTTAGGATCAAGGCTCCATTTAAATCCTTAATTTAGTTCGTTAATCGAGGTTCGCCTACTCAGCCATGAAGTTGAGGATATCGCGCATATGGCTGAAAGCGGATATTCATTCAATATTCACAAGTCTTTCTCGCATCCGTTTGTTATCCGGGATTTTAATGCAATTAACGGAATAACTCGTTAACCGACACCACGTAGAGATGGCCTTTATCATTGTACGTCATTCCGTCGGGTGGTTTCCCACCTAATCATGGAAACCTCACGTTTGGTGCTTTATGGGTGATGCTGTGAATATCAAAAAGATGAACTTGAGACTTCAGTTATTGTACAGAGGAAACCAAAATGAATGCCGTAAACAGCACATTGATATCTTGACTTATTCGAAATATACAAAGAGTTTTTCAATTTTGTGTATTTCTGACCCAACCTCACAACTTGTTCATTTCTGAATATTTCTTGGTTTTGTGAAAACAACAATCATTGGTAAAAAAATTGATAAAATTCGAGCTGGATTCGTAGGTCGTTTGGTAGTATCTTACCCTAGGGTGGTTTGAATTTATTTTTTTTTAGAATTTGCATCAATGTAGTTTTGAGAATACCTGTATTCAACTGAATTTTGTTGGGTGAAATATCAGGTTGGTTTTGTTTTTCCACTAAGACCGTTATTTTTTTTAACTATCTCTATCTCTATCTCGAAACACCCATTCGAATGAATATCAAAAAAAAAATAACTCGGAAGAAGTCAAAGAGGAGTAATTGTTCGGATAATTAGGAATTCATTATATTCACTGTATGTCACCAACCAAATTCCAGACCTAAAAAAGTGTTTCCGCCCAGGAATGAACCAGGGATTTCCGCAGGTATTCATCGTCGAAATATTAGATGATCACATAGACGTATAAGGGTGTCGAAATCACAAACACCAAGAATTCTTCATGATATAACTACAAAATGAAAAAAATAATTGGACAATTCCTTTCTTCCTTACTCGGAAACTACTGAACCAATTTTACCAGAAAAGCTACAGCGCCATTGCAGCACGGTTTCACCATTGGAGAAATCTATGCTGATGAATAAAGATAGATTTACTCAAAATACTCCGACTGTGAATTTTTGACTCCATTCACCGATACAATGCAAACTTAATAACTCGTTATCAGATGCAAATCGGAAACTTCGATCGCAACCGAACAAGGGGTGGAATTCGACATCGCCCATTCTTTTTTCAGTTCGATTATAGACCGGAAAGCGAACCGTCATCAACCGGGCTCGTCATATCGATGTCAGGCCCATTCTGCCGCTTTATAGAACCTGAATAAGGTCGAACTTTCCACGTCAATCATAATCGTATCGGGCCATTTAATCTAGGGGGAAAAATCAGAACTGACTGACCATCCCCGGAGGCGAACACACCCTCAGAGACCTAGTTCCCTCGGAGCAAAAATGGCCACGGGTATTTTACGAGTTGAACATTGTTCGAGATGGTTTTATCGAGGGTATTCGCCTTGATTTTTTTAATGTGTGACACGAGATTGATCATAAAAGAAACTACATATTCTCTTGATATATTTAATTGTATCGGTGCTTACTTAATATAAATTCATTTTGCACAAATAATACGCTTAAAATTTTCACATATTTTTATTGTTCCACACAACATTTGTTTCGCCGAACAAGGTGGCTTCTTCAGATGAGGTCATGAGAAATGAGGTTAAGTACGACAGAAATTTGATATAAAATATTATATGGAGCAAGGGATGATCTCTAGTTTCTGCCAACCTGTATTTTCAATGCATAATACGGATGTTTTGGTTCCTTGAATGTGTTTCTGTTTGGCCGCCAAACTAACGAGAAGATTTGAAAGAACGAAAAAACCTCCTATCATCACAAAAGCAAATCGAAGGGTCCAAAATTCAATCATGAGTGAAAACCCAATAGTTTTTTCGAACTTCAAATCTTTTCCAATCAAGATGTGACCTGTTACGCGAATGATAAATGAAAACAACCCGAACAGAAAACTTATAACATAAAGTTCCACGGACACAAACAACTTGACTACCCCCGCAAATTTAGGGTCCCGCAGATATTGCATACGTTTACCCCAAATTTCCAATTCCCTAACAGTTCGTTATTGGACGGAAAATGGACAAAGTTTTCCCCCTAGATTGCTACCCTTACGTACGCACTTTCAAAAGACTCCCATATTCTCTCAGCAATTTTGGACCTTACTGATTTTCGACCTGATGTGTCATAGGAGAAGATGGAATATCCTATTTCGTGAATTTATGTTTTTCGGAGTGAACTATTACAGCTTTTCAACAATTTCTTACTTTGTCATTGATATTCGCCGAATGGAAACAAATCCTACTGGATTTTACACATTGTGGAAATTGGTGATTTGCCCCATTCCGCAGTAAATCAACTGGTGTATTTCAGCTTCAAGGAATATAAAAATTACGAGCTATGCATTCTCAAATAGCAAAAAACTCAAAAAACTTTCTACACGATTTGGTCGTGAAGCGTCTTGATTTGTGAGCTTTTAAATTCAATAAACACAAAACTAAGAGAGAACTCATCGAATAAATTCTTCGATACCAACAGAAGGAATCCAAATTTTTCAGCTGAACTGTTGAAAACTACAAAGCACATTTTAATTTGTAATTCATCATTCTGTTATGCAAAAGAATTAGGATCGATGAAATAGTAAAAAAATTTTGAGATGTATTCAAATCTGAAAAATTTCTCATCTTGATTTGAACGAAACGAAGAATAAATTCTCCAGAATCTGCGATATGGAAATCCGAGAAAACGATTCCTAATTTCCCCTTTCAGTAGATTTCCATCGGTCTTTTCCAAGTACAAGTAACTCAAGTGGTATTTTTACAAAATCTGGAATTGCGGTGGAACAATCGCTCCTTTTCGGCAACATCGCACATCCCCTGGTGAATTGGATTAGAGAACAGTTAAGTACGGTACATTTCCACGTCCCGTTTCTAGTTTCTGTTCCCGCAAAACCTTCCCACCAATCCCGGTATAAGCTTTAAATAACACCGAAAGTTGAAGGAGGATTTGGCGGATGGGTCCAAAGTCCGGAAGGGTCGCCACTAACGCACTCGACATTTTATCCCAATCTTTCGCTTCTTTTCAGTGAACAATCTGGGGACAATCGTAAATTTCGTGCTCGGACTGGAAGCCTGGATGAGTTTCTAGGAGTTTCAGCGTTTTCGACCGAAAATATCGGATGAGAAACGTCGCTTTCGGAATGACGAGTCGTGACCTACTGAAATTATAGACGAACTTCAGGAGGACGTAAGGAAAACGTAGTTGTCTGAAAAATTTCCATTAGTTATTTTTTTTTACGAAGTGAATGAAGAATAAAATGTCAGGAAGGCTATTTAGGAAATGGGTGTTAATATGTGGTATTACTTTTAATGGTTTTTTTTTCGTAAAAGTATTTAGGATATTTTCGCTCAAGGTGAAAACTCCGGCGCTATGTACTGAAAAATGAAAAATTCGGGACTCGATATTCAAGAAAACTTTTCACCCACGAACATTCAGAAATTGCAATTTGATTGTAATAATTCCAATACAATAAAATAACGTCATTCTTTGCCCCAAAATTCTTTTTTAAATCTAGATATGAACAAACTCTGCCCTCGGACCAACGGAAGAAAAATTTGTGAATTTTGAGGACTACCGGCGTATTCACCATTTCGTTACTTTCAATCTCGAAATGGCGAATGCGCGAGTATGATGAGAATGCTACATTACTCTTTTTGTTTTATTTATGTTTATGTCTTCGAAACTTTCTGTATAGGTCAGTTATGTAGTAAAGATATCGATTTTGAAATATATATGAAAATTGTGCGCGGATGATTGGGTTCGTCTTTCAGACAAACGATTCGAATGTTCGGAAATATTCAATTAAGACGCAGATGCCAATACCTCATATCAGAAGATTATTTATTTTTGGTTGAACCAAAATTCACTATTGGACCAAATCTCCCTAGTAGTTCAGCAGTTATGAGCATCTGGAATTTCACTTCCTCAATAATTCCTAGAATATCCAACCGATCAATTTCACACTAGTAAGATGTTTGAATGGGGTTGAAACGCATGTGTTTGCAGAATTTCACTGAAAATTGCCTTATTTTTTGTCATGAATATTTGATATCTTGTTAAATGTTTATCAGAAATCCAAAAAATTTTTAATGTATGTATATATATCGAGTTAATTGATATTTGAAACATCCTTGAATTCCACCATTTTATCAATGGAACTTTCAAAAGATTCTTCATAGATCCTCCACATTTCGATATTGATCGATATTGACAGCATCCTTTAATTTCAGCATTTTATCAACACACTGTGAGTTTTCCATTTATGAAGACGTCCAAACACAAATAATATTTTCGTTTCATTGACAATGCTAAGTTGAGGTTGTTCATATTCGATGAAAGGTCGAAATAAAGAGTATAATAAAATGAAGGACATCAAGAAATTTTCATTTATATACACCAGAAACTTATCAGGTTTTTCCCTTAAAGAGATCATAATAATAAACGCTTCGAAGATAAGATTTAGAAACCAGCAGGCCATTTCTAAATTATGTGGACTGAAAGGAAGATGCCGATTTTTATATAATTTTCATTACGAACTGACCTCCAATAATTCGTTGTGAAATATTATCTATATAATTATTTCCTTGAGTATTTTCACGTAACCATTAACAATAGATTCATCTCACTTTAGTTGTTTTAGCTGGGGTCCAGTGTATTCGCTTATCAGTTGAGCTTTCCAACTGAATGGTGTATGAGGCAGGTTGAATATTTTTATAATATTTACCATATGATCACTTCCATCGAATGAAAAAAATGTATACATTGAATAATTATCCAAAATACAGAAATGTATGATTTGTGGTGAATAAACACTAAAGGGCTTTTTCGTGGTTCAATACACATGATTTTGTGTTAGTATGAATCATTAGTAGATAGGTAGGACGACGTAGATTTACATAATTCATATCAGAGTAACAACGAACTGGGGTAAATACTGGTTGAAATGATGGAAAAAGATATGCTACTGTGCTAAATTAGAGAAGAAATTGCTGTCATGAATGCGGAAAATATCAGAGCGAGTATAGAGAAGAAATAATGAATTCACTACTGTGAGGAAAACATGTTGAATCAGAGAAGTTTCCTCAATCACATTTGTTGAAAGAATTCCGAAGGAGAAACCCACTTAGCATAATAAGAAACCATCCTATTACGCGAATAATGAGTCCCGTACCCTGTTCAAAAGATTATAAATTCCTAGTTAGGAACTCTCGAACTATTCATTCCGTTCTAATTATTTCCTTGGAACACATTTAACGCAGTCTGAAATCCCCATTACAAGAGCATAACAATTATAATGAATACAAATTCCCAGAGAATCGGAGGAGACTGCGGTCAGAGGCGCAACTTGTAACAATGGCCATATACAATACGTTCAATGGGGGATTAAAATGAAAGATTTGGCGAGCTGCTGCAACATTAGTTACGAAGGCGTATCCCAGTAATGTGAGAGCAATGAGACTCGAGCCGAGTGAACCTTTCAGGCCTATTGCAGACCCCAAGGGATACCGGCAGATCTATTCGAATTAAAGTCCTTGGAAAGCTCGTGATTTTGAAATTCAAACAAGGATAATGGAAGCGGAGAAGCAGAATGAATTTTGTGCTCGCTTAATTCCAGATAGGTAAATAGCGAAAGGACTCTACGACTCTATCTTGAACGTGAATTTGGAGCGCTGACAGAGAGTTCTCGTCCTTCCAAGGACCTCTTGTTCAAGGTTGAACTGGAAAATTCATTAGGGAGCCGCGTGGAGTAATCCTGGAAATCCACATTCTGAAGGATAAATGGATTTGAATGTCGGCGAACATCTGTCATTACTGCCCGAGGATTAGGATAATGAATCTACCCTCCGATATATCCCCCTATAATTTAGAATTCAAAGAAGGGTAACTAGCAGACATTGAGGCAACGGTTCGAAATTTGAATACATTGTCGGACATTCAAGATGAAAAACTTCAGTTCTTTCATTGAGCTTACCCACATACACTGCTCAATAATTGATAAGGATCACTTAATATTGCTAAATTCATTTCTGAAATATTATAATTAAAGATTATAAATTTAGTCAGATATCAGAGTATTTTCAGTTGATAATATGGTTCACTTGAGAAAAGAATGAAAAAATGGAAAGTTGGAGAAAAAAAAGACTTTATTAGAAACACTCAAAATTCTGTCTTTGAATAACATAAAAATTTTATGATGAAACCACAAGAAGGCTGAAGTTTCGGTTAAGCTAGTACCAAGTTGGTCCCCCACGAGCTCGTCTACCCATTCTACCCTACGAGGCATACTTTCAATCAAACGATTTATGAAATTTTGGGGCAAATTCGTCCAAATATTCCGTAAAGCGTTAGAAAAGTCCTCCAGGTTATTGATCGGTTGTTTTAAGGTTGACAATTGTCTAGACATCTCAGACCAGACATGTTCGATGCAATTCATGTCTGGAGAGCGAACTGGCCAGTCCATCCTATCGATAGCATGAGTTTCTAGCGCTTTATTAACCAGACGACTACGGTGTGGACGGGCATTACCGTCAATTAAAATGAAATTCTCGCCCAAGCCAGCCGCAAACGGAACAATTATGGGTTCAATAATCATATCGTGATATCTCTGGCTGGTCATTGTGGTGTTCTGCAGAACAACCAACTCTGTGCGTTGGTTCAAACAAATGCCTCCCCATACACATATAGAACCTCAGCCAAAAGCTGTTGTGGGTACCATAAACTGTTCTGCATACCTTCGACCTATTTCCCTCCAATCAAGAATACGTCCATCGGAGTTGACCAAACGAAATCTGGACTCATCCGTAAATAAACATCGGCTCCAATCTTCAACTGTCCAATTGCGGTGCTCCTCAGCTCATTGCCGTCGATGAACCTGGTGTTCCTTATTCAAACTGGGATGTTGTACCCTCCTACGTGCTCTCAAACCACTCAAAATATCTTAATTTTTCCCTAGAGAACGTATAATGTACAGATATTCACGAGATAACTCGAAATAAATACAAATGTGGAGAAGTTCATAAGTGATCCCTAGCAATTGTTGATCAGTGTACAAAACAACATCACATTTTTTTGTTGATTGTTATCTTTCAAAACATATATATATAAATATATTTTTTGTTTAAAATTTCTTGGGTGTATAGCACTTATTCTACTAGTAAATGGTAATTGTTAAAATTATTATTTTATTTATTTTATTTTTCCAACATATGTTTCGGCGTGTCTACGCCTTTTTCAAGGAATATAATTCAGTCGACAATTTCCTGTAAGTTACATAATAATAAATACACAAATATATCAACAACACACAGCATCAGTGTAATGAAATAAAATCGAATTAAAGGATTGAACAAATTGAGACACAATAATTGTAACTGCAGGTGTCTAGTTCTATGATTAAAATTTTGGAATTTTGTGGCGTCATTGGTTTCAAAGTAATCTTAAAAATTATAGCGTCAAAAAATTTTCCAAATCATTATTGGGTTTTTTCATTCATTGCCAAGATATCGGCAGGAGAAAATAGTGTCACTTCTCATACGATCGGAGGAAAAAGATCAAATAGAAAAAGTCGTTTCCTTCTTGAGTCGACAGCTTAATAAGAAAGAGAACATTGAATCGAAGGTGTTTCCGATTCGTATCAGCTGAAGGTAAACACCAACTAAAGAGCACTAGATCACGTCCAAATACGACTATATCAAATCCAGATGGATATTACAAGATCATATCGCACGAAATATCGTTTCACGAAACGTTAAATAAAACACAGTGATCATTAAAATGCCACGCTTTACATCGAAATCCAACCGGTAGGTGTACATTTGAATAATTCCACAATTGACTGGGGAATGGAAACGTCTGCATTACCGAGCCATCGCCCACCATTATCCAGTTTATAGAACGGTAATTGAAAAATAAACACAGGTCCGCATCATCCATCACGTCGATACGAATTTCCTGAATATCATTCTCCAAATTGAATTATCTTGGCACCAGGTAATGACATAAAAAGCGCAGTTTATCTGCAAAACCGAGCGCGATATCATACAACATCCGATCCACGCTCCACCCCGAAATTGACGGCAGGCATGGAACTCTGTTCCGCTACGTTAACTAGATTATGCAGGTCCATTTTATTAAATTATGAAATTTAGTGTAATGGAAAGCGGCATCGGCTACACATAGTTCGATTTGTTTTGTCGGAAAAATCCTCCGCTGCATAAATGTTTTGGTACAGTCGGTCTGGTTGTTTTTGATGAATGTAACGTGTTTCACGGCCGTTATGGATTGCCGTGCTATTCCGAAATATGCAGTCGCGAATTCATTTGCATCAACTAATAGATCATTGCGTTTGCGGACATGAGATAGTTCGGCCGAACTTGTCAGGGGTTTATTGCAGCTGTAGGAGATATCCGTATTGGAATGAATCGTAATCAACGATTTCGATAAAATAGATACAATTCAATATTACATCCAGACAAAAATGTATGCGCACTTTATCATTCAAATTGCCAGCATGTTGGTAGGACTTTCAGTATTTACTAAACCAATCGTGAGCGCGCTCTGTCGACTAGTTTCTTTACGGCAGCTGTTAAAAGCATTCGACCTAACTGGTAGTCTGCAAATGGTACAATAGAAAAAATGAATAAAAACAATTTTGTCTCATATTTAGGATTTGATCAAGATTTCGGGTACTGACTCGTTGTCAATTCTGAAAAAAACTTATGGAGACTTTGTTTGATCGAAAACTCAAGTGTACGTATGGAACAAAGCCTCTAAAGACGGTTGGGAGATCGTCAAAGCTTTGCCCCGTTCATGACGACCGTCGTCCTCTTCATTCAATGATAACGTCGAAAAATCGAAGAAATTGCGCTCGAAAATCTCTCGTGAAACCGCTCGTTTGTGTTTGCTGAAGCTGAATTCATTTCGAAATGGGTACCGGATTCAGGTACCTGCAGACGTACTGGATCGTGCGAATTCAGATCCTACATTCATGGGACGGACAATATCTGGTGACAAGACACTAGCAGACTGAAATTAACGCCCCAGGGAACCAGATTTGACTCCATAGCCGCCATAAAAGGAAAGTCGTAGAAGGAGCTGAAGGCCACCCCTGAAAACGCCTTTGAAAAATGTTTAGAAAACGTTTGCATATGTGTATCTCCTGAAATGGAGCATATTTCAAAGGAGATTCAAAAAATATTGAAGAAATTCAGAGTTTTGTGTTTTATTTCAAATCCCCGGATACGTTTTCGTCAAAAAGTAATGAATATGAGTATGAGATTATGTTATAAATGAACAGAAAATGAATATAACCGATTGCAATATTAAATATGATCAACTGTCTAACCTGCAGTATTTCTGCTTGATGAGACAGTATTAAAGTGGGTTCACTCAGTATAAAACAGATATACGAGCTTGGGTAGTTATAAATCATATCAGATCTTATTCATTTCATCAAATTGAAACCCATTCAATACACCGTAGTTCCCACAATATTTCATCTTTATCAAAACCAACCGTGGAAAATATTCGTGCTGCATGCGTCATTCAAAGAGCCTTGCATGGAAAGTTGTTAGCTGGGATGAAAGCCCGTTCTGCCGCGAATCAGAAGCAGCAGGAGTCAAAGGTTTATTACAGATGATGTCAATTTATATAATAAGCCCGCATTGCACCACATATAAAGATGCAGTAATGTAAAGGATAAAGATACCCTGATACTGTGGAGAGGAGTCTTATGTAAAGTAGCTTGATTGATACTGTAGAAAAAACTGTTAGTGGAGTCTTTCATGGCAGCACCTAAATTTGACTTGAAGAAGCTTGTAGCTTTTTATTTTTCTATGAACTAGGGGGATAATTCTAGTCTCAGTTGAACTTCATTGTTGCTTTTTTAAATAACAGAAATCATTTCAAAATTCATATAAATTTTCTCTTCACTAGATTGCCCTCATCCTAACGTTTATTATCCAGACTATGTAAAAATCCCATTTATTTTATGGCCCTGTGAAAGCTGCATATAACTCGTTCGATGCAGGGTGTATTTGGCTGAAACTTATGTTGCTCAAAAAAGCGATAAAAAACCTTCGTATCCAATTGTGTCTGAACAATATGAAAATAGGAACTATAATTCAATGACATGCCAAAATACAACATGAAACAATAATGAGTCACATAATGAGCGTACAAAAACTGACAGGATCTCTCGCAGCAGTGTGCAGTTAAACGACAGCAACATTGATATGAAAAGAAGACCTGTTTCTCGACTATCCCCAGGAAATACCCGACAAATCGAATATACCGAAATTCAAACCGTCCGTGATCAACATCGAATCGAATTCCTCTCGACCGTCATAAATTCCAACATCCAATCGACGAACGCAATAATCTCGAACTCGCGGCTTATTGACATCGTTTCGAAACCGTCCACAGAATTCCGCAGCACCCAATAACCTTCCTACTGCGTCGAATAAAAATGTGCATCCGCCAAGCTTCGGAGTTCGGACCGTAACCTCTATGAACTTGCAGAATACACAAATCGGAACACAGAGCGGTCGCCGCTGCATCATCCCGTGCAGTTCAGCATGTCCGGCATGCTTGTCTGTGGCATGCTCATTAAATCGCATTTATAATCGAGCCCCAATGGGCCGGTCGGGCCGGCCCGGCCAGTGTCCACCACTTGATTTGCGGTATGTCCTGTGTGTGTTTGCCGAATAAATTGCCGTCTGTACACGCATGTATATTTAATTGACCGTAATGATCACTTTTAACGTTGTTGGCTTAACGTCCGTACGATTAGGACGTCAACTTGACGAATACCGTGGCGTACGTCGCCGTTGAATTGGATTAGTCAACCGGATACGTGGGACGTGATTCCGGAACACGGACAATTTGGAATTTCGGGTACGGGGGACCAGTGAAATATCGGTGATGCCCCGGTTGTTTAGTGCTTGGTCGAGCACGACGCATTCTTGCCGGAAGAGTTGGATCGTTCAGGTTTCAGCTGATGCGATTGAAGGCAATACGGGAAACGTCTGAGCAGTTTGAAAAGCAAATTTCCTCCTATCCACCAAAATTTCGCTACAGGAATTCAGCTCATTCAGTTAACACTACCTTTATATACAAAAATTAATTATTGTCCATTAGCTATTATTAGTTAAATTTGTTATTCATTCATTTTTCTTCCAAGTTGCTTGCTCGGTTCAATTAATACACTCTGTATATGTTCATCTCATTTTCATTAACGCGTAACATATGTTGGAGCATATGACCTTATACTGAATACAAGAACACTTTTCTTGGAAATAAATAACTTTTCGTTAAATCTAAATTCGAACTCTAGTGAAAAAGTGACTATTCTCGCCCGTGAGTGCCTGGACAAGTTCATTCAGTTTGTAATTGAGGCCAGGAGGCAGAAGTCGATACTCCAGCAACATTTTTTTCGACTTATTTTATTTCATAATTTAAAATCATTTTGGAAGTCCATTGAAAGTTCTTGTCGTGCCAGTATGTTTGAAAAATATGGAGATTTATTTTAGTCATAATAAAATCATGGAAGTCCATTGAAAGTTCAAACGGTGTTAAAATATGGAAAATTTGCGAGGAAATTAGTGAAAATATAAAAACATGGCTATACCTCTTGTTACCGTTACGGAATGGCGAACGCGCTGGGTTTAATAATCTCGATTTGGAATTTTCAGAAGATGATGAATATGAAAAATGGTAGGAAAATTCAGAAGTACTATAGTTGAAATAATGACAATTGGTATAATTGATAGTAGCATGACAAAGATCTAATCGAACAATAAGATATCCCAATCGATACACCCTTTATATATACAAATCAAAAGATGTGTTTCCAATACTACCAAAATCGAATTAGTCCTTCGATTAATCCATCCGAAAGGCTTCCCCCGGTTGTTCATGAAAAATATTGCAGCTCCGAAAACAACCACAAATCCGCGACTTTGCCGATGTCATCTATTTTCGGTCGGTGATTTAAGCCACTTCATTTACACTCATTTCTGCAGTAAATTAATAATCGGCGGTTTCCGAGACAGCAGCCAAAAGGATATGAAGATGAATGGCTCCAACGACACGGCAAAAATTTCCAGTTCGTGCGGCTTCCTCGATTGGAACAGCTTAGCTGGACACATTGGACAAACCCCGGATGATGAAACACCCGCTGGACTATATTGCTTGTTCAGTTGAAATTGTATATTGGATTGGGGTTGTCCAGGTATACGGGGGCGAGTTTTAATTCCATCGACAGAACGGTGGTATGGGGAAATTTAGATTGAATATAGGAAGCTCGTTTAAGGGTTTCGCATTTGGACGTTTGACGCAATACCTACTGTGTTTGAGTATCTGAAAAATATTTTCTCTATTTCGGTGTCGTGATGAGTTCATTAGAGTACTAAAAACAGTGCTGTAATGAAAGCATTACGGCTTTAATTAATCATAGTTTTTGTTTTGTGATTGATAACACTGACATCCTATCCTCTCGAATGTCAACACGCATCCAGTGCACGTCAATTGTCAATATGAAACCATGTAGATAGAAAAAATTTTTGAGAGGGAAAATCTTATTTTCATGGAGAAAAATGGTATTAGGGATTTGCTTTTCTCAAATTTTTAATCATCCTGCATGTCGAATGTCAGAAAATTCTCGTACCTATTCTCTCTCATTTGGATTTTTGTGATACAAGTTTATTTGCAACATTATTTATTGGCAATTTCTCTCAATTCTGGTGGTGTTGAATCCATCCAAATTCGTCAGACATTCTTAATTCATAAATTGAATTATTTTAAAACTCGAACGAACTATTCAAATTTTATAATCTTCTAATTTTCGTATAGGTCACGCCAACTGCGAAAATAAAATACAAAAGGCACTAGAAGGTATAATATGAATTTATCATTGAATTCCAATAAATTTCTCACAATTCTTGACTGAAATAGAGAAAATATCGTCTAATACTCCTTGCAGAAGGCAATTCCAACACTCATGCGTTCAAATTTCGCATTAATGTTTGGAATAGGTGCCCATTCTGCAACTTGTTTTAGAATACACTATTCGTGCTTAATCGTGCTATATTGATTTCATTTCATAGATTATTATATGAAATTATTGGCCATTTCAAGCAATGATCTAGGTATTTTGATCATTTTCGCCTACTCTTATTTTCACAAGTCGAATAAAACACGACCCCTTCATACCCTGTTCACAATACTGAATTCCCGTCCTAAGTGTCGATTCATAACAACAACCCAAGTTTCCTATCGAAATTCCGCCAAGTTCTCAAAATACCGTTTTCACTGTAATTTTTATAATTTGGTCTTATTCGTCTGTATACAAAGGGGCTAGTTTTTCTCTATTGCCATTAGAAATTGTGTTTTCTATCGAAAGTGTTCAATTTGGACCTCTCTGTACTTCAATAGGCATCAACCGCATATTTCCATGTAGAGAATAACAAAAACCCATAAGATTATACGAATTGACGTCAATTTGAAGGCTTGAAAACCGACATTTCACTCCATCGATCATACTCTGGTCCATTTGGGAGCGAATGGAAAGAGCATAAAGACAGACAACTGGGCACTGACCCAGACATTCTGAATTGCAAGGTACGAAGGCAGCTTGTTAGCCTCCTGAATTATGTGCAATCGTTTCAGTTTGAAAGGAGAAGAAGGCCAAGCGAGGTGCCGTAACAATTCTATGTTCGCCCCAGTAATGACGGCTCTCGTTAGAACAAAAACTCCACACAGTTGCCGATTCTTGCACTTCGTTGACTTTAACCGGCTATTCATTTCAGGCGTATTGGGGAAATCTCGTTTTTGTCCCTGGCCCGAAAATGCGCAGGGAGGGTCACAGATGGATCTTAGGGTGAAAAAGGAGAGTAAATGGTTCCAATTTGTAAAATTCAACAGGTTAACGGTAGAATGGGCTCGCTGAAAAAGACATCTATGAGTTGGGAATCCATTTTGGGAAGTTAGGTCAAAGGAATCTCACCGCATAGGGCAAAACCTTTCATGACATCAAGTTTCATTGGTGGCATCAAACGGCTTCAATTGTTTTCTTGATAGCTTTTCGCTTGAAAGTAGAGAAAGACTCAATTCAGTTTAAGAAAACAGTAATCATTTTCTTCTTCACATATGTGGACAATTTGTTTCAGAAGACAAGATTAATTCATTGAAGGCTGAGATCGAAATAATATTTCAGTTTCGGCACACTCATTTAATGAACACGTTGTTGTGATGATTTGTGTTTTGCCTCAAAAAATTTTTAGACGAAGTTTCCCTATGTTTCTGTACATGTTCGATTCCAATTTGCTCAACAAGCTAATATTAAGATCTTTTGTGTGTAGAACATAAATACGACTTTGGTAAGGTTTTATCGAATTTAAGTATGGGTACCGTTACGGAATGGCGAACGCGCTGGGTTTAATAATCTCGATTTGGAATTTTCAGAAGATGATAAATATGAAAAATGGGAGGAAAATTCAGATGTACTATAGTTGAAATAATGACAATTGGTTGAATTGATAGGAACTTGACCCTTTGTATATACAAATCAAAAGATGTGTTTCCAATACAATCAAAATCGAATTAATCCTTGGATTAATCCATCCGAAAGGCTTAGGTAAACTAACCGTGTTAGGCAATACGGTGAACATCCCCCGGTTGTTGAAAGAAATTGCAGCTGAAATTCGACTTTGGTAAGGTTTTATCGAATTTAAATATGGGTTTCTATAAAATTCAAATAGAAAGAAAAAATGAATCGAATAAATGTTGATTTTGATATATAGTTTGAATTGTACATTACTGTTACCAATTGTTATATGTGTTTATTTTGAAAACCATTGTTTTTTGGTCTGTTATTCAATTTTATGCCATATATCTGTAAATTCCTCTTTTGTAGCCCTGAAGAAGTAGAAATATATCTACGAAACGTTGGCATTAGTTGAATGTAGTTTTTTGAGCTGCTGCTTTCCTCAAAGTTCCGTGAAAATCAATCACAACATGTCTCTACAAGAAAATGATCTATCAGATTTTAATATTATGGTTTTTACTCCAGGTGATTATAAATAACAATAATCAGACCGACATATTGATCGAAATAATTCGAATTCTGACACCAAAGATACTTGAAAAATGTTACAGATAACAATAACAGATAAAGAACGAAAATAGTTTAACGAAAAAAGTCAAATTTAGAGCACTTCCAGTTGTGAGGAATTCACTTAATGGATATTCGACCATCTAGTTGAATATGCTAATCATCTACTCATTCCAAATATTATGCAGCATTCTCTTCACGACTGGAGAATATGGAAAATTCACCAGCGAACGCTCGTTATGAATTGCTTTTTAATTGCCGTTTTGCTACATTAGCTTGGGTTTTAATCACCCTAATGCTCCACCCCATCCACCTGATAGAGCGCAATCTTTATTATCTACCATCATTAGCACATATCTGAACCTAAGCTGAACTTTGATTATGATAATGTTTCTTTCGGCAATGACTATATCGTCACTGTGTTATAGAGATACACATTGTTGATGATGAAGATTAAAGATAATCTCCGAGTGATGCTTTGTTTTGAGATGGGGAACACTATATGTAAACGACTTTGGAACAGGTATATTGATGCTGTTTACTAGACACATTATCATTAAACAGTTGTTCAATATAATTATATGGTTTAAATGCAAACATTCGTTGCTCAATATGTTTTTTACAAAATCAGCAATTTAGTTTGAATATGATTAACTAAAAACTTATTTAATAAAATTTCCATATTTATTGTGTTTTAACAATATGTAACACTACATTGACTGAACAATTGTCTGGGTTTATTGAATTTCATATTGATGCCTTAAATTCTTTGTATCGATATTTTCTCAATGCTGCTTTAAGTCGTATATAAATCGACATATCCATGACTCTGCTCGATTCATAGAAAACTATAATTCAAGATGACAAAAAAAAGGACCAAGTGTTCTAAATGCTTTTGTGATTTTTTATGGCATGTTCATCAATGGTGATCTGTTGACATCCGTTTGGTCATTGAAGTAAGATATTTTGCTTGATTATATCTGTTAATTTCCATTATTTCATCTGATATTAAACCTTCTGCAATTTTTTTACTTGACAGAATTTTATATTTTGGATCGAACATATGTCCCTAAAGATTAAAAGAACGATGCCGTCATAAGTTGAGTTCATGATTTTATTGAGGAAACTACTAGAAATGTTCTTTAACATTGAGCGAAAGTTCCATTTGTGTGACTCTCAAATTTGATTCTAACCTTTTGAAAATAATTTACAACACAAAAAGAGTTCAATACTCATATAGGAAAGTGAAACGAAATGATTGAATTTTTTATGGAAACTTATGGAAGAAATAGAAATACGGTGTATCCTATTGAAAATAAGTAAGCTGTTGCCGAGTTTCCACACATCTGGCAACATTGGAAATTTGAAAGCATTTCAGAAATGAACCTTAGATAACCTTATTTTGATCTACAAAATTTGGAATATTTTGCATGATTAGTTTCCATAGTAATTGAATAGACCATCCACATTGAGACACCTGATATGTTTGTCATTTTGGTATGAATATAAACGTTGAAAATTCGTCTCAGCAACAAAAATTCAACCATACGATGATCTGAAGATTATATATCCACGGTCATACTCATAATTTTGGGTATGAACCGTGGGATGTTTGGTCTTCATGATAATCATTGTCGGTTGTTGATGTCTTATGTTAAAGGCAGATACCAATCCGTTAAAATATGTGGAACATTATCTTTTTCGATACCGGTCACTTCGGGAGTTCCTCAGAGTAGTCATCTTGGTTCAATGTTATTTTTGATTTTTATCAATGACTTAAGTCGTGTTATCCGATTTGTTAAGCTCTTGCTGTTTGCGGATGATTTAAAACTTTTCTTCTCATTAGAATCGTTCTTCGATGTTGATGAGATGGATTTACAGGCGGTTGAGGAGTGGTATCTTGCCAATTTCCTGACTATCAACATCAATAAGTGTGAGTTCATGACGATTTCCCGTCTGGAGCACCCTATTACGATCGATTATTGTATTGTTGGTAAGCCTATAGATAGAGTATTTGTTTACAAAGACCTGGGTGTTTCATATGACAGCATGTTGTCTTTTAGGGCACATTTTCGGGACGTTTCTGCGTCATCTCTCAGGACTCTGGGGTTCACAATAAGGAATACTAGGGACTTCAACATCGAGACTATTCACCATCTTTACATCTCGTTGGTTAGACCAATGTTGGAGTTCTCCTCTGTAGTGTGGTATTCAACATATATGTTCCACCTCGACTCATCCGAATGTTTGATTTATTTCGACTAGCCCAATCAAGAACCAATTATTGTTTTCATTCCCGGTTTCGAGATTAATGCGAAACGCTAATGTCGTCAACTCATTAGGAGTTGATGTATTTCATGTATCTATTTCGAGGTTGAGGAAAGAATTGAAGTACCTGATAATACTGTGATATTCAAGATTAATTTTTATTTGTGCTTTATATTGTTTTTCTATTTCATATTACACATATATTTGTACTTATACTTGCTACTTAGATTTCATTATTTTGTGTTTTATTTTACATAAAAAGGTCATGTAACGTTAATTAATAAATAAATAAATTAATTAATTAATAACAAGGAGGAAGTCAGCAGTTTCATTAACGTAAATAAAATTCAACTAAGAATGCAGGTGACGTTACTGAAAAACTTCATTTTATGAACTCTACTGTGTTTACTGGGCGTGCAGAAACTTGTTTATAAAACTCTTATTGATAGTTAAACAAATCAAACTTACACAATATTCGCTGAACATAAGAAATTTTCTTACTGAAACTGTAGTATCAACTGTTCATGAAATGATTCGAGTTACTGTTTTCCAGAATAAAATCCGGATTGATTTTCACGATGAAAATCCCTAATTAAAGAACGCGGACAAAATTCAATCTGCTTCATCTCACGTTTCATTACGAATCAGAGGAACAATCCCACCAAGAATACAGCTTCCAACCCTCCGGGAACAACAGCACTTGGCAATATCCAAGCGACGGAGCTGCGAAATCTGATAAAGTACCCTTTCTTCTGAACTGGGTTATTTTCCCCATTTGCCTTCAGGTGTTTCATACCGGTCGGCTCCTAACGGTCTGTAAATTTTTAAATTAACAGATTTCCCCGCACTCCACGGAATTAGTCTTAAGGGAGCAATTTTCTTAATTCGTTCAAAATGCGCGATATTAGGGGAATGCACCAATTTGTTTACATCTCATTACCGGGTTGCTTACGGAGATTCCTATTGGATGAAACACGAACACCGACCTTTTCCTTACTGAATACGAGATTCACGGGACCGTTGAAAGGAATTTGGATTAGAATCTTCCTCTCTGATTCTTTGGTGTACATTTCTTTCAGGACGATTTATAAAGGGATTTAATCTCGGGACATAGTGAGAGTGAAGGATGTGTATGAGTGACAAATTTATCTTTCAAGTCATTAGGGCGATTATTTAGGCTGTTTCCATCATTCAGTATGATTATATCATTAAGTTTTTATGGGAATTTCAGAGTAAAACTGACAATCGATGCCATCATTCAGTTGAAATCCGAGGATGAATCGTACGTTTAGGATTAGTTGGAATTTTACCCAGCCTCATAGATGCTGAGTTGCCATTTTCGATGCCACGGTCCATCATAATGAATAAGGAAAGAATATCGAACAATATTCCTGATATTTATAGTAAACCTTCGAGAAAAACCGACTATACAAAAAAATTGAAATAGCAGTTTGCAATATTCTCATATGAATATCTCTCTTGCTCTAAACTTATCACTCAAGTTATCACATTCTGTATATTATTACCTAAATGGCCAGTCATTAAACACCGCCCAATCATATTCAAGAATAATTCACGTAATCTATCCCTAAGATATTACTCCGTTAATACCCAGCAATTATTCAAACCGATTTCCTCCGACTTGTGCAATGTAATAACAAATGTTGGGCGAAACTATGATAGGACACTAACTTATGCATATCCTCAGGTTATTAATTATTTGAGTCAATTATCTGCACACCAACCTCCAATTAGGCGACACCTGGGTTTGACGTGTTTGCACAAAATAGAATTATTATGTTGTTACGCCAATGAGCCAATTAAAGCGGTTTACACACTATTCCTGCACTGGATACTATTAGCATATATATACGTTGAGTCAGACTGTACCACAAATATGCTTCGTCTCACAAAGTGCTAAGAAGTTTTGACATGTGTTCTTGATATACCTCTCTTAGGAGATATTTTGTGATACAACTGAAGGCTTTTATCCTGCTTTCCAATATTCAAAAATTAGGAGCGTACGCTTTCAAAAATCATTACTGGTACAAGTCTGAATCAGTTGAGGTAGCTGACAATATTCAATGAAATCATGGAGCTGTCCCAACTCGGAACCTTGAGTTACTCCAGTTATTATTCTTCTAATTGAGGGTTTATGCATATCAAACTTCGTATGAGTTCCATTTAGTTCCTGAAGAGTTTTCCTATCTAATTCCCAGTGACTTCTACAAAGAAGTGAAGTCTTAGTCAATGGTAATTCACCTTTGGCCATTTGAAGAAGAAATATTACTCTAATTTCACCGAATCAAGTTCATAACATCATTTCAACAGATTGATCTCGAAGAGACTATTGTCTGGAAACAAAATGATTAATGCTGCTTCAACCCCTCCAGAATGGAACTTCTCCACGAAGTTAACCATCTTTCCTCCCAAATATCTTTTTGTGATTTTCGGGCAGAAAATCTCAGCTTTCCGTCGAAACTGACATAAATGTTATCTCACTTCCCAAGCATCGTTTCAATTATCGGAATGCATTCTCTCGAAACTTTTCCAACAACTTTCCAAAGCGGCCGATAGCTGGAGGTTGCTATTGTTCTTTTGGCGGCTGAAATGTCAGATAGTTCGACAAGAGCGCTTTCTGGGGGTTATAATGTCGACGGAATGGCGTTGAGGTTTCAGCGAAATGACATGTTGATAAATACGGGCTTCGTTGGATGACTTTTTGTTCAGGATTACGGAGGTACGGAATATTACTGTTGATAGTTTGGCGCCGAACCGTGGTGATATTGATGTAAGTTTTACTGAAGCTCCTCTTATTTATTCGTATATTGTCTTCCGAAAACAAGGCTGCTATGCTGGTATTTCCGCTATAATATCGATAAAAAACCCGGAAATCTTATAAAACTACTTTCTGGTGAAAAACCTGAGCCCATAGTATAGTATGATCGGCCATCCGGCTATACAGCCGCATATTCTGTATCGTTCGACAGATTTTCTGATTCATCTGAAAACAATTCAGATCGTTAAGTTAGATCCAGTCCTAAATGTCGGTTTTAATCGAGTTATTTTTTCAATCCAAGAGAGTATGTTAAAATGAAAGTGGTATCGAACGAAGGGACACCATTTGAATCTCATGAACTCATTTGAATCAGGTAGAATCTGTAAAATTTCTTTCTTCACTCTGACTGATATCGAATCATTTACAGGGAGCAGCTGAGAGAACAGACGTTTTTGAGATGAGTAAATCTCTTACCATCCGTCTACAAGAGAGGTTAGACTTCTGAATTCTCTTACCAGTTGTCGTCACGACGCTGTAGATTGTGCAGCGAGCTTACGCATTCGAAATAAAGATAGAGCAATATAGAAAAAACTATAACTACTAAATGCTACAGAATATCACAAACATCCACAAAAACCTCATGACCATCTAAGAAATTTGTTTATGCTGACGACATTGCTATTGCTTAACATCATTCCGATTTACATACTCTGGAAAACTTAAGTAACTTATTATTTATTATTATTAACTTAGGAGTTAAATTATATTCATCTCTCAATTACAAGGCTCATTTAGATGATCTGAGCCTAAAACTGAAAACTAAGAATGATATTCTTCAGAAATCAACTGGATTATTAGCTGGATCATCTTGGAGGGCTGATGCGCCACTCTACGCACAGCCTTAGTCTCTTTTGCAGCTGAGTTTTGTTGCTGTATATGATTCAATAGTGCACATACATAAATAATTGATGCACAATTGAATACATCCGTGAGAATAATTACTGGCATCATAAGATCTACACCGGATCATTGGTTAACAGTTTTGTATTGCATTGTCCCTCCACATCTTCACAGACTACAGGTTTGAATTATTGGCGTAAATATCATTCTGTTCCTAAATTATTTCCAATTATTTTATACATTCCACAAAAGAGAATTCACAAATTGAAGTCACGAAAATCATAATGGTATAATACGTTCCTAACTATGAAGATTAGCGAATCGAATGTTACACCAATACTAGGGTCTAATGTTATGTTTGCAGTATCCTAGTCCAACACTAGAGCACCATTTACAATACTGAGGCTTCAAATTCTCGTAGAAGGTCACAAGAAGCCAAAATATAAAACTGACTTCCAGCAAAACAAGGTTTATGATGCTTTTTTAGCTCTGGATGCTCCACGTCATTCCAAATAACCTCGGATATGCCACAATAATGAAAAAACTTGTATTTTGCCAATTTGGCCAAACTCCGTGTCCATATGAGAATTAAGAATAGAGCTAAAGCGACTTTGTCGAAAACTCTTACAGTTTACAATCTAGCACACTCTTTTAAGTTACATTGTAAACAAACGAACCTACAGTATCAGAGTCTTCTTCAATTTTCTAAATTGCGTGAAAACTTTCACAATTTCGGCTGCAATCTACCAATAAAATACATCTAGAGAACTTTTAAATCATCAAATGAGGAAGGAAAAAATCAAATTATCAAATTGTGACGCAATAGAACAAGGTTAACGTATGACGTTTTGCTTCTTTATGCTCCAAGTTATTCGAGACATCCCCAGGTAAAGGCACAATTATGGAAAAACTTGTTTTCTAACCCATTTGGCCAGACTCCGTCTCAAGATCGATAAGTCAGACGTGTCCCAAAGTGCCGATTTGAATCGAGTTAGTCGGAAACTTCGGTCGCTACCTCCACTCCTTCCGGGTCTTTCTGAATAACATTCTAATCAAACGTACGGTTGGCAGCAGAAACCATGGTGGTGCCAGTATTCGATTCATTGTTTTCCCCGAAAACAGATCCATAGATCCTCAACCCGGTCTGTTTTTCCACTTGAATGTCCGAGATCACACCTATCGAGTTCTGCTATCGAATCGAAAACAAATATTTTTTCCGGATGTCATGGATGTTCGAACGAAGCGATGGGAATCATTCGATTGGCCGCGTATTTCGTGGTTGTTTTTTCACGCCAGACTGGTCCTGAATTGGGGTCATGTGATATTGAAAAAATGGCAGCTTTTGGAACGTGATGACTCAGCAGATTGTACTTAAAATCAGAGAAAAAATAAATGAACGGAATTACACATCATGAGGGTGTGACAACACCAGGTAGGGGCATATTTTGACATGTTTGACCCTCAAACTTTGAGGTGTAAATACGTTAGCGGGCAGCATTCAGAAGTAGTTTTTGCATTTTGAATTAGTGATAATTTTTTTTCAGCAGAAATAGTGAGATTTAGCACTTTTCGACAAAGTTGAAGTGCTCGTTCGGTCTTGTATAATGAATCTAGATAGTCATCGATGTTGAAGAAAGGGCGGAAGTATCTCTTAAAAAAATTATTTCGAATTGAATTATATCGGTGCTCACTTGAGGGAAATTCTTTTCCAAGTGAAAAATAAGCCTGATATTGTCGCATATTCTTATTGTTTCGCACAACTCTTTGACCAACCACTGTGGCTTCTTCAGATGCAACATTTTAATTGAATATTTTGCTGAAGTACATTCATGCCTGTAGCAAAGCTACTTATAGAATGCGGCTCCATTCTTTTAATCTATTTGGTCTTCACCGTTTTCTATGGGTTACGAAGCATTGCGAGAGGTAGTTCCTTGAGATTGAGGCATCTCTGATATTTGAGCAGAAAGCAGAAGCAATGCCGGAGATCACAGGCTCATTCATAAAAATGCACTACATGAATTCTTCATCAGAGCATCATCCAATCAACTTGAACAACATAGGGGAAAATCAGTGAAAGGAACGCAACACTCATTAGGAAATCTCAACGAGAAAAATCTACTGAATGTTCAGTTCATCACATCGATACACCCTCATCCCTTTTTGGTCCTCCCTTCAAACAATTCTTCCCGGCGAAGAAAAGCCCAAGCCGTGCAAGAACAATGTAATAAATGCTGACACTAATGAGCCAGCGTTTCGCGTTCTCTCCGGAAAACTGCATCTCTGTCGAATTATCCGCGAACTACGAGGTGGAACAGAAACGCGAAGTTGGTTTGGAACTGGGTTGTCTACAGTAGAAATATGGAAAAACTTGTGGAGCCTTTTTATTACGCCGGATTTCGAGTTAAGGTCGATAAGTTAGATACCCGAAGCATTAGAAAAATTTCGAATGAGTTTGAGTAAGAAAATATGGAACGAATTAAGCAAATAACATTAAATCAAATCATACATGAGAAATATGCTTCACAGTGCAATTTTATAAATTATAATACCTGAATTATACAGGAACATGAAAATCTTAGGATTAAATTGTGAAAAAAACCGGAGTAACAATCATGTAGCCTCAACAGAAACGGCATATTCAATAAAAATATTAGTCTACAGCCAAACCATGTAAACGAATTCTTTATTTCTCGAAACTGTTTATATAGAAATGCTCAAACTTAATTAAAGAAGTTCAAGAATATGTATGTACATCTTTGTTCGGATATATACCGAACATGTATGAAAATACGGTATGGTGAATGCGCCGGTCAATGTGTTAACAGAGGTCCCGAACGATAACATACGAATATATTCGAAATATTGAATAGCGAGGCTGCTACAGTAAATCATTGATATTTATCAATCTTCACTATGAAATTAATTGAAATTTTAAGGCTAGCAAATACAAAGTATAAACGATATCCCAGCAAACTTCAATACTAAAAAAAACAATTTTCAGAAACTTGGAATACTTCTTCGAAAAATCATTGCAACCCACCTAGTAGGTAATCCTGTCTGGTGGATAGATTTCAAAAAGGAAAGTGAGATGTTGAATGAAAATTCTAAAAAACACCAACGTGAGGTAAGGAGCTTTTGCGTAATTAATGAATGAATCTCTTGTTCAAATTAAAACTACTTGCAGTTAGTTTCTCTTGAGATTTTCTTAGGGCTCAGATTCCCTTTTGTTAAAAACGAACTAAAAGTAGGTATATCTACCATTCATTCATTCATTGTATCAATAGATACAATTGCTTTCTAAATTCTAGATATAATGCATTAAAATTTAAAACAGACAGCAGATTCATTGAATCGATCAGATAATTGACTAGCTTGAACGCCAAGATCGCACCTGAAATTCATTTCTCCTTTCTCAAACTTACGTTGAACTCGATCAGTGGTGAGTTATAGTTATAGTGGCAAACAGGGAAAATTATATGGTTTTTGTAGTAGAAAAATTCTGAAAATTTATTTTGGATATATTCTAATGTCGTATTGCATTTTTCTTGTTGAAGATTGAAGTCAACTGAGATCTTGTTTGTCTCGATATCAGAAAAAACATATATTTGGGTGAAACGACAAGACTACTAGACTATGAGCGCAAAAAAAATTCCACTGAAATAATTGAATTAATGATTTCTAATTCGACTAACATAGTCCTTACTGTTCATGAAAATATAGGAATCGTCTCATCATGAAAACAATTTTGGTGTATCTGCAGATTCAACTAAAACAAATTCTGCAGTACAAAATGGTGAATGACACGGTTGTGTCGTCTCCTTCTGACAATGTGATATTATGGGAAAGAACTGAACTACGAAGCTCAACGCGTGGAACCCATGAAGTTCGACCCTTGCTGCATCCTTAAAATACCTACCAGTAAGAAACGTCCGATACATTGATGTTTCCTCCATCACTCCGGTTTCCGAAATGGAATTCCCACAGGCTAATCCAGAACCGTTACTCAAGTCTCTGTTACGCTGTTAAACGTCAGACGATGCCCTGATGCGAAATATCGAACCAAGAAGGAGCAGCGATGCCAAAACCGCAATTCTAACTTGCACCGAAACCCTTGTAACAATTGCTAGACGACATGGGAATTTAACCATATCAATAACACGGGTAGGAACGCAGTCCGTTTCCCGGTGTCCCGGACCGAACCCCGCCCAGAGAGCTCCGATGCCAGCCAGGATAGTAGTTGGTCGTTTAAATAAAATATATTGTACCGCAGGTTGACCGACAGGAGCTGAATTTATTACTGCTAACCGGGATACCCGAAGGATTCGGGTTCCTGACAAATTATGGGAGGTATTGAAGATATGAGATTTGATTTTTTAAAAAGATTCACTGCCACCTACTTTGATTTATCGGTGATTTCAAAGGAAGCAGAAATGGAGGAAATCTGATTTCATCGAAACAACATTGCAGGAGTATTAAAAAATACTTACTCAATAACGTGTTTTATTAGGTCAGAACTGCGGAGAATCTTTTGTCAGATATCCCAACAAATCAAATAAGTTGTAACGAACTATAGAAAAGTATGTTTTCGGGCGACAATTGAAAACTCCATGATTAAAGTCGGAGTTGTAAATCCTGAATGCATTGATTTCATGACATATATAACAGCACTAACAAATATATTACTGAAGATCAAATATTTTGATTAGTTTAATTTTTCGATCAATGCGACAATATTTTGAAAATTGGACGATCGTGAGTAAGGAATTTGTTCATCGTCCTTCTTCTCTGATACCATCTAAAATCACTCACTTCTCAATCATAGCGAAGAAATTCAAGGGAGGAGCGCGAACCAGTAAATATTCCTACCAATATTCGGGATTTATGCAGTGCTTAAAACCAGCTTGCGTAATCCGGTCCCGGCTAGGATAACGCGGGCTTATCCTGTCACCCCTAACAAATCAGGAAAACTTTGTCGTTATCTAACCGCCGCGTACCTCCCCGAAGAAGAGTCCATGAATTACATCGCCGAGATGCCAGTAATGGATTGTCCGAGCTCGTCCTCCAGAGGTCGTTTAGATAGCGAGCCGGACTCCTAATTGAAATATTAAATCATTTGAAGTTGAAAAGTTTATCTTCGACTTCGCGAACGATTATCCCGATGACGTACATCCGGGATCTTGTCGCGGCAGGATACTTCGGAGTTTTAATTCCTGCTGAAATATTAGGTCCGAGTTCCAACAGCCAGGAATTATAGGGCTGTTTTTGTTCCCGAATGATTTTTGGTTCTAATCTAGGGTTGGATGGAGAAATTATACAGGCAGCACTCTTATCAACGAGAGACCGGTCAAATGGGCCAACATGAGCAGCTTTGAGGTCGACGCAACCACAAGTGTACGTTTTGGTATTAAGAACACCATCACAAACATCAGCTCACAAAAATTACAACGGCTTCGTTTGCATCAGTACTGCGGAAACTAATTGCAAAACAATATCTGCGAGTAGGAAATCTCAATCTGGATAGTGGGTGAAGATAGGATCCTGCTAGGTCAACTTGTTTTAAGTGGCATTTGCTGTGCCGAACTGAGCTCTAAATTGCCATGAAATTTTCTTTGAGGCTCTGATAGTCGGGTTCTTTTGTGATTAAAGGATGATATAATTCTACAAATTGAATCCTCTAAGGTAATGAATTGGTTATAATACGAACGCCAAGTACTTGGCTGATTGAAACCAAAAAAAAAACTAATGAATTTCAGGAAGGATATCCATCCTGAGACTTGTTTGAGTTCAACCCTCTCGTAAAGTTGGTAGCCAGCGGTAGAACCTGATGGAAGAATTACCCTTGGAGTGCGCTACTACATCTTGTCATGGCAGGACACTCCGAAGTTTTAATTCCTGCTGAAATATTACGTCCCAGGCCTAGAATTCCGAAATTATGGGGCGGTTTTTGTTCTCGACTGATTTCTGGTTGTTATCTTTGGTCGGATGAACTCCTTCATTTCAAAACTGACGACTATGAGGGATAATCCGGAAGAAACCCTTTGTGAAATTATAAGTCACTCGTGGCCCCTTCTCATTTGTAGGCCGGCTGGTCTCTTTCTTGTGGACAGAGCGAAGGAGCTGACTTTGCGGTTCTTTCTGATTATTCTGATAATATGCTCGTTGAAACGTTTCTTTCGTGACTTGATTTGTTAGATTCTACTTCAATTGGCGAATCCACTGATATCAGTGTATTCAATTGAAGAAGTATGAGCTTCTTATTCCTTTATCAAAATATGATACAAATCCTGGATTTTAACGAAAAGGATAGCGAAAGTTTGCTAGTAATGATGACCAATACATCCCTAATAAAAAAAAAATTCGAAAAGCCAATTGAAGCTTGGACACTAAATAGAAAAAATTGTTCGGGGGCGACTGAAATGTTTCAATATATCATTCCCCATTTCGAAAACTGTTTTCACGCTGTTGCGGTCATAAAGAAGGGGTGGAAGCTTATCGAATTTACTGCCGATATATTATCTGGTCGAAAAAGGACCCTTCCAGGTTTCATGATATGTGGTAAATAACTACTTTCAGTGGTCTATAGGTTTAGGGTTCACGAGATAGTCCCCCATTTAACCAGAGAGAGTGGTGTTATTCATTGTTAGGCGAAAGACAAATCTCGTAGTTTTCGTGATTTGCTTTGTTATATACAGGGTCTTTCACGAGCTCACCCATTTTTACGGGAAACGTATTTTCAGGAAATTCAGTACAGTTCAGTATAAGTATTTCACGATGCTGATGAAATCTAAAATATTTTCAAGGCATGAGTATATTTTCGTGTGAATCCTCAAAATTCTCTCGAAGATGCCGAGATTGCTCTGGGATTATCCCAATCGAGTGTTTGGAGAATATTGAAAAAAAAATAAATAAAATGCACCCATATAAATTCAATAGGGTACAGCATTTGAAGGAAACTGATTTTGTCAGGAGAACAGAGTTTTGCGAAGCTATGATGATTCGATTTCAAGAGAATGAAAACTCTTTGGACTGTATAATTTGGACAGATGAATCTAAAGTCACAGAGAATGGTTCTTTCAATAGGCATAACAGTCATTATTGGGATGAAGAGAACAACCATCTCTTCAGACAAGGGAACTTTTAAGAGACCTGGAGTTTCAATGTTTTTGCGCCATCAAAAATAATGTAATTCTCGATGTTCACATTTATGATGGGACTTTAACTGGTAAGTTAGAACACTACACATGTTTGCATTATTTAAAGAATGTTCTCCCTCAGGAGATAGATATTCTGACATATTGACTCAAATAATTGAGCCTTTATTACAGAACCATAATGACTTATGGTATCAACAAGATGGCGCGCCTCCACACAATTCACTCAATGTGTCAAATATCCTATACAGGCTATTTGAAGTTCGATGGTTGGCGAACAATGGTCCACATCTTTGGCCACCATGTTCTCCCGATTTAACTCCTTTAGACTATAATGTTTGGGGTAGGATAAAAATATTGTCTACTCAACTCCCTGACGGATAAAGAGGACTGCATAGAACGAGTCAGAAATGCGTTCAGATTTGCTTAGGTTTTTAGATTCATAGTTTTGAAACTCAATTTGGTTTTTAAACACTTTTGCAGATCTCTTCCTCCCGATTAAATAAGAAGAGCAACGCACGAAGCATTCCTGAGACGTATAAATAAATGTCTAGAAATTAACGGTCAAAACTTTGAGCATCTTCTCTAGTTATAACTGCGAGAGTTTGCTATGGTTCTCCTAATAGTAACTTGAAGTCGGTTTCAAGAAGGGGTGAAAAATCTACAGCCTGGTTCAAATAACAGTTCCTGAAAATTTCATCTTTTTGGCGTGAAGGGAAAAGAAATACCTGTAAATTCAAGACGAAAAACAGTTTTTTGTGAATAACTCAGAAAATATTCACTTTGGGGCAAGGGTGTGATGCATATACTCACATTATTTTTAACGTAGATTCAATATTTGTCATACAAAAATGGGGTTCCAATTTGAAAAAATTGATTTTTCACGATTTTGTCATTCCTAACTTTGAAAGCGATTTATTCACCCCTGTATCATGAATCGCGATTTCGATCTTTAATGTGGATACATAAATCTTACATCTTGAAAAATCCCAAAAATTAAAATTTTCCATCCAAAAACCTCGAAGTTATTCTTGCTTCAGCGGAGCTCTAATTTCGATTTTTTTTCTTTCAGAATTTTCCAACCAAAACTGAAAAATGTTTCATCAAAATAACTTGAAATTTTCTAAGGAATCTATTTCTGCAATAAAAAAATGGTGTTGTAATTTGAAAAACGGAAGTTGACGTCATTTCCGGAAAAACCGGAGGTGCTCTTGCCTTGAAAATATTTTAGATTTCATCAGCATCGTGAAATACTCATAATGAATTTCATGAAAATACGTTCAGTAGTTTCCCGTATCAATATGGGTGAGGTTCCTCGTGATAGACCTTGTATAGGGTGATTCTCGGCGATGGTCCATTAAATTTTCATAACAAATTGAGCACAGTTTCAAGCAGAAAAACATGCTGACGTTAAATAGTTTTCAGTAGATTTTTTTTCCAATAAGTCAAGCAATCTTATTATAATACTAGTGCAAAAAAAAATGATTTCTTGTCTTCAGCATTTTTTACATATAAATATAATTATTAGGATCTTCTCAATAAGAAAGCAAATGCTTGACTCGTCTAAAAATTTTATGAAAACGAAAATATAGAGATATCCACATCGAATCTCTCAAACGAAACTGTCATTTGAAACATTCCTAATATTCCGATATATAAGTTTTTAGAGTGACGATTTTCACGAAAATTCGCAAACTTATTCGTTTTAATCTTAATCAATCATATTTGGAAATAGAGAGTAATCGAATCGATATTCCTGGAGTTATTTAGGATACCAAATTTCAAATGCTCATATCTGATTTACTAGTCGACTGATTTGAAACATCGATGAATTGACCGAAAGTTGACAATATCTATTGAAACCATTTTAGGCTCGAAATTCGAAAATAACAGACATCTGTGTAAAACGATAGCACGTTGTTGCACTAGTTTCTTAAACTAGAACAAGGACGCGAAAAGAAAACCAGTTGGTATGACTACAAGTTGAATAGTTTACATATATTCAGGGAGAAAGCATGTTCCCTTAAACTCTACGATTTTCAGCTCCATGGCCTATATGCGTCTAACACATCATTCGCAAATCCCCTTGGATAATTTTTTCATGTGGTATAATAACTCACGTAAAAAATTGAATTTCATTATGGGGGTGATGCTTTCATTAAAGGATATACAACAGAAAAAAAACCAAACATCGCCAATCCTTCGCAACAGCGGATAAGTTCTGATTCACATGAGTACAAGATCAAATGTATGCTTTTTCCAGTTATCAAGAATAAAAAACAAGCAAACATCACACGTAAAAACAAAGGAACTCATTTGAATTGTATGAGATCCAGGATGTGAGCAGAGTGGATGCAAATCATGTCAGAGAAGTCCGGCATAGAAAAGTTTCATTTTACAAAATGGGAAGTTGAGAAGTTCAGTCCCAGCTGAGTTGACATTTATATGACAGGTGGTTGGCAAACAACAAAATTGTATTACACGCTTCGTTCATGCATGCACAAATACGGTTCTAGAGGAAATTCGATTCGAACAAACTGGAGCGAAAGAAGGATGTCATTCTGTGATTTGAATCGCACAATAGACGTACGGGGATCTTGATGAGATTCTGATTTGTGGGAGACGGTTTTCGCGGAATATATGGGATTGCTTTCTAATCAATGGGTGATCTTTCTCAATCACCAGAATAAATATAAATGTATATTGAGGTGTAAGCGACATATATTCAAAGATTCCGTCTAATGGGATTGATTATTGTACTCTCTTCAGACAGCATAGTTGTTTTGGTTGTGCTTCATTTCAAAATAAATGAAGGTATTGATTATATGAACGTCACAACTCAATCCGGATAAGAAGACCAGAAATCAGAAGTTGCATATATAAGAGACTTCGATGGTTTATTGGATCGAAGAAAAAGCAAAACGTGCTAATATAGTTTTGATATCTTATCTTAATAAAATATAAGAGTTTGACAAGACATCAACTTTAAGACAATTCATTGAAAATTGCAATGCATGTGTGAAATAAACAAAATGAAATTATATGCGGAAATTTATGCATTCTTGAATCAATTTTCAACAACATTTGAGTGAAAAATTAAGTTTCCGTCACTGTGATTCTATAAATGTAAACACAGATCATGATTTTTTCATGGCATTGTAATAAAAAATGCGCCGGTCAATTAGTTTCAATAAAGTCTTTCGGGTTATGGCTTATCCAACGACCAATGGGGTGGAATATTTTGCACATTATTCGTAGTGGTTGACTTTGATAATATGTGTTTCATATAAGAAATTCAAGTATGAATATTTATGATGAAAGTTAATGTAATTTTTCTTTCATATTAATACTTCAAAGAACATTGTTTTTTATTTGAATGAAGTTTTTCAAGTGTTACTATTTCATTCAACACTACAAGGTACTTCTGACAAATCAATTATTAAAAATTTCAGTTCAGGCTTCACGTTATTTGTGTTAGTGATCACGAACCGACGCAAATTCTAAAGTCATACTCAGAAATGCTGGAAATGAAAAAAATATGGTTCCGTTAGAAAATCAATGAGAAACTCACCTCTATGCCTATTTGTCTGCTTGTCGAACATCAGCATCGCGTCCTCTATCTGCAACAAAAGAAAAAAATTAAACAGTGTCGAGGAGTGTTCCCAATTTCCTCTACTTTTCCTGGCAATGTTGAAAATTCTGCAGTTATAACAATCTTGTGCATATATATAGGATATAGGAGTATAGCGCTACTCAAGGAAGAAAATCATCAACTTCAGTGCATACTGAACGCTCTGCGTTCCTTTTGCTCTGACTTTATCATATATCTCTTTGTCACTCTTGGACCCAGAGACTCTGGTCGGACCTTTCTATCCTTTGTTTGCGACTAGCGACCCATAGGCGCGGGCCATTTCATGTCTCAACAATTCGCTTATTTCTTCTAAATTTTACTGCTTTGTATATTTCGATACGGATTAGTTTGATTCGAGTTGTAATAATAACTTCATTCAGATGGTCATAACAAAAAAAAAGAAAAGCTACTGCCTGTTATTTATATGAATATAACACATCCTTAATCTATCAAATACTGAAACAAAATCTAAATAAATAATCTCCTAATTTCATAAACCTCCAGATGAAAAAAAAAAACGGATCATCTGTTAGCATATCTAATATACTTAGGTGACCCCTCACAAGAAGTATGAAATTTCCTCAAAACCCAGAATATAAAAGTTCCATCCAAACCAAACAATAATATGAAATCCTTCACAAATAAAACAAAGTGTAGGGTTCACGAACTAGGTTGTGAAGATTGCGATACCGTATATACAGGGAGAGTATTTGACCACTGCGCTCATTTTAAACATAGATTCTTGAAGTCAAAAAAAAACATTTTCTTCCTATAACATTTTTCCAGATTTGGCCCCGTTCAAAAGATATAAAAAAAAATTTCATAAAAAATTGCATTTTCACCTGTAATATTCAAACGACAATATCAATTGAAATGATCTCCTGTAGAAGGTTTTTGATAACACTCGTGCATATTTTGGCATCAATATATTTATTCCACTTCTTGTGGGTTTCTAACTACTACTCTACAGATTGGTTAAATTGCACGAAAAACATCGCTTGAACTGAAGGTCCGTACCTGTTACTTCCTGGAATCATTAGTCTTTTTTGCAGATAAAATCATTCCTCATCTTTTCTCTTGAATTGCACCATTCTTGAGATATTTGAAGTTGAAAGGAATTGAATCTATATAATTTTGTCCAAATTCAACACTGTGCTGAAATGATTCAATAATCAGATTTGTTCAATGTTGCCATATTTTATGTCTTTATTAAATATTTCTACAAAAAGAAATCTCTCCAGTCTATGGTTCCACCACTAAACACTATAGATGAAATTAATCACTGAACAATTTTTGTCTTACATTCACTACAAAAACTAAATTGCCATTTGCTGTATTCATTGTTAATGATGTCTAGCACCTTGTTTAATATTTAATCCAGAGTAATATTCCATAATAAATAGAGAAAAAGTTTTCCATCAATCACATAGGTACTTCGGTATATTGTCGTAATAAGCGTTGAAATAGTTAATCTATTTTCTGTCAGGACCTGTTAAATTGAAGACTTGTCTTTATGAAGAGCTGGTTCTTTATAGATTCAAACTTTCAGGGTTCATCAAATTATATTTATTCTAACATAGAAATGCTTCAAATTAAGCTCATATGAGTTTCAAACACATCGAACCCGTCTCCTAGATTTGTTTTGTACCTTTATTATATTTATTTCATACACCGATTAAACCTGGTTCACAAACCTAGGAGATAATAGAATTTGACTTAGTTTTAATATTTTTGAATGTTTGTTATCATGCATGGTTAATTAAAATTCAATCAATATCGAAACTGAAAGCTATAAGCTCATAAACAAGAAAGATTAGAATAGAATGCATTTTCTGACCATAATCATTTCATACTGAATTGAATAATTTTAAACTATCGATATTATTCTTCCAATATTTTCCACATTATTTTGAAAGAAACCTAATGATAATTGTTGACAGTTTCAAACAGAATCAAAACAACAAGGAACCACAGAACACTTTTTTTTGGGAACTACCCACCACAGACACGTTTTAATATTTCAATGTGATAATAATTCACTCTAGTTATTCTGAGGAAAATTATAATTGAAGATCAATAATGGTTACAGATTGCAATTATTAATTTTTTCTCTCCTGGGATTCGGTAATGAATTAATATTCTATGGTAAGGTATCAAAATTTGACATAATCTATGTATAACCATTATTCAATATTTATGTTCTTGTTCACGTAATTAAAACAGATACTCTGATTATAAAAACCAATAATTTACACATGTTCAGTAATCAGTAATTATAGTCTAAACAGAATAGATTCATATTAATGATTTAACATAAAATTTTTTATTAAAGAACACCTTGTTGATTTTTCAAAATCAAATTTAGGAGATCAAACACAATTTCTTCAAGAAAGATACTTGTAATCTATCCAGGTAAATTGTTATTGGGATTCAGTACAGAAAATAATCATCAAGCAAAGTAACATTACTTTAAAATAATTGTTCGTAGTGACATCATTCATTTTTGTTGAAGATTTCGAAAAAGATTTTCATATTTTTAACAGTATGATATCAAGAGACCTCATAGACCTGTTCACTGGTCTCTGTCAAGGAGAGGAAACTTCAGAAATATCAGTGTTCGGAAAATCATAGATGATTTTTTCTGGCTTTGAGTGAAAAAAAAGCAACAAGACAACCTCTTGCCTTGGAAGTTTTCATAGAAATGATGGCTTTCATGATTTGGAAATTTCAAGAAGAAAATTACAAATGTATGATGATAACATCCAATAATTCTGAGGCTTTTTTGGAATTTCTCACTAGAAAGGGATGGTTTACAATCTTGAAGTAGAAAGAAATTATAGTAGAACAGCAAAAATCTGTTTATGGTGTTGAATTTTTTTACCAGAAAATAAGTATTTTGTATCTTCCTTCTGGATATGGACCTCATCGGATGAAACATGAGTGAGTGAATCATTTCTTAGAGGGAAAATAATGTTTTTAAACAATTCAGATTCATTAGTGGATGCTGTGGAAGGTATTTTTCATTCAAACTAAACTAGAGTACAGAGGAGTATTTGCCCAATATAAAAACTAAAAATCTTTTTAACTTTTTAACGCAGCTGAATTTGGAAAAACCGTAATGGAAAAAGTGTTTCATTTGATCTGTTTTATTGTTTTTATCTTGTTCAACCACCGGTTATTCAACCCATGGTTGAGCATAATTCCTCTCCAACGATCAAATTCAATTCAATCCGAGAATTATCGTGTCGTTAATCGACCTCAAAACATCCCCTGGAATTCCCTATTTTACATAGAAATAATACAAGAGAAATATGAATTCGTTGTTCAACTCCACCAGCGAAGGTATCCCATAGATGCGCCATCGTAAACCTTTCCAAGGGAACAGAGGCGGAATGAGAAACTATTATTTATATCAAATTCCAAACATCGTACATTACGTCCGAGTAAAGTGGAAGCGATTGTTGTTGGTTTGGTTTTATTGCCATGTAGAGTGTAGCTGTAACTGGAGCGTCTACGTCTAATGACACCGGAGGCTCACAGCCCAACAAGCTGGAGCGAGGAAGGAGAGAGGATAGACGCCAGAAGAAGATGGAACGAGAGCCTCACCACCTCTGTCCTGATGCTAATATGTAGCCAGGAGACTTTCATTTAACAAGTTGCTGTCCACATTCACAACATGCAAACTATGTTAAAGCGAATTTGAATCCAATCCGAACCACTTTATGTAAATTATGGATGGTCAGTTTTCGTTTTATGAGTTGCCTACTGGCATTCGTTGCATCTAGACAGACAGAGTGGAGCTGGAGGTTTGAAAAGCAGAAATTCATTAGTTTCAAGAACATTTTGCATTGAGAAACAAATTTGAGCTTATTAAATATGAGCAAATATTCAGGGTGTAACGTAACAAGATTAGTCAACCTACAGTTCAAAAGAATAAAAATTAGATTGAATTGTTGTTGGTATCTTAAGTGTGTTCGGCACATGGACCGTCAAATTTTTTTTGGGGCGTTGGTAGGGTCATTTGCTACCTTTTCAGTCTTGGAACCTGGGTCCTTAGTATTACGGTTACGGAAGTATGATTTTTGTATTAGGTTTTTCTAAATAACCCTAAATGTACCCTTCGAAGCCCCATAACTTTTTTGCGTGTGCTTTAACATGCATTTTTATTATTGTATTAAGTCTACATGAGTGTGTGTTTAAAAGAAAAACGTAATTTACGCAGGTAAGTATGAAACAGGAAATGATGGTAAGTGTTCTTTCTCTTTTAAATAATCCTCTGCAGACACATAGAGCACTTTTCTGTTTAACTGTTGACATCACTAATTGGAACACCTTGGATATTTTGATCCCAAAGTTCCAACTTGCCAATGCCAAGGCGTGTATTTTTTTCATTTGATACTGGATTATCTCGTAGAAAACCAATTTTGATGTTCAACTGAACGGAAAAGAAGTGTACGGTTTGAAATTTGAACGGAATGAAAAAAAAATTCGAGATATTGCGATAAGCCCTATTCACGTGACATCTTGAATAGTGATGCACCTTAATAAATAATAAACAAACACTTCAATATTTGGAATCTATTTCTTGTCCAAAACCTTTATATCCATTTTTAACGATGGTTGGCAATGAAGTTGTAGGACATAACGTATAAGCTTATTAGTAAAACGAAACATATATCCGAAATGGAGCCATTATAAAAGCGCGTTACCAATTGAAAACTCATTGTGAAATGAAAAACATCGGGATACACCAGAATAGCAGTTCGACAACGGAAAATTTTAGGGAATAATGTATCAGTAAATCTTTTTATGGGCCACTTGTGGTGCACCAGTAAAAAGAGCTAGTTTTACGAACGATTTTATACGAGCACCGAAAATCGTGAACCGGTGATTGTTTATATAGCGCAGAAATCGAGCATTTCCATCTTATGTAGGAAAGGTATATCTGGTGAATCCACAAGTAGCAGAAGGAAATGAACGAAGATGGTACCTGCTGACACGTGACACGTGTGTCTACTGATTGGCTTCGTCGGGGCAAGGAAACCTTAGGAATGAGGAGATGGTTAGATGACCAAACAGATAAGAGATGGGACATGAACAGGAGCGACTCAGATGGTTTGGACCTTGTTATGTACTCTCAATTCTTGTGTATGGAATTGCATAATTATTTGATTTCCTAGTGTCAAAATTGTGATAATGAGAATTGACTTAACGAAGGTTGGTATGTTGGTATATGAAACAGGAACTGATGGTAAGTGATCTTTCTCTTTTACATATTTTCTTGCAGCTGTCATTCCTTTTGTGAAATATGGCCTTAGAACACTTTTCTGTTTGAAAAGGACCTTCTGAGCATCTCAACAATGTCCCCAGAGCAAGTATTATACCTTGCCCCATTATAAAGTATAAAAAGTGAAAAATTTCTGTTCTTGTATATATACATATATTAAAATATACTTTCAACGAAATGAATTACCATTGAATATTACTCCTCTATTACTATTAAATACAATGCCATGAATGTCACAACATTTCTAAGCTAATGATTATAATAAATTCTACTATACCTCACTTGAATTGAAATAGAAATTAATGAATTCATGTAAAAAAAAGATAAAAACTGAAATATATCAGAACGAAAAGACTTTTTTTACTGACGCAGAAATATACTCTGCCAAAAGGGTATCAGGAAAGTTTTATTTGAATTGCCCGATTCACTATTTTCAACTATTTTAAGTTTTTGTATATTGCTGAAAATGTGCCAGATACAAGCTCGGTCTGTCAACTAGTTTTTACACGATAGCTGTGGTCCTCAGAGGTACTCTGCGAATGTTATAATGGAAACAAAATATTCAACAACGAGTTTGCCTCAAATTTTGCGTTTTGAACAAAATTTCGTGTGCTGACTTGTTGAGAATGTTAGAAAAAGCCTATGGAGACTATCGAAATCCAAGTGTACAAATGGTACGATTTGCCTCGTTCAAAATTGCTATCCTCCCCCTCAATCAACAAAAACATTGAAAAAATGAAGGAAATTGTGTTCGAAAACCATCATGTTAGTCAGAGAGATAGCTCGTGATCTCAAAATCTCTCATGGAACCGCTCGTTTGATTTTGGTGAACGAATTGGGCAGCGGGTCGACGCTCGGTGCCACGATAATCAACAATTTTAAGACCAAATACTACATAAATATCATCGATTAGCCACTTGTTCACTTGATCCTTGAAAGCACCTATAAAAGTGTTTCAATGATTGGAAAAAAACTTTGGCACATAGGTAGAGTTTCAATTGGAACATATTCTGAAAAAAATTCATTAAATTTTAAAAATTTTTAATTTCCAGTTTCGATTTTGTCAGAAGGTATATTCAAAGACCAAGAGAATCATTTTGTGATGCCAAACACAAATACAAAACCGTATATTTGGACAAGATTATACATCATATCTGGTGTTCGTAAGATGCCAGATGCTCCTGAAATTCCTCTCTCCATTTTTTCACGATTATCTCCATAATTGAAATTTTACCGGCTTCACCGCATTCAATAGAAAAACGTATAACGCTCAATTTCGAACGACCCTAGCTCGGATATCGGTCGAGTGTTCGGGCAAAAAAATTTATCGACTTGTTTAAGGCACGGAATATATATTTTAGCGCGGGGGAAATCCGCTGAAGCCATTTTGGACGTCGGAATTGCGGTCCGGGAGTGTTGGAATGGGGCACAACTTGCACATTGTTTAGCCGAGTCCGTGATTAATATTTTCGACCGTAACTGAGGATCCTGCGCGGATCCCATAAAGCGTTCTGTTATTATACTGTTTAACTCGGTATATTCGTTATATTGCCCCTAAAAGGCGTAATACGCATAAATTATCGTCTGACATTTTTTTGCGGAACGTACATGAAGCCGAGCAGAGCCGAAATTTGTTTCCATTTATTGCTCTGAGAGGAAACTGTAATCGAAAATTATAGAATTACTTCATATGCTATTGAAGGCTTTTTACCCAAGCAACACATAAAGTTAACGTCTATTGAGATCTAAAAACATCTTAGTCTAATAAAAAGCATACAGAATATGTCATGTCCTAGACATGATTTAGATTGATATCCATTCTATGTTTTTAAGAGTGTTTTAGGGGACGTAAATTAAGAGTTAATATTTTTGTGCCTATTAGACGTTGAAAAGGCAACTTTTTTCAATGTCGAAAAATGATCATGAAATAAACAACTTGCTACAGAATTTTGAATGAGTTCAGAAAAAATTCTAAAATGAACAATGAATTGAAACTAATCATTTTTCCATGAAGCTCAAGCCATGATAACATTCGGAATGTCGAACACGAAACTTCAAGGAATTGAATTCAATCCATCCATTCACGATTTGGTCCGGATTCCAGTCCGGATGTGTAGCTGAAAAAGTCTGTCAGTTGTTAAGTTTGCATTTGTCCATCTTTTTTCTATGAGTTCAAGTTATATAATAAGCGATCAGGACAGATTTTCTTTTTCCTCATTTCTCAATACCATTTACTATTAAATAAATATAAGTTTTGAAAAACATTCGGTTATATTCCACCAGTGACCAGTGAAGTTTTCCAGAGGATCATATTTTATTTTTAAAACAATGAATTGCGGAATTAGCTGCCTCATTCCTCGCCAAATCAATTCGAAATGTATTTTTTCAGAGGAATTATTTCCTAAGCAACAGATTGACTCATTTTTGGAATTCTTCGATCTACTTATTGACACGTATTTCGCATTTTACAAACAATTATTCATCATAGATTAACTAAACGTTGTTCGTTTTATTTCCCGTATCCATTTCCCAACCTATCTATGAATGTGAGGAATGTCAACATATTGCCTACTCTTTTCGGCTTGCATGATTTATATCTGAAGCGAGAGTTGTTATAGAAACTTCCCCACTGAATATAGAATGAGTCAAATAGTCCAATAAAAAGGTATGGTATATTGAGACACAATGTGAATTTTCCTCACTATTTCCTCGCAGAAAATAAAAACCCTCTACGAAATATCCTCCAGGATGAAAATATTGATCCCTGCGAAACCCATAATAATCAACGTCTATATATCAAAGTTAGATGAAGGAAGCTTCCGTTCCAACACTTCAAGAGATGTCATCAAGACCTTTTGTTTTCGTCAGTCGACCAAGCCCCTGGGATCTACCCGCAAAATGCGTTAGTGCCGCACCTGAAAAACATAATCAGTCATTCCTTATCGAAAATTAAAATGTGTCAATTCCATCCCCCGCGATCGTGACAGGGTGCATAATTCGTTACAAAAAAGCCGCCATTGACGGCGAAGAGCTTAATAAAAATGAAATTACTGGGGAATTCATTTAGAGCCTTGGACGGGGCACCTGATGGAACCTTCGTGCCTGACCCACCGCTGTCCAGGATGAATTGAAGGAGACAACTAATGAGTTTGGGGCGCATTTATCATCCAATGAAGTTCCATCAGAACTTGACGTGTCCGGATGTACGCCATTACTGGGACACGTCTCGGCCATTGTTAATCGAAGAGGATATGAATCTCTGTCACAGTTGCCTTTTTTGACCAGAATTTTCGCTCTCGACCGCTCCGCCATTTTCTAGCTGAGATTGGCGTCTTCTTCCTGCCCTTTCGAGTAGTTGGGGAAAAAATTCGGGGATCTATTTTTCGGAGGTGGGATCTGTAGGCTTGAGCTGGAACCTTGGATCATCATTTGGTGCTTTTTTTCAGTGAAAAGGGTTAAGAGCTTAGAAATCCCACTAATTAACAGCAGGATGTGAATTTTGTCCTTGTAAAAAATGAACTGAGCATGCAATGTAACAAGCCTTCCCAAAGTTATAAGCGATTTTATGTTTTGAATTGGGTTAACCCGCCACTGGATTCCTTTCAGGATTTCACAAGAAAAGCAACTTCTGCTTCATGGAAGTCTATTAAATTGTGAAGAAAATATAATGGTACAGAGTCAGTAAATATTTCCCAGCAAGAAATTCCCCAACACAAGAAGATTTACCACATAAGAATCACAAAAATTAAATTCAACTGCACCGTAGTGAGAAATTCCATTTTCATCATCTGATGACCACTCTTCTTTCCGAACTTCCGCACCAATTTTCAGTCTCTAGTTATAATTCCGACTGCGAACGCGGAAATGTCTAATGAGCTAGTCCGGATCGCCCCACTGTAACATTTCTGGAGCTCTCCAAGTTCAACCCGGTCGTTCCAATTCACATCGAGCTCGAAAAGTTGATGAGATAATGGCATAAACTCGGAAACACCTTAAAACCCTTTTCCTACCTCTTGCAGAAGCTAGTCGAAGTGTCTCCAATCATTATATGAGAAAGCCTCGTCAGCATCAAGCTCGAGGTGGTTGCTCTTATAATTTGGATTTGGAGTGTTTGCTCATTTTCCCGAGATTGAATTCTTAGAGGAAGCAGTCGTTATGCACCAACAATATATTTGGCAACGTTCCTTGTGTTGAACAGCTGCCTTATAACGAAATATGCCACGCATATTGCGAACATCATATTCGTATTAGAGTTTATTATTTTTGAAATCATCAGTGTAACTGAATTTTGGTGTCTCATAAACAATGTTGGAAATAAAAGGACAATTTTATCTCTCGAAAAGTCAATAATTTATGTTGACTTACTAAAAGATTATATTTTTGTCGTAATATACACTGGCACTCTTTGCAATTGCGCTCGCTAAGTTTGCAACCATCACAATGAAGATACTGTTATATCGTCAGCTGCTACTTCATCAAGTTCTTCGGGCAGATCTCGACTCCTCGGAGATCTGCAACATCCGAACAACACTCGACTCTATTTACAATTCCGTAATCTTCGAGTGTTTGTCTATCTAAGGGTAATTCCGGGTCGAAGAATTCAGTTTCCCGCGGAATTCCTCAAGATAATTATTTTCTCAAACGATCTGGAATATATTGCATTCCCCTTGTTCACTCGAACGAACCTGATTCTGGTCGCTTCCTCAGACCGATTATTCACTCTTCACTTGCAACACAGATTGAGGATTAATTTCTCATCAGATCTAATTATTTTATCGGCGGATGACAGGGCTCGGATCAAAATTGCGAATCGTTCAAACGATAGAAGTTTGCGAAACGAGCTCATGATTCTCTTACAGAATGAGCTCGAGACGATCTGGTAACTTTGTTCAATTTTATTTAGTTACTTGATTGGCCATGCAATAAGTTTTTTGGGTTGGTAATGCTATTTTATCGAATATTTCACTCATGTATAAAAATTCCGATAAGAGCCGAGAAATTTCCAAAAAATTACAGTGATTATTTTTCCGACCCAAATATCGACCAATAGAATTGCACCATTCGACGTCACGTGGTACAACCTACATGGTATTATACTGATTATTTTTCCGACCCAAATATCGACCAATAGAATTGCACCATTCGACGTCACGTGGTACAACCTACATGGTATTATACTGCTAATTTTTTGAAAATTTTCTCTGGTAGTTGCTATATATAAACAAAACATGATCCAGTCAAATTAAGCACACGTCACACTGACAGGTTGAATTCAATTGTGAAAATTGGAGATTTTGCATGAAAATGAGTCGATTTGGAGTTTGTTCTCTGTCCACCATCGATAAAAAAGTCAAAGGAAATGTTCCCATTAATACGGAGAAGGCAAAAAAAAACAGTTTGGAACCAATTTACTACTTTTTGTACTGAGAGGGAATACACATTGAGTGCTGAAACGAGTGAAGCGCAATTGGCAAACATTATGAAAGATTACGCTTACAATATGAAGAAAATGGATGGAGAAGACTATAAGGAAGGTACAATAAAAACAATGTGGAATCAGACTGCCAAATTACTGCAAGAAAAGTATTTGAACGATTTCGACATCAAAATCAACCCATTTTCGGATGCTGCATTCAAGACCGCTCGAGGAGCTCGTGATGCCAAGCGTAAGGCTTTACAATCTATTCCGGAAAAACGGAGGGCAAGTGCAGCAGCGTTGGAGGAAAAAGATTGGGATGCAATGACCACTGTTTGGGACGAGGAAACTCCTGATGGCCTCCAGAAAAAATTATTCATGATAATATCAGTGGAATTGGCTTGGAGAGGTGGTGAGGGCAGCATGGCGTCAATACATCACTTCAAGGCAGAACAGCGAAATGACGGGGAAACAACTGGGAGAATTGAATACAATCCAATTTTCAGCAAGACCACACAAGGTGGTGATAAAAATTATCAGGCAGCAAGTGGCTGGTGGAGAATCGGGAAATCCTGACAAGTGCCCAGTGAGACTGTTCCAGAAATTGAGAGAGAAGAGAGATGTCAATATCAAGAGCGACAGACTATTCCTGACCCAAAATCCATTCTGGAATAAAGTTCCAGGCGCTAGGTGGTACAAGGATTCCCCAGTAGGCCAAAACACGATTTCAAAGTGGGTTAAGGAGTCAGCACAAAAAGCTGGGCTTGACCTTGGTAACAAAAAAATCACCAATCACTCCAGTCGTGCAACAGCCATCTCCAATCTAGCGAAATCGGGCCTGGGAGAGCAGCAGATAATCAAAATAACTGGACATGCCAACAGTAACTCCATCAAGCCGTATCTCCAACTCGACCAGGAACACCACGAATTAATTGTCAAGAAACTGCGAAGGAGTGAGCCTACTGCAGAAAATGCCATCAACAGCATAAACCTCATGCCATCTACCTCTTCTGGCACCATTACCGATAACTCTGAATTGAAGAAAATATGCACCAATGTTTACAACAATTGTATTTTTAATTGCACTACCCTAATTCTTAATTAAATGTTGTTTTATTCATTATGAAATTCTTATTTGTTAACTGTACATTTCGTCTCATGGTGCAATTCTATTGGCCGACATTTGGGACAGAAAAATAATCCCCCGAATACCACACGAGCTTCAAAATTATCTGGTATTTCCCGATAATTTTGAAGCTCTTGTGGTATTATAAGTGAAAATTCACTTTACACCAAGGTACTCGGAATTGATAATAAATCATGTGGATTGCGAAAAATCAATTTATTAGTTGTAATAACTGTTTTCGGACACCTCAAAATGGTATTTCGTTGATATAAACATGAATACAAGGTTCGAATAGAAAGTTCTTCAAGAATTTCCATTGAACTCACACTCGAGCACCAAAAGCATTATATAACTTGTTTTCCGCATAATCTTGTTTACAATTCAAACAAGTATAACCCGAAGGACTTCCCCTTCACCCCGAAAATCCAAAACAAAGAAATTTAGCGGCGGAAGAAGACGCTCTTCGGATTTCCATAAAGGGGGTCCAGGTCTCGGAAAGCGATCGCCAGATCTACAATTCAAATCTTAGAAACTATCCGGATCTGAGATGCGCTCCTTGCCCCCTACGCGACTTCCACTCAGAAACGACTTATTAATTTCCCTTCAGTTTCCACTCCGTCCACCAATTGAATAATGGCTTCTGTGAATGGAAGCCATACCCTAGAGGCCGGAGGGATGAAACGGTATCTTTTTCTGTCTTGTTTATAACCATCAACTAATCACATTACCTGCTAACAAAATACATAATCAATCTCAATATATTCCCTTGATCAAAAATACCTTGAGAATGTGAGACGACAAATGGTTGACACGAAACTTGTTATAAGTTATAACAAGTCAATAGTAACATGATATAGTTGCCGAAAAAACTCGATGAAAAATAAGACAACATGCAGATCGACTGTAATCAATAACTGCAAGTAGGATAACTAGCTATTTGCTTAAGGTTTTCAAGATTTTTAATAGCTCTATTGCTCCACTGCCCTTCGCGCTTACAAATGTAAACATTTATAACATGTAGTTCCTTAAACATGGAATCCATACTTTAGCCTATCGAACACCTGTCACCTCGTTACTTGACTCTGCAGGGTGTAACTAAATAAGTGTAAAACATCATTGGAGCATCACTTGTAAAGGTACAGCCCCTCGAAGGAAGTACATAAAATTTGTAGAACAATTTTTTTCGATAGGGAATCACCTTCTTAAATATTTTACACATATTCAGTTACACCCTGTATAGAAACAGCATCTAGCCATTCCTTTTAAAAATTTTTCAAGACGAGACAAATTCTCGACTTTCAAAGTAGTAGACATGAATCGTGCAGTTAACATGTCGCTCGCCCTCTTTTCTTAAAGGTATTCAAACAGTGTTAAAGTTGCTGAAATAGTGGCCATCTCAATTAAAATGACGAAAGCATGTAGATCAATTGGAATCAACAACTTCATCTAGGGTCCCTGCCTGTTTCTTCAAGATTTTCAATATTTTTGATGGCACTACCCTTCACCCATAGGTTGAGATATAATGCTCAAATCTACGTTGTACAGAGTGGTAATTTTTCAAAGGAAAAACCAATCTCTAGGAGACTTATGGAAGAACCACCCTTTACGCTACGAGATCGATTTTCCTGAGCACATTGATATCTTAACTTATTCCAAAGATAAGAGAACTTTTTCTAATTTCTGCATTTCTTGTCCAACCTCGTAACTTGTTTAATTTTGAATATTTCTTGTTTTCGTGCAAACATTCTACAGGAGCTTTTTTCTCTTTTGCTACTTCTTTTTGAGAACATTCAGTTTGTGACTAATTTCGTATTATATTAGAAGTATTTTCAACATGTGTTTGGCCGTGCCTAAATACGAAATAACCATATATATTTTTAACAGCTGTTGAAAAGAATCATTGGTGACGAATTTGTAATAACAGATGAATTCAATCAAAATGAATTGGATAACAGGAACAACAATGTTTTAATCTCATTACATGTCTTCTAATTGAGCACCATTTAAATAGAAACATAATTGACTTCGCTTCGTGACATGATTGACAGCATTAATCAATTCTCTCGCAATTATTGCTTCCAGAACTTCTCGGGAATCAGGATGGCGTTTATATGTGAGATCCCTCATTCTATCCCAGAGGTAAACATCTCGCGGCGTAATCAAAAGGACTCCGGTTGCCAAGCCAATTATAATCCGTAAATATTTCGTCTGAAAATCCGTTATGACACGGTGCCCCGTCTTGGTGCAAAAACACGTCTCCAATTTTATGTAATGGCAAATCATCCAGCATTGGTTCATCAAATTTCTGCAATAGTTCCAAATATCTCACTGCCGTGAGGTTACTTTTGAAGATATAGGGACGGATAAATATGCCTTTGAAATATCCGACCCAAACAATGAAACTGTATCGGCCTTGAATTTTTGTATCCGCTATAATATGTGGACGTGGAGTCCATTGAACATGGAATCAATTCAATAGCCCGCCGAAAGACTATCAATCTTGTCAACTAATTATATTGAAATAAAATATGGGCTTATCATGTACACGAGAAAGAAAAATGCAAAAGCAATTTGCGGAATCATGATGAATCGAAGAACTCGTTATCAGTATAAATAACAAGTTTGATTGTTATCAGGTCATTATTATCTGAAATATCGTCAACGGGAAGAAATTGTGCAAAATGGAGAAAATCAAATTCCGCGCTGTCTTTAAGTTCCCTGCCAAGCAAGGAAACCAGTTCTAATAATATTGAAAGAGATGTAATTCGTTCACGGAGACTCTTTTCTGGTAAAACTATGATCTACGAGTGGAATAACCTCTTTAAGCAAAGCAAGGACTCATTGGAAGACGTCTGCCTAGGACGGCCGATTTACACGACCACTGCGGTAATTATGCAAAATGTGAAAAAAATATCAGGTGTACAAATAAGTTTCCGCGGTTTTTTATAAAAAATTAGGAATTTATTGTAAAGGAAAAGTACATTACGTTTTATTCAAAGTATTTTCCATCATTTGCCACTACTTTTCCCCATCTTTCTGGCAACATTCGGATACCCCGTCGAAAAAACTCTTCATCTTTTGACGCTATCCACAAATCTACCCAATTTTTGGTGTCTTCATATGATGCGAGGCGCTGCTCAGACAGACCATGTGCCATAGACCGGAAAAGATGATAATCAGAAGGGGCTAAGTCTGGTGAATACGGCGGGTGGGGTAAAACTTCCCAGTTGAGTGTTTCCAAGTATGTTTTTACCGGCGCCGCAACATGTGGACTAGCATTATCGTGTAAAAGAATAATTTTGTCGTGTCTGGAGTAGTAATGAGCGCGTTTTTCCTTAAGTGCCCGACTCAATCTCATCAATTGTGTTCGGTAGAGAGCTCCAGTAATGGTTTCGCTTGGTTTCAGCAATTCATAATACACGACACCAAGCTGATCCACCAAATACACAGCATGAGTTTTTTTCCATGAATATTCGGCTTAGCTGTCGATGTTGATGGTTCGCCATGACTTTCTCTTCTTTGGATTATTGTAGTGAATCCATTTTTCGTCACCAGTGACTATACGATGCAAAAAACTCTTTTTTTTATTCCTGGCAAGCAGCATTTCACTCATGCATAATCGGCTTTAGTTCATATGGAACCCAATTTCCTTGTTTTTGAATCATTCCTAACGATTTTAAACGATGTGAAATTGCTTGTTGAGTCACTTGTAGAGTAAGTGCAAGTTTTTTTTGCGTTTGGGACGAATCTTCCTCCAATAGTGCTTCGAAGACATGGAAGTCTTCGTACACTTTCGGCCTTCCACTGCGTTCTTTGTCTTTAACGTCAAACTCACCGTTCTTAAACTTTTGAAACCATTCCTGACAACTTCTCTCACTCAAAGCAGCTTCATCATATGCATCTAGAAGCAATCGATGCGCCTCAGTTGCAGATTTTTTCACATTAAAGAAGAAAATCAAAAGTTCCCGCAAATGATGCTTATTCGGAATAAAACTTGACATTTTTGCACGAAAAAAATTACGTGATGCTGATACGGAATCACTAGTACTTTAAGGTTATGGTGTTGCCAGATGACTAAACTTGGGATATTACGTTTTACATCTGACAATTGCTCCATAACCTTCTGGTGGGGCCATCTTTTGACAAACCGCGGAAACTTATTTGTACACCTAATAATATTTGAAGATGCCCATCTGATGAAGAAACAACTTGGAGAAATGTTTGGAGTATCAGATACAACACGATTGAAAATTCTACACGAACACCTTGGCATGACTAAGGTGGGTGCTAAATGGGTGCCCAGAATGCTCACGACGCCTCAAAAACAACCACGCATGGAATGTTCTCGCCAGTTTTTGGAGCTCTGCAGTGAAGACAGAGACGAAGTATTGACTCGGATTGTTACTCGGGATGAAACTTGGATTAATCATTATGAACCTGAATCCAAACAGGATTCTATGCAGTGACACAAGAAGGGCACATCACCAACCAAGAAGGTTAAGGTGTCACAGTCGGAGGAGGAAATCATGGCAACAGAAGACGAAGGCGTTTCCATAACCAAAGAATACTGTGCTTCTATTCTAGAGCAGTTGAAAAAAGTCATCAAAGAAAATGGAGGGAAACATTTACCGAAATTGTCGTCTTTCTACACGACAAGGCGCCTGTACACAAAAGAGGCGCTGCACTGCATAAAGTGTTCTTTGAACACTTACAATCCTAATCCGGCTTTATTATCTACACTGATCAACAATTGCTAGGGATCACTTATGAACTTCTCTTCATTTGTATTTTTTTCTAGTTATCTCGTGAATATCTGTACATTATATGTTCTCTAAGGAAAAATTAAGATGTTTTGAGTTGGCTATATCAAGATTTTCCTCACTTCATCGGCTCTTGATCACAAAATCGATTATTATCTGTAGGCTGTTACAGGTGGAGTGAAAAGCAATGTAGTTTTTGTTATTAAATCTGTTTTTTTCTCTGGTTCAAACACATAAGGTGACAATAATTGAAGAAATGAGAACAATATCAGCTTATCAGTCATGCCGAGAAGACGTTTGGCTCCTGTTCTACTGGACCAAATCATACGGTGGATACAGGAAGGTTTGTACCAGCGAGAAGTGTCCCGGCGGTTGAATGTTTCGCAAAGTGTCGTGAGTCGGGCTTGGAATAAGTTCATCCAAAACGACTCAGTAGATTATGTTCATAGGGAAGGTCGGCAGCGCAGTACAACAGCTGCCCAAGATCGTCTCTTGATCCTCAATGCTAGGGGAAATCCCACTTACCCGGCGTCACGGCTCAATAGATCACTCAGAGTTGCTACAGGAGTTCTAATTTCGAACCAGACTGTAAGACGACGACTACATGTTCGTGGTTTGAGAGCACGTAGGAGGGTACAACATCCCCGTTTGAATAGGGAACACCGGGTTCATCGACGGCAATGGACTGTGGAGTACCGCAATTGGACAGTTGAAGATTGGAGCTGATGTTTATTTACAGATGAGTCTAGATTTCGTTTGATCAACTCCAATGCACGTATTCTTGCTTGGAGGAAAGAGGTTGAAGGTACGCAGAACAGTTTATGGTACCCACAACAGCTTTTAACGGAGGTTCTATATGTGTATGGGGAGGTATTTGTTTGAACCAACGAACAGAGTTGGTTGTTCTGCAGAACACCACAATGACTAGCCAGAGATATCACGTTATTATTATTGAACCCATAATTGTTCCGTTTGAGGTTGCCTTGGGCGAGAATTTCATTTTAATTGACGATAATGCCCGTCCACACCGTAGTCGTCTGGTTAATATATATATATTCTTTTGAACTTTTGGCTTACAATATTTAGTTAGCAAACAATAAAGCATACAGATCAGGGGTTAGTGACGGGGTGTCATACAATTCGGCGTATCACATCAAAGCCTAGGAAAAAACCCCCGTAAAAAAAAAAACCCTGGCTCCCCGCCTAAGTGTGAAAGTACAAAAATAAGCTGAAATATATTAGGATTTCTTTCTTCAAGAGTGGTCTTCTATTGATGGAAACAGAGACTTCTTCAAGGTGCCCACATCGAATCTGGAAATAAAAAGACAAAAGCAGAAAAAGAACTGAATATCAAAAATATAAAATTTGAAAGAGATAAAGAAAACTTCCTCAAATTAGCCTTTTGGATTAACTCGATATTGTGAATCAAGGATTTTTAACATAACAAGCTGAACCGTAAATTTTACAAAGGAGATAATCAATTAATACATAACCTTTTATGGTTCCACTTCAACGAAGATTTTTTTTTTTAGTATCCGTATGTGTGTCTTGAAGGAGAATAATCTCAGCACCATAGTCCTTTGCTAGTTTAGAAATATAGCCACTCTTGTCCTTAGAAATACCTTCTATATTCAAATCTAATACACAAAATTTGTCGCCAATCTGCAAGGAGGATTCTTCGAATCGGGTCTTGCGGTCCAAGTGATGATTTTTCAGATCTTCTTATGTTTGAAGTCTGCTATGGAACCCATTCAAAGGGAAATCATCATCCATAGTTGAGGAAGATTGTGATATAACACTTATTTCATTGAAAAAATAGCAGAGGAAAAATTATCAACTGACATTCATTATGACTTATTATGGTTAATGAAGCGGTAGAAACTCATGCTATTGATAGGATGGACTGGCCAGCTCGCTCTCCAGACATGAATTGCATCGAACATGTCTGGTCTGAGATGTCTAGACAATTGTCAATCTTAGAACAACCGATCAATAACCTGGAGGACCTTTCTAATGCTTTACGGGATATTTGGACGAATTTGCCCTTAAATTTTATAAATCGTTTGATTGAATGCCTCGTAGGGTAGAATGCTTAAGGTGAGCTCGTGGGGACCAACTAGGTACTAGCTTAACCTTAAGCTTAACTTCAGCCTTCTTGTGGTTTCATCAAAAATTTTTATGTTATTCAAACACAGAATTTTGAGTGTTCCTAATAAAGTCTTTTTTTCTCTCCAACTTTCCATTTTTTCATTCTTTTCTCAAGTGAACCATATTATCAACTGAAAATACTCTGATATCTGACTAAATTTATAGTTTTGGAGCGAATATTTCAGAAACAGATTGAAAAGAAGTAAGTGATTCCTATCAATTCTGAGCAGTGTATGTCAAGGCAGGTGGAATTCTCGACTTCCAAACCAAATAGCATTTTCACTTCGCCTCGGCGCGAATTTCTTTCAAAATTGAACCATCGGGAAAACCGGCCACAAAAAACGAGATGAGGTACTTTTTTTCACCCCATCCTCATCATATTTCCTGCGTAACCGTCGGAAAGAATCGGGGAAATATCCACTTTCATCAGACCGGCGAAACAATTTCTACGAGAAGTACGTACTCATCCATGCTGGCTCCACTTGCGGCCTGTGGAAGCTCGCAATATAAAACCAAATACCTTGCGAAAGTAAGGCGAGGAGTAATGGACATGAAATTGCTATGTAGCTCGTGGCTCGACCCTCTTACATGCGGGTTCATATGAAATATGTTCCGGGGGCAAAATCGCTCGCATTTCGCCAGAACTTCACGCGTCATAGTAATTTCACCGGCACTCGAAAAGAAGCGAGAGCTAAGCCCCCGATGAGGGCGATGAAAATATTGCCGGGGCGGAAAGTTGTTTATTCCCAGATATTGTCTTTTCAGCTTCTGTAACAGCGAGATGTGAACGAATCGCGTTCATGAAGTATTCATTTTGCTGGGAAGAAAATTTTCGTGGGCGATGTTTCTCGATTTAGGAATGGATTTCGAGCTTATGCAATAAAATAGAAGATCTTTCTTTCTGTAACGCGCCTTAAATTAGATGGAGATCTACGAATATAATTTTTTTTTTAAAAGAGCATTCATGTCCGTTTACTTTCTATCATCCGAAAGATGAGCAAAAGCTGTCATATTTTCAGAATAGGTTAGATGTGCAAATATCTCGGTGAAGTTCTTTATCGGTATGAAAAAAATTGTGATATCCCTATTTTTAAAAATATTCAAAAGTGAATATTATACAAAGCATAAACTCAACAGTCACGACACAATCAAAACACAAAAAAACCAACAACCCTTAGACTACAATTTACAGTTATATTTTAATTTTTCTTCATGAAAATCATTCGACTTTTTATAATCTAGAATTTTCACTCCTTCAAAATTGAGTCTATGACATGTTACGTCGGTGTGACAGGCCACAACTGTTTTATCAACCTGGTTCAAATTATCTCAATCATTTTATGTTGTTTTAATCTTTCTTTGAGATATTGTTTAGTTTCTCCAATGTACAATTCATCACAATTAAAACAGGGCACCTGGTAAACTAAATTGGATTAGGAGTCTCATCGTTCAACCACATGTAAATTTTTTTGCTCCATCAATATTATAAAAGGCACAATAACACCCGAATTCCTTAAAGAAATTTATCTATACTCTCACACAATCCAAGAATAAATGGAAACTGAGAATGTCTAAACTTGTTTTCAGCTACATAACTACTTAAATTTGTAACTTCAGACTGACTATAATTCTATCTATGAAATACTTGGGATAGTTAGTTTTTTGAATCATTTTCACCCTGTTAACATTTCTATCATGAAATTTTCTTTTACCAAATTTGAGGCTTTAAGCAATGAATTTCGAACTGCATTAATTTTCTGTTTTGAACTACCAATTTATTAATTATTATTAAACTTTTTTCACTATTTATTATAATGTCATGATGCATAGTGAGTTCTAGCGTTTGGCATGTTTTCGCTGTAGATGGCGCCACTGCTCAACAAATATCAATAGTACTGAATTTGCAATTGTAGAAGTTGATCAATGCGTATATTTGAATTTAATCCAAAAAGTATTAGGAGGCAGTCCCACATAATTGTGGATATTTTCTTGCCGCCCCGTGTTTCTGCTTATTAGCTTTTTCAGGAGAAGTCAACCGTGAAACCAAGGCAAGAGAGGAAAGAATATAGGAGAACAACCTACCTGTCACGACCAATTTATTGCTGTAAACCTAGAATCTTCGGTATCGCCATAACGGAGGTATAGGCAACCTGTGAGATACAACCCTAACTCAAGTGAATATAAATGAAGGAATTTATCAATGCGGATATTTCAATAAACTCATGAAAGTATTCGTGGGCAGTTCCGCAGAAAGTTATTAATGATATGAGGAATAGGTTAATAAATTCATTGTGACGGTTGCTTTCGTATCACGCTGTTCCAAAATCTGGAAAAAGCCGTTAGAGCAAACGAGCAAATGCTTCTGACCTCACGTCAGTGCTGTCATAAATTCATATTGAATGTTCATAAAGGTATGAAATTGTTGATAACTAAAGATCAGCAGATTCATGAATTTGTAGATTCCGGAATATAGAAATCCGAAGAGATAAAGCGCGTAGAATTTTTTCGTAGAGTTTGTGTAAATAGCGCAAATCAACTTCCTTCAATAGTTCCATCATTGAATTATGTTGTTTGTAGTCAAGTTGAATGCTGCTAGAGATCCAGAAAGACAAAACACAAATGTTTCCCCAATTGGACACGCTAATCCGGGTAAACTGTGTTCAGCGGAGATGTGAAACTTTATCCGTTAGACATGTATCGTCTGCACAGTTGATTAGGTCATGCAGATGTCCAATTACCTACCCCATTGGGTTCGAAGGGACTATCGGCCGTGTTCATATCTACTGCGAGATTTCCCGGGACAGTTATAGAAGGAAAGATCAGCTCTCAGCCTCCCCGGGACCGGAATCGGCCACCTTCCGAATTCCCGGATATACGGATGTAATTGATCTGGCACGAGTAGCCGATATCGGATCGAAGTCCGAGGTTTCAAGGGAGCCATTTTCCTGATATTCCAGCGAGAAGACGTGCATCAAGGAGGGCACCTTAACGGCCCCTATGAGACATCGTGCATTTCCGCAGATAAATAAACTATTAAAAGTTTTATTTGAATTTCAGTATTCGCTGTTTTTTCGGGGATTAGACGTAAGGTCAGAAGGAAAGATGGTCGACATACATTATGTAGAATACGGTTCTACGAATCGGGAAATCCGTGCTTACAGCTTTATCGATAGATGGGGAGAAGGCCCTCGGCTGTGCGGGTCGTAGAACATCATGCTATGGTGTTTCCGATTTTTTAACGGCTTATCATACTCGATGGGGGACCTTTTTCCTTTTTGAGTTTTTGTGGATTTTCAAAGGACCTGCTTCAGTGAACCATATGATCAACTCTTAAGAGCGTAAACCGAATCTACTTATCGAAGAAAATATGGTATTTTGTTATATTCGTATTTGATTTCGACATGAAAAAGAATTAAGTTATAAGCCTCAGTAATATGTTTTGTAGACGTTTCATCCATTTTCGGAATGAAAAACAATGATCTTCGAATTTTTTATTGAAAAATTATACATTTTAATTGTTTAATCATTATTGCTTTCATTGATACAAACTTGAGATCAGCTGTAGATCAAATGGCCCATTAGCTCAGTTGGTTAGAGCGTCGTGCTAATAACGCGAAGGTCGCGGGTTCGATCCCCTCATGGGCCAAGAGATTTTTATCATTCACCGAATCGAGTAGAAATTGAAGAAGATGCCATTCACCATCTTCTTTATATTCTTTATATATAAAAATGAAACCCGTTTTTCGTTGTCACGGCATAACAAGAAAACGGCTTGACTGATTTGGCTGGGTTTTTTTTTTGTAGTTTTCTAATACGCTGTACATGATTCTTACGGAAAAAAATATTGAGAAAATCTCTCAGAAATGTTGAAAACCAAAAGGCTAAGTCCAATGAATGAGCACAGATTGTAATTGTAATCTATGATTGTAGGCTCTATGTTTTAAAAAAGGTCTGGACCAAAGTTAGGTTGATGAAATCTATTCAATTTACTGCTCTCTGTGAGTAAACAACCGTACGATATTGAAGGTTACCCTTAATATATGCCGCGGTAAGGATAATTTTAGTTTTTGATATTAGTTCGTTTAATTTTAAAGACTAAGAAGTTTTTTGTTTGGTTTTTGTGTTTGCTAAATGTTAAAAAGTGTTTGTTAAGCACGGTAAGTTCACTTCACTTCATATCTTCTCCTTCTCCATTCTTTTATATATAAAAATGAAACCCCTTTTTCGTCTGGAAACATTACATTCCCTACCAATTTTTGTAACTTTTGTGAATCAAAGACCGAACTCATGGAGATGATATTCCCAAACATTGCTGTAAATTACGTAAATCACGTTTGGCTAAGCGAACGTGTTATATTGGCCGCAAAAAATGTTGATGTGAATTAAATGATGTTCAGATTCAAGAAAAAATAGCTGGCGAATTGAAGAATTACAAATCAGTTGATTCCATTACTAATGAAGTTGTCAATTATCCAACAGAATTTTTAAATTCGCTGGAATTGCCCGGCTTACCACCTCATAATCTGCAATTAAAAATCGGATCTGTAATTATTATGTTACGGAACATAAAACAGCCACGTCTGTGTAATGGCACCCAGCTTGCGGTGGAGAAATTATTGAACAACGTCATCGAAGCAACAATTTTGAAAGGGAAGTACAAAGGTGAAGATGTTTTAATCCCACGCATCCCTATGATACCGAACGATATGCCATTCAGCTTTAAACGTTCACAGTTTCCAGTGCGGCTTGCATTTGCAATGTCAATAAATTAATCGCTAGGGCAGTCACTAAGTGTATGTGGCATCTACCTAGAAAATCTATGTTTTTCACATGACCACTTATATGTCGCCTGTTCCCGTGTCGGAAAACCATCAACATTATTTATTTACGCGCCAGAACGTAAAACTAAAAATATAGTTTATCAGAAAGCATTAGAATATAGAGAAGCAGTGAAGGGTATAGAGGCCATCAGTTGCTTTCTAGAGCGCGCGTGGTGTTGAGCTCAGTGTTTACTTTAAAATGCCAAGTTGTTCAATAGCGATTTGTAAAAATATAGGTGAAATTATTGAACCGTATGAAATAAACGCTACTATGAAAATATATGCTTTGTTTTTATTTAAGAAAATTAGTAAAGTACTTCTCAGGTAAGGCGAGACCAGGGAAATGGGAATTCATTTTTCTATGGAGCATATTATAGATTCCAGTGCAAATTGCATAGGTAGGTACTCATACATAAGATAGGTCAGCTATACAAAATAAATAGTGCTTCAAAGCAACGATGAGGCATATTGAAGAACCAGAATGGTTCACGTGACTTCAATCTGGGAATTCTATTTTTTTTTGAGAAATCATAAATGAAACTAATCGCACCTAGACTTTTCAATACATGCATCGACAATAACTGATAACCGAACGATACAAAATAGTTTCAATCCATCCAATAATCCAGAAGTCAATCTTTCTGCCGATTTCGAAATTAACGTATAAATTCTGCAACGATGCACTATTCCGAGCAGTCAAACCATTAAATCCGAATTGAATGTCGCATAGTTCGGTTTGCCACTGGATACACACCCATATGTCGATCAGTTAATTTTATTGCCTGATTCTAATAAGCAAATATTCATTCCGTCGTAATCAAACTGCACAAATTTCCTATTAGCGTTAATGCCGATTTGACGTTTTGGGCGTTATGGCCCAGAATATATATTATTTATGCACGAACGAACTCTCCACTGCGCAATATTGTTAATTAACTGAATAAAAACCATTGACGGGTCGTTTGAATTATCGTCTGGTAATTGATTGTTCGATTTCGTCTGCGATTAGAGTGTCAGCAAGAATCGGGAATTAATAACGAGATATTTGAGTGGAAAACAGATGTTTTCATGAGAAGGGCAAATCAAAGCACTATCAAAAAACTAGAATGATTACTTCCAGAATAAAAACATTGAAGAGAGTCCAAATAGAATTCGTGTTTGACATGAAATTATATGAGATCTGACAATGGACATTGCAGGTTGAAATGCATAACCTTCCATGAATGTTTGGTGAAGTCTGAAGTCGAAAAAAGACAAAATCATCAGTGGTGGGGATAAACTGTTTTTGTGATGGAAACACATCACTTCTGTTCAGGTGGTTGTTCTATGTTTTTTTTTTCGGGAACGAACTCATCCAAATCTATTAATGAGGTTGAATGAGATTCATCTCTCAATTACAAGGCTCATTTAGATGATCTGAGCCTAAAACTTAAAACAAGGAATAATATTCAGAAATTAGCTGGATCATCTGTGGATGCTGATGCTTCTACTCTTCGCACAGCATCAGACTTCAAGAAAACTACAAATTACTGAATAAACAAATTTTATATTTTCAGCAACCCCGAAGTAAGTAATTCAATTCCAAGCAAAAAACTTCACTCTATAGCTTTGATAACCAAAAAAATTCGATATTGATTGGACTCTCCGCCATAGCTTTCAACCGTCCACAGAGCTCGAAGCGCTTTTTACTCCAATTACCCTCATTATTTGGACCTATTGTGCAGGGGCTCGGCCTAGAACAGCCCCTAACGATGTGAAGTGAGGAAAGATTCGCTGAACGTGGGGAAGAAAACGCAAGGAGACCGATATAGGGGTGGTCTTAAGTTACCCTGAGAATTACCTGCCAGTAAACGACACTCTGAACAATTTATCAGAGACCGTGGGAGATGTAACTGATGGGAGCTACAGTGTAATGTAGATCAGTGCAACTGACATGAATAAAGGGATGGCTATTATCGAGTAACTCGTAATTAATATTTCGCCCTCGTTCCATGAGACATTTGACAGCAGAAAATGAAATGTGAGATATTTAGAATTGAAGTTTACTTCATTCAACGCCTTCAAAATGAACAGCACGAATGAAGGTCACATTTAAATTAATTGTTACTTTTCTATTCGAGATTGTTAGGTAGTTTTTATTTTTATGTTGAGACAATTCGTGATTCTTCTGCTGTTCATTATATTTTTAATTTTACTCTCGTATTTATTTTCAATTTTGGGTTCAGATGATGAAATTTGACACTAGCACTTCATGAAAGTTCTTTCAAACATTTTTCTACATCCTACGTTTTGTGACAAAATAGTATTTTCTCACCATATCAATTATTCACGTAATACCTAATTCCAACAAGGATCCAAGGCATGTTCCTATCAAACGGGATAATTCAAGCAGATATACGAAGAACATCGAAAGTAAAGCTGTGTAATCTCTTCTATATTGCATCATCTCCCTCTTCCTCCCCGACGTACAGTGTAATCCTCATTTCCGCTTCTTTGCCACCGAATTGTGTTCCAACAACGGACGAAATTCTTCATCAATTACAGAGCCAACTATTCGCAGTAACTTAATTAGACAAATGAATTATTTCTCGTGGTTACACAGAGTACGAGGTCTATAAATCTGATACAACAATTATCTTTGCTGAGCAAAAGCTAGAGACGGTCGAACAGCAGGTTAGCAAGCTCATGGGATAACAGGAACGGGCGTGTTTTTCAAATAATTCACTGCATTTATTTCATCATTTTGAACTGTACAAGTAATCCAGAAATGATGGCGAATCATCAGGCCACAGGGAATATATTCAGCAAGTAGTTGTTCGATGTACTTTCAGAAGATAAATATTTTCAGCGAAATGTAGGTAGATAATAAATTTTAATAAAAATTTCCAATATATTACGTTACTACAATGTCTACATAGATGATCAAACATGTCAATCCAAACTTCAGATACTTAAGTGCAGAATTATACGAAGTTTTGAATAAATTGGATTACGAGCTTTTTCGGAAGATATTCTTCATGAAATCTCATGATCATTTGTATTGAAATCATTTCTAGAATTCATTCATTTCATCCAATTAGTTATGAAACTTACCTTACTGATTCTTTATGAGTAGTTGATAGCGCTCTAAGCAAGTTCCATCACTCGACATTCCCTTAAACTCTGGAGGTATTAATTACAGTCCTGTTCTACGTCAGCTGAAGCTTTATTAAATGCTCCTGCATAAAATTTGGGAAGTTACCCAATAATTTCGAACTCATAACTGACGCCAAAACTTTGTTGCAGAAGATTAAAATTCAGGCGTACGCAACCGACACACTGAATAAAGAAGAGAAAAGTGCTATGATTAAAGAGGAAATCCATGTTTTCATCCTTATAATATGTTCTAAAAGAAAACTCTTAATGTAAGTCTCCTTCAACATATCTTTTTGTTTGTTGAATTTTGATATGAGCTCTTTCCACAATATTTATATAGGTTTCATATTATTAACGTCTCGGTAGGCATCATTTTGAGATCATTTCCCTTCGAAAAAAGCAGAACTCTTAGGATGAATTAATTAATTTTGGAGCAGTTTTCAAATCTCTCCACCTAGATAATGCTTTCGATAAAGGAAAATGTGGGCTGAGAGTTTATAGAATTTCTTACAGCGGCGTTTCCAACAATGCGAGAAAAGCCTATAAAAAACATAATGGCAGAAAGAAACCCTAATATCCCTGCTGCCGTTTTTGCCATCCAATGACCTTTCCCCGTATTATAAATGAGCAAAAGAAACCAACCAATCCGGAGAAAAATTCACATTCAAATTCAATCAACGCCGACATTCATTCGGAGAACAAAGCGAATCAAAACCGGAGGGAAAAATGATTACTCCGGAAAAAAAAATACCAATTCGAAACTTGAAACTCCATCGCGTGAAATATCTCTCCTAAGGACCACACGACAAAGCGTGGGCAAAACCATAAATTTCGCTACAATTGTTCCATTAATTACGGTCCCAATAACTCATTCCGCTGCAGGGGAAAAGAGAGGAACTTAATGGATTCCGCAGAAAACAAAAAACGCGAATAAAACGTGAACTTTTCAGCCGAAACGGTGCGATATCGGGGACGATCCTGAGGAAATGCGGGAGAAAAAAACCTCCAAAAATTCCGTAATTGATAATCAGGAATGAGGCGTCTGAATCTCTTGAAAGGATGATCTCACAAAATTATCTGAGCAGTGGGGGTTCTGTCGCCTAGTACCAAGCTCCTCATAAAATATAAAAGATCCTTGATACATACTCGTAGGTTACGAGGAGGCCTTTTATATTTATTTTATATTTTCATATATATATATATATATATTATACTAAGCAATACCCTAGTGTTGCAATCTGCCAACTGACAGCTCCATCGTAAAGCTTGACGTTTTTGAGGTTATACGTAGTATTGAAAATTGCAAGAATTTTTAACCCTACAACTCAACCTACTCTAAGCTCATGAATTGTCTTCTTCTTCTTCTAATGCATATTCACTAATGAATGTTTGCGACCACACGATTCATTTCTATCCCGTCTCTAGCTGTATGTATTAGGCTTTCCATTGTTCGCAAGCCCGTCCACTGTCTTATGTTACGTAGCCATGACATCCTCTTTCTTCCCATTCCTCTCCTTCCTTCAATCTTTCCCTCGATAATCAATTGTAGAAGCTGGTATTTCGGGATTCGCATTATATGCCCTAAGTATGCAGTTTTTCTTTTTCTGATCGTCAGCAGCAATTCACGTTCTTTATTTATTCTTCGTAGGACATTTTCGTTGGCCACTCGGGCCGTCCATGGGATTTTTAGTATTCTGCGATATATCCACATCTCGAAGGCTTCTATTCTATTCATTGTGACTACCTTTAGTGTCCAGATCTCCACACCGTACAGTAACACCGACCAAATGTAACACCTCACAAATCTCACTCTCAGGTTTAGGTTAAAGTCCGCATTGGTAAGAATACGTTTAAATTTCATGAATGTGTTGCGGGCATTTTCTATACGACATTTTATTTCTAGGTCAGATGTCCAGTCTTCAGTGAGCCATACTCCAAGGTATTTAAACTTATATACACGCTCAATTAATGACCCATCAGATGTTAGTTTTGCATTATTGAGTCGGTCTGGTTGACGAGTAATGACCATATATTTGTTTTTTTGGCATTTATTTTAAGGCCCATTCTCTCGCTGTGTTGTCCTACTACGTCGATAAGGTATTGAAAATCATTCATATTGTCAGCAATTAAGACCGTGTCGTCCGCGTAGCGAATGTTATTAATCCATGTTCCGTTGACTTTAATACCCCTCTAAACGTCCTCAAGTGCCCCTTGGAAGATGTTCTCAGAATACAAATTGAATAACAGAGATGAGAGAATACACCCTTGCCGGACTCCTCTGCAGATTTCAACATTATTGCTTTGTTCTCCATCGATCTTTATGTGAGCAGATTGTTTCAGATAGAGATTTTCAATGCAGCGAATATCTTTTGCCGTCTATATCCATTTGCCTCAGAATTGTAAGTAATTTATGATGTTGAACTCTGTCAAAGGCCTTCTCGAAGTCTATGAAGCATAGGCATACATCTTTCCGCTGATCGTGGCAGTTTTGTATCAGTACTTGTGTTGCTACTAATGCTTCTCGAGTTCCCAGGCTTTGTCTGAATCCGAATTGCGAGTCGCTGATGTTTTGCTCACATTTTCTGAATATTCTCTGATGAATTATCTTGAGGAACAGTTTTAAGGAGTGGTACATAAGACATTTCCTAGCGTTATTCTTTTTTGGCAAAGGTATGAAGGTAGATGACAACCATTGAGCGGGATATTGACCGGTTTCATATATTTTATTGAAGAGTTTGTGAAGAACTGTTACCCCTTTGTCGTCAAGCAGTTTAATAAGCTCTGCAGTTATCTCATCGGGACCAGGTGCTTTGTTATTTTTCAGTGTGCGGTTGGTCCTTTCTATTTCTGCTTTTGTTATTGAGGGTCCTGATAGATCATCCTCTGTATCTTGGCCAAGAGTCATCCGAGAATAGGTTTCTGATATAATTTTCCCATATTATTTTTCGCGCATTGATGTCGCCTGCGATTTCGTTATTCTCATTTGTTATGGTAGAGAAGTTTCTTTTCGGTATATTCCTGCCGTTTCTTATGCAAGTTGAGATCCGGCCCGAAGGACCAAAATGGCACGACAAGGGCCTTTGAAAACTAAACGAAAACGAAATAGAAAATTAACAATGAAATTCTGATAAGAAAAAATGACTCGAAAGAAAATCGAATGTGGAGCACTGACTTTTGCCTACCTGGTTTCACAGTACGGCTGAATCAACGTGTCACTCACGAGCGAGAAATAGTCACTTTTTCACCAGAGTTCTAATTTGTAGAAATTGAGAAATTCATTGATTGCGAAGAAAGTGTTGCACGACGATGTGTGGATGAACGACGACTTCGTACTCTGTCTGACATAGGTCATATGCTCCAACATATGTTACGCGCCCATAGGGAAAGAAATGAACATACGTGGGCCGCACGAAACGAGCAAGCAACTTGGAATAGAAAATAAATGAATGCAACTAATAACAATGAGTTGCAGTAACAACCCAAATTTTTGAACATGTAGTCAGCGTAGAATATATCCATCCAATTAATTTTTTACTTTAGAATATATCCATCCGATTACTTTGTAACTTGAAAGATGTTCTGAGGAGGTTTGACCTAATATGTTCAAACAATTTCTTGGCAATCGTGACGATCCAAAATTTTGATGAATATGATGATAATAAATAAATATTTTTTTGATACCTCACAATATATTCGTCAAATTTCAACAAGAATTTGAGCATGTACAAACGTTGTTTATAAAGATATAAACATGTTTTAAATGACAATTATCGAAGCGTCCAATGATGAGAAGATATCAGTCACAGAAGTTCATAAAATGCTTGCTTGTTCAGTTAATTTGAGAATATCCAAAGAAAATGAAAAATCATGCTATGAGATAGTATAATACGCCGCTATCTCTATAGGAGACGATTCATCCTAATTAGGGTCTTGTGGAGGTTTCATAGGATTCGATTCCGAAGAATCATCGCTCTTGTGTAATCTGAAGACATACAGTGCAAGTCAAAATCATAGAACAAATTCATTTTTTCAAAAAAAAAAAATATTCGGCAACAAAATCTTGAGACATGTCAATTTTTGTTCCACTTTTACCGAATTTTTGCATTTTTGAAGGATCTTTGTTTCATCTTGTGCCACCCCCATCGACCCTCTAAATTTTGCTGAGTTTACTGCCAAATCATTATTGGTCTCTGTAGAACGTCGTCTCAGTAAAGAATTGTTAGATTAAATCCTGAAGATGAAAGCAAGGAATATTCTTCTGGCGTCCAGTCTGCTTTTTCGCCACTCCCAATCTTTAGCCTCCCTACTTTGAACTTCTAGGCCGCTTCCTGCATAGGAATTAATGAGTGACCCTACGCTTTCGGAGTTGAAATGTCGCCGAAGTGCGGTTTTCTTTGAAAAAGGAGAGCTCTCCCTTCATTTTGCTAATTGAAACGTTCAGGAATTATTAATCGCTTCCTGTCCCGCTCTTTTTCATTGTGGCCGTAGTAACGAGTCTACTCAAAGTATTCGGATGACGAAAGCAATATTCCAGACCGCCGAGATGAGAAAGTCCCCACTGCCTAACTCGGATTGAAAATGAATGTTTATATAAGCTTTTTTTTCCATTCCGTCCACCAACGGTATATTGTAACTTTTTCCGTTCGCTCTCCCTCTGTCTCTTTCCAGAGAATTGATGGGATTTCAGCATCCAGTCGGACCTTGATCCATAAATCTTACTCAAGGACGGTTTCTATGGTTCCTGCATCATAGTGTATTTGCATTGAGGCTGACAAAATTCTTCAGGAATTAGTTGCTTATTTACGGAAAGAATTTTTTGGTTCCCAGCAAACGAGAGTATTTATTTCTCTAATCTCTTCGAGAAAAGTTTGTAGAGAAAATCATTCCACCGACAAATAATATTTAATGCGACAGTGTTTTTCGAATCTCTTTTATTTCAGTATGGAAATGAATGCGTACGTATAGAATTATTATTTGTGCAACAATCCTCATCCCTTTTTGTTCTCTATTCTAACGAATCCATAAATATCTCCTGTCGTTTTCAAGGTTTGAAGACTCTCTAAACCTCCGGCTACACAATTCATGGTGCACTTAAGGGATGAACAGAGATATTCATAAATGTTCAAAATAAACTGAAGAAGTATTCCAACAATAGTTTAGCACAATTTGATCTAGTCTTGGGAGTTCTGTCAATTTAACACTCAGTATTGAAAATTTAAAAAACTTCAATATTGTCAGTTATTTTGAAAGCTAATTTACAGCCTTGAAAACGACAGATTTAGTTGCTAGGATGCGATTTTTTCGTAACTTGGACTTGAATAATTCAAATCGTCATGAAAAATTGATACTTTGATACCTGCGGATGTATATAATAACACCTTGACTCCATCTTCAATCATTTTGATCACACTCATAAAGAACCACTTCCCAAAAAGATAAAATCCACAAAAAGCTCCTAGAACCTCACTAAATGTTGAATCGTTGAAAAACTACACATTGAGCTTTCCACGGATGAGATAACCGACCTTTTCCATACATAATTCAGGGGATGAATGGTGAAGACAGTTCACCCCAAAACAAATAATTTGTTTTGTTCGGCACATGCGAATGTTTCAGCCCATATAGGCCGTTTCGGGGCCATTTTTCTCGGGAAGTGTCCCTAATTTCCGTTTTAATAAATAAAGCCGTAAGTTATGGGGTTCGCCTGTACCCCACACATTGACAAACTGGGCATGTAGGTGAATTCGAGCTTCCTATTTCAAACCCTCCACGCATAAGCACCCTCTGAATATATTGCGTGGGTATTTTGCGGGAATCGATATATTTGGGAAGTTTGACGTCATTGTTCGAACCCCAAACTTGGGCAATATGAGGAGCTGAATGGGGGAAATTCCCATTGTGAAGTGGTTTACTCAAAATCCTTCACTTGTATCCTCATATAAGGTGCTCCCATCAACCAAATGACGACAGTATATTCGACAAAATAATGATTAATTAGGAGAATTTGAATTGATTGGCTCAATAGGCTGAAATAAAGTATGAAACTACATTTTATGAGGATATATAAAGTGACAGTTGTGAAGAGCACTCAGAAAGCCCTCTTGAAGGTAACTGAAAGATCATTTCGAAACAGACAACTAAAGAAATACTTGGTATTTCCAGGATTCAGAAATCGTAAAATATTACAAGGCTAAGAATAATACATTGTCACTGTTGCGTACCACAGTGAGTTTACTGGAGCTTGATGAACCAATCTTCGATTGACTCAGTTGGGATGTATATTTTAGAGGTTCAAAGACATACGTCGATACCAAAACTATGTATCGAAATTTCACTTGATACTGCTGGGTTAGCTCAAAGTAAAAACACTATTCAACAACAACAGTAAAGTGATTTTATTGTTTCGTCAGTCTATAACTAAGCATTCGAGAACATTCTAATGGAATTCCAAGAGCCTTCTTGGAAGATCGTATAAAATGGGACCACATGTTCCCCGTTCAAAGTGTTACATTCCTTACAGATATAATAGTTGAAAGGTTCCTTCAATATATACTTAAACCCTGAAATTGAGCCTTTGCCATGCTTCAAATGACCTGAGCGGCCAAATATCCTGTTGGTCAACAGATGTATCTGTTCAAGGAGTATAAAAAGGATCGAACACAACTCGTTTGATACATTTCAACCATGATATTGGGGTGCATTCCTTAAATGACCCGACCACTCAACCCAATTGTCAAGATAGTTTATGGTTAAAAAATATATCTGTTCGATGAATTACTCAAGGGATCGAAGAGTCACTTTGTCAATACGAATATGGATGCTCAATATCAGTTGTTATTTCTTCACCGGATTTAAACTTATGAAGAGCTTCAAGTACGCCTGGTGTGTTTTGTGCATAGGTGACTATAAGCAACCCTTGTTCAACAGCACTTGCATTCGTTTTACAACAAGATCCTCATCCACTTGCATATTTGCTCTCATATCCTCCAAATCTACTTGGCATAGTCATTGAGGCCACATTCTGTGAATGCTTGGACTAGCTAGAAGATTATAATAATAATATAGCATTCAACATGGTACGAGAGATTTTCTGACATTTCCGAATTCATCAAGTAGAACGTAGAAGAATTTTATGAGCATAAAATTTCAATCTTTGTAGTTGCACACGATAGTTGCGAAAAACTAAACCTACAGAATGAGTAAGAGCGATTGTCGACTAGACAACTATATAAGGGTTAAATTCACCAATTTCATTTCACATTTCAATCATTCACTGTTTATTCGCTGAACTGTTGAACGTGCAACGTACAGTAATGTGTGAAGCCTAACTGAATCCTCCTATGCCCTTGGAGCAACTGCAACATAATTTGGTGATGTTGCCTGTAGGCTGTGTAGCACTTCGTTGCCCGCAGCCACGTGCTAAATTATCTTTTAACGGTACAGCCAAACCTATGGCCATTTCGTATACAGACCAATTACGGTAAACGGTCAGTAACTGGCCTGCTAAAACTGGCCAGCGGAAAGATAAATGGATACGAAGACTGGGACGGCGGTGTGAAAGGGGCATAATATGGATTGAGCGATTAAATGGTGCTTCCTCTATAATGGATCTTGAAACAACCTTCGATGGTGGTGGAATTTCCTTCATCAAATGAATAAATTAGGTACATTGTGTTGAAAGATGACGTGCCGAAATTAGTTCATTGTGTGGGCATCACACAATGTTGCATATTTTGTACGAATAAGAGAATTTGCAATACGAGCCCATATTTTGTATTCATGCAATTCATTTATTGTAAATTTATTTCAGATCGTTTTAGGAGAAATATCGAACCCTTATATTTGCTTTCAAGGAGTCAAGCAGGTGCTTTTCGTTCGTGTATGACTTAAAAACACAAAAATTTTAACCATTCGAGACAAGATGTTCATGGAATAATGCTGTTCATTATCCGTCCATTGACCGGTAGTGATAAAAACCTAGGAGTACCATAAAGACATACTCAAACTCATATTCAGCAAGTGAGGTACAAGAAATCGAATGCACTCACTCAAAAAATCACATATTTTCTATATTGGTAAGTCAAAGCTGAGTATATCTGTGTTCATAACGGAAGCTCAGTTCATTTAGAGTTGCCTCAAAAATGTTAATCAACTTTGCCGCAGAAATATTTTATGCTTGAATTCATAAATATTTCTTGCATCTGACTGTGATAAACCAGGTGAAGGATCATGTTATAGAGCTCTTAACACAATTTAAACAACGTCTACCAATTGAAAGCTGCATAGCTCACATTGGCCGTACGATGTTAGTTAATGTAAGTTTCAGTCTATAGCTGACTTTTTTTCACTGATCAAAATTTTGAGATTCACCCTCTAGGTGATCTTCCAGTCAACACTTATCAATTTAAGAATTAATAAAGTTGACTCTTCAATCTGAAAATTCTATTTCGTGGAATGTATGAAATAATTGAAAATAAATCAGGAAAACAATTAAATTTATTCCAGAAATTCAGAGCTAAAATCAGTCTGATAATATTGCGTAGGATAATGTCAGATATAACTAGAAACAAATGGACTGCAGTAAATGTTATGGTTTCAGTAAAAATTCTCATCAAGGTATTTATTATCCCAATATATTAAAAACAATAAGGAATATTTCTGTGATAATCGATGGTGTGATATTTCGAGGTAGAAAGGGGAAGGCGATCTTGCGAGCGAAGCAAGCACCGTAAAGTTCTTAAGACGGCCTTTCGTTAGGTGCATTTCACATCAACATTTAAAAAAAAATTATCCAAAACACCGATTTCCCGTTTTTTCGCGAAAGATGGTCCGGTAAAATTGAAAAAGGCTTTTTCCACTGACACGATCAGGAAAAGCCGTTTTCATATATGTCCTCCCCGAGAATCGGACGTTTGGATAGGGCTATTCATATCTTCCAATCGAAAGTGAAAATATTTCACGTCTGACGTTCACAGAACTTTGTCAGATCATTCCAATTATAATATTAACCCATATCTCGTATAATATTTTGAAATTTCTTCACTCCATAGGATTCGTAAGAGCCCTGGTGGAATATTCTCTTATAGTTCAACAGTCTACGATATGTATTTATGAAATTCAAAAATTTACCTAGCATAGAACCAGTTTTGCAATCCCTAGCCAATTAATTTCACCCCTGCCGATTTCTACTCTGAAATGACAATTGTCGTTGACATTCTAATCTTATGTGGACTTTTATGTAATATTCTATACGTAAATCGGACCCACTTAGTTTATGCGTGAACGAATGAAACGAAATTCGAAGTATTCGGCGAGGCACTCTGTTCATGGTTAGACACCTTTAGACTATTATCGAATAATTTTTATTTTACCTTTGTTAAATTCACCAAGCGCAAATCGATGGAGTTGAAACGATATTCTTTTGATTTTTTTGTGGAAAAAGCATCCACTGCGAATCAATTATATACTGGGTGTCTCATATGCGTTGCCTATTTCTAACAGCTACCTTCGATTGAGTTATTTCGGCTGTTTCTGCTTACGGCTTCTTAATTCGATAAAATATTTTCGCTTCATATACAGGATGTCACATATGAGTTGCGCATTCCCAACGCAGACTTTCACTTTGAGTTTCTCAAGTTTTCGTGATTGCTATACAGGGTGTGCAATTTACAAGTTCTTTTGGGATTTTTTGCGCGCTTTCGGTTTTTTTGTGCTACTTCGGGGTTTTTTGGGTTCCTTTGGATTTTTTGCGTTCTTTCGTGTTTTTTCGGGTTCTTTCGTGTTTTTTCGCGTTCTTTCAAGTTTCTTCAGGTCTTTTCATGTTTTCTTCGCGTTCTTTCGAGTTTCTTTGCTTTCAACGGGTTTCTTTGCTGTGTTTCGTGTTTCTGTGCGCTTCATTGATCTATGTTCTATATTGATCTATGGTCTATATTGATCTATGGGTTTATTGAATTACTGGCTTATGGATCTACTGGCCTATGGATCTACTGGCTTGCTAGTATCATATTTAAAATTTCCATATTTCGACATGATTATTCAATTGAAATCAAGACAATTCGAGTTATTTAGTAGACGTCAGATTTGATTTCGATTTGCCAGAGAACCGAAGGTTTGTTGTTTAAGTATTCCTACACCTTGGAACACGAAAAATAGTGCCTTGGGCCATGTCTCAAAGCATTTCAATATTTTGGGTCGAAGGCGCAGAAATTTTTTTTACAGAACACAGCGTCAAACAATTGTTGATGGATATTTCATTATCCCCTACAAGATGCTCGTTTGCTATTTGAAATAAACCGTTACTTAATCACCTGCATGGTTACTGAAAGACATTTCTGTTGAATTTATTACAGGTGATGTTTTACGTATTTCTTAGCGACTCGAAAATGAAGACAAATCGATACTTGTCCTGACTTGAAGATTTTGTAGTGAAAGGCCATATTTCGGAAGTCACCGCCCTGCCGAAATCGAACACTTCTGCCTTATTTATGTTATTAGGCAATAAGCCTTTCCGCAACGAATCTAGCGGGAAAAGCTAAACAGCCGACCCAGATTTTATCTGAAGAATGTTTGGGAAGGAAAGTGGCGATTAGTTTGCAATATCAACACTATTAATCTTAACGGACTAAATGCATGGCGGTCGACGTCGAAAATGCCGAAAAGAATGATGGTGTAGGATACAAACACGACGCCCGTGGGGAGGGTTTAGGATTAGGGGATGTACAGTGGAATTCCTGATTCTATCATCGGCACTTTTATCGAACGGGGACAATATACAGGCTGGCAAACATTCAATGCGCCGAAGCTAGAAACAAACTGATGAAAACAGGAATGAATTAATCTGATCATTCAACACTATACTACATCGTCCAATGAAATCGCTCAATTTTTGAAAACGGACCGATAGAAACAAACTGTATCTGAAAACACTCAACCTCACAGTGTTTTAGAAATTTGTTTTTATCAAATGCCTAATTTGCATAGGAATATTAATACGTCCGGATAGCTTTGGCCGTTGAAGGAAGTAGCGGTCGTCATGGTTACGATAAACAAGCAGTTGTTAGCTATAACTTCAACAGCACATTTGGCAGTTCTGTCAGTTTATTTTCGTATTTTACCATGAAGTATATAAAATTGAAACGTTTTGGGAATTGTAATATTACTTCAATTGAGGAAAGTGTGAAGAAAAGTGAGCCGCTTAATACAGTGAAGTCAAGATCCTACAGTTGGAAACAATTTGAAGAATTCTGTGCTGCCCGGAAATACCTTGTGAATGAAAAAACAAGTTTGTCAGAGCTCAATAATATTATGCTAGAATGGGCTTTCATAATGAAGAAAAGAGATGGATCAGACTACAAGGAGAGTGTCGTAAAAACCTTGTGGAATAATACTGTCAAACAGCTGCAGGAAAAATTCTATTCCGAATGGGGCGTTAGGTTCGATCCATTCACAGACGTGGCTTTTAAAACGGCGCGGGATACACGAAATGCCAAGAGGCGTATTTTGCAAGTGAACCCTGAGAAAAGAAAAGTTAGTGTCAAGGCGCTGTCTTTGGAGCAACACGAAAAGATGGTCAACCTTTGTGAAGAAGATAATCCAGATTGCTTGGCGCGGAGGAGAGGGTTCATCATGCTTAATTTCGCATTTCCAATTCGAAATTGAAAACGATGGTAATCTCACGAGCCGAATTGCCTACAATCCGATAGTTTCTAAAACAAGACAGGTGGTGCCCAAAAATGTGCGGAAACGAAATGGCTGACTCCCAATATTGAAGAAGATATTTGACCGGTGAGGTTATATAAGCTATTTGTATCCAATAGAACTGCAAACATAACCTCTGAAAGACTATTCCTTACTCCACATAAGAATTGGAAATATGGTTCATGGTTCAAAAACTCCCCAGTCGGTCCCAATACGATAGCTAAATGGACAAAAGAATCGGCAAAACTCATTGGCATCAACACAACCAAGTCGAAGATAACCAACCACTCGCATCGAGCTACTGCTGTCAGCCAATCAGCCACAGCAGGAATTGGCGAGGAACAGCTGATAAAGATATCAGGCCATTCTGCAGCGTCTGTGAAACCGTATCACCAACTGGACCAACAACATCACAAAAAAATAATCACAGCCATAAGGAATTAAAAAAATGTCCTTCAAGAAACAACATCAGTATCTACTTCATCATTCGAAAATAATGCCCGTAATGTGTATATTAATTGTACTGTCAATAATAATTATTTTGAGAATAAAGATGAATAATTTGTTGTTATACTTCTATCTGGTTATTTTTGAATAAAAACTATTTTTATTTCGATTGATTCATATTGTTGAATGATCTTTCCAAATACCACACGAGATTCGAATTTTTTTTGAGAACACTGTCGTTTTTCGAAAATTGAACAAATTTCACTCAACAAAGTGATCCCGAAATACCACTCGCTTTCGGCTCGTGGTATTTTAAGGATCACTTTGTTTCGTGAAATCTAAACCCAAAAAACAAGAGTATTTTCAAAAAATTCTCACCTAAGTGGTATTACCCTTGAGCAATTAACGGAGTTTTATAGGATCGGCTATGCAGATCTGCAGAAGTTATTCAAAAGAACAATCATGTCAGTTAATAACGTTGTTCTTGAAAAAAGATAACATATTCAGTGTAAACTTCGAAAAGTTGTGAGGAGAACAGTTTCCTAAACATCCTGGACGTAAAACAAGAAGTAAACATAACAGAAAAGTAAACACTACCTACTGAAAGTTTGTCTCTAATTAACTTGCCACCTACAGGGTATTTCCTCTCACTCCTTCTATTTCACACTGATCAGAAAATTTTCTGGAATACATCGAAGGATTTGGTTTGATAGACATATTTGGTAGCATATTTGAGACATGAGCCCGCAACCTTCTAAGAGAGGGCGCTTTATACCTAAAAATTGAACAGGAGATATGGGTTAAGTGATACTTCGTTTGAAAGTTCTCAGAATATTCTTCACAATGGCATATGGAAAATCGTATCTTGATGAACCATTTTCGAGTAGAAGTAAAATTAGCCAACGAGAATATTTTTGATTGTGAAAAGGGCTTGATAAAATATAGAAAAACAATTCCGTGATATAAGGAGGATAATTTGTCCTGAAGTCTTTGCCCGGACTGAGTTTTCAATGTTTCATCTGCGCGGACCGATACGAATTGAAAACGTTTTTCAACTCCTGATGATTTCGTTCTGCAAAAATGATAAAGTTTCATAATGTTTCTGGGGCTGTCTCTGAACCGTGAAACATGAAGTGATTATTTGCACACCATTCTATTGATTATGTAGTTTGTAGATTTTCAGAATATATTCGAAAGAGTTTCTTGAAAAAAAGGAATAACTTCTCGAGAAACTTATTAGTACAGAAATTTTATACCCTTCATCGAATGAGCATCAGAGCTACTTCAACAACCGCCAAAAAAAAAGCCGACTAATACCCGCAGAAGTCTAATCTACACATTCCAGAACCGCCCTATCGTCGACGAATTACGCTGACTCGACCCTTTGTACGAACAATCTGGAACCCTCGCAACGTAGGATAATTAAAACACAGAAAACGACTGAGAGACAAAAGTGAGGTTAGAGTGTCCTCTGAGGTTTAGTGAAGCGTCTTGAAGAACTGCATGTCATTGGTCGGCGGTCTCCGCACAGATACAATGCGGATAACAGGGTATTGTGACGCTTTCTACTCGACAGAGATGAGACAGGAGAGCCAAGTAGGTGCTCCAAGTTCCCAGAAGGCGCACAGAGTCTGAGTGCCCTTGGACTGGAACCGCGCGTGACGAAGCATGAATATGGTCTTCCCCTGGAGAACGCACTCGAAAAAACTCCACTTGCCCGTATCAGACGCGATGCATCCAATTATTTTCGTGGGATCCTCGAGGCTACCCTGATTGACCCTGATAAACTTGTTTTTGGAATTTAGAACGCAACGAAGGATCCTGCGCGGAGAATTTAATAGAACTTGTTCCAATTCATCTGGAAACAGTAGTATTAAGATGAGGTTCCTAAAAAGAGATTCGGGTATTTATCTTCTCACTGCATATGGAACGGAGCGACGGTATGAAGCGGAGAGGGGTTCACAGAGGGCGTCATTCTGTAGTATCTTAGTCGCAATGGACTACATTTGTTATGCGATATTCTGTCACGGGTTGAGTGGAGTTGCTCAGCGAGACTTCGCCCAAAATGTATTTATTATGGTATGCGCCAATAAAGGCACTATTTTTATTATTATCAATTCCGAACAGTAATTTATTTTTATAAAAAGGGATATAAAATTAGCCAACATCATAAGAAGAAGAGTAAATTACGCTTATACTTTAAAATCCGCGGAGATATCAAGGGCAAACAAATAAATTTTTTATAGCTGTGTGATGATATTATTACTGAGCCATTCCTCAATTCTTACTCAGAAAATGTGAAAACAAATTGAGTAGGTGATTTGAATTACAAAACAAAATTAGAAACCACTGACGTGAGGTCAGATTGCTTTGGCGCTCTTGTTGAGCTACTTGCGAGTAAATATTCAAACCATAACAAATCTATAAGCACTCTGATCACGTGAACAATAGGCTTTTCCCGTACTATGGGACAATGCGATGCAAATATGAGTCAGTGCTTCTCTGAATTTTGACAACGTATTAGGTGTACAAATAAGTTTCCACGGTTTGTCAAAAGATGGCCCCACCAGAAGGTTATGGAGAAATTGTCAGATGTAAAACGTAATATCCCAAGTTTAGTCATCTGGCAACACCATAACCTTAAAGTACTAGTGATTCCGTATCAGCATCACGTAATTTTTTTCGTGCAAAAATGTCAAGTTTTATTCCGAATAAACATCATTTGCGGGAACTTTCGATTTACTTCTTTAATGTGAAAAAATCTGCAGCTGAGGCGCATCGATTGCTTCAAGAAGCAAATGGTGAAGCTGCTTTAAGTGAGAGAAGTTGTCAGGAATGGTTTCAAAAGTTTAAGAACGGTGAGTTTGACGTTAAAGACAAAGAACGCAGTGGAAGGCCGAAAGTGTACGAAGACATGGAATTAGAAGCACTATTGGAGGAAGATTCGTCCCAAACGCAAAAGAACTTGCACTTACTCTACAAGTGACTCAACAAGAAATTTCACATCGTTTAAAATCGTTAGGAATGATTCAAAAACAAGGAAATTGGGTTCCATATGAACTAAAGCCGAGAGACGTTGAACGCCGATTATGCATGAGTGAAATGCTGCTTGCCAGGATTAAAAAAAAGAGTTTTTGCATCGTATAGTCACTGGTGACGAAAAATGGATTCACTACGATAATCCAAAGAAGAGAAAGTCATGGGTTAAGCCCGGCGAACCATCAACATCGACAGCTAAGCCGAATATTCATGGAAAAAACTCATGCTGTGTATTTGGTGGGATCAGCTTGGTGTCGGGTATTATGAATTGCTGAAACCAAGCGAAACCATTACTGGAGCTCTCTACCGAACACAATTGATGAGATTGAGTCGGGCACTTAAGGAAAAACGCGCCCATTACTACTCCAGACACGACAAAATTATTCTTTTACACGATAATGCTCGTCCACATGTTGCGGCGCCGGTAAAAACATACTTGGAAACACTCAACTGGGAAGTTTTACCCCACCCGCCGTATTCACCAGACTTAGCCCCTTCTGATTATCATCTGTTCCGGTCGATGGCACATGGTCTGTCTGAGCAGCGCTTCACATCATATGAAGACACCAAAAATTGGGTAGATTTGTGGATAGCGTCAAAAGATGAAGAGTTTTATCGACGGGGTATCCGAATGTTGCCAGAAGGATGGGGAAAAGTAGTGGCAAATGATGGAAAATACTTTGAATAAAACGTAATGTACTTTTCCTTCACAATAAATTCCTAATTTTTTATAAAAAACCGCGGAAACTTATTTGTACACCTAATATATTATTTCAGCCACCGAGATTGAATTTTATCTCTATGATTTCCCGTTATGAAAAATTTTGATTAATATTGCGCCAACTGACACTGACACTTATATTCCCGTGAGCGCTCTTTTTGACAATTCTAAATTCACGTATGCAATTTGTATCGAAAGATTTCATTTCATTAATATAGTAGGTTTCAAGTAGACATTAATACCAATAGTGAGTTGGCTGAAAATTCTTGAGAGATTTGGCTCATAGCAAAGAAATTACAGTGTTCACTAGGGAATTTATTGGGAAATGTAAAATGAATTGGCACTTGGTCGAAATATCACACTAATGATACATAGCAACGAATTTAAAAATAAATATCTCTGAATTCAATTGACGATTGTAGGAAGATTTTGTTACTTATCATGTCAATTCCAGTAGTCTCATCATATTCAGAATTATTAAAAATATTGGAAAACACTATTTTTTCAGGCTGATTTCACGAATAACTATTTTATAATGAGTCTATCACCAATTTTCCCAACAGAAAGAGCACACAAAAATCAGCCCGATTTAAAAATTCTACATCATAAGAAGAAGGTTAAATTATGCTTGTACTTTAAAATCCGGGGAGATATCAAGGGCAACCAAAAAATTTTTCTATAGCTGTGTGATGATATTATTACTAAGCCATTCCTCAATTCTTACTCAGAAAATGTGAAAACAAATTGAGTAGGTGATTTGAATTACAAAAAAAATTTAGAAAGCATTGGCGTGAGGTCAGATTGCTTTGGCGCTCTTGTTGAGCTACTTGCGAGTAAATATTCAAACCATAACAAATCTATAAGCACTCTGATCACGTGAACAATAGTCTTTTCCTGTACTATGGGACAATGCGATGCAAATATGAGTCAGTGCTTCTCTGAATTTTGACAACATATAATATATTATTTCAGCCACCGAGATTGAATTTTATCTCTATGATTTCCCGTTATGAAAAATTTTGATTAATATTGCGCCAACTGACACTGACACTTATATTCCCGTGAGCGCTCTTTTTGACAATTCTAAATTCACATATGCAATTTGTATCGAAAGATTTCATCTAAATAATATAGTAATAAGATCGTGGACCAGAGAAAATCTTGACAGGTGGTCCCGTCAGGACCCGGAAAGCGAAGCTTTCGAGCAGCCCGCAGGGCCGCCCAGAGGAAATCTTAAAAAAATCGAAAAGGCGTATCCTCCTCTAGGAGAAGCGACCGCGAAAACCCCGGCGCTCCCTCCAAGTGCCCGAAATTTTCGAAAGAAAATCGAGAAATCGGCGATTTTCGCGAAATCGCCCAAAGGCGAAAAACGGGCGAAAGTACTCCTCCGAAGCCAGAGCATCTCGCGGGGCGGGGGAGGTCGCTTTTTCTAGACGAGGAACGTCCCCATACGTGGCTACGAGCTCAGCCGCGGAGCCCCTCGAAATCTTTACGAAAATTATGCATATAAAACGGCAATTTTTCGACCCGCGAGTACCGAGAAACGTCAAAAACCCCTATGATGCTTTCGCTCCGTGCGGGCGCTACGAGCCTCTAAACGCATTTTCGGCGGTAGAAAATGAAACTTGAGGAAATTCCCCATCTCTGGGTACCAATTTTCATATCCAAGTAGCGATATAAGGCCGCGAATTCTTCATTACAAATTCGGCAATTTACTCGATATTTCGAGGAGAAGTGTCATAGTTTCTCATAAGATTCCGATGATAGCCGAACGCGAGCTCCAAATTTGAAAATACGACATCAATTTTTCGCTCGATATGGGCGGTGGAAGATTTTTCAGGCCTTCCAAGTGCTCGATTAAGAATCTAAGGAGATTCCGAATCTCTAGACAGCACGCGCGGTTCACGAATCGGAAGAAAAACACCTCAAATATGCGTTTGAAAATCGTCATTTCAGGCTCTATTTTCGCGCTAATTCATTTTCGTCCTTGAAGAATGCACACAGATCGCGATGAATCGCTATACAGGCTGTGCATTCGAAAAAATCGCTATACAGGCTGTGCCATTTGAAAGCACTGATTTTCACCAGATTCTTTCTTCGAGAGATTTTCCGTCTGAATTTTTTATGGAAAAAGCACCCACTGCGAACCAATTATAGAGTGGGATCTAATTTCGAGAAAATGTCATACAGGGTGAACGATTTACAATGAATTTGCGATCATGTGATATACGAGGTGCTCAATTCACAAGTTAATTTGATTTTTTTCGAGCAAATTCGAGATTTTTGTGTTCCTTCGGTGTGTTTTGGTTCTGAATTCGATAAAATATATTCGATTCATATACAGTGTGTCAGATCTGAGTAGCGCTGACATTCACCAGAGTTTTTCTCTAGCTTTCGTGCTTTTCCGCGTAAGGGAGCTGATAACGATAAAATGTCATACAGGGTGTGCAATTTACAATGAGTTTACGATCGGGTGATATACAGGGTGTGCAATTTAAAAGTTCTTTCATTATTTTTTGAACGCTTTCGGTTTTTTGTGCTCCCTCGGGGTTTTAAGCTTTCTTTCAAGTTTTTTTGTGCGCTTTCGTTGATTTTGTGCTCCTTCGGGGTTTTTTGAGTTCCTTTGGATTTTTTTCGTTCTTTCGTGTTACTTTGGGTTCTCTCATGTTTTTTCGCGTTTTTTCGTATTTGGTCGGGTTCTTTCTTGGTGGAATGCACTGAACTTGAAACGATAGAGTTATAAACGATATTCTTTCGGTTTGTTTTTTATGATGAAAGCACCCTTTTGCGAATCAATTATATACGGGGTGTCCCATATGCATTTTTCTTCAGGTTTTCTCGCGAATGAGAGCTGATTTCGGTATAATGTCATACAGGGTGTGCGATTTACAATGAATTTGCGATCGGTGATATACGGGGTGTGCAATTTACAAGTACTTTTGTGTTTCGGGTTTTTTTCAGGTTCCTTTAGATTTTTTGTGTTACTTGGTGTTCTTTCGTGTTTTCTCGCGTTGTTTCGTGTAATTTCGGTTTCTTTCGTGTAACTTCGGTTTTTTCGTCTTTCTTCGGATTCTTCCGTGTTTTTCGCGTTTTCTTTTGTTTTTTCCAGTACTTTCGTGTTTTTTCGCTTTCATCGGGTTTTTTGACGTGTTTAGTGTTTCTGCGCGCTTCATTGATGTATGGGCCCTATTGATCTATGGTCTATATCAATCTATGGTCTATATTGATCTATGGGCCAATTGAACTACTGGCCTATGGATCTACGGGCCTATTGATCTACCCGCTTACTAGTTTCATTAATATAGTAGGTTTTAAGTAGACATTAATACCAATAGTGAGTTGGCTGAAAATTCTTGAGAGATTTGGCTCATAGCAAAGAAGTTACAGTGTTCACTAGGGAATTTATTGGGAAATGTAAAATGAATTGGCACTTGGTCGAAATATTACACTAATGATACATAGCAACGAATTTAAAAATAAATATCTCTGAATTCAATTGACGATTGTAGGAAGATTTTGTTACTTATCATTTCAATTCCAGTAGTCTCATCATATTCAGAATTATTAAAAATATTGGAAAAAACTATTTTTCCAGGCTGATTTCACGAATAACTATTTTATAATCCGTCTATCACCAATTTTCCCAACAGAAACCGCAGACAAAAATCAGCCCGATTTAAAAATTCTCTCGATTTCAGTTTCTACGTTTCTCGGCTGTGAAAAAGTCACGTGACGGCTAGGTGCGACAGAGCAACCGTTTCACGGTTTATTGTGCAATCGGACATTCCCTGATATTATTTAAATTGATCAATTAAAATGCTAGCTAGGTGCGACGCGGTTGCCGTTCTAGAGTGCCACCATGAATTTTAAAGCGAACGACCGACAAAAATGATATTATGAAGGCAAGCTTTCGGTTTTTTTCCCTCCTGCGACCGTTCACTTACAGACCCTTTCCGGGGTCCTGTTTAGTGGGTTTCAAACTCTCATTTGAATATTTGATACTGCGAGCGCGGGCAGTTTTTTCACATGTATAATCCTTCCGCCGCTGTTTTCATCTTTTAATGGGTTTTAATGAGATTTCGACTACCTAAGCCTCGGTGCTTCCATTTCTGATTCCCGCGTAGGGGTTTTGTGAATACTCGTCGCCAGATGTCTGTCATTTTTCACGTGCTTCAGGTGAAAGGGTCTATGTGGAATATTCGTGTTGAGAATAGAGGGGATCTTCTATCTTTGATTAAAACCTCTAAACTCGAGGTCTATCATGCAATGACGAATAATTGAAAAAAAAAAAAAGACAAGTTCAGAGTACTGAATTGTGGTTCAACTGATGGTACTGTTGATTGAGTACTTACAATGCATCGGGACGTAGCACAGATTTTCTATTATACTTTCACTGGTAACAAGGATTTTATAGTTCAATTTAATTGATAACTGACCTTGGTCTCTAGCCCATTAGCAAATTACCATTGAATTTCGGGGCAACTTTAACCTTCCGTGGAGATGAGCAGGGGATTTGGTATTCAGATAATGAGAAAATATAAAATAGCATCATGATCACTCTATAACCTTATGAAAGTATCAATAAGGCAAAGGAATTTGCGGAAGCTATTCTTGTTTACTATAACTTGTCATATTTTTGAACGATTTAAATAATAGACGGTCCAATATCAAAAAAGTAAATGAATTTTTAATTTGTATGTTCCAATGATTCATGTGTAGAAAAATACTTAATATCATCAACGGTTTTAGTTGTTTAATATTGTTGTTTTGACGTGATTCGTTCCATTTATTTAAGATTATGAGAAATTTTCTCGTGGCAATTTTGTTTATGATGAGCTCAATATGGTTCATTTAATTCTGGAGGCTTGAAATTGTTTAAAAATTCCATTGATGATAAGCAATCTAACAATTCTCACACAGAAAGTTTTGGTGAAGATCCTATATAGTTTTTAGTTGGCTGGAATTGTTTCACGGTTGTTGAAATTACTTTATTATTATTATTATTTACAATATAAGAGTTAAGGACAACCTATATAACTCATAGAACTCAAATAAATTACTTCAGTGTGAAGAAACAATTTTCAAAGATAAACTCAACACAACAAATATTCCATTCACCACCATACAAGGAAGCAGACACCAGCATATGTCACAATGGACCACCAGCTCTCCACGAGTCCCATCTATTCTTGAAGCTATTTACACCAGTTGCGTTGACTACACTGCTGGGCAACATATTTCATGTGCGAAAGACCCTATTGCTCAGAAAATTTTCTCTGCTCGTTGTGTGAAACTTCTCTCTACTGAGCTTGTGGTTATTATTGAGAGTAAACAGGCCTGACATATCCATTCCAAAAAAAGTCCTTCAAAGCTCTAAATGTAGTTAGCATATCCTCTCTCAGCTTACGATTGGCAAACGTATCTAGAGCCATAAGTGAAAGCCGACTTTGGTAATCAGGTATGGAATTCGAGTAGCTCTTCTCTGAACTGCTTCCAGTAGATCTGCAAACTGGGCGAATGAGAGATGCCATACCGGACCGGCAAACACCAGTGTGGGGCGCACATAAGTCTTGTAGAGCGATGCTAATGTGTGGTATTGACAGCGATTGAAGCATTTCTGAATAAGGTAGAGGGATTGGCTTTATTCGTCGCCTGCAATATATGTGACCTCCACAAAAAATCCGAATCCACTGAGACTCCCAGGTCAACGTGAGTTGAGCATGATTCTATTGGACTTCAGATAATAGATTTTCTTCGGGTTGTTGCTACCAAATGCAGTACTCGACACTTTGAGTAATTGAGAGGTAATAACCAGTCCTCAGTCCACTTTCTTATTATATCGCAGTCATTCTGAAGAGCATTACTAGACGTAATGGGGTTATTGTAGAATTTCACATCATCGGCATAGGATGCGCTGTCAGAGGATATCAAACGTGGCAGATCACAAACATAAACCAGGAACAGCAGAGGACTCAACACGGAACCCTGCGGGACTCCACTGCTCACTGACGCGAAGGAAGATCTCTCCGAACCAACCTTTACCGAAAAAGTGCGCCCCAAAAGGAATGATTTGATCCATCTCAAAAGGAGGCCACGGATTCCAAAATATTCCAATTTATGGAGCAGACGTTTAATTGGCACCTTGTCAAAAGCACGTGAGAAATCTAAGTAGATTACGTCTACCGGAATCTTCAATATTTATAATTATTATAACGATGAAGGTAACATATTCAGGTTCAGGTTAGCCCTCAAATCCGAATACGACCTTCAATATAAATCCTAATGTTCACCTATTTATAATATCAACGTCTGCAATGCTCCAGAAGCGGTGTTGAACTTCGGAACTATTCACTATTCACCGAATGGAGGGAAAAGCCACCATTCCTCAAATTCAGTTAGATACATTAATATTCGTTTGTCAAAACGTTCAGAATAACGAAGGCCTCTGAGGAAGAACCTCCTATTCAGCTGAGACTAACACCGGCCTCGATTCCTCTGTAATATCAGTATTTATCTCTCTGCGGGGAACGAGGGGGAATGGTTGAAGTGATTTATTAAATTTTTCGAGAAGACGAATGTTTTTATTATTTTCGGTGACGATTCGCTGCTTTCTTCCCGCTCAGGAGGTAATTGTTCCTTTTGCGAAGGATATATGTGACTTGGTCTTCAGTTAATGCATTTTTACCTGCATTTGAAACTAAAGCAATGAATAGGTTCTTTCATCGAAGACGTTCAATCAAAAATGATTTGATAGTTTAATAATTCTGAGTTCTTGTTGGTGCTGTGGAAGTGGCAAGTTGCTCTTGATTCTTATATGAATATAAGCTTTATTTTAACGAAAGAAGACGGAAATTCAATTACTGCAAGTGGAGCATAAAGAGCAGTTATATCTCAATACAGGGTGTAACTAAATAAGTGTAAAATATTCAAGGAGGTGATTCCTCATCGAAAAAAGAAAGGATCTTTCATATGAAAAACTTCATTGGAGCATCCCTTGTTAAGATACAACCCCTCGAAGGGAATACATAAAATTTGTATAACAATTTTTTTCACGAGCACCAAAAAAATTACAACTGATTTTATTGGATAAAGTGAAGATGCAATTTAAATTAAATAGACTGGAGTTTTGTCAAGTGTTAAATAAATGCTGTGCAAATTTTTACTTTCTTTAACTGAATCTTTGTTGTTTTATAGGAATCATTCAAAGAATTTTCTAGATTTTCCGTTTCATTTTTGTTCCTACATTATTGTAACATAAAACAACTTTGAATTATTTTTGTGAGAAACGGATTAAATGAATTGGCTCAATATTTATTAGCCATTCTCATAAAATACCGAACAAATGGACCAACAAAAAGTAAGAAGAATTGAGACTCCAAAAAAGTTCCGGTCTATTGAATTTACATCAGAACTTGATTGTCAACAGAATGAGTCGGTAATTGATTACAAAAAATAAAAATATATTTGAATCAAAAAGTAATATAATAATGATTAGTTTTATTTTTGGTATGGAAAGGTCCTAATTTACAATTCATATTTAATTGTACCTTTGTTCAATTTTATTTAGAATAATTATAAATTTCAAACGAATATGATACGTATTTTTTTTATTCAGTTCTTTTTTCTGCTTTGGTCTTTTTATTTCTAGATTCGATGTGGGCAACTTGAAGAAATCTCTGTCTCCATCAATAGAAGAACATTCTTGAAGAAAGAAGTCCCTAAAATATATTTCAGCTTATTTTTGTATTTTCACACTTAGACGGGGAGCCAGGGTTTTTTTTACTGGGGTTTTTTCCCTAGTCTTTTATGTTATATGTATGACATCCCGTCACTAACCCCTAATCTATATGCTTTATTGTTCGCTAACTAAATACTGTAAGCCAAAAGTTCAGAAGAATATATATATATATCAATATTTTGTCAAAACCCCACATCAAATAGTTAGAAATGAAAGCATCTAATGAAATTGAATAATCCAAAAGATTTTAATTGGCATTTTTAGATATCCTTAGAATTGAGAAACAGAAAATGCCCTCAAAATCTTCCTTTATTACTCAAATTTCGACATTTTTTTGAATTCTCTTTCAAATCAAAATTTCTACTGGCGAAAAAACTGAATTCCTTGGAAACTTGAGTATATTCCCTCATTTTCATCTACTAAAACAACATCTATGAGCTCGCATCATTCAAACGCATAGACAACCTAGGTTCGTTCAAAAATAACTAAACTTCATGTAGAGAACGAAAGATAGAGAAAATAGCACGATACCTCCATAAACCTCCTTTTCGATTTGCAGCGACTGGGTCGAAATGAACATAATTCGGAAACGCAATCAAACGGAAACCCTTTAAATACCCTTGAAAAGGAACACCCACTCAGGTGCGAAAGCTCTAAGAACTTTACAGCGATCTCTATCAACGGTATCGTGAGTTATTTATATTCCAAGGGAGGGAGGCCCTGAACTTAATAGATATCGATTTCGGCCGAGTCCTTCCAGTGCCCTGTCTGAAAGGATAGTGTAAGACTGGTACTGAAAAATATATATTTATATTTAATTAACGCAGTCTTTTTTTTCCCTACCACTTTTTCTGATTTCGCCTGCCCCTAAGTTATAACCGATTAAAATTTGAAATTGCGCTAGGAGACCACTATATTCCTTTCAAGATCACACAAAAAATTCATGACCATCCAAAAAATTGAAGTCACATACTGGTTCAAGCACCTTATTCCTGTTTAGCACTCCAATAAGTTTTACATGGATCAATAAGTCGATCGGACCAGAAACAGCTGAGTTCTCGAGGTTGGAGTAGAGTCGTTTTGAAGTTTGTTCAAAAAATGGAAAAAACTGAGTTTCGTGTTCTGATAAAAATGTTTTTAATGGGTAAAAACACCGTGTAAGCGAAACAATGGATTGAAAAATGTTACCCGGACTCTTGTCCATCAAAAGCAACGATTTGTCGGTGGTTTGCCAAGTTTAAACGTGGTCGTACCGACACAAATGTCAAGGAACGCTCGGGTAGACCTGTGGACGAAACATGGATACATCACTTCACTCCAGAGTCGAAGATTTGGCTTTTTTTGAACCGAAAGATAATTTTTTTTATAAATGTGATATTGAAAAATTGGAAAAGCGTTGGAACGATTGTATCACCCTAGAAGGTGATTATGTTGATGAATAAAAAAAAATTTTACAAAAACAAAATTGTTTTCATTTTCAGTTTCGAGACTTATTGATCGATCTGTTATTTATGACGAAAGCGCATATTTATTGCTATTAGGAGCATGCTATATAATTTTTCATACAAAATTATTTCATCTGAAAATCATAATCATCAGTCCAAGTATTGGTAGAAATATGATTTCTAAATTTTATTCAGAATTCGATTTAACCTTTTTTCACGAAATATTAATATTTAGTATAAAAATTTTCAATAATCTGCTACCTATGATTGTTTCTTTTTCTTTAGATCATCGAATCAATACCTTGTTTTCTGTCTTTCGATAAATATCTGAGATTTGAAGTCAATGAAGCATTCAGAGACCAACTCTGTATATTCAGGAGTTTTGCCATCTCCCGATCTGATTCATTCAATGGAACTAATTTTGATCATTAGTGTAATGTTTTGAGGTTCAAATAGATAGAATACGCATAATCATGTAGTATCTGCGGTGTTTTCCGTTCCTGACATGGCAGTATTAAATTTGTACTACGATTGCAGCTGATAGGATATCTGTAAAACCCACCTGACAAGAACGGAAATAATGTTCCTGTCATCTGCCGAACAGACTCGAAACTCAATTCAGAAATAATGGCGAATAAGACATCCGTCGTATGTGATGTTCCGAAAATGCTTCTTCGAAGTCGCTTACGAAATGAGGACAAGGAATCTCTGATAAGAAGGATAGAAAAAGTGGATGGTATCGTTCGTGGAAACACTCTTGGGATGAATTCATACGAAAAATCTCCGTGCAATCCGAAATTACAAAATCCTTCTCATCCGATTTCTCGCGATAATCGAAACTGATTCCGAAGCATCGGGATTCCACAGAATTAGTTTCGAATTCCTCTGTGCCCATGGAACACATAATAGGCCTACTCAGAATTGGCATTATCCAGTTATCTCTCGTCCGGGAGCCGCGGCCATTCCGGAGGGGCGTTTTCGAATTGCACATACGCGAAACGAGAACCTCTTTTTGAAGAAAGCTTCAAGTTTCAATTGGAAAATATATTATTCGAATCAGAGATAAAAAATGATATTCAGTTCATACACATGCTGGACATTGAAGTCAGCTTTTATGGAAGTGAACAGTTTATTTACATACCCAATGAAACGTTTGTATATGCATATATTTGTTCTGTGAATATATACTTGAAATCATATTTGTTACAAAAAGGCGGATACGCTGGCATCGATTACATACGTTCCTAAATGGCGAAGACGCCAGTTTTGATGTCGTGTCTCGGTACAAACCCAATTAGTCCACAACATCTGTACTTTTGAAAGTGCAGCATTCTATCTTAAAGAAACTACTCTAAAACTAAATATAATTCAAAATATTAGTTACATCTCCAAGAGAAAAAAAACAGTCTTGCGAAAGCCTGATCCTATTCAGATATCACGAACAATATCAATTCGTGTGCCTCCCGAAAAACAGGATAAATTTTTCAGAATTCGTGTGTATCCCGCGTGTCTCTGATTGGTCTTTGACTCTATTGCGTGCTACAGGGAGAACATTAATTATTTTCGGAATGGGAAGTAGACAATTCACAGGAAACATAGTCGAATATCTGTATTATTCAGAGAATAATCAGGTCGTTCGGTGCCTTTTTACAATATTCTTGGGAACGAAGATGGAACAAGATAGGAACAGTATGGTTCATTTCTATAATTCAACTTTCTCAGACGGAATCCATTTGATAGGGGCATAAAGCCGGCTTTCTGTTTAGTTGAAAAACGCTATCTTACCTTCTTCAAAGGAATCGATTGGGCCTTGATGAATAACTGATTCTATTACATCAGCGGAGCGGGTATTCAAGTGAATGTTAAGTTTTTACGATCTCGCTTTTTTTCGACCGGCTTTAGGGCAATTCAAAACAACGACAACCCCGCATGCATAAATAACCATCTGTTTTTCTCGGAGTGAATCCACCCCCTATTTCAATGTTGGTATTACCGGTCTATGTAACACCCCGAGCGCTAGGGTAATAATAAATGGGAATTCCCAAAATATTGAAGTGGAGAATTTAAGATTCCGACATAGTCCATTTGTGAAATACTTATTTCAGAGACGGATTTGAGAAATCGATATAAAGTTGAAGTTGGTACGTTTTAGGAATCAATAGAGCACCAAATTCAAGGTTTACTGCTGAATAAAGTTTGATAAAATGGATTTGTTCTTACCTATGGAATAAATTCTTAACGTCTTAACTGGATGGAGTCAAGTCCAACATGGCAAAAAAATACCCAACTATGCCTGACCAAACTAAATTAATTTCTAGTCATTTATTATTTATTCATCATTGTAGAGCCTTGACACTAGTGACCATTGAATATGCCTTTATATTTTAAATTTCTTCTAGAAGGAATTTGGAGAAAAAATTCAACAAAGAATTCAGAGAAATATGATCATGAATTTCGGAGACTTAGAAAAATATACTATCACAATTTTTTCAATATTTGACAATTATTGTATTTCACTCAATTTCAAAAGAACTGATAGATTTCCATAGTGATATAATACTATTCTGATAAAATGATGTCTGTGGTATCCATAAATAGGATTTGGGACCCAAATATGAAGTTTTCAACTTTTCAAGTCGAGGAATTACGCAACTAATGCAGTTTGAAAGCCTTCTTCAATACCAGTATTTCTGGAATGTACTATAGTTATGTTCCGTTATTGTGATATGATCTTGGCATATTGCTCGGTCTCCAGTAATATTAATAATTCATCATATAAATGCATTTCATGAATTGAATATAAGGATGAAAATCATTTTGATTTCTTGATTGGTCTTCAATTTTGGTCCCGTACAAGGAAAAAAAAATGTTAGTTACTCAGTTACTCACGTATCATGCATCATCCTGACATACTGATGTAGGAAAACTTACCTGAAACAGAAAAAATTAAGCTAAATCATTTCAATTTATACACTTTATAGATCAAAAATTGGCCATAGACGAAATAAAAAAAATTATGACCGATTATTAAAGTAGAATCAATCCCAATAAAGCACTGTAACTAGACTACCAGACAATGGACTATTACTCAATACTCTGAGAGGAGTATTACTGAATTACCCAAATCTGCATACTCAGCAGATGTAGCTACTGTCAAAACCGATATTAACCAATAGTTCAGTACCCTATACACAATCGTTTATTTGATTTTCTTCTTTTCACGTTCTTCTCTGACCGAGGAGACAAAGAATTTTTTTTTAACATGTAGGTCAATATTCTTCAATTTCCAGATTATCAATAAACTGTTGACCGTTTTCTGAAAAAAGAAACTAGATGTAAACCTTTTTCTTGTTGGGAGATCCTAGCGATGTAACTTTAACGATCTGAAATTCATTTATTCATTGAAATATTCACATGGCCTGGGCGATTTATTAACCAAAATGCGGTAGCTTTGATAATTTTCATTATCATGTCTCCCAGCTTTTATTGGGCAATTAGAGAGCAATAAAAGTGCATTTATCACATTATTCCAGACCTTTTGTACACAATATGTTCCCACGAAGATTATATATTTGTTTAGGCACTGTCAAATAGATGACATTGAAAAAACTGCTGCAGAGAACTGCGTTGTGTAATCGGAAATTTAGTTATGAAAATAGGATTCCATCTGTGCCTGGTTTTTGATTTGATATCTTAATTTTTGAACGGGTTTATTATGTGTATGCAATTTTATGAAAATGAATTATCTTGATATTTTGAATAACAGTACGGGTTCTCCGAAAGAGAGGCTGTTCAGAACAGGGTGATAATCCAGCTGATTGCACTGTTGAAGCTGTATTTTTTATTGCATTCACGGACAAACGGATGATACTCCCTAAATTGAAGGGGAACTATACGCGCTACCAGTTAATTAGATTTTATTAAAAAATTTTTAAAATTTGACCCTGAAGGGTCCGCATTCGCATAGGATTTCATAAATCAATTCTCCGTTCTTTGATTTTCATTATCGGATTTAACTATTCTCTTGTTTATTCTGAAAGTATCTTGTTTATTGAATGCGGTTGTCCAACCGTATTTATTTCAAATTCTTATCATTTTTCTGATAAATCTGACGTTTTCTATTATGTTTATAATAGATCGTCCCATATCATCTTGTGTTGTATCATTTTATGGGGTCTAAGTTGACTTCGTCTTACTTTTTTCGCTCTTTTCAATATCTTTTTGGGATAGCGAATTCTTCTTGTTGGGTGCATATATTCGTTGCTCTATCCTACAAATACTAAATCACTCCCAATTTAGTATTTAGTTGATGATTAGAAATGAAATATAGATATGGACCTATGTTTTTTGTTTTCTTATACATTCTGGTTCTTGGAATTCCATTCGGTTGTTCTGTTGTTGAAAAAGTAGGTGTAAATCTTCTATAATAGGAGACAGTATTGAACCCATGGCCACTCCAAATTCTTGTTGATAAAGCATTTCTTCAAATTGGAAACAGGTTGTTTCGATACAAATTATTTTTATCGAATTTACGCTGGGTGTTGTTCTTTTACTCAATATTTGATCATTTTCAAGCTTTTTTCTTATAATTGCTAGTGTTTTATCCGTTGGTGAATGAACTCAGGACATCAAATCTGACAATGATATATTTTTCGAATACCTTTTGGTTTCTGATTATTTTTATGATATCTGAACCTTTCAGAAGAAATTCAGCAAATTTTCGACAAGCTGAATTCCTGGAAGTCACAATGAGTCGCAAAAAATATGCATTTTTCCATTCTCCATCCATGTAGATATTTGCTGAAGTGTGCGGGATGAGCAAATTGACCCAATTCTACACAAATTATCTGATGATAAATCATCAGAAATTTTTCGTCAATAACAATATACAATTATATGGTTTTAGAACTCTTGAACAAGATAGGGAAAAAATTTCTGATTGAATTTCCGCAAAAACCACTTCCTCGCGTTCACAAATCAATCAATTTCCGAAATTAATTCAACGGCTCCAAATGAAATTGCCTTTTTTGTGGGCTAGAGCGGCTCGGTGTCGAAGATTGATAAATGATTGTTTATCAAGAGGATTTTTTCTCGCTCGCCGAAGAGGGAAGACCAACGCCGTTTGATACTTTCTCCGTGAGGGGCACAGATATTATCGGGTAACAGAACACAAACAATCCATAATTCAAGTTGCTAATGATTTCGCCGCTGCCTCGACCAGTCGCTTCCTGCAGGAGATGAATGGGTCCCAGGGATGAATTTGAGGGGCCGAAGAGGACGCAAAACAGCGTCAGAAGTTTGTTTGTTGGGACTTGTTTCGACAGGTCAGAGGCGGCTTGGTATCAATTCGGAATTAACGCTATCGCTGCCTTTCGTTCAGGAATTGGTTGATTGATGGGGAAGACTTGGAATCTCGGAAATTTTCTCAGAGGCTTTCAACTTGAATGTGATTCAATGGGGAAAAGGACCAACGTGAGGTCAGAAGTTACCGTAAACTTGTTCTCTAATTAATACGAATCCAACATATCATCGAGATAAAATTCTACCTCTATGATTTCACCGTCATCAGAAATTTTGATCAATTTTACGCCAACTGACACTGAATAGTGAGCCCGGCATTTGTGAATCAAATATCGATCTGTGATGGCCATCGTTCAAGAAAATCATCGGTACTTCATGTCATTTCTCTATTCTCTTGAGTAAATGAAAAGAATGATCATATCTTCAGATGGAAGAAAGCTACGACAATGAAATTTGAGGATGAAAAAGATATCGATCACCTCAATATATTCACAAATTTTTATTGAAATCCGAACAATATCTTATGAGATATTGAGTGTTGAAAAATTTTTTTTGGGAATTTTTAAAGAATTTTCTAGCGCGACGATTTCTGAGAAATTTTGCAAGCCGTTTTATTTCAGCCTCTCTGAACAATATTTCAAGTATCAACTTAATCGGATGGATATTCTAGTAGTTATTGAGGAAAGAAAATTTCAGATGCTCATAAATACTGAACAATCCGGCGGATTAGGCCCAATAACGAACTTGACCGAGATATTTAGACAATTAACGTATTTTGAGAATATGAAAACTCTAGCTCATCTCGTTTGGATGCTAGAGAGCATACGGCCGGCCGGCCAGACTCAACTTTCGCCACGGATTTTTTTTCGGGGAGTCGAACCCAATCGATTGAGAAAATTTTCGGCTGGATATTCGAAAATTACAGACAATTGGGCAAAATAATAGAGGCACCCTGTTCGGGTGAACAAGAGCGCCAAAAATGTATGGACGTAATTTTACTATTAACTGAAGAGCAAAAAATCACGGAAGTTGAAGTAAATGTGATTAATTACGTCAACATTTACGTTTAGTGTCGAGAATTAGCTCATTGAAACTTTAAGGCTGACGTGGAAAACGGATCTACAGGAAATTTCCTTTATCCTGGAACCCCCTATTAACCTCAACCTTATGGAAAAGACCGCAAATTATTCGTCAGAAATTTCACTGCTAGATGCTTTCAGAGGATACGTATTCGATTGATATCGGTCGGACTCGTTAATTCAGTCGGAAATTTTTCGTTCAAGATATTCGGGATTTGGACTTGAAGAAATGAGTTATTTTAAAAGACAAGCGGCTTAGAGAAGGAAAGATATATTAATTTTTTTTCGATGAAGTTGATATGACTACTTTTGATTGGTTTTCAGAAGAGAAGAGCTGTGGGTAGTTATTTTTTATGTAGGTTTGTTAATCATCGATGCTTTTTGTTGAGCTGTATCTCTGATCCAATAATAGGTACGAAATTTTCGAGATAATTCCTTTCAAACAGGAGTGATTCTCCCCTTATCTATATTTCAAATTATATTTTACGTACTCTCACGAAATGGTGCAAAAGTACAATTTCACAGATTCACTGCCACCTACCTGTTGTTGACTTTTTCTTGTTGGTTATATTTGTTCATTGAATTCATTTATTTTTATTATATTTATCTCATACGAACCGTTCGGATAACATTATCTTGTCCCAATAATCTCTCATTATATAGTACTATTATCAATGATGAAGTTTCTTTTATTTACATGTAGTTTGAACCAACAAAACCTTATACTTCCTAAAACACCTTATTTCATGAAGTCGAACCTACTTTCAATTACATTCTTTCGCCACTCATTACTGCGAAATGCCCAAGGGAGCGGTTTCCTTTCTACACTCGACCCACGACCCTGTTTAAGATGAATTCGACCACATGATCTTTCTCCAGCTCGTTAGGGGTAGTAATGGAACAAACTTAATCTCTCTGCAATATACTTGAGGGTTGGATAAAAACTGGAGTCCAGTTAATCAAGCAGAGCGGACCCTGTTTTGTAGAAGACGTTGTCAGGCAAGGCGGATTCGCGGTATATTAAAGCGAAAGTAACAAAATTGCATACGCTCGGAGATCCTTGTGAGAAAAGGAGGCAAAGACGTGGCGAGGAGGTCGAAGAGACGAATATTTCCAAGGGCGGATTCCTAAACGACTGTACGGATACTGGATAGAAATTTTTGCAACATAAATTTCAGTACGTTGTTGGGATGATATTGCTGTATCTTGACGGGAATTCATGATTCATGAATAATGAATTAGGAGGGTTGGCTGTTGTTTAGTGTGCTACTAAAAAGGATACTTTACTACTTCGAAAGGGTTTGTTGCAGGGCTTTTGCTAGAGAGGAGACAGAATCCATTTTGGAATCTGAAACAATGACGGTGAGAGATGATGATATTGAATTAATTCAATGTCGTTGATATATTTTGAGTTGATTCACCGTCTCTAAACTCCCATTGGCATAATGGAGTATGAAATTCATTCGAAAAATCATCATTGATTTGAAATCTTATAGCGAAAATATTCTTCATTATGAAAATTATGATGGTAAATTTCATCCATGAGGTATCCTGACTATTGCTAATTCTTCATCAACAAACTTCAGATTGACAAGGCTAGGAATAATAAAAGAATTTAATTTTGGGTCTGAGTATTACCCAGATTTTCAATGTCCATTCCAAAATATTACATCATCGATTTCACTTGGATTCTCGAGATGAAATCCCTAAAGATGTAATTTTCTCAAAATGATTTTTCTTCAGTCAGATTTAAATGAAAAGATGTTTTACTTCTTGTAACTAGTGGCATGAAATCAAATCTAAAATAAATTTTTTCAACGTGTTCCACATAATAGATTTTTTAGTTTTGAATACGATGTGATCATTTTGATTAAAAGTATGAAAACGTCCTCACAAGCGTCAAGTGAATTCGAAGGTATTAATTTTCCACTTCTGTGGATCTCATGAAAATAAAGGAGTACTCGAACAACAAGATTTAGTTAGAGTATTTTCGAAAACAAAAAAAAATAAAAAATTATGAATCTGACCTTGTGGAGATTGCCGAAAAGGTGGATAAATTTTTCTTTTCGTACAGAATGTGGTGTTTCGGGAGGGAGTTGGTGAAGTTACCATTCCTAATACAAACATGGGAGTATGTCGAGAATTTGATATAATCGCCGGAGTTTCAAAGTATGAATTGCATCGAAATGGTTGGAAAATACGTTGGTCTAAGGCCATTTATGTTGAACATGACAGATTATTGTAAAATATTTAGATGTAAGATGTGAATTGCAACCTGTAGGTATTAACACATTTGGAAACTTGCGGAAAACTGTCACCTTGTTTTTGAAGTTGCTAGAATGCCAAAAATTTTTTGTTTTTTTTTATTGTCCGAAATTGTTGTTATTTGCGATTCACATTGTAATATGTCTCACCGAATGTTTGTTCTGCTATATTTAACAGTTTAAACCTTTAATTATTAATCGTCATTAGCTTCTATAAAAAATTTGGTAAGATATTCTCTGTTGAACATTTTTTTACTTTTGAGCACTGTACTCGCTCGCTTGCCTTTCAGTATTTACTATCTAGTTCGTTCATTTTACTATATCAATATCCGTTTTTAGATTCAGAACAGAGCTTTGCATTGAGTCAAGTGTCTTCGATGTGAAAACTCTTTGATCATTCTCACCGTTAAAGTATGCAAGCAAATCTTTCACATTGTTATATTTTCTTTCTATGCCACATATAAAAAAAAACCAAACATAAAAGACAATTTCATTTTAAATTATTTGTAAAAGAGCATTAACAGATACATTTTAAATATCTTCATAATCTCGTGAAAATCATCAGGACGAAAAATTTTTGAGAATTCTGAAACATTGTTTCATAACTACTTGATATGTAATGAGATCATCAATTCTTAACCAAAACTGAGACGATATAGGAGTTTTTCATATATAATGAAAGAACAGAACCTCATGAAATAACCTGATAATTTGGAATTCCTCATTCAACTACAACTGCGTGCAATAAATGCAAAAAATCGAAATTGACTAGTCAAATGGTCATTTCTGAGTAGGCTGATCTCTCCAAAGAACTAATATGCAATTCTGAAAACACGATTCGTTTTATTCAAAGAAAGTTTTTGATTTGAATGCATATTTTCTGAACACATATGAGAATCAATGTATTTGGAAATTACTGGAACACAGCCTTAGATATCCTTCTTGATTAGAATAAGAATATTAATTAATAATTGAGCACAGCAATTTCACTTTCTACTAGAACACCCTGAATGCGTTCTGCTAGAATTAAGAAACATTTGAAGGAACTAACAAGATAACCTTGATCCCGCTCGAAGGACCATTATTATATCGTTAAGAAGCCAATATACCGACCGTCATAGAAACCAGCATGAAAATTCTAAGGATCTTATCGAAACTCAACGAACTCGACGTTAGTCGCAATGGTGTTTTGATAACCCCCTTTAATCGACTCGGATCTACCAAATGATGGGGTAACATCTGATGAAGATTAATTCCGGCAATCCCTTAAGCTAATGACCGTTGATCTCCCTAAATATTGAAAACTCATCAGTAGGCAAGTAACATAGAACAAGGAAACTTCCACGGTTTATTTAAACTAGAAAAGAACAATGAGTTCTTGTGATATATCAAGAAATCTGACTGAAGAATTTTTCTTGTCCGACACCTGCAATTCAATTCTGGAAGAGAAAACGTTAGACAATTCGGAGTTAAGTACTGAATTCATGCAGATTCTTTATATGATTGTAACATCGCGGATGGCTGGAAAATGTTCTCATTTTGCTGACGTAAATGCAAAATGAGTACGTTCAATGGTCGTGTTCAAAATAAATAGTGTGACTCAGTTAATTCCAAGGAATGGTATGGAAAATATTTTTTTATTGATCTGAAGGATACATTACGAAAATTAATGTAGGAGTCTAGAACTCACCATGTCCAGTTTCATTCATAAACCAACTTACTACCCTGATGAAATATCAACTCGATATCCACAAAGTCACTGGCTTATTTCTTGCTCAGAAATCTTCGTCATCTATCCCAGAAACTACGTGTTGAAATTCTGGACACTGTCGATATTTTAGACGAAAGCTGGGTATAACCCTCCAAACCTTCAGTTAACTACGTGCAACTAATGGGATTTCGTGGCGTTTACTTGAGGAACTACGGTATTAATGATTGAGTTAATATTCTATACACGCTTCTTGTCGGACCTAGTCGTAACATACCCTAATGCTTCATATGCCGGACCTTTTCATCCCTTGGAACGTTTTAGGATGAAAGCCATCGATAAAAGATGACAGCCGTCCCCGCTGAATAAGACTGAGCAATTCTAACCCAGAAATTGTGTCTTTTACAGAGCCGTGACTAATCAAATTACATCATTTAGCTGTAAAAGATTTGAAGATAATATATTCGCAACCGTGGATTTATTGTTCCTTCATCAAATCATAAACTCGACATATTTTTGCCATATTCATCAAGAAAATTGTTCGTTTTTATGAAAAAACATAAATGTTCTTGTCATTACACATAATTCATCATCATTAAATTTAACGTGCGAGAAATGTACAGATCCTTCCCTGTTTGCTATGTTCATTATTTCACCTTCCCGCCATCTATATTCTAGTCCCAATCACTCGCTGCCACATCCAACCAAACTCAGTCCTACGGACAACAATGTCCAGGACGAAATGCACGCAAACTATATGATTGGAAAACGAACAATATCCAGGGACTTCATCATCGGCCGAAATTGTAGGGATCTCCATTATATACCCCTTTATCAGCTGCAATAGTTCGAACGGCTTATGAAAATGATGGCTGAGAAGACAATGCCGTTTTGATTAAAATGGAACGGAGCCTGTTTTGCGATTGAGATGCGGTCTATTATTAATCATTATTCGGTTGGTAATGGAGCAGAGGGGTAGTTTTTGTTGAGCATTGAAGAATGTCGTGTATTGGTATAGAATGAAACCGCCAAATTAACTGAGTAACGAATGTAGTGTAAGAACACATCCAATTAACTCATTTGAGGGTGAAACTGTTTCACGAATGGAAAACCTCATTATTATCTCAGAGCTAAATCTGTTTCCGAACGTTCCTATTCAGTAGCTATGATCAGCGTGAAACTACTCTGCGCATTCGCCAATTTGTGCAAGATCACCAAAGAAATATGAGTAATACGATGTGACGTCACCATTTGGTTTTTTTTTTGGAAAAGTCTTTACCCACTTGATCAGGTATTATAATGAAAATATTGTTTAGTTATGGCTGATTCCATATAGACCAGAAATTTTCTTTAAAACGGTGGCGATATATAATATTATATAACAATTTGGTGGCAAGGCCAACTCATCTAATAAAAAACCTTCCCTACGGCACGTGTCCGTATAAAACGACAGACCAAACGTTCCCATATATCAGGGTGACAATGAACAAAGAGGGTGCAAGAAATCGGTAACGATATCTGCTTGATGAAATCACGAGAAAATGTAGTTAGCAACCCCGTTCAGTTTGCAGACATTGCTACTATAATCACCAGGCGGATCATGTTGATGAATTCATTAATTCAACGGAATGCCAACCCGATAAGGGCCGACGGATCATTTGGCGAATTTCCATACACAATGTTTCCAATTTCCAAGTCAGGAACTCAGGAGAACATTAATATGTGATATCCGCAGTACGGCAAAAAGCGAGTATGCATTAACATAGCCCCAGATAAACTATGAACACATGAATACATGTGAGACTACGTCTGAACATGTAAGTGGAATGAATTTTTCGGACGCAGACCTGCAAATCTGGTCTTGATTTAAATATATATTCCTGTGAAGTACTTTCTGACTTCAACGTTCTGATGCACAATTTTCTCAAAGTCACAAATGGTTTTTCAATAAACGCCCGCGTTACCCAGTACTTTCTGTTCGATGTTTATTCATGTCACTTTCGAAATTAAGAAGAATTGTATGAATGTCTAACACCCTCCTCTATAACAGATTCCGTCTTTCTCAGATTATTCTTGAACATTATCGTTGGATCAAACCATTACGCTCATGAAGAGCCTTTTATTCGATTCCATGTATACTTTATAAGACACATATATTGGTTAACAATAAAGAAACTTTTCAAACGACGTTTGGCTACTCAAGCCATTTGAAGCAAACATTCCAATTTCAAGGTTGAAATGTATCAAAAGAGTAATGTTCGATCTCTTTTATTATTCGTCGAACAGATATCTACCGCTCAACCAAACATTTAGCCACTCAGATCATCTGAAGTATCAATTTTAATTTCAGGATTGCCCAATATATCGAAAGAGTCAAGTTAACCATTTTATCTGTGAGGAATGTTACATTTTGAATAGAATACTTGTGGTCCTATTATATTCTTCAGAATCATGTCTTCCAAGAAGGGGCTTCGGAACCCATAGAGCTTTCTCGAATAACATTGTACCGCATTCTGCGCCTTGGGGATGAAATAAAAACTGAAAATGATGTTACTCTCGCTTGGTATTAGAAGACTACATGGTGTAGTACTTCAAGGTAACCCAGCAGTATGAAGTGAAAATTCGATACACAGTTTTGGTATAGGTGTATATCTTTGTGTTTCAAAGAAATAAATCAGAACTGAATTAAGCGAATATTGATTCATTTGAAAAGGGCCGCAGTTAACTAACTGTGGTGCGCAATAACTTCATTTCCAGACTAACGATTTTGCCTGGCTCTTATATCATACCCGGAATTGCATGCGCTTTATCGTTACATACACATAGTAAATATAGCATTTAAAGATGCAATTATTATGTCCATTGATGCATTCAAAGCCGGTCTCGGGGAAATGAATGAATATATAGGATAATAGGTGCATGAATAATAGATAAGATAGAATCTGAAACTGAACTTTTTCAAAATATACCAGAAGAAGAATGAGGAAGCGATGGCTTCCTCATTATAGAAAAACCGTAACCCTGAAAGCGAAGCACTTTCGCAATCAATTCTACTATCCCGAAAGCGATACAATCCCCCTTTTTCTCATATTCCAGGTGATTCAACCGCGATGAATGAAATCTCCCGGTAACTAAACCATTTTTCGATCAATCCGCGCGCCTTCCAGTAATGGTGATAGATTCGAAATGGATCCAGAGTGCCCTGCGGCAATCGTTTGTTTACGTCACCGCCGCTACTGCCTGTGCTTCTTTTGCCAGACAGCGAAATAAACGAACGTTTATTATATTTTAAGCTCTTTCAAAAATGGCGAAGGTGCAAGGTTTCGGAGAAAGAGCCCGAGGGTATTGTTCGTGCGGGACAAAAAGTCGGTGTTTTCTCCCGGACGAGATATCTTTCGTACCTCAATTTATTTTGACCCGGGGCGCGGTTACTCGCGTCGAGTCGTGAGGTTGTTTGTTTCGTCCCATTAAGAGAGCTTCCGAGAATCGGACGACAAAACCCGTACGTGTTAGCGCGTGGGCGTTCTAGGAAAAAATAAGACCCGGAGGACGAGGCTTAAAAAGAAATCTAACCTTATAAAAACTCTCCCTTATGGCTTCAAAAGATGATGCATTCATTGCCTTGATGATGACACAAGAGACTTATGTCGAAAATATGCTGCTTTGATAAAAGAAAAAATGAAAATTTTATGAAATCTATTACAACTAGATATTAAGTTATGGTTTAGTGTGACAAAAACAAAATTCAGAAAAGCTCATAATCTTTCCAAGGAGTCGAAATGGAATTAAATTAATTATTAGAGTCGGCAATCGACCAGAAAAATTCAAGTAAGTAGGTACGCTACGAGAGTTCTAGTTCTACACGGCGCATTCGCCATTTAGAGATAACCAATGTGGGATGCAGCTGAATGATGGATGCGCTTTCAACTGGCACATCCAATAGTTGATGGAATCCTGAGTTTGCTAGACGTAAAAATATACACTTAGTATTTTACGCTGCTTGAATGAAACCAACATTTTTTTACGACTCGTTTTGTAAATTCTATGATTGTCAATACTTCTGAAGGATATACAGGTGTAGTTTTACATCAACGAAGCCTGACCGACTCCACTCTGGATACTCTGGCTTGGCAACTCGACTACACATAGCTTTTGAAAGTTTGCAGTTCATTGAAATATAATATATAAAGAATTTTTTTGCAATTTTACGATTAGCGTTTGGTAATGAGCTTTTGACAAGATCTATCTTATTCGACTATACTATATTGTTCAAGATGACACTACAAAATGAAAGAGAAAACTCAGCAAAAATCGCGTATTTGTTTAAATTTTCAAAAATGTACTTGCTTTGTTTATAACGCTATCGATGTGACTCTATTGTAAATAAACCATTTAATTATCATAATAATATCTAATCTGGTAAAAACACGCCTGAAATGAATGCTGTAGTCAAAGATTCAACCATAAATATACCTGGATGGGAGTGAAGATCCATTTTGATCCCAACTTTTTTCGTTACTACAATGAAGAGAGCCACTCTCATCAAGGTCCGAACAAAGCAAACTTCTCATCATCGCGTGGCAGGATAAAACCGGTTGAAATAATTCAAGTGCACGAGGAGCAAACTTTCATTTCATTCCATCGAGTATAAGCTGGCTTCACACCGTACAACGAACTGTTGATATTCGAGTTCGCTGAAGTGAGCCTTTTTTCCCAAGATTCTCTGATTAAAAGTTGTCCTCAGCATCCCTCTGCGAGTGTAATAAGTTGAGGAAGAATACGGGTTCCTTGTAATCCCTGAGTTCGTGGAGTTGTAAGTCGCTTGGTCTCTTTCAAAAGTTTACATTTATAATTCCACGGATCAGCGCGGCGATGTCGTCAGACTCGGGGAGTTATGCGGGAGATGTATGTCTCTCTATTCCCTGCTGAATATTCTTCCGGCAAACTGGTCCGGGATATGGACTAACACTCATACGCTTTTCATAGTTTTCGGTCGGTAAGTTTTGGGACCGAGAGGAAACGCTACTTACGAACCGTTTTAAGTATTTGGTTGCGGAAATCTATTCCTTGAGAAAGGGGATTAGAATGCTTTGCACTTTCGAGGAATATGGAAAGTTCTGAGACTCCAACCACCGTGACCAAGAAGAATTTATAATAATATGGATTGTTGAGAATTCGGTGGAAAATATGCACATTGTACCTAACAAGGCATTGAGAAAAGTTTGGTAGATGATTTTGGATTTTGGGAAGTTTCAATAGCTTTTAGTTCGCTCGAACAGCTTTGCAGATATTTAAATGGAATGAGAACTAGTGGGAACTTGGTTCTCGAATTAATATCTAACAATTCTTCAACGCAGATATAGAACATATGCGATATCAAACTGAAATTTGCTTGATGAAAAATTTGATAGAGCAACATCTTTACCTTAAGAAAAGAGCCAATATATATATATATATATATATATTCTTTTGAACTTTTGGCTGACAATATTTAGTTAGCAAACAATAGAGCATATAGATCAGGGGTTCGTGACGGGGTGTCATACAATTCGGCGTATGACATGAAAGCTTAGGGAAAAAACCCCAGTAAAAAAAACCCTGGCTCCCCGTCTAAGTGTGAAAATACAAAAATAAGCTGAAATATATTTCAGGGACTTCTTTCTTCAAGAGTGATCTTCTATTGATGGAGACAGAGACTTCTTCAAGGTGCTCACATTGAATCTGGAAATGAAAAGACAAAAGCAGAAAAAAGAACTGAATAACAAAGATACGTATCATATTCATTTGAAATTTATAACCCATTCCAAGAAAGAGTTGGAAACATCATGAATAGCCTTAAAACCATCTTGAAATTTATATATGGGACAATATTGATGAGATGAGGTATTGTTTCTTCTGCTTCTCCACATTCACAACTTGCGCTAGGAACTGAGTTCTATTTAAATAGCATGCCATTGGTATGACCATGGCCTGTCTCAAACGATTAAGTGCTTGATTGGAAGCGTGATAATATTAGTAGACAAAAGTTGTCATAACCCTTAGATCATTGATAAAAAAGAACTACAACTATATCGAGATATAAATGAATAAATTTCCGCCTTCGAAAAACAGCGAAACTCAAAAACCTGACAAATTCTTAACTCAAGAAACCAATTCCATCTACGAGATTTACACTATTCTCCCAGTTACAGCTGGCGCATTCTGTACAAAAATCAATTTCAACCCCATCCGCTCAAGCATTCCAACGAACGGACGAACAAAAAATTCCATCGGCGTGAGAAATAACCGCAGAAAACCCCAATTTTCCCGATACATCCTGGGCAATAAATCACACGATCCCCTTTTGTCGTACCGCGAGATTCACGAACGGCCCGATCGATTCCTTGCGAATGCCCAGGTGAAATGCCGGCTTAGATTTCGAGCCTAAATTAATTAACCGCCGTGTCTGAGGCGACCCGGTAGCTCACCGAGTTTTTGTCCGACCGCGGTTAATCCGGCAGGACGTATGCGACACACGTGCCGCATTCCGTAAGCGCTGCACACTTCAACTTGAAGTTCGTCAGCGTTGCCACGTCGCGTAGGAGCGCCTCAATAGGTCCCTAATCAGCAAAACGGCACTGGTAGACGAGACGGTTCGAGATCGGTACGATTCTTGCCGCTTGTATTGTCCGCTTGATAAGTAGTAGGTAGCCGCAGGAGACACACAATTCAAGGTGATTACGAGTTGTTCATCAACGACTAGATTCTAGATTGTATGAAGGGGTAAATTGAAACTTTGACGTTTTGAAGGGACTTGTTCGGACCGGCGCGCCCTCCTTTTTGTAGAACATCTGGCTCCTTCGCCATTTCGCACAATTCTTTTATTTTATAGAACACCTGGCTCCTTCGCCTTTTCGCACAATTCTTTTACTTATATAGGATTTCCTTAGAAAATGACGAACAAGGGCCTTTGAACCTAAACTACTTAGTAAAAACCGACAAATATCATAATGAAATAAAAAAAAGGAATACTAAAGTATAATAAAGCTAGAAAATGAGGGAAAATTTATTGTTCACAAATTGGTCCAGGTGCTAGGCATATAGAAGTCGACGGAGATACTTCGAATTCGATATCCCGAAAGGCGTATAAATAAGGCTGAAGTGATAGTTATTATGAGTGGGATTAATCCACCTAATATCATTTTCTACTTTCTAGGCAAATTCAATCCAATTTGCCTTTTTGAAATTCCAACGAGGTCTTTCTGTACATTCAGCATATTGAATGAAACTTCTTGAGGTTAACAGAAGAGGCCTATGTTGAATATGCGGAAAAACTTCTAGAAGTTCAGGTTTTATAGGAGGTGGTTCGCAAGTACTGTCACAGGAAACTAGGCACGGATCAGAATTATAGCCTCTATTCCATCTAGAGAAATGTAAAGAGGTACATCTTTTTCATCAAGAATCAAAAAGGAATTATGATCTTCCATCTACTCAGCTAAAGCTTTTCCACTTCTGTCATTATTACTATAACCCCACATCACGTGGTGAGAATTAAAGTCACCGCAATAAATTTAAGGATGGAGAAGATTTATATCCAAATATCTTGGCCAAATAGTATTCGGAGATTTATAAATATTAACGATAGAAATATTACAAAATTTCAAAGAGATAAAGAAATCACCCTCCAACTCACCCTTTTGGATTAATTATATGATGATTTTGATTGAAAAAAAAGTAAAACAGATGGTTAACAATGAACCTTGAACTTTGAATGAAACTCGAAGTGTAACATCTGAGCACATGAATAAACCGAAAATATTTTCATGATATCTCATCCTCCTCTAAATCTCTGTGATATTTTCAGGGCATACACTCAGCAAGTCGTGGTGCACACAAAGTGTCGTTAGTCACACCCGTCGTCTTCTACATCCGATTTACATGAAGTTCGCTACGAAATGCGCCATACGCTTCCGTATTAGTTACGTAGTTAGGCTGGATTTCGGGAGAACAACCCGAAAGTTATAAACGTAATCTTCTCTTTCAGGGCTTAATCTTGATTATATGCGGATTGCAAACTACAATTGAATACTTATTTATCTGCGATAAAAAGGATTACAGATGCGGATATATATGAAACTTAGATATGATAGGATGTGCTTCTAATACTCAAATTAATATACAGAGGCTAAAATGAATTAAATATATGAGTTTCTTGTTGCATTTTAAATGTTGCACGTTTATGGATGTATTGAAAAAATTAGGTGAAGCTCCCCTTGCCTCTAATCATAAAAAATTGATCCAAGATTAATCGCTCGCGGCTATGTTCATGTATCTGAATCAGTTAATATATCCTAATCTAAAATGAAGAATATGAAGAAAAAATAAAACATATTCAGGAGATAAGCTCCTTCATTAGAACATGTGTCACATACATTCAATAAAGATGAATTGAGGGCTGCAATTAAGTCTACCTAATCTCAGAAAGCAGCAGGTCTTGACGGAATCGATCCTGAATTCATCAAACATTCAGGAAAAAAGGCCTTGTATTGGTTTAAGTCTTTCTATAACAATAATCTGAATTCAGGAAACTTTCCTTCTGAGTTCCCTAAGGCTGAAGTGATAGGTATTTTGAAACGGGAAAAAAATCCTTGTGATCCTAGTGGTTATCGACCAATTAGTTTATTGAGTGTTCCTTGCAAGATAGTAAAAAGGTTAATTATTTTTAGAATTGACTAAATTTCCAGGAAGGCTTTAGGAAAAATAGAAATTGTTCATATCAGGATCTCAGCCTTACAACTTTCATAGAATAAGGCTTCAATAATAGATCGAAAACAGAAGCTGATTTCATTGATTTATCTTCGGTATATGACACTGTGTGGAAAGATAATTCAATTTTCAAACTTTCAGTGATCTACCCACGACATCTTCTAAGAAATTTGTTTATTGTCATCTGATTTGGCAATTTCAAAGAATTATTTTATTGTGTGGCGATTATGTCCAAATCCCAACAAAACAGACGTATCTTATTTCCATCTGAATAATCATGAAGAATATAGGAAATAAGCTGTAACTTTCAATGATTCTCCAATCGAACATAATTTCTATCCTAAATACTTTGGAGATAAATTAGATCCATCTCTCAATTACAAGGCTCAATGAAATGATCTAAGCCTAAAACTAGAAACTTGAACTATTATTCTTCAGAAATTAGCTGGATCATCTTGGGGTGCCGATGCTTCCACTCTTCGCACAGCATCTTTAGCCTTGATTTTTTCAGCAGCTGAGTATTGTTGCTCTGTTTGGTTTAACAGTGCACATACACAAAATATCGATGCACAATTGAATACATCCATGAGAATGGATACTGGCACTATGCGGTTCATTGGTTACCAATTTTATCTAACATTAAAGCTCCCCATATTCGCAGACAGACTGAAGCTTTGAATTCTATATTCCACAAAATAGAATTCCAAGATTGAAGTCACGTAAAAAATTCTGGTATAATACGTTATTCAATATGAACATTAGCGATAAAGAATTATAGAAGATTATGAAATGTTCAACAAGAATCTCATTTCTGATCATTATGAAAAAATTCCAGGCTTTGATCTTCCAAGAAAAATTGAGAACAGTGTTCGAATACCACATTCAAAAAGACGTCAAACATCCACAAATTCGAGCTGGCGACAAATATCCTGGCGCCGCCTTTGTTCAATCTCCCTTAAGCTTCCGAGAATACAATACCATATATGGTCTTTGGTTTCACACACGAAAAATCGTACACTGATGTGACCATATATGGGCATTCTAGAAGCCCTCGAAGAGGGAGTCATCCCTGTCGCATAAATATTCGGGACACATCCAAAAAAAAAATTCCAGAATTCCGAGTCAGTAAGATCATTCTTATTCAGTCAAGCATTCCGAGTCAGTCAATCATTCAGATTCAGTCACTCATTCTCATTCATTTTGACCATCAAATTCAATCACGCATTGCAATACAGTCCACTTATTCATTTCACTGTGCTGATACATAAATTTCATTTCGTTCTGCAAAATTGTTAAATTATCAAGTATTCCTACGTCGCGTGTCCTCAAACCAACCACCAAGTGTGTAATCAGTTGGGTGAAACAGTGTTAATAGAAAACATATCAAAATCAAGTTATGTGTTCTTAATAATCGAATGAATACAAACAGGTAACAGTCGTACCAACAGCATGCTATTCTGATGGAAGTCAGTTCCAAGCGCAAATTGTGAATGTGGATATACAGAAGAACCAACACCTCATCTCATCTATAATTGTCCCATTTATACATTTCAAGATGGTTTTAGGGCTTCACGATGTTTCCGAATCTTTCTTGGAATGGGTTATAAATTTCAAACTTTTCTTTTTTCTGTTTTTGTCTTTTTATTTTTATATAATAGAAGACCACTCTAGAAGAAAGAAGTCCCTCAAATATATATTCAAGCTTATTTTGTACACACAACAATACTTATGCGTGGAGCCAGGGATTTTTTTTAATGGGTGTGTTTCCTAGGCTTTCATGTCATTCAGCGAATTGTATGGCACCCCGTTACCAACCCTAACTAACATTTATTAATGTTACAATGGACAAGATTGAGAAAAAGATCAAAGTACATCATTAAATGAAGTTTTCAGTAGAGATTGAGCTTTTTTACATAATTTAACACGATTTTTTTTGGGAACGAGCGTGTGTAGAAAAGGAGAAACATCGATACTTGTTTAATGTTTGTATGTAGAGAATATTAAAACAGCCATAGACCCAATGATAGTAAATGCAATTCGCTTATTTCGTCTGTAAGGCATTTTGCTGGTTGTGTCTGCCCATGCAAGTTTTTATAGAGTTCGATTTCAATATTTGAACATATATTCATATTTATCTCAACTATAACGCCAAATCATGGCTTAACTAACCTTCCTTGTATCAATCTATCATCAAGAATATCACGTCCCTAATGAAACAACAAACGATGTGAAAAAAGTATGATTTAATCATTAATAAATATCTTGTTCCTTAAAGGGTGAAAACCTCATTTGTGGAGATGGAACGAATGCTACGGAAACTGATACTAAATCAAATATGAAACTCCATATGAAGGAGAAATATCTATATTATTTCCACGTATCCATTTCCTGGAAAAATTCTCCCATGTTCCATCTAATACAATTATTTTCGGTTGTATCAAGTTCCAGAGAAAAAAATTAGACAAAAAAATTGATAACTTTACCTACACATGGAAGGCGAAATATTATATACGGAAGTGGAGGAAATAATTGGATGTATCATTATAAAGGAGCTCGAACAATCTAGACTCCCATCAACCTTCATCATACAGGTACCCATTGCGAGAGAAAATAATATGTGAAGAAGTAATAAAGGCGTGTCTTTCAAATTTCCACTTTCCTGAGACACTTTCCGCTTCGAATTCCATTCGACAATGTATCCGGTCGACTCCGTGAGTTTCATACTTTTCGATGTACATAAAAAAGAGACGTAAAAAGCGGAGGATTGTCTTTTGATATTACAACATCGACCGTGCTCGTATTCTTTCCCCAGGCTCTGATGAATGTATAAATAAGAGCCGAATATTTATGTCTTTTCGCTTGTTTTATTGAACTCATGATTTATGGGAGACATCGGTTCCAGAGATAAGAAAAAATGTTATTTTTAGGAAGGAAAAAACTGTATACAGGCTGAAGGTTAAAATTCGATATGTGTGGATGATAAGTGAATTTTTTTTCTACAGAAACATATTATGATTTTAATATCACTACATTGAAATATCGTTGAAACCATACAGAGTGAGTCTAGGAATACTACAGACCGTTCAAAAGAGGGGGCTATGAAAAATCATAATTGAGTTGGCAACGCGGATATAGGTACATTTCATGTCATTGAGTTCAATAAATTCATTCTTAAAATAACAACCTATTAAGGTACTCTCATTATATTTATTATTATATTACATAATAAATGTCAGTCGATAATTTATCCTCTGCTATTTTTTCAATTAAATAATTGTTAAGTCACAACCTTCCCCACCTATGGATGATGATTTCCCTTTGAATGGATTCCATAACAGACATCAGAAGATCTGAAAAATCATTACTTGGACCGCAAGAACCGATTCGAAGAATCCTCCTTGCAGATTGGCGACAAATTTTGTGTGTTAGATTTGAATATAGAGGATATTTTTAAGGACAAGAGTGATTATACTTCTAAACTAACAAAGGACTATGGTGCTGAGATTATTCTCCTTCAAGAGACACTTACGGATAAAAAAAATCTTCGTGAAAGAGGAACCATAAAAGGTTATGTATTCATTGATTATTTCCATAGTAAAATTTACGGTTTAGCTTGTTATGTTAAAAAATCCTTGATTCACAAAATCGAGGTAATTCAAAAAGGCGAATCTGAAGGGGTTTTCTTTATCTATTTCAAATTTTGTATTTTTGTTATTCAGTTCTTTTTTCTGCTTTTGTCTTTTTATTTCCAGATTCGATGTGGGCAACTTGAAGAGGTCTCTGTTTCCATCAATGGAAGACTCTTGAAGAAAGAAGTCCCATTCAGCTTATTTTTTACTTTCACATAGTGGGGAGCCAGATTTCCTAGCTTTTTACTTGTATGGATATTGTAACAAAAGTTCAAAAGAATATATATACATCTGAATTTGGTTCTTGATTTCTAAAAGGTAATTTTCCTTGTTTATTGTTTATTTGGAATTTTTGGAGAAATTAAACCATCTTTTGACAAAGTCCTCAGAAACTTATTTTTGTACACCTAATATAATTTTCGACATTCTTCAATTTATCAATTGTATGACACAAAATCACTTTAAACAAAAGTTCAAAAGAATATATATATATACTCTAATTTGGTTCTTGACTTTACGATAAAAGGTAATTTTCACTTGTTTATTGTTTATTTGAGCGAATTTTTGGAGAAATTAATCTTTGGTTTGAATATCCGTCAGCTGTTAGCTCTTATAAAAAATTTCCAGTACAAATTTGTTTATTATAACTAAAGATGTACAAAAGTTCGAGGGAGGACTATTCATATATATCTAAAAAAAGTATATCACAGATTACTCCGAGGACTATTCAATGAATTTGAACGAAAAGGAAAGGAGACACTTCATCAATACCTAGTTCTTTGAACTGAGCGAATCATCAATCACACATGACATATTTTGTAATTTAAAAATAACCTTTTTCAACAAAGTTTATGAATAGAAATGTGAATCCAATCTGGGAGCAAACACTTTGATAGGAACCAACTCCCTTACAGTGGTTCATTCATGGAATTGTAAGTCTTGATAAGAGGGATTTTTTCATTGACGACTGGTGAACAAGTTCGGAAAAATACTGAATAGAAACATGCCTCTTTTGGTATCAGATATATGTTCTTTCAAGAAAGTCTTAATTGAGGAAACAATAACTCATCTGAAATATATTAAATAGTACATCACTGTTGTCCAAAAGTTCTTTATCATGCATCATAGAAAGTCCAATATTCGAATTTTTAATTATTTCTAATGATTTCTTCAACTTTTTACGTTGGCCACAGGGTGTCAACAAAAATATTTAAGATTATTTCACTAATTAAACTTGAAAATTGCTCCCTTCATAATCTTTGGTTCAAATAGTCTGGTCAAAAAGCAGCTATTATTTCCAATGCACAGCACGAACGCATAAATTCGTTAATCTTCAATTAATTATTTATAATATAGATAAAACAAAATTCATTTCCATGGTTCAAGAGCAGCCTTGACTACTCTTGAAGACTGGCTCTAATGACAATTTTCCTATACGAACTCTACATCAATATTAATAATAGATATCTGAATTCAGAATAAAGGTACCGAGTTATGAATGTTGAAAAAAAAAACAAACTAGACCCTCTAACTTGAAGAAAACTCAACGAATGTTGTGCATATATCTGAACGAATACCGTTATGGAGGTTACTGTAACTCTTGAAAATCAAGACATCAAATATGTATGGAACACAATCATTAATTCATTCTTGGAAACTCATGCATTCGTGACGTAAAGAGTTTCTCTGAATCATCAAATAAATGAAATTAATTTTAGATTTACTATATTACCAGACTATCTTTCATTCAGTAGTAAGTACTAAAATTAAAATCAATGTGAAGATACTGAATGACATGAGCTATGCAAACTTAGATGACCTGCAATTCCTTCTCAATAAGATAAACGAAGAAAGCAGGACCTACGGACTGAATATAAATAAGCAGAAAACTGAAGTAATATTCATCAGTTAGCACGGGCTCGACAATACAGTTATTACAATAGAGAGAGTATCCAGACTCAAGCCTTGGATGTTGACTAACGGAAAACTGAAACCCAGATGAAGATATTAAGACAAAAATTGGTATTGTTAATTATTCCAAATTATCTTTTATTGGATTTGGGCGACACTTTCATAAAGGCAATGGTTTGGCATTGATAAGACGAGCACAGAGCCGAAGAAACTTAACCATAATGGTCGCCAACCTTCTGTGAGGAGACGGCACACGACATAATGAAGCAGTAGCGAATATTTCCTCAGAAAAGAGTGAAGGGCCAAGCTTCGAACCCTGTGGAACACCTATTTCAGAAAAAAATGGATAAAAATTATATCCAGCCGCAGGAAAACAAGATTCACTTTCTGAAAATATAGCATTGAGAGTCCATAAATCACTCCCACGGGAATGGGCATAAGCGTGAAATTCCAAAACGGCCGAAGGTACATCCGACGATAAATCATCTGCCAGAGTTGCCGACTAAATGGTGGAGTGCCAATAAGAAAGTCCGGGCGCATCACTGCATTCATAAAACACAAAACCCCAGAGAGTCGAATCGATGATTTATTTTGCGAGCGATGTGCATTCCGCCGCGCCAAGGGTTCCTCCTAATTATTACGACGCTGTAAAACTGGGATTTGAGGCTCGACGCCACCGAGGCGTTACTGAACGAGAAGGTCGATACTTAATTTCCAGGGGGCTTAGGTTGAGAGCACTGCTCGTGGCGAATAAAGCGCGATTTCCCGATTTATTTTCATCATGAAGAAGTCCCTTTTTCATTCGAAATTCCATTGGCGTTTGCGCTCAATGATTTTTTTTTCAGATCGTAGAGGTTCGCACTGCATTTATTCGAAAATGCAGCTACAATACAGTTCCTAGGAGCAGCTTGAGTATAATTGAGTAATATTAAAACCTCTATATAAGTCAATCTCAACTGAAGTGATGAAAATATAGCATATCAGCAGGATTTATTGCCAGGAAAGGTAAAATGGCAGTAAACTCCATAAAAATTTTCATGATGGCACCAGGCACATGAAGGGTCTGCGTTTCCGCATTAATTTTTTCCACTTCTTCAAAAATGCTGGCCATTTCAAAGGAATGTTTCTCCCAAACGATTCCACTATCAAATATTAGTAGTTTTCGATGCATATGATCAAAAATAGATTGCGGTTTTATTATCTAAGGTTCTCGACTACGAACCACAGGAATGAATTGTGCTGACGGACCAAAAAACGGAAACCGCATGTTGCTAACTATAAATTCAAGAATCTGCATGCTAAGTTGAAATTCAAGAGTCGAAGTGCAGTTCTTCTGCCTTCTTACAAAGTGGCAAGTAATATGAAGCCAACGCTAGAGCTACCTCATTTTGTGATGGGATAAATTTCAAGCACCCAACAGCGATTTGTCATTATTGTGTCATTAAATCGAGTGTTTTAAATCTACCTTTATCTCCCAATTCTCCGTAATCATCACCTTCTAATCATTCCCCTGAGAATGGAATAACCAACTGAGATTTCGCGAGTGTTTAAACCTGGAGTATTCGCCATTTTGTACGGCAACTCTAACCATAACCATGTATCCACATTGTCCTAAATTTCCTTTTGAATAAAAAGTATTGTATATCCTTCTTCTTATACAAATTTTCAGATAAATCAGTTTTGCCCTTTTTGAGTTATAAATATGTCATTATTTTATTTTCTTTTATATGCTCCTATATGGATTATATCTGGTTTTAACTGAGTTGCAATCAATCATCGTTTAGCTGAAGAGACTTTGTAAATTACATATGCATATCCTTGATTTGCAGAGTCAACTTGGTAATGAGATTTTTGGATTTCTTTTCATTTCACAATTCTGAATTAAAATTATCGAGAAAGCTCGAGAAAAAAGGAAATAACTTACCGGTCCAAACTGTTCGAAATAACTTTTGACATCATCAAGAGTTGTGGGTGCAGATAATCCACCGACGAATATCTTTTTCGTCCTGGTAACCATCTGAAAAAAAATTAATCATTAAGTGGACTGTATGAAGAAACACGAAATAGAAAATATGTTATATTGAATAATTAACTACAAAAGATATATCTAACAAAACTTCAATCAGAAGCGAGTTAAAGTTATTTTCGAGAGATTTCAGTTTTTTCATTTGTATTCGAATTTTTTTAAACACTTTTGGACAAAATACAATAGAGCAATGCAGAATATAGCCGGTTATAGCAGCAGAAACTCTGTATAGAAATGAAACCTCTGATTCTCAAAAGAATCCACAGTTACAGAAGATTTTCAACAATTTGTCATATGATAATCAATGATTCCTATGCTTCATTTCATTTCAAGATCTTTCCGAAATACAGGAGCGTCTTGAACCAAGAATTATCATAACCGTCAATCTGAAAACCAGTTGGTAACTGTTAGTATAATAATCAATAATTTCTATGCTGTATTTATTTCAAGATTTCAACTTTTGGTTTGAGATAATGAAGTCATCGATATTTAAAAAAAAGCCCGAGTTTGCGATGAGATGTCTCCACAAAGAGGTTCATTTCCCGAATTTTACTCATCAATAAGAAATTTCTACCAACACAGAAGAACCTTAAACGAAGTATCGTACCCTATGGATCGCCACTTATCATAACCGCCAATCTAAAAACCAACAGGTTTCTTGGAAAGAGTACACCCAGTTGAGGAAACGAAGGATCACCAATTACTAATTCAACAGTGAGCATAAATATGTTATCGGCAAGGGGCCTGAGTAACGTGAAAGAGAACGTCCACTACCATGGTACCATCAAAATGGTACCTTACAAAAAAGAGTTGCAACGATTTGCACGCCACTGACGTTATTTCGTGCGCGCACCTGAATGATCGTTGAAATTTGAACTACTTCTCCTGCAACAGAGTATAGATGTGTGTTCTATGCCGGTTATCTGTGACCGCGAAGCTAACCTCGAACTGTCAGCGTAGTTTTTTCCTCTCTGTCAAGATCAGATGCCGGTCATCTCTGTGTAATTATTGAAATGAATATCTAAAAGTGACTTTTTGGATCAGAGATTTGCGAAAAATACATAAATACTGTCGATAAGTGTTTATTTCCTCCCAGGAACCGAAATTTTAGTTCTTTTTGGCACTTTAACATAAGAGCAGGTTTTTGCGTTGACTGCTTCCAATGATTCCCACAACATGACTTCTTCTCGGTTTAATTTGTTAAGATAATGTAATTTCACCATGATTTGTTCAATATTTGTCTGGAAGAAATCGAAATGGAGCCTTGTTATACATGCACTTGCACTTTCTAATGTTCTTTCGTTCATCCTAATATAGCTCCTCCTTGGGGGCCAAATTATATCCTATTACGAGGCCAAAGACATATGCTAGTTCAGAATTGAGATGCATTCCACGATGAGAGATTAAATCATATCCAGTCCCTGATTCGAGCAGTACATAATTGGAGCTTGTGGCATAACCACCTTGCCATAGAGCACATTCTTCAACTGGGACGAAAATTGGAATCATCTAGTCGCTGTCTGGAACATCGTTGTGGAAACTATACAACTCGTTTCTGGTCAACTGGCAGGCCATACCCTCTGGGACCTTCATTTTGTATCTGGTAGCTGGGAGGAAGCTATCGGCTCAAATAACCTTAAGATAAGTCCATAGTGTTCTGTTACTCGGAAGATTGGACATTCCTCAAAATTTTTATTTGTGAATTGTATTTATACACCTCAATTTATTTGTCAAAAACCGAGAGGAGTTTTGTTGCTGGAATAATTGAGCCCACCCTGAGAGAATTAAGAGTAGAGTCTCATGCTCATTATTTTAAGTGTCACGTTACAAAGTTTTCCAAGACCATTTGAAGAGCTGCTTAAATTTGTAGTAGAGACAAATCAGAATTTAAAGAAATAAATATATATACGGGGATGAAAAAAGATTTGAGGCTAGTACCCTGTGGAAAATCATTAACCATAACAGTGAATAAAAAAATCCATGAGATCACTTCGAAGATTAATTATCACATAATATGGAGGCAGAAGATTTTATTCATAACTTTTGTGATCATGAACAAGAAATTCTAGAAAGAGCGAAGGCTACAACAAGCAATGAATCTTCAGTTGTCGATGCTAATTAGAAAGTGGTTTTGAATTCAATGACGTCCATACATACATCAAAGTTTTTGTCAAACGGCATCCTCAACGAGATACCTGAAAAAAACACAACTTCTACAATGTCATATCTATATGAGATGCTACTTCAGAGATTTGGTGGGAAAGAATTTCGAATTGACACACCAAAATGAAATGAAAGAGCGTCTCTTTGAACTCAACTGATGAAATAAATGCAACGAGCCAAAAACTCGCCCTGTACTACAAATACAGCTTTACATTCGGTCCTACCATTAACCCACTAGATCATTTAAATTACTGCAATATAGTCTGGAGACATGAAAAGCCGAACTCTATTCATTAAAATAACCAGCATCAAAAATGTAAAGAGGTCTGAACGAACCGTCATAATTCAATTGAGAGACGAAAGAATTACAAACCTCACCATCCACGCTATCCGGCGTTCCAAAATAACCTTCACGTTTATATGTTCGTCTCTCCCATTTTTCGCTGAAACGTAGGAAATTAAACAAGACGAGGCAGTTAGATTCTGTTTGATCAGTATTAAGAATTTTCCTCCATTTCGTATTTTTCAGTCGTTACGATTTATTTGAGAAATCAGCAGTTCCCGTATACTTCCCTGTGATAGGACCGTATTATTTTCCAGATCTCGCTAACAACTCTGACACGACCGAAAAGGCGTCTAGATGGGAAAAACGTACTTCAGTTTTACTTTATCGCTTTGAAGATCGATCGTCAAGATAATCAGATGGAGCGGCTTCGCCTCAGAAAGGGACCGAAGGAAGTTTAAATGGATTGAGAATAAAATCTGATAATGTTCAAAGAATTTGATTTTTTATTAAATGGTATTGCTGCTTTCATTCTAAGGATCGCTTCTAAGATGTTTGATAAATGTCACTGTACGAGTTCTGTTCTAAAGAATAGGAGGATCTTGAATTTTTTCGAAAATCATTCATTCAATAATGAATATTCATTTTCTCTCATTCAAAGTAATCCCCCTTTTAAATCACTTATGTCAGCTCTTCTTCTATTGCTCAAAGCACTTATGATGATGTATGGTCGTCAGCTAGTTCTCAGATTCTGGCTTTATCTCTTCAATGGTGACAAAACACATGCCTTCCATTGATCACTTCTGTTTTGGTAAATGAAAAATATCGCAGGGGGCCAAATATGATGATAAAGGTGTTGTCTGCAGCTAGAACATTGTTATAATGTATAATCCACCACTTCTTATTCCTCAATTCAGAACGTTTGCATCGAGCAAAAACTGCATTACTTCCTTGTAGTATTCTTCATTAACCTTGGCCAGAACTCGTCATGTATCATGTCATTGTAATTGAAGAAAACAGTGAGCAAAACGTTCACATTAGATCAAACTTGGCGTGCTTCTTTTGGTATTGGCTCATCTAGCCACTTCTATGGAATTGGTTTCGACATTCAGACCATATTCCCACGTTTCGTCACCAACTATGGCTATTTGAGCACACCTGGTTTGTTGTTGATGTTATTTTTACAACTCCTCAAGCGATGTTGCTTTCGTTCAAAATTTAGCCAACTCAGAACAAGCTTCAATACCCTTGCCGCCACCTCGAGTGGTACCTTCAAATTCCACTTCCTCATATCACCCCAGTTCTAACAACTTCCAGCTAATTAAATCCCAAGATACACCTATTGATTGCTCACTATGCTATACGTAGCTCATCTGCACTCATTGGTACTGTCAGTGTGCCTCAAGTCATGACAAGTAGGATACAACCATTGAACCCTCTTCGACAGGGGCTGGTCGGGAGTTTCTTGTTTTTGAATATGTGGCTCAAACTGCCCAAGACTTTTTAAGTAGGGCCGACAGGTGAGATGAGGTTCGCCGTCTAGTTGTCATTACCCAATTACATTCAAAGTCCAGGTTATACGTAGTCATCACTGCGGTAATTCCAGTCACCATATCTCTGAATATGTTGAGATTTATATTCAAATCAGCCTGCTGTAACATGTTTGCAAGCTTTTGTGGACCCGCATCGCAACTAGAATGGTTCACGTAACATCTGTCTATACTGATTTTTTCAGTCTCATAGTTCTGTCCTGGTAGTTGTTTACTTCAGTATGAAACCAAATGACCAAGGGAATAGACAATCGCCCTACAGTTCTTCTCAAGAGATGGACACCTTTTTTGCCATTCCATCATGGTACCTGGAGGGCCACATTGGTGTAAATTTGCTTAGGCAAGCCTTGAGTCAATCCGCTCTTCTCCCACTTGAACATGACCTAACTTTAAATCTTTCTCATAATCCAAAGGAGAAAGGAACAGCGCTATGTATATGTGTGAGTGATACTTATTGGTCAAAAATCTACCCATAAAAGTTCTAGTGTTGGAAAAGACAATGTTCCGGTACCCATTAATTCTTCGAAATATCTTCCACTTCACGTCGATAATTGCCACTTATGTGAACCAATTTTCATCAAAACAACCTTCACTTTCGAGCTCGTTCAAACGTCTTGAACCGTTGCCATTCATAGACGTCCCCCTCTCGAAAACCGTCAATTTCGTGGTGTACAAGTGCATAACTAATACGGCAACTTCGTCGTTTAAATGCGAAAGTTCGCCCATGCGTTGAGTTGCCAGCAAAACGTTTGCATGCCAGCAAATTACGTTTCATTAATGGCATATTAAGTTGATGTTTGGCGATTCGAATCGACTGTTAATTTGATTCGTTAATTATGTATTCTAGGTTTGTGTGTGACAAATGCGCCTATGATAATATATTGAATTATATTGCGGTTTAATTGGATCAGGTGCTTATTCGAGTTATGCGTGATGGATAAGAATCGGAGGTTCGAATGAAGGTGTCTCAGGGGTTTGAGATTTTCTGGAGTTTATTTGATAATTAAATACATTGGGGCTAGCATTCTCTGTTTGGAAAAATATCGCTGTTGGACCATGTCTCATCAACGCCACACTTATTTTGATAGATGATTCTTCTAGGAAGCTTGAAAATATCACTTCCAATAACGGTAATTATGGCACAATCAAGAGTGTATATATGCTTAGCGCTCAGTAATTTAGGAATTTAAGTTTTGAATGGAGAGTTTGTCATGCCAAACAGTTTTATAACGAGCGGTATGTCGTCCTTTTGATCGCACAAGGTTTATTCAATTCTAAATGTTGATTTATATTATGTTTCATGGCAAAAGTGTCGTGCGCCGAATATACCGAATTTGAAATACCTTACCGAGACTGGAACAAATTTGCCGGAGAATTGAAACAAACTTGCAGAAGTTGAGATACCTTATCAAAGCTGGAGCGAGTTCACTCGAGAACTAAGAGAGGTAATAGTTGCTGTTGAAACAATTATCTACAGGGTGGAAGACTTAAGACCCATATCCCACACCAGATTCATCCCGAACACCCAGGATGGCTATATGGTCCTATTATCACACGAATTAGGATTCAAGACAGATAAAATAAGTTCCACCAACAACAATGGATGTCACCTGTCGATTTTTATAGTCAGAAAATAATCAGTTCCACTTGTAACTTTCAATTTGGACAATTTAACATTTGTACATACTGTTGATATCTAGTATTTGTGGAATAAATACTTTCGACTGGGTTGGATGCACCTATATAAAATTATTGAAGATAAATGTGAGTTGGTTTTGTGCTTTAGCTTGGCGGAGCATTTTCAGATTAAATAAATCAAAAATATTTTTTTAACCTCACAAACGGTAGAGATAGCCTGAAATCTGGTATGTACCAGTTAAAGCTTTAATGATCAGAGCACTACCAAAGTCGAAATCAATCGACAATCGACAAAATACCATAAAATTATTTCGATAACGATACTTATTAAATGTTGTCAAAGGGGTACAAATTTGTGAGCAGAACCGTATCGGCGATATAATTCCTGAACCACAGCATGGTTTTCTTCCGGGACGATCAGTTGTCACATGTCTTCTGCAGGGTCTCCAGTATCGGACCAAGTCTACTGACTGTGGTATACCTGTTGATGTGATATATCTGGACCTCTCCCGAGCCTTCGATCGTGTTCCTTTTCGCCATTTGCTGTTCAAGCTTGAACATCTTGTTGTGAGAGGTAGGGTTTTGGACTGGCTGCGTTCGTTAATTGTTAGTAGGTATTTCTCAGTGAGAGTTGGCGACTCATTATCAGACTTCAAACCCGTTATCATTGAAGTACCGCAGGGTTCTGTTTTGGGTGCAATTCTATTTTTGGCGTACGTATCAGATCTGCCTGGTTTTTTTCTTTGTTTCTTCTGAAGCGCCACTTAATTTTCAATTTTTGTTTGAGATTTATAGGCAGCAGCCACTTCTCTGTATCTCTTTACAAGATATTTGGTACCATAAGTAATTCCCAAATTAATTGTTCATCAATAAAAACATATTTCAATGCTGGACGACAGAATACCGTATTTCATTGTACACTAAAATCTTTGCGCTTTTATTAAAATACCCTTTACTCGATCAGGGGAATGCAACTTATTCATGTCCGCACAAACTGTCATTGTTCGCATCGAATATACCAGGGGAATCCCCCATCAATCCAGTCAGTATGAGGTTCGTGGGCCGAACGAAATATCCCAACAATTTCATATCAACCTTTACATAATGCACGATCTGAATGAATGCGAAATGGCGCTCGTCATATACACAAAGTATATGTTTCTCATTTATCAAGCGCGAACCAGCGCGTAGCCTACACTGTGCCATGTATGAACTTATTAATTAATTTCAAACAAATTGCCATTTTGACACAGCCACTCGTAGCCCGTGTTTCCCCCTACAAAACGTCAGTAATTTATGATAGCAACAGTGCATGAGCGTATACCGCAATATGGTCCTGGCTGGAATTTTATGAACGCATATATATGCGTTTTGGTTCACTTAGAACGACATCTGTCCATCTACCATACGCTATCATGGATGCTAAAAAATATTTTTTAATCGGAGAACTGGCCCTAGCCGTAAACGAATAGGAATTTTTCGGCTCGTGGTTATTCGAACAAGGGAGGCTACACTTTAAGATCGTGTAGTTTACTATTCTATCTGGCGAAAACATGAAAAACGCAGCTGATTAAAGAATTTTTCCTCATCATACCTAATAACATAAACCCTACTATCTCGTCGATTTTCTATTGATACGAGATAAAATTCGGGCTAGGCATGTTAAATTTGGAACAATATATATAATACTGCAGTTTGATTGAAGAATCCGAAGTAAATCATTCTGAATTTTGAAATTCTGAATTATTAGAAAATATTCGTTCGTTATTTTATGTTTAAAAATCGAAGTAAAAGACGCGGAATAGTTTTTGGAGCGAAAAACTGCTTCAAACATACTGAAAATGAAATATCCTATCTTTTTTTCGATGAGGAATCACCTCCTCAAATATTTTACACTTATTTAGTTACACCCTATATAATAGATTATACAAACCGACTTGACATTTGTTTATGAAATCCAAAAGTTTGTTTTATTGGCTTATATATGTGAATTAGATTTTAAGTTTACTATATCTGAGTTGCCATGGGATAAATAAATACACTGTAAAAAATAGTTCCTCATCTCAAACCATATTAATTTGTCTCAAGTACTCTGTACGATTGAATACAGCCAAATGCATAAAGTACTTGACCCTACCGCCCTCTACGGTTGAGAATGGCGTTTACCTAAATAAAAGTTTCTTGAGTTAAGAAACTGATTAGTTTCAACCAAGCTCAGAGTTTTTGACTCAGGTGGTAAAAAATTTGATCCAACGGTAATATTATTTAGTATATAACTATTGACACTTTTCGTAGAATAAAAACTTTGGTTTCATGTAAATAAATATTACATTTCACTGAAACTCGATTTGTAGTTGATTTAAAGGATCTTAGTTGAATGGGTCGAGAATTCAGTCGATAAAAGTGATAATATCTCTTATGTCAAGTGAAAGTTTCTTGGGTTAAGAAACTGATTGATTTGAGCTGAATTGAAGGGTTTTTGACACTAGCAAAGGAATAATTTGATAAAACAAAATAAATCATTTGTATGTAATCATTATTTTTCTTCACAGAACAATAATTTCTCTTTTATATTAATAAATACCGCAATACCGCGGCAGACCATGAATATTGTACGGAATGGGAAAGGCGTCTAGAGTTTCGTTGGAAGTTGCAGAGAGGAGCGAGTATACCTCAAGCGTCAACCGTCTGCTTTTTCCAAGACACGTCGTAAGGACACCGTTCCCATCACGTCGGGGTCACCAATGTAGAATCGAAGGAATTTATCCCTACTTATGCGTTTCGTCCCTGGCGCACATATTTGGAATCATCAGTATGGCTTGTGTGCGCCATGCCATAGACGCAGAGGTTAGAACTTTTGAGGAGCCGCCGGGAGTTGAACCCGGCACCTAGTACCTAGTCGGTGTGAAACTTGAGCGCAAACCTCTACGCCACCGAAGCGCTGTGAACTAAGCTATGCGTAGCTATATAGAGTGCCGCCAAGAGATCCCTATACACTCCCCTGCCGCTGACAGAGTGCCGCTACAATAGCTATAGTCCAGGCAGTGGGTTATCATCTCATCCCTGTCATCATCCAATACCAGATCACCCGGTTCTCCACCAACACAAAGATATTTGTTTTTCTCTAAGTTGACATTTAAGCCCCACTTCTCGTATTTTTCAATTAGCTTGCGCATCATGTATTCCATGTCATCTTTATCACCGGATAAAACAATATTTGGAGTAAAATGCACAAATAATAGCATTTAAATGGGATATATTTCATATAAAAGAGATAGAGTTCTGATTTATAATAATTGCAGCCAATATAAAAAAATTGATACAATTAATTCGTTTTATGTCACTTCATATTGCAACAATTATATGTTCAATTTTATTCAAATATTTATAGTTTTCTTCAAGTAAATGAGGCGAATAATATAAATCTCACGAGATTCTTGTCTCAAGAAACTGTAGTCGTTGCATCAACAGAATTTACGACAACCGTACCTTCCTTCTATTGAACAAATAAAAATGAAACGAACGAATGGTTTCGTTAAAACCTATTTAGAATAATGTATTTGTATCAATCAATTATGGATATTGAGACAAGTGCATAAACAATTTCTTGTAATTGTATGTTTATGTTGAATCAGTTGTTTCTTTTATTTCGCTGAAATGTAAAAAGTTTCAGGCGAATGTTTTAGCTGTTCTCTATAATCAACTAGGTTGTTTTAATCAAGAAAAATAGTTCATTTGGCGTAATCAATTTTAGATTAATTCAAATTAAAATGGTTTGATTGAAAAAAAAATTCTCAAACTCCTGAGGAGTTTGAGCGCAGAATTTTATTTTTTACAGTGTAGATAAATAAATTTTTCAAACCTATTACGAAACTAAGACGTTTCGAAACGTCGTTGAGTTTTGAAAAGTGTCACTTTATTTGTTGAAATTGAAAAACATCCTTTTTCCTAATAGTTCGAACAAATTACAAACATGTGGGAGGAACGATAGCTGGCCATCAAAGAAAGAATATGAAACGAAAAAAGTTTTGGAAAAACTTCACCATTGGATGAAAAAGAAAATTATAGAAATTACTTCGTACATTCAGCCAATAATCTAATGAATTCTCAGATTCAATTCGGCTGATGGAATATCAGTCATTACCCATAACCAGCGTTCAGTTCATAAATCAAAGCCCTTCGTATTTCTCCCTTGAATGAAATGACTAATAATTCCCCCGAATCCCCGCATAACTCCATTAATCGTTCCAGTCGTGTACAAATACGAGGCGAAGATCCCCGTCTAGCAATCAGATTAAAACAAACAACATTCCTGCGTGCAAAAATGGCCGTTTGAAATTCAGCGGAAATTTCGCTAATCGCGTTTCGGGCGAATTTCGCGCAATTTCCCATTTCTCGTCCTCTTTCCTCGGATCTGACTCGTCAATTGTTCGAAATCGAATATTTTGGTTTAAGTAAATTATTTATGATTCGTTTGACGAATTCGTTACGCCATTTCTTCCTTCGTCCATGGTCATTTTTGTTCGTTTAAATAGGCTTCCTATTTGGGCCTGTTAACGGTGTTTTTCCAGTGCTCAATTACTGCTATTATTATGTATATATCTTTATTTTCGTCACTTGAACATCTCAATCTTGCTATTGAAATGATGTTTCGGCCAAATGTTGGATTTCATTCCTAAGTGAAAATAATGAGTGCAAGATCTTTAAAGAAATTCATAAAAATTGAAGGCTTCCATCAATATATGATTCCATAATTTCTTACTGTGTCTTCAGTCAATGCCAGAAATGCTTCTATTCCACACATGAGATGAGATAGAGATAATAACTACAACATCTAACTCTTTCAGGTAGGTTACGTGTAGTTACGTTTATGACATCATTAATACGTCTTAGTTACATGTTGAGATCGCGGAAAAGTTAAGCACTGCAGTAACCACGACTATAGTTAGCTGTGATTATCTCGCCAAATTAGGTCTTTCTTATGTAGATGAAACCACTTCTTGCTGACTTCACGTCTTCGCTACCATTTTTTCAAATTTTCTTTTTTTTTTTGAAGAAGTAAGAACACATCGAAAAAATATCACAAATCACGGAGATTCACTTCCAAGTTGCCAGTTTTATAGCTACCAGCAATAAATAACCGTAAGTAACTGATTCTAATCAAAACATCCACTCATCATTTCAATTAAACTAAATCTAAAATAATTTGAAATCGCTCAGGATATCGAAGTTGAGCTTCCCACAAGGAAGCCTGCCCTCGCGCAAGTAGGTATACACCAAGTCGACCTAGCAATATTGAATTTCCTGAGGTTATCGAAATTTGGCAATTTACTCGGAGCATTCGGGTCAGAAAATCCCCGTTAATCTGGGGCTAAAGCGCGAGACAGTCAAACGGAAAATATAATCTGGGAAGCGTGGGCGAGGACAGAGATGCCCGGGGTTGGGAATTTGCTATCGTACCTGCGATGGTGGCGCTCAAGTTCCGGCTTCAACAGGAAGTTTAGACTCTTATCTGGGGTCGTGTATGCGTGGCGGAAGCAGGAGATCCATGATGGGGGTAGGGCAAAGCTGCATCTGGCGTCGTATATATACGCTGATATCGGCTATATCCATAGCTATCGGGTTCACAGTTCATTAGACGCGAAATGGTTCTGCTCCGAGCAGATCTCTGCGATGTTCCGGCGTTGATTTTCAATCCGATGGGCAGTTTGGATTTCCCTCGGTTAGTTTACCTTCGGCAATTTGAATAATCGAGATGGCGATCTTAGAGAAGATAGGAATTTGTTTTGGGTACAGTTCCTTCCCTTTGATAGGTGATTTTGCAGTGATAGCTTCCCTTCTTTGTGGAGACATGTTTCCGTAAAGAAGAAATACTCTGGTATCCAGTAGGAACGAGTAGTTCGAATGTCAAACTGTTCTATTCAAAGACTGATCATCAATAGGAGAAGGCCAGATTAGAGGAGGCAAGTCATGTTCAATTGAATCTCGCCAAGACTTTCAAGCAAAACTCGATGGAGCATATTTCTACTCTTCACTATTTCTTTGGCGAATCCTCGAACAACTCCACTATTTTGTGAATTACTTCTTGTGAGCCACAGTAATACACTAAAGTCAGTATTTTCCTAAGGATAGCAGACCAATCCGCAAAGCAGTTCAGATGCCTTTGTTGCTTTCTTTCAATTATGATTGTCTGAGAACTTGCGTCGACCTTATTCTCTCAATAAGCGATTGAAGCTAACTGAGTTTTATCCCGATGAAATAATACTTGTTTATAAACTGAACGAATATGACGATGATCAGAAAATGGAATTCTGCCAAATGATTTTAGGTAAATATATTGCAAATCCTGTTTTCGGCCCTTGTGTTCACCTGAACAGAGTGCTTATAGGTTTTCCCAAATGTCTGCATATTTCGAATATTTGGGTAAAAGTGGTACCAATCGGTTCGTACGGGCTAGCCGATGAAGAATCTGTGGTCAAAATAGATTCTGTTCGTCCGTAGACTTCATTACGTCCGAATTGAATGGTCTAGAGGGCTGAAATTTTCAGAGTAGGTCGAAGGAATATGTAATCACAAGTAGCCAAGAAGAGATTTCCTATAATAGAACGTATGCTTTATGAATGAATCCACTTTTGCCAAACTGAATAATCAACAAACATAATTGTAGGTTTTGAACCGATTGAATTCCTCATCTGCTTAGGTCGCAAAATTCCCAACATATACAAAAACTTGACGTTTGAACGGATATCTTGGGATATAACTTGATGGTTCTGCATTCATCTGTGCAAATCTTACTGGCGATATGTAAATGGATTTGCACGACAACGTGATGGATTTTCTAATCACCGAAAGGTTAAAAACAGATCCTCTTGGAAGAGGATTTACGTTTTAAGCAGAACGGAGCTACGCGACACTCCGCAACAAAAAAACAAATTTTCATTAATTACTCAAATTTTCAACCTAACAATCTGGTGTGGGATTCAAATGATGACTCTATTGTAAGCCACTATTGATCGAACATATTTTTAAAGAATATCACGTATTGAAACTCAATCGATAACTACGAATAACCATATTAATCATCCGTAACCAGAATGTTTCTGATTTTCAGAAAAGTTGCCCCAACAGGTTCAATTTCTCTACATCAATCCACGTGAACCTGTTCGTTCCTACAGAAACTTGGAGTGTGCTGCCACATTTCGCCTCCGAATCGGTAGATTTAATTGAACGAGGCTGCTCATGCATGAGTTTCGATTCGAGAGCACATCGATTCGCTTTGTTTCTAACATCGGGAGTTGGAGGGCGTTTTCAGTCTCTCCTTCCCGACTTCTGTCGAAAAACGGCGAGCAACCAGATCTTTCTGACCGCTAATCATTGTCACTTGATTGCGCCCGGACGGAAGCATACGAAAAAACTCGATTACCTACACGTCAGTTCGTTTGCTCTCGAGGCTGGAAGTTTTTTGAATATCCGGACAAAACGGTCAGGTACTTGAACGAAGGAGATGGAGTAGATAACTGTTGAGTTTCTATGTCGCATGGCAGTGAATTTCAAGAATTAATTTTCAAGCTTAAGCATCACTTTTAGTAGTTGAAAAAAGAATTGAATTTTGAAGGGAAAGGAATTTCAGCTACGAACAAAACTGAAGGAAAACTGTGATTGATTATTATTAATTTGAGATAGAGGTTTGTTCATTAAATATTTTCAGTAGGAAAATTGACTACAAATGCAACATATGATCCTAATATCACACATCGTCAGAAGATTCTTTAGGCAATGTCTATTATGCTGCACGGATATCATCGAATAATAATACAATTACTACATTTACTATACTGGTTATTTATTTCCAATACTGACGATTAATATCATTGATTGTCAGTTCGACTGTTGAAGAATTTTCACGAAAATGTTGCATTAAACAAGAACCACTATTCCAGAATAACCGTGCCGGAAAATTGACATTGCTCAATTCACAGCAATGTAGAAACTGTTGTAGAACAATATCAATACACGATTTCTCCATAAACTGAATGTATTGAGCCTCATAATGATACCTTAATTCACAATATGATAACTGAATTATTTTTTCAGGCAAAAATATCAATTTGACTTCCTTCCATGTCTTACTCATCAATTCTTAAATCAAACCCTCCAATCTCGCGTGGCCACATGATCAAACTGAACAAATCGCTGACAAAACATAATTACAACGTAAAATGAGTTGATCAATATTCCTCACGTTATAATGATGAACTAACCCTATTAAAACCCAATATTGGTTCAGTGAAATGGGATATGTCGAGTTATTGTGCCCACGATGGCCTTCCGTGTGCAGAGGGTCGAAAGAAATATGTCTGGTTGTCCATTCCATTCAGGAATTACATCGGGAGTTCATCACGTCCGTGCTAGGCTATCATATTTATAGAGGAGGACCAGATCGGGGGAAGATGATCAAACTTGTTTACCCTACTCCTAACAAGTTAGGGTTGGAACAATTCTCCGATAAGATAAACCAAACTCCTTTCGGAGTTTGCTGGCCTCAATTTCGGATGAACATCTGCTTGGGCCGTTCAGTAATAGCCTTCAGTGAAGACTGCCGAAGTGGTAAGTTTTCTGACCCTTGTTCTGACGAAGTTCAGGCGTCTGCGTTTACTGTCCGGAATTGTGTAATGAAGAACTTGATGGTGATATTCTCACAGTCTTCCTCATTCGATGGAAGAAACTGGACTGATCTTTGAAATCATTATATGCAGAATTAGGGAATTTTCTTTTTGAAGAAAGACATTATGCAAACCCTTAAGTAAATGAAAAAATAATTCAATCTTCTGGTGGAAGGAAGTTACGAGAACGAAATTTGAGAATATGTAATACATCAACAACGTCCAAACATGCCAGATTTACATTTAAATCAGGCAGATATCTTATGAGATATGAAGTACTGAAAAAAAAATTTTTTGGAATGTTTTGAACATTTATTAGCGTTTCGATTACTGCGAGGCTATGCAACGTAATTCTTCCAGGTTATAACTTGATGCGATGGATATTTTAAGAAATATAGAGGAAATCAAATTTCAGATGCCAGGAACTTTCGAACCATTGGATAGAGTTGGCCCAATTACAAACTTCACCGAAATATTTTTATAGTTAACCTATTGTTATTATTATTATTTCGGATGATTGAGTAGGGTAGACTGGGTACGGTTGTAACAATTTTTATTTGATCACCCTCAGTACACTCACTATGGGTATCAACACCAATTGAAGCATTTCAGATGAAAGCCTAGTCATTAACCTTTACACTGATATCAAAACCAGAGGCGCAAGTAATTTAGTTTGACAGATATGAGTAGTTTTGTAAACTGTGTACCGCTGTTACAATCGACCCCATGCCAGGGGCGGTTGTAACAGTGCTGCTGAGATAGTTGTAACATCCAGAAATAATAAACAATGTATGTGTTCAAATCAGTTTTATTATTACTTTGCGTTTTTAACAAATAATTATTATAAATTTTAACAAAACAATTAAAATAATATTAACAAAACTTTAGCCACATGTTACTTTAGTTAGTCTTTTTATTTATTTTACTAGTTCAACTTATATCAATCAACAAAAAGAATGTTTCTTTTATAGTCTCTTAATCAAAATGACCAAACACAAATATTTATTAAGTAACGAATAATAATCAATAATCAACAAGATCTTATTCTAAACAAAAAATATTATAATTAATCAGACTCGCTGCAATTATGGCAAACATAATATCTACTCCCTTCTGTACAAGCTTCGTGAGACCATAATTTACATCCTCCTTGACATTGTATCCAGCTATCTCCAGATCGACTCGCTGAATACGGCTCTAGACAAACAAGGCAATAATATTCTTCTTCTGATGATGAATCCGGTGATGTGTTAGCCTTCCTTTTTTCCTTTTACCTTTCCCTTTGTTTTTCTTCCCGGTGGATGGTTCAAGTATATTTTTCTTCATTTGTTTAGCTTTCAATCGCTTTTGTCGTTCTTCATATTCTTTTCTTATTGCTTCCTTCTCAGGAGTGTCTGTGTAAATTGCAGTCTTTTTGGTTTTTCTACCTCTTGTTCCTAATTTCTAGCAGGAGCTTTCGGGTAGGGCCGCAATGCTTCTGGCGAGAAAACAGATTTTCTGCTAGTGGACGGAATAGTTTCTGATTCCTGCGGTATAGTAGCATCACGAGAAGAGGTATTTAGTTCCACGTTCGGCATTATAACTTGAGACTCTTGATTGGTTTCTACAGGAGAAGGCCTGGGCGGCGTTATTGCCGCTTGAATCTCATTGACTTCATTTTCACGCTCAGGTGGACGAGCTGTGCTGTTTGAAGATGCTCTATTTTCAGGCTCGAGTGGATGTATTAATTCTTCATTCAATAATGGCGCCTGCAAGACTAACTGTTCAATAGATGCTCTTCTTTCAGCCTCAACAGGATTTACTGCGCTAGTTAAAGGCTGGTTTTCATTTAATAACGAAGGTGAAAGCGGCGGTGTTTCATCATCAGTTCCAAGTCCAATGTTATTTAGATTAGATTCGGCCACTTCCTCGGTAGCATTTGGATTTGGCCTGTCTGTCACGAACGAGGGTGCGAAATCAATATCTTGGAATAATTCACGATTGAATGGGTAGATCCCTGTCTTGCGAAATCCGGCCTGAATATTAGCTTGAGTAAGCGCAATTGGCATCGCTATTGTTATAATACTTGGTATATCATATATGGTCATAGTCTTACCTGGATGATTCCGCATCCAGGCATCACAGGCAGTATTAATCGCTTTTTTGAAAGGCCCATAAACAGAGCGATCCAGTGGCTGCAATTTGTGGGAACAGTGGGGTGGAAATGATAGGAGTACTATTCCGTTCTCTTTGCAAAAGTCTAAAGAATGGATGTGTATATGAGACGAATGGTTATCCAATACCAGTAACACCTTATGTGACAGAGAAGCGTTCGTGTGTTTTTTAAAATGTTTAAGAAACACAACAAATTGCTCATCTTGCATCCATCCTGAAGGATTGCCTGTACCAATTGACCCCACTGGCCCGTCTCTGATAAAATGCTCCTGGTATCTAATCCGGGAAATACGAACATTGGCGGAATTGCATTGCCCAATGCGTTAGCTGCAAATGCTAGTGTTACTAAATTGCCTCGTTCAGCAGAGGTAAGTGCACCCACCTGCCTCGTGCCACGTCTTGCTACAACTCTGTCAGGCTTCTGTACAGTTGTAACTCCGGTTTCGTCAACATTATAAATGTCCTGAGGTTCGAAGTGGTCCCTGTCCATAACAATTTGAAGGTTGTCATAAAACGCATCGACATTAGTTCGATTGAAACTAGTGGCTCTAGACAGGCTTGTAGCTTGTGCAGCGCGCACTGATAGTTCTGGATTTCTTTTCATAAATGAACGGAACCACTCTTCTCCAGCCATTTCATTTTCAATCCATGTGGACGGAGACTTTAAATTATATTTGATGGTAAGTTCAAACGCCAATTTTCTTACCTCCTTTGTGGAGAGCCCAAAATATATGTCAGCACAACGAATCAAGTATTTAGACAATTGACGCTCCTGATCATCTGTGAAAACTCTGTTGTGAGCCACGTATCCCATTCTTACAGTTTCTTCCTGGTCTTGGTCATCTTTATTTGCAGCATCCCTCTTTCGCTTATATCTCAATAGAGATACATAGTTTATGCCATATTTCTCTGCAGCTCGTCTCAAAGAAGTTCCTATTTTGACTTCTTCATAAGCGTTTTTGTACAACAATAAGTCGCTTTCACCTCTTGAAGTCTTTCTTACACGTTTCCTAGGCATCTGCAATGAAAAAATATAATAAAACTATTGTTACAACCGTACCCACAAAAATCGTTACAACCGTACCCACCCCACCATTTGGAAACAACATAGCCACAGGGCGTGATATAATAACCTATACTTAAATGAACCAGCGTGTTTTAATCACTGAAATACAACAATTATGAATTAAAATACTCAAATACGATTATTACACAAACAATCAAATAATATCGTAAAGAAATTCATCAAAAATACTTACTTTTGCGCGGCTAAACACAATAGGCTCCTCTGTACGCGTAATGAGCGCGCGGAGTGCGACGCAACACTGAGAAATATGTCGGGACTTGCAACCCGCGTGACCCCCCTTGTACCCCTTCCCGTACCGCGTATAGTTTCTAAAATATTTGAGCTGTTACAATCGTACCCCGTTACAACCGTACCCAGTCTACCCTATATAGGCGACCAGACGGACATAATGAAGTTTGACCCTTTTTTATCTGACTTGAATAAATATAATGACTTCAAATTATTATCACGAACTTATTTCAACATTCCAAAACCATGTGATGAAAAACTCGTAAATATGTATTCATATTTGTGAAGGTCACGAAGAAAAAAATTGTTATTTTCATAATCCAACCACACCCTGCTTGAAGAAATTGAACCCCTGTGGGAAAATGAAGATAAAAACAGTATTCGTTTGAAAGTCTAATCAGAGTAACTACATGGAAGTAGAGCAATCTTCACCAAAAACAGCAGAAAAAACCTTGAAACTACATGAGCAATATTTATGTCTGCAGGTTATAACAGGTTATAATGGTTGTGGGTATTGTTGAAGATTTTCTTCCCAACTCATAGAAGATTCTGCAAAGTTCGACTAAACTACAAATAACAAAAAGGATATTCGAGCATTCCATAGCAGCTATGAAACGAAAAATCACCCTTAAATTGAGCCATTCCGAAGGGAAAGCGTCAAATATCCAACAGCTTGCACCTTCACCGTTTCAAAGAATTCATCAACTGAGTCCGCTCTCGATGTGGAGCAACAATTTCCCAAAGAAAATGGAAACGAGCCGTCTGAAGCGAGTCATAAAAGGAAGCCTATAGCAGTAGGGAAACAGCAGTGAAGCCCGAGAAAATTCGGAATCACGTTTAGCACACGTGCGCTGAAAATAGATGCAAGACAAAAAGGGCATTCTCGCCCGCGCGGCACTGGCCCAACAAAAACAAGCAGAAAAACACATAAAACCTCCGAACGAAAACATACAAAATAACGAATGGGCAAACATTGCTCTCTCTCTCTCTCTCTCTCTGGACCAGGCCGAACATCGCATTAAGTTAGAAAGTTCTCCAATAAAGAAGGGTATCGATTAAGGCCTATGTGTAAGAGTATACCGACGTTGGAGTGGATAAGAGATGCGTGTGCCATTCGTGGCGAACTTCTGCCGGATTAATCCGGTTTTAGGGTCCGGGGGACCCTCTGAAATGGCTGTTTTGATGTAATCCCTGGTTGCGCAGATTTTTGCGGAAGATAATGATGAAACGTTTTTGTGTGTTCAATCAAAAACGCATATCGGTCTATTTTGTGACCTACTGTTCTGGATCCACTGAGTATACCCGGAATTTTATTTTAAAAATGTGAGCTTCAATTGCAAAATCAAAATGAATTTAACCTCAAAAATAGTGAGCAGTAATTATTCATTTTCCTGAAGAAAGTAGTTGCAGAAAAAACACAAAAAATATATATTTCTCTTTTGCTTGAAACAATTCTACGTAAAAATTACGTGAAAATTTTTTAATCTATGTTAACTATAGCCATCTAGTATAAATCTACCTAGAGGGGAAACGCAGTTCAAAGAAATGAAGCCAAAAATTCTACCAGTAAAGTGGCGGTCTCAAGCGTGTAAACACGGTAACCTTTATTTCATTGTATTTATGGTTGCAGCGACTTAGTCTCTCTGTTTGAGCTGGTCTGAGCCAGGGCCGGATTTATTCGACATCACCTCTCAGAATAATAAAAATTATTTAGATATATTGACTTACTGTCCGATGATATGTGTATATTTAGATGACGATTTTAATGAATGAATTATGGGCATATTGTTGGTGATATTAAATACGTGAAGTGAATTTAGATTAGTTACGCATGTACACAAGAAAATTGTATGTAACATATATATTTGAATGAGCAATAAATGGATAAAGTTCTTATTTGTTTACGTTACATTCATTGTGAATAAACCCTCACGATTTTCATATTTAAGTTAAAAATGATTCGAAATGTCATGTTCGTTCAAAGAAGTGTTTCCAGAAATTCTATAAAAACACAAGTATAATATATAAAATCATAACTGAGACGATCCAATTACATAACATACATGGAAGAAATTCGGATAAATCATGATATGAGGCATTCAATTTATAATGCTACTATCTTGGCCTCCTCTTGAATCTTAGTTCGGAAGAACGAATATCGAAATGAAATAACTATGAATATTCGTGAAGAACAATATATTTTCTGAAGCCGGCCCTGGCCATCGTCTAATAGTTCGGTAACTCTCCGTTAGATGCTGTAAAAACAAATATATCTATTTCCAGAAACGTACAGTCCATCTATAAACCAGAAATTTATTTAATTGATAACAATCATTTTCAATGGACTATGCTTGTATTTTTCTGAACTCTCATCTCAATATTTTAAGTTCTTGAACTAGATTCCTAGAATAGTACTGAATGAATAAGTTCAGCAATCACACTGCTTTAAAAAAATTACTCTTATATCATCAGTACCAAAATATGAAACCATTTTATTGTGTTTGTAATAATTGTTTTTCCTATGAGTTTATGCTTATATTTTTGATCTTTCAGCTATATTGTTCACGATTGGAATAAGTTAGTTATACTAGCACCGAATAAATAAATTTGGCCCTCCCATTTCGGTAAAAACATTACTTTTATGACTTCTCTACCATCAATGTAGCAAAACCCTATTAAATTCGCTTCCTATGCCAAAACCCTGGAAACTTACTATTTATGACTTGTTATTCCGCCCAGATGTTCTAAATTTCATTCGATAGCTTCTCACATCGCACATAAACCGAGTTCTTAGGAAACTTCCTCGGCTCAATTAACTTCCACATCGCTCGAACTGATGCAGTTTACACGAAGTAGCGGCTCTTCCAAATGGAAAGTGCGAACTTCAGGGACCATTATTGATAGAAAACCCTCCCACTTTCCTCAGGCCAATTCATCATCGACTTCGGCCCAAAGTTCTGCTCAGGAGGTTCGCCGAACGTCATAAAGTCGATTTTAACAAACTTGCCGAATAATGCAGTGAGAATATCGTGATCAGAAAGTATTATTGAATCGTTACAGGGCGATATATATTCGGTCCTAATTTAGGACCTAATCCAACTTTCTAATTCGAAAGTTCGAGATAAATTGTTCCGAAGTTAAAGGGATAATAAATTCTGGAGAGGAGTATTTTTGCGAGTGAAAATTTCATTCGTGTCACGGAAATACGGCCAAATTGGTCGCCACCTTAGGGTGACCTCCCAATTCGTTTTTTTTCTTCTGGGGAAAATGTGGGTTCGCCGGGCGAATCCGAGATTGCGGATGCTGGCTGAAATGATCAGTCTCAATGTTGGGAAAATCATTAAATTTTTCATTTGGCACGTAGATTTCCCGAGCACAGGAATCATATTTTCATTTTGTATGGAGAATTTCAATAAAAAATATTGAATGTCTCATTAAGGTTTATTTTTCACATTGGGATATTTGGTATTCGACTTAATCTTCCATAGATATTCTGAAGAAGTGAAATTAAATGAGTTTCTTACCATTCCACCGGAGATAAGTCGCAAGTTTATGAACACCCTCCGAAAGAGACTTAATAAACGAATGAAAAACAATAGTCGGCATCTGGGTATTGTATTATTTAAAACCTCTGATCGACAGCTGTAGTGTAATGCAGATATGTAGAAATATCAATGGCATTTTCTATATTTTATTTTACAAGTTTATTTTTTTAATTTCCCAAAGGATTTTGTTTATATTGTCTTTCAAAATAGGGGAGAACTTACTGCTGCACAATGGCGTTCTCATGAAATAAGTGAGCTACTACCCCTATTTATGTTTCACTGACTGAATTATACAGCTTCTATTATATGTAAGACAAAAATGCTAAAAATGTCAGTTCTGAATACACTTCTGTAAATTTGAGAAAAAAGTAATAACGACAGATCGACAAATTCCACAGACCATTTCATTGCAATGTAATTTATCGAAACTTTATTATAAACAGTATATGAAAAGTGAAAGACTTTCAAACTTATAAAAAGAAGAGTCAACAAGGATTAACGACTGAATAATTAAATTATTGAGGAGAGATTTTTGATGATGGAACTCCTGTAGAATCATAATTTGGGCGATAATTATCATATATATATATATTCTTTTGAACTTTTGTCCATTTAGCTATCGTATTGGGACCGACTGGGGAGTTTTTGAACCATGAACCATATTTCCAATTCTTATGTGGAGTACCTAAGGAATATAGGTTATATAACCTCACCGGGCAAATATCTTCTTCAATATTGGGAGTCAACCATTTCGTTTCCGCACATTTTGGGCACCACCTTGTCTTGTTTCCTGCAGATGTTTGGCAGTATTATTCCACAAGGTTTTTACGACACTTTCTTGGTGGTCTGATCCATCTCTTTTCTTCATATTGAAAGCCCAGTCTAGCATAATATCATTGAGCTCTGACAAAGTTGTTTTTTCATTTACAAGGTATTCCCGGGCAGCACAGAATTCTTCAAATTGTTTCCAAATGTAGGTTCTTGACTTCACTGTAATAAGCGCACACTTTTCTTCACACTTTCCTCAATTGAAGTAATATTACAATTCTCAGAACGTTTCATTTTTATCTACTTTATGGTGAAATACGAAAATAAACTGACAGAACTGCCAAATGTGCTGTTGAAGTTATCGCTAACAACTGCTTGTTTATCGTAACCATGACGACCGCTACTTCCACCAACGGCCAAAGTTATCCGGACGTATTAATATTCCTATGCAAATTAGGCATTTGATAAAAACAAATTTCTAAAAGTGAAAACACTGTGAGGTTGAGTGTTTTCAGATACAGTTTGTTTCAATTGGTCCGTTTTCAAAAATTGAGCGATTTCATTGGACGATGTAGTATAGTGTTGAATGATCAATATTAGCAACATCCGATGGACCTAGGCCACTATTTTCCAAGTTACCTCATAACCACAGGACACGAAGTTCAGGCTTTTCTTTACATCTTTTCTACAAAGCGATCTCTGTTCAGAGTTTCCTGATCAACACCATTCTGTATCCATTCAACCATCATCAATTGAACCAAATGAATACCTTCTGTCGATAGGGTCTAGTCAGAAGGACGGGGTTAATTAAACATGAAGGAGCATTTTCGATACAGTGCGGGTTGCGAGCCTATCAATTAAGAATTCACTCCATCAAGCAAAGATAGTCGGAGGAAACAGACCGAAAGTTAGGGAACGGCAGATGACGGTGGGTTGGAATTGTCGAGTTTCGGAGATGGAAAGCATTTGAAGTAACCTTTACAACCTTATGGGCGAGTTATTTTCATCGACTTTCGCAGAATGACAGGAGGTTACCTAAATTCCGATATCTATTTTCAGATTCCCATGTCATCTTATGCAACAATTCCATCAGTGGTAGCATTTAATATCTATTAATGGACAATTTCGATTAATAGAAAGAAGAACTACTTTCTGAGTTTGATTCTGGTACAAACGTGGTGGAAAGATCCAGGTAGTGTCAAGTATACCCTTCATTGATTTGCATCATATATCATCAAAAAAGAGGCTATAGAATAAGTGGCAAGAAGGTCCTTCAAAGACTCCTGCCATTTTCAATACTATTGCGAAACATTGAATATGCTGATCCCAGACGAGAAATCATAATCACGTCAAGAGAAACTTTGAGATAAAAACTAGGAAAGAATGGAGAAGTAATCTTGTAAAATTCATTATTCAGATACTTAAGATTTTGAAAGTAATGTAAAAAAAAAGAAGTAAGACATGAAGTCGCTGGAGATAATCAGGTCTTGTACGAGGTCATAACCTTGGCGCTGTATACAGACAGAAATCGCCTGAAAGAAGCTGAAGACCGAGCTAGCGTGATCAGTATAAGGGTGCGGCACTTTGTATTCTGAGACACCTGTGTCCACTGATATGATACCAGAAAAGAAGTACCATATGAAAAAAAAAACGAATATAATGCACTTGGTCCAGTAAGTCCTGGGATACGAGGTAGACCCAAGGGGTATTGTAGAGGTTGCTGACTAGGAGTGACTATGATTTCGGTAGCAGTAGTCACTATGACTTTTGACTCTTCCAATCTGACTCGGGGAGAACCGAATGAGTAACATTAATGAGGGACAGAAAGTGCCTCCTCAAAATTTAATATGCGAGGGATCAGGGCCAAAACTTCCGGTTGGGAGGTGACGCCACATGTTAGCAGGAAACGATCAAGACCTCCCAATGATCTACACATATCATATTCGAGCTCTGTAACCAGATCCATGTGAATATAAAGTAATGAAATCTTTTTTTTAAAACTTCAACAAATTTTCTAGCTTGTCGATTTCTGTGAAAACATGCAAGTTTTCTTGTTAGAACATAATTCGAATATCTTTCAAGTTACATCTCTATATAATTATACAGGGTGAGTCTTTGACCACTGCGTTAATTTTAACCATAGATTCTTGACGTCAAAGGAAACATTTTCTTCCTATAACATTTTTCCAAATTTGGCCCCGTTCAAAAGATATAGGGTGTTGAAATTTCATAAAAAAATCGCATTTTCACCTGTTATATTCAAACGACAATGATCAGGTTTTTGATAACAATGATTTTGGCATCATTAGACTTATTCCATTTCTTCTGGGAAGATTTTTGAAAAACAAATATCGCTTGAACTAAAAGTGCGTATCTTGTACTTCCTGGGATCATTAGTCTTTTCTGCAGATAAAATCATTCCTCATCTTTTCTCCCAAATTGCACCGTTCTTGAGATATTTGAAGTTGAAAGGAATAAAATCGATATAATTTTGTCCAAATTTTCTGATTTTCTCAAATCCAACTCTGTGCTGAAATGATTGAATAATCAGATTTGTTCAATTTGCCATATTTAATGTCTTTATTAAATATTTCTACAAGGTTGAGGAAATCTCTCCAGTCTATGATTCCACCACTAAACACTATAGATGAAATTAACCACTTACATTCACTACAAAATCTAAATTGCCATTTGCTGTATTCATTATTAAGGATGTCTAGCACCTTGTTTGATATTGAATCCAGAGTACTAAATTCCATAATAAATAGAGAAAAAGATTTCCATCACTCACAAGGGTACTTCGGTATATTTTCATGATGACCGTTGAAATAGGTAATATATTTTCAGTCAGGACCTGTTAAATTGAAGACTTGTCTTTAGGAAGAGCTGGTTCTCTATAGCTTCAGACTTTCAGAGTTCATCGAATTATATCTATTTCAACATAGCTATGCTTCAAATCAAGCTCATATGAGTTTAAAAAACTCCGAACCCAGTCTCCTAGATTTGTTTTGTAGCTTTAAAGAAATTTTTTTCACTTCTTTATTTCATACATCGATTCAACCTGGTTCACAAACTTAGGAGATAATAGAATTTGACTTAGTTTTAATATTTCTGAATGTTTGTTAATGTTAATGATTAATTGAAATTCTATCAATATTGAAACTGGAAGCTATTGGATTATAATCAAGAAAGATTAGAATAAAATGCATTTTCTGACCATAATCATGTCATACTGAATTGAATAATTTCAAACTATCGAAATTATCCCTAGAATATTTTTCAATTTTTTCTTGAAGATACAAATAACTGTTGGCAGTTTCAAACAGAATCAAAACAACAAGGAACCACAAGACATTATTTTATTGGGAACTACCCACCACCGAGTCGTTATAACGTTTTAATGTGATAATAATGCACTCTCGTTATTCTGAGAAAAATCATAACTGAGGATCAATAATGGTTACAGATATTATCTTTCATTTAAAAAAACTTTGCAATTATTAATTTTTTTCTCTCCTGGGGTTCGGTAATGAATTGATATTCTATGTTAAGGTATTAAAATTTGACATAATCTATGAATAACCATTATTCACTATTTATTTTTTTGTTTACGTGATTTAAACACATACTCTGATTATAAAATCCAAAAATTTACGCATGTTCAGTAATTAATTATAGTCTAAACAGAATAGATTCGTACTAACGACCTAACAAAAAATTTTTTATTATAGAACACCTAGTTGGTTTTTTTCAGAAGCAAATTTAGGTGATCAAACTCAATTTCTTCAAGCAAGTATAATTGCACACCTGAATCTCGGAATACTTGTAATCTATCCAAGTAAATTGTTATTGGGATCCAGTACAGAAAATAATCATCAAGCAAAGTAACATCACTTTAAAATAATTATTCGTAGTGACATCATTCATTGTTGTTGAAGATTTCGAAAAAGATTTTCATATTTTTAACAGTATGATATCAAGAGACCTTATAGACCTGTTCACTGGTCTCTGTCAAGGAGAAGAAACTTCAGAAATATCCATGTTTGGAAAATAATAGATGATTTTTTCTGGCTTTGAGTGAAGAAAAAAGCAAAGACACAACCTCTTGCCTTGGAAGTTTTCATAGTGTTTAGTTCTAATTAATTTTATTCTGTGGTTTAAATTCAATGCGAGATGCGCTTGTTCGAATCCTCTCCTTTTTTCAACCTTACTTCCTGATGTCACGCGTGTAGAGGAACAATATATGAGAATATTAACGAAAGAGTAAGGTGTGAGGTGCGAAAACGAAATTTAAACGAACGTAAGAATTATTTTAAGTTTAACGGCGAGAAAACAAGGTTATCTCGCAGGAAAGTGTACAAGGGCCTACTAAGTACTTGCTGTATGGAGAAAACAGCGACTGGTTGCAACCGAAGATCTGGTGCCGATTTGACCCCGACAAGTAGTAAGTGACACTTAACCCTACTTATTCACCCTAATACATTTTTTCCATCAGTTATATGAATAGTGCATTTCGGTTATTCGAGAACTTTGTCGCAAACACATAGAAATGATGGTTTTTATGATTTGGAAATTTTTAGAAGGAAATTATAAATGTATGATGATAACATGCAATAATTCTGAGGTTTTTTTGGAATTTCTCACTAGAAAGGGATGATTTATAATCTTGAAGTAGAAAGAAATTATAGTAGAACAACAAAAATCTATGTTTATGGTATTGAATTTTTTTTACCAGAAAATTAATATTTTGTATTTTCCTTCTGAATATGAACCTCATCGGATGAAACATGAGTGAGTGAATCATTTTTTAGAGGAAAATAATGTTTTTAAACAATTCAGATTCATTAGTGGATGCAGTGGAAGGTATTTTTCATTCAAGCTAAACAGGACTACAGAGGGGTATTTGCGCAATGTGAAAACTTAAAATGCTTATAACTTTTCAACGCAGCTGAATATGGAAAAACCGTAATGGAAAAAGTGTTTCTTTTGATCTCAAGAACCTATGGTTGAAATTAACGCAGTGGCCAAAGGCTCACCCTGTAGGTATATTCTAAGAGTTATAGAGGAAACTAAATTTCAGATGGTCATAACTCCTTGACCATCAAATCAATTTTGACAAATGAAGCTTTCTATAGCATGAAAGAATATGTTGATTTCTATAGAATAAATTTCAATAATGCGTGAAAATACTGCTGTAACCGTAGTGAAATATTGAACTGTATTCTCATGTTGGTGATGTTATTTTTAGTATAACTTTGTTTTGTATAATGCTATGTATTAGTAATGACCTGTCATGTGATATTGATGACGAATAAATTTATATATCTATCTATCTATTAGTCAGATATGGCCCAATAACGAACCTGACCGAGATATTTGTACAGTTGACCTATTCTGAAAATAGAGAAACTCTAACTCATCTCTTTTGAAAAATAGGAAGTATATTGCCGGCCGGACGGACACACTGAAGTTTAACCCTGCATTCTTCATCAGGAAGTCAAACCCAATTAATTGAGACCATGTTAGGCTCGATATTCCAAATTTAAGATATTTGGCAAAAAAAAGAAACAAGAGCGGAAAAAGTCTACATACGTTTAAAAGATATTCTCGATATCGAATTTTCATACTCCGATTCCCGTGTTTTTGCTAGATCGACAGAAATAATGCATTTTTCCGCTCAGTTGGAGGCTTTTTCTTCCATTCATTCCACGAATTCCCACATCAAGCTCGCTTCTACATAATGCGACATAACGCACAATAGAAAGCAAACCGTACAATAGCATGTTCAATTATGTTCCTGCAGTTTCAATTAATGCGGTATCAAATGCTTCGTGTTCAACCGCCATGAATTATGCAAAATCACATTTTAATTTAACACCTCATACTAATTGCGTGATTAAATTCTCACTGCCGTCAGAAGTAAGTGACAAATAAATTGTCTTGTGCTTCGCAAGCTATAATTAACCTGTAAATATTGACGAACGGGAGGGGTACTCGAACGTAGACCCGTTTTAAGGGCTGAAACATTAAGTAATGTTGATTCAGGAAGAATGAGGAATTCCTGAAAAATTGTGAATTTCTAAGAGAAACGTCGTTTGATGTTCGGCTCTAGGGTTTTCATTAAAAATAATGAAGCCCATTCGGTTATTTCGAGAAAATGCAGCTGGAATTATGAAGGAATTCTGATCTTTCAGCATCAGCCTGATAAAATTCTGTTACAAAAAAAACCTTTTCAGAATTTCATCTTGGAAGTGAATCCTTTCCACTCCGTCAATGGCGGTTTATCTAATGAGACAGTGCCTCATCAAGTGAAACCCGGAAATTACAAATTTCAATCGAGTCTTTGCTTTTCATGACATCCCACCTTGATCACTATTTTTACTTACTCTTCTTAAGAGAATGAAAGGTGTCTAATTCCGTTCCAAGTCTAGCGCCTAATCAACCTCGACTCAGCAAGAATATGTCAACGGCTTCAGAGGCTAAGATGAATTAGAGGAATGTCTGAAGTTCGATCTCCAATCGTATCATTCTGTGATGATTTTGCAACATTCATGTTGATAGGGAAGCAGTTAATTCTAAAATTCAAGCACAACCTCACGATTTCCACATACTCATCTCACGTCCTCACTAAAACCTAAACGCTTTTTGTCTCGAATCGCGATCATTTTATTTTTCCCGGTAACTGCAATCGAATGTATTCAAAAACCATAAATTCGAATATTAAAATTATTTCATTTATTACAATTTATAGAATGTGTGTAGATGCTTAAGAATTAACAATGAAACTACACTCAGTAGCTTATGTTCATGGGAGAGGTCGGCAGCGCAGTACAACAGCTGCCCAAGATCGTCTTTTGATCCTTTTGATCTTTTGATCCAGACTGCAAGACGACGACTACATGTTCGTGGTTTGAGAGCACGTAGGAGGGTACAACATCCCAGTTTGAATAGGGAACACCGGGTTCATCGACGGCATTGGGCTGAGGAGCACCGCAATTGGACAGTTGAAGATTGGAGCCGATGTTTATTTACGGATGAGTCTAGATTTCGTTTGGTCAACTCCGATGGACGTATTCTTGCTTGAAGGGAAAGAGGTCGAAGGTATGCAAAATAGTTTATGGTACCCACAACAGCTCTTGGCGGAGGTTCTATATATGTATGGGGAGGTATTTGTTTGAACCAACGCACAGAGTTGGTTGTTCTGCAGAACACCACAATGACCAGCCAGAGATATCACGATACGATTATTGAACCCATAATTGTTCCGTTTGCGGCTGTCTTGGGCGAGAATTTCATTTTTATTGACTATAATGCCCGTCCACACCGTAGTCGTCTGGTTAATGAGGCGCTAGAAACTCATGCTATTGATAGGATGGACTGGCCAGCTCGCTCTCCAGACATAAATTGCATCGAACATGTCTGATCTGAGATGTCTAGACAATTGTCAACCTTAGAACAACCGATCAATAACCTGGAGGACCTTTCTAACGCTTTACGGGATATTTGGACGAATTTGCCCCAAAGTTATTTTATAAATCGTTTGATTGAAAATATGCCTCGTAGGGTAGAATGCTTGAGACGAGCTCGTGGGGTACCAACTAGGTACTAGCTTAACCGAAACCTCAGCCTTCTAGTGGTTTCATCATAAAATTTCTAAGTTATTCAAACACAGAATTTTGAGTGTTCCTAATAAAGTCTTTTTTTCTCTCCAACTTTCCATTTTTTCATTCTTTTCTCAAGTGAACCATATTATCAACTGAAAATACTCTGATATCTGACTAAATTCATAATCTTGGAGCGAATATTTCAGAAATAAATTTAGAAAAAGTAAGTGATCCCTATCAATTGTTGAGCAGTGTATTTTGGTTCGATATTACTAACTTCCAGATTGATTAAAGCTTTTATATGGTCAAAAGACGAATTGAGAGCTCGTCCTACATAACTTAGGTTTCTAATATTGGTAGAGTAAATATATTGTGTTACTAATTATGTGAAGATCAGTTCAATAAATGCGTACTTGAAATCGAAAGCATATTCGATAGAAATGGTTAAATATTAAAAAAAATCTAAATGAAAACCAAACGACCGAGATTAATCAATTTCACTCATTCCATTTCGTATGATAAATTTTCATGGTATTGAAAATCTGACTAAACACACCGAATATAAAAAATTTTGACTATAAAAATTGGTAATTTTCTAACCTCGTCGGATAATAGAATCTCATTGGTATAGATTGAAGAAAAAACAATTTTTCATGATAGCCTATTCATTTGAATACAATTTTCCTCATTTTCTAAGGTTTTTGAGCAACAGAAGTCGAATTTTTTTCTGCAAATTCGATGTTATTTCGGCAGATCAACAAGGTTTTGTTAAAAACAAAAATATTGAAACAGCCATTTTTGAGCTAATAAATGAGATTGTTCAAGATCTGTAGCTAGGACAGGTTCCTATGGCTCTGGTTGTTGACCTTCCAAAGGCTTTATACTGTGTCGATTATCGGAAGCTTTTGGAGATACTTGCCAGATGTGGAATTAGAAATAATCAGCTTAAGCATTTAAAGAGCAACTTGAAATCCAAAAAACAACGAGTGGTCCTGGAGGCCATTGGTGAAATTTTTATCTCAAGTCTCAATAAACTTAGGGGTACCTCAGGGCAGTATTGTTGGTCCTATTTCGTCCATAATGTACATTTATTATCTTCCTGAGGAAATCAGATATGAAAATGAGAAAATCTGGAAGATTGGGTCTCCTCCACCTATTTCTTTTCTGCAGCTGAGTATTGTTGCTCTGTTTGGTTAAATAGTGCACATACACAAAAAATCGATGCACAATTGAATACATTCATGAGAATAATTACTGGCACCATAAGATCTACACCGGTTCATTGGTTAAAAGTTATGTCCAACATTATCCCTTCTCATATTTGCAGACAGACTGCAGCTCTGAATTCTTTGAACAAATATCATTCCTTTTTCCAATTTATTCCCAATTGAGTCATATATTCCACAAAAAAGAATTCCCAGATTGAAGTCACGTGAACCATTATGGCATAATAGGTTCTTCAATATGAACATAAGCGATAAAGAATTATGGAAGACTCAGTGGTACTCTTACGAAATGTTCAATAAGCATCTCGTTTCTGATCCTTCTAAAGAAATTCCTGGTTTTGACCTTCCGAGAAAAATTTGGACAGTCCTTAATCGTCAGAGAATAGATCCTGGTCGTACCAATAGCATTCCTTTCAGATGGAACTCAGTTCCAACAAAAACCGGAGTTCCTGATGCAGAAATGGATATTCCAGCAGCGCCAAACACATGTACTGTAATGACTGAGCGTGTTTCCTTTGGAGGAAGTGCAGGTTTCCAGTTCCATTTTCAAAATCTTAGTAATTGTAATTTTTTACTTTAATGATAGAAGTGACTGTTAATGTAGAATTTTGGATAAATTTTAAGAAACATACTTCAAAATGAGTTTCACGTGCATTGTGTGTGGAAAGAATAATTTCCAGAAAGTGAGTGGTGAACATTTTACTCCACTAGTGAATTAAAAAAATTTTGATTCACTCAGTGGATAAACGTCAACTTACCCTTGTTACCATGGGTTGAATATTGTCGTCTTTAAACGTCAAAATGGGATAAAAAAATTTAATTGACATCGAGTAACGATTTGGCAGAACTGATCCCATTTTTGTTGACTCATTTCTTCTCTTCACTATTCTACCTCGCTGCAAATATCATTCATAGTGGAATCACATGTAAACTAGTGAATATCCTTCCCAAAAATCTAAAATATTACGAGTCGAAGGAACGAAGAAACACCCAGATACCGCAGAAGAGCAACATGAGTGATTTCGCATCATGAGAACATAAATATTCATGAAAAAAAAAGTGCCACATCAACGTTTCAAAATCCTCCTTCCCTTCATTAGGAGCATTTGGTGGAGCTTAGGTGTGAAACGCGATTTGCCCGCATGAAACATGAATGAGCGAGTTCGGCTTTCGGCTGTTTTTTGACACGTTTCATAGGTCGAACTTCGACACTCGGAGTGGCGAAGCGCGTCCTTTTTTGAGGGGGATAACGTAATCAAAATGAATGGATGGATTTTTACGTTTCGTCGAACAATTCACGTCGTCGCTTTTTGTTTGTATTGTTTCCTGTGCGGCATTTCGGGATAACAGAATTCCGGCTGACGAGAGACGTAGGGATTTATTTGGCGATATCGACGTGCCCGTTCAACCTGTAAGACCGTCATTTTGCAGCCGGCGTGCTGGTATATAGGACACGGAATATTTTGAATTGAGTAATATTCCAGGAATAAGGTTCCTGAATTTTTTCACGTTGGCTCCTAGATGCATAGCGGCTGTAGCTTTTTCAAATTTTTGAACATTGAATGGAAAATGATCTCAAACGATTCGGTTTGATTCCCTGATGATTATTCGATGATTGATGTGTCAGTTTAAAAGGTTTTTGATTGCAGCGGATGTGTTTTATTTCTTTCTATGACTCAGGGCAAATTCTCTACAGCTAACAAGAATATAGGATAAAATATTTGTCATCCCAACATAATAGATTGCAGGTATGCTCATTTTCTATCTGGAAAACACGATTCTAGTATGATGTATAGAAAATTTGTCAACGTCAAGGATGGGTTCTATATTGATTCAATTCTCAGTTCAACTCCAGGATGTAATAAAATACTCAGTTGTAATATTCACGAGATTTCGAATTATTTCGTGAGACGAAAGCGTAGCATGATCGATATTATGAGCAGACCATTACACTCATAACCCGTGGCAAATATTTACAGACAACAAATTTACGTATATGTCTGTGAGTTTACATAAGCAACACACTACCTAACATAATATTTACTTTAAACTATCAAATATTTCATCTACGTTCACAACTCATTTGATCCTTGTATTAATTCATCGAACTCATCTCACCCTATTTCACAAATACATTATATTCAATAACTGTACTCGTCCAATCAACAGATTAGAACTGCAAATGCGTGGGTCTTCAACTAAATTATCAATGTGAAACTAGAAGACTCTATTACCATTATTTTTGTTCTGCTACAAGAAATTTTGGCAATCAGATCAAGGGATCAATGATAACACAGGCCTACAAATTGCCTAGAATTTTTAGCTGATTTTAACTAAATTTTTATGCTGGATCTAAATATGACAGCAGTTTTTCTGTATCAGCTCTAGATTTTTAGAAAATAAATAATAATAATAATAAATAAAAATGAAAGTCTGAAATTCGGAGTACCAATGGTTTGGAGAGAACCAAAAAATCACTTCGATGACTGTTATTTCTGCCTAGTAAATATTACTGGAATCAATCGAAATAACCGTAACAAGTGGACTTATGCAGATTTAGTCTCTGCAAGACGCCCTATTCCTCACTCAGAAGAAGTGCCAATTCCAACTTTTCAGCAGCTACCAGAACTCTGTGAGGACACATGTCTCTCTGATCAGAATTCTGACACTACTGAAGGTGACAGTGGTTTTGAAACGATGTCATCAATTCCCCAATGTTTAAACCAAGATGAGGTAAATGACCTCACTAGAGATCTCAACCTGTCGAAACAAGCTTCTGAATTACTTGCTTCCAGGTTGAAGGAAAAAAATTTACTTGAACCAGGAACGAAAATTACATTTTATCGCACAAGGCAGAAAGATCTGCTACCTTTTTTCTCTGAAGAACAAAATCTTGTATTTTGCCATGCTATTAGAGAACTCCTGGTAAAAATGGGTCTTCCTAAACATTTTCCGGATGATTGTTGCCTATTTATTGAAACCTCAAAACGACGTTTGAAATGTGTTCTTCTTCATAATGGGAACAAATATGGCTCAATACCAATTGCTCACTCAACGAAAATGAAAGAGCAATATGACAACATAGCTTTGGTTTTGGAAAAAATAAAGTATCATGAACACCAATGGGTGATTTGTGAAGACTTGAAAATGGTAAAATTTCTCCTTGAACAGCAAAGTGGCCACACCAAGTATCCTTGTTTCTTATGCCTCTGGGATAGCAGAGACAAAACGCAACACTGGGTTGGAAATGAGTGACCTAGAAGAGAAAACATGGATGTTGGGGGAAAAAATATCATCAATGATCCTTTAGTTCCGCGAGAGAAAATCATGTTTCCACCCCTGCATATCAAGCTGGGCCTAATGAAGCAGTTTGTAAAGGCTCTTGATAAGAATGGATCATGCTTTGCATATATAGGGAAAAAAATGCCTCAGCCGAGTAAGGAAAAAATTAAAGCAGGAATATTTGATGGCCCACAAATGAGACAGCTGATTAACGACCCTGAATTCATAAATTCAATGATTGAGATTGAACAAAATGCCTGGAATTCATTTGTTTCAGTTGTCCAAAATTTCTGGGTGAACACAAAGCTGAAAACTATGTTGAATTAGTCAATGAGATGCTGAATAATATCAGATCACTTGGGTGTTACATGAGCATTACGGTGCATTATTTACCCAGCCACTTAGACCGTTTTCGTGATAATTTAGGCGACATTAGTGAGGAGCAAGGTGAAAGATTTCACCAAGATATCAAATGTATGGAGGATCGCTATCAAGGAAGATGGGACACTCATATGATGGCAGATTACTGCTAGTCTTTATTAACGGGATTGTTCTAAAATACATTCAAGAATGTCACGCAAAAGAAGTTTCTGAAATGTTTAGTGAGTAATTGGTTTAAATGATGTTTTTTTCTGTTTTCTATAGTATATAATGAATAATATCTGTAATATCTGTGTAATATAATGAAAATTCCTTCATTAATTTGTTTCTTTAACCATAGTTTTTCTTGGAAAATAGTGTAATGTATAATTCACCAAAATGTTGATATCTTAAATATTCGAGCTGACAGACAAAAACTAATAGCATATTTGAATCACCTCCAAAATCTTTTGCGCCAAAACCACTGTTGACCAGTGTGATCTATAGACTAATAATCAGAGTTTATGTAAAATTATTATGTAAGCACTGACGATCATCTCTCATCTTTCCAACGTTTCAACAGACATATTTATTTATTTATTAGCATTTTTCTACGGTTCGAAGACTTCTTAATAGGAACATTGAGAGATGGTGTTAATTGCCAACTAATAGCTCTACACGAGTTCCATCATCAAAAATTTCTTGTCAGCAACCAGAGTTTTAATGAGATTCTCATAAAACAAGAATTAACGCCTTGTTATTAAGTTGAAAATCACTAATTCAGGAAGAAAGCCAAATGAAAAAACTAGAAAAGCAATGGCGTGAGGTTAAAAACTCTTGCGTGCTTGTTCTATTTCATTCATCAAAAATATTTTCCTCATCATGAATTGTATCGCAAGTGATACCTTCTTTTCACTATGTTTTTGTTCTATAAATCACCCTCCTTATTCAAGTGCGATTCCCGAAAATATCATTTGCGATCAGAGTCCATTTTGGAAGCCATTATCATTTAGACCAATTATGAAGTGATTATCGATACATTGATGAACATAATTTTAATGTATACTAATTCATCAAATCAAAACAAATACTCATTAAACGTCTTCAAATATGGAGAACTTGTAGATTCTTAAAATAATATGTTCCAAAGCTGGAATATTCTTTCAAAGTTCATTTATTTTCGTCGGATACCTTCCTAGATATCAAGTAACTCAAATAAGAGCTTTGGAGTGTTTTTCAAATTTTCTAGGGTGACGATTTGCATGAAATTCTGCTATTTTATTTGTTTGAATCTCATTCAAACATCTTACCAGCCTACAGATTGATCGGATTGATATTCCAGGAGTTAATGAGTGAACTATTTTTCAGATCCCCATAACAGCCGAACTATTCGACGGATTTGACCCAATAACAAACTCGAAGGAGATATTTGGACAATTAAGCTATTCTGATAATATAAAAACTCATCAGCTCATCTCTTTCGAAAGATAGAGAGTACACGACTGGCCAAAAGCAAATTTGACCACATTGTTTTCATACAAGGCTCTGGTCGTGTCATTTTTCAGACCACTTTGATCTTTTTCGCAGATTTCCAATTTCCAGATCTCAAAGGCTTATGCAAATGTTTGTTCATCGATATACGACAATTTGCCATAACTGTGATCTGTCTGTTCAGTACAACTCATTACTTAATGACGCATGTAGTGCCTCCACAATTACTTCATTCGATTTGCATTTACACCAACTACAGGACGACTCAAAGCCCGACTGCGGTAGCGGATATCAAGACAACTTTTTTCGTCTATCATAGTTGCCGTGATGCGTGGTAGTAGAGTCAAAGACTTAATGATGTGGTTAATGGACAATACGCAGCGGTTGTTTGTTTGAATATGGCCATTCGTGCAGTGTATCATTTGGCTTCCGTCCTGCAACATGGCGCCGATGATCAGATATATAATTTTTAGATCGTTAACCGTAAGTCCTCTTTCGTATTTCCTGAAATGTTGTGGGTCTAGACTAGCGTTTCTTGATAAATTTGTTGTAGTAGTTAGTTGCAGGGATAACGGTATTTTATCGAAGTTTATAATTAATCCTTGTCTGGTAATCTTCGATCTCTGATCAGGTTGAGTCATCGTAATAGTTACGGAGCCAGTCATTTCGCACTGATGATATATAGATAATATTTTCTTTGGTTTCATCAATAGCAGTTGCGAAATTTATTTGAAACTGCATTGAACTTATTTATTCTTTTGCGCTGAACAGGAAATTCTGGGAAAAGAGCTGAATCACCACGAGTAGGTTGATAATAATGAATTGAACAATATTTTGACGCGTTATGAGATACAGATGTAAAATATATGATGATAGAACAGAATGACTTTAAGTCGGGTAGATAAAATGGAAATGAAATAGCAAGAACCTACCATGTACAAACTAACAAACAATGAGAAGAGATGGGAAGACAGGTTCCATCTCAAACGAGCCACAATATATGCTCTTTATTCCATTTAATCCCGATTTTTCAAACTAGGAGTTTTGAAAAATATTTTTTATTCCTTCTTCTAACCGGCCCTCCTCGTGAGGTCCAACACTTCGTCTTTCGAGCTTCCATCCATAAAATTTCCTAGTTAGAAAAGTAAAAAAGGATATATTATACCATTTTCAAAATGACCGTACTAACTCTGCATTCTCAAACATTCCAATCAAATTGGAAGGTATTGGTACTAGAAGCCATGAACTTAAGAAACAATTCTTCTCCTCAGTAGATTGGTTTGATAAATCCAGTTCCAAAAATCATCAGGGTAACGTTGTAATATCGAAAACCAATGAAATTTATAACTCTCTTATTGAGAGAACGGTGTCCCAACCCTCCCAAATATTCACATAGCAGGATTATACAGGGTGATTCCGGAGGAGACCGTCAGATTTCAGGTGAAGTATACAGTAGTCGATATAGTTTCGGAACAATGTTGGGTTTATGGTTCGGGGCCTTCATTGAGAGTCTACAGGGTGATTTGTCCGATTCGACCGATTTTGCTTTTATTCATAACTTTGGTATGGCTAGATCAGTCTTGATGAAATTTTCAGTGTAGAACAATATGATTATCTTCTTTCAATAATTCCAACATTTTTAAAAAAATACAGAATGAGAATTATGATAAGTTCAGATTAAGTATGCAGGTTGAAAAAACACCCTGTACATTCGGTTTTCAGAAATTTTCTACTTGCTTCAGATTCTACCATAAGTTTACATTACTGGACCGTTTTAATTTTTTTTGGCACAAGTCCATTATTCCTAGAAAAATTTTTCAGAGATGAACAATATCGTTTTTTCACTCCAAGGTATTGAGAATATTCTGAACTAGATGGTAATGCTGTATCGTCTAATAATACAAAGCTCTTCCTGAGGAATTTTACCAAATTCAAAATGAGTACTAATATTCTCAAACAGCACTATCAAAGAATGCTAAAAGCCATGAATTTGCTCAGTATCGGTTTGATGAATCCAGTTCCAAAAATCAAGGGTAACAATATCGAAAACCAATGAAATTTATTCTCTTATTGAGCAAAGCATACCAACCCTCCCAAATATTCACATAGCAGTCAAATTTAATTAGGACTTTAAAAATGGGTGAAATACAAGCCGCAAAAAACTATGTTAATAATTTTATTAATAAACTCGCTTATGATTCATATTCAGATGTATAAAATCATTCAGTTCAAAAAATTTCTCTATACGTACGCGAACAAAAAAAATCTACATACTACTACTAAAAATACAGAATAAAAATTAGAAACATATGAAAGGCAAAATTATGGATTAACATAAAATTGAGTCATTATTCAGGTGATTTTCGGCACACTTCCGGTTTTCTATGAAGCGAATATTCCTAAAACATAGTAGCTTCGTTCAAAAATGTACTCACTTATGGCCTTATGGTATGTAAAATATTGCATCACGAATGTATGATAAATAGTTTTAATGAAATTGAAAAGTCTCCATGAAAATTAAATCTCTATTTATATCAAGTTCTTTAAGATCCATGGTTACCATAACAGTGAACCACAGAATGAGAATATTTAATAAATAATCTGTCACAAGAAGTGTATTTCAACATGCCTCAATTATTTACTCATGCGGAATATGCAGATATGAATTTTGTTTATGGTTTTTGTAACGGAAATGGAAATTAAGCCAGAATGGAATACCATAGACGATTTCCCAACCGACGTCAACCAAATAAATGTACTTTCGGACGAGTATTCCATTGTTCTAAAGAACATGGGCAATATCCTAGTAAGGCAGAGCACATTTGATTCAAAATGAAATTTCGATTCAAATTGATGAACGGGTGGAGGAGGAACCGTCTATTAGTACTCGTCAAATTAGTACCGAATTAGGAATTTCGCAGAGCAAAGTGAGCAAGACTTTGAAGAAAAAACAATTCCACCCATACCACTACCAAAAGGTACAAGAACTGTTGCCACAAGATCTGCCCCAACGATTACAATATTGTCGCTGGGTTATTTGTCACCAACGAACTATTTTTCGTATTCTATTCAGCGACGAGGCTATATTCACTAAGAATGGAATTTTTAATATCCACAATTCCCACGAATGGGCAAGAGACAACCCCCATTTGAAGAAGAGTCATAATACACAACATAGAATTTCTGCCAATATTTGGCTTGGAACAATAGACGGAAATTTAGTTGGCCCTCACATTTTTGAGGAAAGATTAAATAGTGAAATTTACCTAGATTTTTTGGAAAATATTTTACCAAATCTATTGGAAAATGTACATATCCGCTCTATGTACTTTCAGCATGACGGAGCACCACCTCACTTTGCATTGAATGTGAGAAATCACCTGGATGTAATTTATCCGAACAGAATCCATCTGTCTGGAGGCCCTATTGCTTGGCCACAAAGATCGCCTGATATGAACCCTATTTACACTATTTTGTGTGGGGATATCTGAAAACAAGAGTTTATAAGGTTGAAATTAGAAGTAGAGAACACCTATTTGAAAGAATTTTCGAGGAATGTAATATCTTGAAGCAAAATCAATCCCTCATTAGAAGGTCAATTGGAAATTTAATACAAAGGTCTCGAATATGTATTCAAAAAAGGGGAAATCATTTCGAACATTCTATGTAAATTTTGTGTTAATTCTCAGTTTTGCCGTTCATGATATGTTTCGAATGTTTATTCTGTATAAGTTGTAGATTTTTTGGTTTAAGTAGGTAGGTATAAAGATATTTTCTGGATTAAATGATTTTATACATCAGAATATGAGTGATTACATATGAATTTCGACTTTGGAAGAACTACTTTAGGACTCAGGAAGAGCTTTGTATCATTGGACGACACCGGTTTACATTCTAGTTCAGAATATCCTCATTGCCTTGGAGCGAAATAACGATATTGTTCATCCTTGAAAAATGTTTCTAGGAAAACTGGATGTGTGCCAAAAAAAATAAAAACGCTCCAGTAATGTAAACTTATGATAGAATCTGAAGCATGTAGAAAATTTTTGAAAACGGAATATACAGGGTGTTTTTTCAACCTGCAAACTTAATCTGAACTTATCATAATTCTCACCCTGTATTTTATATGAAAGTGTTAGAATTATTGAAAGAAGATAATCATATTGTTCTACACTGAAAATTTCATCAAGATTGATCAAGCCATGCCAAAGTTATGAATAAAAGCAAAATCGGTCGGATCGGACAAATCACCCTATAGACTCTCATTAAAGGCCCCCAACCGTAAACCACACATTGTTTCGAAACTGCCTTGTCTAGTGTTTACTTCACCTAAAATCTGTCGGTCTCCTCCGGAATCACCCTGTATAAGTCATGAAGTTACTCATTGGACTTCAAATATAGGTCAACATCCAAGTCGCAAAAAACTATGTTATCAATTTTATAGATACACTAGCTCATTTTCATGAAGCTCACCTAATTTTGTCAACCGGGAACGTCAACAATAAAATTGTACTTTTTTATTCGAGATGGCAGTATGTGGGCCTCGGCGGAACCAGGGTTAAGAAAGGAACTCCACCTACATTTCCTCTCATGAAATATGCAATGGTGCTAGGGATTACTGGAGCATGTCGCACATACATCTGACAAAGCAACGGTTAGAAATTCAAAAACGAAAAGCAAAATTCCGCGAAGATTTATGATTACTAGCAAGTAAAAAGGTGACACAGCAAACTGGTAACCAAACAATGGCATCATTCAATTCCTGCAAATTATCTGGAACCACTCTCCTTCCAGATACCTTCTCTTGCTGTCGAACAGTTCGACTCTTAGGTTCACACTCGTGAAGTATGTTAGTTTTGGAACCGAATCTTTCGAATGCGATGATCGATTTTCCCATCGATCAGAACTTTCAAGTTGGCAGAGGAAAAGAAAATGTAGGTATCAATATTTTCAAGACTAACATACTAACTCTGCATTTTTATTTAAGGCGCATTCAAATGATAGGATAGTTTTGGTGACAATTGCTTCTAACTGGAAGAGTAGGTCTTTCTCACAGCAGCTGACTGAAAAAACCACCCTCAATTCCAAAAACCACAAGGCTCCGGCTGTAAATCAAGAAATATCAAAAACCCATGAAAGCTATAACTCCCTTATTCAACAAACGGCATCTCCAACCCTCCAAAATCTATTCGTCTCACATAGCAGGAATATATAATGAAGTTACTCCTCATTTGAATCTGAATATGCGTGAACATCCAAGACGTAACCAAACGATGGCATCTATCATTCGAATTTTCGGGAACCACTCGCTTATTTTCGTCGTGCTGACCTAATTTTGTCAACCGGGAGTTTCGACAAACTTTTTTACCCCCCTCTCCCTTCCGATCCCTCCTCGTGCTGTCGAACAGTTCGACTCTTACGTTCCCACTCGTGAAATATGTTTGTTTTGGAACTGAAGCTTTCGAATGCGATGTTTGCTTCTCTAATTGATCGATGGCTCCTATTCGAGGGGGATTTTCTGTAAGGAACATTTCTATCTACTTCGCGGCAACGGTGAGAAATATTGGGAATATTTCAGACGTCGAACTGTTTTCGCTTTTGCGCGATCACCTTAGAGACTCCGGGGAAAAATATTTTTGGGGTGGAAGTGTCCCACGGAAATCTGGATGAGATGTTTGTTCGACTGTAAATCCTGGATATCGATGCTGAAAAATAGAATTTTCTTTAGGCGTTATGCAAAAGCGGGTGGAGTTCAGATTTTCTGTCTGTTGGATTTTTCTGGATACAGTTCATTTGATGGAATTCTGTAGAAAAATATTCTTTTGACTCGAATTGATATACACGGTGGTTGGTAATTCCACATGATTGCTAGACAACATTTGCAACAACTTGCGTCCATGTTGACGTGAAAATTTCTGATGATGGAACTAGTGTAGAATTGAATTGCTGTTCTATGAATTTGATATTTATTATTAGTGTGACTTGAAATCCAGAAGATTCCTTGCCGAAATATCATCGCTTTCGAGAAATTTGGAATTTAATATATATGTTTCGAAGCTCAAATGTTTGCCCGTCGGAAATTCTTGTATGATGTTGACACAAAACCTTGCTTGCGGATAGATGAATGGTTCTGATTATGTTGCCATATGCATTCAAGTAATTATATTTTGATTTGAAGTACACTTTTAAATGCGAACCAGTCGCTCAGAGGCCAGAGGGCGTTGAAGTGTGTGCCTGCGTCCATCTTGTACAACAACTTCGTGAGTTTTTGATTATATTTTCAAGGGTAATACCACTAGAGGTGAGAATTTTGTGAGAACACTCTTGTTTTCTAATTTTTCTAATCAAACCGTCTGGATTATCTTCTTTACATAAGTTGAATATCTTTTTGTGTTGCTCCAAAGACAGCGCCTTGGCACTAACTTTTCTTTACTCAGGGTCCACTTGCAAAATACGCCTCTTGGCCTTTCGTGCATCCCGCGCCGTTTTAAAAGCCACGTCTGTGAATGGATCGAACCTAACGCCCCATTCGAAATAGAATTTTTCCTGCAGCTGTTTGGCAGTATTATTCCACAAGGTTTTTACGACACTTTCCTTGTAGTCTGATCCATCTCTTTTCTTTATATTGAGAGCCCAGTCCAGCATAATATTATTGAGCTCTGACAAACTTGTTTTTTCATTCACAAGGTATTCCCGGGCAGCACAGAGTTCTTCAAATTGTTTCCAAATGTAGGATCTTGACATCACTGTAATAAGCGGCACACTTTTCTTCACACTTTCCTCAATTGAAGTAATATTACAATTACCAAAACGTTTCATTTTTATCTACTTTATGGTAAAATACGACAATAAACTGACAGAACTGCCAAATGTGCTGTTGAAGTTATCGCTAACAACTGCTTGTTATCGTAACCATGACGACCGCTACTTCCACCAACGGCCAAAGCTATCCGGACGTATTAATATTCCTATGCAAATTAGGCATTTGATAAAAACAAATTTCTAAAAGTGAAAACACTGTGAGGTTGAGTGTTTTCAGATACAGTTTGTTTCTATTGGTCCGCTTTCAAAAATTGAGCGATTTCATTGGACGATGTAGTATAGTGTTGAATGATCATTAATGTTTTATATTTTTGCATTTTTTCAAGGTCCAAATGTTGTTTGACTGAAACTGAAGAAAATAGCGTTACGTTAAATATGGCCACTGACTGGTCCTAACATATGCATTATATAAATGTATTTTTTGTTATAGATAAAATGGGGAGTTACAAGTCACGGAAAATACGAGGAACCTAGATAAGGGAAAATATGATTTAGGCCATGACAAACGTGTCCAAATGGTGGAAATGTAGCAACATCTACAAAACTAGGTACGTAGTCCTAGTACTCCTGAATTCTCTTCTTCAATATGCCTTTATGATTATGCAGAAATTTGAAAACCAGAATTTTTCCATACCGTCAATATGGCCATTTTGGAAATAAATATGAATAGGTGAATATTCGGTAAACCTGAAACATTATTGAAATTTTGTCTTTAATAAAGAAAACCTGAATTAGTGAAGACAAGAATTAAGCACTAGCTTCTCATCAAAGTTCAGGAAACTGAAGTATACTAAGCATAAAACCTAAAGGTGGCCATATTCACCCAGGTACCTTACAACAATTGACGTTCTTTGAAAGAGTCCAAAACCCCACTATGTGGCCCAAAATCTATCTGATAACAATGTTAAATGTTCTAATAAGATGTGACGTCTAGCTAAATATTTTTTGGGGAATAAGCGAATCCATCACATATACAGATATTTTTTTTTCGGATGGGATTATCAATTAGAAAATTTTTTCAGTCGAGGGTATCGACGAAAATTCCAGCTCACCTGTTCGGAAACATCCAAGAAAAACAAGGCACTGTGTTTCCCTGAAAGAAATCTTCAAAAATTGCCAACATTGAATGGATTCTCCAAGGATATCATTCCATATTAATAAAGATCCCCTGGCTTTTTTTAGGGGATCAGCAGTTTCCAAACGGCACAAAGATAAACATAATTCGGACAGCGTTTATGCGATCGCCAAACGATAACGGAATTTAGAACTCCAGATCAATACCCAATATCTTGCCTTCCTAACGATTATATGATCCAGAAAAGCACCAGGGTAAAACTAAAATAGATAAAATGAAACATTAGGGGATTTTGGTCCCGATATGATCGGAAACGACTAGAAAGAGTCAAATCTGGCCGACATAAATTGCACCAGAATCCCAAATTACCCAATTCGACCCTCGACTATCGGCGTAGAGTCGTAAAACGGTTTCGCAAAATAAACGCGTCAGGAAAAACAAATTTGCATACTAAATAACGGCGCTGAATATAATTTCCAGACCGAAATATTAATATTGCACATTCTGAGTTTTGCGGCGAGGTGACGCAATCATTTTGTCCAATTAACGGGATAATGTCATGGTTATTTTTTCGTGTTTTGAGGGGGAGACCTGCCGCTGTTTGATATCGATGTAACTTGATGAGAAAAATTGTGATTAGAGAATGGTCCAGTCAAAATAGACTAACTAAATTATGATTCCAGAGTGCATTAATACCAAACAAGCTAGATTTTTGTGCAAGTCTTGAATGCGTCATTACAAATGACATGTACCCATCGATCCCGCTTGTGCGTTGTTTTCTATTCGAGGTCAAAGGTCACAAATTTGCGTTTTTTGCGTATAACTCTGAAACAATGGGAGCTAAAGTAAAATTTTTCAAACAAAGTTTGTAGTTCGTAAAATTTTCTACAAAAAAGATTTCAACACTTTTTCTTCTGCAGTATACTGTTCTCGAATTATGGCTATTTCAAACATTGAAAATGCGAATATGCTCATCAAATGCATTGTGGTCCATTACCCTCAGCTGCCAAATATCAAAAATATCGCCCGTTTCGTTTGAAGGATATTAATTTGGTGCTAAAGTTTATCCCAACTCTGTATATTTTATCTTTCTGTTGACATAGGAACCTCAACTTGATTTCATATAATTCCATAAAAAATAAGGACGGTAGACTCATTGTCTCGTTGTCCCTTGTCTCAATCTTATTCAGATACATGCCAAAATTTTCGTTACGAAGATATGAAAACTGTAGCACATCTCCTTTAAAAGATGAAGCATATATGACCAGTGCTACTTGACATTGACCATAAATGTTTCATCTGGGAGTCCAAACTGCAGAATGGCAGCTAACTGTTCCAGTAGGAACAAGTGCGCAGAAGTAAAGATTTATTATAACGGTTTACGTTGTTGAAAACATGGGCGAAGAGTCTTGATCCATCATTCCACATTCACTAAAGCTATGTTCCTTTCTTCAGGCACTAGATTAATTTAATCTAAAAATGATGCTTGAAGATGCTCTGAATGCCTAGGTTGGTATGTTAAAGAGAGCAATGGTTACCTCTTTTTTCATGCTATATGTTTAGCTGTATTTTTCCGATAGAGAAAATATGCATATATGATCCACCAAATTGTTATTTATTAACGAAAAACTTCTCAGCAATTTCACCATTTCTCTAAGCAAATGTCAGCAAATTCTGCAGGAAGTGTGATCATTGAGGAATCTGACCATGCCATATGGTAACTGACTGGCTTCCCCCATAAAGTAGTAGCACTGCAAGTTTTTTGCCTTGTCTCAGATATCTATCGGTAGATTCACCAACATGATCAAGACATTTGAAACAGACAGCTCAGCAATGTCAATATCATCCTAAGCTGAGGTCCACATATTTTCTACGGGCATCGTGACTTGCACAAGTACACAAGCCTTTCTCCACTTATTCATATTCACTTCATAGTTCTACACCCTGCCTATATTGATTCTTTAGCTGCCCAGATGTGTGTAAGGGAGGTTATGCGTCTTGAAGAATGTCTTCAAATTCAATAAATTTTAAAACACTGTTGTACCCCGCCTTCTAGAATAAAGCAACTTTAATACTTCCGGTCAGTTACTTTATGGTATAATGAACTCTATATCATCCGACCCAGCTTTGCTATTCAAGTGCTGCATGCATGACCTGTTCGTTCATTAAATGAAGATATATGACTAGCTATGAAAAGCTTGGTCATTTGATTTAGTGAATGATCTCCGACAAATGCTTCTAGTATCAGTTTGTGAAAATCTTTCGACTTTTAAATTTTGAACTGGAGACTGATAGTAACTTCTACTTCTATATTTGTTCAAACTTCACAGATTCTTCACGTATCAATCTCAGTTAAATATCTAGATAGTTATAGGAGGTATAACTACCAACTAATGAGTACTAATGCAAACATCATTGCATATGACGGGTTCCGACAGTTTGTTATTGAATCAAACATCCCAACCCTTGTAATCTCTTCTTGTAGAACTTCAGCATGTAAACTATCATGCGTTCCCCTCACACTAGGCAAGTTGAATATTCTTTCATAATAGTCTCCAAATACAACCCCGCATCCGCGATATCTCTTCCAGGATTATCCCCACAAGCCGCAAACGTTCTGGAATTCGCGGTAGTGTTGTACACAAGGATATCTCGGCTTCCCCTCAGAAATTATATTGGAAACCCAAATGTTCATCTTTCAGGTTTACTGACGCACCGCCTCGACGTTCGGCCGATCTGATTTTCGGCAGTTTACCCCTCTCCGGTATCGATTTATGCAAATTATCACCTGAGCGCGGTGGAATCCGAGGGCGGTTGCGGGCATGGCGCGGTAAGGGACGCGAAACCCCGGCCGCCTTATCAGATCGAGTCTGCGATTCGAAGTTGAAGATATTCAATGATAACAGATTTCATGCCGGCTTTCTTCGTAAAGCCGTGTTCTCTTCGGAACCTACTGATGGGTTGGATTTTCATTTCGGTGGTGAAATCAATTCGTTGTTTATTGGGGGACACGGACGTAGGGTGTTTTAATATCGAAAGTTGAAAAACAATGAATGAATAATGGATTTTGAGGGAATTATATTGCGATAATTCCGCCAGGCAATATTTCGTGAAGACCAGTTGAGTTTAACGCTTTGACTGTAGTTATAGCGCCTTTTTGATGTACATATTTGAACTATTGTATGCTACAATTGCAAGGAATTCAATAAATACCTGGCTGATAAAGATGGTCAATTTTGTTCCTGTCTATCTTCGTTGAGTCATGGATTTTAATATTCATATCGGTTGGAACTTAGTTCAGCGAAACATTGAAGAAGAAAAATTTAGCATGTTAATTCTGGTTTCAGATGAAGTACTGTTATGCTGAGTTATGCAATATTTGTTCTGCTTCAAATCGCAGAGTTATGTTCGATCCCTTTTTTACTCATTGAACAGATATATCTGTTGACCAACAGGAAATTTGGCCTCTCAGGTCATTTAAAGCATGAGGCTCAATTACAGGGTAAACAAATATATTGGAGGAACTTTTATATTTGTAAGGAATGTAACACTTCGAATGGGGAACATGTGGTCCCATTGAGAATGCGATCTTCCAAGAAGGCTCTTGGAATTCCATTAGAATGTTCTCGAATGTTTGTACCCCATTTTTGTGTCAGAAGGATGAGAATATAAAAATTAAAAACAGATTTTTTTTGAGGAAGAATCACGCAAATCTCCGTACTGTAAACATCAAGCTCAGTTATAGACTGACGAAACATTAAAGTAACTTTACTGTTGTTGTTGAATAGTGGTTTTACTTTGGGCTAACCCAGCAGTATCAAGTGAAATTTCGATACACCGTTTTGGTATCGACGTATATCTTTGAAACTCTAAGATATATATCCCAACTGAGTCAATCGAAGATTGGTTCACCAAGAACAGCCCCAGTAAACTAACTGTGGTACACAACAAGACCAACATCCCATCGAATTGGAGATGACCGATCTAAAGAAACATGGAATCATAACAATTCTGAAAATATTTCTGTATCATATTTTCAAATATGAAGAACTGAATTTAGTTCCTGAAATTAATGGCAATTTGAGGACACATCAAAGAAGTAGATCCTCATTAATAGAGTTTTCGAGGTGTGGAATCAACTTTTTCCCAGGTAGTTTGTCATCACAATGTATGAAATTTTCCAAGAATTCTCATGATAGAATGGAGGGTAAACAACACTTCTGATTAACATCAGGCAATTCAATTCTACGCTTTTATTCAGTTGATTTGCTGAATTTCATTCCTTGTTTTGAGTTTTAGAGTCAACATTTTCTCCTTTTTTGCAAAGATAATAATAATGGAAATGCAGATGATTCGTAAAATCATTCGGCGAAATTCACAACATTCTAGAATCCTCATTTCAGTGAGAAAAAGAGAATTTCCCCATTCGACGAGAAATCTATACAATTCAAATGATGATGACTAATACACCGTATACGCCAACAAAACCTCGAAATGTAGAAGACCAATCCAAACGATGATAACGTGGGTAGGTTAACGACTTGTTCTCGTGTCGTTTGGGAGTTCAACTCCGCGGAATTCATTCGTCGTAAGCATATTACTGACATAAATCAGTATTTTATGATGCTATTATCCATATCTTCGTAAAGGAGTTCCTTCCGATGTGGTCGCACGGTTTGAGTTCACGAAACCTTTCGATTTTCCGGACCGTCTTCCAAAATTTCGTGTTCTATATTTTTATGATACCAAATGGTGGAGGCACCGGTTCAAACGAAAGATTATTGCAATAGGTATGTATCCAGAAACCCATATTCCTCTTGAATTATTTTAACGCTTATCAATTTTGAAGCATTGAATCTACACTTTGTACAATTAAGACTATGATTTCTGCATTTATTTAGGCCGTAAATGATTGAAGAAAACATATTAAATCTATTTGTGTTGTCAGTTTTTTACGCACTTGTTTTTAGTAGAAGCGGTAACTATACTTTGCAATAACTTCCTTAGGAAATAAGCAAAAGAATTTGTATTCACACAGTAGATTAATTGTCTCGGTTAAGTTCGTAATTTGGTCATATCCGTCGATAACTCCTAAAATATTAATTTCATCAATTTGTAATTTGAAAATCATTTGAGTAGTCAGAATAAAGAGTAGCTATGGAATCTTGGGAGATCATCATTTAAAAAAGAATATCCAAAACTCTATTTCAAAATGATCATGCATGAAATTATGATTAGATGTTGCCAAAAATAGAATTACGTGTGCAATTCAAAGAGAGATAAAGATGTTTTCATATTCTGTCGTATTATAGAAAACGGTAAAAATTGATGCCTCTGACTGTTAAAGAGAAAGAAAATTGAGAATATTTTATAAGGAGATGTCTTCTGAATTTACTTTCCAAACCTATTTGTAGATTAAAATTGTTTAGATTAATTTTTTCTCCCAGTCGAAAAAAAAGAATAGGTTCATCACGAATAATCAGATTATAAATACTATATCTTTGTGAAATTACTTGAATCACCTTAAAAAGGTCAGTTGGACCCATTAGATGATCCATTTCTCATCGGCATCTTGAATCGTCAAAAAAAATTATATAATGCAGTTTTGGTAGAAACATTTGTCATGTAACTTCATTGAATTCATGAAGGAAATCATCCAGAGATTCTACTATCTTGAATAAATGTTTCTTTGAATGTTTTCAACGGACATTAGAAGGTGAATATATATATAGCTACGACGAACTCATCACTAACAAGGAATATTGACGAAATAATTCTGCCAATGTTCAAAACTCAAACTTGAATGACTTGATGATTTATTTCCGATAGATATAATAAGAAGTTACATTTCAAATACTATCAGTTTACAATGAAAAGAAACTGCAAATTTCATAAGATATACCGATTTTCATCGACGTAATTATAGATGAAAAAATAAATATCACTGTGAGATTCAGATTCATCAAAACTAAGCACAACTACAAATTGAAATCTTCTACTGTACTTGCATTAAAAAAAAACCTTCACCTTCATCACTCGGCACGTAAACCACTGACAGAATATGTACCTGAAAAACGCAAGAACTTACTTTTGCGGTGATGTCCGTGAGATTCTGTGACAGAAAGCGAACAGGAGTGAAAAACCGACTACGATCGACAACTAGGGATGTCCGCTACTTGCACTTTAAAGGTTTTCAAAGCGGGTGCACACGACGTACTACAGAGCAGCCTACTTCGCCCGGGTGTGCAGGACCAAATTCACTCGCAGCAGGATTCTGGCAGGATTCGTCGCAACACGCAACACGTGACCAAGCAGATGCGCGTCGTATCGCGGAATGGCGGGAACTGACTGACTTCGGTGCGTACCGACCTGAGGCCCTCCATTTGTCGCCATGGCTACGACGATCGCCGTTCGGCGATGGCGCCTCGGAGGACCGGGAACGCGGCCTGATCCGCGACCCCTCTCAGACCCTTCCTCGTTTCTCGCTGCTTCCGTGTCTCTCGGCCTGGCTCGGGATTTCCGTCGAATTGACGGTCGGATTCCGATAAGGGGGAATCGGTGGGAAGGTTGACACATGGATGGGTCAAGGAATCCTGATTATCATAAATGAAATTTATCATGAACAAGAAGCGATTTTGCCACACGCCCGCTTCATTAGGGCAATCTTGACTGAATACAAAAGGTTTGATTCCCCTCTGAAAGTAGTCGCCAATATGGTCCTTCCATGGTGTATTGATTTTTTTCTTCGGAAATCGTGAATATCGCTATCTTCGACAAAATCGTTATCGTCCGAAAAATTGACAATATCAACAAGATCTAGAATAGCGCCTATCAATCCAACTAATGAATATACTTCGGACATGGACAAGACCTCCTTCCTAAACGATAAAAACCCCTTATTGGCTTCAAATTCAATAAAGAATGGTTGGAAACGAATGTTTATGAAATTTCTCATTTCTGATTGCCGAAGTTGCCTTTCAATTGTATCAAGTACACCTCATTTAATTTTCGCGAAGTCTTGATAGAACGGCCACAAAATGTTAAGCTATACCCTGCGCTGAATGGAGCGAGAAATTCATAGCATAACAAGCCACTACAAATATTTTGGTAAGCGCTTCTATGTAAGATTATTCTTTGATGTGAATTGAAGTTTGCTATCTAATGTCTTCGATGATTTATATTAAAGAAGACGCAAGCACTCACACTATAAAAATATCATGAACTGGGGCTCATAGAAGAGAGAATACCACAAAACATTGAAATTAGACAGCGTGCTCAAAATAATTAAAATTATCAGCGCTAATTTTCCAATCCAACCCATTTTTAACGTAGAACTCGGATCAAGAATATGGCCGACAACTCATATCTTACTAGAGATGGATAATCCAGTAAAATATCCTCTCAATACCAAACTTAATACAATGGGAATCCTATCGTATCACTTAATGGTCAAAAGTATCATAAAAATATATCCAATTCTCTTCAAAAGCAGACATTTTGAAATTAACGTAAGCACGAACAAGATAACAATTAATCCATTGATAAAGCAGAATCTACTGAATTGAAAAATGAAGAGAAAATAAAGATAAATCGATACTATAAATAATAAATTTGATGACTTGACTTGATTACAACCTTCTCTATCTATTTGCCGTGATCAGAATTCAGTGTGGCAATAATGCTCGATCATCATCAACATAATGGACGTACTTGTATTTTGAAACGGTTCATTAAAAGTACACTAAATATTGCTCAGGTTGCCAAACTCTTTGCAACATTTACGATGTTGTGAGTTCTGATCCTCCACTGTGAAACTACAGTGAATGAAAAAAAGCACTTCAAACATTTTACTCAAATCTACTTAGCTTTTCATAAATTCATTGCGAGTCTAGAAGGAATATAGTTATCGAACTTAATAATAATTTCATTTCTTTTTTCAATTCTGATTTTAATTTGATTTCAAGATCCTTGAGATAATTATTCAGAAATAGTAAATATATCAGAGTTAGGAGATAAAATACTTTAGAACAATTTCTATTTCCTTTTATTACATTCTGGAAGGACTCTTGCAACAAATGCTTCAATTTAAATCTGCTAGAGCCATTAGGTATAACTCAACGAATTGGCGAATGCGCACGGTGGGGCCATTTGAATCAAACCTTATATACTTTCACAGATTCAAGACTGCCAGCTGAACGATAACAAATTCGAACATGACCAATTAAAATGAGGATATGTCCATCCCACCAAAATTGCTACCCACTGATAGACTCTCATTCGACAATATACTGTTTCATTTTTTGTATTTATTCAATGTTGTTCATATTTTCACGCATAGCTATGTCTCAAAGTCATTTGTGTTTTTCTCTAGTCTTCAGCGTTCGTTTTGCTATCTTTGTTGAGAAGAAATTAATCGAAAAAGAATAACACCTAAGAAAAGGTATGGACGTAGATAAATGCCGCAATGATCTGATATGCTATAAAAATTTTGTTCCAACTGGAATCTAGAGTGCTATAACACTCAATAAAAAAGGTTCTAGCTATATAAGCTAGGAATTGATTGCCATAAAAAGTTTCATAGGATTAAAAAAGCTTTATGTTAGACGATTAAAAGTATTACTCCGTTGAAGAAAAACCCTGCTTGAAGTGAATACTTCGGAGAAGGAAGTTGAACTTTTATTGACCTTTCACACTGGTGGGGAGAGTTTGGAATAGGGTACAGAAGAGATCTTTTTTCGCTTAAACTATATATTTCTGATAGACGAACTGTAAGTTGTTGTGTATCAACATAAGAGCTATATTTATCATTTATTTATTTAATTAATTGGGTTTGACGACCTAACTGTATGATGATATTCTTAATTTTTGAGAGGATCTAAGGCCAAGTTATAAGAGAAACACATTCAACAAAAAGGCCGACGTTCCGATTTATTTAAAATCTTTATCAAGGCACTGGAAAAAAACGATACATTTTAAAAATACAGTAACAAATTTCAAAAAGATTAAAATGACCAAACATATAAAAAACAAATATAAAGAATACAAATATCATACAAGACAGTAAGTTACTCACATTGTAGGGTGGCTTCTCTTGTTATTAAAGAAAAAATATAGTTAGATATTTTGTAAATTAATTGAATAGATGAAACGTAGTATGTCATGATACAGCTCGCTATACACTGGTTAAGAACAAATGTTAAAATTTAAAATTTATCAACATGCAAATAAAAAGATGCAGAGGATGAGTCATGAGTAATATGTGGGTATGAAAACAACAAAAGTCTGTAATAATGAAATCATTTGATTTATATTATATGTGGATTCTTAATTTTATTAATAATGTTGAAATAGGAAGTATTGAGATTCTCGATGTCCGTTCGTTTATTAATAGAATTGTCATCCTTTCTAATTGCCAACATTATCTATCTTTTCTGATATGCCAGGAACATATGGAATTTTGAAAAACCTAGGTCTGATTGTATCCTGTGTTAATATTTCTGGGTGTTGTTGATTTTTATTAAGAACTCCGGTAACAAGTGCTAAAGGGTAATTATTTTTGGATAGAAATGTTTTAATTTTTTCAAAGTTATTATTATGAAATTCTGGACTAGCCAGTTTCAGAGCTCGATATTTCAAATTTTTGATGAGATTAATTTTATGTATAAAAGGGTGGTGGGAGTTAAAATTCAAAAATCTTTCAGAAAAGGTTGGTTTTTGATACCAATCAGTTTTTAGTGCAGTGCCCGTTCTTATAACTAGTACATCCAAGAATGACAACCCATTATCTTTCTCTACTTCAACCGTGAATCGAAGGCGTGGGTGGAAGGAATTAAAAGAGTTTAAAATTGTGTCAACGTGTCCTTCCGGTATTGATGTGAAAATGTCCTCCACAAACCCTTCTTAAAAAAAATCAACAACACCCAGAAATAATAACACAGGATACAATCAGACCTAGGTTTTTCAAAATTCCATATGTTCCTGGCATATCAGAAAAGATAGGTAAATTATTAAATACTGAAACCATTAATATAGCCTATAAACCCTATAACACAAAAAAAAAACAATTCTACACTTATTTAAAATCCAAGACGTCCTCACAATGGAGATCCAATGTAATTTATAAGATTCCGTGCAAAGATTGTAATAAAGTATACATAGGGCAGACTGGGAGATATTTAAAAACACGAAAAACAGAGCACAAAAGAGACTGTGTCAATATTCATAACCCAGCCAAGGTAAAAGAAAGCAACACCGCTCTGGCAGAACACTCCTTCAAAGAGCTTCACTCTTTTGATTTTGAAAAAGTTAGCATACTTGGACAACAAGATAAAATCAAAAAAAGATTATTTGGGGAAATGTTGGCAATTAGAAAGGATGACAATTCTATTAATAAACGAACGGACATCGAGAATCTCAATACTTCCTATTTCAACATTATTAATAAAATTAAGAATCTACATATAATATAAATCAAATGATTTCATTATTACAGACTTTTGTTGTTTTCATACCCACATATTACTCATGACTCATCCTCTGCATCTTTTTATTTGCATGTTGATAAATTTTAAATTTAAACATTTGTTCTTAACCAGTGTATAGCGAGCTGTATCATGACATACTACGTTTCATCTATTCAATTAATTTACAAAATATCTAACGATATTTTTTCTTTAATAACAAGAGAAGCCACCCTACAATGTGAGTAACTTACTGTCTTGTATGATATTTGTATTCTTTATATTTGTTTTTATATGTTTGGTCATTTTAATCTTTTTGAAATTTGTTACTGTATTTTTAAAATGTATCGTTTTTTATCATTTATCACCACAGAAATATTTTTTCGTCAGTGTATTTCCATAATTCTCTTTAATCTGTTCTATCAAGGCTATCAGATTTATTGCTGTCCTGAAATGAACTGCCAACTGTCCATCATTTTGTTGGCTGTGTTCAATTCGCAGCAAAAAGTTGAAGCAAAAATTGAACAGAACACTTAGAGAAGTGGTCTATAAAGGCATAAATTGACTCTGTTTCTAAAGTAGCATGAACAGTGATCAACAGACCTAATGGACCCCAGACGACCATGAAGAAAGTATGTGATATATATAACTCCTGCAGATTCCAAAGTAGCAAACATGATTTCTCCGAGAAGAAATATCGAATTGCTACAATAATTCGTTTAAAAAACTTGATCTACAGGTCCTTCAATAAAACATCATTGCAATCTATAACTCATAGAAAGTTCAGAAAAGATATAATGCTGAACAATTGACGACAATATCATTTCCTCAAACTCGTAAATGACGGACTCGAAGTGGAATCATCATTCCCAAGGTCCGTATATAAACCAATATCTACCGAAAAATGGCGAACGTCTCACCAGAATCCATATTTCAGCAAACTGGGTGAAAAAGAAGGTGGCACAAGGTCGATAGAACGAATGTTACTTCTGACCGCTAACTCATTCCTATCACGTATCAGATTGGGGTCGCTTGCACCGCGCCAACCGTGTTTTTCACGACACGGTCTGACATCCTGTACACATTTACTACCTTTAGTTGTGTCACGGTGACAGTAACCTTAAATTGCACCTGCAAAAATTGGATTTACTGCTCTCCTCCGCTTGTACAACGAAAACTCTTCGTTTTCACGCTCGAAGAGCCGTCCGCTGTCAGCTAGTAAATCCAGGCGGTGGGCTTGATTGTTTGTCAATTCGACACATTCGTTGCTTTTCGGAGAGGGTGGGAGGTTTTCCGATCAGAATGAAGGACGTGAAGCTACAATTATAGAGAATGTTTCGGAGCTACGGGATTCGAGAAGGGCTCAATTCAGAATTACAGAAACTTCGTGAGCATTAGGGATATATAAAGCAAGAAGCAAAATCTTGGTGGACAATTCTTCATGAATGATTATGCAAAGTCAGTGTGTGGTTAAGATCCTCAAAAGTCCATTACACACTGCATTCTTGGTGCTTTTCAGAAAGAAATACTGGCTATGGGAAATTGCGGATGTATTAGGAAAATTCCAAATGGATGTTAAAGAAATAGGCTTGATGATCTCCAGTACTGTTATCTGGTCATATCGATATTAGGATAGAGGAAATGGCCAACTCAATCGCTAAGATGGGAACCCAAACAGTATTGATTGGACTAAAATGTATTCTTTAGAAGCTGCCGAATGGATCTTAAATAAATAGGCTTGATGATCTCTTTTTTCTGGTCACACCAAAATTTAAGGGAGGGAAATGGCTAACTCTCGCTAGAGCACTAATTGGTCTCAAATATATTCTATGATAGCAGGAAGCAGGAGATTCAGGCCTAGTGATGCATATCGTTCTATTCATTACAATCAGACTTGCCATACGTACCTGCAGGGTTTCTCATTCCAAAAAACTAACCCTCAATAACTGATCAACAAATAAGAATTTGTAAAACATTCAGACTGGTCGATTTCTGATGACAGAGGAACATGATGTAGGATACAAAACTTGTTTCTACTAATTCTCTAGAGAGAGTTACAATCTCACAAATGCATGCATGGATTCAAATTCGACCAAACCTGGAGTTTGTGTTTAGAAAGTTGATATTCACAAGGATACAGCGTATATTTTATGGCAGTATGGTACTGATAAAACTAAATAAAAAATGATGGAAGCCATCAGCTCTTCAGGAAGCAACATTCTCAATTTCAATAAAAACTCAACGTCTAGATGCATATTATGTGATTTTAGTAGTCTTATCTTAATTGATACATTGTTATTTTATTCACCGAAGCGTTGAAGATAGATGAAAACCTTTAGAAACGATTTTGGCTGGACGGAGCTCTGTTGCACCTTACAGCCCAGTTGGGACAGAACCTGAATGGTAGATTTCCTGGACATCCGATAGACAGAAGGGGCCTAGTGCAGTAGCTTACACGATCTCCAGATCTAACACCGCTCAATTTCTTTCACTGGAGCTACTTAAAATCATAGTTCATGAACCAGAGTTGCAGATCCTGGTGATCTTTGAGAATAAATTGTGGCAGAATACCGAAATATTACTCCTGAATTGCTACAGCATGCACAATATAATTTTTAAGAATTTGCGGTAAATTTTTATTAATATTGTTCCTTAAACAATTTTCTAAGTGTAAACATATAATAATTAGAACGTCTCTGTTTTATTTTGTTTCAGCTCCCTAATACTATGTTAATATTCACTTTAATAACACAAACTACTGATTTATACTTATCTCAATCAATTCCCACTTTTGTGCTACAAATATATCCACTTTCCATTTTCAAACTCCTGATGGGATTGACATCCTCTCTAGGAGGTCATAAGCTATATTTTCTCATTCTGTAGATAAAAGATGTGATTTTACTGTGAATCAGAAACTTTATTTTTGTGACAAAATGAAGTTCCTGTAGTAAAAATAAATTTTTGTAATAAAAATAAAGTTTTTCTGATAAAAATAAAGTTTTTCGTATTGAAAAACAAGCCGTTGAGGAACCTTATAATTCCTCATTACCGATTCCTATCAGAAAACGGGAATAAATTGTTCCATTCGAAGCGAACCGATTTCGCATCAATCATCCGCGAGATGGCGCTGAAATAACAACTTCCCTACACGTCAGAACAGGCGGAGGAAGTACATAACTCGGCTATTAAACACACTTGTCTCGCGAACAGCTCGGAGAAGATCCACAAATCTCCGAGGCATTCGTCGGTAATCCCATGAAGATATAAGTGAAATATAAATACGGCTACTGGGCCTTCGCAGTCCTAATTCCAAATCCGATGGGGTGTGATCGATAAGGAGAATATGGCGGGTTGTATATTGCGATAGAAGATATAGGGGTGCTTCTCAAACGGGGGTCAATGAACTAGAATGTTCAAAAGAATCGATTGAATAACTACACGAGTATGAATGAAGACCTGGGCAAGATTCCCATTAGTGTCATAATTAGTTTGAAATTATACAGGGTGTCTTGAAATTTAAGACTGAAATTCAACTGTTGTAGCCAGGATTATTTATATCTTCGATGAAACCCAAACATATAACAAAGATAAGTGCTCGGCTAATCTGTGTTTTTTGTTTGGATTTCATCAGCTTATGCTTGAAGGATAAATTTGATTCAGAAAATATTAGAAGAATAAGAGAACTTCAATATCAACAATAACGATATAGAACCAGATGATAACATAGCAATCAGCAAAAGTTGTAGCTTGTAGCTAGACAATATTGATTCCATAAATGTATTATATGACAGATAAATTGAGTCATTTCTTTATTATAAGTGGACAAATGTAGAGACCTTTAAAATTACTCAACTATGTTCATGAAACTCAACCATTTTCTTGAATTTTGTTCCGCTTCAAAGTTATAAGCGATTTAAGGTTTCAAATTAGTCACAGGCATCACTGGACTCCTTACACAAAAATTAAACTTAATAGTATTATTTATGCACTCTGTTTTTTTTAAGGCTTCAAAGTGTAATGTTTATAATAATAACGCATATTTATTATTCTTTGTAGAATGTTACATAATTTACTGTACAAAACATTATTTCAATTGAAAATAATACCGAATTCCTTGGTTCATAATATTCCAGCAGATTATTGGTGAGGATTTCAGAATTCCTGAAGTTTATCCAAAATTTAATTGAACATTTAATGAACAAATTTTCATATTCAACATCAACTTTTCCAGAACAATGAAATTCATAATTGTTTCATCAAATCAACATTATTGCTATGTATTTTAATTTCCATAGGAATTCCATAGATTCCATAGGATTTCTATCTGTGTTATCTTCCCTAATCGATTTTGAACCTAAAATTACATAGATAACTCGGCCGAGAGACCATTCTTTTTTGAGCAAGGTATAGAACTCCCTCATACGTCATGATTTGCTCACCTACAATCGGCGAAGATGAGTCTTGACTGATAATTCATGGAGGGCCTGTGGATCAAAGTAAAGATATTCAAGAAGTTAGTCTAAATAGGGTCCAAACACAAAAATTGAACATTTAATGAACAAATTTTCATATTCAACATCAACTTTTCCAGAACAATGAAATTCATAATTGTTTCATCAAATCAGCATTATTGCTATGTATTTTAATTTCCATAGGAATCAAAGATTTCTATCTGTGTTATCTTCCTAATCGATTTTGAACCTAAAAATTACATAGTTTTTTTGATAATTCATGGATCAAAGTAAAGATATTCAAGAAGTTACTCATTTTTTGAAGTCTAAATAGGGTCCAAACACAAAAATCAGTAATGTCGAAATTTACCCCAAGAAAATTTTCAATCAACTTCATAGTTGATAGTAGAAGATTGATTATGAAATTCAAAATATTTCGATCTTTTTTCTACAAGGTTTATTTTTCTAGAAACTGTTTGAAGCACCCTTAGATACTTGAACCGGTTAAGTTACTGCCATGTTGTTTGGACGAACTTACTGATATAAAAATTGTGGAATAGAAGAATGGTAGGTAGATTCCGAGGATTTGCTTCGAAAATATGTCCTTACCCAGAGGGATTCGAAAATGGATAACTAGTTATAAGGCGCCATAAGACTCTTATGGATCATAAAGCCAAACGTCCTGCACATAATAGAATAATTCCGGATATAAGGCTACGAACAGAATTTTTTCTCGCGTTGGTTCTGCTACGAATGTATACAATAGCTGACGACTGGGGCGTTCGCTACGTTCTAAAATAGCACCCGTTATATAAAAAAGGCCAAAATATGGATCGTTATCCAAGTTCAGATTGCAGTCTTGTCGGGTTTATAAAATAGGATGTAGGCCTAGGGTGACACGGAAATGGGGATAGGGGAAACACACTGGCGCCACGGTGAAATAAAGGGGTCCGATTCTCCGGTCCTGCTGCAGAAATCGGGGATATTGGAACCAATTTCCGGAAATTATGGAAATCGGAATGTGGAGCTCAATGAATTGTCTCTATGGGAAATTTTGTTTCTTTATGCAGTCAGGTATTTTTTTTATTTTTTGCGTTTAGGAACATATGAGAGAGGATATGGCAACTCAACTACGATGTTCCGGGAAATTTAATAATCATTATACATATATCCCCATATTCGCAGACAGACTGCAGCTCTGATTTATTGGACCAAATATCATTGTTGAGATATTCTCGTAACAAAGGACAGTTCTTGGAATTTGGGGTAGCGGCCGTTACTTCCAAGAATGCCTTCTGTCGGACGGAATTTTGGAAATCCCTAAACTTAGCTACCTGAACTTTTGTATACGTCCGACCTCTCTCAATTTATTCAAAATTCATTCTCTCTACACTTCTCAAGGTGGTCACTTCTATTAGTAAGTTTTAGTTTGATCACCACTCTGATCAGTTCCACTTTACCATTGGGTCAGTTAGATACCCTAGTTTATTGTGAATTTGAGTTATTCAGCTGCAATTCTCCCAATTGAAACAACAAGGTTCTTATTTGTGAATCTGCCAAGCCACAATTTGTTAGTGAAAATCTCATCCGAAGTGCCTGCACCTTATTCTGAGAAATCTACCCTCGACAATTGAAGCAGAGCTGTGGTGAACTCCAAACAACAAATAAGGTCAGATCTCTTTATCATTTCATATTACCAGAAGTGCCCAAGATTGAGCAAAGAAGTTCAAATCCTTCGTTATTATAGACACCTAAAAAGTCTTTGTGTGAGTGTAAACTCAAGTGCCGAACATTGTGTAACTATTCTTATCTGTGAATACATAATTCTATTATAACTACAAACTTGTTTTTATTCACCTTGCAAACATCTTTTCTACCAAAGATAATTTTTGGATCTACTGTTATAGTATAACCAGCGACTCAGGAAGTGCGCTGCCCTTCATTAAGCGGATGATTTTTATTATTTCTAATTTTGTACCCGCACAATCATTCTTTTTCAAATTTATTTCCAAATATTTTATACATTCCACAAAAAAATGAAATCACGTAAACCATTATGGTATAATAGCTTCTTCAAAATCGACATAAGCGATAGGGAATTATGGAAGACTATGTGGAACTCTTATGAAATGTTCAATGAGGATCTCTTTCCTGATCCTCATTTCTGGTTTCGATCTTCCTAGATAAATCTGAACAGTTCTCAATCGTTTGAGACAGGTAAATAGCATGCTATTCAGATGGTACTCAGTTCCAAGCGCAAGTGGTGAATGTAGATATGCAGAAGGAACAATACTTCATCTCATCAATTATTGTCCCATATATACAGGGTGAGTCTTTGACCACTGCGTTAATTTTAACCAAGAATTCTTGGCGTCAAAAAAAACATTTTCTTCCGATAACATTTTTCCAAATTTGGCCTCGTTCAAAAGATATAAGGTGCTAAAATTCCAAATGATCTCTGGTAGAAGGTTTTTGATAACAATCATGCATATTTTGGCATCAATAGATTTATTCCATTTCTTGTGGGTTTCTCACTAATCAAAAGTCTCTTGAACTAAAGGTCCATATCTTGTACTTCCTAGAATCAATAATCTTTTTTTCAGATAAAATCATTCCTTATCTTTTTTCCTAAATTGCACCATTTTTGAAATAGTTGAAGTTGAAAGGAATCAAATCGGTATAATCATATGATGAAACATGAGTGAGTGAATCATTTCTTAGAGAAAAAATAATGTTTTGAAACAATTCTAATTCAATAGAGGATGCTGTGGAAGGTAATTTTCATTTAAACTGAACTGGACCACAAAGGTGTATTTGTCCAATGTGAAAACTTGAAATGCTTATAGCATTTATGCTTATATTTTGAGATGGTTTTAGGGCTATTTATGATGTTTCCGATTTTTTTTTGGGAATGGGTTATAAATTTCAGACAAATTTGATACGTATAATTTGTATTCAATTCTTTTCTTCAGCTTTTGTCTTTTCAATTTCCAATTCGATATGGGCAACTTGGAGAAATCTCTGTGTTTATATAAAAAATATCTCTGTTAGTTCCTTTCACATTCCCAATGTAGGATTTCTCTGTATCTCAAAAGTTTTTCTACATTTTACAGTTTTCGCATCTCTATAAACAGAGAATATTTCATTATATCATCTTGCTATGACGTAACCGCAATTTCAGAGCTAGTCAACAAATCTTGCGTAAAAACATCTTCACATTCATCTCCCGTCTAAGCTCAAGTCCAACCCCTGTAGGAAATTCAATACACTTTCACTTCTCAAACGGATCTCCACCGGTTCACCCCTTTCTCGTTTTATGCCGGTCCTCCAGACAACCTTCTAGGATCTAAATCTCAGACCTTATCCCATAATTCCCGAGCAGTTTGTATTACCATAATGAATTCCGAGGACGATGACAAAACTACGGTTTGGTCCCCATCATCCTCTCGAGTATCCATTATGAAAAATGACTACGCTCTCCCCAGTAATCAGAGTTTTTCGCTGACTAAGTCGGAAGTAACATGAATGGACCTACAATGGAACTGACAAACAAAAGCCCTGTATAGAGCACAAATATGACATTCAGCGTGGCGGGTAGGGAGGAAAAGGAAAGCACGCTTATTGGTGTCGCTATATCTCGGCACTACACATTTTATAATAAGCTTGCCCTCTGAAATTTGCCTCCTTAGCGCGTTTCAGCCCTTGTGGCGGGGTAGGAGAACAAAAGTGTTCGAAATCAATTATCCCAGACTTTGTCTTGCCTTCCAGAAGAAGGTTAGATTGAAAAGTTTGTATAGGAGAGGATTGTTGGATTGACATAGAGAAACTTTGATAATGATTTGTTGTGGCAATTTTTTCTCTATTGAAAAGACCGAGTGATTGTGTCTCTGTTTGTTGGTTTGATCAATTGAGCCCTAGGTTTTCTTCACCATATGAACCGACGATCCAGAAAGCTATCAACTAACTCGTCAAATAATATATTCATTGTTAAAAGAAATGAAACAAGGTATTTTTTTGTTGAGATTCATATTGAAATTGCTATATTCCTTGCATTGAGCAGTTGTTGATTTTTATTGATGGATTTTTCATCTTATTGTATCGAAAAAATCAATCAATAAAAGAATAGACATCGATAGATTGAATAGACTATCATTACCTTGAAAACTAAATTAAAGCAGTTTTTTGGGATACGCATTGCGTGATTTTTATTGACTACCTCGAAAAAGGGAAATCGATCAACAGTGATTATTATATTGATTTGCGTTTGAGAGAATAAATCGCAAAAAAGGACCACACGTGCAGAGAAAAAAATTCCTGTCACAAGTCGATGAAAATAAAGGCAAAATTGCACGAATTAGGCTTTGATCTGCTTCCCCACCCCATACTCGCCAGAGTTAGCCCCCAGTGACTACTGCACTTTACTGATGTTAAGAAAATACTCCAGGAAAAAAGATTTGGGTCAAGTCTTTGAACCATCATCGTTGAAACTGAAGATTATTTTGAAGCAAAAGATAATTTTTATTTAAAAACATAGCATTGAAAAATTGAAAAAGCGTTGGAAAGATTGTGTCAGCCTAGAAGGTGATTATGTTGTTGAATAAAGAAAAATATTACAAAAAAAAATTTGTTTTCATTGTTAGTCTCGGGACTTATTGATCCATATATATATATTCTTTTGAACTTTTTGATGATGAGGAGGTAAGAGGAGTAGCTTCACCTGATTTCCTCAATATATCCCATTAACTCCTACTCGAATGTGTGAAATTCATTTTTGATACAACATATCCCATTTCTCTTTTCGGCTTGTATTGATAGAATTCATAAGCCTTTCACATTTATCAACGGATGGTGATTTTTGATAGTCCTTGTACAGATTATCGGTTTCTTTCGACCAACCTGGAATATAATCTTTCCGGAAACCTCTTGGAACGAACTTTTTTGCTGCGGCTTCCACAACACCTAAGAATCTGTGATAGTTATCATGAGTTGATTTAATCCATCTAATATCACTGTCCACCTTCTTAGCAAATTCAATCCAATTCGCTTTGTTGAAATTCCAACGAGGTCTTCTTAAACATTCTGAATATTGAATTAAACTTCTTGAAGTCAATAGTATAGGCCTATGTTGGCTATGAGGAAAAACTCCTAATATTTTACGCTTTACAGGAAGCGGTTTGCAAGTATTGTCACAAGACACTAGGCAGAGATCAGGATTGTAACCTCTATTCCATCGAGAAGAATGAAAAGAAGGTACATCTTTTCCATCAAAAATTGAATAGAAATTATTATCTTCCATCCAGTCAGCTAAAGCTATTCCACTTCTATCATTATTATTATTACCCCACATTACGTGGTGAGAATTTAAATCACCGCAATAAATTGAAGGATGGGGAAGATTTATTTCCAAATTTCTTGGCCAAATAGTATGTGGAGGTTTATAAATATTAACGATAGAAATATTACAAAATTTGAAAGAGATAAAGAAAACCCCTTCAAATTCGTCTTTTTGGATTAACTCGATATTGTGAATCAAGGATTTTTTTAACATAACAATTTTACTAAGGAGATAATCAATGAATACATAACCTTTTATGGTTCCTCTTTCACGAAGATTTTTTCAGTATCCGCATGTGTCTCTTGAAGAAGAATAATCTCAGCACCATAGTCCTTTGCTAATTTAGAAATATAATCACTCTTGTCCTTAGAAATACCCTCTATATTCAGATCCAATACACAAAAGTTGTCGCCAATCTGCAAGGAGAATTCTTCGAATCGGGTCTTGCGTTCCAAGTGACGGTTTTTCAGATCTTCTGATGTTTGAAGTCTGCTATGGAACCCATTCAAAGAGAAATCATCATCCATAGTTGGGGAAGTTTGTGATATAATACTTATTTCACTCAAAAAATAGCAGAGGAAAAATTATCGACTGACATTTACTATTATTTATTGATCCATGTGTTACTAGGATGCGACATCTGTAGAAATCTCGTCAATATGTATATAATGGAAATGACTCAACAACTTTTTCAGTAACTCACGCAAATTCAAATGAAAACTGGAAACTCCATCTCACCTGGATACAAACTTCGCCAAGTGATTGTACAAACCAGGAAGCGAATCAGAAACGTAACCCTTGCGTAAAATAGCCGACTTGTCTCCTTCCACTCCCCTTATTTCGACCATATCGCAAAGGACAACTTAGCATCATGGAACTTTCACAAACGCGGCCTTCCTACAGGATCTGGCTCGTACAAAATTTGAATATTCTGGATATAATACCCCGGTAGAAAGTTGTTTGTATGGAATCGCATTTGATCGCGGTAAAATATATATACACGTGAATGCATTAAGTCCGTGCTGGCGTTGTATAAATGTTAGCATGTTGATAGTTACAGTTTCATGATGTACGATAATATTATGTATTATCATCATGACAAAACCGTCATTCTGAGGATGATTTATGATGGCGCTCTACGTGGAATATACGGATTGGGGTCTTTGTGAAGCGAAAAATTATTTAAATGCGTTTCCTCGTCATCACAACGACTGAAGTCAACGTTGAATTTCGACTATAAGTCAACGACAATTTTTCTTGGGATGTAATAAGTTTTCTGATGAGTGATGGCAACGAGTGGTACTCCACGTAACGATTCTATTCGGATTTATGTCGATGTAGTCCTTTTCTAGGATTGTTTGTCACGTAATACAAAGTTATAACAAATATCCGACAGCGATAATTTCAAAAGGTATGAGTTCATTAAGAACAAAAAGCGATTTGAGGTGTTTTATTCTCCAGGGAACATTCGAGGGATTATCGATTTTGAAGAGGCAGATATTCCGGAAGCTGTCAATTAAATACTTGGAACTATTGAGTTTGTGATGACATTGCAGAAATATTGCTTTGTTGAGGGTTAGTGTTCGCAATTCACATTCATGAAGCGCGTCAACCTTCAGGCACCACGAAAGCCCACAATCCTTCAAACTGGTGCCCGTAAGTCACCAAGAAATACAACGTCGATCGGACCATATATCATTTTGCAGCAACAATTAGAGTTACATTATGTACAATAATATTTGATATTATCATCAGTATAAAACCATATGGCATATCAACTCCACCGAAAAAAAAAAGATACCCTTGGGGAGGCGGTATATGAGAATTGCATTGCGTGTGTTTACACTTTGATTATCAGAGTTCAGTTCACTAGCTCAGTAGTTTGGAGTAAGATGTTAGTGTGTAGGGCTTAGGGTTGTACGAGTTCGTTTTCGGTTACAAGTTGAATGTGAGTGATCTAGATGGCAAGTGTAAGAGAGGTAGTATCAAATTGCGGTGATTTGATTAGTTTTTTAGTAGATAACAGGTTTTCCATTATTAGAATAATTCTAATTGGCAGTGTTCACAACATGATGAATATGGTTTTAATTTTACCAAGTTTTAATATGAATCGTTGGACAGTTATACATTTTAGATATCATTGTCACTGTATTCGTAACATGTAAACTTGAAAAAGGCTCAATGTACGCCGAAACATATGTAGTAAAGTATTAATAAAAAAAAAGATGAAATCCTAATTTCAATCCAGTGCTCTTATCCCAAGAAAATTGCTTCTAAACTATATATATATATACATATATTTGCAGTAATTTTAAGAGTCTCAGGTATATTATATGAATTAAAATAAGGGTTTGTCTACTAGAGTTGGGAGGTAAATTAATGAATACTATTTATTCTATGCCAAGCTTACGCATTTTTATTTAAAGTGAAACCTTTTGTTAATTTTGATGACTGAATTTTACTTGGATTTTACCATATGACGAATCTCTTATTGCTAGATACCAATAATTTGAGAAATCTAACATTCAAAGCCCTGAGGATGCATTAAATAAAAATGCGAAAGCTTGGCATAGAATAAATAGTATTCATTAATTTACCTCCCAACTCTGAGTCGACAAACCCTTATTTTAATTCATATAGGTATACATATATATATGCTTGGTCTGGCCGACCCACTCCTAGAGGGCACGAGCCGTCACTGATGAGGAATCACCTCCTTAAATATTTTACACTTATGTAGTTACACCCTGTATATAGAAGCTTTAATATGACTTCGACCCTTGCCGAGTAAATATTTCTCCAATAATGAAAAAAATACACGGTTTAATAATGCAGTGAAGTTACCATAAATCACTAGGAGAATGAGAAAAAATTGGAAGGATCGATTCGTAAAATTAAAAGAAACTATAACAATATTTTCTATAAAGCATTGAAGGAACAAGTCCTCGTTGACATCTTTCAACCATCAAAAATATTCGTGGAAGATGAAAACATAAGTCACGTAATAAAAAGAGAGAGCAACATGACTTGACTCAAGAATATTGGACCAGTTACTCCCAAATATAACAAACCTTATACGATTACGAGCATCGAGTAGCTACGAATCAAAATCCAACGACCAATTACCGCAGTTACGTTACTTATATGCCTCTTAATAGTTATTCAACAGGCATATCACGTCGCGTTTCACACCAATACGAACGTTACATTCGTTTTCGCCAAACTCTTTATTGCCTTTGAAACAGGACATTCTGATTTATATGGTGATGATTTCGAAGTGATTGGCTGCACTGTTTCACAGCTCGATCGATACTAGTTTTATTTGCGGGATTTAATAACGCCTTTTGGACGTCCGATGCCAATTTATAGTTTTGTTACGCTTAGGAACTACTACTGCACACTGTTGATATCTGTGCTGGATCTCGTGAAATTGATCGTTCATACGGCAGGACCGTGTTTAACCCATGGGGTTTTAATCAAAAATGGACACTTCAATAATGATTTATGGTGCAGTTACGATGCGGTGAATTAAAGGTGAAGTTCTCTGTCAATTTCGTTCTTATCATTTTCGGTAGTCAAAAGAAAAGGCACATTGTATAACATGATTATTTCATTAAATGATTCTATGACCAAACACTGTCGCATTAGATGCAATTAAAATCATTTATGCGCCAAATTGATCTTAAAGTGTCGCAAAGGACGAAATAGAATACAAAAAAAAGGACGTAAGAAAATACATATATACAGGGTGAATCTTTGACCGCTGCGTTAATTTGAACCATTTCTTGACGTCAAATTAAACATTTTCTTCCTATAACATTTTTCCAAATTTGGCCCCGTTCAAAAGATATAGGGTGTTGAAATTTCATAAAAGAAATTGCATTTTCACCTGTTATATTCAAACGACAACATCAATTGATTGATCTCTTGTAGAAGGCTTTTGATAACAGTAATTCATATTTAGGAATCAATAGATTCATTCCATTTCTTGTGGGTTTCTCACTACTACTTTACTGATTGGTTAAATTGCATAAAAACAAATCACTTAGACTAAAGGTCCATTATTCTTTTTTGCAAATATAATCATTCATCATCTTCATTTCTGAATAACACCATTTTTGAGATATTGTTTTCAAATAATTCAGATTCAATAGTGGGTGCTGTGGAAGGTAATTTTCATTCAAACTAAACTGGACTACAGAGGGGTATTTGCCCAATGTGAAAACATTTCATTATTCTTATTTTATATGCAACTGAATATTTTGCAACTGTGACAGTATCTATTGACATGTTGCCATATTTTTTCCTGGTTTGAAGCCACCTCCCAATCAATATTCAGTCATTCTCCAGTTTTGAATGGTGCAACGACCACGCATCTCTTGTGAAGATATAAATGTATATATAAATAAGGAATTTCGAACCAATCAATATGAAGATTTTCTTTTGAATTGATTGGGTCGAAATCTCTCATTTCTCACTATGATAACTCGACCATTAAAATCAACCTAACATATATACATACATTCCTTTTCACAAGGATTATCCTCACTACTTTTAGCTTCTAATAATTCAAACTCTACCTATAATGACTTTATTACTAGAACCATATTGTGTAGTCCATTTCCACTGGGAAACTTTTCGCCTAAACCTTTCTCTATGAATTTTGAATTAGCCTGTGGTCTTATATAACCTCTGGATTAAAGTTTGTCGAATTTGATTCCTCAGTATTTATTTAAACGCCTCTGTACCCATACCTACTTTATAAGATTTTTACGATAGCAGTACAACTATAGGCCATATATCCCACCAATCACATATTGCAAGGACCGTTAAAGACATATAACTATTACTGAATAGTTAATTACAACGTTCAATATCCGACGGTCTCTCAGTGACGTATGAAATTGTCCTGTAGCGTTTATACATCCTACTGCAAGGAGAACTCATAAATGTCCTTCGATATTGCCGTCATAATATCAAAGACAGTTTCAAACAATCCATAGTTTGGATACAACAAAACGTTTTCTGTCGACCAAAGATATCTGTTGAATCGACGGGAAGATGAACAATAATGTCAATTTATGCGAAACTTTGCATATTAGTTTCAACCTAATTTAAATGCCTTTCAAGTTACAACACGATCCGATGGATATTTCTGGTACTCATAACTCTTGAACCATGGGACGGATTTAGCCCAATAACGAACTCGACCGAGCTATTAAGATAGTTAACCCATTCTGAAAATATGAAAACTCTAGTTCATTTCATTCAAATGATAGAGATTTGAAGTACGGACTGTACTTAAGTTTGACCATATTCTCTACCTCAGGAAGTCAAACCTAATGGATTGAAACCTTTTTCGGCTCAAATAAGCTCGAAAAAAGATGAGGTATTCCAATTGTTCCATTTTCAACTCCACCAAGCATTTCCAAACATTTTTTTCTAATGTTTCTACAAAACCTCCAAAGAAAATCTAATCACAAATTGAAGAAAGTAAGCACACGGAAGGAACAGATGGAGGAATTTATAAATTCCTGTTGGAGAAAATCGGCATTGCTAGGAAGGCATTTTTATGCCAGGTCCAGCGATATAATGCAGGGCATACGCACTCGTGTCGACCGGAGAGGAAAAACTGTACAGGTATACCTGCGCAGATCGACCGAAGCGTGTGTGTCATAGTTTTTCAACCTGCACAGGTCGCCGAGCCAATTCGACTCGGTCGGCGCTAACGAGCACACGATCCGTCAGGTTAACCGTTACGTTCCCACACACGAGGCAGATCTGCGCAGGTATAACTGTACAGTTTTCCTCTCCGGTCGACCGGAGCGTGTAGGCCATGCACAAGTGTTTTTTTCTGGCAGTTAGATCTTTTGAAGCTCCTTTGGGAGGGCAACTATCTCCTACAAATGAATCGAGAAGATTTCAAAAGCACATCTTTTAGGAGGAAAAATTTTCGTCACTTCGGCAATTGTCAGAATTGCAACTGTTTAAGTATTAAACCGGGCGATCAGCCTGTGTTCTGTTACTAAGCACAGATGATAAACTCTGTCTCACAGTCCAGTGACTGGCGTAAGTGCTTAAACGTAACAGTGAAGCGATAATTTCAAGATACTCTCCCCAAAATCTTCATTCAACCCCCTTTAACGAAGTATAACTCAGAATTAAAAAATTCCGACTCTCCCAATCCCACCCGAATTCCCATAAACTATATCCACCCGGCAAGAATAAATTGTGAAACTCTTAATTGATTCTTCCAATGGCTCAATTACCTAATTACCGTCCGGACCTGCTGAGCAGCGACACACTCAAAACTGTACCAGATGTTCCGAAGGAAACTTCCTCGATGCCACAATCGCTAAGTGGCTGAATTATGCCCCGACCGCAAATCAAGATGGCACCACATATCTACACCGGCACCGTCTCGAATTTATGTCCGCCATAATTATTGGCTCCACTGCCGTTGGTTATTTTATAACTCTATGCGCCACGATGTTATGGATAGAACGGAAGATCAGCCGCTCTCTCATGCTTATTGCAGTTTGGTCCGATTAAATAAGTCGATCGTTACTTGGAGTGACGAACGGGTTGTTCGGGTACTTGGGTTTATGGGGGTGATTTCAGGAGCGAATGAAATTATAATGCAGTCGAGATTACTGCTCTGATCGGAAGAATATGAGATGTAGTAAGTCACCAAATGAGATAGATACTGGAAATTGCCTTTCCTCTAAATTTTTATAGCCCTGTTGAGGAGGATAATGATCGAATGATGGATCGTCACAGGGTTCTTCTCACAGCCTTCTCTCCAAACATCACGTGCATTTGGTCTTAATTAGATAATTTAGACCTATCGCACATGGTTCTCAAGAACAACCAGGTTTCTTGACGTTGCAGTTACTAACCGAAAATTCGAAATACCGAAGAAATTGAGAACTAGCGGGTTAAGATGTTCAAGAAAGAGAACAATCGTAAATTATTTTAAAAAGGAATAAATCTGCTCAATATCGCTGCAATCACTTGAGCAATAGGACCCAAACAGTGGTGGAAGTGGACGAGAGGACTGGTCAGTGGATTCGGTCTGGAGAGAGGATGGTACGGAAGGGCGTGCCCCAGGGTACAATACTGGGACCTTTGCTGTACATACTGTACACAAACGAGCTACCGAGAGCTACTGAGGATGACGTCACTTTGTTTGCCGGTGACACATCTTTGGTATTATCAGAAAGTCCGAAAATATTTAAATCCCTGGATGATAAAAGTCTGTGGTTTGAAAACCACACACACACAGCTCATCCGTTTAACCTTCGGCGTGGATTTCAAACCAACTAACTATGTGACATGAGGCTCACGACATCTCATGTGATACGATTCCTGAGGGTGAACGTTGATCATCGACTGGACTGGTCAACTCATATTGGCGTCCTTTCGGGAAAACTGGCCTAGTTCTGCTATGCTCTGGGAAATCTGTCATGTACAGTAAGTGAAGAGGCAGCTTTTACAGTCCATCATGCCTATATTCATAGTAGAATTCGATATGGGATCAAATTGTGGGGGAATTCGTCGGACAACGATAGGATCCGGCTGCTCCAAAAAAGATGTATTCGAACCATCTTGGGTCTCAGTTTACAGACCAGCTGTAGAGAGTATTTCGTAAGAGAATCTGTCCTCACAGTTATCTCACTGTACATATATGAGGCCGATCTTTTCGTGTCCAAGTGGCCTGAGTTGCTCCATGGGACCGAAAAAAAAACATGAATATGACACAAGAGCAAAGGAAAACTTGAATATTCCTCTAATGAGAATGACTTATCTACAAAAAAATTGTGTTTACATGCTTGTCAAAATTTATAACAAGATTCCTGACCGAATAAAACAATCGCCACCACATCATCCTAGGAGGAATCTCCTCAAATATCTACTTGGCAGACCCTACTACCGATTGGACGAGTTCTTGTCGGAGTAGCTGACTCTTATTGGCCCCGTGTGGTTGAGCCTTGTTTCGTCTGTTGGCTGACGGGATCGTTTTTTCTGTAGTTTTATTACTTGATTTTTGATTTATTCTTTTTTGAACAATATTCTATATGAAATTTTTGACACGCTCAACGCCCTTGTGGGTTTATTATAATACCTTATATGTTAAATATGATAAAGAGAGCAAATAAATTGATTGATTGATTTACTTCAAAAACCAACCATCTAGAATTCTTGCTCATTGTCAGCTTAGACCAAAAAATCAATCCGGAAGCCTTGAATCGAAACCAGAACCTCCCTTCACCCTCCATCTTGTTTTCATTCATCGATCCAACATGAAGCGTGGTATTAATTGCTGAGCGCAATCCTCATCATTTCACCGGAAGTGAGTCCAAATAAAAACAGGTCCTTTCGTAGAAATTAAGAAACCGCGATTTAGTCGAAATGAAAACGGCTCTGAAATTTTAAGGGTTTCCGATAATGAGCGGAAAAGGGCGAGAGGAAGTTTAGAGAGTTTGGGAAATCGCGCTTGGAGCTCACGGAAAATGTTTTCGGAAGATATTCCTTTACTTATTAAAACAATACGAAACTAATTAAAGCTACCACAGGCGCGCCATTATACACCTAAATCCATTGTGTTAGATTTAGGGCGAATTCCTATTTATAATACCTGGAAGCGCACTCCAGTCGGTCTGTTGGATTAACAATAACACAAATTTACGAACTACCGCGATTATTCTCGATTGTTGTCCCGAACCGTTTCTAGCTGGTATTGAATTTTCGGGGGTTGGAAGTTCTAGAGAATGTCTTAAACACAGCTGGAAATTATCTCAGGATGGTGATATTTTTGCCGGCATGTCTCTAGTGTAATAACGAGCTATCGTTTCACCCAGATGTCTGAAATTCGGGAACATTGAGCAGAAAATGAAAACGATCGGGTTTCACATCCTGATGAAGAATCAGGGCTTTAAGTGAGTATGAGATAGATCTCCTATATTTTAGAATAGGTTGATTGCTCAAAGATCCTTGATGATTCGTTATTGCATCAAATAAATACCAACTAGGTTGAATTTTGATTCCCACAATAACCTATCACTTATTAACTTCTTTATTAAAAACTTTTTACTTGTTGGACTGGTGACCCTCAGAATGCCGTTTTGAAAAAGGCAGTAAATTTGTATATCTCTTGTTGTCATTATTTCTCTTCGAGCATCATTCAGTTTTTATCATCGAATATAAGCTCCACAAGATCGAATTCTTCGTCACTTTTTTTTTCTGAATTGGCAATGCAGTATATTTTCTTCTACTTTGAAACGTTTTTATTTTTACAATTTTTTGATAATTGAAATCATGATATACAGGGTGAGTCTTTGACCAGTGCGTTAATTTTAACCATAGGTTCTTGAGATCAAAAGAAACACTTTTTCCATTACGGTTTTTCTATATTCAGCTGCGTTGAAAAGTTATAAGCATTTTAAGTTTTCACATTGGGCAAATACCCCTCTGTAGTCCAGTATAGTTTGAATGAAAAATACTTTTCACAGCATCCACTATTGAATCTGAATTGTTTAAAAACATTATTTTCCCTCTAAGAAATGATTCACTCACTCATGTTTCATCCGATGAGGTCCATATCCAGAAGGAAGATACAAAATACTAATTTTCTGGTAAAACAAATTCAACACCATAAATATAGATTTTTGTTGTTCTACTATATTTTCTACTATATTCTACTATATTTCCTACTTCAAGATTATAAAACATGAGAAATTCCAAAAAAACCTCAGAATTATTGGATGTTATCATCATACATTTGTAATTTTCTTCTTAAAATTTCCAAATCATGAAAACCATCATTTCTATGAAAACTTCCAAGGCAAGAGGTTGTCACTGTGCTTTTTTTTTCACTCAAAGCCAGAAAAAATCATCTATGATTTTCCAAACACTGATATTTCTGAAGTTTCTTTTCCTTGACAGAGACCAGTGAACAGGTCTATGAGGTCTCTTGATATCATACTGTTAAAAATATGAAAATCTTTTTCGAAATTTTAAACAACAATGAATGATGTCACTACGAATAATCATTTTAAAGTGATGTTACTTTGCTTGATGATTATTTTCTGAACTGAATCCCAATAACAATTTACCTGGATAGATTACAAGTATTTCTAGATTTAGGTGTGCAATTATACTTTCTTGAAGAAATACCTAAATTTGATTTTGAAAAATCAACTAGGTGTTATTTAATAAAATATTTTTTGTTAAATCATTAATATGAATCTATTCTGTTTAGACTATAATTACTGATTACTGATTTTTATAATCAGAGTATCTGTTTTAATTACATAAACAAGAACATAAATATTGAATAATGGTTATTCATAGATTATGTCAAATTTTAATCTATAATATTAATTAATAATAATAAAGTGAAGAAAGTCGCACCTAAATAAATGTACGGATTTGGACACAACACAGCGAGCAAGGAAATTTTACCTGCCTGTTTTAAACGCGTGTGAATTATTATTACTATTTCTGTCCTTAGGTTGGATTGGGTTAGTCGCAGCTGACTTGTCCCTACCGTCATTCGAGATTTAACTGTCTCTGCTGTTGGAAGTGTCTATGCCGCGTTGTTCAGTCTTTTAAATTCGTATTTTACGTTGGTGAAATTAGGCATATCAACAACCAAAATTAAAACAACAGTAGCAAAAAGTCGATAAAAGTAACAAAAACAAAAAAAATACAAATTTGAAAAACTGAACAACGCGGCACAGACACTTCCAACAGCAGAGACAGTTAAATCTCGAATGACGGTAGGGTCAAGTCAGCGGCAACTAACCCAATCCAACCTAAGGACAGAAATAGTAATAATAATTCACACGCGTCTAAAACGGGCGTGTAAAATTTCCTTGCTCGCTGTGTTGTGTCGAAATCCGTACTTTTATTTAGGTGCAACTTTCTTCACTCTTTTGACTAAAACCTTATTTGCAGTATTATTTTTTTTATTGACTTATGTGAGTAGCATATGGTTAGCAACGTTATAAATCAAAGAACACTTTAAAATAAAACTAAGTTTGTAATAGCTGTAACTTGTTTTCAAATTTCAATAGGAGTGGAGATGTTTTCATACTCTCATAAATTTTTTTTTTATAAAAGGCCCACGTGATAATTTTGTGGTGTTATCTGTAACAATAAATGTTTTTTTTTAAACACACACTCATGTAGACTTAATACAATAAAAAAAAATGCATGTAAAAGCACACGCAAAAAAAGTTATGAGGCTTCGAAGGGTACATTTTGGGTAATTTAGAAAAACCTAATAAAAAATCATACCTCCGTAACCGTAACACTAAGGACCCAGGTTCCAAGACTGAAAAGGTAGCAAACGACCCTACCAACGCCCCAAAAAAATTTGACGGTCCATGTGCCGAGCACCCTGTATAAAAGAGCTTACGTCCAACATAAGAGGCGGGACGGTCGTTAGTACAGGAATAATTTGAAATTGTTGAAATATTTTCAACATGAAACATGAATAAGGGAAGGTATATCAGACCGCTTCACTTCAAAAAGTAAACATTCGAGCCCGCATAATTATTCAGGAGCAAAACAGTGTGAAATTTCAGTCAACTCTGCGGATCCCCATCCATATCGGTATCACAATAATCCTTCAGAGACAAAGCCCGTGAAGGCACTTTACGAGTTGGAATCTGATTCAGGTAGATTTTACGATAATTCCGCCTCTCTCATAAGGTTAGGCGATGTGACAGCAATAAAGAGTGGGTTATTCCACCCTGGCGACTGTTACAGGCTGAAACACACGCCAAATTTCAATTAGGGACGGCGATTAACAAGCGCCCTCTTATGAACAAAATAACTGAAAGTCAGCTTCTGCATAAATCTTCTGCCAAAATAACATTGTAGAGTTTAAGCGGCTCGGCTGGCTCGACATTGTAAAAGTGAAACGGAATTAGGGATGGAAAGTTTCAGGGAGATGCGATAATTTTACTGCAGGTTGGGGCATGTTATGAGGGGTTAGGAGATGCTCATTGGATTCAGAGGGTCTCGACGTTGTCTTTCTTCCAGGTATTTTATTCCTTCCTCGATTAAATGACACGGAAACTCGCGAGGCGTTTTGCAGCTTTGTAAGGGACTCATTCGGATCGTGTGACGGCTCTGGGTTGAAGATGATATCCACCCCAAGATGTTTATGGTAATTTAGAAGATGGAGAGGTTGAATGCTTTGAGCTTTCGCCATTCAGCACTGTCTAACAGTTTTATGCGCCAACATTCTCGTTATTTGAAATTATTCAGTAGGATAGAAATCAGAGTTTGTATAACCCGAAATCTGTACACAAGATTTAGAGTTATATTGATTTGAGAACAAGAAAGAGAATTAATATTCAATACAATCAACGAGAAACTAAGGATATTATACTGATCCTACCATATCAGGTTCAGAGTGTAAGAAGAGTGAAGAAAAACATTCTCATCGTTTTCCTTCGAGTGACTCATTTGGAAATCGTAAAACGAAACATATTTCTCGATATCATGTCATCCAAATAATCATTTTCACGCCATGAACTCCCTCCTATTCCATCAAATTGGAGTCATCGCAATCTTCTCGAATCCCTGGATATCATACTTCGCCTATCTACCGGCTTCCAGACCGGCTATGCAGCAACACCCACCAGATAAAGCAAATCCAATTTCCCCCTACGTTACATAATAATTCAAACGTGCCTCCTGACCTAGCGGCAACACCGATATATACCGAGCTCCGCTATATTCCACGATTCCAAGCTTAATTTCGCTTATATGCCAGCTCAAAGTGCTAACAATATTTCCTTCTACACAATTGCAGCAGTTCTAATATCGCATCGATATACCGCAACGGGTTAGTGAGAATGTGCACTGTCAGGCTGTCTAGAATGCATTAGCCAAATAGAATAGGACCATGGTCGGGTATAGGGGCAAGATTCACCTTGCGTATATTGGTAAATACAGTCATCCAGCTCATATATTTCTATGCTAAGCTGGGCTTCGGCAAATCTGCGAACGATTCGTGCAACATACTGCTTGCTTGGCGTATGTGGAGGTACTAAAGAGATTTCGGGATAGTCCAAGATTGGCCGAGTAATCGTCAGGGTCTTTGGATGCGGGTGGAAATTAGATTTACGTGCTGATTTCTACAGTTGCAGATTTCAGATAGGTATAATTAATTTATCTGCAGGCGGTACGTGATGTTTTTCAATTATTTACCCAAAATGCTGATCGTGGTATAAAAAATTGTTTTATTCGGAGCGTTATCAAACTCATTTTGAGTGTTTCAACTTTATCCCATACCAAATTAAATTCGAACATCCTTCCACTGTAGAATATTTGCCACGGTTATGACTAAGGCTACCTTTAAAATTATTTTGAGATATGTTTAAACTCAAAGATGACTTACTTGAAGTAAACAAGAGTATCCAAAAACCATAATCAACTGCAAATAGACGAATTTCTTCATATATTACCACGATAGAAAAACCGAATATTTTGATCTTGAACTAGAGGAAAGAGCCCAAGCAAGAAATCCATATTATTCAGAATCTGAGAAGAATGATGTCATTCACTTAAATCTAACAATGACATAAGAATAATCTGAATAACATAGCATATGGGCATATAGAAGGTTATGAAGCTGCAGTCAAATCATCTAATATGGAACGATCCCCTGACCTTCCCTGACATTCAACTGCACTCAGATTTGCAAATTACAATAAAACTGAAATCTTGTCATGACTGGCAAACCCAATGGAATAGTAAAAATTTAGAAAGCACTGACGTGAGGTCAGATTGCTTTGGCGCTCTTGTTGACCTACTTGCGAGTAAATATTCAAACCTTAACAAATCTATAAGCTCTCTGATCGGGTGAACAATAGTCTTTTTCCGTACTATGGGACAATGTGATGTAAATATGAAAGCCTAATGAATAAACAAACCTTTATCTCAATTTGAAAATAACTACTCATAATTTTCACCAAATTTTGTTCTATGCTTCTCCTAAAAACTTACGTCATTGCTTTTCTGAGTTTTGACAACGCCATCAAATTCTTTCTCTATGATAAAAATTTTTTGATTAATATTACGTCTGTGCTTTTCTGAATTTTGACAACGTCATCGACATCGAATTCTACCTCTATGAATTCTATGAAAATTTTGATTGATATTACGCCAACTGACACTGACCAGTTGTCAAACGAATATCGATCTGTGATGGCAAATCTTTCAATGACAAAGCTCGGACTTCATGACATTTCTATTTTTCTCTTGAGTAAATGAAAAAATGATCATATCTTCAGAAGGGGAAAGCTATGACAATGAAATTTGAATATGAGTAAGATATCGGCAACCTCAATATATATATACAGATTTTCATTTAAATCTAAATGAAGTCTTAGGAGATATTGAGTATTGAAAATTTCTTTTTGGGAATTTTTTAAAAATTTTCTAGCGTGGCGATTCCTGCGAAATTTTGCAAGCCGTTTCGTTTCAGCCTCCCTCAATAACATTCCAAGCATCAACTTGATCGGATGGATATTCTAGTAGTTATAGAGGAAACAAAATTCCAGATGCTCATAACTACTGAACCATCCGACGGATTTGGCCCAATAACGAACTTGACCGAGATATTTGGACAATTAACCTATTCTGAAAATATGAAAACTCTAGCTGATTCCTTTTGGATGCTAGAGAGGATACGGCCGGCCGGCCGGCCGGACAGACTCAACTTTCGCCACGAATTTTTTATCAGGGAGTCGAACCCAATCGATTGAGACCATTTTCGGCTCGATATTCCAAAATTACAGACATTCGGGCAAAATGATAGGCACTCTGTTCGGGTGAACAAGAGCGCCAAAAACAACAAGCTATGAGCAATCCAACCCGAAATCGATTCCCTGCCTAAAATAAAATTAAATAGGAACTCTCTCAACTGTGGAACAGTTTCTGTCCTCTGATCGGATAGATCTCAAAGACAACTTAAAAGACATCTTCCACTCAGCACCTCAAATCAAAGCAGCTCTAAAATTCCTCAAGGAATGTCAACTATTCAATTTTATATGATCGTTGCATCGATGCTACATTTTCCATGTTTTCTTTTGTTTTGAGCACCTCTACAAAGATTTATAATTGTATTGTACAAGTGCCAATAATTTCAATGAACAAATAAATGAGAAGGGTAAATCCTGGATATATTAAATTTTACGCAGATACGTACTGATTAGTTTTTTCAATCATGAAAGGCCTTTTGAATTTCAGATATTATTTTTTCTTTGTTTCCAAGCAGAACCTATCAAATAAATATGTTTAGAAATGTCAGGAGAGGTTGAAAATGTCTTATTTAAAATATCTCAGTTTTTGGGCGCTCTTGTTGAACTGAACATAGTACTTATAGATTTGCCCAAATGTCTGTGTTTCTCGAATATTTGTCTGAGAGTGGTATCAATCGTTCTGTGTGGACTCACTGATGGAGAATCCGAGGTCAAAATAAATTATGCCAACAGTAGTCATGATTACTTCCGAACGGAATGCGCTAGATATCTGAAATTTTCAGGATTCAGGAATTATGAGCATCTGGAATTTGGTTTCCTTTTTGGCTCCTAGAATATCTATCCGATCAAGTTATAACTTGGGCAAAAACTCATATACAGTAGAATGAGATAAACTAATTCAACAAAACGATTAATTTTCCTCGTGATCAATACAATTAATTCAATTACGGTTCCAGTAAAAAAAATCAACAATAAACAAAGATATTCAAAACCACAAAAAGGAAAACGCAGAGATGGCTGGATCAGACTGTAGTAAATTGCGACTGAGGGAAAAACAGGACAGTATAGGATAGGAAATTTGATGTGACTCTAACGCCAAATCGACTAATATGACTCAACCAGAACAGTACAATTGAGAGCAAAGTATCATGATTATCTCAAGATCAAGGCATATTGGAGGAAAGATTTAATGAAAGAATTGACATTAGTCTTTGAATTCGGTTATTGAAATTTGAAAAGCGGAAACTTCGCTGCAGTAGAATCGAAAAAATCGTTGATTCGCTTCTGCAATTTCGTCAAAACGAAATCTCCAAAATGAGATATCCAATTTCGAACAGTGAAACCGCATTCCCAAACCGATCCGTTCGAAACGAAAACAAACACGAGAGCGTGGTGGCAGCTCTAATTTAGGGTTTCCTTTGTTCAAAGACCACCTCCGCCATTTTCCGTCGGAATGGGTGCGTCGTCGCGACGGCATGGAGAGATAGAAAGGGCGCGTATTTAAAAAGATGGATAGGGCCATTCCGTTGATTCGGTTATCTGGAGGTCTCGGTCGGATTTCGTCGACGAAATACCGGCATGCAAAATATATGGAGAAAAACGCCTACGATTCTAACCTTACATTTATTATCGTAATTCATTTGGGACGACGTGGCCACCTATCACGTCGTATGAAAGTCTACAAGGGATAGACGTTAACAAATGAGTTTCGGTTTTGTTACTCTCCATTGATTTAAAGGCATTATAGTCACCGTATTGCATGTCCGGTCATAAAGATCATTTTTAAAAGTAGAAAAATTGAATGTTCTGCTTGAGACCCAATTCTGTAGCAAATTTGAGGTTAGAAAAAACTTGAATTACTGTGTTGAATGTAACTTTAAACTAATATTTGACGTTGATATGAACGACAGGTTCACTGAAGAAGTAAAGTAATAGATAGATATTGAAAATGGAATAACGTCAGGCACTATTATTATTTTCGTCTAAATACTCCTTTGCCAAAACTGAACGGATGAACCACATTTCTCGTCGTAGCATTAGAGTTATATCTTCCAATAACAAGGCCAAATCGTTTTCTAAAAAATGTCTGTATGATTGACCTGTTAGTCGACGTGGCAAGAAGAAAGGACCAATCAAATCATCACCAATATTACCACACCACTCATTTAGTGAAAATTGCTCTTGAAAATGGGTTTCTGCATATCCATGCGGATTCTCCTCAGCCCATACGTGTTCATTATGAAAATTGATAATTGAAGTCCTTGAGAAGCAGGCTTCATCAGTGAATAGAATTGAGCAATCAAAATAAGGATTAATCAATAGTCTACTGAGGTACCCCTGATAAAAACTAACCCTCGGATGAAAATCTCGAGGCAGAAGAGCTCTGAATGTGATAAGTTTATAGCAGAGAATCTCGCAAGATCCGCCAAACAACTTGATGACTTGCATTCAAAAGTACACTAATTTTTCTTGTACTGGTTCTTGGATGTTGCTCTATTTCGTTCATAACTGCCTCTTCGAGTTGTGGTGTTCTCACACTGCGTGGTCTCCCAGCATTAATTCTTTTCGTGGAAAAAGATCCAGCTTCTGAAAGGTGCCTTTGAATATCAGAGAACTTTCGATGATTTGGTATCACTCTGTTAATTATTATTGGGATATTATATTATCTCCCCTTTTCTTTTGTAGGTTCAATTTAGGAACATCCTGTATATGGGCCGTAGGGCACCAAAATGCTGATACTAATTCAAATCGTGCGAAATTTGAAGAAAAAAAAATATTTCAGCACCCATTGGGAACGAATGGATTTTACATTGTTTTCGTAATTTTTTAATTTATAATTTGCTCATAAAACAGCATATTCAGCATGATAATTAAACTCTCCAGTTCGTGGAGAATATGTGAATATTTTGAGAAAAAAACTATTCGGTGAGATACAACTGCCAAACGCCAACGAGTCTAATTTGAATATCATTGAATCGTAAATCAGTTCAAAATAAACGTCTGAAAATGAGATCTACTACGAAATCTGATGATCAAGTTCGAGATTCGTAAATTCGGAAAGACCGAATACCAAGCGAAAACCTCACACGAAATAAGCATCGTAATCTATTCCCTCCGCCGGAGGATCTTCTCTGTACCGGAAATCTGCCAGCATAGCGAAGCTTCGACAAGTCCTACATGCTCCTAATTGCCTTGTCTGCTTCGAAGATATTTTCACGGTAACGATCCGTGCACACGAATGACAAACAGTTTAATCTGAGGTGCAGTCGAGTTTCGGTTTATTAATGTTGAATAGGCTGACGCAAAACAGTTTTCATTAATTTAATTAATACCGATAGTTTATTCGCACTGGGTCGCTCGCATGGCGTATACCTGCCTCGCTCGATGACGCTACGCCAAAAACCCCCTAGATTTACGAGGTCGAAAGGGCTTAACGAGCATGATTGATATTGTGGGGCTGGGATTTTTGAGTTGATGTTATGTAATCGATTATCCAGCTTCCAGCCAGGATCGACTTGATTTGAGTTGAGCGGAGGCTTAATCACTCCAATAGATATGATAATTCATTCATGTTCCGATATAATGCGTTATTTACAACTCGAAGGATTTCATAATAACGTGTCAGTACGAATATTGTTTTATGCACATAGGATATCTGAAGCTTGAGGAATTTGAATGTTATGATATAATGACAGAAAAACCCTAAGCAATCTTATTCGTAAAATCATTTTGATTCAACAGATTGAAAAATCAGAAATACCGTTCCACAGGCCACAAATATCACAACTTCTCTCGAAAGTAGATATTTCTCCGACGTTTATTGATGTCAAGAACGTCTGTTGTGTGAACTGATATACTGAAGAGAAATGGTAAGCGATGCCTGATCATCTTCCCTTATTCCATCACCGAACCTAATGAAGGTGTTCTGGACAGGCTGAATTCTTACCAACGTCTCTGAATAAAAAATCAAGCAGAGGAGATTAGTAAACTTCGACTGGACCTAACCCACTAAGTATATACTGACAGACCGATCTAAGTGAGTACACAATCTAAACACCCCATGGGCTCTCTAAACCACAAACACAAAGTCCAATTCATTTTTTCTTCTTGATTTGTATCTGTATAACAACTTTTATATTCTTGTTAGGACTGAATACCAGAGCAAACGATTTTTGCCCATTGAATCTTTCGATCAGCCAAGACATGAGCCTGATGATAATCCGCTGGCTTGAGTGCTTGTACCTACTGAGCTCAATAAGTCTTAATACCCAAGTCTCCATTTCTGTGGAGTGTTCAATTCAAAAGAACAACGTAGGATGGATAAAACTGGGTTCCTTCTACCTTTAGCAGCTACAGCAATATTTCAGAATGTTCCTAGCTAGGTGCGTTATCCCTTTTGAATCAACGAGGTAATTTCGACTCGACAAATGTCAAAGGTACGAACTTAAAAATTAACAACTACAGCAATAGAGGGATATTAAAAAAAACACTTGTTGAAAAACTTTCCTTTTTTGCCCTCAGTTTCATCCTGACGCAATCGTATTTGGTATTCATAGATAGCCCAATCCCCACTTCTGTTTCGTTCCGTTTCTGTAGAATCATGGACCAGCTGCTTCGCCCTTTATTGTGTTCCGTAATCAGGGCAGCCAGTGTTTTATTAGTGGCAGTAATTTGAGGCAACGGCTGCGCCTCATAAGAACCGCTGATGTATGGGTTTTATTGACTAGAACTACATTGTAACATCTCCGGCAATGGTCAGGACTATAGCAGCAACGTAAGTTACTGCCCTGAGAGGCGAGTTGCAGGTGTGTAATTCTCCGAGATATACGCCAACTCGATCTCGTTTCTCCGCTCTCCTGCGGAATTACAATGCTGCAAGAGTTGAACCAGAATTGGAAAGGATGAGGAAGATTTTCTATAGGAGATGGGGATATAGCCATTCGTTATTTACTCGAATTTCCTGAAATACTTTAGAGATTCACTCTATTCAGATAAAGCTTGAATTCTCCAGGTAGGAGGTTTCACGAATTTAAATCAATAGGTGTAAAAGTTAAAGAAGCACATGTAATTCTTTAGGAGTTACATATTTATGCATATAAAGATGTTGTGTTAGTTAAATAATTCATAACTGGAAAATAGCTGGTTCAATTTAAAAATTTGTGGTGATAGGATACTAGTTGTTGTCTCAAAGTATGTAGATACTTAAATGGGATTATACAGGGAGAGTCAGCGACTACTGTGTCAGTTCAAACCAGATTCCTAAACAAAAAAACTCTTCTCAAATTTTTTTCCTATCTTCGAAAGTTTCAGTTCAACAGAGACAAGTAATTTGTTGAGCAGTGTTTTTTACAGTGATTTTCTCACGAAGGAAATGGAGGTAATCCCGATAAATTATGAGAAAGACTCTCATCTGAACGAGAAGTAATTCATTCAGTTGCACTCGCTCATTCAAAATTTCCTCTGCATATCGGGAATAATCTCGCTGACGAGAAACAGACATCTTTCCATTTCGCATTCAAACTCCTTAAATCTTTCTCAAACCCCGCAGGGCCTTTCACCCTTCCACGCCTTTCCGAACTGATATCCCTCGAACAGAATAATAAATAATGAACTCAGTAATTGCCGAAAAGTGTCCCAGTTTTACGCGGGATAAGATATAATCCGGGCGAACTTCCGGATAATTGGCAAACGTAGCGTTGGATTTCAAATATCGCCGTCTCTCACTCTGACGCGAAGGTGGAAGAGTGAGCACCTGTCGTTCTCGAGAGGCCTCTCCTGGAGTGGCGTCGTTCATTTTGCGACCTCAAGCTACGTAATTAATGAACCGTAGAATGTGGCGCTAAATATCGATATGTGGGAGTAATAGACTCATGAGAAATTTTGCATGTCAGCTTGGAATCATCTCTTGACTGCTCAGCTACTGCAGCACGTCCTCTACATGGCAATATGCTGGAATAGATGATTTCAGCGAGTGGGACATTGACGAATGATTGTGATCCATTATTGTGAGCCATTAACCAGGTTGACATTGCATCCATATGGGATTGATCATGATTTCAAACAAGGTGGAAGAGTAACTGAAAATATTGTCCTATTTCCAATTCATTGAATACATCCCATAGGTTCTCTGCTGACTTCAATCTTCTTTTGAGTCGGTTTTAACTGTCTAGAAGTAAATACAGAACCACTACGAGTGAAATGTTGATGGCTGAATGGCGAAGGCCCAAGTTCATGATCTACACCTTATCGAACACAAAATATGTGGAAGATGGTAGAGTTCAAGCAGGGAATCATCCCTTGACTGCTCAGCAACTGCTGCAAGTTCTCTACATTACAATATAACATAACTCATTATTTAATCATGTGGGATATTGATGAGTTATTCAGAACCATTATTGATATTAGCTAAGCTTCAACATGAATTTTATTATTCTTGATTGAACAAGGTGGAAGGCTCAGCATTAGTAGTCTCCAGCTGCATCTTATCGAATATGTCCAAGAGGTTCCTTGTTGACTTTCTTCCTCTAATGCTTCGTTTCATAGATATCAAGAAGTGAAAAAGCATTCACTACGAGCCGATTGTTGGAGGCTAAATGGTGAAAGCGCCAGTTCGAGATCTCCATCTTATCCCACACAAAATTCCTGAATGATGGAAGGGTGAATGCTCTTTCTATTTAGGATACCTCTACTAAGTGACGACATCAATAATTTAGCAGCCTTCAAGTGAAAAATCAGCCCTTATATATGGAGGTAAATTATCGATCGACCTGACGAAATATTTTCCATTCCAGCTTGGAATTATCCAGTTACTGCCCATCAAGTGCCACACGTCCTCTACATGGGAATATGATCTACTGCATATGGCAACAAAGAATGAATCAAATTCATTATTGTCAGCAATTAGCCAAGTTGAAATATTTTGCTTCCATATCGATTTGATTACTTATATGGAAATATGTGTAGACGTATGAACAAACAACTCCTGTTTGCAATAAATTGTATAAGACTTGGACAGCAGTTTTCGATACCTATCCCCTTATGTTTCAGTTAATGGATTCGGAGAACTAAGTAATCAACCACTGCATGTAAATTGGTGGTAGCTGAATGGCGAAGGTGCCAGTTCGAGATCTGCACTTAATCCCAAACAAAATATCGTGAAAATAAAAGATTGAGCTTCTTTTGTTTTCGGAAGATCTTTCCTAAGTGACGTTGATAATATACCGGCGTCAAACTGGGTGAAATATCTTAAAACCATAAAATGTGGGGTATACATCGATATGAGACTGATGAGAAATTTTGTCTACCAGCTTGGATTCAAAAGAAATAATTAGGATGTATTGAAGTAGACGGAACCTTGAGAAAGTGATTCGAAAGCCATGTACTTCATATATTTTTCCATCATTTATTATAACATATGCTTCATTACCAAATCCGTTGAATAATTTGAAGTTTCCTCAGTAACTCAGTAAAATCAATTAATGGGTTCGTTGAATACCTTGCAAAAAGTCATCTTGGATAAATTTCAAAAGATTCCCAAAATTGTTCTGAATATCTTATCTATTTTCAGATATGCATAAAATTCTGGTTGTTTTATCCAGGTTATTGATATTCAGGACTACAACTTTCGATGAGATGTAATATCTCATTGTGAGAAACTATGACTTTATCATATTTGAAGATAAGCAAACATTGAAATATTTATTTCATTGAAAATCTAGATTAAAATTACCTATGATTGATATATAGCTAAAACGAATCATTTGAAGAATTTTCGTATATTTTCACTGAAAGGTTTTATATCAGACTCTTCGTTCAAGAATATCTCAATATCAATCGTTTTTACTATAAGATTCAATTGTACACAATAGATTTTATGAAACTTGGACTCAAATACATGAGGTATTCTGAAGGACAAGAGCTAACTGAAAAATATCATTTTGTATATGGATTTCAATCGTTTGTAAGAGAAGATTGTGCTTCGAACAAAACTGGAAGAAATCTATCTGTGAGCATTTTCAATAAAAGATAAAGATTCTGTATTCTGTTGATTCTTTTATATCAATTGTGGCGGTTGTTCCGGTATCACACTGTTCCGGAGTCAGAGACAAGTGCATAAAACCTCTTCACCTTATATCAGTGCTTTCTACATTTTTTGATGCAGAGGCCCAACTGTGCAGGTCCGAAATGAACTCCAAAATTTATTCGTTAATCGAAAGCTTCCTAACAGGAGCCTTTGAAGGGGAAGATTCAATTTGTGTAATGCATAAGGAAAGAGGTTGGCTTTGTTAACCGTCTAATCTAGATAATAATAACGGTAATGCCGACTGTATCTGGAATGGCGCCAAATAGACCAGCACTCTTCGTTTTCCTTTCCGAGTATGCAATTGTTTTATGTTTGCTAGTGTCAGTTATAAACAGCACTCAAAGTCGAGAGGTCTGGGTGAGACTGCATTGTTCACGGAACTTGAAGGAGTTATAAAGTTTAAATTGAAGGGCCTATTGAGGGAAGAACTAAGACCTGATCGATAGTTTGTGTGCTTGGGTTGGAACGTTGGTCTGGAAATGTAGTTTGGAATTGATATGATTCCCCCGTCGGAGATTGGAAGTATCCACTCGACTCTGGAAATATCTGAAGCTCTGATTGTGAAATATGTAGCGGCATAGAAGCCGAACGTGTGGTTCTGATTGCTGAAATGGGTTTATAACATGGTGCTCAAGGTGTTTTCGAGGCAGTTCAGATGGAGTTACACTCTTAATGGGGAGATTTAATAGCTTCTTTAACTCGAAGATTTACTTTGATTCAAAAAAAGTTACTTATCACGATATTCTAGATTTCTTCGATTGAAGCTTCCTCATTGGTGAAATCTAGTTTATGCGCACTTATTCGAGTAAAACAGCTTGCTATCATTTTATCCAAATGTCTGTTATTTTCGAATATCGAGTCGAAAATGGCCTCAATCGATTGGGTTTGAAACTGGAGGGTATCCGTCCGGCTGGCCTCCCTATCAGGAAATATGTGGATAAGTGCAATTTGAGAAAAATTGAGTTATTGCCGTAAAGAATGTCTTAGATATATGAATTCAGTGGGATATTTCTAATGGAACGAAATTATTCGTTTGTTTTACAGCATAATACATGATTATTGAAATTTTTAGAGGTACCCCAAAGGTTTTATTTATAATAGATAGCAAGGATAAATTTTGCTGGTTTCTGGGTGTATTCATTATTTCACAAATATCCTTGAATATTGTTCACTGTGACAACTATTACCTTCGAACCGCTTTCGTATATAGTAACAATTACGATCTACTGCTAATGCAGGGTTTCCGAAACTAACTCAGTGGAGAAGGGTGGGGTTCTCTCTGAATACGGTGGATATATCAATGGGCGCAAGGCAAATTTTTCCTATTTCAAAACACCCAAGTTTGAAGTAATGGTCCCCAAATCAGCCAAAAGGACAATTATATGAAATACTAACTAATCCCAGTAGATATGTATAATGTTCGAAATATACAGTTACATAATAAAGAAAAGGAAAATAAACGATATTTCTAGGGTCTTATGAATCCAAAAGATGGTGCTGATCGATGTTCAAGGCTACAAATGATCGAAATATGTAAATCGTGAATTGAACAATAAATCTACTCTGAACCAATAATTGAGACGCATCGCATGAGCTCAGGCGCAGCGCGAATATATACATATATATTCAAAAATCAACTAGGTCTAAAATCACGTTCAATTCCGATTGAACAATTCCAAAATGTACATCATAAAATGTTACCTAACATTAGATATGATCATGTAAAATCATTAGCATAAACATCTGATATTTCAATTCTTCCTAGTTCCTGAGGTGACCTTATCCAATGGAACCTAGTATACTTTGGCTGTCTCGTATACTCCCATCTTCATCCCAATATCTCTAGATGCTCGTCCGTTTTCTTGTTCGAGTGCCCTGGTATACGTTGGCTGTCTCATATACCACTCTCCGGACTCCCACGACGTTCTCAACTCAATAATTCTAGATGCTTTCCCAATTAATTGTTCGAGTGCCCCGGTATATGCTGGCTGACCCATATACCGCACTCCTGACTACCACGACGTTCTCAATTCAACCTATCTACCTGCTCTCCGTTACTCGATATTCCCAGTATGGATATCTTGGCTATTCCATACACCACACTATCTAATCCAACTATCGTGTGTACGTCAATCCCAACAATATCCAAGAGCCAAATATGATCAGTTATCTCACACAATCTCAGGACGATATTCTATTCTAAAAACCCTATTAAAGAAAATCCTCCAATTACCATCATATAATATACAATTATGTACACAGAAAACATCTATAGGAATAAAGGATTCGATCCTATGTCTCTGTCTCTACCTACCCAAAATTTCTGGGGTTTCTTTCCTGGCGTTATCCTCTACTGAAAATCACCCAGGAAAACGATGTAAAAGCTCCCAACAATTGTGACGAAGGCTACGGAAAAAGGACAAATCGATTTCAGATTGGTTATTCACAATTAACCCCATTCATCGACATACCTGCCAAAAATGATGTGTTTAATCCTAACTATTCTACCAACTATTTTCAATATTTATTTTCAACGGTTTTCCAATTAAAATCCAATTAAGATAATTTCATATGTCATATATAAAAATTGAGTAAACCTGTATCCACAATCATGCAGCCGGCCTTGATAACTCTAACCTCCCTTTTTTGGTTTTCCGCCGAAACTGACAAAGACATAAGGGACATAGAATCGTGACAATGACATCACCTATAACCATCGCCCGAAGTGGCAACCTGGTCCAGTGACGGCGAGCGCGCCCTTGACCGCATTCAATTCACAAATATCACACTACACCAACGAAACGTTACACAACTATGTGAAAAATTTCAAAGATGGACTCCCGATATTCTAATGAAAATATTTCCATACGCGGCTGTGTGCCAAATTTAAGGAATCTAGAACACGAAAAACTCCTTGTACCCATTACAGAAGAAATGATATAAACCACATCATTTCTACCTATAGTGTAGCGATCTTATTACTTCTCTGTCTGTTCAAGTTCCTGAAAAGCATCATTAGAGCTTCAGATACATCCGGAAAATGCTTCCAAATTCGTATTTGCAATAACTCCCAATCAAAATATCCCGGAGTAGTGAAGGTCCAAACTTATTCACTTACGATGCCTGCAAGCGGTTCACCTCCACCTTGCTTCGCCCGATAACAATGGGGGATTCGCGAATAAAATTGCCGGAGAATAGACAGCCAGAGGCGGAGAGGTGTGATTGCACAGTGGCATCGAACTTTTTGCACGACGCAGATCTATGTTGATGAAACGGGTGTTTGTAGAGCAAACAACCAATCTAAACTCGTCCTGCTCTTCGGAGTAGTACATTAGCACCTTGAGTCGCCCATACGAACGTTCCAACGTTCGTGAAATCCAATATTTGCCCTCTGTATATATTTATTTGTAGACGCCTTGATGGCGTTCTCCAGGCGGCTCGTCAGTTCCTCTGATGTTAGAAGATGAGACATGGTAGTTATAGCCTCAACATGGGAAATTTCAATAGTGCGTTCATTGAAGTTGAATTTCAACACATGAATACTCGTCAGGAAAACTTTCAAGTTAACGAAACGATTCGGAGCTTCTCCATTCAATCAGTGTTAATATTTCAAAAATAATGCAAGTCTGATCTTGGTAAAGTTATTCCTTGTATGCATGTATATGCGTTATATCTATAACTTTCAACTAATAGTTATAAGTTCAACTTGTTCACGAACTCTCAGGAGATGATCCGGACAGACGTTTGGAATTTTGTGAAATTTTCATGCGGCATTGTGACGAAAATCTAAATATTCTTAATAGTGTAGTATTTTCCGTTGAGGCAACGTTTTGTCTAAGTGGTTCTGTGAATCGACACATTTGTCGCTACTGGGCTCGGGAAAATCCCTACTCGATGCATACAAAACACACCCAGCGCCCCCAAAAAATGAATGTTAAGGTTTCTGGATAACCAGTTTGAAGGACGGTGGATTGGAAGACATGGACCAATGGAGTGGTCATCTAGGTCACCTGATTTTACCTCCTTGTTTTTCTTTTGTGGGGACATTTGAAAAGTCGGGTCTACATTAACCGGCCAGACAATTTAGAAGCCTTAATGGAACGCATTAGACACGAAATGACTCTTATAACTCCGCAGATGATCGAAAACTCTGTAAAGGCGGTCTACCATCATCTTGGCCTATGTCAGTTTGTGAACGCGACACAGTTTGAACAATTCCTATAAGAAATAGTCTTGGTTTAATGGACTGTTTAGTTAATTGAATAGTTATTATGAAACTCTTATTTCGTTTTTTATTCATTTTCACGTTATTTTCTTATGTTAGCTCTACTACTTACTCATCACATAATGTAATAAAAATCTTAGCTTCCCATTAAAAAAATATGTTGATGACCTCATAACTTTGACAAATTTGACTTGTTATTTTTGTAACTTATGTCAAGAGATATAAAACACCGTTTGACTTGTTTTTGCATTTTTTTCAAAAGTGATCGTTGTACGTTTCATGAATTTTGTGCATTACTTTATCATAACCCTGTATATACATTTATTGAACCATATTATATTATAGGGTGTTTAAAAAAAATATACAAAATTGTCGAGGAATCGTCCATAACTTCATTTTCCAAATTAAGATGTTAATATGTCTGTGTTCCATTATGCAGTGAAACAAATTATGAAAATGATTTCTTCTGACGATCATGCGTTGGAAGATGAGAGTTGAAGGAAAATCACTGATGTGATACCTACCTCTATGCCTTCCTGTAATGACTGTGTGACAACTGACTCTATAGAATAACGATTCAAAAAAATCATCATAATCTCGCCCTTCAAATGTATCATTGTTTAAGTTGTAATCACGTTTTGTTAAATAAATATTATTATAAATCGAGTTTTCGTTGATGAAATCACCCAACGGTTAACATACTCCTACATAAATTAGAATCCATGCGACTGTCTCCGATCTATAAGCGATTTCGAAACACAAAGAATATCCAGAAAAAGCTTTATAATTAAAAAATATAAAAAAAACATGACCTCAGGAAACAGCAAATAGAATCAAAAAATTAAAGTCGAAAACCCTAAGCAAACAGCTCGACCTTGTCAACGGAACAGAATAGCGGTTACCAGATTATTTCGAATTAATCCGTGGTAGCAAAAACTTTAATTCATTTGCACGAGGGTCAGTGAGGCATCCAGTAGCATTTACAACTTTCCCGGATCCTGATATGCACATTCTGGGTACACAGATTCAGCACGAACACGTTATGGGTGGAGCGACGCTTATTTCAGGGAAAGAAAGTATTTAGCATGCCTTTTTCCATTAACAACCGACTTTTACGACCTATGAGCTAAGTGTTTTATGCGACCAGTATACACATTTTTATGCCTGATCTCTTTCTGACTCCATCGAGTCATGTTTTATGGGTACTGCCTGAGCACTTTCTTGATAACGTTTTGTTATTTTCGTAATTTTACGTTATCTCAGTTCCTCTATTTAGCAGTAAACTGAATTAATTTTCAGTGCTGAGAATGAGGAAACGTTCCTACGAGCTGTTATCGTGGGGACATGAATGATTTAGTCGACTTCCGCACATAAAATGTCCAAGTTGATTCAATCTCACCAATTCTAGACAGTTTAAAGTTCTGGAATGGATGTTCGAAATAGGACAGAATTCGCACTTTTTTCGTAGAAGGCCGATATGCTTGAAAATTCAAAAGAGCAGTCGATAAATCGAGGATTAAAATCTATATGATGCCGAAGGGTGCTTTCAGTCAGAAAGTAGTTAGTAATGTAGGCAAATTTTTCCTAAAAAAAGATCTTTCGGCGTGTAGAGGCGTTCGGCGTTTCAAATCATCAAGTTCAATTCACAGAGTGCAAACCATCATGAAAGTAGACGACAATGCATATATCTGGCGCACTTGTCTGAAGTTAGGCCGACGCATATTATGATTGTTCGATATGATTTCCCTGGCGGGCAGTAAATCTCGAAAAACATTTTCAGGTTTTAAGGTCAGTCGGACATTTCGTTCGGAAACGCCGATAGGGAGTTTTCTTGATTTATTGAAACAAGGGACAGACGCCGGTGACATGTAGGTTTCTCATAGCAATAACGGAAACGTGTCCAAAAAATGCTTTCTCTCCCGGTTGCCATGGAATGTACTCCGAAAACGAGGTCATTCAGATAAAATTTCAGTTTTTCAATTCGCTTTTCTAAAACGGCTGTTGGAGTGAACTCAAGTTTTTTTGAAATCGTTGCAGTAATCGATTAACGATGGAGAAGATTACATTATCATCAAAAAATGACTGAATTTCTATCTGATCCATTAGAATAGTTAATGGTTCTTGAAACTGATGGAATTACAACATACCTACATCCCATACTTTTGCGATTGCAACTAACACATTAAATTTCTTCTAGATAATAATTAGATCAATTGAATAAGACGAAATTCGCTTTTGGATTATTAGTAAAGTTTAGGTTGTTTAGGAAGAATTCTATGTCATTTTCAATATCCCAAGATATAATGACAGCTAAGTCACATGGCCACGTGTACGCATTCAAAACTGTACCGATATCAAGCTGTTGTAATAGCAAAGATTAACTTACAAAGATGGAGCACTCCGGCCTTTTTCTCGTCAACGATTCAATGACCTTGAGAATTCTATCGTTGAAAAAAGGAGTGGGACTAATATGAGAAGGATATATCTCTCTCTTTTCTCCAAATTCGAATTTAAACCGCGAAACAATTCACCTGGTATTTCTGAAAATCATAGCAGATCCTTAATTTAACCAAAACCTTTGAATTAAATGGCATATTTTATATAACTTGTCTATTTATATTATATTTTAGACATATATTGTGAATGTCAGTCCAAACGCACCGAAAATTGATTCCAGGATGACCTCGAAGGTCCGTCTCTACTGCGCATGCACAAAACTAAAAGGTCAAAATCGCCACTTGTTGAAATTGACAACTAGATTTGGCGCATGTGCACTTTAGACTATGCTGCGAGGTCGAAGGTGTCAGAGCCTACTATGTTGGCTTCAAAGTTGTTATTACATTCACAGTATTGTTGTTATAAGTATATGATGATGATGTGATGATTCGACATAACCTAGTTTGGATTGATAACTAGAAAATACTAACACTAAATGTCCTCTTTCAGCCTTCGAACAACACAGCAATCCGAACATTTCATACTGTTGATAAACGATTGAATTTTTTTCCACACCGATTAGCTACAAGAAATATATTGCCGAAACCATAAAACAATAAAGCTCTATGTGGTTTTCCCTACATATCGAACATTATGTGGTCTTCACCCATATATGTGTATTCCGAATGAAATCCATCAGAAATTCCATTCGACTTTACAGAAATCACATATGATACGAGCATTTTCAACTGTTTATTGCCTCACAAATTACATTATTTTCGATGAATTCCAGATTAAGTTACAATGAAAAAGAAATTTGAAAATCGACGGAACAATATAACATGACCGAACTGGAACACTATCCTGCGCGATTTTCCGTCGAATTTGTGGATGGATGAATGATGGAAAAATTTGGCTTCATGGCTGAGAGACCCACAAACAAGGAACAAGGTAAAAACTCACCTTTGGATGTGCTCTTCGTGGAAACGCTACTTTGGGGTCGATCTGAAACAAATGGAATCAGTTTGAATCAAGAAAATTTTTGTAGAAAAATATCAAAATAACAAAAATTATTTTATCCTGTACAAAAGTTTTTAAATAAGATTTTTCAATGCTTAAAATAATTTCATTCAAATTGATAATTTGTTAACATATAGAAAAGAAAGGATACGATATAACATATAGTGGGTTAAGGAACAAAATACCACTTGGCGGAGTTGAATATGTAGCCACCAAGTAAGAAAGATCAGTGTCGGATCAATTATTTATAATTATCTAAGTGAGTGAGATGAAATTCTAAGAAAGTCTAAATGAAATTTTACTGTATTCATTATTCTCATTGTTTATATTCATTATTATATCATTGATCTTTTATCTAGATAAAATATAATAGAGAATTCAACAATTGTCATAATCAATTAGGCTATTTTTATAATTTATCCTTGCTGTTCTTGAAATCGACGTTTCAACAGATACCTTGCAGTCGTCAATATGTTCAGCATATTGTTATGTTGTTTAGACTAAGTTACCTATGCCTATTTTTTTCAGATATCTGCAACTCGTTTCTTAGGAATGATACCTAGATTATTCTGAAATTTCGTCATAATACTATCAGAGCGTAACTGTGTTTTTTCTATTTCCTGAGATAACATAACTAGTTCCATATTACATAACTTCATCAATATAACGTCAATGCTTTTCTTATTTTTTCAATATCTCGGTTTAGTTTACGAAAATCTCAGCAACATCTGACAAATATATTGAAAGATTGAGTATTGAAAAGTATATTTGGAAAATTACCAAAATTTTTGTATCCTGACAATTTTCAGGAAGCTTCTTTCACTGATCTGACTTGGTTCGAATGTTTTTCAAATTTGAAATTGGTTCCGGTGTATAATAATAATAATGATATAATTATTAATCCTCCAAGACATAAGTATGAATGACCCGAAACATAAATCATCGATACTATCATAGATTTGCTGGAAATCACAATTAGAAATACGAAACAAAATCGTTCAAATTGTCTTGGTGAAGTTTTGCGGCCAAGCCTGATATATTATGAGTCTTTATTTTGAATTCAATAAAAGAATTGAACGTGCAAGTACGATGGTCACCAATGGAATCCTCAAAGACCTCAGCTGTGCAATAATCTGAATCGATGTAGGTCAAAATATAATCGACCTTGAGAGTTGATGAGAACTCTTGTAGCATCTCTTGATGTGATTTGCGAATGGGAGCAATTGGGGAAATCCAAGAACAGTTTATGGTGGATACAATTTTTACTGAGAAACTCAATATTCCGATCACCACATTCAAATATCACATCCCCTTTTCTATAACAATAGTTCAAGAGTTGTCGAGAAAAACACATTTCAGGTCCTCATAAATCTATTTTGAATATGTCAGGAGTCTCAACTCAGAGGGCTAATATGATTTGATAATTGATGGAGTGTACTGCTCAAGATTAAAACGAATATACGACTAAAAGAACTATCGATTTAAGATGTTTATGTTCATGATCTTGTCACTGCCCCTTCACATTCAAGGTTTATACTGCGATAGTCATGCAACATAATGTATCTGCACATGTATTCCACAAAATGAACCCCTACCCGCTCCTTTTAGACGCCCCGTTTCGAATATGACGTAATAACCTTTCTGGAAACCTTGTATCAATCAGTCGTGAATTCAAAATATTCAAACTCATAGTAGAGGTCATTTTATTGGCGATGAAACATAAAGATGGAAAATTCAGATGAATCAATGTGATTCAGTTCACCTTTACATCATCATCAATCAAACTCTCAGTCATAGGTGATGACTATATTACCATCAATCAAAAAGGAATCAAAGTATTATAAAAGCTAATGTTCCAACGAATTAAGCAGACGCACTTTAAATATTATGTGATCCCACTGGCGCTTGAAGCTGTAATAATCACTGATGATAATTGCAGTCGGCTAGACCTCAGGTTGACGGTTCCATTTCTAACCCGCCATCCATTTCGACCAAACATATCATTAACTATACCATAACTTGGACGGACTGCTTCCTCATCTAATAATATAATCGTACTGTATTAGCGGTTAACCAATTCAGTTTCTAATGAGGTGAAATGACATCGAACTGAATTATAATGTGAAGAGTCGGTCATGAAAACGTCATTTCAAATTACGATGTGGACAAATTGTCGAATGCATTCTTAATGACTGTACTCAGGTATGCATTTTCTGCTTCTTATTATACCCATCGAGTTTAACGTGCGTGACTTAGATACTGTGGATGAAGTCTCTGCTTTTTTTCGATCTGAGTAGAGCCTTGTGGTTTATGCTCTAATGCAATATCCCGATCAAGGGGTTGTATTGCGCAGGTATTAGTTCGGGACATTTGGAATATCTAAGGAAGTCAGGTGAATTAGAATCTTGGAAATGTGCAGCTTGCACAATGTCTAACTATATTTCCGAGAAGACCAATCAGGATATTTCATAATCTGATACAGCCTCACATCTTGACTTCAGTTTCATCCTTCAGAGCAACAGTTAAGGAGGTAGTGGAAGGAAGTATAAGCAATCAACTTCTTCAAGTTGTCGATGAACTTTGTGCTGAAATCATTAATCTCAGAAGTGAGAACCTTGAACTACTGTTGGCAGTGGATACACTTTCACAAGGTTTAGCTGTACAAACACCGAAACCAGAAAATGGATCTAAGTTCAAACAAGGTGTAAGTTCCTCAAAATTGAAGAGTAATATTAAAAATACTAATACCACAGATGCCACAGTGGCAAGCGACTTACAACTGTCTAAAGTTTCAAATTTGGAATTGTCGAAGAACATAAACAATATCAAAGCATCAGAACAAGGAACAGTAGATGCTCCTGAAAGAACTGACTCAGATGGTTTTATAATAGTTATTAGTAAACGAAACAGTATATAGGGTACTGCAAAGGAAACACTCGGTGAGATTAAAGTAGTAGTAAGACAACTTCCGCATATACATAAGAGAAACTTGGAACCTACACTTGAAGCTGATCAAGTGAATGACCACCCACATGAATTCTTTCCTCAAAATATCAGTTAAGAGTTAAGGATCCAAATATCTGAGAGTATATAATATTTGCTTCCGATTAATGAAGCAAAGAGAGAAGGAGTAAAATTATGAAATAAGGTCGGAAAAATATCACATATAACTTATAGAATCATTATAGATTCACAATCCATTGGAAATCTTTCAAGTTTGGACAAATATGTAAACAATCACAACAGTCAGTTCCTAGCAGTCACCCTTGAATGCTATTTTTGGATATATGGGGTAGTTATCGTATTTTCTTCAAAAATTCCAAATATGTAAAAAATCTGCATGAAAGACAGCTTTCGAATGAACATAGTTTCAATCGAAAAACCACATAAGGTTGATTTTAACCCAGTTACCCTGGGTAAGAAAATCGAGTACTTGGAACATGGGATTGTTGGATGAAGGCTAGAATTGCATAGACAACCTCATTTAAAGAAGAAAAACGAGGTCTTTGACTAAGACACTGGTTCTTCGCAAATCTCAGAAAGATGCTCAGTGGAAAAAATTTTGCCTCGAGACTTATTCACCGATGTGGTACTCTCTTCGTAAAAGGTTCCCCAGAAATATTCATCACATGAGTATTATAAATACCCATTTTTCCTCTCATGCTGTCGAATCACAAACATCCTGTCGAGTATCAAAAATAACTCGAACTGTCCGAAGCGAAACTGCAGTTCGAATCTCCATTTGCTAATGAGGAACGCGGCGGACCAAAACTCTCTGTAGGCGGGCAAACATGCGTTATCGGTCCTCATCTGTACACTTGCTTATTTCCACTAATGACACTCATTTATTCGAGATTTAATTTCGGTAATTAAGTGGCACATGGGTGCCGTTACATCGTTGAAATTAATAATGCGCCTCCCCTGTCGACCGCCTGGCACATATTTCTAATTTAAATTGAATCGAAGTTATACCGTGGATTAATTGCCAAAAGCGTCTGTGACACGATTTAATAGCTTAATTCCTCATCTGGAGATATAATGCTCGAAGCCAGATTTTATTTCCAACTTTCGCAAATATGATTTAACTGTTTTCGACCGGTTCTGATCTAATAGCTCCGCAATTTGTCTGCTCATTCCTGAGATAGGAACTGGGTCGCCAAAAATTGGCAGTAATTGGGGTGTTTTGTAACACGTGGATCGATGAAGAGGTATCGAATGTTGTTGTGCTTGAATTCTGAAGATTGTTTCTTTGTACCCTACTGAGATCCGCATCTACATCGACTTTCACCGAGCCGATGATAAAATAAAATTCATTTTATAATGATTCAGACCATTGGAAAAAAAAATTAAAATGGATACTCGAATAAACAATTAACAAAATAACGTGAGCGCATTTGTCCTAGAGTCTTTTCCTATACTCTCAAACAATGTGATACTATTACAACCGCCACGATGGGTGAACAATCCTATATTTCAAATCAAAAATAATCACTCATAGTTTTGTTCGAAGTTCAAGTAACCTTCTAGAATTCCACGTCAGTGGTTTTCTCAATTTCGACAACACACATCATTTCACTGTAAATGAACTTACTTCCCTCTACTGGGACTGCATCAATGAGTCCAACCGATACCAATTGAGTGAACTTTTGAATTTTCTAATTTCACGAATAAAACGTGTTACCAAAGGAGTAATTTGGGGCTACTTCTTTACATTCGAAGCAAATGGGGCGTGTCAGGATATTGAAATTTTTCCATAGTTCATTGTTCTTATCTATTTATATTGATAGATTCATATTTATTTATATATCTATTGTTTTATTATCCGCCGCCCCAAAGTTTCAATAAGCCTAGGTTCAACGTAATTATTAAACATTAACCTTAACTCAACATCTGTGATTGCTTGCTCTTGAGTAGGTGAAGAAATAATAGATAATATAGAAACTAGATCAAAAAAACTCCGCAAACGAACAACTTGAGTTCATTCAGACACCACCTCTACTGAAATTGTATAAAAAACGAATGAAAACAAGTGCACTCAAAATTATCGAACCTGCTCCACTCAAAGAGTGCATACAGTACTTCCTTGCAAGCTCTAGAACTGAGAATTTTTACAAAGGGCGCCACTCTCCCTCAATAGTTATTTGCCAGTCCAAAATTGGAAATTATAATATATAAAAATCACGGTACCTTCGACCTGAGAATACATCAACAAAGCAAAATTCTTTGTTGTTAATCGCAGTATGATCTAATTAATTGCATCATCGACCTGGAAGGGGTCGAAAACTCAAGAAAGGATCTGTTTTCGGGAGCAGTCTGAAATTGAGAATAATTAGCAAATGGAGTTCTATATCTGGAGGAAAGATTTACTGTTCGAATTCTCCTAAGGGGTGAAATTTGTTGAAAAACTTTGATGAATGAATCTTCTAATGGACAAGTCTTATTCAATCCACCCGGATGATTAACTATTGTTTTCTGCGTTACTTTGGAGGAACCGAGATTTACGAGAGCACTCCTCATTCTTCGACCTTGCAGATAATGCAATATAGAAGTGAAATATGGATCAAATTCATATCGACGCAGGTGCGGAATCAAGTCTGTAACTTTTGTTTTTCATTATTTTTGTTGATGGTCTGTCGTTTCAGATAGTTCTTCAATTATTTATTGGTTGATAATGAGGTGCTCAATGGATATTTTTTTTCGATTTCGACTTTCACTGCCTTGTTCGGTCTACAAAGAGTTATGTCCAGTACCTTGTTTGCAACTCGTCCAAGAACGGTTCTCTGGGCATGTCGAAATTCTTTCATCGCCTTGCGGAAATTACGAAACATTGCTATGAAGCAGATTGACAATGTATCGAACAGGATAAAAAATATTGTAGTTAATATTCTGATGGATTTTACACTTCTTTCCAGAGAAAAATTTACTAATTCCAGGAATTATGCTGTGATGGAATCGTATCCAACAAGGCGGTTCAGGAGGCAGTTTTCTGCCGCTAATTTGAATTCCTTCTTTTTACCCTTGTTGACGACGACGTTTTATCCCTGCTACAAGTTGTAAAGCAAGGACTGTACATTGTCGTCGAGAGATTCAGTTTCCCCTTAAGATAACCGAAGAAATAATCATAAGCTTGGTCAAAATTCGTATAATTCACCAGGAGCTCGAAAAATGTGCAGTAGGTTAAATATATAATAAGGAGTGCTTCCTTCAATTCAGAGATGGTCCTTCATCAGATGATAGTAAACAAATTTTTGGCAATCTTCTAACTTATCAACTAATGGTGATGGCAGATCGTCGTCCAATACTATGGAAGATCGCAGAAGAGATTGGATTGGATAAACATACCCCTTAGGCAATTTCACGTGCCGACTTGAACTTTAATCAAGTGGCTGTAGAAATCGTACCAAACTTATGCAAACTTTGTCCACTTAACATGGAGTTATAACCAAGTTTGTAAACCTTTTAGTTTTTTAGTGTTTAATGAAATTTCACCAACCAGGTGATACCCAAAAAGAACTATACAGTAGAATGGTTAACCGGCTCATCTCCCGTACTGTTGAAAACCCTGATTCTATTTCAAAATAACAGTTAAATCGTCTAGATTTAGAAGTAACCACAAGTAACTACTATAGTTGTTACTGCGGTAACCCAGTCGAGGATCTGCTTTGGTGGTCTGGTATTATCCGTCCTCTGCACGTGTCCACACCAAATAAGTTGGTTCCGTTCGATGTCTGTCATAAGAGATCCTTCATTACGTATTCGGTCTCCTCTAAATATTCCTAATGTGCGTCTAATCACATCCAAGTTTTCTCTTATTAGCCTCCGTAATTATCTACGTTTTTGCCCCATATAATAACCAACTATTTAGCATCGATTCATATATATAATGCTTTTGTTTCTTTCATATTTGTTTAGTGCAGAAAAATCCACAATAAGAGATGAGAGCCATGGCATAAACATAACTGTTGTCACCAAACCCACTCGGCTCCAGAGAGTGCACAAAGTACCTCCTCGGCTAGCTCTAGAGCTGAGACTAATTATAAAGGGGCGCCACTCTCTTTTATGATAATACAAAGAAAAAAATGGGAAAGTACACTAAAGATCTCAGGGTCGCAAAAGAGAGAAAATAACGAACGCACTCTCAGGGTGCCAAACGAGCCCGATCACAAAAGCGGGAGGTAGTGGCTGGTAGAAAGAATATAGAGCAATTATTTAATAATATAATGAGCCCAAATGAAATACACAAGGTCCCTAGAACGAGGATATATCTTACAGAAGGTGGATCACTAACTAGTTCTTACTTCACAATAAGCTGGTAAACTACTGCGACTAACGCCACCAGTTCGGTTTGTAGGTACTAACTGGAGCGGGAATTTTGAAACCGTGACACTGTTCAAAGATGAAACACTCGGAACTGTCAGCTATGCCAAGGGTAACTATCATATAACCATGACGTCACCGATTGGGTAACCATAGTTAGTTGTAGTTACATCGCCAAAATACGTAATTTCGTCGACAGCCTCATTTGGTGAGTAATGCAAATAATAATAACAATCAAACAACTTGATAAAAGATATATCCACTATCCCAGATACTTCATATAACTCCATCGAGCGGCCTCGCCAAAGTATCGGCGAAACTAGCAATTGAGAGCAGCCACGTTATCCAGAGAGCTCCGCATGTCGCCATAATTTAAAATCTTTTTTCCGTTGTAGGACGCGAGCGGACGCTTGTATTGTTTCGATAAATTTCCAAAGGCTCATGAATGAAATGTTATTTTAGCACAGTGAACTTGACGTTACATTGCGCGGGAAACTTAATTTATGGCGCGGCCAACTCGATTGGGATTAAAACGTACGGAGCGAATGGCTGTTAATGCTGACGAAGCAGCGTTGAATATCGATATTTTTCATCACGATGATCGTTCTATCGACTCGTGTACATGTCGAGCTCACAATTAGGGTTTAGGGAATGGATAATTATTATTTTCGGGGAGTATCCAATTGGTAATTTCATTTTACGAGCATGGAATGCGACAGATATAGTAATAGAGAACAATACTCAAAATATCTTGACTCACGTCAGCTTCCATTTTTATAATTGAAACTGTTAATTCCTTATTGGGTTGCAATCCCCTTCAGGGAATCATTGTATCCCAAATCATGTCCCATTGTCATCAACAATGGACCTGTCAGAGTGTTTACAAAAATTTTGTTCTATGTTGAGTTATTGAGGATGGGCACTATTGAATGAGACACGATAGACTTGAAAATTTTGAAAAGATTCCTAGACAAATTTTTCCAATACTAATTCATAAGATATGTTCATATATGGACGTCAATGATATCATAGATAATCTCAAATTACACTGGCTTTCTTTCACCTGCAGATATAATTATTTCTTTATATATCAAGGACAACTAATCAGAGAAGTTAAAGTATATGTTGATAAATCTCGTCAATTTTGTACTGTTTTGTGCCCCCCTACGACCCCCTTTAGGTGTAAGTACATGCCGTATGTACAGATATTGGTTGCTATGGGTCCTTAATAATACTACAAAATTTGATCGCCATCCTATGTACAGTTTTTGAGAAATCGCAAATTTGTCACTTTTTGTGCCCCCCTTCGACCCCCTTTAGGTGTAAGTACATGCCGTATGTGCGGATCCTGGTTGCTATGGGTCCTCAATATTACTAACAAATTTAATCGCGATCCTATGTACAGTTTTTGAGAAATCGCAAAATTGTCACTTTTTGTGCCCCCTTTCGACCCCCTTTAGGTGTAAGTACATGCCGTACGTGCTGATCCTGGTTGCTATGGGTCCTAAATAATACTACAAAATTTGATCACGATCCTATGTACAGTTTTTGAGAAATCGCAAAATTTCCACTTTTTGAGTCCCCCTTCGACCCCCTTTAGGTGTAAGTACATGCCGTATGTACAGATATTGGTTGCTATGGGTCCTTAATAATACTACAAAATTTGATCGCCATCCTATGTACAGTTTTTGAGAAATCGCAAAATTGTCACTTTTTGTGCCCCCCTTCGACCCCCTTTAGGTGTAAGTTCATGCCGTATGTGCTAATCCTGGTTGCTATGGGTTCTCAATATTACTACAAAATTTGATCGCAATCCTATGTACAGTTTTTGAGAAATCGCAAAATTGTCACTTTCTGTGACCCCTTCGACCCCCTTTAGGTGTAAGTATATGACGTATTTGCTGATCCTGGTTGCTATGGGTCCTTAATAATACTACAAAATTTGATAACGATCCTATGTACAGTTTTTGAGAAATCGCAAATTTTGTCACTTTTTGTGCCCCCTTCGACACCTCGTAAGTGTAGGATAATGCCCTATATACTCTGCGAGTGTCCCTTTTTGTCCTCAATACAGACATAAGAATTGAAATCGATCAAATGTTTCGGCAAAATTAAAATTTTTTGCATCGTTCTCCGCGCAATTTTTCAAGCGCGCTCGGGGATTTCAAGGTCAAAGTTTGCTATCTCGGTTTGCTGTGACGAGACGTGACGAGAGATTCTTTGAAACTTCGGGGCGGTCGTTGAAAATGAAACGTAAAAGTCATTTGGTGCTTTCAGAGGATTCAATTTGGAAGAATCATGGCTATTGTGTCATTTGGATTTGAATATATCAGGTATTACCTACAAGTGTTTGCTCGTCCGAATTTCTGGTAAAATGAGGATAGAAGACCTTGTTAACCGATAGATAATTTTTCCTAATATTGTACAAAATTCATTTTAACGTTTGTGAAAATACATCTAGAATTGAGGTCAATGGTATCCACATGAGATTTGACAGTTGAAATTCCGGAAGAAATGCCTACCCGGATGGGTTTCAAACCCGCTTAACCAGATTGCCGGTCAATAGCTCAACCGCTAAGCCACCGAAAAGATGCGTAATTCCGAGGAGGCATTTTTTTCCGGAATTTAACATGTTGGATTTCGTGTGCATGCCATTAACCTCAATTCTAGAATTCCCGATTATAAGTGTTTGTTTGGTTATTTTTACTTAAAGATTCTAGTAATTTGGGACTATATAAGGTATTTGAAAGGACTATAGCTTAGTGAAAGAAAAATAATGTGAATGTTTCTCGATGCAGATGATATGCCTTCTTCTGATTGATATTCAAGAGAAGGGAGTTTGAATTCGGACAATACTTGAGAAAACTAGGAGTACCTATTTTCAGTTTGAGATATAGGTTTGTTCATTCATCTATTAGTTTCACACTGTTCCAGTGTACGAGAAGTAAATTCAAAAAAGCACGCAAAAGCTTCTCAGTGTTTCTTGAATTTTTTTCTTCATCTTTGTGCATACCCCTTTGTTTTGGAGATTTTCTTGAGTTCATTCTTTTTCGTTATAACTTATATATTAATTCAGCCATATTCAATGTTTTCATAGAAAAACGAATCCTTGACCTTTTCTGAAGAATGTATAAAGGATGATGAGTCTACATATTCATGAGGGTTTTGGAGAAACTTTTTCCTGTCCAGCTCGTCTTTTGCCCTCTTCGCACATCTGAAGTATCTCAGACACAAAACTGGAGACGACTGCAGCATAGCGGCTTTGACCTTGCTCATGAATCTCCGACACCTGCAGATGATGGTCAGTCCGGTCCAATAGCACAGGCCCCGGGTCGCCCATATATAAGCTGGAGGATCGATCAGAAGCAGACCTCTCGGAATTACCATTGTATATCCGGATGAGTGAATGTTCCCGACTCCCGGATTATTACGAGTGGATATCTCTGATGACGTTGTAAAGTTTCTGTGACATTTCCGGTTTTACGAGTGTATCCGTTCTCTTCTCCTAATTCGAGTTTGTCGCAGTTTTGATTGTCGGAGATCGTTGGGAGGGGCGAAGGACGATGGTTTTGTTGAAGAGTTAACTATAATATAAGACCGAGTTTGCGATTTCGGTTTTACTAGGAATTGCGCCTTCGTTTTGTGGAAACCGGTTTATATCTGAATTGATATCATCCATTTCATGGTTTGTCGTAATATCTCGCCTGGAGGAGTTCATTCACATTACAATTGAGATGCACAATATTGTATTGTCAACTATTTCCAAGATTTTTTATTCGCTTGTGTGTAAACTCATTTCATATCACGTGAAAGATCTTATTATTGAAAACTAACATGGCTTTGTGAAGGGACGAAACCTGGAGACCAACTTGCTAACATTTTTGGATTACCTCCACTAGGGGATTGAATGTTGATACCCGACAGACGCCATTTACACCGATTTGAAAAAGACGTTCGATAAAATAAATCAGTCAGTACTTCTCAGACGACTTGCTGAGGTGACCATCTGTGGAGTTTTGTTGAGATGGATCAAATAGTATATTGAGAACAGGTCATAGTTTGTTTGCGTCAATGGGAGAAGGTCGAGCATTTTCTCGTATCCGTCTGGTGTTCCTCAGGGCTCCCACTTGAGTCCGCTCTTCTTCATTGTTTATTTGAATTGCATTTCCTCCTGTTTCCACCATGCTGAGGTTCTCATTTATGCTGATGATTTCAAAATATATTTTAGGATGAAAACAATCCAAGACTGTATTCTATTGCAGAGGATGTAAATAGGTTTTCCGAATATTGCAAGAATAATTTTCTCTCTGTTAATTTGGATAAATGCCTACAGATCACCTTCACTCGGAACATGAAGACAATGAATTTCCATTATTCAATTGAACAGTTTCACCTTCGAAAGGTTTCCTCTGTGAGGGATTTGGGGGTATTCTAGATTCAAAACTTAATTTTAACGAGCATAATGATAGTATCCTTTCGTCGTCAAAGAAGATGCTCGGATTTGCTCTTCAACATTGTAAATTATTCAAAAAAATAAGACCATACTAGTGATCTACTACTCATTTGTATTTTCGAAATTGGATTTTTCATCACCAATTTAGAACCCTCAATGTAAGTGTCACGTGAAGCGGTTGGCTTTCCGAAACAATTTTCCAATTCTAAATCATGATTATTCAGAGGCCCAATTGAAATACAATTTGATTAGTTTGGAAAATCGAAGGAAAATAAATGAGATGTGTCTTCTATTGTATATAAAATTTCAAATAATATTTTCTTTGTAATGAACACCTCTATGAACTTTTTACTGTTTATAAATTTTATATCTGACCTTTTTCCTTGGACTTCTAACACCGAACTTCACTAGCGAAATTTCGAACTCACTCAATTACAACACAATTACTATTTTCCTAGAATTTTACAGACTGATTTACTTTTAAGTATTTAAGTGTTTTCATGGTTACGGATCACGTTGAACTGACTTGCCATTTCCTAATTTTTCCTAATATCCCTTTGTCCGTGGGCATTATCGAACATAATCCGGAATTTCCTAATTTCTCCTAATTGTTGCCCTTCTTTTCGATAGTTCGAAATTTACCCCACTAATTAGAAATCTAAGTTTCATTGGCTTTAGTCAACTGAGTCTCTCGATACAAACCTCTGATTAGTCCACTGATTTAATTTTAATTTTTCTACAACAGATCCACCTTTTTCCCATCGTTAACCTAATCTAAGCTCTTAAGGTCGACAAGGGTCACGTAAATGTATCATATGTCGAACTCCCCTAATTCTCAAATTTTTATTATGTAGTATATCTATCAAGATTTCCATGTAGCGGATCAATAAATTTTGTTTTAAATCTTGGGTTTTATGATTATTGGTGTGATATTTTTGAGGGTCCTTGAGAGGAGGCTCAGATCAAGGGAACATATGTTTATACATGTATATATGCGTATTTAGTTTCTGAGCCAAACATTTATTGGAATGTAGGTATTTACCACATAAATTCGAATTGATTTTGTTGATTTTTGTTCTCTTTTTCGGTTCTTATATTGTGATGTGTATAAGTTGGAATGTTTCCTGTTTGATGTGCTATGAATACTTAATTTGACAAGTGAGTACTCCTGTATAAGATATGGTAATTATTGCCCTAATAACAATTCTACACGAGTTTCATCATAAAAAATTTTTCGTCAACAACGAAGATGTAGAGCTCGAAAATCTTCACAAGGTTTGTTCATACGAAACGTCTGAGATACGAACTGAAAGATTCACGAATGGGTTTAATTACCGTGTAAGCTTTCAAAGCGGTTGCTACAACTAATAAAACCTTTATTATCAAAGGGCCGTCTTCAAATTTTACTACATCAATAAACTGCAATCGTAGGATCTAGCGGTAATTAATTTACATCTGATGAAATACCCTTCGGAAGCCGGTTCCTGAGAAGAAAGCCAAGAAATGAGAATAAAAAAAATAGAAAAGCACTGAGGTGAGAACTCTTTGCACGCTTGTTTTCTTTTCCAGGACTCTGGAACGGTGTATTGCTATAATAACACCCACAATATAAGAAGGACTATCAACAAAGCCATATCTCGAATTATAAATAACCACTCAGATTTTACTATCAATTTCTTTCCCTTTAAAAATAATCAGAAAATAGTCTCTTAAGACAAGATAATATATGGATGAGAGAATAGTAGCACTAAATTCCAAAATATCGAAACAATATGAAAAAACAAAATTAGCCCCTTTGAATGAGATGAAGCATTCAAGGACATTCTGAGTTTCAGAATTCAAAATTTTGTGTACATCATATAAATTTCTAATGTATATTGAATGAAGAATAAAATTTCTAATTTTCTCGATCGATTATTTCTACGTAATTTTGCTAACCTATTCGTTTCAACATCACTCAAAAATTGATTGGATGGATATTATGATTGTTATTGACAAAAAAAAATTTCAGATGCTCATAACTCCTGAAACATAGGGCGGATTTGGCTCAATAACGAACTTCACCGAGATATTTGAACAATTAATCTATTCTAAATTCATGGAAACTCTAGCTCATCCCCTTCGGAAGAGAGTATGCAGTTGGCCTGATGAGCGGCCGTACATACTGAAGTTTTGAGAGAGGCAAATGTGATGGGGCGGACACAACAACCTATAGAAGATGACAAGTTAAAAAGGTATGGGAGGCGAGAACAGAGGGAAAGTCAAAGACAGGAAGATCACAGCAGGTTTGGGATGGGGCAGTAATGAGAGAAATACAGATGAGAGGAAACAACCTACAACAAGCTAAAGAATTAGCGACTGACAAGGCAGAATGGAAAAAAATCATCAGAATAGAAAAGTTTAATTCGGTGGAATGCATTTTTATTTGAAATCCAAACACCGAAAGCTATAATGGATGCAGATTATATATAATATAAAATAAATTCATTTTGGGTTGATATTGAAATGCTATAGGGCTTCTACCTTTTAAATCGATGAAATATTCATTAGAATAATAGAAAATTCTGAAGAGAGGTAATGCCTCTGAACCGACTCTAGGCACGATCGAAGAAAAATACACTGCTCAACAATTGATAGGGATCACTTACTTTTTCTAAATTTATTTCTGAAATATTCGCTCCAAGATTATAAATTTAGTCAGATATCAGAGTATTTTCAGTTGATAATATGGTTAACTTGAGAAAAAAATGACAAAATGGAATGTTGGAGAAAAAAAAACTTTATTAGGAACACTCAAAATTCTGTGTTTGAATAACATAAAAATTTTATGATGAAACCACAAGAAGGCTGAAGTTTCAGTTAAGCTAGTACCTAGTTGGTCCCTCACGAGCTCGCCTCAAGCATTCTACCCTAGGAAGCATACTTTCAATCAAACGGTTTATAAAATTTTGGGGCAAATTCGTCCAAATATCCCGTAACGCGTTAGAAAGGTTCTCCAGGTTATTGATCGGTTGTTCTAAGGCTAACAATTGTCTAGACATCTCAGACCAGACATGTTCGATGCAATTCATGTCTGGAGAGCGAGCTGGCCAGTCCATCCTATCAATAGCACAAGTTTCAAGCGCTTCATTAACCAGACGACTACGGTGTGGACGAGCATTAACGTCAATGAAAATGAAATTCTAGCCCAAGGCAGCCGCAAATGGAACAATTATGGGTTCAATAATCATATCGTGATATCTCTGGTTGGTCATTGTGGTGTTCTGCAGAACAACCAACTCTATGCGTTGGTTCAAACAAATGCGTCCCCATACACATATAGAACCTACGCCAAAAGCTGTTGTGGGTACCATAAACTGTTCTGCATACCTTCGACCTCTTTCCCTCCAAGCAAGAATACGTCCATCGGAGTTGACCAAACGAAATCTAGACTCATCCGTAAATAAACATCGGCTCCAATCTTCAACTGTGCTCCTCAGCCTATTGCCGTCGATGAACCCGGTGTTCCTTATTCAAACGGGGATGTTGTACCCTCCTACGTGCTCTCAAACCACGAGCATGTAGTCGTCGTCTTACAGTCTGGTTCGAAATTAGAACTCCTGTTGCAACTCTCAGTGATCTATTGAGCCGCGACGTCGGGTAAGTGGGATTTCTCCTAGTATTGAGGATCAAAAGACGATCTTGGGCAGCTGTTGTACTGCGCTGCCGACCTCCCCATGAACATAAGCTACTGAGTCGTTTTGGATGAACCTATTCCAAGCCCGACTCACGACACTTTGCGAAACATTGAACCACCGGGACACTTCTCGCTGGGACAAACCTTCCTGTATCCACCGTATGATTTGGTCCAGTTGCACAGGAGCCAAACGTCTTCTCGGCATGACTGATAAGCTGATATTGTTCTCATTTCTTCAATTATTGTCACCTTATGTGTTAAAACGACAGAAAAAACGGATTTAATAACAAATACCACATTGCTTTTCACTCCACCTGTAACAGCCTACAGATAATAATCGATTTTGTGAACAAGAGCCGATGAAGTGAGGAAAAATTTGATATAATCAACTCAAAACATCTTAATTTTTCCTTAGAGAACATATAATGTACAGATATTCACGAGATAACTTGAAAAAAATACATATGAAGAGAATTTCATAAGTGATCCCTAGCAATTGTTGATCAGTGTAGTTCTGCTCTTTTTTTCCAAGTTATACAGAAGTTTTGATCCACATCAGTAGAAAAAATGAGGAAAGCAGTTGGACCTCTACTCTCACCTCAAGGAGGTTGTTTGAAAAAACATTGAGTGTATTTTGAAATGAAAAAAGGAATTAGGGCTGCAACCATGATAAGTTGATCTTAGCACGGGCAAAGCTACAAACCGCGCGTAATGAGGTTGCAACTTCAATCGTTCTCAGAAACCGATCGAGTCAGCAGGAAATCTTCGAGCTATCAAGTAAGAAAACTTGCGAGTGCCAGAAAGAAAACAATGGTATTGTTTAAACGAAGCTTAATGAGAATCGTTGGGGAGGGATGGTTCTGGCATGTTTCCTAGTGGGCGGTATAATCGCAAAGCTCAGGCAGCAATTAGTAATGTGGCGATGTCATGAACTGTTGTTTACAACCCTTGAAATGCGCTGCTGCTATCAGAATAATTTTCTGACGGCGAATGTCGATTATACGTTGTGAGGATGAATGACTGACACACACCTTGTCTTTGACTACTTAAGAGTGTTTCACCAAGAACTTTGTTTTTTAATCAAAATAAAACAAAAAATGATATCTGGCAAATGCCCCCCACGACCACGCTGACAGAAGTAGTTTTTCATCGATTTATTCGAAAAAAGTGCATGATATTGATAAGGGTGACCTTCATAAGCAGTGGGAAATGTTTATGCAAAAATTATATTAAAGGTAAAAAAGTTATTATGATTCACAGTAACTAATCAACTGTAAAAAAAGAATTGATACACTTTCAACACTTGAAACGAAAAACAATGCTTTTATAGGGAATATAATAAAGAAAGATTAAAATACCAAAAATTGTCGATAAAAGCTCTGAAATATTACTACAATGATAGAATTCAACAATCGAAAAATAAGAACAAAACTATGTGGTCGATTTGTAACGAGATAAGGGAGATTCTACGAATATAAATACTAGTAAACGGATTTTCATGGAAAATTCAAGGGATAAGGCAAATGAGTACAACCGTTTCCTTGCAGAGAAAATACCCAAATTGCTCGTTGACTTAGTGGATGCACCAAAATAACTAAAATTAAAAATATATTCACAAGTAGAAAAGATGGTGCACCCCCAGTGTAATCAAGAATTGTGTGAGTGAGGCCAAAAATATTCTCTCTTATACACTGAATAATTCCTTTCAGTATAGAATTTTTCCCAATCAATTGAAAATATCACTTATTAGTTGAATGATTGTTTGGGCTATTACCATCATCTATTGTGGATGTAATGATTTCCGACGTTTCGATAGACATCTTCTATCTTTATCAGGAGAAAAGTATATTTATATTTTTGAAAATTATCGATTTTCAAAAAATCAATATGACAGAAGTCATGAAAGAAAAAATGAACGATGTTATATACTTATCTGTGATATGATGATCTTTTGAGTTGGATCGATCTATCGGCGTCCAAACTTCTGGCAGATCTATAGATGGAGTACTTATAGAATCAGGTGTTATTTTCATAAATGCTGCTTCTTTGATTTTCCTTCTTGCAAGTTTTTCTTCTTTGGATATTATTGATGCTTCATTCCACTTTATACGATGATTCTCATCTACAGCATGTTGGACCAACCTGGATTTGTCGCTGTCTAGTACTCGTAGAAGCTTCTGATGTTCTTTTATTCGTACATTCAGAGGGCGTTTAGTTCCTCCGATGTAAGATCTTCCGCACTCGCAAGGTAATTCATATATGCAGTTCTTTGTCCTTTGTGTCTCATTATTAGGCTTAACTTTTTTTAGTTTAGCTCTGATAGTGTCTTGAGTTTTGAATGCAGTCGTTATGTTGTTTCTATTTCCAATTCTTCTCATTTTCTCCGATAAACCTTTTACATAAGGAATAACGGTTTTAATGGTCTGATTTATATCTGTTGGTTCTGGTTGACTTTCTCTTTTTTCGTCTAGCTTTTTCTAATATCTTTTTGGGGTAGCCATTGCTTCTAAGAGTTTTCGAGATGTTATTTATTTCTTCATTTAGGTCTTCTTCAGTGCAACAAATATTTATTGCTCTATCAAATAAACATTTTGCTACTCCCAATTTAGTGTTTAGTTGGTGGTTTGAATCAAAATGTAGATATTGTCCTGTGTTCGTTGGCTTTTTATACACAGTGGTTCTTGGGATTCCATTTTGTTTATGTACGAGTACAGCTAAGAATAAAAAAAAATAATAAAAACATAAACAAAATGCAATCCCAAGAACCACTGTGTATAAAAAGCCAACGAACACAGGACAATATCTACATTTTGATTCAAACCACCAACTAAACACTAAATTGGGAGTAGCAAAATGTTTATTTGATAGAGCAATAAATATTTCTTGCACTGAAGAAGACCAAAATGAAGAAATAAATAACATCTCGAAAATTCATAGAAGCAATGGCTACCCCAAAAAGATATTAGAAAAAGCTAGACGAACAAGAGAAAGTCAACCAGAACCAACAGATATAAATCAGACCATTAAAACCGTAATTCCTTATGTAAAAGGTTTATCGGAGAAAATGAGAAGAATTGGAAATAGATACAACATAACGACTGCATTCAAAACTCAAGACACTATCAGAGCTAAACTTACAAAAGTTAAGCCTAATAATGAGACACAAAGGACAAAGAACTGCATATATGAATTACCTTGCGAGTGCGGAAGATCTTACATCGGAGAAACTAAACGCCCTCTGAATGTACGAATAAAAGAACATCAGAAGCTTCTACGAGTACTAGACAGCGACAAATCCAGGTTGGTCCAATATGCTGTAGATGAGAATCATCGTATAAAATGGGATGAAGCATCAATAATATCCAAAGAAGAAAAACTTGCAAGAAGAAAAATCAAAGAAGCAGCATTTATGAAAATAACACCTGATTCCATAAGTGCTCCATCTATAGATCTGCCAGAAGTTTGGACGCCGATAGTTCGATCCAACTTAAAAAGATCATCATATCACAGATGAGTATATAACATCGTTCATTTTTCTTTCCTGACTTCTGTCATATTGACTTTTGAAAATTGATAATTTTTATTCATTAATCACTTATTAGGCCAATTTATAAAAAAGGAGAAGAAACACGTATAGAAAATTATAGACCAATTAGTTTGCTGTCGTCATTTTCCAAAGTATTTGAGAAAGCAATGTGTAAAAGACTGTTGGAATTCATTGAAGAATGTAACATCTTAAGTGGTTCTAAGCATGGCTATATTTGAGGAAGGTCTACGCAGTCTGCTATATACTAATTCACCAAAGAAATTTTTCGTTCACTTGAGAAATATGAATTAGCCCTAGGGTTATTTTTAAATCAGTCAAGTGCTTATGATCGTTCAGTTCGGGAACACCTACTAACAAAATTACATAATTTGGGTATGAAGAATACAGCAGGGAAATGGTTCGCTCATATTTAACTAAGAGGTAATATAGTGAATAATGGAAAATCTGGAATGTTGGAGTCGAAATATGGTGTGCCACAGGGTAGCACTTTGGGGACCATTTTCTTTTTTTTTCATCAATGATTTGTTTTCCGCGATTTCAGATTTCATAACTGGTTTTGCGGATGATTTAACTGCTATCATACATGCTTGTGACCTCCAATATCCACTAGATGATGCACATGAGTGCTTTAGCAAACTTAAAATGTGGTTCAATAATAGCAAACCCAATATGAACAAAGAAAAAACAGCTGCAGTTTATTTAGTACAAGTAAATCAGGAATTGAAGAAGAGTCCATCAACTTAGATGGAAATAACATTGAACTAAAAGATTCAACCAAATTTTTGGGAATCCACATAGATTGATTTTTGAAGTGGACACCCCACATAGAATATTTGTCGATGAAATTGAGTAAAGTAGGGTATTGAATAAGATCTCTTCGTAACTATTTGAAGCAGCATTGCATAAAAGTGGTTTACTTTGCAAATTTTGAATCACTTTTGAGATTTGGTATTTTATTTTGTGGAATAGGTGTAAGAGGGAATGATTTTTTTATTGTACAGAAAAGAATTATAAGAGTTTATTGGATTTAAATTTTCGGAGACATGTAGGAAAACATTTAGGAAATATATAATTTTAACAGTGTATAGTATTCACTTATCTGAATGCTTGTTATTTATTTTCAAGAACAAGGAAACAATGTTACATCACACAACAGTACATAACCATCAAACAAGAACTATGGACTTACATTATCCAAAGCATAGATTGAGATTAAAAGAAAAATATCCATTTTATAATTGTATAAGGATATATAATCATATACCAATTAATTTGAGGGTTCTTAATAATGTAAGATCCTTAAAGGAAAAAGTAAAAAAGATGTTAATAGATTTAGAATCATACTCATTCTCAGAGTATTTTGATTTTAGGTTTAGTGATTCACTGAAGGGTAGTTAATTGTAAATGTATATTTTTCAGACACTATTTTACTGTATATTGTACATATTTTGAAATACAGATATCTATCTATCTATCACATTGCACCAAAGTACAGGAGAAGTCGCTCCTGAATTCAATTCCTGATCTCTTTCTGCAAGAATCCATCAAAGAACTAACAAACAGTATTAGATAAGAATTAACAAAGAAGTCAAAGACATTATTCACAAGAAAATCAAAAATAAAAAGAATTCTCGTCTGATTCAACTGATTAGATGGTGAAACTATAAACTTTAATTAGAAAATTTCGACTCTTTAACATTGACATGTAACGGGAAAATCAACTCGAATGAACAGAATGACATTCTCCAAATTCCATCTTTGAGGTATGAAATGATAATGGGCCAGTAACCTGTTCCTGATGATACCTTTGAGGGAATTAGTGCTTTCCTGTGGGATGTAATCCCATACTTGGAACGGTATTGCTCTACATTGGCTTTAATAAATGAGCATCAATTATTACAAAGGATTTGAAATTAAGGCTATTAATATTTTTGAAGCCCATTGTCTATGAATGAATTGATACAGTTCAAAGTTCATCATCATCAGGATGAAATACGCATTCAATAAAATAGGAACAAATCATTTCTTGATGGAAATCAAGAACTAGAAACATAAGTTTCCTCAGGGCCCCCTAAGCTGTGGTTTTTGACAAAAGTTGAAAAATGTCAAATTTAAAATATTCCACATGAAACGATTACCAAACTTGTACGAGTGGAAAGGAATTTTTACAAAGGTTTTTCTGATAACCCGTTACTTAAACCTATACTCAAACCATCAACTCAGAAATGTAGATTATTTCACAACTAATATGTTGTGAAGCTGGAGATCAGTATAAAGAATATATAAAAATATCGTTTCGCCCAAATGCCTCTTATTTTGGAATTAAATACCTATTTCATTTCGATAAACCGCTATATTCCCACAATGAATCGAACACTTAACTCTTCGAACCAAAATCTGAAAATTTCAAATTAAAAGGATTAATCTCCCTCCATTTTTCTCGATAATCACTCTGGTGTACTCCCACAGCAAGAATAGATCGCTGAAATTACCTTCATTTCGAATTTTCTCCTGATAAATACGCCTCTCTCCATCATCCCTGATCTTTGCCTCGAAGAAAAATAAGTACTGATCTTCTTTATCCGGTTCCCTAGTCGAATAATCTCTACGATTTCCTGAATTTTAATCGAAATTAATTATGATTCAGCCATCCGTTTGGCTCCTATCAATTTGCACTAATTGCAGAATAAGAACTCCGGGGCCTTCCATATATCTTAATCCTAATTTGGAGATGCAACGAAGAGTGAGAGAGACGGAAAGAGAGAGTTGACTTCATGAGAAATTGACTAGCAACAAAGCTGGTTAAATGAAATGTACATTTGCACCGCAATAATTCTCGTTTTAGACGGCGTTAAACTTCACTGCGGAATATCGTGGTCGGCAGTGGCGTGCAGGGTTGTAGGGTGGATTGGAAGGGTAGACCGATAACTCGTTCAGGAGAAAAGAAAGGAATTCTCAGGACGAAGGAAAGGAATCTAACAGTTGAAGCCCTCTTTTGATCTTCGAAGTTTTTGTAAGTATTTTCATTTCCGTATTTCTCAGTACATCCTATGATAGCAAGATTTTTCAATGAAATCAATAATCTACACCAATATCAAATCTGCTGAGGACACGAAATTACGCGAGTTGAGTCAGGCAAAATTGTAGGTTAGGAATACGTCTTGACGATTAGCTGGTTGACTCTTCCACGGCGATATAAAATTTATGGCATGTTTGACTTCCAGTAGTATGCATAGAGTTCTGATACCGATTAATAACAGAATTTCCCGAGGCGGACATAATCCTTGTTTTTATTCTTGGGAAGGTTACATTTCGAGCGGTGTAGTCAATTTGGTTTTTTGGGGAATGTTTTTCTGAATCTGAGCTCGCTGATAAAAGCTCACGTTCTGGTATTGCAATGATATCAACTGAGTTTTCATAAGAAATAAAAAAAAACATAATTTCTCATTAATGAACTACATACGGTGAGAGAGTGTAAACAGAGAAAAAAATAAATTTTGTACGTACCTTTTTACCATCTAGTTCGTGTGTGCCCTGGGCTAAAACCTTATCTACGCTAGCTGGATCGGTGAAGGTGATGAATCCGAAGCCCCTACAAAACAATATACAAAGAATTAAATCACAAGAGAAAAGGTGAGGAAACTTGGGGAACTCTAATTAACTACGTAGGATACTACGCATTGGGATCACTACGGTTGGTGGTTGGTGATGGTGACTTGTGATGTGGTATATACAGCACGACACCAAGCGCAATATACAGTGCCGCATCAGGGCGCAGGGGGCCGCAAAACTGTATATAAAATACAAACAAAATAATTCTAAGAGGATAAAACAAATACGTGAATTAATAAAAATTTTGAAACCCTGGAAAGTAACTTATGCTTAAAAAACAGAAACAAAATATGTAAAGAACTACTTCTGAGGTCTACAGACCGCTGGCTAATTGAACGCCGAATTGACAGATGAACAAGTTCAATATTTCAACGTCAGCGACCCCTAGAGAATATATTTTATTCAGAACAAAAATAATGGACTGTAGTTTCATTCTTCATTTCTGTCAAGATGACGTATGATCTTAAAAGTAGTAGCTTGAAGCAAACATGATGAATTCAATGAGTATTATATATTTATAAGGCCCCATCTATTAGCCATCAGATCAAACTCTCATCTTCTAGCATTCCATGTAAAAAAATCTAGTTCTCTTGCTTCACAACATTGTTGAAATGTTAAAAAAGCCGCCCCAGAAGTAAAAATTGTAAGAAAAAATATTTATGTGGCGAATAAACCATTGGTTTATGCAATGCCTAAATAAAAAATCTTTTCCATTGATGGTATTCTTGCTATTAATTTGATCTGGTGGACAACAGGTGACGCTGTGCTAAAATACTCAAAATATTCACCCTTTTTGCTTGAAGGTTCCGCTATCATTTGTAAATCTGTCCAAGGACTCTGAAAAGAGCGAAGTTGTAGTCCATCATACTTGTTTTCTGAAGCAAAATATTTTTCATATGGGTTATTTTCGTTGAGATATCTAGTTTGCTATTTAAAAAGTTTGGTGTTCAAGATATATGTATAATAATACTAATAAGTGAGAAAGGAAAACTTGGCCCCCTGCACCGACACATTCCGGCAGTGGCAACGTACCTGGGGGTGGACACTTTGACGTCGATTTCCACAGGGTAGCCGCTGGGACCGCTGATATTGCTGAAAGAGAATCACTCACTTCAAACCCCCTCTCTTTTTATCAGTATCGTGCATGTTCTACCTCTAGAAAGCTCACTAGTCTACGTAAATTTCGCGGGATTTTTCACTGGAGGGGTTTGAAGAATAGGAACCAATAATCACCAGGTTAATTTCTAATTATCTTATTTTTTCCTTATGGGAAGTTTGTCTTGACACAATCGGAATGGCTAAAACCCCACATTAATATCTTCACGTATTCCACAAAAATGAGCATTTTAATGGCACTGCTGAAGTTCTTCGTCTGTTGAATATTTTTCACCTCTGTCAAAGTTTCCTGACGGACTCTTTGGATACAGTAATTCAATAGATTTAATAATATTTTCTGCAATTTGTCGTTTGATTGAATTTCTCTTGAAAATCTTCCACTACACGTTTTATGTCTACTTATTTTAACTAATTTCTGAGTAATTTAAATTTCAGATTCGATTCACTGACACTGAATCAATCTGAAAACAATGAAAGTTTAATATCATGCCAACAAAATGTCCAATAATGATATAAACTACATCTAAAAGCTTAAAGATTTCAACACTTCCTTGTAGCGCTACTCCGAAAAGTAACTCGGAACTATTGATTCAACTGAGCATTTTAAGATTGAATGATCCTTTGGCAAACGACTTTAATATTATTCTTTAGAGCTTAGTAATTTAATCACCGAAATTTGAAAATATTGAATACTGGAAAAAAAAATTGAGAGGAATTATTTTTAATTGAATTATTTGAATAAACATGTGCAAATTTAATCAATGATTTTCTTGAACAGTGGAATGAAATGTGGATTAGTAAGAAAAATAATTGATTCTATTGAATTTCATGGTTTTTCAATGTATATCATTTATAAAAGAGAAAAATATCAACATGCATCAAAGATTTCGCTTAAACAACTGGAAAATACCCATCACAAGAATATTTCTCAATAAACATTGGAGTGAGAAACCCAGTATCTATGGAACGGTAAGAGATATCAAAGTGTGGGTTTAACCATTGAGTGTGTCCTAATAACTTATCAAATTTAGTGGACCCTATGTTTGAAGGGTTTTAAAGCGGATCGACTACTACCAAGTAGATAATTCATCACAGAACTGAAAGAAAATGTAAGATCTGTATTATGTAATTAGAAAATATCATCAAATTTGACCAGATCCTAGATTCGCATTCAATTTGAATAAATGAATTGAAATAATTAAATATATGGTCCAACGTGTGTTATTACTTGTATAAACAAATTCCTGATGATTTCTACTGGTTCATATTCTGGGAGTTTATAACATAATATTATCCATTCTTTGAGACGATTAAAGTTTTTAACGATTTGAGTTGAATGAGGTGGATATTATGTTATTCGCTGAGGAAAAGGATTTTATGTGGGAACTGACAGATATGAAGATGAAGGAAAAGCTTTGAGTGTACCGTGGAAACATCGAGTTTTTCAGATGGCAACAGTGATTTCACCGGTTCCATTAAAAGTTTATATATGATTAATTGGTACATCTACAATTCAAGTGCCTTATAACACTGTTTACGAGAGAAAAATGGAATGCTTCCGATGCTTGTAAACCTTAGTTCTGAATGAGCAAGTTCTGAAAATTCCTAATTTGATATGTCTGTCTGTTTCTCGATGTCTATTTCAATTTCAAATCTAATTGAATTCAACTCAATTCTGTAACTAACAATGGATAAAGAGACATTATATTAAATGCAATCAGAAGATCTATTCATTCTCAAGATAATGTTATTTGAAATAAAAATAACTGAGTTTTAAGTCTTTCCTTAGCTGATGTAGTTAACGATCAGAATTATCTCATCTTACTTGATAAAATATTCCAGATTTTGCAAATCGACTTGTATTGAAATAATCTCTCATTGTTGAATTGCAAAATATATAAAGCAACCGTTAGTTTTTTGCATCCGTTCTTTCGAAATTCTTGATAAATTTCTGAGAATTATTAATAACAAAGCATGCACTGCTATCTTGACACAGTAGCGTTAAGTTTGAAGCTCCCGAAATTCTGATTCCAATGACAAACACACCGAAATGGATATTTCATTCCAGAACATGTTCCCGAAAAACATGTTATGAAACCTTGAGCTTGGCATTTTCCGATAACAATATGCCAGGGCTTCCCGGAATAATAATTCGCCGGAAAATGATATATGGGAAGTGATTATTGTAACATCATTCTCCAGAATGAAAATACGAACGAAGCACCATAAAGGAATCCTGAAGAAAAGGGCCTTAGTCACATAAATAACCTCTCGAGACAATATTAAATTCCCATTATACACATTGCTTTATTAAGTAGATTCGTTGGGAGTTTTCTACCTATTTGGCTTCAACAATGCCAGGGAAACCAATGAGGAGAGTTTTGAATTCCGATCGGAAAATTGCCGAGGCTTCCATTTCGAAGAATCGACAAACAATGTTGATGGAGACGCTGGAGGCAAAATCTACCACAAGCCATATATATATACATATATTATTTTAAACTTTTGGCATAGAATTCAAATAATTTGAATTTTTTTCACCTAAATTCTGAGGTTATGTGAAAAATTTGCTAATACAATAGTTGTGGATCGTTTTTTTTAATTGCCTACAACTTTTGAACCATTTAACACATTTTTTCCATAGGACTTGTAGTTTTGCATTTTCTAAGAAATCAAGTAAAAATTTTTTTTACCCCATCAGAAAAAACTCACCCCTCCCACTTCCCGAACTCGGATCGACCGTAATTTATTTTTTCTTTCATTTTTGATCATATTCCCTTGCTTTTCTAATGGGTTTCATCCAAAAAACCAGTTCGAATTTTTCAGTAAAAATTATTTTACGAACAACCACAGAGAAAGGTACATCGTCATAAAAAAGCGAACTGGATTTATTATTATTCTGTAGAAGTACCTACCCGTTTAATACCCTTACAACCATGGGTTAAACCAAGTAAATAACTGGATAAGTGTCTTTTTGTTAGTAGCAAACGTTTGGTTAATTTCGATAATGTAACTTTTTTGGTGATTGTGAAAAAAATTGTTATACAAATTTTATGCACTCCCTTTGAGGGGCTGTATCTTAGCAAGGGATGCTCCAATAAAGATTCTTTATATGAAAGATCCTATCTTTTTTTCGATGAGGTATCACCTCCTTAAATATTTCACACTTATTTAGTTACACCCTGTATATGAATCATCAATGAACTTCGAACGGTGTGTGAAAATCAGCTTGATATTCAGAACGCAATGGTTGATTACGTGGCTTTAACAGGAAATACACACGTCCACATTTACGCGCTATCAGCGTTGAATATCTGTTTATGTTAGTAGTTACCCTGTATTCCTACAAGATTACAATCGGTCTACTGAGATTCCGTACCTTGTATTATGCGAGAACAGTGTATTCCCTATTAATTCTCTTAATCGTCCAAGTTTGATCAATATCCCCGCAATGTGGCGATAAGTACAAGGTATTTGCATGGTCCTTACAAGGGGCTACAACACGTTACAGTGGTATATTATCAAAGGGTTGAATAGCATTGAATTAAATGATCTGAACGGTGGCGCAAAACGCCCAATCAGCACTGCAATGAAGTTATCTTCATAGAAAATAAAAAAAAACTAAATTTTAAAACTAGTTGCAGAATGGGTTCATGCATTCGCTCTATCTTCGCTCGTTGAACATTAAAAGGAATACTGATATTAGCAGATATCACAAACTTGTGATGTTCATTAAGGGACAAAAAGTGTGGTATATTCCTAAGAAATTGAAAGTTCTCGAGAAAGATCATGTATAAGAGTTCATAGCAAATGCTCCAGACAGTATTTTCTTGATGTCAAAGGTAAATATAAAGCACAATTAAATTAATCTTCTACATTTTTCTTATTGTCACGTGGATACAAAATATGTAACTTCATATTTTTTATTTGAAGGTCGCTTTGATATTTGGAGTATCTGGGGCATTGCGAAAAGAAGTTGTATAAGTTGCAGAAAAATGATGTGCAGGATATGGGCTCAAAATTTTTAATAACAGTGAATTCATCCGAAACGCACTCGAAAAGGATATTCACTGTAGTGAATAATAAGGAACGTAATTTTTGAATCCAATCAAGAGACCAATTGAGAGCAATTCACACTCCGCACGAAAAGTTTTTCGTCTTTCACAATAACATTAAATGCTTGATACAGCCAGTAGGAAATAATACGTTTTCAAAATTACCATCGTTAATTGCAAAATTTCTCAAATTAAAATATCCCAATCTGTATACAGATCACTGTTTTCGGCGTTCTTCTGCATTTATCCTTTCGGACAGTGGAGCAGATTTTGCAGCAATAAAACGGCTTGGAGGATGGAAATCAACATCTGCTGCAGAAGGGTACATCGAAAACTCGATGAAAAATAAAACTAGTTGATTAAATAAGTATTTCTTTGTAATCATTTGACTTAGAAACTAATTTGGTTTTGAGAAAATAGAAATTGATGAGGCTTTTTGTCTAATACAATATTTTATTGATTTATTGGAAATTATTCAATGAAAATATGAAGATCGGAACGATTGAACGGCTTCACCCCATAACGAGCTTATCTGAAACAATGTTCTAGAGTCCCATCTTCAAATTTATTAGGAGAAATCCTTCTTCCAACTTCAAGAGATCATTGTAGAGACAGACAGAAATATATAGATGAAATTGAAGTATATTACAGCTTATGAGTTGGATTTAAGTGATTGATTCCCCGAATTGTTTTCTGAGTACAAATCCAATCCTGTTGGTATTAAACACTATGATGATCAAATAGTAATAAAAACACAGTTACGAAGTTAAGGACTTACTACTATACAGAAAAATTTTACTTTCCAACTGTTATTAATGGCAATACTCTAGAATAACTAACGTGAAGTCTGCTTCAGCATGATTACTGGAAATTATTATAGTATTTGATTAACCTCAGCACTATATGGATGTTATTTCATGACATCGCATAAAGAACATACACAGCACTTAACCATGTCAATATTCAAGAGAATAAACTATTTGATGGTATTATTTCACAGCTGTTTAATCCAGATGTTTGAAGAGACTGATTAATAGTTACGGTGCCTTCACCGTGAGTCAATATTTCATAATGCATTATCGAACTTCAAGGTGCCTACAAGCTATTCTGCGGTCGTCCTACGAGTTTTCATTCATTCTAATATATTCTCGATTTGACAAAAATCTCTCAATATGTACCGGTGAACTTTCAATGCATATCTTATTTTTTACTTTTAATTGATCCAAAGACAAGATCTCACTTTTTTTAAATAATTCTGTTGTAAAATTCTGAATGATAATAATTTCTTAAAAGAAAAAAAGTTGTATCAACGTGAAATTGTTTCGGCATTGAATTTTCAGGTTCAGATCCACAGAAAAGATAAATTTCTTAAATATTTTTCCAAATTTCAAATCGTTCAACATCGAAATATTTCAGTACAGGAACATTCTGGGAAGATAAATGTGAAATTGTAAATTCTTTTAAAATGTTTGAATATACAGAAAATGCTAGGATATGTTGAGTAACAGCTTATTTTCAAGTAGATCATGATGGTTTCACGAGCTGGTGCTCTTTTTACCTACTCGAAGACCTTGAAGGATAAAGCAAGCGTGTTGAATAGCGTGTTCGATTTATTGAAATCTTCCTACAAAATCTGAATTCATTAGATTTGTCCAATATGAAAACGTAAGCAGAAATCAACTTTTTAATGAAATTTCAACAATCTGTATATTTCAAACGTAACCGAATTTCAAGAAATGGTATGAGAAAAAATAAAATTATTCAAGTATCAAGAATAAATGGTTGAAATTTTTGAAGTAGTCCGCCCTGTATAGAAATGTCAATCTTAGTCCCCAAATTATGCCAAGGAAAAATTGCACGGTGCAATCTCAGAATTCCTGCGATTCTAGTGTCATCAAGCGGAATCCATGATTTATCAGCGAACTAAAAACATTAAAAAAATCATTCTATGGCACTTGATAGATCTTGAAATTTCAATGACGGTCGACATTGAATTAACTTTAGTAATCGTGATGACAGCAAATTTGATATAATTGTCATCCCTTATTCTCTTTGGTAAGCTCATAGCTGCAAATTGTAGACAGAGCCTTGACTGAAGTCTGGAGCTGCATTCGAATCGATATCTCAGAACTTATAATTGCATTTTAAGCTCTCTTAGTCGTAGTGAACGCCTCCAGAAAACTGCTTTATAATTCCGTCGACATAGCTTGCCAAATTGTTAAGTTTGGGGAATAATACCAAACAACTTCAGTTGGTAGTCCTGCAATCTAAAGTCGTAGACGTTCCCTAGAAAATTATATGGTAGACGATTGTTCCACACGGCTTTGGAAGAAAACGTCCTGAATTTGTCTCGTTAGCTTAGCAATTTGGAATGGCTTTGTTCGTCTATGTTCTCCAAAATTCAAATTTTGCCCGTTGATATGAAATATATCAATGGGACAGATCTAATGTTTGCTTTCATTATCTTCGGATTTCGAAAGGAACTTTAAATCCTTATTAGATGAGAGACATCTTACAGTGATGTCGATTTGTGACCTTAATTTGTAGAATCCGAATAATCATAATGCAGAATTAGTAATCTTTTCTATCATCTAATACGAGGTGACCGAAGTTCGAGAGCCTATTAGATGTTTTTGGAAAACTGGACATATTTGATATCTGAAACTTGAGATTATGATATGGTTCGAAATTCTCAATCGATTTAAAATATTTTTCGAGCTTGAGAGACGAAGGAGAAAAATAAATATGTAAGAAATTTATTTTATCTTTCTGTTTCAGATGTGATTGGGTATTCAATGCTGAATTCATTTCTGTTGAAATTATTTTATCTACTCCAATCGTTTCCAAAAACAAAATGAAAACAGGAAAAACGACCACTATCATTATAATTCTTCTCATTCTAAATATTCCACAGTAGCGAAGAAATATAAGTATACAGGGTGTCACAAGCCTATTAGACGTTTCTGGAGTACTAGACATATTGGAGATCTGAAAATTGGGATTATGATATTCTTCGGAGTTCTCTACAGAGCTAAAATATTTTCGAAGCCCAAAAACTTCCGGTTATACAGGGAGTGAAAATAAATTCGACGAAAAAAATTTTTTTTCAAGTTGTCCATTCCTGATATGATCGAGTATTCAATAGTGAATACATTTCTGTTAAAACCATTATATTAAATCGAATAGTTTTCAAAATATCCAAGAAAAAAATCAAATATGTTCAGTCAGTAATAGGTTCATTATTCTCATTTCAAATATCCTGAGCGTAAACCGTTTTTACAACATCGAAGATGTGAAAAGGTCATGCATTTTTTCGATTTCAAAAATATCATCACAGGGTGTTTCAAATTTTGAGTTGAAAATTGTAATCCAGTGATCTCGAGGTGGTCTACTTCTCTTTATTACGTCGAATGAGAGCACCACAAGTGATCAGTTCTATCATTCTGTATTTTAAACGATTTTACACTTTCAAGAGCACTTCCACCCGATTCTTTCACATGGATATGGTTTAAACAAGCCTTACTACAAGGTCTTGTGACTCCATTTATACAAGATGAGAAATTAAAGTATTCTAGAATGTTCCTATACTCCCCAACATGATCCGGATCAGACAAAAGATCCATGTTGATATCACCAATAATGATTAACGGGCCTTAATTGGAATTTGAACAAGAAAATAGTTTTTCTCTTTACTTCAAGAATCTGTAGGTAAAATCACCGCCGCTGTGGTCCAAGATACACCTTGTAAACGATCATGTGATTAAGATTTTGTTCATTCGCGCTTTTTTTTATATAATTGAAATAGCTTGAGCTGAACGTCATATGTTATCCGATTGGATGATACCTAGTTTCCATACGTTGCCGAATTCCATATTATGCCAGTTTCATTGGATCATGAAGCGACGGTTAAATCCACCATAAATTTCGTCATAAGCCGAAACCACATCGTTTAAGAACGAGGAATCGTATAAGCCTGTCGTAAACGTGATTCGAGGACATTTGTTCAGTGTATTGTGAATGATTCTATTGAAAACAGCCAAATAGTCTAAATGTAGTTGAGGCAAGAAAGCAGACTTAATCTCCGCTTTCGCAACAGGGAATTCTCTGCAGAAGCCTGCGCTTCTCATATGTTTTTCGTTGTTCATTTCAATCGCCATCATTCTTTTCCATCGATTTCCGGGTTCGTCTTCTTGAAACACACCACTGTTTCAACTCCAAAGAATCAATATCAATCAATCCTAATACTATTATAAAGGTGAAAGTTTGTAAGTATGGATGTATGGATGTTTGTTACTCTTTCTCGTAAAAACTACTGAATGGATTTGAATGAAACTTTACCACAATATAGCTTATACATCAGAATAACACATAGGCTACAATTTTTGAGGTTTCTAATGTGAGGTCGTAAAAAAAAATCTATCTACATTTTGCACCTAGATGTGTATTATGAGTCAAATTTCACCCGAGTGAAGCCGGGTTTTCATCTAGTATCGACTATATTGGAAACGGTGCCCTCGAGGAAAAAGGGGGTAGAATAATATTTTCTTCTAAAGTCTTCTAGCATACAGAAAATTCTAGGAGTTTCATTTCACCAATTAGTGATTCATTAATCCGATAGAGGTTTGAACAAGTGCCATCATTCTGGATAGTGTGTTCCAGTTATTGAAATCCTCCTACGAAATTTGGGTTGCTTACTACAAAGATTGAAGCAAACAACTATTTTGACAATTGAATTTCAATATTCCATATGTTCTGAACAGAGCCACATAAAAAAATGGTATTGCATAAAATTTGGTTTTTTGAATCACAAGAATCTATGGTTAAAATGAATGTAGAATCATAAAATTATAAATCATCATGTTTTCGAATATTTTTCCTTTATCCCTAAGAATATGGTATGAAAAATTATGAAACATCATGAATAAAATCAAGTCCATAAGAATTAAATGCTCAAATCATCAAGCAAATAAATCTTATGTCAGTTGCCCTATAGGAATAACCTTTATATCTCACTCAGACATGATCTTCAGCTTCCATAACACCCACTCGCTCCCTTACGTCCGATCTGTCATATTCGGAATGTGGAATGCGAAGTGGATCCTTCCTCAAGACTTCCACACGTGTTCCTTTCCCTCCGAATGAACGTGTTGTCAGTCGAATGCCTTCCTCAAATTCTATCCTGATCCAGCATTAAAAACCACTTAACGAAGCAGTTGTGTTCCGTTCCCTGTTTATATCTACTAAGCCCTCAACTTGTATCGAACGCTGGTACTGCGAACCGTGAAAGGAAACATGGCATTTCCTATTTGTCCAAATGAATGGTTCTGTTCCGGTCGTAAGGATGAATTCGTCCGGGAGTTGCCGGGAATTATTCTAGCCTCGCGAGCTCGGTAGCTTAGAAAACACAGTTTGAATTCAGCCTAAATTTTTACCTAGTGTGATAGTTCACATATAACTCATAAAAGGGGACGATTGAATACTCGAAATTCAAATTGGATTCGCTTCAAAAAATGTAGAAAATTACCACTTAAAAATATAATCACTTGTATGCTATGGCATCATATTCAAAAAATTTATTCATTGGTGGTTGAATTCTACGACGTACTAGTAGATGTTTTCCTGAGGACTGGAGAACTGAGAGAAGCAATGGTTATTGATGGAAAGTTCGTCTACAGGGTGGAAAACTTCAATCCCATTTTTGACACCAGATTCGTCCCGAACCCCAAGATGGTTGGATGGTCCTGTTATCGCATGAAGTGGGACTCAAGACAGACAGGATAGGTTCCAACAAAAATTGTGGACATAACCTGTTTATTTTTATAATCGAAAATTTATTAGTTCCACTTGCAAATTTTAATTTGGACCATTTAACATTTGAAAATACTGTAAATATCTAGTATTTGTGGGAGAGTGAAATAAATGTATATATAAATGTTTGAGTGTTGACTAGCATTGGCTGAAGTGGAAGCATCTATTTAAAGTCTCTGAAGGTAAGATGGTTTTGTGCTGTAGCTAGTCGGGGCATTTTCGAATCAATTAAATCAAATTGAATTTTTTCGATTTTGAGCACGGATTTTTCATCAGTGAATTCAAACAGAATGATATTGGACCGGTTCAAACATCACGGTGAGAAATAATTTGCTACACACGATTTTCAATTCAAACTTCCCCTCTCACAAGTTCAGAAACATCTCATGTTCTATCAGATAACCTGTTCGTTCGCAGGTAACGAGGCTGCCGATATTCCGCTCGACTATAATTTTGCCTAACAAATTGTTGTCGACATTCTCTTACTCCGGCAGCTTCAAAACTCGAACCGGAGTAACTACACTGAACAGATCAATCAAGCAGCTAATCCAACGTATTAACCCTTGAAACTTGAAGGCCACTTAATTGGATTTGATTTTGCCAGATAATCCATCTCGAAATTAATTCGAATATAATAAAATTACCAGACTCGTTCTCTGCAATTTGACAGCTGACGGAATTCGATAGAGAACGGATAGACGGAAGGATGGAAACAATGTTATACGTTTGAGAATATAATCAAGTTGGGAAATGGTTTGGTTTAGTATCGTAGTCAAAATTTCTTCATTTTCCTCATCCAACATACAGTTGATCAACTTCAGTTAAAAAGTACATTTTTGATATGGAAATTTAGAAAAGAAATAATGAGAGGTCAAGAGCTTTTCCACAGCAGTATTCAAGTCATTTCTGCTTGCCATAGAATCAACAAATATCTTGAGGTATAAATATGCAGCCAAATATTCACTTATTTTCTGTTTGAAGCCAATTCATGCAAACACTCGGATATCTAGTGGTGACAGATCTGGCGATCTGGCTGGCCATTCAGTGGGACCCCTTCTTCCAATCCACCGATTTGGAAATCTTTGATCCAGATATTCTCGAACTGGTAAGGCGTAGTGTGGAGGAGCTCCATCCTGCTGAAACACAATCTGATCTTCCACATAATTTCCAGCATTGTTTTCAATAATTTCCGTCAAAATTGAATCAATGTGATTTTCCAATAAGTCCAAATACATATCACCAGTAAGATTACCAGGTAAAAAGAACGGGCCGACAATGTTGTCACCCAATATTCCAGCCCAAACATTGAGTTTTTCTGGTTGTTGAGTATAAACTTACAGATATGTACATATTTGGACTTTTTGGAGATTTCTATCGATCAAGTGTTACCGCATATTATTGGAAATACTGCAAATTATATCGTAGATAATTTAGATTGGGTTTCAGCAAGATTGAACTCCTTCGCAATACGCTTTGTATGTTCGACATCTTGATTAAAGATTTCTATGTCAGTTTATTGGAGAAAGGAAGCCACAGTCATGGTTGTTTTGAATCTCAAACTGTCGATTTTACACAAAAACAACTACAAGTGCCATGAAAACACCACTTCATTTTCTAATACTTAGTTAAGAATATTTCGAGAACTAATACATAAAATGAAAAAATATTACTGTGCTGAAATCAGTATAAAAATACCTTTCAAATGATGTATTACTCACCCCATCTTCCCTATTCAAAATTTGGGGGTGAGGGTTGAAGCGCTATGCGTCCGTAACCTACATCTGTTCGAGCATTTCTTTCGAAAAAATTTATTTCGTCTGTAATCTTGTCTGTTTCGTTTTCAAATGGCCACCCTGTATATAATCTCCTGCTGAAGGTTGAAATTATACATATCCCCGAGAAAAGTCTCTTCATATTTTTGTGACAAATCTGAGCTATAAGAAAAATGTCGAAACACACTGCATAAATTCAATTCAATAGAAAAAAAATAATTCCAATGATCCAAAAAAGAATGAATTTTTTTAAGCAATTTCAAAATTTCTGAAACGCAAATGAATTTTTGAGAAATGGTATCGAAAAGCAGGCATGGCAACCATTATGAAAGAATGTTCAAGATGATAGAAAAATGCTCTCTCCTCTACTGGAACGATGAATAATGAATAAGATGCTCACATATCGAAGGAGGGCCCTTCACAAGTATCCAACAGACAGGTGTTTCATTAATAATGAATAATCGTAGGGCATCCACATAAAGCTATCCCTCTCTCCATTCATTTCAAAACAGGAGCTCAATATGATTTGTTTATGAATCCAGGGTTTCAATTATACTAAGAGTTCCCAACTATATCCTTTCAATATTTGAAATGGCTTCGTGACTGGCTGCCTGAATAATTCAGTTCTGCCTCACGCAGATACAGTTATTATATCTATGTCGTTTTCCTCCGTCTCATAGATGCGGTTACTTAAGGAAATTGCCAGGTGACCAAGATGAATCCGCTATTCGCCGCCATTGAAATGAATTATGCGTGACAGATTTTGTTATAATTGAATTCCAGGGATGATTGTTTAATAGAGCTGGGTTATACGAGCGAACCTATATTTCCACTGTGAAACTAATCATAGTCTAAGCACCAAATTGGAATCTATGTCTCCATACGAAAGAGCAACTGTGTCTTTGACCACTCAGTTAATTTCATCTACAGATTCTTAAAACTAAAACACTTTTCCCAGTACTGCTCCGCTGCAATCCTACTGCTCAATATAATCAGTGTTGCTAGTTCTTGAATCGTTGCTCTGACGAACATTCATCATCAAGAAATATGATAAACATTTCATCCCCAAGTATCACCCCAAAATAATCAACCTTCAGGCTCAACAGTACCTCATACGAAAAAAAAAATCAAGCTAGAATGAAGCAATGTCTAAACGGATTACAGAACCAGCATCACGCTTTGAGCCGCAGACAAAAGCGGACGTCCACCCAGAGTGATATGTGGAAGCTTACTTCATTCATTACAAGGAAACCGTTGAAGAATGGATCATATGTGCAGTAGTTCCTACGCAGCATGACGTCACGTAGACAGATGCAGATTTCCTCCAGTCTTTTTAGAACTTACTTCGCAGTTATTCGTAGATATGATAAGAGATATAAGTATTCGTGTAAATGTTGATTATACAATAATCCTTCAATTAAACATAAAGTGTTATCTATATAGTGTTTTATTCATAGTGAATCCAGTTCATAAATATACATAATAAACTCAATATTCTAACGTGGTGGAGGTGCCTTGGGCAAGAGAGAATTAAAATAAACCGGTGTGAAAAGTAAGTAGAAAAATATGTCGATAGAAATTAATTAAGGCCAATAATATTGCATGCTAGAAGTTTTAATGTCCAGTAAAACCATTGAGTGTATTAATTAAGTAAGAAAGTCGTTAAAGTAGATAAAGGAGATAAAAGTAGATGAAAAAAAAGGGACAAAAAAAAAGCACAGAACAAACCTGCTGCTAAATTAAGGTAAAAAATTTGGTATTTAGATAATATAAGTCGAATGTTGGTTAAAGGTGAAAGCGTAGTTGAAAATGTAATAAGTAAAGTAGTTCTAAGGAGAAAGTATTAACTCAAATGGTAGTAAGTTGGTAAATTAAATGTACATGTACTTATCAAAAAAATAAGTAGATATCCTAAGTAGCATTAAGCAGTGTTTGAATAAAGTAGGTTTTAAAAGAAAGTATTAAATTTGAATGAATCAAAGGAAGGAAAAAAAACCATCAAATTAAAATCATTTTGTTGAAGTTTGAATAAGTAGTAATATCTTTCAAAAATAGAAAGTATTAAGTTTGGATGTATTAAAGGAATGAATAAAACCATCAAATTAAAATCATTTTGTTGAAGTTTGAATAAGTAGTAATATCTTTCAAAAACAGAAAGTATTAAGTTTGGATGTATTAAAGGAATGAATAAAAACCATCAAATTAAAATCATTTTGTTGAAGTTTGAATAAGTAGTAATATCTTTCAAAAACAGAAAGTATTAAGTTTGGATGAATTCAAGGAATTAATAAAAAAACCATCTAATTAAAACCATTTTATTGAAGTTGGAATAAGTAGTAATATCTTTCAGAAAATGGAACCTGATAAATCAGATAATATGCAGCAAGAAGTGGAAAAGTTGCAATCACAAATAAAAGAATTGAAAGAAGTCCTCAATATGAAGTCTACCCTAAAGTAGCTGGAAATCCACCGTTCATATTGGATAAAGATACACCATTCAATGTGTGGAAGACAGTTGTCGAAAATGAATTTAAATCATTTGGTTATGAATACCTTCTGAATAGTAAATTGCCAAGACCTACACTATCGGAAGAAGAAAATGCAAAGCGAATGGGATTTGCTATCTCATATCTATTAAGTAGACTTGATGACAACTACAGGAAAGTGGTGTGTCACTTGAAAACTGCAGGAGACATAATAACGAAAGTAGAGAATATTAAAACCCCGCAATGTCATCTTCAAAATTTTCTGCTAAAAGAACATGGAATTCCGCAAACTTTGCGAAAAATCATGAAAATGCAGTGGACTTCATAGTGAGATTTGAAGACCTCAAAAGTAAAGTAGAAGCATTTGGGGAACCTCTGGCAGAAAAAGAAGTTATAGAAAATTTCCTCATGGCTATTGATAACAGCTATCCTGAGCTAATCAGAAAATATGATGCATCAGGTGAAAAACTGTCTTTTGATGAGCTAAAATCTCTATTAATAAATGAAGAAGGAAGAGAAAAAGAAACGAAAGAAAGAGCTAATGAAGGTCAAGCTCTGAATGCAGACATAAAAAGAAAGAAAGTGGATGTCAGTTCAACAAACAAAAGTAGAGTATGCTACAAGTGTGGCAAACCAAATCACTTCAGCAGAGAGTGCAAAAACACTAAACAGATTTGTTATAATTGTCGAGAGCTGACTGACAACCACGAAGCAGCTACATGTCCTAAACCAGCATACCGTGGTAGAAATAAAGTAGGCTATCGTGGTGGTAGAGGAAGAGCTGCTTATTCAAGAGGAGGAACTCGAGGGCAGTACAAGGAAAGAAATGATCAAATGTATAAGAGAGTAAAAATGACCAACCCCCAAGGAAAAGAAGTGAGTGTCTTCATGGCCGTAAACGAAGATGAAACAATAAGTGGGGAAGCCAACTATCTACACAAGGAAGAAAATCAAAATACAGGTGAGTCCAATATAAAATTTATAGCCGATACAGGGGCTACAGAACATATGGTGAATCAGTTAGATAAACTGACAAATATTTGTAGTATAAATAATGGAGGAACAATTAAAAGTGCAAATAGTGAAGCAGATTTAAAAATAGAATGTAAGGGGACAATTATGGCTAAAGGAAATAATGGTAAAATAATTAAACTGAATAATGTCTTGTATTCTAAAAACTTATCTCAAAATTTATTTTCCATCAGAAAACTTGTCGATAAAGGTATTCAAATAAATATAAATAAAAACCATATAAAGTTGCAAAATGAAAATACAAAAGATATCATTAAAACTGGTAAATATGATGGTAAATTTTGGTGGTTAAATTTTGACCTAGTCAATCCAAAAATAACGAATAAAGGAGGAATAGAAGGCTTTTATCAGAACGTAGAAGATAAAACAAAAACAGTAAAGGTTATTGAGAAGGAAGGGAGTATTGAAAGTATCAACACATGCAACACTGTAGATGAAAATGTAGTAGAAAATGAAATAGAATATGAAGAAATTGGTAATGAAGATAATGTAGAAAATGAAATAACATATGAAGAAATGGATGAAACGAACTCAGAAAGGCAAATTTCATATGAAGAAATAAATGAGACAGATACTTTACAGAAGTATTTGAAAACTGTGAGTGAAATGGAATTAAATGACATTCAACAATTAAATAGTAGAAAAGTAGAAAGTTTGAAAAATGACATTGGTTTGTTATGGCATTATAGATTGGGGCATGTGTCTAAAAGTTATTTAGAGAAGGCAGCAAAGTTGATCCCAGAACTAAAAGGTGTAAAATTCACAAAAGCAATCACTGATTGTGAAGTCTGTGCCAAAGCAAAAATTACTCGACAACCTAGTAATACAAAAAGGTATCAATACAATGAGCCACTCAAACTTGTTCATACAGATGTCATGGGACCCATATCACCATGTACATATAAATATGGCTCAAGATATATAATAACATTTGTGGACGATTGTACCAGATATGCTTGGGCATATCCAATGGTAGATAAGAAAGAAGTACATATTGCTCTTAGCAAAATGATGGAGAATGCTAGACTTTTAAAGGGTGAGAATGTAAAAATAACGTTTTTAAGGCTAGATAACGGTACAGAATATTGTACTGAAAACATGAAGGAATTTCTCCGGAAAGAGAAAATTGTGCTGGAACTCACTCCACCATATACTCCAAATCTTAATGGTACAGCTGAAAGGTTCAACCGAGAACTACAAGAAAAAATAAGAAGTGTAATCATAGATTCTGGATTTCCACAGCAACTATGGGCTCATGCTCTACAGTTTATTTTAAGTATATATAACAGAACACCTAAAAGTAGAATCAATTTCAAAATACCTTTTGAAATGATTACAGGTAAAGGATGTACCATAAAATACTTTAGAAGATTTGGAAGTGTGGGATTTGTTCTAGACCCAACAATAAAAGAAAAATTCTCAGAAAGAGGAAACAGAGCTTTCCTAATAGCATGTGGAGACACATATTATACCCTTATTGAACCAGAAAGTGGAAAATTAATTAAAAGTAAACATGTAAGGTTCATTGAGTCTAAAACGTATGGGGATTATTTTAATAAAGACAATAAGCAGAATGTAATCAAAGATCCACAAGTCGATGTAAATGAAATAGGATCGGACTTCTTCACCGAAGATCTGCATCCAAAAAGAATTACAGAAAAAAGTAGTGTGAATGATATTAGAGAATCATTTACTGCTCTAATAGGTGAAAGTATGGAACATATAAGTGGCAATGTTTCTGAAGTTGATGAACCTCTGAACTATGTTCAAGCCATTGACAGTAAAGAAAAGAACGAATGGTTGTCAGCAATAGAATCTGAGTATAATTCTCATAAGATAAATGGAACGTGGTCATTGATTGAACTAAATCAAGTACCCAAAAATCAGTCTATAATGACTACAAGGTGGATATTCAAAAAGAAAGAAGAACCTAATAATGAGATACGGTACAAAGCTCGACTGGTAATAAGAGGCTATGCTGACACAAATGATTATGATGTAGGAGAAGTTTATGCTCCTGTGGCAAGACTGTCAGATGTAAGATTTCTTTTAATAATTGCAAATAAATATGATTTAGAATTACATCAGCTAGATGTGAAAACAGCCTTTTTAAACGGAGTGCTAGAAAAGGAGGTATTCATGGAAATACCTGAGGGATATGAAGGAGGAGATGATCTCAGACAAAAACATGTCTGTAGGTTAGAAAAAGCGTTATATGGATTAAAAGTAAGTCCAAAAGATGGTATGAGAGGTTCCAAATGACAATGAGTAAATTACATTTGGAAAAATATCCTCTACAATCATGTTTATTTATATGGAGAAAAAAGGGAAAATTTGTTATTTTGTTATTGTATGTGGATGATATTTTAATTGCCAGTAACTGTAAAAATAAACTTAATCAAATTAAAAATGACCTGCAAAAAGAATTCGAAATGACTTACTTGGGATGTCCTGAAAAGTTTCTGGGCATAGAAATAAAAAGAGATAGAGAACGCAGAACTATATATTTACATCAAAAAAAAGGTTTATTATAAAAATGTTGAAAAATTTTAATATGCTCGCTAGTAAACCAGTAAGTACCCCAATGGTGACCAGAGAAACAGAACAGAAGGGAGGAATGGAAAGTGAACATTTGTTCAAAAAGGAATTTCCTTTCAGAGAAGCAATAGGAAGTTTACTATACCTATCAAGTGGAACTAGGCCTGACATAACATACGCTGTTAATGTGTTAAGCAGGAAACAAAATAATTACACCTTTGAAGATTGGATGAAAGTTAAAAGAATATTCAGATATTTGAAAGGAACCATAAACTTTGGCTTAGAGTACAGAGGTATAGGAAGAAACTTAGAATGCTATGTAGATGCATCTTTGGGGACTGGTGATCTGAATGGAAGATCAACAAGTGGAATATTAATAAAACTGTTTGATGATGTAATTTTCTGGCGAACTAAGAAACAAACCCATGTAGCTTTATCATCTGCAGAAGCAGAATATATTGCCATGTCATTGGGGTGTAGAGAAGTAGTTAGTATTAGAGAAATGTGTAAGCGTTTTATTCAGATGGATATTATTCCAATAATGTATGAAGACAATAGAGCTGCAATTAATATTGCAAAGTCAGAGGATTCTCAAACATTGAAACATATAGTGAAGTTGTGTTTTCACTATATTAGATTTGAGGTATCAAAAAGAAACATAATTATTAAGTGGGTCAGTACTAAGAATCAATTAGCAGATGCTTTGACAAAACCCCTAGGCAATCTTAAATTTAATGAATTCAAAAATGTAGTCTTGAAGGAAACTAATTCTGAATGATTTTTTCTAGCAGAAAATGAAGATAGCTTTGAATAAACAAAGGACATGGGAAATGAAGTTATTTTTAAGGAGCAATGTAGATTTCTATTACTTAATAATGCAAAGTGGATAATGTTGATTTATAATAATGAAAATATGTTGTTCATTAACAATTAAGAAGATAATGTTGTTAAAGAAGGTTTATTTTATTTGTAAAGAAGATAATGTTGTTAAAGAAGGTTTATTTTATTTATAAAGAAGATAATGTTGTTAAAGAAGGTTTATTTTGTTAATAAAGAAGATAATGCAGTTAATGTGTTTTTTTTTTTAGATAACAGAAGGTAAAGTATTTTATGTAGAATTATTTAGGTTGAAGGAATAAAGGAGGTGATGAAACAATATAAGACTCTTATCAAAAGTAAGTTTATTATTTGACAATAAATAGGTATTTTAAAAGGAAGCATGGAAAGTGATTCGTCAGCAATATTTGAACTGAAGATTCAAATATCACCGACGAGAAGGGAGCGTTGAAGAATGGATCATATGTGCAGTAGTTCCTACGCAGCATGACGTCACGTAGACAGATGCAGATTTCCTCCAGTCTTTTTTAGAACTTACTTCGCAGTTATTCGTAGATATGATAAGAGATATAAGTATTCGTGTAAATGTTGATTATACAATAATCCTTCAATTAAACATAAAGTGTTATCTATATAGTGTTTTATTCATAGTGAATCCAGTTCATAAATATACATAATAAACTCAATATTCTAACGGAAACACATGCTGCGGCACAACATTTTTATCATCATTGTTAAACCTAGCTGAATAACGGACATTTATAAACTTGATGAAATTTCGGCCGCAAGAACGGTAATGAAAAGAACCGCTTCGCAAATGTTAATAGGACCGCCGACGCTCTATTTACGATGACATTTAAATTTGACATTAAGAAACGTAGCTGGCGGATGTGGAACGTTGTAATTCAGCGGAACGACGCTGGGGAACGTTTCCATATATGAATATTTTCGCTCTGCTTAAGCTGCCACTTGATCGAACTCAATCTGTGGATCGTTGTGATCCACTGTTATTATCATGACTGCTATTGATATAACGTCATAGAGAAGAAAACAAAAAGCCTATTGAGTACAAGGTGGTCTTTGCGCTTACATTCCTAGATAGATCCAGAAGATTTTTCTAGTTGAAGGCTGTTTCACCAATAAGAACAGTTCACCAGATTTTCATTCCAGTCAAATTGGCAAAAACGTTCATCTCATATCTCATTCAATACCAAATGATCTTCTGTGAAGCTAGAACGTAGTCAGTGACCTGCAAAAATCTCTTGAAAGATTATAGAGACGAAGAAATGCATGGTCCTGGACCTGTACACAGCAGTTCCAAGTAACATAATCACCTATAGGTCTTAAGAGAATTTGGTTTGTCCAAATTAGCACATCTCATCAGCGAACCTACCAAGTTATTTGATGATTAGAGAATGAAACATCGGAAAGGATATGGTTGACACACATTTTATGGGGAAAATGTCTTTGCCTCTGCTTAAGTAGGCATTTTGTCTATTCTGTCTGCGTTATCAGATACATTGATATCCTGGAATCCACTGCCAAATGTCTCTCCGTCTTTTTAATGATGTGCCTGGTGGACTTCTTTCCACTGCGGTTCCATTAATATTATTTTAGTGAGTAGTATAATTATCATCGTATTGACATGTTCATTCTATGTTCTCCTTCTTCCTCCTACTTACTTTCCCACGTGACCGATATTATCTGAGTGTATCTCAAGATGTATCCCTATATACTACAAAGAATTTTCATTTCAGTGCTTTCGATGCGACACTGTCTGATCCATTCTGAGATCTTACTAACTACCGACACATAAGTCTCGTCTCTACTGTCTGCAAAGTATTCGAAAGAATAATAGCCGACCACATTCTTGATTTTGCCAAGTCAAATAAATTGATACCTGATGCTCAGCACGAATTTCTTCCGGGTGGATCAACGATGATAACCTTCTTGTGGCAGTGAATGACTGGTCCAGGTGCTTGGACGACGGTATTCCGGTTGATGTTGTTTATTTAAATTTCGCCAAGGCGTTTGACGGAGTTCCCCACCGTCGGCTGATTCATAAGCTTGAGCATATGGGAATTCGAGGAGTATTGCTCTCATGGTTAAAGTCTTTCCCCAGTGAAAGAACTTTAAGAGTTCGGGTTGGTGGTGTTTTCTCTACGAGCGATAGGAAGGTTACAAGTGGTGTTCCCCAGGGATCGGTTCTTGGTCCGATCCTCTTCCTGCTGTACACAGTCGTTGATCTCCAAGTGTCTCCTGTTCGCCGACGATGCCAAATTATACAGCGTTCCGTCCCTTACCGCAGGCCAGCTGCAGTCTGACCTGGATAGGATTGTTCTCTGGGTTGAAAAATGATTTCTGCCTCTCAATATCAGCAAGTGCTGCGTACTGCACCTCAGCAGAAATAACCCCAAACTTCCTTATACGCTGGCTGGAGGTCCTCTTACTGTGGCCCGGAGCCATCGCGATCTTGGAGTGATCGTCAATTCCGATCTTGAATGGTCGGAGCATATAACCGAGACTTGCAGTAGAGCCAAATTACTGTACTCAACCTACGTGAAGCCTATTCTGGAGTACGCCGGGCCAGTTTGGTGGGTGGCTCTAAAATCTGACTTACAGCTTCTTGAGTCTATCCGGAGATGGTGCACAAGAATTCCGCTTTTCTGGTTATCTCGACCAAGCTACGAGGCGAGGATGGGGTTGTTTGGGCTAATCAGTTTTGAGGACCGGCGTGCCAGGGGTGACATGATAATGGCTTTTAGGGCTACGCATGGATTCTTTGGTGTAGACCTTAAAAATTCATTTCCTTTGAATACAAACCATCTTCGCGGACATAGTTCAAAACTTGCCAAGGAATCGTTTAAGACCACCTGCCGGATGAACTTCCTACCTAACACAATTTTCGACGTTTGGAATCATCTCCCGGATGAAGTGGTGAATGCTGATACTGTCAACAGGTTCAAGAACAGGTTCGACCGATGGAGAAGTGTTTGAATTTGTATACTTTCTGGCATGCATTGTATATATTAGTTCTGTATTGACTGCATAGGTTCAACCTCCACTCTTATTGTAGTGTAATAATAATTATCATATTCATAAGATGGTAGATACATGATTCACCGAACTATCACGAAACCTAACGCCTATAGTAAGAAGTCCACCAGGCCCAAAAAGATGGAGAGACAGTTGCCAGTAAATTTCAGGAGAACAAAGAATCCGATATCCCAGATGAGATAAGCTTAATGACTTACTGAAGAAGAGGAAAACAAAAAGAAACAATCAACACAGATACATTTGCTGTTGCTCTGCTAGTATAGAAAAGACGTTTAATGTAAGTTGCATTGATGAAGATACCATTATTTCCAATGAAGGAAAGCTCCTCAAAATTATTTTTTTTTTCCACTCAACCAACTACCGCGGGGAAATCTTTCGTTATTTTCGAGTGGCATGTTATCGAAGAGTGAACGTTAAAGTTGGATCTTCGACCGTGTTTTTACGGGATAGCAACCTGATAACGGCGACCTCGATTTAGGGGTTGCCGAGAAACGCAATCCCCCCGATTGAACTTTTTTCGATTCACATGTTGGCGAACATGCACGAATCGGGGTCATCTTGCGTGATAGTTCACTATAAACCAAACATAAAGCAGTCACAGTATTCGGGGAAGATTTCGAAATCCGACCTTCGGATATCGAACACACGGCCGCGGTCGCGAGAAAAGGACGCCCTCAATCTCCGTCCTCCATCCAGGGGCGGCTCGTTGGAGAAGGTAATGTAGATAAGCATCGCCATCTATTGAAAACTTGGATATTTTGTGCACTTGGTTATCGAACTCATTTCAAGATTTTTGTGGATAAAGTTACTCTAGATCATTATTATTATTATAGATCTGCCAGAAGTTTGGACGCCGATAGTTCGATCCAACTTAAAAAGATCATCATATCACAGATGAGTATATAACATTGTTCATTTTTCTTTCATGACTTCTGTCATATTGACTTTTTGAAAATTGATAATTCTCAAAAGGTTTTTTACTTTTCCTCCTTGATAAAGATAGAAGATGTCTATCGAAACGTCGGAAAACATTACATCCACAATAGATGATGGTAATAGCCCAAATAATCATTCAACACGAGCTCCATCATCAACAATATCTCGTCATCAATAATTCAATAGATTTTTATTTTTTTCCCACCATGATGAGGAAACCTTTTCTAGAGAATACTCAGCATATTTAGCACAGGGGAGTATTTATAACCTTTTCTAATCAATTTTTAAATTCACGGTCGATAAGATTAGATGCGCAGGAAGGAATGCGCGAGTTTCCTTTGGTGTAAGCTATTTCAGTTCAAAATCCCTATACTGTGTGTTCCATAAAAGAATAATAATTATTAATTTTCCTACCTTTTTTTTAATGAAAAAAAAATTATATCTCAATTTTTCCATCTATGGATGTTGATGATTCCTCTTTGATTGGGTTTTAAAGCAGACATCACAAGATCTGAAAAATCGTCAATTGGAATGCAAGACCCGATGCGCAGAATACTCCTTGCAGATTGGCGACAAATTTCGAGTATTGAATTTGCATATAGAGGGTATTTTTGAGGTCAAGAGTGATTTTATTTCTAAACTAAAAGAACACTATAGTGCAGAGATTATTGTCCTTCTAGAGAAACATAAGAATACTGAAAAAAATCATCGTGAAAAAGGAACTATAAAATGTATTCATTGATGATCTCCTTAGTAAAATTTACGGTTTAGCTTGTTATGTTAAAAAATCCTCAGTTCACAATATCGAGTTCAATCGAAAAGGCATATTCGAGGGTGTTTCCTTCATCTCTCTTAAATTTTGTAATATTTCTATCGTTAATATTTATAAACCTCCGAATATTATTTGGCCCAGAAATTCGGATATAAATCTTCCTCATACTTCAATTTATTGTGGTGATTTTAATTCTCACCCCTGATAGAGGTGGAATAGCCTTAGCTGACTTCTTTCGTATACTTTACACGAGCAGCCATGCCAACAACACTACTACACGCGGTCAACTCAACTCGCTTCGTTTCAGATGCCTCCTTCCGCCCTTGGTACCATACTGGCCAAGAATACGCGCATGCGTGAATACCAGACACTGTAAACTGACTCTTGCCGCACTCTGTTTATATACATTCCATTTAGGAGATATTTTCTGCCTCTTCACCTATCTAGTTGGATAATAATCAGGTGAATTCACAATACATCTATCTGTCTATGATTCATCTTACTCGTTTTTGTGCCAGAGAAGCAATAATTCAATATTATCTTGGATCAGAAGATCGCCTTATCGGAACGAAACGTCACGAGCCGCCACTGTCTTCTTTCTTCCCCTTTCCTGCGGAAGATGCGTGTCCTGGTAACCCTAAATCTTGCGAAATATGCGGTTCATAAGAGAAATGTTTTGAATGGGAGCGTAGGCCGGGAAATGTGTAATTTGGCGGTAATATATTCAAATAACGTCACAAATCTTTGCCGTTCGAATAATTTATGGCCACCGTTAATCATTCTAACGATAAATTCGAATTTGGTCGGTTCGGATCACCCGTATATCTTCCACGATAAGGTGAATTTCCACGTTTTTCCGAGTGTGTGGATTCGCTGAAACAGATACGATCGATTTCTGCTTTTCTTCTTCTTCTTGGGATGGAATTTGCCAAACGAATCAAGGAAGCTAATGGGATCCAAATTGTAATGATAAGAGCCGCCATAAGAATTAGGATGTTTATATATACAGTGTCGATTTCTAACTCCTGATAAATTTACTGACTCGAATCTTCTTCATTTGGAAAGCCAAATTTCAGATGTTGATTACTTCTGAACTATCCGACGGATTTAGCCGAAATAATAAATAACTTGACCGAACATTTAGAAGAAATGAGAAGTCCAGCTCATCTCCTTCGGAAGAAAAAGAGAAGACCAAGAGACATACTCGAGTGTAACCACAAATTTATCTTCAAGAGGTCGAAACCAATTGATTGGGACAATTTTGGCCAATATATTCAAAAATAACAAACGATAGCACTCTGTTCTACTAAAACCAAACGCGCATCTAAAGATAAAATACTGCAATTCAATTTTATCATCGCAGAGTTCAGTCGGTGCAGATTCCGATCTCTGGAAAACCTGTTATACTAGCTTGTAAAATACCTCATCAACCGAAAATAAGGGCGTCGGAAGGCGATTTCAGATTAATGACAGCGTCGCAATAGATTCAAACGTAAAGTTTTCACGGTTGCTCGACCTATGACACCTTGGCTCTGCCCCATCATAGAATTCTAACGGAGCCATAGAACAGCGTTTGCGTATCGGGCCTAATGACATTATCGTCAATTCATAGCTCGCTGATGCAATTACGTGACGCGGCCGCCTCGAATACGTCAGATTTGGAGCCATCATAAGTCCGTAAGTGCCAATCTCAATAGATGTTCGTTGTCACTCTAATTACGACATTATCAAACGGTTTTACTTCAACTGCCACATTAAATTCAATCACATGTGACGGCTTGCCTAGTCGGCAACCTGTTCGATGCAAGATGGGAGTCGTTAGTAATTCATCGACTGGTATACTCTGTGGAATCTGGGAAATTGCAAGAAGCAAATCCATTGGAAAATAGATACAATCTCAAGGGAATAGAATGTTCATCAGCTATAATGCGGAATAAGAGTAAAATCCTTTAGCTATGGTGAGTAAATATCATGACAACGATTTACTCAGAATACTAATTCAGATCTTGGGCTACTAGTAAACGTCGATTGTTACATATATGAAAGATCCATATCCTCAGCAATATGATCCAGCCTTGCAGTTAGGTCAAGGGTATTGTACGAATCTCCAGTATTACGATTATATCATCAGTTAGGTTAAAACCATATTTCTTAACAAAAACTTAATATTCTTTGTTCCTCCAACTGTCTTCACGAATAAAAACCCTGTAGAAAAAAACCCTGCATCCCCGTATAAGTGTTGTTGTGCTTACAAAAATACGCCTGAATATATTTCAAGAATGGTTTTCTATTAATGAACACAGAGGCTTTTTCAACTTCCAAACATCGAATCCTCATTCAGAACTTGCGCAAGGAACTGAGTTCCATCTGCATGCTGTTGGTACGACCATGAACTGTTCTCAAAAGATTGGGAACTGTCCAAATTTTTTCAGAGGAATCAGAAATGAGATCTTTATTGAACTTTTCATAACAGTTCCATTCAATCTTCTATTATTCTATATTGCTAAGTTAATATTGGAGAACGTATTTTACTAGAATAGTTTGCGTGACATTCTGGGAATTCTATTTTGTGGAATGTACGAAATAATTGGGAATAAATCAGGAAAATAATGATATTTGCTCCAAAAATCCAGAGCTGCAGTCTGTTTGCGAATATGGAGAGGAACAATGTTAAAAAAATTGGTAACCAATGAATCGGTGTAGATCTTATAGTGCCAGTAATTATTTTCATCGGTGTATTCAATTGTTCATTGATTTTTGGTGTATATGTACTATTAAACCAATCAGAGAAACAATACTCAGCTGCAGAAAAGACTAGGGCTAGAGATGCTGTGCGTAGAGTGGAATCATCAGCACTTCAAGATGATCCAGTTAATTTCTGAAGGATATTATTCCTAGTTTCAGGCTTAGATCATCTAAATGAACCTTGTGATTGACAGTTGAATCTAATCTAACTCCTGAGTATTTAGGATAGAAATTATGTTCGATAGGAGAATCATTCTAAGTTACAGCTAACTTCGGGTATTTCTCATAGTCATTCAGATGGAAACGAAATACCTCTGTTTTGTTGAGGTTGGGACATAGTCGTCACTCAGGAGAATAATTCTTTTAAATCTCCAAATCAGATGATAATATATTCTCCAGACTATGGAAATTCGGATGGTGGTAAGCAATAGCATTGTCATCAGCATAAACAAATTTCTGAGATGATTCCATCGTTGAATCGCTGACAAATAAATTGAAAAGCAAAGGGGCTAGAACTGATCCTTGTGAAAGACGGTCTTCGAAAGAGGAATGTCATTTAATATCGAATACATAATATAATTTGAACCAGTAACTATTCCTAGACTCAGGAAACAGAACACATCATCAACAAAGCATTACAGAAATTGTTTAGAGAATTCCAATCAGATTAGGTTATAAAAATTGATAGAACAGACAGAGGAAATTGATTTTGGATGTAGCAATATAAAATCAAAAAATTCGGGATGTTTTAGAAACAGAAAAATACAGAAAATAGAAGGAAGATGCTATGACCATGGTCTATATAATATAGTAATAAGATCGTGAACCAGAGAAAATTTTGACAGGTGGTTCCGTTAGGGACCCGGAAAGCGAAGCTTTCCGAGCGGCCCGCAGGGCCGCTCGAGAGGGAATCTAAAAACAGATCGAAAAGGCGTATCCTGTTCTAGGAGATGCGACCCCGAAACCCCCCCAGGCGCTCCTAAAGCGCCCGAAATTTTCGAAAGAAAATGTCGAAAAACGCCGATTTTGGCGAAATCGCCGAAAGTGTCCCCAAAGGGGAAGATCTCACGGACGAACGGGGCCATCTCTCCGGCCGAGATCGGTCGCTTCTTCGAGTAAAAGACATTCCTCATAATGTGGTGCCTGTATGGGCCGCGGAGCCCCACGAAATCTATACGAAAATTATGCATGTAAAACGGCAATTTTTCGACCCGCGAGTACCGAGAAACGTCAAAAACCCCTATGATGCTTTCGCTCCGTGCGGGTGCTACGAGCATCTAAACGCATTTTCGGCGGTAGAAAATGAAACTTGAGGAAATTCCCCATCTCTGGGTACCAATTTTCAAATCCAAGTAGCGAGATAAGGCCGCGAATTCTTCATTCCAAATTCGGCAATTTTCTCGATAATTCGAGGACAAGTGTCATAGTTTCTCATACGATTCCGATGATAGCCGAACGCGAGCTCCAAATTTGAAAATACGGCATCAATTTTTCGCTCGATATGGGCGGTGGAAGATTTTTCAGGCCTTCCAAGTGATCGATTAAGAATCTACAGGAGATTCCGAATCTCTAGACAGCACCCGCGGTTCACGAATCGAAAGAAAAACACCTCAAATATGCGTTTGAAAATCGTCATTTTCCAGTCGATTTTAGCGCGAATTCATTTTCGTCCTTGAAGAATGCACACTAATCGCGATGAATCGCTATACAGGCTGTGCATTCGAAAAAATCGCTATACAGGCTGTGCCATTTGAAAGCACTGATTTTCACCAGATTCTTTCTTCGAGAGATTTTCCGTCTGAATTTGTTATGGAAAAAGCACCCACTGCGAACCAATTATAGAGTGGGATCTCATTTCGATAAAATGTCATACAGGGTGAACGATTTACATTTAATTTGCGATCATGTGATATACGAGGTGCTCAATTCACAAGTTAATTTGATTTTTTTCGCGCAAATTCGAGTTTTTTGTGTTCCTTCGGTGTGTTTTGGTTCTGAATTCGATAAAATATATTCGATTCATATACAGTGTGTCAGATCTGAGTAGCGCTGACATTCACCAGAGTTTTTCTCTAGCTTTCGTGCTTTTCCGCGTAAGGGAGCTAAATTCAATGAAATCTCATACAGGGTGTGCAATTTAAAAGTTCTTTCATTATTTTTTGCACGCTTTCGGTTTTTTGTGCTCCCTCGGGGTTTTTTAAGCTTTCCTTCAAGTTTTTGGCGCGCTTTCGTTGATTTTGTGCTCCTTCGGGGTTTTTTGAGTACCTTTGGATTTTTTTCGTTCTTTCGTGTTACTTTGGGTTCTATCATGTTTTTTCGCGTTTTTTCGTATTTGGTCGGGTTCTTTCTTGGTGGAATGCACTGAACTTGAAACGATAGAGTTATAAACGATATTCTTTCGGTTTGTTTTTTATGATGAAAGCACCCACTGCGAATCAATTATATACGGGGTGTCCCATATGCACTTTTCTTCAGGTTTTCTCGCGAATGAGAGCTGATTTCGGTATAATGTCATACAGGGTGTGCGATTTACAATGAATTTGCGATCGGGTGATATACGGGGTGAGCACTTTACAAGTTCTTCTGATTTTTCGCGCGCTCTCAAGTTTTTTCAAGTTTTTTGTGTTCCTTCGGGTTGTTTTACGGAATAATTATTTTCGAAACATATACGGGGTGTTACATAGGAGCTCCATAGAATAATTTTGATACTTCCTACGTGATAATTACTGAACTCGAATAGATGGAGTAACAACGATATTCTCTTGGTTTTTTTTTAAAGCTAATCAATTGTATACTGAGTGTCTCATATGCATTTTCCTTCAAGTTTTCTCGCGAATGGGAGCTGATTTCGATAACATGTCATACAGGGTGTGCAATTTACAATGAGTTTACAATCGGGTGATATATAGGGTGTGCAATTTACAAGTACTTTTGTGTTTCGGGTTTTTTCAGGTTCCTTTAGATTTTTGTGTTACTTGGTGGTGTTCTTCCGTCGTGTAATTTTTTCGCGTAACTTCGGTTTCTTTTCTTTTTTCCAGTGTTTTTATTTTTTTTGCTTTTTTCCAGTACTTTAATCTGGTTTTTTGACGTGTTTATTGTTTCTGCGCGCTTCATTGATGTATGCCCTATTGATCTATGGTCTATATTGATCTATGGTCTATATTGATCCATGGAACAATTGAACTACTGGCCTATTGAACTACTGGCTGATGGATCTACTGGCCTATGGATCTACGGGCCTATTGATCTACCCGCTTACTAGTTGAAAATAATATTTCAATATCTTAAATGAATACAACTAGTTTTGAGCCGATGTTACAAGAACAAAACTCACATCCATTAGAGGACAATACATTGACTGAAAGAATCACATTAAGTAAGAACGTAACCATGGAAATGCTCAGAAGATGTATGTATCTATAGAAGTACCAGATACTCTCAGGTGGATAAATGCTCCAGATAAGACTTTAATGAATTCTCCTTATCTCCTTCTTTAAATATCTTCTCTAAATATAATTGCAGGAACCCTCAAGTTCGATATCGTTGACTATAAAAAAATATCACCTCAAACACTCGAATAAGAATTATCCATTGGTTCAACACTAGGTCATCAAAGATTTTCCAATTTTTCGCAACACTGACCGGTGATCTCATAACGAGAACTCTGACCCGAGGGATTCATTTAGAAACGGACGTAATCCATTCGTGTCGTCGCCCTATCTGCAAAGAAATGCACCATTGCCTCCCAGACGATGGAGCACGTCCGCGTACGTCCCTCCTTCGGCAGGGACGTCGTTATGGCCTCATCGTAGCAGAAGTAGCCAGCTCCAATCATCCCCGTGTACGATCGCAGGATCCTTTGTATGTCTATCGACCCCATTTCCTCGTGTTTTCAGTAAAGACTGTCTACGCGATGACTTTGTCCTGCCCATCTAGACGGAATGATGGGAGATTGAAAATTGTTTCGTGTTCTTTCCGAAAGGGTTCACTTGATCGGATCTTGCATGAGGGGTCTTGTTGGTTCTTATGGAAAAGAATGGGGGAATTGGCTTTCATGAAACATTATATAGGGGAAATATTTTTTATTGAAATGCGACAAATTTGTGAATGTTTGATACATACCCATATATTTGGGGGATTATCTGCTGCAAGTTTTTTCTACTAAGTATGTTATCATATATACACAACAACAGATTTTTCACGCAAGTCTCAAGTGCGATAGGAGTGGAATACCTTTCTATAATTGTGAATGAGACTCTTCCTGTGCTCTCACAGATCTACAATGTTTCACTTCAAACTGACATTTTTCCTAGTGCATGGAAATATGCTAAAATCACTCCCATACCTAAGTGCCAAAATCCCACGAGTCCAGAGGACTTTAGACCCATTTCCATACTCTCAACTCTATCTAAAATTTTTGAAAAGATCATTAAAGGCCAAATTTTTCTTATTTGAATAAAAATAATCTTCATAATTGCTACCAGTCGGGGTTTCGCCAAAATCACAGCAGGACAACTGCCCTTACTAAAATAACTGATGATATCAGCGTGGCCAAGGATAAAAACTACTCACTGCTTTAGTACTCTTAGACTTTAGTAAGGCCTTCGACTCTGTCGACTTCGATATAGCCAAGCTGCATTTTCTGGGTTTTGCTGAGCATTCCATAGCCTTCTTCTGCTCTTATCTGAACGATCGCGAAATATCTGTTAAGATATTATGTGGCAACTCCTCTGATTGAGTGACCACGTTTTCAGGTCTTCCGCAGGGGAGCGTGTTGGGCCCTCTTTTGTTCTCTGTTTATGTCTCTTCACTGACTGATTCCTTGGACATTATTTTTCACCTTTTCGCAGATGACCTACAAATATATATCTTCACTTCCGTTGAGGATTTCTCGGCTTTTATCGAAAATTTAAACAGGAATTTCTTACGACTGTCTGTCGTCGCTGCGAGCATAGGTCTGACTCTTAATATGACTTATCGGTTAGGAGTTTTCGGTCAATTCTCCGTCAAAATATCAGTTCGGTTGAGAGTGTCATGTCTCGTGATCAGCATTGCCAAAATTCCGAACATTATGTCGGTAGGAATGTTTACCAAAAATCGATAGATTAGGGAGGGAAATTCGTAGCATTCGGTTTTTTCCATTAACTTGAATTTTATAGAGAGAATTTTGAAAATACTATTATATAATCAATAATAGATTCATTTCTTTCAACCGAATACCCAATATACGAAAGAAATCAATTTGTTAGATACAAGTTGAAAAATGCTAATTTAGGCATACTAAAAAAGCGCTCAGAAATGAACCTAGCCACATAAAATTTGAAATAAAACTGGACTCAATGTCGCATTGTAACAAGAACGCATCTCCATTCAATTACGAGAGTTGGCGTCTTCAGAAGTCATTCTGATCTTAAAAGGGGTATGGAGAAATACAGTGTAATGTTGCTTCGAATTTTCAGTGTGGAAGATTCAATTGTTTTGGCGATAGGTTTTATTAAGACATAATGTCTAAGAAACTGAAAAATCGATAGATTTCTATATCTTCTCTCGGTATATGACTCCAAATCGGCCGAAAAATCAATAACATCGTCAACACTCTGTGTCAATGACGGATTATACAATTCAAATTAGTCTATGCGCATAAACCCTTCTATACTCTTTGGTTACAGCCATATGTAGACATACATACTTCAACTGATCGAAAGGGTCAATTCGGCGACAACCCGAAACAAACTCCTAATCGGCAATGTTCCACTGACAGATTCTGCGATTTCATACAGAACTGCGTGAATTTAATTTGGACACGAAACAACATTCTGGAATGATATATTACAGCGATGGGATAGCTTCAAAGAACAATCGCCCAAAATATAATCAGAATATCAGCAGGACAGGGAAGCGCCCTGAGGTTCACCCATCCCCACATAGACGCCTCATGTTGGGATTCAGAGCACGTCACAACGGGATTGCCAAGACGCACTCAGCACATATATCATCTTCACCGAATCATATCGCTCCGATAACATGTGCGGACAATATAATTAGCTCGAATTGTAGATGGCGTGATCCGTGTATGTCGCGTGCACCTTTGTCAACGCCGCTGAGGCCGGCGTGTAGTACAACGTGTTGGAAAATTAGATATACATGTTGAAATACAAGCCGCTCTATGTGATTGCACGAGATACGATCTCATTATCGGTCTTGTCGAGGGTAATTGTGCATAAAATTCTGCTCGAATTTTCGTTCAATTTTTGTGTGAAATCGCAGAGCTCAAGTATTAGTGAGGTAAGAAGAACAAATAGCTCCTTTATCATATGAATGTCATTTCGATGGAGATGTTGCTCGATTACATCTTCAGCTGGCTGCGTAGAATTTTAACGTCAATAGAGAGTGAACAACATCTGTGTAAATTCACAATGCTGATGTTAACGACGTGAACAGAGTTATGAACGGCAACGCTGCTCAGCCATAGTGATTGGAATGACATGAGGGCATATACACTGCTCAACAATTGATAGGGGTCACTTACTTTTTCTTAATTCATTTCTGAAATATTCGCTCCAAGATTATAGTCTGCAGAACTTATCCATTTTTTCATAGGACAATAAACACAGCTCAATAATGTCTATTTAAGAAAAAATTCCCAACCTAAATCTATTCCACAAATATCTCACGATGAAATCGCAGGTATGCTTCAAATTTCGGGAATTCTTTCTCATGCATAATTCAAGCGTATGCACAAACTGCTTAATAGTAAAGGGATGAAAACAATCTTCGAATGGAAAGGGGACTCAGAGAACGAACTCAAGCATCACTGTCAAGAGCAGAAAGTTACTGAAAGTGTTCGCCTTCTGCAACAGCTGACATAAATGCGGATGTCGAGTTCAGCTCAGTGGAGCAAAAATCACTATTTATCTCTGTATTTGACCATTGTGGAAGATTAGAGTGGATGCTGTTTCACTTTTATGGATTTATTGTCCGCAAGAGAAACGCCTTTCTACTTCGTAGATTTGTTGGATTCAGCGAGCGCTTATTGAAAAGCATTTACAACATGTCGCAATGCTGAGTTTATCAAATTGTACGTCAGAATTATTACTGATTTAATCAATCAAGTTTTCAGAGTTCGAATAGGAGAAGAGTCTGAATGATCATATATTCTTAATACTAATTATTCTCATTTCAGTAATAGCCGACAAGTGCTGCTATTTCGGTCTCAAATAGATGCAAAAACTCAACACAGTAACACAGTATCCAATCAGTGAATACAACGTAAAACTTATAGAGATCAAAAATAATAAGCTACAAATCTAACAACGAGGTATGCAAACCCAAAATTGTTGATCGATATCCAGACTTTCCAGAGTCCAGCTAGCACAATTCCTAATCGAATAGTGGAAAGTTGGTTTATGTACTTGAGTTATTTGGATTTTGTAAGCGAAATGCTCAATTTTTTACATCGACGTTTGAGAAAGTTCTCGTGATTTATCATGTAACGAGGAATTAACAGGATCGGATTGCCTCTAACATATTGTTTTTCTGTAGCGAGACTCCTTCGAGATCGAGATACAAAAGGACGCACCGAACTCAATTCATCTGCAGGGTCATTTTAAATTGTTGAATAAACGGTCCTTACCAGGTCCTTCCAGAACAGCCAAATTTGCCGTAGAAATTACATGAAAGATTACAGATAAATGCAATGAACTGAACTCTAATGAAATGGTTCGTCTGAAAAATTCATCCGAATCCACAGACTGAGTTTTGAAATGGAAGCAAAAACCAAATCAGTAGTTCAACTATACCGAACAACAGTGGTGAAATCAGTTGGAATTTTACTTGTTTGATCTAACCTACATTTATTTTTTCCTATGTAATAGAACTTCGGTAAAAGCTATGATAACAAATTTAAAAATGCTTTCTATCTGCTATAGTTCCACGCAGAACCCAACTATATAGATATTCATTAAAATAAGGCGCAACCTCCAATTAAAAAATCGTCCCACATAAAACTTGTGAAATAATAAACGTCATTTAACAAGTCCTATAAAGTTCGATAGCATTCCTTCTCGTTATCCATTCTCAAATCTGGCGAAGCATACTGAATCTGGGGCTTGTCCTAACAGTCAGGATTTGCGTATTCCGAGTCCATTATGCGGGAGTCGAGAAAATATCTCTCGAGATATGACGTTAATGTTACTTGTGACAGCTTTTAACACAGCCTGCGGTCCGAGCTAAGTAATAATCCACCACTTATCTATGACTAGTTTCAGACGTTACGATTTTCGGACATAGAGGGGCCAAAAAGTTGGCAACTCGGACGCGGTCAGTTATCGTTAAAGAACAGCTGCAGTGTTTCGGGTGTCACAAAGCGGTCTAGCTGTCACCGATGGGATGGAACTTATTCAGCTTCAATTAACTTGATGTGAACTCGTTAAAACTGTCCTAGTTACCATCCATCCGAAAGCTTGGAAATGGGCTTCTGTGAATTACGTTAGTGGGCTTTAAATCATGGAGGTTGAAAGCATTTACATCATTCAAAAAACATATGCAGTTCCGGAGGAAGGAATTGAAAATTCATGATGAGATATGACAATGGGAGAACTGAATAATATTCATTTAAAATTTTGAGACGGTTATCGAAAAAGTAAGTAAGGTAAATTTTTCCATCTCCTGGCATAAAACGAGCGTTTTTTGTGAAAAAAAATAATATTTATTAATGGGAAAGTAAAGAATATTTCATTTAAAGTATTGGTCATTGCTTTGTACATATTTTGACCACCTTTCTGGCAACTGTGCAAACAATTTTTAAGATTTTTTCATCTATTTTCTGTATTCAGCATTCGTGAGATTCTGTGAAACCTCAAAATTTGGGAGAAAATGACATCAAAAGAAAAACCTACTAAAATCAACATCAAGTTTACCCCAATCTTATGAAGTTGAGTCGATTCATTCATCATTCCTAACTTCCGATAGTGACACCGGAATTGATGAATTTCAAAAATTCATTAATCATGAAACTGAGTTTTCTAACAAAATTTAGCAGGTCACTGATCCGATTAATCCAGCCTCATTTCAGCATTCTCTATTGTACGCGAACATATATGTGGTGATTTGTTCCAGGAATTTCAATTAAATTAGATGTATTTGTTGATGGTGCGATGAATAATAGGACTAATCAATAGAATAGAGCATTTTCCAGTTCTGAAATAATTAAAATCATAAATAAAATATATTCACGTAATAATTTTCGTTTTTATGCTGATGATGTGATGTTTGTGGAAATGTTTATTTCCCTGATTGAACTTATAAAGGTACCTGCTTATTTAAAGTAAAGATTCTCAAAACCTTCATTCACATTTTCCTCGTACTGGAGATACTCACTGGATTGATAAATAAATGAGGGAAATTTGATTCTTAATCTTGGGAATTATTGTATATTGATCATTTTTCAACATCTTCTGTCCTTTGAAGCTCACAAAATCATCAAATATAACAGAAGGTGTATATGGCTCAAATAATCATTTTAAACGTGTTCCATTATCAAGATTTCCTCATCATGAAAATTCTTTGCTGAAATCTTAAAATTTTATTTTTGACGTACGCAATTTCCGAATTGAATTCTTGTGGCAATCCTTTATTAATTGATGATTTCAACCTCTTTCTTCATCAACTCAGCTTCCAAGTTTTATAAGTGGCTACAGAAAGACGTAAATATTTTTGCCGGGAAACTTAATGATAAAGAAAGTTCAGAACTAATAACTACACCATCTTATATCACCGGGCCGTGTCCAAATTGAGAAATTAGGAAATATTCGGGCATTGAAGCGTTTTTTCACGGCAGATTACGACCACCAACTTCTCCAGTATACCTTCGGGGAAAAAACAGAGTCATTTTTTACTTAGTCGTTAAGGTATGAAACACTCCAGCCAATTTTTCACGTCCCCTCGATGGCCCAGTTTTTTCAGCAAATACGAATTAGTGTTTTTCTATAATTTATGTGGAAAACTTCTCCAGAATATAAGATAATATATCTCGCAGAGGGACACCGTTCAGATATTAGGAAGGTGGGGAAACTGCCAGAGGAAGTAAGTGCCACTAGAGAGGGGCGGTGGGAAACTTGAGCCCGATGCCTGAAGCAACGGTTAAAAACACAGGAAAGTCTAAAGTTTGTTACGGTTCGGTAACGAATCACTATGGAATTAAACTATTGCTTATTCCCAGTTTCCATCTGGTGAACCACAAATTGTTTCTAATGAAAATCAGGTGATCATCGCTCATCCAAAATTGAAATTTGATTTTTAGATCCAGAGAATATGGTGAAAACTGACTGGAGCAGTATATACATTTCGCATTCTACTAGGAGACAGATTTCCATCTGGATTCAGGTCAGGAAAATCACGCTGCAGTCAGATACTTGATCGTGCCTCATATATAGAGGATGGTTATGGAGCTGTCAAAGTAACTGCTGTTGCCCTAATCGATTTAAATACCGCATGCAGTACATTTCATCACAACAATTTATAAACGAATCATAGGTGCCTATGAAGGACTTCTAACTTGCAAAATTCATCAACTGTTTCCTAGCGAACAGAAGATTTCATCTGGGGAACGAGAAAATAAGGAGAAGAATTCAAAAGGATGGGCTACATAAGTAAGTGTTCCTTCCACAATCCTTCACAGCATTTATGACAATAACACCATATTTCTCGTCAGCAATTATCCGGTAAAGTTATGAAATTCATTTACGCAGAAGACACAGCAATTACTGCACAGGTCAGCATGTTTGAAGAAGTAGAAACAACTCTAACATAGGCACTATCAGAAATGTCGATTAAGTATAAAGAGGATCATCTAAAAAAAAGTGTGGTTTTTCTACCTAAGAAACAACTAGGTAAAGAGAAATTTTGATTTTTAATGGGAAGGTGAACAATTAGAGAACTGTACAACATAAAAATCCCTAGGTATCAAACTAGATCGAATCTTGTCCATTAAAAACCATTATGAAGACACCATGATGAAAGTAATGGCAAGATACAACATATCCCAGAAAATAACAGAACAATCATGGTGTATTTTGTGGGCATCAACAACTGCCCTATGTCTATCTACGGAAGAGTACGCCGCCATTTTATGAAGGAATAGGGACAGTAAGAATTATATCGGGATATCTGAAACCAAATCCCTTGTAAAAGCTGTATCTCATAGTTGGCATTGCTCCACCCAAAATACGGAAGGAATTCACTGCTCGAAAATAAGGGACCAAACAAATTGTACACCAAAAACAATTTTCAAAAAAACCACCAAACCAGTAACTAAGTATTTTCGCGACGCTCGAAATGTCTGACAAACGGAAAACTCTTTCTGGTGATAAATACGAATAATTTCTGCCCGCTGGTCATCTGTGTATTTCACTACCGATGGACACAACCCTTGACGCTTGGTCTCCACATGTCATGCAGTGTTACCGCTATTTAAATTCAAAGTTCTGACACGCTTATTGAAAAACCCTTTACATTCTGCCGCATACTGATGAAGATGACAATAAAACTATCGAACGGTTTGAAGATAGGACTCTCTCAATGATGATATTATATAGTCTGTAGTGTAATTTATTTGGTAGATTATCTTAATCATTTTTAAACATCCTGTATAGCAACTCAGGGCGCGAACCCCGATCGATCAGCCGATCCCTCCAATTTGCATCTGGTCACTTTTCACGTCGTCTTTCCTGAACGCAATTGATAAAGACCAGGAATCCGGGCCGGGGATTTTCCGGTCAAGAAACCGCCTTCAGTCGGAATCGCGCTGTCAACCATCGCGGAACATTGATTGATTGATGGCCGGGGGGCCGTTGACGCCGCCACTGGATGAATTATGTGGCCGAGGATCGGCACGGAACTAATGGCCTTGAAGGAGTGTCCCGGCCCCCCATTTATGAGGTGATAGAGGAAGATTATCACCTGAATCACCGATTTATCACCCCGGGGTCGGAACTCAGTCCCCCCACTCAATCTCGAAAGGGGCCAACGGGTAATTTGGTAGTTGCAAGGTGGAAAAAGGGCTCCGATGGAAGTTGAAGGAGTTCGTAATTAGTTCCAGGCGCCGGAAGATATGAGTCGATAAGATTGGATCAAGGTGGTATCGGTTTTTTGCGAGCTTGTTCCTAGTGGAACAGCGTTTCGCTTGAATATATGTTATATTCGAATATCGAGCCTTAAATGGTCTGAAAATATAAGGTTTGATTCCTTGATGAAGAATGCATGGCAATCTTTGTTGTCTCCACTTGTCCAGCTGTGGCTCTATATGTTGTAATTTAAGATGGAAATTAACTGAAAGTTTTATATCTGCAGACAGTGAAAAAATCGTATATACAACGTGAACTGGAGATTATCGTGACCACAACAGATGATAGTTCAACTATAGAATAACGATATCTGTTTTCAAATTTCCTATACAAAAATATACAATTAGATTGTAGAACTATTATTTCGACAATAACCATTATCTATTTTTCTGCTTCTTCCCAACGTTTACACAGAAATCTTTTGTCGCTTTCAAAGTGAGAAATTACCTATCATAAAAGCTGACAACATTTGAAAATTCTTCATTTTTCAATAAGTGTCGAGTTTGACAGAAAAAATTTCAAAGGCACTTTCACGAGAACGAATTCTCATGGATGACTTCAGATTTGAATGAAATCACAAGTTTATTATTTACAAGGCGAAAATTGCTGATTACTCAGTTTTCTTGTATTTAACGAGTCACATATGACAAATCTGAATAAAGCCCTTGGAATACCTGTAACACGTCGTTTATGATTAAATGTACTGCGTCAATACTGAATATTATTCGCCATTACCGGCTTTCTAAAGAAAATGAATTAGCGAAGCAATTATTCTTTAATCACTGTCATTAGAGTCTAATTGAGCCAACTACCGCGACTCCGTACGGCTCATGCGAGTAATTATCGCGGTAACGAGCGCGGGACTCGCAGAGCGAAGGCTTTCCTTTCATTTTCCGCTTTTTTTCACGTCTCAACGATCCGACGAACAGTTCGAATAACCCGACACTCTACTCTCAACGGATCGGGCGAAAATGCATAATTCATTCATTCAATTTATTCAAGGCGACCCCGAATGAAAAGTATCTTTTTTCCGATGTGACGCCGACCAGGATCCAGAAGAAGAGAATTGCTCCCGGAGAATGTGCAATAATTGGGGAGACCGGAAGTGTCACGGAAAGAAAACAGCCGAAAAGGGCGCTTCTCCGTCGATTTCGGTTGTCGTGATCGAATTTTCTTCCCTTTTTTGCAATTGAAACATTCTACTGAAGATGACTTTCAATCCCTTGCAGAGAAAAAAACATGAGCGAGTCTGTGGAAATGGCCGGAGTGGATTTTGGGATAATATGTACTTGTGTCTTGACAATAATGCTTCTTTATCAATTCAACGCCGAGCAAGGGAAAAGGTTAACTGGCCTTGACCAGGGTAGTTTTCGCACGAAATTTTCGCATTGACCTATTTTGTATCATTATGCTTTACGTCTCCAGCAACGGGTCCAACAGCTTAGACCGAGAATTTTTTCCGATGAACCGTCGGCCACTGACTGACCGAATCATCCAATAGAGCATTGATTTACACACGTTATACTCGGAGAATTATGATTTTATGAATTGATCAGTGGGGCAACCGAAGTAATATACAGGGTGAGTCTTTGACCACTGCGTTTATTTCAACCATAGATTCTTGAAATCGAAAGAAAAGTTTTCTTCTTATACCATTTTTCCAAATTTGGCCTTTTCAAAAGATAATGGGTGTTGAAGTTTCACAAAAAAATTGCATTATCCTCTGTATTGCTCAAGCGACAATATCACTGGAAATGTTCTCTTGTATAAGGTTTCTGATGACAGTCATGCATATTGCGGCATATTTATTTCGTTTCTCCAGATTTTCTCATTATTAATCTTGGTTGAATTGCATGAAAAAGAAAGTTGTACTTACTGAAATCGTCAGTTATTTCAACAGATAAAATAATCGTGTATAATTTTCCCTAAATTGCACCAATTTTGAGGAAAATTCAAGTTTCCAAATAATCTGATTTCCCCAAAAAAATTGAATTGAAATCACCGAATAATCAGATTTGATCAATGTGGCCATACTTAATGTCTTCTGGAAAAAAATATTATTTCTATGAAAGATTGGGATAATATCTTTAGTCTTTGGTTTCCACCACTTAACACTATATGTCTATGAAATTAACCACTCAACAATTTTTAGCTAACATCGACCACAATTCTAAATTGTCAATTGTTGTATTCAATATTGATGATGTCTAGCACCTTGTTCAATATCCAATCCAGAGTATTCTTCAATAATAAATATAGAAAAAGATTTCTATCATGCACATAGGTATTTAGGTATATTTTCGTTCAAATATGTAATGTATTTTTTGTCAGGGGCTGTTAAATTCAAGACTTGTCCTCATAGACAGCTGATTCTATATAGCTTCAAACTTTCAGGGTTCATCAAGTTATATTTATTCTACTATAGAAAAGCTTAAAATTAAGCTCATATGATTTTAAAAAACATCTAAATCAATCTCCTAGCTTTGATTTGGAAGTTTAAGGGAGTTTTTTTACATAATAATTACATACACCAATAAAACCAGGTGTACAAAGTTAAAAGATAATAGTATTTGACTTTGTTATAATATTTCTATCAGTTTAGCAATATTCAATATTGAAACTGAAAGTTATGAATTTATAGACTAGTAATATTAGAATGCATTTTCTGATAATTTTTATTTTATATCGAATTCAATATATTCAAATAACTGGAATTATCCTCAAAATTTCATGCACATTTTTAAGAACACATCAAATAACAAAAGTCGATCATTATTTCATTAGGAACTACCCACTATAGACACGTCATAATAAAATTTCAATGTTTCATATAGAACATAAATAATGGTGAAAGATATTTTTCATATATATAATGGATAAATAAATAAATGAATAAATTTGGCGATTATTAATTTTTTTGTCACCCGAGGTTTGGTAATGAATTTTCGATTCTATAGTAAGTTATTGAAATTTAACTTTATCTATAAATTAACCTTTTTTGCTATAACGGATTTGTTTACTGAATTATACAAGGTGTAACTGAATAAGTGTAAAATATTCAAGGAGGTGATTCCTCATAAAAAAAAGAATCTTTCATATAAAGAAACTTCATTGGAGCATCCCTTGTTAAGATACAGCCCCTCAAAGGGAGTACATAAAATTTGTATAACAATTTTTTTCACAAGCACCAAAAAAGTTACATTATTGAAATTAACCTAACGTTTCCTACTAGCAAAAAGACACTTATTCAGTTATTTATTTGGATTACCCCATGGTTGTAAGGGTAGGAAACGCAGGTACTACTACAGAATAATAATAAATCCAGTTCGCATTTATGACGATGTACCTTTCTCTGTGGTTGTTCGTAAAATAATTTTTTACTGCGAACTGGTTTATTTTGGGCAAAAAACTCATGAGACATTTTTTGTTGAGAATGAAACAGGCTATCGGAAATAAATTTTTAAATGGTAAACAAATAATAAGACAAAAAGTTACATTGGAAATAAACTTTAGGGGTTGCGTTTTCCACCCTTACAACCATGCGGTAAACCGAATAAATAACTGTATAAGTATCTTTTTGCTAGTAGGAAACGTTAGGTTAATTTCAATATTATAACTTTTTTAGTGCTTGGGAAAAAAATTGTTATACAAATTTTATGTACCCCCTTTGAGGGCTGTATCTTAACAAGGTATGCTCCAATGAAGTTACCTTATATGAAAGATCCTATATTTTTTTCGATGAGGAATCACCTCCTTAAATATTTTACACTTATTCAGTTACACCCTGTATAAAACCAAAACAAAACAGATTTATCATAATATAAATTCGTCATTAAAATGTACTTAATGGATTTTACAGAAGCAAAACTGTATACCTAAAGCTCTAAATGCTTATAATCTTTCAAAGTAAATTACACGATACCATTTCTGGACACCTTGTACACGCATAAAAATTTGTTTGAATGGGATCTTATGTGCCATGAAGTTAAAAAGGAACTTTTTGGAATTATTTGAGAATTCTCTGGAGTATCAATTCCAGCGAAATTTTGTTAGCCATTTGTTTCTACCTATTCCAAATATCTTGCAAGTTTTGACTTGATCCGATTGATATTCCGGGAGTTATAGAAAAAACAAAATTTCAGATGCTTGTATTTCCTGAACCATTGAACGGATTCGACCCAATAACGAACTTGAGAAATCGAGAAAGCAGCCAGAAGAGTGGATAGAAAAAAATTAACTACATATCATCGACAAATTTCTGTTGGGTGGTTCTGCATTGCTGGAAGGGCAATTTCATGCCACATCCAGTGATTCAAGTGATGACTCTTCGCCATGGAATTAAAGCTACATTAAATTAGTGATTTTCTGAATTTAAATCTTGAGATCAACTCTCCTAAATACAGTTTGAAAGTAATTCACGATTGCCCATTACATCACATTCTAATACCTCTATTCATCCTAGCTAACCCTCTAAGGGTTTTCTCATATCCTCGGAAGTCTCGAGGAATAACGAGAACCGATATAAGTCTCCGGAACAACGAAGAAAAAAACACGAAACGAAATTCCATTATGGCTCGCGCCGCTTGGTGCATCCGAATATCTACAGCGCTCTTCAGCCTCTGTGGGCAAGGCTCTCGCAATTGGGCAAACACAGCAGGCGTTGGCGGACAAAGAGGCCGTATTTATGGCCATAGCGGATTTTCTTTTGGATTTCCACAGCAATTCGGTGAATATATAAGGCGGGCGGAATGCCCTGGCACTTATAAAACACTTTCATTAGGTATGCATTTCCCAGAATACCGATATTTTACATTTTTAATAGAAAGCGAAGCTTTTAATCCTTTGTTAGGGGAGTTTTATCTTCTCTTTTCCGTACGCTGCCTTCACGTACGAGGACTATAAGGGATTTTCCCACTTCGATGATATGGACCTGCCGGGTGTCGGTGTATTGAACCGCGTCAGGTATTCATACAGTTTTCGCGTTGAGGGCCATCAACGCGAAACGCTTTCGAGTTAGACCCGAAGAAAATAACAGGCCTTGACATGGGATATGGAAAAATCTTTCGATACAGCAAGAAAAATTCACGATGAAGGTTGAGGAAAATAACCGACTACTTTTCTTGGATTCACTGGCTCACTAACACCTAATCCATCCCAAAAAACTCACACACGGATACAAAACGTTTGTAAATTGTATCGGAAGTTTATTCAATTCAGCTACGAAACTTCAATTCAACTAAACGTTTATTTTACATGCTATAAAATTACGCAGTACACGGTTGCTTTATCTAACCATTATTAAACGTATACTCATTGGATTTCCTAAGCGTTGATTCAACAAGCATTAATCAACATTATACGTGGCAGGTATATTTTTTGATCTGTCTAAGGCGTTTGACACGCTACAGCATAGATTTATTTTGGATAAGATGTACCAGATGGGATTCAGGGAAGTGTTTCATGATTGAGTCAAGAGTTTTCTGTCTGATCGCAGAATTTATGTGAGATTGAATGACCTTACATCTTGCAAGCACACTAACAACCTGGGTGTCGCTCAAGCATCTGTCCTGGGTCCACTTCTGTTCATATTATTTATCAACGACCTGCCTGCATACGATACTTCTGTCGCGATCAAAGCGAAAAGTTTATAGGAATTGAATATGCTATGGGAGACCAGAATACAATGTTTGTTTGATTGGTGTGAGAGAAATGCGTTTATACTCAACTTGACGAAGTCGGTGATAGTCAGGTTTCCGAATGAACATAGGCCAAGTGATCCCCTCATTCTAGAACACAAACAGGGAGTATTGGAGGCGAGAGGCGACGTTAAGTTTCTGGACCTCTATGTGGACGATGATCTAAGGTGGTATCTCCACACGGATCATGTTTGTGCCAAGCTGAATAGTGCTTACTATGCCTTATCACGTCTCAGGAGTTGTCTCCCCGTCAAGGAGCTGCTGACTGTTCATTACAGCATGACTTATAGTCATTTAAATTACAACATGGTACTTTGGGGCTCCTCGGTATGGTCCAATCGGGTGTTCATTGCTCAGAAGCGTATACGCCTCATTTTTAATCTTCACCCACGTAATTCATGTCATCCGATATTTCTTCGTTTTCATATTCTTCCTTCCCATGTGTGTTCATTCTTTATAGCTCATTATAGTTCATTTCATACAGCTAAATATGAGTGATCACCAAGTTATTTAAGTATTAAATTGTATAACCGGTTGCTCAATAGATTGAAATCGATTTGTGGAAGGTTTTTCAAGAGGGAGGTTAAATTTTTATTACATAAGAGATGTTATTATAGTATTGAGGAGTATCTTAGGGACACCATTTGTTGAACTTGTTGATTTATTCTTGTGTTTCTTTGCTAATGTACGATTTCTAGTCCTATACATTTTTACAATGTCCAAAGGATCAATAAAGTTTATTATTATTATATAAATGTTCAAAAGGTATTGTTCATCAAAACTACATTCGAGCAACCTTCACTCAACGTGAATTCGGACAGATAACCAATTCTGAAAATATGAAAACTCTTTCAGTTTACTTTTCATTTCGCAGAAAACTCATTGAGTTTTAGTCACCAGTTGATCAGCATAATTAAAATGTAGAGCAACCGCGGATAAACGATTTTTTCCCGAGGTGGACCAAAGTATACGAGAGCAAATGCCCTGTGGAAGTGCTAAAGAATAACACCATCTATTCTGTCCCAGCACAAGATCTGACGTAGGATGTCAGACAGCGTTAGAGTGATTTTTAAACTTGACATATTGCCGGAGATAAAAGCCGGGATTTCCTAACAGAAGAAAGATGAATCTCCGGAAAGCGTAATGATGAAACAGTTGATTCCAGTTGCATACACAGTGCCGGATTATGCGGAGATTACCAGATCCCGGAGCAATTCCATTTAAGGCCACGCGTGACATCGGGGTGTCAGTCTTTATTTCACAGAGATATATAAGAACAAATAGCGCACCACCTGATGGACTTTTGGTCGAATTTTCGTCTGTAGTTTCCATGGATGTCAAATCACCTTTTCTGCCTTCTTTATTTTCATTATTATAAGAATGCGCATTCAAGCTACTGCCGTCTGATAAAACTGCCGGGCCTTGTTTGTTCCATATGGAATTGTGTATTTTATTCTTTAAATTGATATTCTTGATCCTTTATGAATCTCAATTGTAATGAACAATTACATCAGTGCTTTCAATCGGGTTTTGAATCTTAACTGTCGCAGCTGTATTCTTGAACATCCTGATCCATTTCCTAATGCTATCGTTACTTGGCGTGTACGATATTCCGCACGATAGAGACGTTAAGCAGTCACTATTGCATCACTATTACGATAATACGGAAAATGTGCGATGCGTCCCCGAGTAGGTACTGTTCCTCGTGACTAAATTTACTCAAAATGGAGGAAATCACGCAGGTTTCGAATTCCCTTCTGAAAACCAACCGAATGTTGGTATATCTAGACCATCGAAAACCATCTAGAATATTTTTATAGTGATCTATATCAATCCCATAAGATCCACCAAAGTTTCTGACCTCACGTGCAGCTCTAAATTTTGACAACGTAAATGAAACATTTCAGTTAATGTTCCAACAACTGAAGCTGAATTGATAAGTCCGACCAATGTTAATGGAATGCGTATCTGTGAGAGCATCGAGACTGAAATCTCTGACTTTTAGACATTTTTCTTTTCTGATTTCACGAAAAACTCGTATCTTCAGAGGGATTGTTTTATCTATTAGATTTAGGCGAAAGAAATGAGCTGAGAGATGGGAAATAACCTATAGTGTTGTTTTCGACCGCCGCCTCAAAGTTTCAATGAGCCAGGAGTCGACACGGAACGTGAATGTAGACGTAATTGATTAACTTTAACTTCTGTGATTGGTTGCACTTCAGTGAAAGAAAAAATTATTATATAATATGTTTGAAGAATGCTACGACAATAGAATTTGAGAGTATTTCCCAAGTTACAACTTGATTTGATAGAAATTCTAAGAGTCGTAGGGGAAACCAAATTTCAAATGCTCACAACTCCTGAACCATTAGATGGATTTTGTCAATTGACTTTTTGAAAATTGATAATTTTCAAAAGGTTTCTTACTTTTCTCCTTGATAAAGATAGAAGATGTCTATCGAAACGTCGGAAATCATTACATCCGCAATAGATGATGGTAATAGCCCAAACAATCATTCAACATATAAATTTCAAGATGTTTTTAGGGCTATTCATGATGTTTTCGACTCTTTCTTGGAATGGGTTATAAATTTCAAACGAATATGATACGTATTTTTGTTATTCAGTTCTTTTTTCTGCTTTTGACTCTTCATTTCCAGATACGATGTGGGCAACTTGAAGAAGTCTCTTTCTCCATCAATAGAACACCACTCTTGAAGGAAGAAGTCCCTAAAATATATTTCAGCTTATTTTCACACTTAGACGAGGAGGCAGGGTTTTTTTTACTGGGGTTTTTTCCCTAGGCTTTTATGTGATACACCGTCACTAACCCCAGATCTATATGCTTTGTTTGCTAACTAAATATTGTAAGCCTAAAGTTCAAAAGAATATATATACCTGGAAACATTTCCAAATAAAAAAAATTCAGACGAGAGGTATTTTCATTCCAAGTCTGGTGAAAAATTTTTTGGACTTCCCCTTCTCCGAAAATGGTTTTATAGAAAATCTTCCATCTATAAGCCTAAAAACATCTAATGCAAACCAGTGCTTTCGCGTTCATTACTTCAGTATTTTTTACGATCCCAATTAGCGCGGATGATAGGAAGAAAAATATTTCTCTTTGGAAAAGCCTTTCATAACCAATTCATGGAAAACCAACGTGAGACAAAGTGCACTTGTCGAAAACGAAAACGTTGTATCTATTTTAATGAGATGTTTACACAGCATTGCCTCAGTCTTTCGTGAGTTACAATCTCCTTGATAAATCTGGAAAGCTTTCTGTTAAGTGTCATTCGAGGAGATGAAAGGCGTCCTATTGATACTGATGTAATGACAAAATTAAATGATAATTACACCATCGAGTATAAATCTACGTAGAGGGGAAACGCAGTTTGAAGAAATGAAGCCAAAAATTCTACCGGTAAAGTGGCGTAATGAATTCATGTTTATTTTGAGATTTCATTCATAATTACGTTTATTGAAATGTAAGTTGCCTTGTTCGCCTAATCAAAAATAAATAAAACAAACATTTAAAGAGGTTAAAAGTTGAGAACTAGCAAAACGTCTAACACATTTATATTTTGGACATAATATCTTATTATATCTGTGGAATTAGACAAGGATGATACACCACTTCAATAGAATTAGGATATTTCATCATTAATAAAGAGTTACTGTATGTATATATTAATTCTTCGAGTTCCTCAAGGAACTTCCTCAAAGAAGATATTTCGCAAGAAATTATAATCCTCCCGGAATAGCAGAATTCTTTCCGTTCTGACGATCATTAACGATGCGAAACTTCACCCCAGATATTTTTCGTCGCTCAGTATGCACATTGTTCGACGGTCACGTGAATACTTCATCAGCCCGACAGAAGTTTCGTCTGGCGGAATGCATTTTTGCGGTAATTTATTCCAACTTCCGCATTTTACGTCGAAAAACGGGGTCCTGTTCCGGTTCACAGAGTCGACGGCTATCGAGGACCTAAATAATTCCTGGAGGATTTTTCTGTACCGTCTGTCGACGAGTTCTCTTCCCGTTCGAAATTCATTAACTTTTTCGCACCTCATGTACCTGTACATCGCGCTAATGATCATGGTCACGCAACATTTTAATCACAACTTGGATGCCATGAGCCTTGCGTAGAGCATCGTCTAAAAATAATCACGAAGAATTTGGACGGGCAGTTGAGAAAGATGAGGTTGTGCCATTTCGTTCCAGTGGTGTACTAACGCACCACCTAGTCCATGATTTTTTTTCTGTTGGATGTAGCAAACATTTTTGTATATCTATTTGGATGTTTTATCATAATCACTTCAGAAAAATTCGATTCAATGAAACAATTCGATTTACCTTCCACATCAAGTTTTATGACAACTCAGATGTCAAGAAAAAATTTGCACGATCGTGACAATGACATCACATATGACCATCGCTCGAAGTGGCAACCTGGTCCAGCGGCGCCCTTGACCGCATTCAATTCACAAATATCACACTACACTAACGAAACGTTAAAAATTTATCTTAAGATACTATCACCCTTTATTGAAAACTGAAACTCTGTCTAAAGTATACTGTACATCACATGATCATAAATGAATCTTGTTATTAGTATAAGATTCTTGATTGAAAATCATATAATCATGTCACCAAACCGAAACACTTTTGAAATTCCGTGAAATCACATTCAAATATCGAATATACCTAGCTGAATGTTGCCATGAGCTCTTCCAATTCCGAATTCCTGGTTCGATAAAAACCGTTCGTGATTTCACGAATATCCAATATCAACAGATCCAATTCGCATTTTTCACTCAGAGATAACCATATTTCAATTTCTTCTCCATTTCCTCTCGTCCCACTGGCACAATCAGCCCGTCGGTGTGGGCCGGTTTTCGAAGGGATTTCATCTGATTTTCCACGGAATGAATCAATTTCCGGATGAAGAAAACGGATCGGTGAAATATACCTGGTTTCTGCGGTCTCATCACTAAATGGAATTTTCATCTTGTGTGTGAGTTCCCTGGATGTATTGTCGAAGCTTCTTTCTTGGAACTGGCCTAATGTGCAATTTTTTTATAAGAGGAGATCTGCTGGTTTTATTGGCATGAGGAAAAAGACTCGGTTTCTCAAGTCTGATAATTACTTAGATGAAGGTATAGATTGTACAAGTGTTGTTCAGATTTCAATATTAATCTGATCCTTCTCTTCATAAACTGTAGTGACAAAAAAACTGCAACAGTCCATCAGGCCATTTAAACAAACTTGTGTATTTCCGAAATCATTACTAATGGAAATTGCTGAGAAATTCAATTTCAGACAACTAGTTGATCCCAGTGTACTGACTAGTAGACGAAAGGGTATCGAGTAGCGTTCAGGTACAATCAATTAAGACGAAAATGTCAAAATAATGATAGAGTTGGTACTTCTGGAACTTGAACGGAACTATGAAGAAGAACTCAAGTGGCGTTTTGAATCAACGCTTACGGGAACTAAGTATCCACTTTTTATTTGAATTAAAGACCTGTTTTTTATTAACTAGTATTGCTAAGTGTGAATAAACCGATTATAGAGAACCTGTGTTTGCTTCAACATATGAAAGTGGCAAATTCATATAATCTTCATTGATGAAACAGTCAATAATCATCACATGGGAAGAAAGATATAATTCCATCCTCCATATAGCAATCATTGCATATAAGTTATTCATCTGTCCTTCATTACAAACACATTAAGTCATAATCCATAACTTACTAGTGAGTAATCCATGATTTATAGTCGAAAGCTCACCAGTGATACTTCAATATCAATGTGAATTCTGCTTTCAAAAGCTATGAGTAGAAATATGAACTATAAATAATCCATAACTCACTAGTGGGTATTCCAATAGTTATAATCCATAATTCACTAGTGAATTACTAGCTAGTTACCTATGCATTACAACACCGGTGTATTATTTGATAGTTCATGATAAAGATAGTACTTTTCGTACTTACTCATATTACTAGGATTATTTTTCCGACCCAAATATCGACCAATAGAATTGCACCATTCGACGTCACGTGGTACAATCTACATGGTATTATACTGATAATTTTTTGAAAATTTTCTCTGGTAGTTGCTATATATAAACAAAACATGATCCAGTCAAATCAAGCACACGTCAAACTGACAGGTTCAATTGTGAAAATTGGAGATTTTTCATGAAAATGAGTCGATTTGAAGTCAAAGGAAATGTTCCCATTAATACGGAGAAGGCAAAAAAAAACAGTTTGGAACCAATTTACTACTTTTTGTACTGAGAGGGAATACACATTGAGTGCTGAAACGAGTGAAGCGCAATTGGCAAACATTATGAAAGATTACGCTTACAATATGAAGAAAATGGATGGAGAGGACTATAAGGAAGGTACAATAAAAACAATGTGGAATCAGACTGCCAAATTACTTCAAGAAAAGTATTTGAACGATTTCGACATCAAAATCAACCCATTTTCGGATGCTGCATTCAAGACCGCTCGAGGAGCTCGTGATGCCAAGCGTAAGGCTTTACAATCTATTCCGGAAAAACGGAGGGCAAGTGCAGCAGCGTTGGAGGAAAAAGATTGGGATGCAATGACCACTGTTTGGGACGAGGAAACTCCTGATGGCCTCCAGAAAAATTATTCATGATAATATCAGTGGAATTGACTTGGAGAGGTGGTGAGGGCAGCATGGCGTCAATACATCACTTCAAGGCAGAACAGCGAAATGACGGGGAAACAACTGGAAGAATTGAATACAATCCAATTTTCAGCAAGACCACACAAGGTGGTGATAAAAAATTATCAGACAGCAAGTGGCTGGTGGAGAATCGGGAAATCCCTGACAAGTGCCCAGTGAGACTGTTCCAGAAATTGAGAGAGAAGAGAGATGTCAATATCAAGAGCGACAGACTATTCCTGACCCAAAATCCATTCAGGAATAAAGTTCCAGGCGCTAGGTGGTACAAGGATTCCCCAGTAGGCCAAAACACGATTTCAAAGTGGGTTAAGGAGTCAGCACAAAAAGCTGGGCTTGACCTTGGTAACAAAAAATCGCCAATCACTCCAGTCGTGCAACAGCCGTCTCCAATCTAGCGAAATCGGGCCTGGGAGAGCAGCAGATAATCAAAATAACTGGACATGCCAACAGTAACTCCATCAAGCCGTATCTCCAACTCGACCAGGAACACCACGAATTAATTGTCAAGAAACTGCGAAGGAGTGAGCCTACTGTAGAAAATGCCATCAACAGCATAAACCTCATGCCATCTACCTCTTCTGGACCATTACCGATAACTCTGACTTGAAGAAAACATGCACCAATGTTTACAACAATTGTATTTTTAATTGCACTACCCTGATTCTTAATTAAATGTTGTTTTATTCATTATGAGATTCTTATTTGTTAACTGTACATTTCGTCTCATGGTGCAATTCTATTGGCCGACATTTGGGACAGAAAAATAATCCCCCGAATACCACACGAGCTTCAAAATTATCTGGTATTTCCCGATAGGTTCCCTGCAAACAAATAAAATCGTCAAGTTTTTCAGTTTCAGTTTTTAACCTGAAAAACTTGACTCTATCATTTGTTTGCAATGAACCTATCGGGAAATACCCGATAATTTTGAAGCTCTTGTGCTATTATAAGTGATAATTCTTATTGATATGGAAATGTCAGTAGTGAGTATAAATCATGGATTACTCAGAAGAGTTATGGATTATAATATTCGTGGGATATTGGATGGTTTAATTGTCTCAAATGACATCAATAATAGCACTAATGCCTGTCAAGTATTATATAAACAATCATTTTCGAAACAGCTCCACCATAACAACAAAGCTTGTTCAGTAAGTGCATCTTGATTTTGTCTTCATTCAACATAATCTATAGAACAGACTAATCGAAATGTAATGTAACCTCTGTCTTCTCCTGACAATTCTATTCTCGTAAACTTCCACTTCTGGCAGTATCCAGGGCTTGGGCATCCTTGCAAAGGATCAATTATTGTTGTTTAATCTCGCCCATATTCCATCGTAGAACCGCCGAGTTCACTCTGATGAGCATCCGCGGTCAACGCCATGAACCCAATGCTGTTTACTGAATTCTAATTTCACATTTACATAATCAAATTAATGTTTGCAAGCGAATTATTATTTTGCTACTAACACCCGGTTGAGTGACACCTCCGTTCCGGGAAAATTATGCTGTTGAAGTACAAAACAGCAGGGGCGTATTCGCTCTCAAGGAAAAACGAAAAACGCAAAAAGAATGAGGTTCGAAACGGAAGTCTGTACAAAATTTATTTGACAGGTACGAAATTTGCGCCGTCAAATTCTCGATAGAGACTTTATTTCATGCTCGAACTTTCAAAGTCAATATGAGATAAGGAAATTTTCAGGAACCATTGGCCCGTTTCCTTCTTTTACTATTCGTTTAAGGCAAATAGCTATTTATGCAACCTGAAAGAGACTGCATTCTTTTATGTAAAGCCTTCATTTATCGTGAACTCACCAGTTACACATCATTTAAAATCAAAATTTATCCAACACAATATTTTTTATAATTTCGAAAAAGGGATTCTAAAGAAATACAATATAATCGATAAAAACCGTATCTCTTCAATCCTGCCATTCAGCAGTAGAAGCAATAGATAATGTTCTACTACCAGTAATTACCGAAAATTCAAAGGTAGCTCATGATTTGGCAAACAATAATTTGCTACGGGATTTGATGGAAAAAAAGACGAAAGCAGGCAGAAAATCAGAATCGACAATTCCTGTAGTTGTAGATGTTATGATAAAGGTAGCCATTTTCTTGTTGATACCTCGTGTTCAATACAAACAAACTGTATCTGAAAACACTCAACCTCACAGTGTTTTCACTTTTAGAAATTTGTTTTTATCAAATGTCTAATTTGCATAGGAATATTAATACGTCCGGATAGCTTTGGCCGTTGGTGAAAGTAGCGGTCGTCATGGTTACGATGAACAAGCAGTTGTTAGCGATAACTTCAACAGCACATTTGGCAGTTCTGTCAGTTTATTTTCGTATTTTACCATAAAGTAGATGAAAACGAAACTTTTTGGGAATTGTAATATTACTTCAATTGAGGAAAGTGTGAAGAAAAGTGTGCTGCTTAATACAGTGAACTCAAGATCCTACCATTGAAAACAATTTGAAGAATTCTGTGCTGCCCGAGAATACCTTGTAAATGAAAAAACAAGTTTGTCAGAGCTCAATAATATTATGCTAGACTAGGCTTTCAATTTGAAGAAAAGAGATGGATCAGACTACAAGGAAAGTGTCGTAAAAGCCTTGTGGAATAATACTGCCAAACAGCTGCAGGAAAAATTCCATTCCGAATAGAGCGTTAGGTTCGATCCATTTACATATGTGGCATTTAAAACGGCTCGGGATGCACGAATTGCCAAGAGGCGTATTTTGCAAGTGGACCCTGAGAAGAGAAAAGTTAGTGCCAAGGCGCTGTCTTTGGAGCAACTCAAAAAGATGGTCAACTTATGTAAAGAAGATAATCCAGACGGTTAGAACAGAAAATTTCATTTTATTGCTGCATTGGAACTTGCTTGGCGCGGAGGAGAGGGTTCATCATGCCTAATTTCGCATTTCCAATTCGAAATTGAAAACGATGGTAATCCCACGGGCCAAATTGCCTACAATCATACATTTCCTAAAACAAGACGAGGTGGTGCCCAAAAATGTGCGGAAACGAAATGGCTGACTCCCAATATTGAAGATGATATTTGCCCGGTGAGCTTATATAAGCTACTTGTATCCAAAAGAACTGCAAACATAACCATTGAAAGACTATTCCTTACTCCACATAAAAATTGGAAATATGCTTCATAGTTCAAATACTCCCCAGACGGTCTTAATGGTCTAAATGGACAAAAGAATCGGCAGAACTCATTGGCATCAACACAACCAAGTCGAAGATAACCAACCACTCGCATCGAGCTACTGCTGTCAGCCAATTAGCCAAAGCAGGGATTGGCGAGGAACAGCTGATAAAGATAAGGCCATTCTTCTGCAGCGTCAGTGAAACCGTATCTCCAACTGGACCAACAACATCACAAAAAAATAATCACAGCCATAAGAAATGAAAAAAATGTCCTTCAAGAAACAACATCAGTATCTTTTAGTTTGAATATGATTAAATAAAAACTTATTTAATAAAGTTTCCACATTTATTGTGTTTTAACAATATGTAACACTACATTTGCAACAATTGTTTCGCCAAATTCTTGGCTTCTTCAGGCGAGTTCGATGTTAAACTACTCCAAAATTTTTGAGTCTTCCTTATATATTTCTCAAGATGGAAGAGGGAGGACCGGTATTCTAAATGCTTCTGGGATTTTTTATGGCATGTTCATCAATGGTGATCTGTTGACATCCGTTTGGTCATTGAGTAAGATATTTTGCTTGTTATATCTGTTAATCTCCATTGTTTCTAGGATATTAAGCCTTCTGCTTTTGTTTTCTATGTGCAGAATTTTATAGTTTGGATCAAACATATGTCCCTCGTCTAAAAGATGGGTCGGATAAGTTGAGTTCTGTTTTTTATTCAGGAAACTACTCAAATGTTCTTTAATCCCCTTCTCGAAGTTCCTTCCTGTTTGTCCAATGTATACTTTCTGGCATGAACCACAATTCAACTTATACACTCCTGATTTTTTGTTTTTATCTAATTTATCTTTATTATTTTTGATTAAATTACTTAAAGTATTATTGGTTTTGAATGCTATATTGAAATTCCTTTTGTTTTTTAAAAAATTTGCTACTTCTATTGATTTTTTACCTGTGAAATTTAATGTTATATATCTATTCTGTTCTATTTTGTCGTTTTTGGGGTATATTAATGTTAAAGCTTGATTCAATAGGAATTTATTCAATATTTGGTCCACAAGGTCTGGTTTGAAACCATTATTAACAGAGATTTGTTTTATAGTATTGAGCTCACAATCAAAATTCTGTTTTTTCATAGGTGTTTTGATTAGTCTATATACCATGCTATTGAACGCTGCTGGTTTTTGTGAATATTGTGAATATCACAAGAGAAACATCAGTATCTACTTCATCATTCGAAAATAATGCTCGTAATGTGTATAATAATTGTACTATCAATAATTATTATTTTGAGAATAAAGATGAATAATTTATTGTTATGCCTCTATCTGGTTATTTTTGAATAAAAAACTATTTTTTATTTCCTTTGATTTATATTGTTGAATGATCTTTCCTAATACCACCCGAGATTCGAATTTTTTTTGAGAACACTGTCGTTTTTTGAAAATTATACAAATTTCACTCAACAAAGTGATCCCGAAATACCACGATAACTTTGTTTCGTGAAATTTAAACGCATAATTCTCAAATAACAAAAGTGTTCTCAAAAAATTCTCACCTCTAGTGGTATTACCCTTGACAATTCCCCATATTGATGATACACAAAAAACTTCGTTGTCCGCTGAGATCAATATCACTAATTGTTGAAATAAGGTAATTGATATCTATAAATAATTTTTCCATTCATGAGCTTACTAAATAACAAATTTATTGATGATCATAATAGGTAATTTAATGACTTATAGGTAAAGAAGTACATAGCTCAAGTAGTTTAATCTTACAATGATTCTGTATTTCAGACAATCATTGGTGAGATTTACTATTCATCACCATTAGTGAAATATTTTACTCTTCGTAACAAGTTACGACGGTGTCGACAAGCTCTTAAAAGGGTTTCTTCATTTGACAAAATTGAAAAAATAGTATTCAACGTATAGCAAAATGGCGGATGTGTCAGTTCCAATCCATCCCTTATCGCCAATCAGCAACAGCCGACAGGCTCGAATAGAAATTCCAATTTTCCAACCCCGACTGAAACAATGGAGCCTCATCATCGGCAAGTCTTGCCGACTAATTGAGACAATAAGCAGGGTCGTCGCAAGACTAGAGTTACAACAATAGAATCGGTAATAATAATCGGTATTCTTACAATGACCATTGTTGCAGAGTGAGACGTGGCGTCAGTAGATAATAATAAGTCTTAATGATTAGAAAAGGAAGCGGGTTGCTCATCCGATTATGCTAATGTAGACCTGGGTGGTTTAGATAGCGTCGAATGCGACGTCGGAATCTCTGAAGGAGTGGTGAGATGATCTCTGCTCTCCCCGTCATTGTTTACCGGTAGGGCTTTGTTACGACCGTGAATATACATGAGCGTTACATATGGAGCAGGCTGTTATTGCAATCTTGTACACCGCAGTTTAGGGAAGGTATCACCAACGGTAGCAACAGGAGTCTTAAAGAGAGGAGATGATTGAAGGAAATGGTAATAGACAGGATGAGCCTTTGACTGGTGCGTTGAAGTTTGCCACAGTTTCATGAGGTATTTTAATTTTATTTCCAGCGCTGCTATGCATAGAAGTTAACTGTTTTTCTTTCAATTTGTTACAAGTTAGATTAATTTTATATTGAGGTTGTCGATTAGTCTCATGCACTTCAATACAACAACACTGACCAAAGTTTTGTTGCCGTCCAAAAATGTGGTTTCACATTTTCAAATTTCAAGAGATATTTCTTCACATCAGTAAAAATGTGAAAAGGTCTTGTCGTGTGTATTTTTAAATATGAGCCTTCTATTGAAATCAATCCGTAGTTAGGTTATTTGAGAGTGAACATAAACGTCTCTTAAGAGAAAGTTTCCTATGATCGCATTGAAATCATCATAGTTTTGTCACCTAAATTGTTGGTTCACTCAGCCAATTATGGTTTTTATATTGTTTTTAATTCTCTGCAAAAACTATTTGAATGAGTTCCTTCTCTACCGGACTCTACAATACACAATCACAGTTTGATCGTACTGGAATATTAGCTGTTGATTGGATCTTTTACACTTGCCGCCAAGAACTCGATTATTTTAGGCGCTCAGATAGTCAACATCAGTTAGTCGATGCGGATGAGCGGACAACGTGATCATGGCTCCACACAAATTTTTGTTGTTACATAAATCCTTCGAAATTCCGGCCAGGGGCTTCGGCAACCTATTGAGCGCCATTGTGTTTCAGTTCAAAATTACCAATTCGAATATCTGGAGAATCTTTAACATAGTACTAATTTGGGAGACATTGTAAAGTATTATAGTATTGTTGATTTGCATGTTTATTAGTGATTTTAAGACAATTCGTCCACCTTCTGAAGTTACGGCTAATACAGATTAATTAAACGCTAGGGCACGCTCAATTTGGGACCGCATCTTTGTAAAGCACCCATCACAATAGCCATTAGTCAGTATAGAATCATAATTTTAACTGCTTCAAATCTGGAACTTGCTCACAAATCTCATTTTATCTTCTAAACATATCTTAAACATATTAAGCAATTACGAATTGGGATTTTAGGATCCAGAACCAGCGTGTTCGCCATTTTGTAACGGCAACAATAACAGACATGTTTTCATATTTCTTTTGATTTCCTCACAATTTGTCGATATTTTTCATCCAATAAGAGATTCCATGCACTTCCACGGATAATCAAAAATAAAAGTGTTCAGCAATTGATTGATTGAGCGGTCTCAATCGATTGGCTTTGACTCCCTAAAGAAAAATCAGGGTCGAATTTGAGTATACGGTCAACAATATACTCTCTAATTTTCGAAAGTGATGAGCAGAAGTTTTAATATTTTCAGAATAGGTTAACTGTCCAAATATCTACATCAAATTTGTTATTGTGCCAAATACGTCCAATGATTCAGGAGTTATGAGCATATGAAATTTGGTTTTTCCTGTAACTACAAGCATATCCACCGGATCAAGTTGTTATTTGGAAGATATTTGAAATAGGGTGAAACAAATAGGCTTGCAAATTTTCTAGGAAATTCCCTAAAAAAGGACGTTATTGATATATTTCATATTTCAAAATTTCATCGTCGTTCCTTTCTTTCACCAGAATATGTGATTATTCTTTCATTAACTTAAGGGAAAAGAGAAATATTAAAATCCATCAGAAAATTCAATGCTTGATGTTTTGGCACATATGTATTAGATTGGCATCGGTCATTCTTATTATTAAGTGTCAGTTGAAATGAAATTAATTGAAATGTTTCATTCACAGTGAAATAATGTACGTTGGCAGAATTCAGAAAAGCATTGAAGTGGGTTTCAGGAGAAGAGAATTTGAACTTCGAACCAAACTTATGGAGTTCTACGAGCAGTTATTTTTAATTTGGGATATAGGTTTGTTCATTCATCGTGGCGGTTTTATTTGTATCACATTGCTCCAGAGTACAGTGAACGTCTCTAGGATATAAATATTCGAAGATATATCCTGGGTTACGAAGAGGAATTTTTTTAAAGCTCTGTATTTTCTTTCTATAATATCTAAGGCTTTCCCACAATATTATTGATAATAAGCCCAGTAACTATGACAAAAATTTTGATATTCATCTATTGAGTGAGTTGCGGGAATTTTAATTACAGAGGTCAACAGATTTCAATCCTGTGGGATTGTTGAGTAGCCCGAGGTTGTTATCATCCAATAATTTACGTGATGGATAATTATTTCAATTTAATCCTGAATGAAATATGAAACCAAAATTATGTTGGATTTCATACTGAAACAAATATTCAGAAATTAAATAGACATTTATATGTCAAATCAAGAAGTTTGCGAATGTTAATATCAATAATCAATAATAACTTCAATTCGAAAATATATTTGCCAATTTGTTGAATTCGTTGAAGGATTCATTGAATGTTTCACGCATCGACCTTTAAGAAATCTTTCAATTAGGACTAATCAATGATCCTTCCCCAACTATGGATGATGATTTTCCTTTGAATGGGTTCCATAGCAGACTTCAAACATCAGAAGATCTGAAAAATCATCACTTGGACCGCAAGACCCGATTCGAAGAATCCTCCTTGCAGATTGGCGACAAATTTTGTGTATTAGATTTTAATATAGAGGGTATTTCTAAGGACCTGAGTGATTATATTTCTAAACTAGCAAAGGACTATGGTGCTGAGATTATTCTCCTCCAAGGGACACATACGGATACTTAAAAAATTCTTCGTGAAAGAAGAACCATAAAAGGTTATGTATTCATTGATTTATAAAAGTTGGTTCATGTCCTTCGGAAGATGGAGAGTATACGGCCTGCCTGCATACTTATGTTTGACCACAGATTCTTATTCAAGAAGTCGAACCGAATCGATTGAGCTTGATTACCGAAAATGACAGATATTTAGGAAGTAAATCAATCACTACGCTGTTCTACTAGTTCACTCAACTAGAACAAGTGCGAAAGAACCATTTACTAAGTACAGCAAATTTTCTATGGTCAAGTAAGTATCACAAGCGGGAGTATTTAAATTTTCAACTCTGATATCCCTCTAGCTGAAGTTTCAGAATCCCAGCAAGCACGAGGTCCTGAAGGGCCGACCTCAATAACTTTAATATTGTTTCCCTGACTTATACGGTCTCAAAGTATTTGCCCGAACTGCAATTCGTGCCGCAGAGGGTCCATAAATAGCTGGGGACAAATGATGTTGGATATGTATTTATTCAGGTTTTCTAATATCAGGACAAATTGCGGTCGATCGATACGAAGAAAATATGTGGAGCGTACGGTTCATTGGCTTACATATTTCTTGGATGATCGGTTGTTATGTCGACTTTGAAAAACACTCCTTCATCAAGGTACCTTATAATTATAAATGAAAATTTCAAGAGATTCATTATATAGATGACACTACTATGGAGCACTAAAAATACATTTTTGCGAGCTTGTTCCAGTGAAATGTTTGTAAATTTCGAATTTCTAACCGATATTCGCGTTTTTGAACGGACAACACTTGGCTTGAAAACCGGGTTCTGTTCATTGGACGGCAGCATCGCCCGATCTTACGCCTGTAGATTTTTACCTCTGAAGAAGAATACCACTCTTATAAACGCCATCCTGATTTGATTTGGAAGCAGCAGTGCGACATGCCTTTCATTCAATTATTCAGCTTTATTGAACCCAATGAATCGTTCTCTTCTATATTCATTAGATATTAAGGGATTCATTGATTAAAAATTTTTTCGTTTATGATCGAAAGCTTACACCCATTTTATTTCCAAACGACGTTTCGAGCTGTCCCCTTTATCAAATTTGGACTTTCAATACCAAACATCAGGAAAAAGTCCAAATTTGATAAAGGGCACAACCGGAAACTTTATTTGGAAACAAAGTGAATGTGATCTTTCGATCATAAATAAAAAAAAATTAATAAATGAATCCCTGAATATCAAGTAAATATAGAAGTGTTCCTTTCGTTCAACAAACAATTATTTTATATATTCCACAAAATAGAATTCCTAGATTGAAGTCACGTAAACAATTATGGCGCAATACGTTCTTCAATATGAACATAGCGATAAAGAATTATGGAAGACTGAGTGGAACTCTTACGAAATGTTCAATAATCCTTCTGAAAAAATTCCTGGTTTTGATTTTCCAAGAATAATTTGGACAGTCCTTAATCGTTTGAGAACAGGTCATGGTCGTACCAATAGCATGCTATTTAGATGGAACTCAGTTCTAAGCGCAAGTTGTTAATGTGGAGAAGCAGAAGAAACAATTTTTAAAGGCTTAAATAGTGGTAGCAGGATCAAAGAAACGGAAAATGATACTAAGTCAGTTCGCCGACGTTTTGGAAATATATTTTTCCATCTTCAGGGCTAGACTAAACAATTGTATCCTCCCATATAAAAAATAATCACACGAGAATGTTCACGATTGAATTCCATGTTTTGGGCGAGATGAATCATTTAAGTAACTATAAAAACACAAATAGCGCCCGTATGTCAAAACATTATGACTATGTATAACCTCAAAAAAGTCAAGCTTTATGATATTGCTGTCAGTTGGCAGAATTCAACACTAGGATCGTCCAATCCCGAACTATAAAAAGCAACCCTCGTAGATTCTTGATATTCCTGCAAGATCAATCTAGGGATACGGATTGAGATAAATATTATCATTGTTTTTTATTAGCAATTCGATGGACTTATTTATATTTTATACTCTAATAAGTAATTCGAGTGCATAAACGACATCGATTTTTGGTCACCAAACAAGCTGCATATTTCCACGCGTTCGATAGTTAATTATTATCTGCAAAACATTGAGCTCCATCCCCATTGTGTCAACAAGTTATAACTGAAACAGGTTTGGCGATTTCAGTCCTGTTTTTGATCGGTTAACCCAAAATGAAAGGCGTTGTTTGTCAATATCAGAGCCCAATGATCCCATGCATATGCATCTTCGATGTCGCTATAGCGACCGACGCAGATAACCTCTATACTACTGATAGTTAACTGTCAAAATATAATCTAAATTCTTCCGGTATAAAAGGCCTCATTCTGGGTTATCATGTGTTCAATGTTTAACATGACATCCTGCATAGAGTATGCCTCAGAGTAGATTGGAAATTTGATCATCCCGGTCATTGGAAAATTCCAACCGAAAGGTACGACAGGGAAGACAATGAAACATGTTTCAATCAGTTTTCATCTCACTGCGTCAGTAGCGAAACTGTTCGAAATTAACCGAACTTTACCGAAGCATATATCGTCAGTTTGAAGGTAAAACTCAGTCAGTGATATTTCAGGGAGAATTGATTTTCTTGAACACTACTGAAAATATAGAAGAAAATTAAGGAAAATTTCAATACAAACGGATAAGTTCTGACGAAAAACTATCTAATTGAGCGATTTGGAAAGGTTTCACTAAAAATATAGAAAAACAAGCCCTGAATGGCGAGAAAAAAGGTCGAAATTCACTTGTTTTCGAATTCCATCAACAAAAGTTCAATAGAATCATGAAATGTGGCTGTGAAAACTCGTTACAAATTATTGGTTTCTTGAATGAGTTTTTCGAAAAAAATTTTCTCATGAAAAATTTATTAATAAAATTCTTTTCAACAGTTTTTAAATTTTACTGATTTCATCATTGAATGTGAAAAAGCTCAAACATATTTATTTGAAGATTACGAGATTCATAGCAAGTAACTTTGATGATTTGAGTTTTCCAAAAATTCTATTGAGTGAAACGAAAATGGGCTGGATGGATTACTTAGGGCTTTCTTAGGTTTTTTGTGGATATACTGCACTGTGAAAGATACTCAACTCTTAAGGATTACTTAATGTTTTCAATCCAATTCTTGATCTTCCAGAAAAGCACCAATAGCGCTTTATTGTTGCTTATAAAAATTCATGGTACGAAAGGAAAAACCTATTTTTCGAAAAATTAGTGGCCAGTAGATTAAGATTATTTATTATTCAAGTTTATGATCCCCACCTTCAACATCTTGTGCAAACTATCGAGAATCAAAGACAAAAAGTCCTTTTCCAATTGGAGAACGACACCTCAGACAAAAATGGACCTATGGAGGCTTATGAAAAAAGCAAATGATGAGTATCGAATACTCCTTGTGTTTGAGCAAAAAAAAAATTATACTCTTGTAGACCAAAGAGAAACTGATAATATTTTGAATATTTCTTCTTGCCGGTATTTCCAAGATTACTCAAAAATCTCTGAAGCTACTGAAATTTGGGGATTTAATACAAAAACTAGACACTTGAAGCTACAATTCCTCATTTTTCTATTTTTTGTTGAAAATCGCCCAAAAATAAGTAATATTGTATATGTACACTAATTTCTTCATACTCTCTCAAAAAAAATTGTTAACAGAAGTATATTTAATACAATTCAAATATTGAACTTATAGCCACAAATAAATTAATTTTGATAGAACCCAACCAAAATAAAAGTAGCAAATTTCTTCTCCACATAATTATTCAAATGGAACATTACGTTGAAACTTACGAATTGAATTACTTCAAGAACCCATTCCTAAAGCCGAATTCAGAGGAGATAAAGTCGCCCTTTCTTCTTTTACGTCACATAAAGGATACTCCCAATCCTACCTTTGAGTTTTAAGCTCCAGGAAACCCCCTCGGAAAGCGAATATAGAGCCGCTGTGCTGTGTCCACACCCTCGAATCTCCCGCTAAGGCAGCGTAAAGCCTTAATTCAAACAAAATATATCTGGATGCGCGGGGAAACATGGTCGCGAAGAGGATATTTTGAAATATTTTGCTGGATCAAACCGCAAATCCGCGTTTATGAGTATTTCAGCTGGTTTATTCCGGAACTTTACGTAAATGACCCTGCCCTTAGGTCGGTATGAAAGAGAAGAGATGGTGAGATTAGGTGGAGTTAGGTTGAAGCAAATTGTACTTTCGGATTATTAATGCCCAAGATGAGATATATTTTTTAATTCAACGAGATCAAAACTCTTAGTACTATATTCGACATGACACTTCAATGTCTATGAGTCAATGTTTCCAGAACAACCTGTAACTTTTTGAACGTTCCTTTCTATTCTGTGAAAGTGAAAGATGGAAAAATATTTCTTAAATTTGAAATGTCTTGATTATTTATCTGATGAAAAGATTGTTTCTTATAATCCATATTTCTATATCTCCTCCCAGTCTTTCACATATTATACTGAATATCAGAAACAATTTGAAAAAGACCACCATGTCAGTTATATTTGATGAGGACGAATAATCGAAATGAAACAAACATTCTTCAGACGGCTAGACCATAACTCACAGGCTCCATTCCCGTCGTTAGGTCCAATCTCCGACCGTCCGAGATAAATACCCCAATTAATAACAATATATTGCGATTCAGGAAACCATTAGATACATCCGAAGAATGCTGATTCCGGAATAGTACGGATAACAATGCATTCCGTCTCCACGCACTGCTGTGAAACACTGCTCCGGAATCCTATAACCATTGTTGCTCCGGGGAGCCACCTACGTATATATATATATATATTTGCTGGCTCTATGCCTTCGTGGTTATGTTACTGTAGCGCCCTTTCATGGAGGGTCGACATTTACATATGAGATAAGAGAGATGAATAATGTCCTGGGTGTATGCATTTCGTCGAAATATATCGGCTTTCTTATTAATCGAGAGCCATCAAAAACTGAAGGTTGTTTTCCATTTTCATATTATTGGGGACCTCTCAATTATGATATACAGGTAGGTATTCATTGAAAGATCTATGAAGGATCCTGTTCTCGACAGAAGAAGAATTGAAGCATCTCCAGAGAACGTTCCCTGATTTGAAAATAAATTCTTCAAATATGGATAAAAGTTTGCTACAAGTAAAACAAAAATTGACCTGTTTCATGATGTTGTTGCCGATTGTCGATCGCAAAAAAACGACCGCACATGCAGAAAAAAAAATCCTTTTCCACCGAGACAATGCACCCTGTCAATGAAAACAATGGCGAACGAATTAGATGTGGCTTACTGGCTCTTTGCTGATCTTAAAAAAATGCTTCAGGGAAAAAGATTTGGCTCAAATGAGGAGGTCATTGCTGGAACTGTAGCTTATTTTGAAGCGAAAGATAATTTATTTCATAAACATGGTATTGAAAAATTGGAAAAGCGTTGAACGATTGTATCATCCTAGAAGGTGATTATGTTGATGAATAAAAAAAAAATTGTTTTCATTGTTAGTCTTGGGACTTATTGATCCATGTTATATTCATCAATTCTTGAACTACTCGATTGAATTTCATCTTCCTCGCTGTCCGCTGAGACTCCCATATGCACAATTTGAATCACCAATTCCTGCGCTTCCAGACAACAAGGATCGGCGTCAACTTCCGTTCCGAAATCCAATTGCGACAGTTTTCGGCGGACAATCCCCATACAACAGTTCCAATATAACAAAACTTTCCATGCTCATCGTTGAAGCGTTACACCGAAATCCTTTTACGAACACCCGCCTTGGAGGGTTCCTACGGCGTGCATGGGCCCTTTGAAACCGAAATGAATACCGTTATACCAACCGATATTATTTCTATAATGCCGAAATATCTAGTCGAACATCAACAAAGCTGCTCTTATTTGTTGTCGACATCTGCTGGATCAGTACGGGGAGATTCCTGGGACCCGGAGCGCTCTATATTAAACTCCGGGAGTACACAAGCACGCTCCCACTATTTACTCGGCGTCGTCTTAGTGAAACGGCGCACACACATATTGAAGAATATAACGGCACGTTTTGTGCACATATAAATGTTTGGGTGGTTTGCGACGTGGATTTGTCGCTGAAACGAGTCATACTTGTCCCGGTTTCTGGCTGTTGGTACTGGGAAAGATGATGAATTGAGTTCTCGGACATGCAACCTTCAGGGAGTTGTATTCTCTTGAGTTATTCAAAGGAGACGAGGCAGACCGACTTTGAAGAATACAAATACATGCTCAATTACAGACGAAGAATATATGCGTGTCAAAATCATGAAAAAAATTTATTTCCTCAGGAGAAAAATATTTAGCAATAAAGTCCGGAAACGGGGCAAATTTTGTTTCATTCCAACCATGTTTCATTCCAAACATGTAGAAAAGGTTTGTAAAAAATTAAATAGCTCCTACTACGCTCTCAACAAAATTAAAAACCTATTTCCTCTCCAATCCCTTCTGGATGTTTATTATTGTCTTGCTTACCCATATTTGTCATACAATATTCTGATCTGGGGTAGTGCATCTGACTTCGACTGAATTCTTGTGTGCCAGAAGAGAATACTGAGAAGTATCTTTAGAATACCTCCTCGGGTCTCCTGTCGACCTCTTTTCATAACACATGGGATCATGACAGTTGCATGCTTGTACATATACAGATGCCTCCTGCATGTGAGGTCCAACGAGGGATCTTTCAAGAAGCTGTCAAGTTATCACCAATATTTGACGAGGAAAGGGGATGTACTGCTTATACCCAAGCATAGAACATCAAGGTTTGAACGCTCGCCTCTCTATCAGAGTATACAATCACTTACCAACAAGTTTTAAAAATCTTAAAATAATTCAATTCAAGAGAACCATCAAGAAACTACTATTGTGCAAAGACTGCTATTCAGTAACTGAATATTTGTGTGATTTTTCACTGTTATCTTGGTCTTGTGACCACTAATAATTTGTTTTCTATTTTGTATTGTTATGATTGACTTGTCCCATACTGTATTGTCCAACGGGATCAATAAAGTTTATTATTATTATTATTATTAACCAAATTTTTATGTATTGTTGAATGATTTTTGCTGAATACTTTACCATCCTAATCAACACTATAAAATTTTGAAGGTTTTCAATAGGTGCACTTCATCATGGCTTATTTTCTTTGAGACGATGGTACCTGAAGAATTTGTCACCGAATGAAAGCCAATCTTTTCAGTTTTGTTGATGAACAACTTTCAATCCCTTTCCACTCCCACGCGTAGAAAATTAGATTGTGTGAAACACTACGCCTCAGTTATAAACAGATATGTTATAAGTAAGTTCGTATCTACTGAAGTTGAAACTTTTCTCTGAAATGTTTCAATTCAAAGACAGATTTCAGACAACGCAATTTTATTAATGATATGAATATATAACCAGGTAAAACAATGCAGAGATTTGAAATTCAAAGTAATAAAATTGATTTTCATGCTCATGGCTGAGAAAAATTAACATAACATGTGGCGTTCAAATGCGCCTGGTATATCAAATGATGAATATCCCATAAATTCGTGTTTACTGTTTTGAAAATCGTGAAAGAAATGCCTCAGTTGAATGATCTCAAGAGGATGTAGCACCTGCGTAATATAAACGTCGATTGCATAACTTCCTGGACAATGCAATTCCTAAGAGATGGACTGGAAGAAGCAGTAATCGTGGTCAGCCAGGTCTCCAGATCTGACACCGTTGGATTTTTTGTTATGGGGCAATCATAAATCGAAAGTGTACATTGATAGGACCAAAAATTTGGATAACAGAATATGGTTCGAGATAGTGAAAATAACTCCAGAAACTCTACAGAAGTGACACAAAGAATGTGTCAAGCGCTTCAATTATTGCGTCCAGAATGACGGTGATCATTGTGGACAATTAATTCAACTTATCTCATTATGCAAAATGATTCTCTGGACGGTATTTCGATGCCAAAGTAAATTTCCCATGTCAGTTCTTTCTTTATTTTTCATTCAAGTGTTCGTTGTGGTTGAATGTTGTTCACGAACAATTCTGTAACAGTCGACTTTCATTCGGTGACAAATTTCATTAGGTATCATCATCTCAAAGTAAATGGGCTATATCAAAGTGAACATACTGTAACCCTCTTTAAAGTAACGAATTTTTTCAAGACAAAAAAATAATCGAAAATTTCTGCACGCCTGTAAAAAATATTCCATGACCAGAAAAGTATCACATGACTCACTATCTCTATTCAAAAGATTCAGAGGGTTGATGGGGGTGGCACAGGGTGCAACAAGAATTCATGAAAATGCAAACAAATTTGGTAGAAGTGAAAGAAAATTCGACTAGTTCATTTTTTTTTTCAGACATAATGAATTTGTTATATGATTTTGATGCCCACTATATAGTCCAGTCAGTTAAAGGAAAAACTCAATTGAATTGATAATAATATGGTGTCACAGTATAATTGTGAGCCTAGTTGCTCTGATGTATTATTTTCGAAATTCAAGATAGATATCTATTCTCATGAGGTGAATGCATGATGAATGATCTTATCTTGGATTTATTATTTTCGGAATTATCTCATTCTCTGAATCCTGTCATTTGAATGAAAACATCATCGGTAGCTTCAAATCAATTGGCGTAGATAAAATTAAATCACGGTCTACTTCAATGAAGCTAATCTCAATTATTCAGGCGAACTGTTCTCTCCCATTTGGGAGAATTGGTCGGACTAAACCGGTCATTCTGACCGCGCGGGGGTGAAATCACTGCGCCCACTCCACACAAGGGCTGAAACAGTCTGGAAAACAGATTAACAGAGGGGTAAGAGAAGAAAGATCCAACAAAAACCGTCTGCGTTCTAATAACGTAATTAATCGAAATCAGTTAAATCGAAAAACTCGTTCGGAATTCGCCGGGTTTCTCAGTTTCTGATTCAGCCCTCATATGACCGAGAATCTATTAGGGGAGAAGGGGGTGGTTGATACGTCAAAAGGATAGATAAAGTTTCGGAAAAGTGTGGGACGAGGATGAGGGTTCTCAGACTAACTCAACTGAACGGCCGACTTCGAATTAATTCATCCACCACCGTATAGCACTATATACGCACTGTTACTATCGCAGAAGTTTTTTTCTTTTTGATTAATGTATCCGGGAAAAATATGAGAGGTAATCCAACTTTTGTCGTTCGATCTGATGGAGACTGGTTTGGAAAGTTTAGGTTTTCCGCAACAGCATTATTTTTCTGCTGTCAGTTGAGTAAATGACAATAATTTTTATTCTGTTGATACTAACATGATGTCAGATGGTGATGGTAGAATGGAAAACTCAATAATATAGATTTCATTGCATTTTTTGACATTCAAGGTGATTCGAGCGTTATCAAAGAGTACAATTTGACAAATCCTGCATAAAATTTCCCTCAATTTGGTAGAAAAGACTGCGTATTAACCACATCTTTTGAAGGATTATTTTATCTTCTCAAAATAAGGATTAACGATCTTCGTATTCAATAAAATATTCACTTATTCAACTTTCATTTATGTGAATGAATTCTTTTGTCATTTCTAAAACGGTCTCCTAAATTATGGATTGTGAAATGTTCATGATAGTGGAGAAAAACCTAATATTTTTATACGACTTATCGAAGAACCTCTTCTTTCATAACTCCATCGCTGAATATTGAAGAATTGAGATTACATGTCTTTAAGTTAATGAAAAACAAATTATATAAGTTCTTTGAAATGATGAGAAAGGCAAAATGCATGTCATAATGTGTTTAGGTCATCTCTCATCATTTTTGTTAAAGAACAAGCGAGCGAAAGCAATAATATTTCCTTATAGTCATGTGTTCAGTTGAGTTAGCCTGTTTCAATGCTCGTAGTTCTGAAAACACTTACCTCGACCTTCTTGTTGCAGGATCTTTCATAACCATAACTTCTGTTATGTCGCCATATTTACTGAAGTACTCCCTTAGGCTTTCTGAAAAGAAAAAAAAGCAATATCAATGGTTGGTCAACATAATCAAGTATGTCTAGACCACCAATTTTGAAATCAGAAAAATTTCTTTAGTTGCTGTTATCAAATATTTCCCTCTGGAAACAAATCTTCACAAAGACGAACACATGGACTTGGTGCGATAATATTCAGTGCCCTAACTATCCATGTTCAGCAGGGATCTTTTATGACAGCATTCCAAGAATTTCAACCAACGAATTACACATGAAGAAGATCTTTACTCCTTGGGTAACGAAATTGTTGACAGACGGGCAACAGAAAAAAAAAACGAGTTGTCTTTCACGAGTGAATATGGAAAGGTTCCAAGCTGGTGAAAAAACTTTCACTCTTGTTTCGAGACTATGGACAAGACCTGGGTGCACTATTTTAGAACGGAAACCAGAAGGTAAGGTTATAGTATCCATTTTCTGTTCTCCAAGTTGAAGATGCTGTTTATTTTTACATTCCAATCGTGGTTAGAGTGGCAGCCCATTTTAATTGCGTTGTCTGGAGTTCTTATCACCTTGGTATCGAGGAATGGTACTGACTGATCATTCACTTCTTCGACGGTGAACTGTATATATCTGTCGTATGAGTCGAATGAGTTCGTGTAGCCAAATAAATTTGATTAAGTTCATCTAAGTTCGGTAACATTCTTAATTGAATTTGGCATTGATAACCGAAAATTGTACTCTGGAAAAGTTCGTTGCTCCGAACCTTGGGTCCTATATAAGTTTCAGATAATTCAATTCCGAAAAATCATCGGTTTTGTGTAATTCAGATTTAAATCTATATGGTTTATCTAAGGACGTCAACGCTTTTCTATATAACCTAGTCTGTCAGAAATGATGACGACAAAATTCAAGGAAAAAGTGAAAACAAGACATATGATGCAACAACATTCAATAAATCACCAAGCTATCCACTTCAACCTGTTCAGAAGGCAAAAATAAATGAATTACGAGGACACTCTTGCTCCCGTCTGCCAAATCCAAACTTAGAATCTCCACAACTTCTGGTCTAAATTACAAATGAACTCTTTCTTCCCTCGTTAAAGTCCGCGGACTGTTTAGGACAGGAGAACTAACATCATCTCGTGTTTTATGTTTATCTGTGTAGTGTTCCAGAAGTGTCAAAATAACGTATCAATTATTCACTAATATTAATTCGAAACCGGGAATATTATGATGTAAACAGAGCTTGAAAACATGACTGATGGCCCGATGCCAAAGCCGTGACAATGTGGACAGACAAAAGGGTGAGAATATATGATAATATACATAGTGTGGACTTTGGTCGTAAAATTATTATAATTACAGGATACGGGCCATTTGTAGCTTGGATTTATTGACGTGGAATGATGTGTTGTTTTGGTTATTTTGACCATATTTCAAATCGGATCTTGGCATTATGTGGAACGAAATATATTATCACTAGGTTATAAAATAAGCAATTTGGAACCTTGAACATGTATGAATGGTATTGATTCTATCATTCCGTTTTCTTTTCCTATGAGCTCGTTGAAATAATTGAATAAATCTTTTTAATTTGCATTTCAATACTCAGATGGAAGTCTCACAAAAATGCAGTTCAAGCTTTTGAATACTATCAATAATTCAACTGCTCACGAGACTGCTCACTTTAATCATTTTATATCAAAAAATTCCAACAATTTTTTTATATAGAGGCGTGAATGCCTTCTGGGCACTTTGATAGGCGAATAATTCCTCAAGTCTATTCCTCCTATAGCATTGTACATCCAAAAAATAAGGATTTCTCTATTGAAGGCAAGTTCTGTTATTTACTGAATGAAAAATTTGAATTTCACCTTATTTTGCTATCAGACTTCATGTATTTCCAGGAAAGTATTTTTAAGGGCACAAAAGCTCGCCTGAAATATATTATTATATTATTATTGTCAATTTCCTCATTATATATCTGAAATTAATAACCAGTTTGCATGCATCTCTGTTATTTATAATAATACCTTCATTTCTAACAATGACTTCAGGGTATCAAACAATGATATTTATGGTTATTTCACTAATTGAACTTGAGAATTCATCCCCTCAAAAATCTTTGACAGAAATACATTTATGAGTTGCGGATGTAATTAATATAACAAAATGAGTCTTCAATTCGATATTTAAACCATAAGATCGGTAGAAAATGTGGTTATAATTCATTTCCATTGCACAGAATATTTCAGTAGTTTCTTTTAACCAGGAATGAAGCATCGACTACCCTTACAAGACTTGCAATGATGACAATATATCTTGATCGGGTTATATCAATAATAACGACATAGAAACACAGAAATAGTTACAGAGAGGATAAAACCAGAAAAAGTGATTATGCGCATGCCCAAGGGTGAATTCACTGTAATTTTCATATTGTTGGGAAAAATTTTATGATGGAGAACGATGCATACTTATAAATCATGGATTTGCATAGCTAAATCCCTCGAAACTTATCAGATATCCTCACCCATAGGGCGAAGCATTAGGAAACCTTTCCCCTTCCTTGCATTTTGTCAGCAATGGAAAAAAATTCCACCGCGAATTTTATGTTCTCCATAAATTGTTTCCGATGTGGGTCCCATAACTAAGTTTTGATAAAATGTTCACGGTGCTTGGATTTAAAACACTTTAGAGAATATGGGAGGATGGCAAGCGGACGTAATAAAAGAAAATTATTGAAATTGTTATTTCAGTAGTTATTTGATCGCGGAACACTGTTAGAGATCTTCACCCTCGGAAAAAGGGTTCGAAGTTTTTTATTGTCGACTTTTCCTGCGATTCTTGCTTTCGTCCAGGCTATTAACAATGACAAATGCAGATGGTCCAGAATCACCATGGTGATATATGAATACTTTAGAGTCTACGAATACCAACTTGAAATTTTCCATCGATTTCAACGTGTCGATAATATCTTCACTACATGAATGATTATAAAGGGTGCTGTGATATAGTCATATGCGCATGAGCTAAAATGAAGGCACTTATCAGAAATTGAAACTAATCGTCAGATTTATTTTGAGAAGAAATTGAAAATTAAATAAATCCTGGTAGTCTAGTCTACCAGCGCCTTTTCAGTCAACTTTTTTCAACTATTTCCGAAAGTGATTAAGGTGTCATTTGATTCGGAATGGCATGTAGTTGGATTCTGGAAAAAATGAAGCGCCGCAGTAAAAATTGCGAAAGTTAATTAACAATTAACTGAAAACAACGTAAACTCAATATCAATAATTTTTCCAAAGGTATGAAAATACGAACGAAAACGGGAGCACAGGCTTTCGTAAGCTACATCTACTTTGGACACTATTATTAAAAAATCATTTAAGCATTTTAGATAATATGAAATTTAAATGCAAATACAAATGAACTCTAATCAGCTTGAAGAAAAATTTTATAGTATTTTATATTATTGTTATCTTCATTTCTCGATTTAAAAAAATGAACCGTTATTCTAATTACGAAATTCTGGATCTGTTTTATATACATGGTGAATGTGACAGAATTATTAGTAGAACCTGCCGGGCTTTCAACGAAAAGTATCCCCATTTACCTTCCATGACGGACAAGATCTTTAGAAAATATGTTTCAAACTTCCAAAGTTTTGTAAGTGCCCTAAAGAACACCCTAAAGAATACAAAAGAAGGGTAGTGTTTTTACTTATTTCAAAGTGAATGAAAATGCATCTATTCGAAGTGCAGCTAATGAAATCGATTTAGACAGAAATTCAGTGCATCGAATTTTGAAGAAACACAACATGCATTACTACAAATATGAGAAAGTTCATGCATTAGAACCAGGTGACTACATAAAAAGATATGAATTTTTGTCGAGGATTATTAGAAAAACTTGAAAATGATGAAAATTTTTTGAAAAAGATCATTTGGACAGACGAGGCAAAATTCAATAATGAAGGACTATTTAATAGAAAGAATTGCCACATTTGGAGAAGTGAAAATCCTCATAGAAAAAGACAGAGAAACCTCCAGAACAAATTTAATTTTAATGTGTTTGCTTTTTTGATGAACAATAAATTGCGGTACTAAATTAATGAAGAAAATTTGAATACAGAAAGATTTTTGGAAATCCTGAGAAATTTTGTTTCTGAGTTTTTGGATGAACTGCCGTTGAGTATGTCTTCACTGTTTTGGCCGCCACGGTCTCCCGATCTTACTCCCTTAGATTTTTATTTATGGGGTAGAATAAAAAACATAGTCTATGAATCTCCTATTGAAAGCAAAGAAGATTTGAAACGGCGTGTGGAGGATGCTTTCCACTCACTAAAGGGGGAGGAAATTGAGCGAGCGATTAACCTAGGTGTTTCAAGACGTATTCGAAAGTGTGTGGAACAAAACGGTTACCATATTGAAACTCTCACCTGATCATTCATGTTGTTAATTTGACTTTTGAAGCGTATTTTTATTTTTATTACCATAATAATTTATTTATAATCAAAATTCGGTGTACTGAAGTAGCGAATCTATTTAATGTGTTTCCTATTGAATAGATGAATTCTCATTCGCTTCGAAATAAGTCAAAATACTAATTTCATCAACTTCCCTCTTTTTGTATTCTTTAGGGGCTCTTACATTTCAAAATTTGGAAAGTTTGGAACATCTTTTCAGAAATTGTAAAAAAAAGTGGGTATACTTCTCATTGGATACTCAACATTTTGTGTCATCCACCATGAATTTGGAATAAACAATATCATTGAGTGCATTTGAATGTGTATTGCGTATACAATATAAGAAATAAATCCAAAATCTCATTATTAGATTAGCAACAATTCATTTTGTGAAATAAAAAAATTTCATAACGACTAACAATAAGACCTGTCTGACACTTATGAATTATAAATGGGATGATTCATCTTCTATGCTCTCAGAATATCCTTATGAAATAGATTCGAAGAATTTGACTCTACGTTCTACATAAATCCAGGAAATCTCAAAGAACTCAGAAATTATTGCATTTAGGAGCGTAATCATGTAGGGAAACTATCATTATTTCTAACCGCAGAATCCAACAAAATTATAAAGAAATAGGGTTCTAATTTGAAAAACAGAAGTTATGGCCAATTTAAAATCACAATTTTCAACAACAAATTTGAAACATCCTGTGATGATATTTTCGAAAAGATGCATGACCTTTTCACATCCTTCTTCTTCGATGTTGTAAAAACGGTTTACGCTCAGGATATTTAAAATAGGAATAATGAACATATTACTTAATGAACATATTTGATTTTTTTTGCAGTTTTTTTATATATTTTGAAAACTATTCGATTTAATACGATGGTTTTAACAGAAATGTATTCACTATTGAATACTCGATCATACCAGGAATGGAAAACTTGAAAAAAAATTTTTGCGTCGAATTTATTTTCACTCCCTGTATAACCGGAAGTTTTGGGCTTCGAAAATATTTTAGCTCTGTAGAGAACATCGAACAATATCATGATCTCAATTTTCAGATCGCAAAGATGTCTAGTTCTCCAGAAACGTCTAATAGGCACTCGAACTTGAGACACCCTGTATTTGAATGTAAGTTATTACTTTATTCAGTCCCGGATTCACCGAATTTTCTCTGAAATTGTTCTGCCTCATCTACGGAAGATAAGTAACTCTCCAGGTGCCCAATGGCAGTTTACGAGATTTGATTACGCAAATAGTCCTAATTGTAAACGTGAAATTTTTGATATTGAAAAATTACGGAAAAGATTGCTTGAGCTATTTAATTATGGTAAATAATGGAATAACCCGAACAATATTCCTTAATTTTCATGAAATTACAGAGACAATCAGGAATACTGTCATTGGTGTAACTCTCATGTTGTCATTTCTACCCATTTATTTTTGTGAAACTCGGAAAACTCCACTGAGATCGTTTTCATAGATCAGATTCTAAGGATAAGACCATCCTAATTTCGCAGCCTGTTAAGTCAGAAGTTGTCGTGCTTTTAATGAACGAATGTACTTTGTGTTCGCTTCAGATGTCGTTACCAACTGTCCTTGTCTGTTATCTAGTTAGTTTTCACAGAACTTCGCGAGAGCATATAATATTTCAATTCTATTCTTGTTCACTGAATGGGAATTCCTTGAAGGAAATGAGACTTTATTGTTGTTCAGAGGTAGCCAAACTCTTCTACTTACGTTTAGTGTGAATCACATTAGGAGCATAAAAACGAAATGCTATTTCTGAAAGAAATTGATGGGCAGATTTTTCATACTGAAATGAATCATAAACGCTTGTCAGAATGTTGATTTATAAATGAAATACAAAAATACCATTCGGCCAACGAGATGCTTATTCATGATAGGTATGAAAGAATGCACTAAAACCATTTAGTGCATATTTCCGAGGACTCCAGCTATATGAAGAAGCATTTTTGTTTCATATGATTTTGAACGAAGTATCTCAAAGATTACTTGTCAAATTAATAAATTCTAATTATGGAACACCATGTGCATCATACTTCTACTTCATTGAGAGTAAGTATGGTAAATTCACTAGACCGATGTGTCTTCCAATTTGTAGAATAAAGTTGGTGACGAGGTTGTTAACACGTCTGCTTACTCTCAAAATGTCGTGGATTTGAACCTGAGGGAAAACAAATTTTGAATATTTGATTATCACATTTGAGTCAGTTTGAGGCTATTCAAACAACACTCAAGTTATTTTTTCTGTATAGATGATCATAATAAGAATCATCGTATTGAACAATCTTTTTTCGGAAGAGTTGGTCAAAAGCGAATCCTCCTTCAGCAAGAAAACTTTCCAATGGAATGAGGTCCTAGAGTGTTGAAATTTAAATCTCTCACGAAGTGGAGCTTTAGCCATATCTAGCTGACCAAGTTCCCATTTACATTTCGAGAGCCAGCTGTATATTTCTTTGTTGTTCACACTTCTTAGGCTTCAACATTGAATACCCGCTAATAGCTTTCATATGCAGAATTGATCGAAAAATATTGAAAAAAAAATGACTCCTCATAGGTTTCCTCAAGTTTTGTTCCAAGCTCAAATTTCCATCTCCCGAAATCCACGTCAAAGCTTTTCTAAATTTTGGCTTAAAATGTTTTATCACAATAATTTTCCCCCATTTGAATGTCCAACCGATGTCGATCAAATATGTATCTATGGGAGCATCGAGCATTGGGGTCTCTGACGGACTCTTTGACTCTCTTCTCTTAAATAAATGAAAAGATGATGATATCTTCTGATGGAAAAATGCTACAACTATAAATTAATAAAATATCGTAGATATCAATTACCTCCATACATGCACAAAATTTTTTTTAAATACGTTCTATATCTTATGAGGTATAAAGTGTCGAAAAAATTGTTTGGGAATTTTCCAAATTTTCTAGCGTGTAGATTTCTGCAGGTCCAATTCCTTTCGTTCGAATACGTCCAATATTTTATGAGATATAAAGTATAGAAACGTTTTTTTCTGGAATTTTCTAGCTTGGTGATTTCTTCGAAATTTTGCAAACCTTTTTGTGTCAACCTAGTTCAAATATCTTTCAAGTTACATCTTGATTTGATCGATATTCTAAAATCTATTAAGGAAATCAAATCACAAAAATTTCAGACATTTGGGCAAAACGAAAGCACGATGTTCTACTAGAACAATTGAGCAAAAAGAAACTTGGATCTCAAACGCATGCAAACTTTTCTAAACACCCGGCACACTCCGTCACTGGCAGGGAAGTGTGTAGGGATCTCTTGGCGGCACTCTATATAGCCACGCATAGCTTAATTCACAGCGCTTAAGTGGCCTAGAGGTTAGCGCTCAAGTTTCACACTGACTAGGTGCCGGGTTCAACTCCCGGTGGCTCCTCAAAACTTCTAACCCCCGCGTCTATGGCATGGCGCACACAAGCCATACTGATGAGCCCAAATGTGTGCGCCAGGGACGAAATGCATAATTAGGGATAACTTACGATCCTACAGAGCAACATAAAAAATAGATAGATTCAAAAAAGGTCAATAGAAAATACAAACATTAGAATATAAAAATTCAGCGTTTAGGTCGAACTTTTATGGCATTCATCTGAAAGAAAAAATGAGAAATTATTAACATTCAACATTCCAAAAAATATTTTCTCAGTCCATACGAAGACAAAATTTTACCGTCCGTTAGAAAAACCGATTTAATGTGGACGGTTTGAAGATATCTGTACGCACCATTTATCCTTAGGTGATAAAACCTGGCTTTATATTATCGTCTCTAAATACATGAAGGATTTTTCACAAAATGTTGTTGTGGGTGCCCCAACGCCAGTGACAGCTCGTTACCTGTCTCTGGACCAGCTCAAACAAGTTCGCCGTTTTTCCCAAGCCATTCGAATTAACGCAATCTGCCATTGTTCGTACCTGCCTCCATTCTCGCGATTCACAAAATCCTTATCCTTCACTCGAGCCTAACGGTGATGAAGCGTAGACATGCACCTGTTTCTTATTTTCCAGGATTCGAGGTAATTTGGCTAATGTACCTGCCCGGTATTCCCATACCATTCCGACCGTTCTAATTGAAATACATGCCATTTATCTTCCTCCTGCATTTGGTTTTTTGTCCTTATCCCCGAGGATATCGGCGTTAATATCTTTTCTCGCTACTTGGAGCTAATTGATTACCAGCTGCATGTTCCCTACTGCCCTCTGTTCGAAAAAATGACATACAGATTTTTATCTGACGGAAATGTGGTTTTTTTAATGGTGTTTCGAATATAAACATTTTGTAACATGGAATGCGATTGAAATGAATAAATTCACAAATTACCGTGGACGTCGTCACGCTGAAAATGTTCAAAAATTCCCAGAACTTATTCTGTATTTGATATCTCATCAGATATTCATTAGATATCCACAAAATTTTGTGTACATCAAGTTGATCATGCGGCCCTCCCTGCGGAGGTACGGTCTCCTAAAGAACACCACTGGTAATCAATTTTTCTTGAATAACTCATAAACTACTGAATAACCTGAGAGATCTCCCACATTTTCCCGGACACCTTGAATGATTTCACATTGATTGTCAAAAAGGACCCAGTTCAGAACACTTAAATAAAGGAAAAGACCAAATATTAATCATTAGTAGCCAATTTCCCTCAACATTAACTTACTGAAACTACAATTATCAAGATTATTGATACTTTGGCCATAATATTCAGTTGATAGCGTAAATTTTCTCATAATTTACTTGAACTAGGATATTTCAAAGGACAAAAACCTACCGGTATCAATTTCTTTATTTCTATCCAGAAAGATCTCAATGAAAATGGAAAGAGCGGGAAGAAATTTTCGACAGAATAAGAGACCAACATCAGTGATACTCATCAAGTTATTCTGAATTATATTAAGTTTAATACAAAATAAGGTGTATTTCAAATTAAACTCATAACCATTAGGTAGGATATTTTCAGTCCTTAAGGCTGCTTTTGCCTCTCATCCACAACTGAGTTAGATGTGAGTGGAATAATTACTTTTAGCAACTGTCAACTAATTGTTGAGCTATATATTTTTTTATTACTGTAGTTTTAACCCTGTAATTGTTTCCTCTGATGATTTCAGCATCCCGATGAAGGGACCAATGTGGCCCCAAAATATAGATGAATTAACTTAGTTGTTTGATTCAAATAGCCCTGAATGCCTAGTACCCAACAATTTTTTTTTCAAAGCTTAATACTTTTTTATTTGAGATTTTTTATTGAGACTCATGAGTTCATGTGCGTTCTAATTTTTTCGAACGTTCAAAAATAAATCCGTCACGATTTATGCACCCCTGCCAACATCCGAAAAATAACGCACGTCGAAAAATGCATTTCGCATTTCGATTTTTGCCGCATTCATGCCACGGTTCGCGAGAGGAAACGATTCCCGGTTGAAAAAAAAAAAGGAAAAGAACAAAGCGCCATTCTGAAATATTAGCCAGCGAAATGAAATGTTTTCCTATGTACGTTCCTGCATATATCCCCCCGTTACCTTCAAAATATCCCGGCTTTCTGCATGAAACGATTTTCCATTTGAAGATTAAATTCATTTTTCTGTGCTCCCTTCCCGGCGCTGTCTTTCATTCGTGGCATTTTAATGGAGGCCGTACCGTCTTCTTTCATTCTTCCTGGAAAGGCAAAAATATCCCAATCCTTTCGAGGTAGAGAAATCCGCAGTCTTTGATACTTTTCACTTTTTTCTATACTTGTTATTTCGAGGGCTAGAAGCGTAAAACTCACTCGTCGTGTGAGAGCGTAGTCGTTCAGGATATAGGTATGAATCCTCAAAGAAGAAATGAAAGGTTTCAGAGACAGTTTTATATCTTTTCGAATACGTAGTCGTCAGTCATAGGATCTCTATTATTTTTCCTACTTACCCATAGATAATACAATAACCAAAATAATTCCTAAAAGTTTATACAAATTAATAATAATCTGAACAAATTTAGACAGTAAACCAATTCAAAAAATATGACCATTCTAGGTCTTTTCTTTCGGAAGGTAGAGAGTATAGTTCCGGCCTGACGGCCGGACAGACATATGCAGTTTGATCCAATATTAATCATCAGGAAGTGAAATTCAACCAATTGAGACCATTTCCTGTTTGATATTTTAAAAATTGCAGACATTTGGGCGTAACGGTAGCAGGCTGATCTACTAGAACATGTAATCTCTGGATAAAAACTCATTAATTATTTATTAACTTGAAGAGGCGAAAATCTCAACATGAATCTGAAGTGTTCTCGCTTGGTTGTGCTAGGTCAATATTTGTGTTTCATGAATCTGTTTTTTGCGTTTATTTCATCAGCTTATTCAATTAAATTTTTCTTCTTGTTGAAATACGATAGTCTCCTTTAGCAATCGTTGATGACTTTTGAGTAAAGCATTTCTAGAAATTTCCTGGTTTCTCTTTGATCAATTTCTTTATATATTATTTGGTTTGTCCAAACTAAAGGTGTCGTTGTTCACTAAAATACGTTCTGAAGTACAGACTGAAAGGATTTTTGCTTACAGAAAATTCAAAAGTTCAAAATATTATTTACATTCAAGAGATGGAGCCTTTTGTTCATAAGGATCAAGTTGCTGTCACATAAAAACATCAAACTGCCTTCCCCAAGTTTGACATCGACCAATGTCGTTTGTCGATCAGGAAAAAGTTGTAATTTTCGAATTATTGACAGAATCGGAGAGGCCTTGAATTCTTCATCTGGGGAAGTGATAGCAGTTATCTATTCTTTAGAAGTCATTGTGGATGTAACCCCATTAGCCGATTCAATTTAGGTGAAGTGGGGATCAGAAACTAACTGCTGTGACAGACAAGATTTCGACTAGAAGGAGAAGCATTTATAAACTTTCCGGAGTCCTAAAACTTTGCTCGGTTAAATTCTACTTTAAGAGGCAATCGCCTGCCACGAATCGCAGTCGGTTTGAACTTTGTGCCTGTGTGTGCCTTTTTCTCCAAAGGTTATTTACTCCCTGTTCCACTCGAAAAGTTTTTAGCCCTTCGAACAACCTATCAAATTTGTACGACCATTCTCATTTCATTACATTAACCGAGATGACGTCTACGTTCCATCCTCTGAGGAAGCCACAATGAAAACGGGATGTCTCTTCCTTATTTACAAAGCACAGGGCCCGGGAGAGAATCTGTTCCCGATGTAATCGATGAAAATGCTCCGGAATCTTCCAATTCTGATTCTGTGAACTTGCCTTTCAAGAAATTAAGCCTCACACCGAGACTTCTTCCTTGGCAGGTTCAGAAAGCAGAGGTTCTCATCATGCTGGAAATTTGAAATTTGTTTGTCACCACCTCGAAGTTTCAACAGAAAGAAATCCCCCCTCAACCTGCCCAAACATCAGAAGGGTCATATTTGCCTTTCACATTTAAACGATTTGTGTAGCAACTACCTATTGCTTTCATCGAATAACTTCATATTACTAGCAAAAAATTTAATATAAGTCACGAAGCATCATTCTTATGTGATCTCATTCTATTTATATCAATCCCACGTGAAAGATTCCTCTACAAAATTCATCTGGTTAAAAGAAAAAATCGTACAAACACACCCGGTCTCGGACAAGCCTTTCCACTTCCCACTCACATCTGAGATGACACGTCAGTGTGCTTTTGCATGAAGCATGTCATCTTCAATATGCAGATGACGAAGATGGATCGTCCAAGACAAGCACATCCCGATTTTTATGGTCAACAAGAGACGACGCGTGTATTGTATAACACATTTTCACAGAGTTTGCTCGAACGACAAAAAGCCAGCCGCTATACAAACACGTTATGGAACGTGTAGTCCTCTAGGCGATGGAAGCAATTTGAAATACATATATCATAGTTTCAGAAATATTCCTCAATTGATATAAGATATGAGGAAGTCTATTCTTAATTCAATCCCGTTACTCGTAGAAATTTATTCTACAAGCGACATAAATAACATTTACTTTTCGGAAGCTAGTTAGACAATATCCATTATTTAGCATGATCATTCTTGGATAATTTTTTTTTATTATTATAGAAAAATGTAAGGATAGTATTAAAGACCAGAAATATACATAAAGTATTTTGGATACACCAAGGTGAAATGAACCGGAAAAACATTGTTGACGACACTATTTGGACCACCTGTATATAAAACGACCTGTAGAATACTACTACTACTAGAGTAATTGATAGATCGATACGTTTACAATACCAGCAATTTCAAGATTGATAGATATTGTGCGGGTACAAAATTAGAAATAATCACCCGCTTAATGAAGGGCAGCGCACTTCCTGAGTCGCTGGTTATACTATAACAGTAGATCCAAAAATTATCTTTGGTAGAAAAGATGTTTGCAAGGTGAATAAAAACAAGTTTGTAGTTATGATAGAATTATGTATTCACAGATAAGAATAGTTAAACAATGTTCGGCACTTGAGTTTACACTCACAGGAAGAGTTTTTAGGTGGCTATAATAACCAAGGATTTGAACTTCTCTGCTCAATCTTGGGCACTTCTGGTAATATTAAATGATAAAGAGATCTGACCTTATTTGTTGTTTGGAGTTCACCACAGCTCTGCTTCAATCGTCGAGGGTAGATTTCTCAGAATAAGGTGCAGGCACTTTGGATAAAGCTTCACAAACTTCCACTGATGAATTGTGCCTTGGCGATATGTAATTGCGTCACAGGTTCACAATTCACAACCTTTTTCTTTTACGTAGAAAATTTCAACTGAGTAATTCACATACACATGAACTAGGGTGGCTAACTGACCCGAAAACAGATTATTTTGAGAGATCTTTAGAGGAACTTGTAGTTCGAGTGCCGTTATAGACTCGTGAAAAGTAAATTGATAAAGGAGAACTTACTTGAAGAAGTGACCACCTTGAGAAGTGTAGAGAGAATGAATTTGAATAATTGAAAGAGGTCGGACGTGTACAAAAGTTCAGGAAGCTAAGTTTAGGGATTTCCAAAATTCCGTCCGACAGAAGGCGTTCTTGGAAGTAACGGCCGCTGCCCCAAATTCCAAGAACTGTCCTTTGTTGCGAGAATATCGCAACAGATATACTTGCTCAATGATTGCAGATATAGTAATTTTTGGACGTCCTACTTTGAAACTTTTTCAATTCTGGTACGGTCATCCGAATTCAAATCAACAAAGTTTCATACCATCGTTTCTGAAGAAGCAGATTCACATCACGCAGTAACTTTCTCTGACTGAATGCCCATTGTTTCAAACATTTGTCACAAGGAAGTCACTCACTATATGCTATAAGCTCAGCTACCTGTACTTTCGATACATCCGACCTCTTCCAATTATTCAAAAACCCTCTCTCAGTCCAGTTCTAGTTTGACCACCCGTGTAGTCAGTTCTACCAGTAAGTTCTGCTTTACCAGTTAGTTTTCAGCAGCGAATAACGTGTTAACTCTAAAAGTTCCTCGTAGTTTAATATCATCTCTCTGTTATACATTTTCTCCAGTTGGGTCAGTAAGATACCCTAGTACATTTTGAATCTGAGTTATTCAGCTGCAATCCTCCCAAGTGAAACAAGAAAGTTGTGATTTGTGAATCTGTGAAGCAGTTGCATATTGCCAAGCCAGAATTTGTTAGTGGAAGTTTCATCCAAGGTACCTGCACCTTATTCTGAGAAATCTACCTCGACGATTGAAACAGAGCTGCAGTGAATTTCATATCAGGAGAATAAGGTCAGATCTTTCTATTGTCTAGTCTTACCAGAAGTGCCCAAGATTGAGCAAAGAAGTTCAAATACTTGGACTTTGTAGACATTTAAAAACTCTTCACTGTGAATATGAACTATCAAGTGCCAAACCTTGTTAAATCTTCTTATCTGTGAATACATAATTTTGTTACAACAAAAAACTTGTTTTATTCACATTGCAGATATTTTTTCTACCAAAGATAATTTTTGGACGTTGCTATTTTTTTTTAGCTATGTAGCACATCAATATCTTTTCTGATCTGGCTGTTACCTTGTACTGTTCATTGAATTTCGAAAAACCATGTTGATAAAATCAATTGCTATGAAAGCCAGTTCGAATAACTCACTTTGTTAACTCCATCCGTTCTTTCGGTTATTGGGATCGATTGATCTGATGTTGAGTCATGTCAGGTAATTGGAAATGAGTTCAGTTAAGAAAGAATCACTTGCAAATTTGGTTTAGTAGTCATTGGTCGGTAGATGAAACCAATAGCCTTTCGGTCATTTTTCTACGACTGTCTTCATTGATCGATTATTACTTGGCTCAGTTGTTTCGATTTGTTTGTTGCGAATCACTAATCCCTAGTTGTACATCCAGAAACACCGCAATTGTATAATTACAAAATCTGACTCAAACTCAGACGAAATCGAAAACAATAGCCGCTCATAAACGTTCGACTGTAATTATTAGCCATGCGATATTCAAGGTCGACTTTAATGAGTCGTGTTTATTCTGACGTTTACTTTTTCCATAGGCCGAATAGATTAAACAGAAAAGGAGACTTCGGTATTGGTAGATTAGCTCTGTGACCATGCCTACCACGTGAGATAACAGCTAGTTTACTTTTCCAACATATCAATTCACGACTAATGCTTCTAGAGTAATGAATTTCACAATATGGCGAAACATAGTGCGTCTATCCTAATAAATCCAGGTTTTTATCAGATTGACAATTAATCCATATTCATGGAATATTGAAGGAATTGATAATAGAAAAGGATACAGTAATTTTATGCCCAATATCTTGAAAACATTACAAAGTAAATTTTTTGCATTCTTGCGTTACAACGTTATTATTCTGCCACATCTCGTGAAGAAATAATTATTGAATGCAATAATTTTTTACTTGTATCAAAGGAAATAATCGATAGAGGGAATCTGAATGAATGATCACAAATTTATAGACAAGCAGAATGAAACAAAGTATAAAACAGGGCAGCCGTGTCAAGATGAAATAGCAACAGACCTGATTTTTTTTAACGGCCGAAAAGTCTATCAACATAATTCAAGATAGTAACCATGGTATTTAGAAAAAATAGATTTCAGAACTTATTAATTAAATTTTTAATACTGTATGAGATTTTCATTCACTTTCCGAATGATGTTTTCGTGTGTATGAAATTCTAACGTTTTTGAAAACAAATCAATTTAGTTCAATTGAATAAACCGGTAGCAAGCTATCAAAATATGATTCGCTATTCATCATAAATAGTGTCATTTCCTTTCATATGGATTCCCGCATAATTTAGAAAAAATCGGAAATTTTGATTAATCAATGGTGTTTTACGAGAACTCGAGACCAAAAATTTCATACCATCGTTTCTGAAGAAGCAGATTCACATCACGTAGTAACTTTCTCTGACTGAATGCCCATTGTTTCAAACATTTGTCACAAGGAAGTCACTCACTATATGCTATAAGCTCAGCTACCTGTACTTTCGATACATCCGACCTCTTCCAATTATTCAAAAACCCTCTCTCAGTCCAGTTCTAGTTTGACCACCCGTGTAGTCAGTTCTACCAGTAAGTTCTGCTTTACCAGTTAGTTTTCAGCAGCGAATAACGTGTTAACTCTAAAAGTTCCTCGTAGTTTAATATCATCTCTCTGTTATACATTTTCTCCAGTTGGGTCAGTAAGATACCCTAGTACATTTTGAATCTGAGTTATTCAGCTGCAATCCTCCCAAGTGAAACAAGAAAGTTGTGATTTGTGAATCTGTGAAGCAGTTGCATATTGCCAAGCCAGAATTTGTTAGTGGAAGTTTCATCCAAGGTACCTGCACCTTATTCTGAGAAATCTACCCTCGACGATTGAAGCAGAGCTGCAGTGAATTTCATATCAGGAAAATAAGGTCAGATCTTTCTATTGTCTAGTCTTACCAGAAGTGCCCAAGATTGAGCAAAGAAGTTCAAATACTTGGACTTTGTAGACATTTAAAAACTCTTCACTGTGAATATGAACTCTCAAGTGCCAAACCTTGTTAAATCTTCTTATCTGTGAATACATAATTTTGTTACAACTAAAAACTTGTTTTATTCACATTGCAGATATTTTTTCTACCAAAGATAATTTTTGGACGTTGCTATTTTTTTTAGCTATGTAGCACATCAATATCTTTTCTGATCTGGCTGTTACCTTGTACTGTTCATTGAATTTCGAAAAACCATGTTGATAAAATCAATTGCTATGAAAGCCAGTTCGAATAACTCACTTTGTTAACTCCATCCGTTCTTTCGGTTATTGGGATCGATTGATCTGATGTTGAGTCATGTCAGGTAATTGGAAATGAGTTCAGTTAAGAAAGAATCGCTTGCAAATTTGGTTTAGTAGTCATTGGTCGGTAGATGAAACCAATAGCCTTTCGGTCATTTTTCTACGACTGTCTTCATTGATCGATTATTACTTGGCTCAGAGTTGTTTCGATTTGTTTGTTGCGAATCACTAATCCCTAGTTGTACATCCAGAAACACCGCAATTGTATAATTACAAAATCTGACTCAAACTCAGACGAAATCGAAAACAATAGCCGCTCATAAACGTTCGACTGTAATTATTAGCCATGCGATATTCAAGGTCGACTTTAATGAGTCGTGTTTATTCTGACGTTTACTTTTTCCATAGGCCGAATAGATTAAACAGAAAAGGAGACTTCGGTATTGGTAGATTAGCTCTGTGACCATGCCTACCACGTGAGATAACAGCTAGTTTACTTTTCCAACATATCAATTCACGACTAATGCTTCTAGAGTAATGAATTTCACAATATGGCGAAACATAGTGCGTCTATCCTAATAAATCCAGGTTTTTATCAGATTGACAATTAATCCATATTCATGGAATATTGAAGGAATTGATAATAGAAAAGGATACAGTAATTTTATGCCCAATATCTTGAAAACATTACAAAGTAAATTTTTGCATTCTTGCGTTACAACGTTATTATTCTGCCACATCTCGTGAAGAAATAATTATTGAATGCAATAATTTTTTACTTGTATCAAAGGAAATAATCGATAGAGGGAATCTGAATGAATGATCACAAATTTATAGACAAGCAGAATGAAACAAAGTATAAAACAGGGCAGCCGTGTCAAGATGAAATAGCAACAGACCTGATTTTTTTTTAACGGCCGAAAAGTCTATCAACATAATTCAAGATAGTAACCATGGTATTTAGAAAAAATAGATTTCAGAACTTATTAATTAAATTTTTAATACTGTATGAGATTTTCATTTACTTTCCGAATGATGTTTTCGTGTGTATGAAATTCTAACGTTTTTGAAAACAAATCAATTTAGTTCAATTGAATAAACCGGTAGCAAGCTATCAAAATATGATTCGCTATTCATCATAAATAGTGTCATTTCCTTTCATATGGATTCCCGCATAATTTAGAAAAAATCGGAAATTTTGATTAATCAATGGTGTTTTACGAGAACTTGAGACCAAAAAAATTGACTATACGTACTACATGGTTCAATAAGTCCCGAGACTAATTCAGAGTTGGCGCTTGTAGTAAACCAGTAACCACGTCTTTCTAGAGTACTTACCTTTGCTTGAAACATGTCAAGATTTCAAATAGATCGGACCAGAAACAGCTGAGTTATCGAGGTTGAAGTAAAGTCGTTTTGTAGTTTGTTTGAAAAACTGGAAAAAAACCGAGTTTCGTGTTCTGATAAAACATTGTTTTTAATGGGTAAAAACACCGTACAAGCGAATCAATGGTTTAAAAAATGTTACCCGGACTCTTGTCCATCAAAAGCAACGATTTGTCGGTGGTTTGCCGAGTTTAAACGTGGTCGTACCGACACAAATGACGCGAAACGCTCGGGTAGACCTGTGGAAACCGTTACACCGGAAAATGTCAGTGAAGGAACAAAAATTTTAAAGAAAGATCGTAAAGTGAAGCTCCGTGAGATTGTTGAGATGACACAGATATCATATGGAAGTGCCATGGGTTCAATATTGTCGCCTTAAAACGTCATAATCAAATGAGTTTATTTAAATCATTTCTTAATATTAATATCATGATGCTTGGATTTCTAATTGATAGAGCATAGCTTTCTTTTTGTTATTAGTGTATTATGTCAATATTGTAAATTTCATGAACGGATTAAAAGATATTAACATTGAAATAGTACTGATATCCATGCGACTAAACTTCAAAAAGCCTATCATCTATTCCACTTCCTTACTGAATAGCACGGAGGTTACAAAGAAACAATTTTCCAATTAAATGTAAGTGTTTCGTGATGTTTGTTGTTTGAAACTATCCTCCGTTAAAGCGAGTAAGTATATGAAATGACGGCGTTCGCTAATATACATCTAGAGCTTATTAATTATTGCAAGCAACGAACTCTTTATTGAATTAAAGACGATACGCCATCCAACGTTACGTAAGGACTGGTCACGTGAGTCACGCTATATTTTCATCCTAGGTACATATATACACAGTCTAGTCCATTCAATAAGGTCTTCGATCGGATCCAATGGCGCCCCGCCGTATATGGCAATTATGTAGGAGGAATATCAAATTTTCAAGAAGACCTGGAAAATTCACCTTGAATTTTCTCCTTGTAATTCTGAATTATTAATTCGCGAGTGGGGTTCGTTAGAAGGTTGAACCTTTTTGAATCACAAGTTCGATTATTAAGGAATGAAGTAGTTTAATTGAGTTGATGAAAACGGGGATGGCTATATTTTTGGACATAACTAGGGTCTATGAAACCGTCTGGCGAAATCAAATACCCAAGACATTGGAAATCCATAATATACTTTAATTTATAACGAACTTAATGGACATCAATCACACATCCATACTCATTAGAGTATGGAGTATATCAAAACGTATCATCTTTGTTTGTTGTAACTTTGGACCGTTACAATTAAAACCCTGAATTGTAACTTTTCAGAGCATTGATGAGATACCATTCATTCGGGAATTAATTGATCCCATTTTCTCATTGAATCGAAAAAGTTTGATTGAATATTTGTTGGCAAGCAAAGGGTAGATTCGGAATGAAAACTTTTCAACGGCTTCATTTCGAAAGGAGGACGCCTTAAAATGGAAAAAACTTCCGAGCTACTACAATGTAACTCTCTTCTCCAAAAGATTAATATCTTATATGGACTCGGTACGCAATTAAAACTTTTAAATGGCCCTTTATGTATTAAAATCCAGAGTCGGTAAGGAGTGCTACGTAAGCGAGAAAAAACACCTGCAAGTTGCCAGGGATTCCTGGGAGTTACAGAACTGAATAACTTGGAATAATGAGTCCGCTTTCGGGATCATTATTTTCAGTTTCCAAAGTTCAATGAGCAGATTTGGAAACGTCTCCGGGGATATAACTCGAATAGGGTTTATATCTGGAAAGGAAAACGGTGCACTGATTCCATTCTTTGTGGGAAATAGAAGTGGACTGAAAGTGTGTGTACTGCTAAATACCGGATGCGCCTACACATTTTAAGCCGATATTTATTGTCTACGCACCGAGTCTCTTCCTTCTTTAATCTTGATGTAGAAAATGTATAACAACAATTATCCATTTGATGACGAGATATTGTTGATGATGGAGCTCGTGTTGAATGATTGTTTGGGCTATTACCATCATCTATTGTGGATGTAATGATTTCCGACGTTTCGATAGACATCTTCTATCTTTATCAAGGAGAAAAGTAACAAACCTTTTGAAAATTATCAATTTTCAAAAAGACGCCCAATGTAGATAAATCTTTTTGATAAGGATCGCAATTTCATAAATATATTGAATCCACGACCTAAATTTTCTCCGGCGAAAAGCTGTCGTTCGCATTTATGCAATATAAAACCAAATTGTACGTGGCAACAGTAATAAGATATTCGTCGCTATTTCACAAGAAATTTCTCAAATATGAAGGCCTATTGCATATTCCAAAGAATCATATTCGTAGGTAGTCGAAGAGCCCACGAGAAAATTTAGAATATTATGTGATGAAATCACAGACTTCTATGAATGTATTTAAGAACCCTGGTAACGTGACAATTTGCCACTTCAATGAATAAGAATGAGGCTGTACTTTAAATTTCCTCATGGGAAGGTTGCACCCTTATTAAAGTTCCTAGACATTTCTGAAATTAATTCGATGAATTCTATTCTTAACACTATAGATTTATTGTACAAATTATTGTTAGTATAATCCAATGATAATTTTTCGTCACTTCCCCAAAGTGTTGCATTCAACAATTTACCCTCAAGAAGATCTCGATAGCAATGGTTTTAGCGATTCGTTCTAGTCGTCATCAGTCTGTAGAGGAGACAATTATTTCTGTCAACAGTTTATGACAACATACTTTGTCGAACAGAAATGAAAAGCGAAGGTTTGAAAAATCTGCGGGTGGCAACATACATGTTTATATCGTTGTTAAAAATTTCATCAGTATAAACCAGGATTGTCAGCGAAAAGGACCCGAAGCATTCACTTTTTATTCCTCCAATACATTTGCATTCATTTCCCAAGATGAGATCTTGTAATTGAAATAGAGGGGACGGACAATAAACCCTAATTCCAAAAAAATTCAATCTCGTGTAACGGCAGTTTGAAATATAATGACCTGAAATGAATTTTTATGAGGCGAGAAAGAAAATCAGGATCTTTTACTACCCCATAAACCGATGGTGGCAAACCCTTCCGCTGGTTTTTTACTGTTTGAGGAACACCTTTTCCACGACGTTTTACATTCACATTTTATATGGAAAATATCGCTTTTTTTAGAGAGGCATTTGCGAATCGTGACATTCCTGGAAAGATCCAAAGTAGGAAGATAAATCTGCCGCAGGACATTCTGCCAAGAACGTAGACCTTCCATGAATGAATTGTGGGAGGTCTGCTTCCTCGACATGAAAAGAAGGCTTAGATCACATTTCCGTGACAATGTCCCATAACAAATTTTTTATGAGTAGGTAATTTTTTTGGCATTGAAAAATCATAAATTTTTATTAGAATACCTGACCTGAATTCGGAAGAAATATGACAGATTGTTTACCCTTTATGGCTGATGCATATTCGTAAATAAAATCACCCATCCCGTGCGATGCCTTATAAATAATCTTACAGCAGATCTGAATTTATGAAAATGTAGTAAAACCCTGGCGTGAGGTCAGGAGCTTTTGTGCGCTTGTTCTGGAGTATTTTTCCGAACTCTGGGACAATTTGATACTGATAGAACAGCCACAATGAATATATTTATATTCTTTTGAATTTATGGCTGACAATATTTAGTAAGCAAACAATAAAGCATATAGATCAGGGGTTAGTGACTGGGTGTCATACAATTCGGCGTATGGCATAAAAGCCTAGGGAAAAAACACATTAAAAAAACCCTGGCTCCCCCTTTAAGTGTGATAATACAAAAATAAGCTGAAATATATATCAGGGACTTCTTTCTTCAAGAGTGGTCTTCTATTGATGGAGACAGAGACTTTCTTAAGTTGCCCACATCGAATCTGGAAATAAAAAGACAAAGCAGAAAAAAGAACTTAATAACAAAAATACGTATCATATTCGTTTGAAATTTATAACCCATTCCAAGAAAGAGTCGGAAACATCATGAATAGTCCTAAAAGCATCTTGAAATTTATATATGGGACAACTATTGATGAGATGAGGTTTCTTTATCACTTATGTTCATATTGAAGAACGTATTATGCCATAATGGTTAACGTGAATAAATTGGGAAAAGAATGATATTGGTTCCAAGAATTCAGAGCTGCAGTCTGTCTGCGAATATGGGGAGGAACAATATTAGACAAAACTGGTAACCAATGAACCGGTGTAGATCTTATGGTGCCAGTAATTATTCTCATGGATGTATTCAATTGTGCATCAATTTTTTGTGTATGTGCACTATTATATCAAACAGAGCAACAATACTCAGCTGCAGAAAAAACTAGGGCTAGAGATGATGTGCGAAGAGTGGAAACATCAGCACCCCAAGACGATCCAGCTAATTTCTGAACAATATCATTCCTAGTTTTCAGATTTAGGCTCAGATCATTTAAATGAGCCTTGTCATTGAGAGATGAATCTAATTTAACTCCTAAGTATTTTGGATAGAAATTATGTTCGATAGGAGAATCATTGAAAGTTACAGCTAATTTCCTATATTTTTCATGATTATTCAGATGGAAACAAGATACCTCTGTTTTGTTGGGATTTGGACATAATCACCACTCAATAAAATAATTCTTTAAAATTTTCAAAACAGATGATAGTATGCTCTCCAGAGTATGAAAATCCGAATGTTGGTAAGCAATAGTAATGTCGTCAGCATAAACAAATTTTTGGGATGATGTCGTGGGTAAATCACTTAGTTATAAATTAAAAAGTGGAGGAGCTAAAACTGATCCTTGAGGAAGACCGTTTTTCAATGTTTTGAAATAGCTACTCTTATTGTCAATAAAAACTCGAAATCTTCTATCAGATAACATATTTTCTAATAATCGTACTATTTTCCCACACTTCAGATGGTTATGGAGTTTGAAAATTAATCCATTTTTCCACACAGTGTCATATGCCGAAGATAAATCAATGAAAGCAGTTCCTGTTTTTAACCTATCATTGAAGCCTGATTCTATAAATGTTACAAGGCTGAGAACCTGATCTGAACAATTTCTATTTTGTGAATGAAAAATCTAGAATGAATTAATTCTGATCAACCCTCAAAGGTTGAGGTTATGATGTTTGTGAATCGACTGACAAATTTTTTCGCCTAGCTCCATCGAAATCAAAGAATCGAAAAGAAATTAATTGTTTCTCGAATTTTCAATTATGGTTGAAATTTCAAAGAATTATTCACTTCTTTGTGCACTGATCTGCATGATCACATTCGATGCCATAAATTGTCTTCTCATTCATTGGGGAAAAAAATCATGACATTCTTCCGGTTTTGATATGAATGTCAATGCAATTTTAAAAGACATGGAATATAATTCAATGGTTTGGTATTTAATATAAAGCCGCATTAATAAGACGAGTATAAAATAGAAAGAACTATACTATGTTGGTCATCAAACTTCTGAAAGGTAACGGCGTCACAAAAAGAAGACGATTGCCATGAAATTTCACAAATCAATTCATTTAAACTTCATTCTGATTCATCTCAAGCTACAAATTTATCAGATGGCTACCTTTAAATTTATCGAGGATTCCAAATTTCAGATGCTCATAAATATCTAAACAGATTTGGCCCAATAACTAACTTCACTGAGATATTTGGACAACAGGTCTATTGTGAAAAAACTTTAGCTCATCTGCTTTGGATGATTGAGCATACGGTCGGTCATCATACTCAAGTTTGATTTTCACCACGGATTCTTCATCGGTGGGTCCGAAAAAAAACGATTTATACTACATTCACCCAAATATCTGAAAAAAGTCTAACATTTTTGACTCGTCGATAAGCACTCTTTATCAGATCAGGCTTGAACTATAACAGAAATGCCCATCTGAATATCGAAATAGATTTCAAAATATCGAACTGAACTCATCGATAGATCAACAGAATGTCAACGGTCGTGTTCCCCACAGTTCATCCGTTCATAAGTGGTTTTTTAATATATATCCAAAGTCAATTGGAGAAGTGAAAACAATACCCGTCCAGAATTCCCACACGATAACAATCAAAATTTTCCCAAGTTTCCACACGACCTTCAACAATGAAGTCGTTCCTCCCCGGGAGCGGTTTCCATCCGAGGATCGAAATGCCGGAACTGCCCCCGAGCCAGATTCGTCGCCGCAGGCGGTTCGTAGCAGTTCCTTACGCTTTTGGCGGCATAATCTGATCACATATCGGACTTGGAGTGGCATCCACATCGAGTGCAAGAATACAAAGATTTCAATTTGGAACCGAAATTGCCTTTCAATAAAGGAAGGATGAGAGCATGAACACTGAACCAGATTGGAGGCAAGTCAGGTTGAACTGCTGATGTCGACGTAGTTCGATTCCATTGTGTTTGACAGGATTGCACTAGGGTGAGGGGAGGGGGTAACAGTTCAATCGTTAATTCCTTTTTGAACTGCTAGAATACCTTTGTCGTTTGAAGTCAACTGATCAACTATCTAGATATCAAACTATTCGTTTTTTTTCAGGATCATGTATTGAGTTGCCATGCGAGTAGCTTTCCAGAATTCATTCAAAGGATGATAGATAGCATAGTCAACATAATTTCTAAATATTAACTCAATAGGGGAGGATGCAGCTTGAAATCATGAGATTCAAAATATAGAATCAAATGAAAACAATGGAACATTGTACTTGGTGTTTTTTTCTTTCTTTATCATTATTTTTTTGTTTAATTTACTGTTGAGTTTCAACATTCTTCTTTTTGTGAACTCTTGTAATTAAGTCCTCTGACGGGACAAAAAGATATTACTTTCCGAACAACCTATTTAGATGATCATAAAATGTCTAATTGTTTGGCTTGAAGTTTCATTGTATGACAAATCCTGTTGTCGGGTATTTTGTATGATGATAAAAGTTTAACTCTTTATTGTTTAATCCAGGTTTTCGGAGTGTCTCCTTTCCTTCCTCAGACCCAATAAAAATTACACAACAATACAAAGACATACAAAAAAAGTGAACAACTACTTACAACAATGTGAGACTTCAAAATTAATGAATTAGTCGAGATAATAGTACATTGTTAGTTAGTAAACATACTATTTTTCCGCAAATCGCTTAAATTTCGACAGATATTGATTGATTAAAAAAAAACGCGATAATTTTATTCCCAAATAAATGGTGCTTTGAAATTCCTAATAAAATTACTTGGGTTACTATGGAAACGTATTGAAGTTGAATTGTCAAACTTGACGCTTATAAATTTAATTGCTGGTGTTCTCGAAAGTAGAATGATAAGTGATGATGAAATTTACATTCCTGGGACTCCTCCAGAGCTGGTTGAGGCAGTGAATACTGCTTCATTAGAATTATTGCCAAAGAAATCAAGAGAAAAGTACGAAAATGCATACAGACCTTTTATGGATTATCGCATGAGTAAAAATACGAGTTCTTTCTCAGAAAATGTTGTAATGGCATACTTCCTAGACCTTTGTTTAAAGATGAAATCTTCAACATTATGGACCAATTATTCAATGCTGAAGTCAACCCTTGCACTTAAACACAATGTAGATATATCTACATACTCAAAACTTCGTTCTTTATTGAAACGGCAAGCTCAAGGTTATAGGGCAAAGAAATCTAAGATTTTAACGAAGGAAGAAATTGAAAAATTTATCCAGGAAGCTCCAGATGAAGAAAATTTAATGATTAAGGTAATTCACAAGTTTTTAATTTCTATTTAGATTATAGCTTTATTTATTTTTTTAGGTGGCTGTAATATTTGGTATTTCTGGGGCCTGTAGAATGGATGAGTTAGTCCGAATGACTGTACACGATATAGAAGACTTAGAATCTAAGCTTTTAATCAGCATACCTGATTCGAAAACCAACAAACCAAGATCATTTGTAATTAATCAGATCTACTTGAATGTTTATCGAAAGTTTGTTTCGTTAAGACCAGAAAATATGAACAGTGACCGATTTTTCTTTAAATATCAAAGCGGAAAGGGTTGTAGACAAGTGGTAGGAATTCATCAATTTAGAAAAATGCCCAAAATAGTTGCTACTTATTTGAACTTGGTAAATCCGACAGAATATACTGGTCACTGCTTTCGTCGATTCTCTGCAACAATATTGGTTGACTCTGGTGCCGACATAACTAGTTTAAAGAGGCATGGCGGATGGAAGTCATCAAACGTTGCTGAAGGATATATCGAAGAATCGCTTAACAATAATGTTGAGGTGGCAAATAAAATTTTCACAGTACAAAATATTCAACAAAATGACCCTTCCACCCTGCATGTTGTCCAAAATGTTTCTCATAGTTCTAAGAGTGTTCCTCCAATGTTCAATAATTGTACTAACTGTCAAATTACTGTAAATATAACAAATTGATCTTAAAAATGTATTCAGTAATGACTTGATGTTTTCAAAATATAAATTAATTCCTTCTAAGCAATGTGTTTTCTAACATTTATGTAGAACACTAACAACTGTACGGAAATATCATTTCCTCACAGCAAGGAAATGACATTTCCTTACAGTAAGGAAGTCCTGACTTTTTCTTCAAGAAATTTTGACAGGAATGTCAAAATTTCCTGGCGATTTGCGGAAAATACTATTTAATGATGATTTATTTCAATTCAAAGTGGAAAATTATAGTGGCTGAAATGAAATTGTAGGAAAACTCTAAGTTCAGTTATTCTCAATTTAAGATATTTTTTCGTTGATTATTTTATATTGTCAATCTCCACTGTTTTATATCATATAGTTCCAGAGCAACGAACTTCATAACCAGCGCCCAAAATCTCCTAAACTTTTATTCATTTTATTATATATTGATCAACAAGTGAGAAAATACATCATAATAGATAGAAAACATACATAGCATTGAGAACCAAACTTTATGACGAAATTTAACGAAGCCACACTTCAAAGTCCAATTCCTGGAAGTTCAGAATTGAGAACAACCAGTGTGGAACGGATAGTTATACTTCATGCATATGCAACGGAATCTGGAAGAGTCTGACAAGACTTCGTTTCCATACCCTCGAAGCATAATGAACCACTTAGTGGTCCGTTGGCAATCCTCGAACTGAACTCTCCGGATCTAACTGCACCCAGGAAATTACATCGTTTGAATTTCGAGATGAAATAGTCGCTTGCACGAGAAGATTACCAAGCCCTAATTGGCGACGTTTTCCAAAAACAAAACAGGTACCTAATGTTGTGCGACGAGGTCGTCCATAGAAACGGAATTTCCATTGCAAAATATATCCGTTATACCGCTAAATTACGTTTCTTTGTGGACTTCTGTGCAATGGGAAAGCGATATTTATTCGACTGTTTGTTCAGCGGCACTCATTTTACGGGTTACGTAATTTATTTCGACGGTATAAATTCAATGGAGGTTTTTACGAGCGGTAGATTGTCTCGCGAGATTCGCTACATATTCGATTTTTTTCCATATCCGTCTGGCGTTATTGTTTCTATATTTTTGGACGCTGAAACGTATTAATGCTGTCTCTTTTTCTGGGCTTGCTCCTTGTCGACAGTCCGCAATTCTTGAGCTCCGGTTGCTGTCGTTGCTCAAGTGTACAAATGAAGTTCGACTCCCTGGTGAAAAGGAAACCGAGGATAAATACTCTTGTAATGAAAGACGATGGAAGCACCATAAAAAACAAAAAAGGACCTGACGTATATCACATGAATAAGTATTGTTTCTACGATCATAACGCAAAAGAAAGTCGAGAGATTAGGAAAATCAAATGGGGATAACTCATATATATCATTACAGACGAACCAAACATTACAGGAGAAGGATTAAAGGGAAATATATGAGCATTGAAGAAAGGTTGAAGTACTAGACCAGATAGAATACCCAACAAAGCGGTGAGACATATACACTCATAGGTACCACCTCCCACCTTGTATTTCTTTCAGTTTCAGTAACTGTTGAACTTTGACCACATTTGATGGAGGTTATGTTAAAATTGAAAAAAAAAGCTGTTTTTCATTCAAATTTTCATTCTGGGTGTTACCACCTCAGGCCCTAATGACTTCTTATAGCCGGTTGGACATCCATCGATGATGTCTTGAATATCCGACTAGGGGATATTATGCCACTCCTCTACCACAGCCATATCGAGCTCCTTTATGGGAGTAGGGGCTGGTACTCTTGCTCGGACACGTCTATTTAGATGTGGTTAAGATCGGGACTGCGTGCCGGACATGGTAAAACTTGAATTCCTACCTCATCGAGGTATTTTGCGGAATTGCACCGAGAATTATCCTGCGTTAGTCTAAATTGTTTCCCAATAAATGGTACGAAAGGTAAAATGTGATCTTGTAAAACCTTCTCCTCGTATTGTTGAGCGTTCACACTGCCTCTATCAAACACCACAAGCTTCTTGAGAGATACCTTCCCAAACCATTATCGACCCTACCTGATAACCCACGGTTTTGATTATTGCGCATGGAGCAAACAGTTTAATTTGGCGCCTCTACACACGCTGACGTCCATCTGGACCTATCAAGGCTATTCTGCTCTCATCTGAGAACAGTCATAGTGCAGTCAGTATATTCTCGAGCAACCGGAAGTCTAACTCTACAATGCTGTGGAAGCAGTTGTAGAGAACGAGCTGGTCGAGAAGCCAGTCTTCTTTTTATGGTACCTTCACTTGCACTTATATTTCTCACCTCAAATAGACATGTACGCGGTTCAGTAGAGGTGGAAACACCATTTCTAAGACACATGTCCAAACAATACAAAACAAAACCTGAGCCGAAGTGCACCACTGTCGGCCTTGACCTAGTCTCTTCGTGTAGCAACCAGTCTCTCGAAAGAGTCTGATGACATATCGTACCGTAGTTAGTTCGAGGTACACCAAACGTACGAGCGATGCTTCGTTGGCTGTACCCAGCGTAAGCTGAAGCCACTACCCAAGCAGCACCAGATGCATCGAGTGGCATTTTTCAGTCCCAAAAAATAATCCGAACAACAAACATTCAAATTAAACAATATTTTCATACGAGGGCAGATAGAAACAAGAAATTCAAACGAGGTAACGTAACAGCAACAATGTCAAACAGCGACTCAATTCCAATAAACCCTTTGGGGCACAATTTTACGAATCGAAATAAGGTTTATTGCTATGTACCCACAAAAAACAAAACAGTAGATTCTTTGTTAATTTTCCTACTTTCATTGAGTAGCGGAAAAAATTCTGTAGGATAAGAGCGCGTAGGCTCATGGCGTTAGTGGTTTTTTACATTTTCATCCAATAGCTCGGTGTTTACTTCCCAAATGTTTCAATGGAATACCTTAGGAGCTCTTTTCCTGTTTTTATTTTCCAGGTCACGTGATGGAGATATCTCCACCAAAGTTATAAACTGAACGCAAAAATAGGTACAATAATCAGAAAATTACCGAGATTCTTATCATTCGTAAGACCATCCTAGAGGTTGCCCGACCCATAAATACCGGGCTGTTAGACGAGGAAGTGCTCGAGGCATCAGTGTCACCAAAGTTGAATACGGAATTTATGTTATGTGGCATACGAATTATTGCACTTTTATTTCGCGTATCGGTAAGAACACGAAACGTTTGCGTGTTCTGCGAAAATAAACGTACTCTGACTTTCCCTTCAGTTCCCATAGTTTTAAAATGCTTGGCTATCCCGGACCCACATTCGGTCGCAGTTTTACCAGCATGACATGCGACAACATGTGTAGGATCAATTTTGATGCAACTTACTCTTGGTTCAGTGATTTATTACTGAAGAGTTACCTAAAAGTCTTCAATAATAAAGGATTTGATATTAACTTTGCTTTATATTTTTGCAACATATAGATATGTCGCCAGATTGACAGATAAACGAACTTGAGATAAGATAAACCCTGTATCACCTTGATTACTGAAGTCCACATCCACTCTTTCTATTGGGGACACGTGGCAGACGAAATCTACGCTAACAGCCCATTATCGATTGAAGAAGTCAAAGATGATATTTGTGAAGCTATTGATGAACATTTTTGTGATTTGGTCATGGAAACACGCTGAAAGATCGAACACTTTCTGTAAAAAATGCCTTCTTTATTTCAATATCGAATAAATCCTCTTTTATTGTAAAACCCGTTGGCAAAGTAGAGTAGACTTAAACTTCAATACACAGATGATGCAAAGAAGACTGAGAGATGAAATTGGTTCATGAAGTCTGAAGATATTGAGCAATGGTCAGACTCAGGAAAAAACTGTAGCTATAAGTGGAACAATGAATACTGAACAACGAAAGAAGAAGGAAGGACACTTTTACAAGATGCTGCTGCCGTAGAAAGCTATATGAGAGTGAGTGGAGAAACAGGTTGATCTCCGAATTCTAGGCCCCTATTGAAGTGTGAGAATGTCATAAGGTTAATCGAATTCGTTATATAAGTGAAGGTTTCAAAAAAATTGAAAAACTGTCTTCTACAATGATCATTTCTGGCGCCTATAGCTCCCTTTACTTTTGAATTTACATTTCAGTGATTCACCTACATGATCTCGAAAATTATTATGTGCTGACGTTATTGATATTACTTACCGCCATTCGGATGTTCATACATTGCAGAGCATTTTATCAACTGATTAGGAAAATTTAACGAAATATTTTGTTGCTTGGCTTTCATCTCCCAATCCTATGAAAACGGAGGTATCTTTTTACTCAGGAGTATAATTAGATCAATTTCTTGATTTATTGAATTATTCAGATAATCTATGCCTGAAAATGAAAGCTGAAATCCTCTCAGTACAGCATCCTTCGCCTCCGTCTTTTCTGCAGCCGATACTGTTGATCTGTTTGGTTTGATAGTGTACATACATAAAATAATTAAGGACGGTTCAATACAGCCATGAGAATAATCACTGGAACCATTATTTCTACACCTGTCCATTGGATAGCAGTTTTGTCTAACATTGTCCCACCCCATATTCGTAGGGAAACTGCGGCACTGAATTCTTAAAATGAATATAATTTGTTTCAGAATTTATTTCTGAACTGAACTGATTCTTTACTTATAGTAACATTGTTTTTGAGTACGAATATAAGCGATATATTATTATGTTGCATTGAATGAAATTCTTATGAAATGGTCAAGAAAAATAAGTTTTGATCCTTCGGAAGAAATTCCTAGTGTTGATCTTCTAGAAAAATTTGGTCAACTCTACATTGCTAGAGAACAAGTTATGGTCGTCCCAAAACCATGATTTTCTGATAAAATTCGGTTACAAGTGCTAGTTATAAATGTGAAGAAACAGAGGAAATATCTAATGAATGTTTATAAGCATACTCATCAAATACTGTAATAAGATTTCTTCCGAAGTGACAGCTGCCCAAATGGCGCCCAATCGAAATGAAACCATTCATTGAACATCTGTTTAACATGTGACAAACAAATCATTGCACTTTTATTCGAGGTATCAACAAAGACACGAAACGTTTGCGTGTTTTGGGAAAATATACGTACACAAACTTGCCGTTCAGTTCCCATAGTTTTGAAATGCCTCCGAGGCCCGTTCTCATTTTTGCCCGTCTAACATGCGATAACATGAGTCTGTTCAATTTTATGGCGGCCGGCTATATGGAGGAAATATTCGGGGCAAGTTATATTCGTGCATAATGAAAATATGAGCTGCAATCGCTATGTGCCATATGGATTAATTCACTGCATTTTTTTTTCTATTTTCCCACGTCGAACTCACATCACTGAATAGCATCAGTTGAATTGTTGTCATATCCGTTCGACGTCTATGGAAAAACCAAATTGGAAAAGTTTTGTTGGATTTCAGTTCGTTTCTGGGAATTGATCTGGTTGGAAAGTTTTCGAACGATATTATCTGCATAAATATGCCTCGTGTCAGTGTAACCTATTTTTTTTTGTTAGTTTGCAAAGACGTCACCTTTAATACCTTCTTCAGTAACCGAAGGTATGATAATATAAATATTCTTTCTTTGTTTTGTCCCACATTCTTCTAGTAGGAAACGAAGTAGCATGAACATTTTTAAGAGAGTTTTAGCAGAGGTTGAGGTGGAGGGGTTTTATATAATTCGGAATATGAAACAAGAGCTTAGGGAGAAAACTCAGTGAAAAACCCTGTTTACCCATTAAGATAGAGATATTTGTGTTGTGAAATTCACAAATTATGCTATGATACAGAATGCTGAATAACTTTTCCCTTCAAAAGTGATCTTCATTAAATATAGAGGCTTCCCCAAGATATCGAATCTGAAAATGAAAATTTCTGAAGTGATAACGTAGTTGAATGACAGATATAAATTGAAGAGTAAAGGAGCTATAACAGATCCTAGTGGAAGACCGTTTCTCAATGTCTTGAAATTGCTACTTTCATTGTCAACAAAAACACAAAATCTTCTATCAGATTACATATTTTCTAATAATCTTACCATTTTTCCACACTCCAGATGAGTATATGTTCGAAAATCAATCCATCTTTCCACACAGTGTCATATGACGAAGATAAATCAATGAAAGCAACTCCTGTTTTCAACCTATTATTGAAGTCTGATTCTATGAAAGTTCAAAGGCTGAGAACCTGATCTGAACAATTCCTATTTCTCCCAAAACCGCCCTGGAAATTTTGTGGAGCATTTTCTATAGAAGATTCAATTCTAAAATGAATCAACCGTTCCGATATCTTGAAAGAACACTCAATAAACTGATTGGTCGATAACTATTAGGATCATATGGATTTTTTCCTCATCTCATAATACCTATTACTTTAGCCCTACAGAATTTGGAAGGAAAGTTTCCTGAATTCAGAATATTGTTATAGAAAGAAAATAACCAAGGCAAGACCATTTTTCCTGAATGTTTGATGAATTCCATCAAAACCTGCTGCTTTCCGAGATTTGGTCGACATTATTGCAGTCCTAAATTCATCTATATTGAATGGATGCGACAAATAAAGTACTAAAGTAGGAGCTGATATCCTGCAAATGTGTAATTTTTTCTTTATATTATTCATTTTAGATTTGCATATATTAACTGATTTAGATATATCAACTAAGCGACGAGCGATTATTCTTGGATCAATTTTTGATGATGATGAGGCAAGGGGAGAATATCTTTAGCAGACCAAAATTTCTGTCCTCGTGAATTACTGAGATCTAAATTGGGGAGTAAAGGAGCTAGGACTCATCGTTGTGTAAGACCGTTTCCAGTGTTTAAAAATTGGTACTTTATTTTCAATGATTTCATCGGTTTTGACACTTCAGGTAGGTCTGGAAAATTAGCCCATTTTTCCTCACAGTGTCCTCTGCAGAAGGTGAGTTTTGATTTTCATACTGTAAATTCAATTCAGAAGACAATCAAACCTTTTTTATATCTTCAAAGCATATGGTTCTTATTTGGAAAAAGAGGAGATTCTGGAAATATTATTTTCTGCAGATATTCTGCATATGAATGCTTCGTTAACACGTGCGAGTCTAATTCAAGAAGAAACCTTATTTCGATCAGAACTTAAACGCACAGAAGCCCCAGAGCCTGCTGAGACCTATCAGAGGAATCATAAAATAAAAATGCATACTCCGAAAAACCTCAAAGAACTCGGGGTGCATGTCCTGCATTATTGAATACTCGTAATGCCTTTTTTTAGTGGTATCTACATAGCAGGTATGTCCGGTGTAAAAGGAAGTGCTTTGCTCAAATTTTCCCGACTGTTAGGAAATTGCGATGTGGATGAAATACGAGCCCAATTATGACCGTGAGTATGTGGTAGTTTGGCTCGCTGTTAATAATGCACGAAAGCAGATTCGCCTGGTAAACGAGCTGTAGTGATATGAACCTTGTGGTTTGGGGGTTTGATATGGCCTGCGGAGATCTAACGTTTGATGGGACTATTGTTCGCGCTCTTCATTAAATTCGGAATACACCGAGTTCGGAATACCACTTGGTATTCCTATTTTAGTTATTATAATTATCGTGTATATACCCAACCTTGTATTCATCTGTGGAAGGAAGAAACCAATTTCCTGAAAGCATAAAACGCGAAAAGTTTCACAGAATCCTGTCAAGGTCCCTAGTTAATCAACTGCTACCTAACAAAACAGCTCAGAGTTTCCGTCATTTGATTTCCATTTCTGCATCTCAAGAAATAATTTTCAACTACACAGGGAGTATCAAGAGAAAAAATATAATATGATTCATCGAACGGATGACTTAGTATGTTATCATATTTTTTCATTGTGATATTTTTTCACAATGACACAATTCATGAATTTTGTCGTGGCGAAATCAATATCCTATTTCTATAGAGTGAAGAATTCGGCATTCTAGTGGTGCACTATAAACAACATGAGTGGAATAAGGCCAATAATCTTCAAGCAAGCAAGACTACGAATCAAAAACAATCGACCCACCCAAACTTCCGGAAATGGTGTCAACTTCCACCAAAGCGACACCCATTTCTACGAGCTTCGAATAATCATCAATCTTACCTCTTCTTTTCCGTGTTCAATTCCACGACTTTTTCCAGCGATAAAGATAATTATCAGACTCCGCACCCCTAATCTGAAGGCTTGATTCGAATTGATTCTAATTGGGTCGATTCGAATTCAGAATTCCTCGGAGCCTCTCGGTGCCTGACTTCACCGAGGACCAATCCTTTCATTACCCACGCCTTCGATGAAAGAGTCCGTTATCAGATTGCATGTAAATTAACCCTTCCTTCTATTTCCACAATTTTTTTTTCGACTAATCGAATCAAATTTTTCTGAAGGTTGGGAAAAGAAACAGTACTTAATCAACATATTTCTCTTAACGATTTAGGAGACATCACGTACGCGTATACCGTGTGATTGATAACTATGTGATTCATTTATATGATTCCAATCGAGTAATGAATTCATTTTCTCAAAAGGAAATTATTTGGCTACAAAATTCTGAAACATGTCATTTTTTGTTTATTTTCACTGAATTTTTTTATTTCTGAAGGATACTTGTTGCACCTTCTGCCATCTTCATCAAGCCCCTAATTTTTTGAATAGAGAAAGTGCTCCTTTTTGCCAAAGTTTTCGTATCTTTTTTACAGGCGTGCAGAAATTTTCAGGGATTTTTTTTTCACTTGGTAAGTTCAAAGAGGTTTTCAGCAAGTACACTTTATCATGGTTAATTTACTTTGGGGCGATAGTACCTGATTAGAGGGGTTGATAGTTGTGCATGAAAAAATCTGTCATAGCCGATTTTCATTCGGTGACCCGTTCCGATATCTTGAAAGAACACTCAATAAACTGATTGGTCGATAACTATTAGGATCATATGGATTTTTTCCTCATCTCATAATACCTATTACTTTAGCCCTACAGAATTTGGAAGGAAAGTTTCCTGAATTCAGAATATTGTTATAGAAAGAAAATAACCAAGGCAAGACCATTTTTCCTGAATGTTTGATGAATTCCATCAAAACCTGCTGCTTTCCGAGATTTGGTCGACATTATTGCAGTCCTAAATTCATCTATATTGAATGGATGCGACAAATAAAGTACTAAAGTAGGAGCTGATATCCTGCAAATGTGTAATTTTTTCTTTATATTATTCATTTTAGATTTGCATATATTAACTGATTTAGATATATCAACTAAGCGACGAGCGATTATTCTTGGATCAATTTTTGATGATGATGAGGCAAGGGGAGAATATCTTTAGCAGACCAAAATTTCTGTCCTCGTGAATTACTGAGATCTAAATTGGGGAGTAAAGGAGCTAGGACTCATCGTTGTGTAAGACCGTTTCCAGTGTTTAAAAATTGGTACTTTATTTTCAATGATTTCATCGGTTTTGACACTTCAGGTAGGTCTGGAAAATTAGCCCATTTTTTCCTCACAGTGTCCTCTGCAGAAGGTGAGTTTTGATTTTCATACTGTAAATTCAATTCAGAAGACAATCAAACCTTTTTATATCTTCAAAGCATATGGTTCTTATTTGGAAAAAGAGGAGATTCTGGAAATATTATTTTCTGCAGATATTCTGCATATGAATGCTTCGTTAACACGTGCGAGTCTAATTCAAGAAGAAACCTTATTTCGATCAGAACTTAAACGCACAGAAGCCCCAGAGCCTGCTGAGACCTATCAGAGGAATCATAAAATAAAAATGCATACTCCGAAAAACCTCAAAGAACTCGGGGTGCATGTCCTGCATTATTGAATACTCGTAATGCCTTTTTTTAGTGGTATCTACATAGCAGGTATGTCCGGTGTAAAAGGAAGTGCTTTGCTCAAATTTTCCCGACTGTTAGGAAATTGCGATGTGGATGAAATACGAGCCCAATTATGACCGTGAGTATGTGGTAGTTTGGCTCGCTGTTAATAATGCACGAAAGCAGATTCGCCTGGTAAACGAGCTGTAGTGATATGAACCTTGTGGTTTGGGGGTTTGATATGGCCTGCGGAGATCTAACGTTTGATGGGACTATTGTTCGCGCTCTTCATTAAATTCGGAATACACCGAGTTCGGAATACCACTTGGTATTCCTATTTTAGTTATTATAATTATCGTGTATATACCCAACCTTGTATTCATCTGTGGAAGGAAGAAACCAATTTCCTGAAAGCATAAAACGCGAAAAGTTTCACAGAATCCTGTCAAGGTCCCTAGTTAATCTACTGCTACCTAACAAAACAGCTCAGAGTTTCCGTCATTTGATTTCCATTTCTGCATCTCAAGAAATAATTTTCAACTACACAGGGAGTATCAAGAGAAAAAAATATAATATGATTCATCGAACGGATGACTAAGTATGTTATCATATTTTTTCATTGTGATATTTTTTCACAATGACACAATTCATGAATTTTGTCGTGGCGAAATCAATATCCTATTTCTATAGAGTGGAGTGCATTCTAGTGGTGCACTATAAACAACATGAGTGAAATAAGGCCAATAATCTTCAAGCAAGCAAGACTACGAATCAAAAACAATCGACCCACCCAAACTTCCGGAAATGGTGTCAACTTCCACCAAAGCGACACCCATTTCTACGAGCTTCGAATAATCATCAATCTTACCTCTTCTTTTCCGTGTTCAATTCCACGACTTTTTCCAGCGATAAAGATAATTATCAGACTCCGCACCCCTAATCTGAAGGCTTGATTCGAATTGATTCTAATTGGGTCGATTCGAATTCAGAATTCCTCGGAGCCTCTCGGTGCCTGACTTCACCGAGGACCAATCCTTTCATTACCCACGCCTTCGATGAAAGAGTCCGTTATCAGATTGCATGTAAATTAACCCTTCCTTCTATTTCCACAATTTTTTTTTTGACTAATCGAATCAAATTTTTCTGAAGGTTGGGAAAAGAAACAGTACTTAATCAACATATTTCTCTTAACGATTTAGGAGACATCACGTACGCGTATACCGTGTGATTGATAACTATGTGATTCATTTATATGATTCCAATCGAGTAATGAATTCATATTTGGCTACAAAATTCTGAAACATGTCATTTTTTGTTTTTTTTTACTGAATTTTTTTATTTCTGAAGGATATTTGTTGCACCTTGTGCCATCTTCATCAACCCCCTAATTTTTTGAATAGAGAAAGTGCTCCTTTTTGCCAAAGTTTTCGTATCTTTTTTACAGGCGTGCAGAAATTTTCAGGGATTTTTTTTTCACTTGGTAAGTTCAAAGAGGTTTTCAGCAAGTACACTTTATCATGGTTAATTTACTTTGGGGCGATAGTACCTGATTAGAGGGGTTGATAGTTGTGCATGAAAAAATCTGTCATAGCCGATTTTCATTCGGTGACAAAGCGCCTGTAATGAAAACCTTCCTGAACTGACAAATTCATTTTTTCTTGAAAATATCTGCACGCCATCAAAGTAGATACAAACACCTTCCCGAAAAAGTACCACATGACACACCCAAAAATCTAGAGGGTGCATGGGGATAGCATAAGGTGACACATATATTGTTCAAAAATACCTAAAAATTTGGTAAAAATGAAACAAAATCTACCTGTTACAGAATTTTTTTGCCGAATATTTTCCTTCTGAAGAAATGAAATCAATTAATAATTTTTATGGGCACTGTATTTTTTAGAGATAATTGCAAGTTGCTCAACAACACTCCTAAAGCAATCTGACCTAACGTCACTGTTTTCTGATTGTTTTCTGTAGTATCACATCGTTCCAGAATCCGGGAAATGATTTGATAACATTGTCGCTGAAGCTCCTAGCCCCACGCCATGTTTCTTTCTATTTTTGTATATCATATCAATGATAATTTCAGTTTTTTCAATTATACTATTTTATTGTTTCGTGTATCGAAAAAATAGAAATTATATCTTTATATATTTCTTCGAATACTTCAGCACCTCAACTAATTGAAATTGCAAATAGAACTGCGTGTCCAAATGGGAAAAATGCAATTTCCTCACACACGAATTCTACTCCTCATCTCCAAATGTATCCGCAGGTGTCGATAAATATCTTCGACCTTTTTTCCATCGGCAGTATATCTTGATGCGCCAATTTTCGCGAAACATGAAACTACTCGACTATGGATTTGAATAAATTCCGACAGGAGATGGCATTAAATTGAAATAAAACTGGTCGGGATGGAGAATAAATTTGGAATAAATAAAAATTTAGATCCATTCGTGTGCGGGTTTCGTAGGGAGTGAAGAAGAGGATGCGACAGAATCCAAGATATATCCGAACGAACTCCTTTTCATTTTCACTTTGATCCCTGTTTCCGTACTCGCCAGGGCTTGAATTGTGTTTATATCAGCTCTTTTCGAGAGGAATTTCTGTATGGAAAACTGGAGCGATTTGGTATCGAGGGATCCGGGCATCATCCTTAGGGAATGATCTGAAAATCGGCCAGCGATATCGAATAAGCGCCATGCTGGTATATTGAAATCGAGTAATTCATCTTTGGTTGTCGTTGTGTAATGAATTATGATAGACTCGACCAAAAACCCAGACGAATAGTTGTTCAACTCGATATTTTCCTGTTTAACACATTTTTTATTGAATCGCCTACGGCACTGCTTAACAAAATCGTCGATCTATAATCATAAGTCTATGATTATATATGAACTTAATAAAGTAGACAGGTCAACCGTACATTTGGCGTCATCTAATTGGTAATTAAAAAGATCTCCGCGGTTTTTTGTCACTAGATGGTTACAGGCAACACTTATCCCATTGTTTCAGATTAACACGTGTTTGAGGTGACATTTTGAGCATCATTTTTTGCGAGAACAACTCTGTAATTCTTCATTCGCATGAAGAGCTATTTCGATTTGAAAGTAAGTGAAATTTCTGAAGAAATCCGCTATCTGACGCTTTTTTAATATATAACAGGTAAAAGCTCTGCAAACACGTGCCGAAACTTTGTATGGTTTACGATGGTATGTTGTGAATGAACGCCGGGTCCAGGAGTGGTTAACTACATTTCGTTCCGGAAATGATGTTGTCAAAAGTGCTCCTCTCTCTGGAGTGGAGCAAGATCAGCATGAAAGTCAGGATATGGCGAAGGTATAAGACATTACTCACGTGACAATTTGGAATCGTTTAAGAAAGCCTGGCCACAAAAAGAAGCTCGACGTTTTGGTGTCACATGAATTAGCATGAAAAAAATTGAACAACAGTGAAAAGCAATGATATCGAACCAGTTTCAAAATAATTCATCAAGGGCGACGAAAAATGGGTTGAATACAAGAATATCGAATCGGAAAATATAAAAACTCTAGATCGTATCCTCTGTATAATAGAGTATATAGCTGGCCGGACATCCAATCATTACACATATCAAATTTCAACACCGATTCTTCTTCAGGAAGTCGAACCCAATCGATTCAGAACATTTTCGGCTCGAAATAAGAAAATTAGACATTTGGTCGAAACCGTCGTACGCCGTTCTTTCAGTCTACTAAGAAACACTTGGTCGTTTATCGAGCATTTCACTGCTAGAGCTCCCCAAAATTCCGTAATGTACACCCCATCCGTGGGACTTCTCTTTATTCGAAAACTTTCCCGGCATGAAAGAGATAAAGCGCCAGAATTCAATAATTGGAATAAGAGACGCCAGAAAAGAGAAGATCTTCCTCTCCAGACGACGCATACGTTATAGCGTGTCCCTCTATAATAACGTCGAACGGAAAGCGTCAGCTGGCACCTTTTGCAAGGTAAGAACCAATCATAAAGTTCTTATGGGGCGCTGAGTAAATCAGGGAAAACGGAATATTAAAACGTGGATCCAGAACAGCCGGAGGAGCTAATCTCCCCACGATCGGTTACTCGAATGGGCTTAACACTTTTCCAGTTTTTGCAGAGCGAGACGCGGTGAATCAGAAAGCGGTTTTCGTTTTGAAATTAAAACGCCAGCTTTGCAACTTCGATATTGAAGTGCAGCTGCTGGGAGATGGCTTATTGGAGGATATCGATCAGGTTGGTTTTATATAAGGTGAGTTGATGCAGTTCGATAGGAAAAATTCGGATAGACTAGTGAGTTATATAAAAAACAATTCGTTATTCATGTATCCAGAGAGTTATGAGGACGTTAATTACTGAAGGCAACGGATCACAATCTTGAAAGATCGAAATATTGAAGGATTTTCTAGTTGCCCGAGGTTGTCAACATCCAATAACTCACGTAAACAATAATTAATTTTATCTAATACATGTCAGCTCTAACTGTCATTATTAATTTCATTTAAGTGAGAAAAAATGATTTTTACCAATACCTTCGAACCTTCATTAGACAAAGGAATATATTAAAATGGAACGACAGTTACGAAGTGGTGCGAGCTAGTCATTATGGACGCATGGTTATCTCAAAGAATCAAAACTTGAGTGCAAATGTGGACCGATTTCGAGCTGACAGCCTCTCATTCGCACAGTGTGGCACTGACAGTCTTGAAGGAGGCTGCCAGTCTCAACAAAGAATGTGATGAACCTTCCAGACATGTCCAGAGGGAGCGCCATCTACATCTTGAAGACTGGAACCAGACTCACTTTCTCTGCAGATCCATACGACATCATATGACTTTTCAAATTAAAATATTATCAGTGGCCATCGAATGTGTTAACATTCATCAAAGTACCACTGGCGAGATGAGAGGATTCGCTCGCCATTAGTCCTATTATTGACGCAATAAGTAGTGGGAAAAAATGATTTCTACTAATGCCTTTCAGCCGGCATAGACAAAGCAATATTTTGAAAAGGAATGACAATACGAAGAACCATCGTTCCAGTGGTGCGAGCTAATCATTATTGAAGCATGGATATCAAGATCTCAAGTGCAACTTTGGATCTGTTCCGAGGTGACTGCCTCTCATTCGCACAGTGTGGCACTGACAGTCTTGAAGGAGGTTGCTTGTCTTAACAGAGAATGTGATTAACCTTCCAGACATGTCCAGAGAGAGCGCCATCTACATCTTGAAGACTGGAACCAGACACACTTTCCCTCCAGATCCATACGACATCATATGACTTTTCAAATTCAAATATTATCAGTGGTCATCGAATGTGTTAACATTCATCAAAGTACCACTGGCGAGATGAGAGGATTCGCTCGCCATTAGTCCTATTATTGACGCAATAAGTAGTGGGAAAAAATGATTTCTACTAATGCCTTTCAGCAGGCATAGACAAAGCAATATTTTGAAAAGGAATGACAATACGAAGAACCATCGTTCCAGTGGTGCGAGCTAGTCATTATTGAAGCATGGATATCAAGACCTCAAGTGCAACTGTGGATCTGTTCCTAGGTTCTTCTTAATTGTAGTTCCTTTTCAATATATTACTTTGTCTGTCAAGGTGAAAAACACAAGTTCTTTCACATTCTCTAAATACACGACAAATGTTTCGATCGGGCAAAGTAAATGACAATTTGTTGTGATGACTGAGTCTGGAGCACTCTCAAGGTTTTTTCACAAATTTGGATTGACTGAAAACCGTTCCTCAAGTATTGTGAAACCTCTCGATTTATTGCTTTCAGTGTTTGGCTGACCCACGTGATAATATTTCCCTCTATCTTGAATATCTTCTATTTTCAACTCAACCAATTCATTCTACATGGACTACCAATCCCTATTATCAAATTTACTTTCACCAATCTCGAATTCGGGAACTCTGTTCAGAAACTGCTCTATTTCAGGTATTCTTTGGTTTGTATCCCTGTGATTTTTATAGAAAGCTAGTTAGTTCACCACGTTTGAAATTGTCTATTTTTTATGAAGAAGAATTGTCGAAAAGAGCATCGATTATTCTTTCCATTGCAATGAACGGGCTAATTTTTCACGCAATTGTAAATGACAAGCAAAAAGAAGATTGAATGATTGTTTGGGCTATTACCATCATCTATTGTGGATGTTATGTTTTTGATAGAAATAGAAGATGTCTATCGAAACGTCGGAAAACATTACATCCACAATAGATGATGGTAATAGCCCAAACAATCATTCAACAGGAGCTCCATCATCAACAATATCTCGTCATCAAAAAGAAGATTGTCATCGATACATTCTTCATTCACTGCATGCTGTATTTTACTTGATATATTGGAATCTGAATTAACAATAAAATAAAGCAATAAAACTTATCAAATTGACGTAAATACGTTTGGCGAAATCTAACGAAAAGCAGAGGAAAGGGTCCTCTTGTCACAAAATATGTAAAACCAAATCTTATCAGTGCATACAAATTTATTCCAGATATCTAAACATTCATCATATCCGTGACAATTAATGAAATAACATATTTAGACCAAAATGTAAAAAATTGCTATTTAGTCATTATTGAATGTATAGTGTACTGGGATATAAAAATAACTTCGGAATTACAAGCAAATATCAGGTCTGGATTTCTTGATTCTCATAAAATCGGTTCCTTCAATTAAAGCATCGTAAAAAAAATTTGAGCTTGAGAAACGACCTGAGGTATCATTATTATTTCCTGTCATAAAACTCATTACCTGACATTTGTAGTCAGCAACGCCCTGCAGTAGCACCAGATGGGGCATAAATCACTTTTCACCTATATCGCAATTATAGTTAATGATGCGCCATTTCGCCCTACGTTAATTTATGGTTTTAATTAACTTATGGAATAAATAGCAACTTTCATTGGCGTCGACTGATGAATATAGGTTACGTGATGTACATACGTCGTATTTGTGAGACGCCGGAGGCACATTCAGTCATAAAAATCCTTACTGTGATAGCTGAAAACTATAATGACAAGGCATTAATTCAGCGAAGGCTATAGTCCTAAGCCAAAGCTTTCAACTTGGAATTTGATAGTTACATAGTTACAATCCATGGCTAGGTTTGCTAATTTCCTATTAAAATGGACTCCTGGTTATTTGCATTTTGAAAAAACCCTCTTGTCAGGAGTATTTGGTTACCAAGTGCAGATTTTACCCAAGATAAGCCATTTCTGAACATATTTTTAATTAATCAGTAATGACCTGTTTTTTAATTTTCAAATCGTTTTTTCAATAGGTGATCTCATTCAATGTACTGAACTGGAGAAAATATAGCAAGCTATATACAAGAGTCAAGGGTAGACTTCAAATGAAAGAATTCACCTTTTCACTACGAAACTTTCTGCTCTTAAAATCAATTATCTGTGATGAAACTTCCATCAGCATAAAACATGGGACTTCTATATTCTCACATATCTAAATAAGCTCCACACATTTTTATAAATTTAAAACATAATTTGATTATCGTAAGGTCACTCATTTAGAAGGTGATTCTCGGTACTGAGTATCTTTAGTAATCAGTTTTGGCATCTGAAAATGAAAAACTATTCAGTTTGTAGTGAAGATATTTCTAGATATTCCACACTAAATGCCAGATGACAGGACCTCTCAAGTTATTAGAAATATTAGAATGGAATGGCAATCGACAAAGAAGTACTGAGAGAAAAAAAAAGTTTGGGTAAGGTTTTCTCATCCGATCTTTGAAAATTTGTTTTCGCTAAAAGGTTTATAACAATCACCACTTCTAGTAGTCTCAGATATTATTGACCAATGAAAATATTCAGTGGAGTTGCTCGCATAACTCACACAGAGAATTGTGAGGCAGGCCTTGCAATTCAACTTCGTCTTGTGGCGGGTAATGTCTTACAATTACTGCTATGTTCTCTCTAGATTCGCCATACTAAATTCACACCTACGTTGGGTTCGCATACACGCAAGATTGATAATTACGAGGCGATGAATTGTAAACTAGTTGGTAACTATGTTGAATTGATGGTGTTTGTGGGATATGAATACAGGTGGCTATCCCGAGTAAGCGAACTGTGATTTTCTCTAGCGTGCCGTAAGACCCAACATTTCAGGTTTAATACCTCTATTAACCTTTTGTTTGAAAAACATCAAGTGTGCTTGCGAGGTAATTTGTTTTAATCAGGGGCACCATATGTGCCACACACATGCAAAGGTTGTCGCCACACGTATCCAATAATCTAGCTAGTGATTAAACATTGATGTTACCCTTTTTTTCTCAGATTCTGGTTTGAATAACCATTAGAAATTTTCAAATAAAAAAACAATGGAGGTGAAATCAGTGCCTAGATAGACTCGATGTTCTAGAAACATAACGTGTTCCATTCCTTATGTAATTTATCTCTCAGGTCATTCAAAGCATAAATTCCAATTTCAGAGTTGATACTATATTGAAAGAGTCATACTGATGTTACCTTGAAGATAAAAATAAAAACAGTACACATCCAACTGCGCTCAGTAACAGAAGACTGGCGAGAGAATTGAGCCACTCTACTGTTGTCTTTTGTTACTGAGCGTATAGTTCGGCGGTTAATATGGTTCTTTTCTTTTTGCATCAGTTTTAGTTTTTATATTTTCATTCTTCTCATGAAAATTTGGCACGACAATTTTCCAGAAGGTTCTGGAGTTTAGAATGGGATCACATGTGCCTCATTTAAAATGCAACATTCTTTACAGATAAATTGATTAAAACGACTCTTTAATAATATTGTCAACTCTGAAGTTGATATTCATGCTTTGAATGACAGAAGTGGCCGAACGTCTTGTTGGTTGACAGGTGGATATCAATAAATGTTCAATGAATTACACAAGGGATCGAATATAACGATACGAGTTCTTGAAAAGGGAAAAAGAAAAAACCATCCAACTGTGAAAGTTTTCTTTTTTAATGTTAATTATTGTAATAAATCTGAAAACACTTAATATTTCCGAAACAGTTGAAGATAGGTATAGGACATTGTACATGATTTATGTCTAGAATTCTCTGAGGAATCCAAAAAATTTATAATATACAGGGGCTTGCATTTAAAATAAGAAAGTGGGTATTGGCCACTGTTACATGACGCACCCTATATAATTTTTTTTTTTGAAAAAAATGCTCTGTTAAAAATAAAAACCGCCGTGTCCAAGCGTTCTTCCAAACACACTCTAATTTATTTGTTATCGAATTTATTCCATTTGGCTGTTCCACACTGTAAATTCAATATTGAACCGATCTCAACAATTCACCAATTTTATTTGTCGATAATTTTTACCGGTCATTCCTTGTTTTCCGACTGAAACGTAGAGTTGATTATGTGCCACATGTTCATATAACAAGAAAGGACTTGGACATCGGTTTCCATCTCAAATAATCCGAATGCTAAGATAACCGGCAAGCGAATCCAGTTCAGGATATCCCATGTGATCTCCAGAAATATTGCATTATACCCGTTCAGGGCGAGATGTCGCGCACATTGACATTGACAGTAAAACAATATAACCGGTCACTTGGACCCCTTTACCCCATCTCCCGAACGACCCTCCGGCACGGAACTTTCCAACTCGCCGTCTTGAGTGAAGTGAGAGATTTATCGATTCGACGTGGGTTCCAAATGACATGAATATTGGATATGGGACGACCTTTTGTTTTTCTTGGCCCGCAGGGGTGGATCTGATTTCAGTTACAGTATCTGATGAGCCGTGAGGGGGTAGGTTCATGCGCATCGACAAAGCATTCATAGGAATTGGTTGCAGTGTTAGGATTAATCAACTGAATATTTCATCGTTAATTTGAAATCTGCGATACCTTAAAGACTCGAGGAGGGAGGTTCAATGACATTAACACGTTTGTTCCCCGTGTGATACGAATCTTGATAGGGCTTAACGAATTTACAGCTTTGATTTCTATAATGATATAGCACATAATGGAACTCCAATAGAAAGAGACAGTTAGCAGTCGATGACTGAGAAAATGCCTTACTTATAGAAGAAAAAAAAGAGCTGCCTTGGATCCTGTAGATTACAGAAAATAGATTCATCTCTCTAATTATTACTTTTTGAAAAAAAAACGACTTAGTCATTTTCTCAAACCCAAATTTGATCGTCACTATTGAGCACCCTATGTAACAGAGGTTGATCGTTTTAACAAAATTATAATGAACAGATTTCCTGTAATCAAATTCAGGCAAAATATATGAATTTACCCCTGCCGTTCTTGAAACATACGTAATTTTTGAAAACCCTCCGTCTGTCACTTTTTTCAATAATATGCAAACAACTCGGAAACAGCAAGAGATAAATACACAAATTGTAAACAAAATCAATTCGGAATTTTGATCAATGTCAAAATATACAGGGTGTAACTAAATAAGTGTAAAATATTTAGGCTGGTGATTTCTCATCGAAAAAAAGATAGGATCTTTCATATAAAGAAACTTCATTGGAGCATCCCTTAACAAGATACAGCCCCTCAAAGGGAGTACATAAAATTTGTATAACAATTTTTTCACAAGCACCAAAAAAGTTACAATATTGAAATTAACCTAACTTGCTAAAAGACACTTATCCAGTTATGGTACAAGATTTCTTGGGGTACACATTGATGAGTTCTTGGATTGGGATAATCATGTGGTAGAGACTGGGCTGAAACTGGGTAGCATTGGTTATGGATTCAGAGTGGTAGCTAGACATATGGATGAAAAAACGCTGAAAATATTGTACCATGCTAATTTTGAGTCAATACTCAGATATGAAATTGTGTTCTGGGGATGCAGCTCCAATATTCAACACCTTTTGTAGTACTAAAAAGAACAATAAGAACCATGAGGTATATGAAATTCAGAGATACCTGCAGAGGTATGGAAGTTATGACTGTATATGGGTTATATATATTTGAGTGTCTGATGTTTTTTTTTAAGAACCAGATGGAGTTCAGATCTAACTTTGTCTATAGCTATAATACAAGAACAACAAATTTCATTTATCCTTCTCATAGACTGACAAGTACAGAAAAAGGTCCCTATCATATGTATATAAAATTTTACAATAAATTACCATCTATATGTAGATTAACTAACTTGAACAGATTCAAAAATGTAATAAAGAAACTTCTTATAAATTTAGAACCCTATTCACTTGGTGACTTTCCTGATTGTAATAATTTATCCCAATTTGTATAAATTGTATACTGTTGTTGACATCATTTCATTTCTCTCCGTGTGATACTACTGTGGAGATAATTTGAAATAAAGGAATTTATAATTATTATTATTATTTATTTGGTTTACCCCATGGTTGTAAGGGTGGGAAACGCAGGAATTAACTACAGAATAATAATAAATACTGTTCGCATTTATGACGATGTACCTTTCTCTATGGTTGTTCGTAAAATAATTTTTTACTGCGAACTGGTTTATTTTGGCAAAAAACTCATGAGACAATTTTTGTTTAGAATGAAACAGGCTATCGAAAATGAATTTTTTAATGGTAAACAAATAATAAGACGAAAAGTTACATCGGAAATAAACTTTAGGGGTTGCGTTTGCTACCGTTACAACGATGGGGTAAATCAAATAATTAACTGGATAGGTGTCTTTTTGCTAGTAGGAAAGGTTAGGTTGATTTCAATATTGTAACTTTTTCGGTTGTGAAAAAAATTGTTATACAAATTTTATGTACTCCCTTTGAGGGGCTGTATCTTAACAAGGGATGCTCCAATGAAGTTTCTTTATATGAAAGATCCTATCTTTTTTTCGATGAGGAATCACCTCCTTAAATATTTCACACTTATTCAGTAACACCCTGTATATTCAGAATAAGTCGAGCTGCAGTCTAGAGTAGTCGTACGTCCTTGACCTCCGCATATTGTATAGTTTTCAGCCACCGTCTCCGGGAGTAAAAACCCGGATTGGTCGAGCTGCTTACTATTTAAGATTGAAAAACTGTGCAGAATGATAAAGATGTCAACTTTTGATGGTCAGAAAGGAGAAAACTGCAATAAAATGATGGATATCGATGAAAAAAGCCGTAGATGTGTATACTGTAAGCACACTGTACGAAAAATAAGATCTTTATTTAAAATGAAATATAGGCAGACTTTTAGAGGTGTTTTTAAAGCAAACAATATTCGGACATTAACTGGCATATATGTATATAATTGCGTTAAGTTTTTGGTAGAACATAAGGAATTATTCGAAAAATATAAAAATAAAAATGAAAGAGCTAGGCAAATGGTACAATAATACTATCCAATTCACTCACTCAGCATAACTCACAAAAATTCTTGATATATGTGTATTAAACTGAACAATATTTTGCCGAGGCAATTTCATGTTGTGGATGCTGTAAAAAAATTTAATGAAAGACTTTACCTATTTATCATTGTTTGTGAACCATATTATGTAGGAGAAAACTTAGATTACTGTAAGATACACAAAAATATGTGATTAGGCTAAAATATATTTCGAATGATAACAAACCAGGACAAACTAGGAGTCGAATTTGCTCCGGCGACCTGCGCAGGCTTGAAAAACTACGACACGCACGCTCCGGTTGACCTGCGCAAGTATACCTGTACAGTTCTCCTCTCCGGTCTACCGAAGCGTGTATGCCCTGCATAAATGTAAAATCATTCAAATCTGACATAGATTTCTCCATATAATTCTAACGGGCATTCCTGGAGGGGCACCCTGTTTATTGACGATGAGGCCCTCGATGAAGTTCAAGATATTTTCAGGAAATATCACTGAAAAGTCTTTTGAAATATTAAAAAATATATCCTTGTATGTTTTCATTGATCATTTTCTTGTTGAGGCATGTTGACGCCGACGCCAAAGTTTCGTAGATATATTTCCACTTCTTCGGGACAGATTTTAACTTATGTTTTACTCACGAAAATTTTTAACATCAGCGAATCGGAAAATATACAAGAAATTAAGAAAACTTTTCCGGATGTTTGATGCAGAACAATTATCTCAGCTCAATTTAATGTGCCATTCAATCAGTCTGCCGAAACTGCTAGGATGATTGTTTTGCATCAAATATCCAGACAAAGTTTCTTCATTTTCTGTTACACTTTAATTGATGTTGTTTGTTAAATATTTTCAAGTCCATATTCTCTTGTTATGTCAGTTTTTGAATGATGATAAAATGCAAAAGCGTTTGTGGAGAATTATTCTGATTGGGGCTTTTTTTTTAATTTTAAGCTAAGATTCTCTAAACATTTACTGATTCAAAATAGATACCTATATTTCCACCAACTTCCTCCCAAAGAATCGATTGAACAAAAAATAATAATCTCCACTTATTTCAAACTAGAGAATCACAGTCGACAGGGAAACTCCAAACTATCAATTATCAAACAATGCCCTTTCTCGACAGGAACAAGAACCCGGATTCAATGTATCCCCATTCTAAATTCCGCCGTACCGAAAATTAGCCAGGTAATATTTGCGAAGTAGAAACTAATTTACATAAATCGCGATGCGGAAGAACTTCGAAAGCGTGCGGAAAACAGACGTTTTCTGAACGAAAAACTTCGCAAATAGTGCAACCTGCGCTGAGCAGTTCACGAAGCCATTCCCGAGGTGTAAGCACATCGAAGCGATGCGGAGTATTAACGGAAATCAACTTTTTCATCAGCGGAGTTGCCTCATCGTGCTGTGATTACAGCTATCCAAAAAGCTGTTTGAACAATGTTGAGAAGGAACATGTTGCCGAAGGATAAGTGAAAACTTTTATGATATCAGCACATTTTACTCATATTATAATAGACGGAAGTTAATTCGTTTTACTACACTTCTGAATTAAATTTTTTTACAAAGTCTGTTTAAACGTCTGTGAAATATACAGGGTGAGTCTTTGGCCACTGGAAACATTGTCTTCCTATAACATTTTTCCAAATTTGGCCCCGTTCAAAAGATATAGGGTGTTGAAATTTCTAAAATTGCATTTTCACCTGTAATATTCAAACGACAATATCAATTGGAATGATCTCTTGTAGAAGGTTTTTGATAACAGTCATGCATATTTTGGCATCATTAGATTTATTCCATTTCTTGTGGGCTTCTCACTACTACTCTACAGATTGGTTAAATTGGTTAAATATCACTTGAACTAAAGGTCCGTATCTTGTACTTCCTGGAATCATTAGTCTTTTTTGCAGATAAAATCATTCATCATCTTTTCTCCTAAATTGCACCATTCTTGAGATATTTGAGGTTGAAAGGAATTAAATCGATATAATTTTGTCCAAATTTTCTGATTTTCCCAAATCCAACTCTGTGCTGAAATGATTCAATAATCAGATTTGTTCAATGTTGACATATTTTATGTCATCATGAAATATTTCTACATGGTTGGGGAAATCTCTTCCGTCTATTGTTTCACCACATAACACTATAGAAGAAATTAACCATTGAACAATTTTTGACTTACATTCAGTACAAAATCTAAATTGCCTTTTGCTGTATTCATTATAAATGATGTCTAGCATCTTGTTTAATATTTAATATTCCATAATAAATAGAGAAAAAGATTTCCATCACTCACATAGGTACTTCGGTATATTTTCATGATGACCGTTGAAATAGGTAATGTTTTTCTGTCAGGACCTGTTGAATTGACTTGTCTTTAAGAAAAGCTGGTTCTTTATAGCTTCAGACTTGTTGGTGTTGCCCGGGCTACTTCAGTGGATCGAGTCATTTGGGCGAGCGAGAGTTTTCGGTGAAGGTTGGCGGGTCCCTTTCATCTTGTAGGCCCGTGGCAAGTGGTGTTCTGCAGGGTTCGGTGCTCGGTCCGGTGCTTTTTCTCGTTTTTGTTGCTGATCTTGGGCGGGTGATTTCATCTGGGTGCGCTGCATATTCGGATGACTTTATATTGTTTTCTGATGCGTTAACGTCTACGCTTCAGAGTGATCTGGACAGGATATGCGCATGGTGTAATGAATGGTGGCTTCCTTTAAATGTCGGAAAGTGCACTGTGCTTTACCTTGGTAGAGATAACCCTCTGCGATGTTATAATGTCGGCGGTGTACTGCTCCGGCCGGTAGCTCAACATAGTGACCTGGGCGTTATTATGACGTCTGATTTATCATGGTCAGCGCATATAGATAGTGTCGTGGGAATTGACGATTGATCTATTTGATCCGGAGGTCGTTTCCACGATGTACAATTGAGATGGCCAGAATTACATCATTAGGTGCGCCCTCTTATGGAATTTGCTGGTCCGGTTTGGACGCCTTCGCTCGTGAGAGATCAGGAGCGACTTGAGTTGGTTCAGAGATGTGCGACACGTTTGCCGTACGGCAGAGTGCGTCCCTGTTATGATGACAGGCTCCGTCTATTTGGTCTTCGATCTTTTATGTACCGTCGCGAGCGAGGTGACCTTATCAAAACTTATAGGGCCTTGCGAGATCTTTTCACTCTCAACACCTGCAATTTGCGAGGCCATTCGTTGAAGTTGTACCATGAGAAGTATAGAACTTCGCAAAGACAGCATTTCCTCTGTAACAGGGTCTTTGACGCGTGGAATTCCCTTCCGCGACCCATCGTTGGTGCACCGAGTGTGAATGCCTGCAAGAACCTGTTGGATGAACTAAAGTGTTAATTGTGATTTGTGATAGTTGTTTTACAATTTTTTTTCTTTTTCTTGTATCACATGTAACGCATGATTTTTTTTCTTGAGGGATTATAGGCCTAGCCTCCCCTCTTATTTATGGTTTAATAATAATAATAAAGTATTTTTCCACTTCGTTTTTACTTTCCGTCAACTCGACGTGCTAGTTTTCATTACGAGGTAGAAGATACTCTAGGGTAGCGTCGAATAGCATGTTAAATTAAAATTTTTTTCGAGGTCAGCAAATGGAGCGGAGCTAATTCTTCATGTAAAACCCCTCGTATACCATATGGAAAATGCGCCCCGAATTATACTCATTATGCTTGAAAACGAAATCATCGAGGCCGTAGGCTGCTGATATTTGAGAAGCGCTCTCTTTTTTCAACCCCAAAGATAATCCCGAAATAAATTTCGGGACTCAGCCAGGAAGATTTAACGTTGCCTCTCATGAAATTTCATCATCACCGCATTTTTTCTCGTAATTATCCCTGATGAATCGTTTCCGCTGCAACCCTTTTCTGAATTAAAATTTTAATAGAGGTCCTGCGTACCTGACGAACGATACCTTCCTTGGAAATTCAATTTTGCTACGGCAATTTTTTTTCAGGAATATGGGAAATTGAGGTCAACAATTTGATGATGTTTCTGTCACTGCTGAAGTAGTGCAAGGGACTTCTGGCTGGGTTTTATTAAATGAAATTTCATTCGCTACCTCCTTCTCATTGTTGAAACTCCCAGCTACGGAATATTCTGCATTATTAGCGGATTTCTATCCACCATATCGCATGATAGCTCCACTATTTGCTAATGAAGTTGCCGACGTTTTTCTGAAAGAGTGTTAAGTTTACATTTTGAAATGGCTTCAGAAATTTCCCAATTCTACTACCAATTTATGAGAACCTATATTTTCCGACGGATTGGATAGAGCACTTTTCATTTTGATATTGCATTAAGAAACGCAGATAATTATTAGAAAATATTTTATCGAATTAATAAGCCGTAAGCAGAAACAGCCGAAATAATTCGATCGAAGGTAGCTGTTAGAAATAGGCAACGCATATGAGACATCGTGTATATAATTGATTCGCAGTGGGTGCTTTTTCCACAAAAAAAAACTAAAAGAATATCGGTTCAACTCCATCGATTCGCGCTTGGTGAATTTTACAAAGGTTAAATAAAATTCGATTAAGGTCTGAACCATGAACAGAGTGCCTCGCCGATTACTTCGAATTTCGTTCCATTCGTTCACGCATAAACTAAGTGGGTCCGATTTACGTCTAGAATATGACACAAGAATCTACATAAGATTAGAATGTCAACGACAATTGTCATTTCAGAGTAGGAATCGACAGGGGTGAAACGAATTGGGTAGGGATTGCAAAACTGGTTCTCTGCTGGGTAAATTTTCGAATTTCATAAATACATATCGTAGACTGTTGAACTATAAGAGAATACCTCACCAGGGCTCTCACGAATCCTATGAATTGAAGAAATTTCAAAATATTTCGAAATATCGCATTTCTAAACCCCTCGCCAACCGAAAGTTTTTTAATCTCCTTTGGTGGTTACCTGTATCGAACCATCGATTACCACAGAAATATTCCTTATTGTTTTTAATATATTGGGATAAAACATGAATTAGTGAAAGAATATCCTAAATCTTTCTGTCGCTAAAAGTACTATTTAACGAATTAAATTTTCCCTGTCATACTGCGAATATTCAAAATAGTTGCATATTTTTTTTTGGGTTGGGGCCACTCGAAACTTCCGAACTGAAATTTCGCGGAGTTTGCGGTTTTTTCAGGATTTCGGATTGCAGATCAGATCAAAAACACGCGGTTTGAACTCTGCCAGTTAGCCTGAGCCGCAGTCAAAAGGCGAATATTTTGAGGAAGGAACTTTTCAGTCGAGGATAAGTTACGGCTGAAAGGGCTTGTTGAAGTTGAGCCGAAATTATTCAAAATGTGCTTAGCGATATTGGAGTTTATAAAATGTACGGAGTTGAGGAAAGGGGTGGAAATAAATAATCAAGATTCATCATTATTGTTGGGAAGCGAATTTAGAAAGAATTGAGATTTAATAGAATGAATTGATGACTCATTTATTTTGTGAAAATCCATCTTGAATATTAAAGAAAACAATTATTTTTGTCTAATATTCATGAATCACCTTGAAAATGAATTCATAAAAACAAATGACCTATCAAAAAAACACGTCATTTTCTGGTTCCGGTATGTTGATGATATTATAGTAGGATTCAACGGAACAAATAGACAAATAAAAATGTTTCTTGACTTCCTCAATTCAATTCACCCCAAAATAAAATTTACATTGGAAATTGAATGCAACAAAGCGATTAACTTTCTAGATTTGACCATAAGTAGAGATAGAAACACATTCGACTTTAACATCTACCGAAAAGACACAAACTCAGAAGCCATAATACCATATGATTCCTTCAGTCCTGATAATCATATACTAGCAGTTCTGAAATCTATGATCAACAGAGCATTCACCATACCTTTATCGAACGCTAACTTACAATCTGAAATTGATAAAATCAAAGAAATTGCAACTAATAATAATTTTCCGAGAATCCTAGTGAACAAACTAATTGAAAACAAAAGAAAACTGAAAACCATTAATATGCTTTATACTACCACAGAAAAACCTACTAATAAATTCATACATATCACTTATTTCGGAGAATTATCAATCCAAATCCAAAATTATTTTTCTAAACTTGATTTCAAAACAACATTTTCAGGACGTCCAAACCTAGGTTAAATATTATATAATTCAAAATCCAAACTTAAACCCGAGAAAACTTCAGGTGTTTATAAAATCTGTTGTAAAAATTGCAACGCTGCATATGTAGGTCAAACCGGTAGAAATTTTGAGACCAGATTAAAAGAACATCTAGAATCAGATAAACAGTCCGCAGTTTATGATCATATCGAGACTGAAGAACATCATATGGATATCGTAAATTTTAAAATCCTTCACAAATGCGAGAAAGGCCTGAAATTAAATTTGCTGGAAGCGATGGAAATAACAAATCTGTTCAATATTCCCAATGTGTCCCCACTTAACACCCAAATAGAAATAAACCATTCACCACTTTTGAATATCCCATAGATTTAAACCCACGAAATATTTTAGTCTGTACCTAACACCAGAAGATGGTTTAACAACCGAAACCGGTAGTGTAATAGTATTAATAAAGTGAAAATTAGACAAAAATAATTGTTTCCTTTATTATTCGAATTGAGATTTCTTTGAATTGAGTTTTGAATTCAATCTGGAGGCGTCCACCGTTGAGAAGTCAATTTCTTCATCACTTTTGGAGGGATATCCTCCAATACTCGTTTTGGGTCATAGATTTAGTCATCAAACTATTTTTATTATTCAAAGTACAATTTTAACTCACCATGTAGATGATTTTATCGATCCATAAAGCGCATTCGCGAGCTTGAGTCGCACTCATAATTTGAAAAATATAGAAAAAAGTCAAGAGAAAGCAGTTATAATAATTAGTGGTTAAATTGGTGAAGCGATAGAACTACCCCATGCTCAGTTTGTGGCTAGCTAGTTGAAAATTTGTTGATTTCAAAGTAACACGTGAAAGTTATTTCTCTTTGACACTTCACAATTGCTAGTTTAACCAAGAATTGTATTAAGCATTTTTCAGTTTTATTATATGCCATTCACACTGAATGCATTATTTAGTTTCTCAAAGTTGCCAACTTCACTGGACATTTTTCAATTCTGCCAAATTGATGCTTGTCGCTGTTATTCGCTCAATATATTCTTTCGTCTATTCCTATAATCAAGTATTGCTCCTAATGAAGCAACTTTCGATGCCCATTCGAGATCGATTCTCAAAACCGCGTTCATAACTAAAAATTTCTTTGGTTTATTCATCGGCTAAGCTTAGGGGTTACCATGCCCTATATCCTTTTCAATATACGATAACAGATCGAACGATATCCCAAAATCCCCCTCTCGGTCATGGCTGCCCAATGGGTCTCCTCGAATTTTGTAGAGGAGTCGGAGAATCCCCCATTAAAAGGAGCTGGTGCGCTATTTAAAAGGCGATTGCCGCAATTTGCCGCCACGGTCGCTATTCAAATCGTACCAAGGGGGACAATAACACTGAATCATTATTAATTACAGGGGCATAAGTACGGCCCGCGGTACGGGCTGAATTGTTTGTTGTGGAATAATGGCGGTTCGGGATTAAAATCCGAAAAACTTCCACGGCCTAATTGGCTCGAAGAAAATTCGGGCCAAGGGGGTTATAGGGAAATTTAGAGGATGCCATTATTGAGGTGGTCGGGGGCGATTTCTTGAAGAGGAATGGAGTAAGAAAAGTTTTGTTCCTTCGAGAAATTTGTCGTAAGGAATGGAAGATACTGGAGAATCCTGAAATTGAATTCAATCATTTTCTTCATTGGAAATATCTAATAACTAGCTGACCTGGCGAACTTGTACTGCTTCACAGTCGATTCCTTAATTTTTTCTTCAATATTTCTTCTGTTATAAGACACGCCTGGTCAGCCAGCTAGATAAGAGGAAAAAAATTACATTATATCAAGATAAAAGAATTAGAAAACATCTGGAATTCACCTAGGCCAGTTTTGGGAAGGATGATCAACATAGGAATCAATTTTCACTGTTTCAGAATCAAAATTATATTTTATTATTCATTATATTTGATACATATTCTCATATAATTGTCGTATCATCATTCCCCTAGAAGATATTATTATTTTTTCATTTATTTGAGAGAAATATCAAAGAATCCGTCAGAAATTTTAATTGTCAATATCAGTTAGGGGAAAATTAATCGAAATGGTCCATTTGCAGTAAAAAAACGTAAGTTATTAAAATTTTGGAGATCAATAAGGTGCGTTTTTCGGTGAAGGGAATTTGAGTGAACAAAACTCAAGATAAACCATGAGTATTAAGGTATGTTCGAATTGAGATATAGGATGTTCATTCATCGTGAAATCGGTTCGGCTATTGTATTGACTTGCGCTGAACATCAATTCAGAGGTTCGTGTTTAAATTATGTTAAATATTAGTTGGCTGGCGAAGATCGAATAAACAAATTATAATAACAACGGCATTTTCCGGTTACAATGACTTCAGAATCACTTAGTGATTTGACAGTGTTACCCTCAATTTGCAGCAAAATCAAGTAATATCCGGATTCGACGATATTAATCATATTTTCTCACCATCTTAACAAAAAAATTCTTCAGTTGTTTCTGGACTCAATACCCAACTAGTTCTGGATCAATTCATCTCACCTGGAAAGAGAAAAAATAATGAGAAATCAAAGGAATCTGATAATTATTAAGGATAGAAACAGTATGCAATACAATTCAGTAAAGATATGGACCCACAACACTAAGCGAAGAGTATTCCCCGTTAGCTCTAATTCAAAATGAAGATCCGTAATTATTTCTAGTTTTCCAAAATTTATGAAATGAAAATTATTGATGTTAATTGTTTAAGTTCAAAGAGAATTTGAAACTCTCTATAATATGTATGGTATTGAAAAAAAGCTATTAAGAAATATTTTGAATTGCGGTTAATGAAACACCAAGAATTAACTGAATGCAATTATCGCTGTTATATGGATTTGATTGGATTAAAATTGATGATATCATACAAAATGAGGAAATGTCAATGGTTGGTAGAAGAGTTTAGAACTTTCAAGTGCAATTCTTGAGCCGATTTGTTATTGTTGATAATGAAACTGTTTGGATTTCTTAACAAATTCTCTGGGCCATATTGATTCCATCAGAACTTTTTTCAATTGGAGTTCACAGATCTACTTGATCAAGAGTTATACGGCTCTGCTCCTAATGTTGAAGAAAAATCTAGATTTCATCAAAATTTTTCAATAAAACGTTTATTGCTGACAATCAAAACAGAATCGGCAATAACATATGTTTAAGCCAAAAACAGCAACGCAACACAATAAGGTAATCAAGTCACAAATACAAAATGGACTCGGAGGCAAGAACCCGGAACATTTCACCGCACTCAAATGAGGAAAATGTAGTTGTTTGGCATTATCCGTTTTGCAACCCGAGGGCATCAGGTCTCGCTTCAAATGGTGCCAACTGTTAGCTAGTCTCAATCAACAAACAAAATAATTCATCGAGATGACTGATTAGGTTAAAATCAAAACCGTGTTTCGGCGTGTGTGAACCGTTCGAATAGGGCCACTTTCAGATATTCACCCGAACTTTAGAAATGGAATGGAATGGGGGAGCGCCCTAATTGACTTCGTTAGGTTCAGAGGTCGCGATACGATAATACGCCCGACTTTGTTGAATATTTGACGTACCGTTGAAAATTCGAATGGTTAGGCAAACTGACAGAAACAACGGGATAGGCTGTCAGATTACCTGATGCCACGGATTTTGTATTTGCCTCGTTATCTAGCTTGTGTCCGACTACGCAGCTATATAACGAATGTTGAATGGATAAGACAACAGATGGACAGTTTCAAATTAATTTCGTTCGAGGAAATAGTACAGAGGAGTTGAAATATGATACTTGTTCGCAGCTAATGAACGAATGTTTGAGCAATTCCTGAAGATTATTCCAATTAAAGATGATCAAATTATTTCTAATCAATCCGAAGTACATCAAATGCGTTAAATACAAATATCACCACTAAGATTTTTTAGGTGAAGGAACTGTATTTTAACCCTTATTGGTGCACATTTATTATTCTCCAATAAAGTTTAATTGAAATGGATTACCGTGAATATAAACTAGAAAACTGATTATTAAAATCATCTGTGTTGTTTGTTGCCTGAACAATTATCTTGATACTTTTGAGGCGATGTCATATCCCCATAGAAATATTCTGAAGAAGAAAGGGTTATGTACCAAAGATAGTCAAGCGACTTCAGATAGTCAATCTCCCTTTAGTAATGGAGTCATTTAGAATCACGTCAAAGATTCATAAAAATGAATGAAGTTCTTCTACGATCATGAATATCCATCTCCGGTGAAACACTTATACGAATGGCTCAAAAGTGTACAGATTATCGGCATATTACATGACCCTCCTCATTAATTTCCAATCGAAAACCGTCAATTATGAGGATAAGACCCCCAATGTTCCTTCCCATATTATCCACTAGATCAATAAATAATCGACAGTTTATATAACCCCCCAGATTCCCATAGATACCTGCGTTGTTTTCAGCAGAAAGTTCTAATTCAACATTCAGCCGACGAGGCGCTGCTGTATCTGCTCAACCAACCAGTACGTCGCTTCAGGGCATTGTGGCAAAAATTAATCATTTACGTTCATTTTTCACGCGCCACGAGTAAATTGATTATTTTGTTGGTGTTTTAGGGTTTTAGAGGTGTAATTGATCACCTGTACGGATGACATGGCAGCGAAATTGTATTTCGCGAATGTTTTCAGAGGATTAGCCGGGAATCTGCTGGCAATCTGTGAAAATATTGATGAAGATATATAATTTCGCATGGAATGCGCAGTTTCCATTATATGGAGATTTGGAAAAACGATTGTTTGAATTTTGGAACAATGAATGAATATTTCTCTCGATGAAAGCATTTTCAGCCGAGTTGTGGATGATAAGGTCCAACAGTACTTTTTCCTGGGCATTTCTTCTTCTCCTTCATCAGCCTTCAACTATATATTGTATATAGACCATGAATTTCAAGACCAAAAGTCGTCGAATAAAGTGACAGCTATTACAGATAAAGCCAAAGCGGAGGCTACCTCATTTTCTGATTGGACCACAACAACCGATTGTCTTTATTGTATCATTATTTCAAATGTTTCGAATCTAAATTGTCCTGCCAATTCTTCAGTAATCCACCTTGTGAACATTTCCTCGACAATATTGAACAATTGCGATTTGAGATTTCACGATTCATATACCTGGCGTGTTCGCCAATTTGTAACGTCAATAATATCTTCAGCCATATGGCCACATTTTCTCAATATTTCCCCCTAAAACAGTATCAGTATTTTTCTCCTTGAATCCATTTCAACACGCACACAAAAATTCATTTAAATTAGTTTAGTTTTTTACTAGAAGTTCACCGTCAACACACGTTCAAAAGAATGATACTATTTATTGAAAAAAAATTATAGATCGCATAACAAGACAAAAGTAAACGCGGCACAAACTTTTTTTTTGCAGTCTTACTCGTGTGTTTTTGTCCCAAACAAATATAGATAGTGAAACGAATCGATAGTTTCCTTCGCGAAGAAATTCCCAGGAAACATCGATAATTCCTCATTATATTCAAATTTCATCTGGCGAAACATGCGATACATCAATTAACCTCATTTGGATCCATCGCCACCAAAAACTATCGCCGTCGGAAAAAAAAACGAATTCCAATTCGACCGGTTCTAATGCTATAATTCACGGTGACTAATTACTAGTTGTCGAAGCGAGTTTATTTCTACTGAAGGTGCCTAATGTTTAAAGAAGACAATGAAGGTATCACTTACGTGTAATTCCATAATACTTGGGTAAAAGGGAAAACAAACATTTGCATAATCATTCACTATGTTTGCATAATGATTTATGTTTTCTATCCCACTGGATAAAGATAATTCCATCATTAAATAGTTTCTTATGACCACTAATTGGGAGTATTAGAAAGATCGATCGATGAGTCTATTGGAACTACGGCTGTGAATCCAGCAACGATTTTTCCAGCATCACTTTTATCGCTTAGCGGACGGTGCCTTGCATATGCTGTAACTATTGATCCCGGCTGAAAAATTGCTCTAAGGAATTATTCGCTTCTGAGTTTCAACAGTAAACTCTTTGAGTTGTTATTATAAGATAATAAAGGAAATATATGATATAAAATGTTCGGCGTGATGAATTGCCATTCGCTTGAGGTGCTACAAATAGAATTTGAATATTTGGAATGGGCTATTCGATAGAGTAAGACGAATTCCTGAGAAGACGCTGTCGCATATGTTTAATGAAATTAAAGTGATATTTATGACTTGAATCATTAGAATCGATTAAATACAGTGTCACGCTTCAGGGAGGGTACAGAGGATTGGAAAAAATACTCTGTTATCAATGGAATTGATTGTCGGGCCTCAGGAACAGCAGGACCGGACTTTGAAAATTTCTACCAAAAATAATTCAAAGTTCAGGAAATATCAAGAAAAGCGTTGTCGCACCATCTGACGCTATTGAGGTTGTTAATTTTGATATTCAGAATACTCTGTTATCAATGGAATTGATTGGCGGGCCTCAGGAAAGGCAGGACCGGACTTTGAAAATTTCTACCAAAAATAATTCAAAGTCCGATAAAAATCAAAAAAACGTTGTCGCACCATCTGACGCTATTGAGGTTGTTAATTTTGATATTTAGAATATTCTGTTATCAATGGAATTGATTGTCGGGCCTCAGGAACGTCATTACCGGACTTTGAAAATTTCTACCAAAAATAATTCAAAGTCCGATAAAAATCAAAAAAAGCGTTGTCGCACCATCTCACGATATTGGTGCTGTTGGTATTGATATTAAGAATACTCTGATATCAATGGAATTGATTGTCGGGCCTCAGGAACAGCAGGACCGGACTTCGAAAATTTCTACCAAAAAAATCAAAGTCCGATAAAAATCAAAAAAAAGCGTTGTCGCACCATCTCACGATATTGGTGCTGTTGATATTGATATTAAGAATACTCTGTTATCAATGGAATTGATTGTCGGGCCTCAGGAACAGCAGGACCGGACTTCGAAAATTTCTACCAAAAAAAATCAAAGTCCGATAAAAATCAAAAAAAGCGTTGTCGCACCATCTCACGATATTGGTGCTGTTGGTATTGATATTAAGAATACTCTGTTATTAATGGAATTGATTGTCGGGCCTCAGCAACAGCAGGACCGGACTTCGAAAATTTCTACCAAAAAAAAATCAAAGTCCGATAAAAATCAAAAAAAGCGTTGTCGCACCATCTCACTATATTGGTGCTGTTGGTATTGATATTAAGAATACTCTGTTATCAATGGAATTGATTGTCGGGCCTCAGGAACAGCAGGACCGGACTTTGAAAATTTCTACCAGAAAAAATTCAAAGTCCGATAAAAATCAAAAAAAGCGTTGTCGCACCATCTCACAATATTGGTGCTGTTGGTATTGATATTAAGAATACTCTGTTATCAATGGAATTGATTGTCGGGCCTCAGGAACAGCAGGACCGGACTTCGAAAATTTCTACCAAAAAAATCAAAGTCCGATAAAAATCAGAAAAAGCGTTGTCGCACCATCTCACGATATTGGTGCTGTTGGTATTGATATTAAGAATACTCTGTTATCAATGGAATTGATTGTCGGGCCTCAGGAACAGCAGGACCGGACTTCGAAAATTTCTACCAAAAAATCAAAGTCCGATAAAAATCAAAAAAAGCGTTGTCGCACCATCTCACGATATTGGTGCTGTTGGTATTGATATTAAGAATACTCTGTTATCAATGGAATTGATTGTCGGGCCTCTGCAACAGCAGGACCGGACTTTGAAAATTTCTACCAAAAAAATTCAAAGTCCGATAAAAATCAAAAAAGCGTTGTCGCACCATCTGACGCTATTGAGGTTGTTAATTTTGATATTTAGAATACTCTGTTATCAATGGAATTGATTGTCGGGCCTCAGGAACGGCAGGACCGGACTTTGAAAATTTCTACCAAAAAAATCAAAGTCCGATAAAAATCAAAAAAGCGTTGTCGCACCATCTCAGGATATTGGTGCTGTTGGTATTGATATTAAGAATACTCTGTTATCAATGGAATTGATTGTCGGGCCTCAGGAACGGCAGGACCGGACTTTGAAAATTTCTACCAAAAAAAATTCAAAGTCCGATAAAAATCAAAAAAAGCGTTGTCGCACCATCTCACGATATTGGTGCTGTTGGTATTGATATTAAGAATACTCTGTTATCAATGGAACTGATTGTCGGGCCTCAGGAACGGCAGGACCGGACTTTGAAAATTTCTACCAAGAAAAATTCAAAGTCCGATAAAAATCAAAAAAAGCGTTGTCGCACCATCTCACAATATTGGTGCTGTTGGTATTGATATTAAGAATACTCTGTTATCAATGGAATTGATTGTCGGGCCTCAGGAACGGCAGGACCGGACTTTGAAAATTTCTACCAAAAATAATTCAAAGTCCGATAAAAATCAAAAAAAGCGTTGTCGCACCATCTGACGATATTGGTGCTGTTGGTATTGATATTAAGAATACTCTGTTATCAATGGAATTGATTGTCGGGCCTCAGGAACCGCAGGACCGGACTTTGAAAATTTCTACCAAAAATAATTCAAAGTCCGATAAAAATCGAAAAAAGCGTTGTCGCACCATCTCACGATATTGGTGCTGTTGGTATTGATATTAAGAATACTCTGTTATCAATGGAATTGATTGTCGGGCCTCAGGAACGGCAGGACCGGACTTTGAAAATTTCTACCAAAAATAATTCAAAGTCCGATAAAAATCGAAAAAGCGTTGTCGCACCATCTCACGATATTGGTGCTGTTGGTATTGATATTAAGAATACTCTGTTATCAATGGAATTGATTGTCGGGCCTCAGGAACCGCAGGACCGGACTTTGAAAATTTCTACCAAAAATAATTCAAAGTCCGATAAAAATCGAAAAAGCGTTGTCGCACCATCTCACGATATTGGTGCTGTTGGTATTGATATTAAGAATACTCTGTTATCAATGGAATTGATTGTCGGGCCTCAGGAACAGCAGGACCGGACTTCGAAAATTTCTACCAAAAAAATCAAAGTCCGATAAAAATCAAAAAAGCGTTGTCGCACCATCTCACGATATTGGTGCTGTTGGTATTGATATTAAGAATACTCTGTTATCAATGGAATTGATTGTCGGGCCTCTGCAACGGCAGGACCGGACTTTGAAAATTTCTACCAAAAAAATTCAAAGTCCGATAAAAATCAAAAAAGCGTTGTCGCACCATCTGACGCTATTGAGGTTGTTAATTTTGATATTTAGAATACTCTGTTATCAATGGAATTGATTGTCGGGCCTCAGGAACGGAAGGACCGGACTTTGAAAATTTCTACCAAAAAAATCAAAGTCCGATAAAAATCAAAAAAAGCGTTGTCGCACCATCTCACGATATTGGTGCTGTTGGTATTGATATTAAAAATACTCTGTTATCAATGGAATTGATTGTCGGGCCTCAGGAACCGCAGGACCGGACTTTGAAAATTTCTACCAAAAATAATTCAAAGTCCGATAAAAATCGAAAAAGCGTTGTCGCACCATCTCACGATATTGGTGCTGTTGGTATTGATATTAAGAATACTCTGTTATCAATGGAATTGATTGTCGGGCCTCAGGAACGGCAGGACCGGACTTTGAAAATTTCTACCAAAAAAAATTCAAAGTCCGATAAAAATCAAAAAAAGCGTTGTCGCACCATCTCACAATATTGGTGCTGTTGGTATTGATATTAAGAATACTCTGTTATCAATGGAATTGATTGTCGGGCCTCTGCAACGGCAGGACCGGACTTTGAAAATTTCTACCAAAAAATTCAAAGTCCGATAAAAATCAAAAAAAGCGTTGTCGCACCATCTGACGCTATTGAGGTTGTTAATTTTGATATTTAGAATACTCTGTTATCAATGGAATTGATTGTCGGGCCTCAGGAACGGCAGGACCGGACTTTGAAAATTTCTACCAAAAAAATCAAAGTCCGATAAAAAAAAAAAAAAGCGTTGTCGCACCATCTCAGGATATTGGTGCTGTTGGTATTGATATTAAGAATACTCTGTTATCAATGGAATTGATTGTCGGGCCTCAGGAACGGCAGGACCGGACTTTGAAAATTTCTACCAGAAAAAATTCAAAGTCCGATAAAAATCAAAAAGCGTTGTCGCACCATCTCACAATATTGGTGCTGTTGGTATTGATATTAAGAATACTCTGTTATCAATGGAATTGATTGTCGGGCCTCTGCAACGGCAGGACCGGACTTTGAAAATTTCTACCAAAAAAATTCAAAGTCCGATAAAAATCAAAAAGCGTTGTCGCACCATCTGACGCTATTGAGGTTGTTAATTTTGATATTTAGAATACTCTGTTATCAATGGAATTGATTGTCGGGCCTCAGGAACGGCAGGACCGGACTTTGAAAATTTCTACCAAAAAATCAAAGTCCGATAAAAATCAAAAAAAGCGTTGTCGCACCATCTCAGGATATTGGTGCTGTTGGTATTGATATTAAGAATACTCTGTTATCAATGGAATTGATTGTCGGGCCTCAGGAACGGCAGGACCGGACTTTGAAAATTTCTACCAAAAAAAATTCAAAGTTAAACAAAATTGAAAAAAAAGCGTTGTCGCACCATCTGACGATATTGGTGCTGTTGGTATTGATATTGAGAATACTCTGTTATCAATGGAATTGATTGTCGGGCCTCAGGAACGGAAGGACCGGACTTTGAAAATTTCTACCAAAAAAATCAAAGTCCGATAAAAATCAAAAAAGCGTTGTCGCACCATCTCACGATATTGGTGCTGTTGGTATTGATATTAAGAATACTCTGTTATCAATGGAATTGATTGTCGGGCCTCAGGAACAGCAGGACCGGACTTTGAAAATTTCTACCAAAAATTATTCAAAGTTCGATAAAAATCAAAAAAAGCGTTGTCGCACCATCTCACGATATTGGTGCTGTTGGTATTGATATTAAGAATACTCTGTTATCAATGGAATTGATTGTCGGGCCTCAGGAACGGCAGGACCGGACTTTGAAAATTTCTACCAAAAATAATTCAAAGTTCAGGAAATATCAAGAAAAGCGTTGTCGCACCATCTGACGCTATTGAGGTTGTTAATTTTGATATTCAGAATACTCTGTTATCAATGGAATTGATTGGCGGGCCTCAGGAAGGCAGGACCGGACTTTGAAAATTTCTACCAAAAATAATTCAAAGTCCGATAAAAATCAAAAAAACGTTGTCGCACCATCTGACGCTATTGAGGTTGTTAATTTTGATATTTAGAATATTCTGTTATCAATGGAATTGATTGTCGGGCCTCAGGAACGTCATTACCGGACTTTGAAAATTTCTACCAAAAATAATTCAAAGTCCGATAAAAATCAAAAAAGCGTTGTCGCACCATCTCACGATATTGGTGCTGTTGGTATTGATATTAAGAATACTCTGATATCAATGGAATTGATTGTCGGGCCTCAGGAACAGCAGGACCGGACTTCGAAAATTTACCAAAAAAAAATCAAAGTCCGATAAAAATCAAAAAAAGCGTTGTCGCACCATCTCACGATTGCTGTTGTTGATATTGATATTAAGAATACTCAAAGTCCGATTATCAATGGATATGTTATCAATGGAATTGATTGTCGGGCCTCAGGAACCGCAGGACCGGACTTTGAAAATTTCAAAGTTCGATAAAAAAAAGCGTTGTCGCACCATCTCACGATATTGGTGCTGTTGGTATTGATATTAAGTCTGTTATCAATGGAATTGATCAGGAACCGCAGGAGACTTTGAAAATTTCTACCAAAAAAATTCAAAGTCCGATAAAAATCAGCGTTGTCGCACCATCTGACGCTATTGAGGTTGTTAATTTTGATATTTAGAATACTCTGTTATCAATGGAATTGATTGTCGGGCCTCAGGAACGGCAGGACCGGACTTTGAAAATTTCTACCAAAAAATCAAAGTCCGATAAAAATCAAAAAAGCGTTGTCGCACCATCTCAGGATATTGGTGCTGTTGGTATTGATATTAAGAATACTCTGTTATCAATGGAATTGATTGTCGGGCCTCAGGAACGGCAGGACCGGACTTTGAAAATTTCTACCAAAAAAAATCAAAGTCCGATAAAAATCAAAAAAGCGTTGTCGCACCATCTCACTATATTGGGGTTGTTGGTACTGATATTGAGAATACTCTGTTATCAATGGAAATGATTGTCGGGCCTCAGGAACAGCAGGACCGGACTTTGAAATTTTCTACCAAAAATAATTCAAAGTTCAATAAATATCAAGGAAAGCGTTGTCGCACCATCTGACGCTATTGAGGTTGTTAATTTTGATATTTAGAATACTCTGTTATCAATGGAATTGATTGTCGGCCCTCAGGAACGGCAGGACCGGACTTTGAAAATTTCTACCAAAAAAAATTCAAAGTCCGATAAAAATCAAAAAGGCGTTGTCGCACCATCTGACGCTATTGAGGTTGTTAATTTTGATATTTAGAATACACTGTTATTAATGGAATTGATTGTCGGGCTTCAGGAACGGCAGGACCGGACTTTGAAAATTTCTACCAAAAAAAATTCAAGTCCGGTCCTGCCGTTCCTGAGGCCCGACAATTAATTCCATTGATAACAGAATATTCTTAATATCAAAATTAACAACCCCAATAACGTCAGATGGTGCGACAACGCTTTCCTTGATATTTATTGAACTTTGAATTTTTTGGTAGAAATTTTCAAAGTCCGGTCCTGCCGTTCCTGAGGGCCGACAATCAATTCCATTGATAACAGAGTATTCTAAATATCAAAATTAACAACCCCAATAGCGTCAGATGGTGCGACAACGCTTTTTTGATTTTTATCGGACTTTGAATTTTTTTTGGTAGAAATTTTCAAAGTCCGGTCCTGCCGTTCCTGAGGCCCGACAATCAATTCCATTGATAACAGAGTATTCTAAATATCAAAATTAACAACCTCAATAGCGTCAGATGGTGTGACAACGCTTTTTTTGATTTTTATCGGACTTTGAATTATTTTTGGTAGAAATTTTCAAAGTCCGGTCCTGCCTTTCCTGAGGCCCGACAATCAATTCCATTGATAACAGAGTATTCTAAATATCAAAATTAACAACCTCAATAGCGTCAGATGGTGCGACAACGCTTTTTTTGATATTTATTGAACTTTGAATTATTTTTGGTCGAAATTTTCAAAGTCCGGTCCTGCCGTTCCAGAGGGCCGACAATCAATTCCATTAATAACAGTGTATTCTAAATATCAAATTTAACAACCTCAATAGCGTCAGATGGTGCGACAACGCATTTTTTAATTTTTGTTGAACTTTGAATTATTTTTGGTAGAAATTTTCAAAGTCCGGTCCTGCGGTTCCTGAGGCCCGACAATCAATTCCATTGATAACAGAGTATTCTTAATATCAATACCAACAGCACCAATATCCTGAGATGGTGCGACAACGCTTTTTTTGATTTTTATCGGACTTTGATTTTTTTTGGTAGAAATTTTCAAAGTCCGGTCCTGCCGTTCCTGAGGCCCGACAATCAATTCCATTGATAACAGAGTATTCTAAATATCAAAATTAACAACCTCAATAGCGTCAGATGGTACGACAACGCTTTTCTTATTATTTATTGAACTTTGAATTATTTTTGGTAGAAATTTTCAAAGTCCGGTCCTGCCGTTCCTGAGGCCCGACAATCAATTTCATTGATAACAGAATATTCTTAATATCAATACCAACAGGACCAATATCGTCAGATGGTGCGACAACGCTTTTTTTTTAATTTTGTTTAACTTTGAATTTTTTTTGGTAGAAATCTTCAAAGTCCGGTAATGACGTTCCTGAGGCCCGACAATCAATTCCATTGATAACAGAGTATTCTGAATATCGAAATTAACAACCTCAATAGCGTCAGATGGTGCCACAACGCTTTTTTTGATATTTATTGAACTTTGAATTATTTTTGGTAGAAATTTTCAAAGTCCGGTCCTGCTGTTCCTGAGGCCCGACAATCAATTCCATTGATAACAGAGTATTCTTATTATCAATACCAACAGCGCCAATATCGTCAGATGGTGCGACAACGCTTTTTTTTTAATTTTGTTTAACTTTGAATTTTTTTTGGTAGAAATCTTCAAAGTCCGGTAATGACGTTCCTGAGGCCCGACAATCAATTCCATTGATAACAGAGTATTCTGAATATCAAAATTAACAACCTCAATATTGTCAGATGGTGCGACAACACTTTTCTTGATATTTATTGAACTTTGAATTATTTTTGGTAGAAATTTTCAAAGTCCGGTCCTGCCGTTCCTGAGGCCCGACAATCAATTCCATTGATAACAGAGTATTCTGAATATCAAAATTAACAACCTCAATAGCGTCAGATGGTGCGAAAACGCATTTTTAAATTTTTGTTGAACTTTTAATTATTTTTGGTAGAAATTTTCAAAGTCCGGTCCTGCCGTTCCTGAGACCCGACAATCAATTCCATTGATAACAGAGTATTCTGAATATCAAAATTAACAACCTCAATAGCGTCAGATGGTGCGACAACGTTTGTTTTGATTTTTATCGGACTTTGAATTTTTTTGGTGGAAATTTTCAAAGTCCGGTTCTGCCGTTCCTGAAGCCCGAAAATCAATTTCATTGACAACAGAATATTCTGAATATCAAAATTATTAACTTCAATATCTTGAGATGGCGCGACAACGCATTTTTTTATTTTTGATGGACTTTGCATTTTTTCCAATCCCTCTGTACCCTCCCTGAAGCGTGACACTGTATTTCATCGATTCTAATGATTATTCAAGTCATAAATATCACTTTAATTTCATTAAACATATGCGACAACGTCTTCTCAGGAATTCGTCCTACTCTATCGAATAGCCCATTCCATAGATTCAAATTCTATTTGTAGCACCTCAAGCGAATGGCAATGGATCACGCCGAACATTTTATATCATATATTTCCTTTATTATCTTATAATAACAACTCAAAGAGTCTACTGTTGAAACTCAGAAGCGAATAATTCCTTAGAGCAAATTTTCAGCCGGGATCAATAGTTACGGCATGTGCAAGGCACCGTCCGCTAAGCGATAAAAGTGATGCTGGAGAAATCGTTGCTGGATTCACGCTCATATTGGAACTCACATGGAGAAATAATTGATTATATTCATCATTGATTCAGTCTTCTTTCTAACATATATCAATAATATCATCAACCTTACTTTATATGCATAACAAAATTATGGTAGGATCCCCCTGAACTTGAGGAGTATGACCTTCGAATTTCTGCGAATATTTGTTGAAACTGATTCGATAACAAAAAGAGTTCCTCAAGGATGAGTGTTATCACCTCTTTCATTCAACTTATAATCCGAGAACACTTTCCAGGCAACTCTTGGAGTCTAGGGTGGGATGGCTCGAGAAACTGATTACAGAGATCTTATTCCTGATTGTAGTATGTTACTTTCTGTGTTCAATACCTTCATAACTCCTTTGATAGAAAAATCGAACATTGGAGTACAGAGACAGCACAGAAAAAGCTCTTCTATACAGTTTCTTGGCACAATTCCTAAACAAAGAGATTTTAGGAAAATACTGATACAAATATCCAAAAAGTGGTTCAAAATTCCCAAGGCCCAACGATTTCACTTTCTATCCCTTCCTGACGGAATGGAGACACGTACGCCACCTTCGCCTAATAACTTCCCGAACGTATACAAATTTTGACATATTTGTGTACGCAGGGGGATTGATCCCTTGCCGTACCCACCTCTCCGTCATCGTAGAAGCAATTAATTCCTGCTGTTCCGTAAGTCTGTGTGTGGTTACGGCAACTTCGCCCTCAACCATGTCTAATGAGGAACTGTGGAACCCTTATTGGTGTCGACCGCAGGAAGGTACACGTAATCGATAACTTCACGTCAATGAGAACTTAGTTTGGGGGGTCAACTTTCTCCTTCACTAGACATAGACTCAGTTGCCGGACGAGACCGAGCAAACAGCACATCGTCTTCCAGAACCAGACGAAAATGTTCGGAAAATGATATCATTAGCTTTTACCATCTCACCATACGATACGTATTTTCTCCAGGTATAGTATCTTCAAAATAAAACCATAATTTAATTCCAAATTGAAAAGAGAAGATTTTAAATACAAACACTTGTTTACGGTGTTTGGATCTCATTATCATAAAGTATGTTCACTTTATTTTAGAGCACGATATTCAAAGCTTGTTTATACCAGCATCCCACTGAGAAGGGAATAAGGAAAGAGAGTAATAAATGTGGGTAGTTTTGTAGCACAAATGTAAGGATTAATTCAAATTTTTACCTACCTATCATTTGTATTCATGATGTGAATATGTGTGAATGTGTATATACGAAGTTACAAGGTCTTTTACGTGGGAACTATAGTCCCAATAAAACTTTTTTTGATTTTTTTGATTGATCCTATTCTACCAAAAGAATATTTTGGCCTATCTTGAACCAAAGTAATTAGTAGATCGACCTCAATATCACTATCCATTTTCTTGACAAACGTGCTTGTGCGTAATGAACATGGAGACATAACAACAAGTACGGTCTCCCGGCAACCGATCACAATTCCGTTCATTAAAAGTTCTTGCCGAAGCCTTAGTACAGTCATTGTTATGAAAACAAATTAATTCTTTCGTTCCTCCCCTCAACATTTCAGAATTTTTTTTAACAACTGATAAACGCGCCTCAAAGAATTCTGCAAACACAAAACTCAAACGAAATTTTCTAAAAGTATGTGTATGACTCGGCATAGCAGATTTTGTTAAACAATAAGAGAAAGAAGGCAATTCACAGTTTTTAATCACCACATTGTTTGTTTGAGCTTCGTCTTCGAACAAAAGATAATCGCTGCATACAAAATCTAATGGCGAATTCTTCGAGCATTTGTGTTGAATTTGATTTGTTGATTTATTGTTTATTGGAATTTTTTTTCGATAGAAATTATACGAATTATTAGAAAATTCCTGTTTATTACTTTAAAAAACATCCTGTGTTATTTCGTGAATATTCAATAAAATTTTGAAAATTATAATGAGGTTGGAAACCTCTCCAAAGGTTTCTCAGTAAAAGCAAACTCTGTATTCCAGATCATAAGTTCCCAAGTCATTCAAAATCAACCTATCTGAGTGTTTTCACAAATTCGGATTCATTCATGCGAAATTTGGGGTGGACAGTTTAAAATGTTACAGAGAAGTTTATAGGAACAAGAAATAGTATATAACATTGCTAGCAAGGTAAGAGGGTTTTTACAAGCGAATGGAGGATATAACTAACGAACCGCAGGCGAGTCAGTTACCTCCTTGAGCCAGTAAAACCCGTTGCTTTATATTTTATTCGATTTATTTTTTTCATTAAAGCCGTTTCAATAACATTATCATTTGGGAAGATGGATTTTCAGGCCCTTTGGGATTTCTAAAATAACAGTCTGTTTGCGTCATTTACAGAGTATGTTTCGCAAAACCCGTTCAACAGAACGAGACTGCATCTACCAGAAGTCTTTCATGAACTCGAGAAGTGAATTTCATCAGCTCAATATGCCAAGTCTTTCTTAGGAACAGATGTTGCATAATAAAATCATGGGTTGTAAAAAACAGTAAAACTGGAATTTCTAGTAGATAACATTGAAACAGATTTCCTTTTATGAGTAAATGAAATTTTGATCAACCAAGTTATGAAAATATCATAGGTATCTATTCAAATATGCATGGTGATCTACAAACAATGCATAATTCCATTTATTCAAGCTAGTTATTACAATACTGTTCAATAACCGATACTAATAACCTTTCATTCCGAATATAAAAATTTCGATATGTGTAACTATTATCAATCTGAACTCCATTCAGGCAACGCATATCAATATAGTCAGCAAAATCGATCACAATTTTTTTCATAAGTACAAAGTCCAAAAAGCAGTAATGGATTATACATTTCGAATAAAAAATATTGATGAATACGCATTCATACAACAAACTCTAATGTGAGCAATGAAAACGAATTGTATAAACCTCTGACCACTTTGTAGCAAATGAATGAAAATGATATTTCGATACAATAGCCCTGAAAAATTACTCCACAGTTTATACAGCTATGTTAATCATTGAATGCAAATCAATTCAACGTCCACCATACCAGTGAACTCAAATAACAGGGTAGGTAGCATAGATATGCTTTGAATAAATGATGGTAGATTTGAAAATTTGCATTGAGTATCTTTCAATAACGAAGAGAATATGTTATTCATGGTTATATGTGTTTGAGTAATTGATTTTATTCATACGATCAATGGCATTTGGTCCAATACTGAAAAATTTCGATTTCGGTCCCACATTGCAGATGATTCACTCTATTCGGTTCACGTAGCCTTTTCCGAACATCATATTCCGGAGAATTAATTGCTTCTTGAACAAATATTAATCAAAACATACAGGGTGATTCACGGCGATAGCCTATAATACGTTTTTGGAAAGGAATTTCGAGCTGACAATTATTTCCAGCTTCCGGTTGAATCGGAAACTGAGAACTACTCAATTATTCAAAGGCAACCCCCAATATTGAATATTAAATATGATGAAAATTTCAATAATATGTCCATACATGGGCAAAAACTCTAATGCACTCGAGTTCTTAGGATTTATGTGAAAAGTGGTGAAGAGGATGACCCAAATTTCTGTTAATATTTCCGAAAAAAATTCCAGAAAACCTTCGAATATTCAATTCATTCGAAACGTAACATCATCAAGATTTTTTCAGGGATGGACCTGAAATTTACAGAATGTTCGTGAAGAGGTCATTTTCAAATCCCCATTTTATTTTTTCAGTCAACACTAAGTAACAAAAAATTCAGAAAAGCACTGATGGGAGGTTAGAAGCTTTTGCGCGCTCGTTTAAGAGTCATCTCCCATACTCTGGAGCAATGCTGTACAAATAAATCCGCCTACTACTCATAGTTATCGTTGAGTTCTGTTCCAAGCTCAAATTTCCTTCCCCTAAAAACCCATGTTAGTGCTGTCCTGAATTTGGACAAAGTACATTATTTCACGGAAATAAATTAATCCTAACTGAAAATCTGAACTATTCCAATCGAATACGTATGAGAGCATAGAGATTTTTGATGAACTTTTCAATATTTCTCTTTTCTCTTAACCCAATAGAAAAATGATGGTATCTTCCGGTGAAGGGAAACTGCGATAACGAAATTTGAGAAAACGTAAGATATCGTAGCATGTAGAAGGCAATAAGGAAATTCTTATACGTTCTGCCTGCTACTCCTACGAACAACTTGGCTAATTCATCCACAAAATAATGGCCATATCATGTAAGTCAACGTGATCAAGAACGTGAGCCATTCTGAAGGTAAACGTGAGTCTTTCATTCAACTCAGCTAATTATCGGCTGGCAGTGTCATATTGCCTCTTTCAATTTTGATTAATTTGCCTTTGTTGTGTTCTAACAATGGAAAATGAGAGATGTTTTATTTACAAGCGTTGAGTCGCTTTTTCTCTTTGATGAAGTTGAAATTTTAGTGCCGTGAAGAACAGTTAAACCATGTTTCGCTTTCCAATTGAGAAGAGAGAAGATTTAGAGATGAATAAAAATGAACAACGCGAAATTCTCAGTGTCTTTGCTGATTACTGGCAATAATTTTCTATTGCTTGGACGTTCTGTCCTGTTTAATGATAATATACGAAGGTAATTCACAGGGTGTCCACGAATGATATCGACTGACGCAAATAGAAGGCACAGTTCAAAGTTGGCCTTACTTTCATTTGTTCAAGCCAAAATTCTCCATTGGAGAAAAAATTCACATCTCCTTGACTATTGTGTTTAGGTATTCGACGAAATATTGTTTATTTCATGCAAAATCTCTTAAATGATATTTTTTAGTTCATGAATGAGAGAAATGATCTGCAAAAACCATAAAATTGATTGCCGTTTTTCATTCTTTCTGGCGATCGTGTTCACCTGAACAGAGTGCTAATAGATTTGCCCAAATGTCTGTATTTTTCGAATATTAGGGTAAAGGTGGAATCAATTGTTTTGTATGGACGTACTGATGAAAATCTGTGGTCAAAATCTATACTGTCTGTCCGTCCGAAGACATGATAACGTCCGATCCGAATGAGCTACAGGGTTGAAATTCCCAATATCTCGGACGAGTTCGTTATTAGGCCAAATCCATCCGATGGTTGAGCATCTAAACATTGATTCCTTTTTCAACTCCTAGAATTTCCATCGGATCAAGTTGTTACTTGGAAAATACCTGAATAAGGTTGCTAGAAATAGGCCTCCGATATTTCGCAGAACTCGACAGGCTAGAAAATTATTAGAGAAATCCAAAAATTTCTCCATTCCTTATATCTCATTAGTTATAGGACTCAAACAAAAATTTCTGCATGCATGATCTAATTCATATCTCATATATTCTCAAATTTCATTGTCATAGCTTCTTTCAACCTTAAGATATCATTATTTTTTCATTTACTTCAGAGACAAGAGAAATGACAGAAACCCCGTCAAAAGTAATAATTCGATTGACATAAGTCGGACTTATTAATCAGTGTCAGCTGGGAGAAAATTAAATCGAAAAGTTAATTACAGCGAAATAATGAACGTTGTCAAAATTTAGAACAGCACTGACGTAGGTGTTTAAGAGAAGGGAATTTATGCTTCGAATAAAACTATAAGTAGTTATGTTTAATTTGAGATATAGGTTTTTTCATTCATCGTAAGGTTTGTATGTGTACCACATTGTTCCAGAGTACGGAAGAATTTTTTCACCTGAACATAGAGGTTGCAGATTTGTTATAGACTGAATATTTAATCGCAAGTAGCCAGAGCTATCTGACTTCACACTTTCTATTTTTTTTTCGAAAGTTAGAATCAACTGATTTTCAATTGAACATTTACGTTTCCAAAATATTTCTACTGGTAGTCACATTATCAAAATTCTCATGAATATAACTACGTTTGCTTGCTCGTTTGGAGTTAAAGCTCATATTTATTCTTTTTTCTTAAAAATATTTTGCCCTTTAAAATTTATACTGGCAAAACTGTACCCAATAAAATTGAATTATCCTCTTTAGTGCAGTAGCTCTCGAATTTGATGGCGTTACATATTATTGTTATTTCATATTACAACCATATTGAGAACTGACGCTCTATCCCTCTATTTGGACCACCCAGTATATTTTAATTTGTAGGAACAAGCAAATAGCATCGAGTTCAATTTTCCATTGCAAACGTGACACAATGTCAGAATTTCGTAGGAGTATGGGTAAATAGTATATATTTAATGACATTTGACTACCTCCAACTGCAACCTGTGTAGATTTTGTCTGAGGCACTACTGCTATAACGTTTGGAATAGGTGTTTACTTTGCTCTAATTAGCTCAGCTACCGTAGAATGTCATGAAAGGCTCATACATGGGTGACGTGAAATAATAGCAAAGCGAGTTATCTGTGAGATCAGGGAAAATAAAGAGAACAAATCTGAGTTAAGAGGGGTTTCGAAGGTCCATCTTTCTCAGACAGATGGTAGTGGGATTCCTGAAGTGAAACATCACCATCTGAATGAGCAAGGTTATTATGAGAATTCGTTTTGGATTCGGTAGAGATCAAAATTAATTGCAGTATATAGGTTTTCCCAAGAAGAGTGTTCGTGTTTTGTTAGCAAATAAAAAATATAGTTTTAATATTCTAAAATAATGATAAGTATAACTCGTTAGGAGAAAGGGTGGAATGAATGACATATTATGTTAACACGCAACAGAGGCAAGTCGAGGATGAACCATCTGTCACGTAAATTGTAGAACTTCACATACCATCTTCATCTGCAAAGATATTTTTTGATGAAGATTGAAAGACCCCCTAGCTGAGAGAAAGAGTGTATACAATAGAAACCTGATGGAACAAAACTGATATCAAGTCCTTGCCATGAATTTCCTCTCCTGGTAGATATCAGGGATACAGGAATAGAAAAAAATGTTCCTTGATTCTGACAATCAACAATCAATTGTCACATACAGTATGTACAGTATGATGAGATATGAAACTAGAAAAATATATTCTACTACATTAGATATAACATTCACTGAATGAAATTCAAATAACCTCATGGATATTTCAAAGGCCTCTAATTTGCCTAGTTACACGATAAAGACAATCATTATATCACCTGAAACCAGCTATTATAGCAATAAACTATCAATGCTTAAATCACTGTGTACAATTATTTATCTGTCCCCATTCCAAGACCGCCATTGATTGAAAGTAGTTATTGTCACGCACGTAAACTACGTCTAATCAATATCAAATGTCAATTGTGATCCACAAGAAACGAAACACTATCCGATGAATAGAATAAAATTTCTGGCTAATTCGAAATGGTAAGTTAATGTTTGAGTTATTGGAAGTGGCCGAGTGTGGATATTTACATAAATTGCGAGAGGTTAATTTACAGCAACGAGTAGAATGCATAAAGATCAAATTGATTTACCACCAGGTGTGCACAGAATCATGCGATGAAAGGGAAATTTATGCGCAATTGGAGCAATAGAATGTTGAATAGCCGGATTATTGTCTTCAATGAAGACTAGGATTATGTTTTCATTGTATGAATACTCTTGTGACGGATGATAACTTGGAAGTCTATCACTCTTTGCATCTACAATTGAGTTTACATATCCTGCTCTACTAGTGCTTACTCATCAGTCTGTTAAATATATGAACTCTGTTACTGCAACTTATTATTTTAATTGAATTTGTTAGTTTCATTCATTTCTGTTCCGAGTTGCTTGCTCGATTCAATAGTGATACACTCTGTATATGTTCATTTCACTTTCCGATTAACGCGTAACATATGTTGGAGCATATGACCTATGTCGAACAGAGAGTACTGAACCGGCGTTCATCCGATGAAGTACAAAACAGTTTTCTTGGAAATAAATAACTTTCTCGTTAAATCTACAAATTAGAACTCTAGTGAAAAAGTGACTATTCTCGCCCGTGAGTGCCTGGACAAGTTCATTCAGCCGTACTGTAAAACCAGGTAGGCAGAAGTCGATACTCCAGCATTCGCATTTTCTTTCGTAAAGTGAAAAGGTTCATTGTCAATTTTAGATTAATTTCACAAATCGTCTCAGAGAGAATGACATGAGGGTGGTCAAATGTGAAAAGACTCTGCAATTGAAGCAAAAACCAACATGAACGTATCTTCAATTTCACTCCATTTCAGCGGGAAAAACTGTGCAAAACTTGCTGGGATGAGCCTCGAAGATCGAAGGCCTGATGTCTGTCGCGTGGACAATACGAAGGGCGATCTGTCCAAGCGATAAATTTAAATTGCAGCTAACCGAAGTTCGGCATTTAATAACCAGTCGTAAAACTCCATTTAATGCCATTCGAACGTGTTCATTAGAATTCATAGCTGATGATTTCACGTTTGCGCGACTGTATATACGTTTACGTTGAAAACTAATAAGGCTACCGTGGTGTGATCAACTGGATAGACGGTTTTTATAGGGAGAAATAAACATGTACACGACTGTTGATAAACACGACTGCAATCACGCCGGTTGTTTTGTATAATTCGATTATAAGCATTCGATTAAGCTCTTCAACGGGGCTCCGATAGTTTGCCCCGTTAATGATAGCGGCTCTGATAGCTTTATAAGCCTCCGAAAATCAGTTTCGTCCATTGTTCACGGTAATCCGAGTATTGTCAGATTACAATGTACTTCGCAATAGAATCGGAATGGAAACTTTTGGATCTGCTTGTTTGTAATGTCTACTGTTATTTTCATTGGAACTTTGATTTCATTGATCATAACATCGTATTCCAAATGGGTCCTGAAACTAGGGATTATTCTACAGATACAATGAACGAACAAATTGTTGATTCTTCGACTAATCCCTCGATTTATCTATTTATTATTTCAACCTCGAGACTATATTACTTCAGCTGTCAAAAACAGTATTGCATGTGCAGGAAGGAGGTTTGACCTTAGGTTGATGTAAAGAATACCATACAATTCAGTGGATAATACGCATTAATAGTTATTTATACAACAAGTGAGTTAAATGAATGTTTATTCATGAGAAGAGTGGATAAACATTTTTAAATCACGTATCGTATACAAAATTGCATCCCATTTTGATGAAATTTCAAATAATTAATACTTTTTAGAGGAAATATTAGGCATAATTCAAATTCATAACGAGATTTTCCTTCGATCGATGGTTGCTGGGACACTATGTAATTAATTGTTTGCAAGTGTCAATGAAAATTATATATTTCGTACTAATGATACAACTTTCTTTGCTGAAAAAAAAAGAGATGTAGTTTTGTAGTTTTAAATCACTCATGTCTTTATCTTTTCCAACTATTACTGTGTTATGACTGACAGGTTTATTCTCAGAAACCGATATAGCTAATGAATTTTTTTTTGGAAGGTACTCACTCACCTTTTAAGAATTATTGTTCACGGAGTGATTTCTCCATCAGTTCCCTGTGAGATGTTGATGGATTTTATAATAATCCAAATATGGACAATTACGACCCCTTTGTCGGGGGGCTCCTGAACTGCTGACATCAGTCACTCATTATTATCGTCAAATTTAATTTTTTAAATCAGTTTGTGAAACAAATTAATGAGATAAACACTTGTCCGTTTATTCCGCACTGATAACAATATGTGAAGCACTCGAAGATATCCTTCCGCACAGAATTTTCCGCGTAAACTGTATTCCTTATGCTAATCTAACGACGAGTATCTCTATCAACATGTGGCTACAGAAACTCGGATATCGAGAAATCGGTTCATTTTTTTGTATTTAGATAAGATAACCGTTTCCATGTGATTTTCTTCGCTCCATTGAATTCTTTCTGAAGAATACACAAAAAGTCGATAAGACTTAACTTATACAAAAATTAAAATCTTATTTGAGTATACTCCTTGTAAATTCTTCAATCGATTGCAAAAAATCTTAAGGGTAGGGTGTCAATTCGAAAACATTAAATGCGAATATCTCTGAAACTGAAGAAGTTCGAAAAGCCCAATTTGGTACAAATGTCATACAGATAGAGGGAACTATAGCACTATAATTTCGTTATGGGGATAGTCACTCATTTAGTGACACGCATCCCAACACCCAAATTTCAAAAGGCACAACCCCTTTTGTGGATACGTTAATTTGAAAGTCCTTACGAGTAGTATTCAAGTGTACAATAACATTCCTGTGAGGCAATTTTCACATGATATGCTTCGAGATCAGTGGATTGGGAGAATATGTCCAATGGAATGGCTGGCGAGATCACCAGATCAAACAACCCTCTGGGGTCACTTGAAACTGTTGTGTTCAAAACAACCAGTTTCACTGGACGATTTTAGGCAACAGATTGTAACAGAATGTGCATCTGATCAAGAGAAGTATTCCAAAATGTTAATAATGAGTTTAATAAGATATTACACTTTTATTAAGCCCTAAATTAAATATTTTTTTTGGCCAATCTAATAAAATATCATCTCATTAAACCCAAGTTTTTTAATTTAAGTTATACCCATTTTCGAGCCAGTATGAAAATCAAGAAAATTCTCATGCAGGCAAATTGTTAGTTTCAAAGATATCTGCATTGAAATTCGTCAAATTGACACCCTGTTGATTCCACCCTTTGTTTTTTCGTCCCATTATATTGACAGTTGGTATAACAACATTGTATCGATGCGTACGTGATCGCTCGTTTCATTTTGGTTCATACAATATAATCTCTGAACGTCATCTGACCTTGTTTCGTATAAAACAAAAATCATCAGTCCAAGAATAGAACCATGTGGAACACCTACTGTTATAAATCGTGATTTCGAGATACCGTTCCACATGATCATTAACGGTATGCGTTTCCTGGCTAAAAACACGAAAGAATCATTCTCGATTGATGCATAAATGATTCTTTCTTTTACGTTGCATGTTTCATGAAGCCTAAAAGACTCACCCTGTGTAACGCCCCGATCGCAATTACCCTCGAAAGCTGGATAATCAGAATACGCAACGTCGTCGTGTGACATAATAGAAACGCCCTTTTCGCCTCGGAATGAGTCGGAATTATTCATGCCCGGATGATAGAACAAAAGGCAACCGTTTCGTGTGGGTTTCCGAAATTTTTCCTTTTCCCCGGCATCCGGATTGGTGTATTGTTCGTCGGAAAAATCGATACGGTTGATCTGGCAGATTCCGTGAACTCGAAAAGGTGCGTCATCCCGTTTGCTTTCATGGCGATATTAGATAAGTTCACAATGGATGGTCCACGGTGACCTTTGCAATTGAGGTTCTTTTCTGTTCGGGCTAATGAACTTGCTGATATGAAGGCATTCGACCACGTGAGTCCAGATTCTGTATAGGCTGACTTGGTCACACTAAAAGTTGGATGGCCCATGATGCTGAATCGGAGTTACTCGAGAGCCATGGATTTGGCAAAAAAACGAACAAATCATTAAACATATATCTTCTGGAAAGCTTAAGAAGTTTTCAAGAGTGAAATTGTCATAAATCTGAAAAGAAATGTTCTTGATCAAGCATACTGCCGGTAATGACAAATTGTGCAGAAACACTGACAACAGAATAGGCTGAAAAGCTCAGATTCTCGCAGAGGAGAATTGAGAGATCTATGCTTTGAATGACCTTGAGAGACCACATAATCAACGAGGTATGAGCAGAAGAACCGGTGTTGCACAGATGCGGGAAGACCGATGGAAATGAAGACTTTTTGAGTGATGACTCAGAATGGATAGGTAACAGGCAGCATAAAATCGACTGGATTGGAAGATGATCAGAGAGGTCTATGTTAAACAGTGGATACAGAGGGGCTGAATGATGATGATATCTTGAATTTACACTCTTGTAAACTAGTTCCCAACTTTGTCTTTATATATTTGCCAAAAAAAAAAGATAAACGAAGTATCAGAATCAGATCGTCCTTGTCCTTGAGAGACAATGCACTTTTGGTGCCTTTCCCATAATTTTCATTTCAATACAGCAGTGTTGAACAGTGTATCCGCAATTTCATAAAACAGAAAATACTTGAGCGTGAATGAATTACTCAATCATCTTGCCCAACTTGATTTTCGGTGAAAATACACGAATTATTGAAAATCACGTACCGTTCATGCCTTTCCGGAGTGAATTCTCGTGAATCGAGACACCGATCAATCACTCGCATACTGACAACTTAATAGAGGCAGTTTTTCTTCGATATCGGGAAAAAGGCCGAAAATAGAGTATTACTTTTTTAGCCTCATTCTTCAAATTTTTCAAGGGGATATGGGACGAACGGAAACTGGAAAGCTCGTTCCATAACTGGAAAGCTTAATCAGCTGCTGAATGATTCATATCCAGTTTCTACCACACGATGGTCTGTCCAGCATTATGAAAGCGTTTATTCGACAATATTTCTCATCGAATCGAATTTTCTTTTATGGCGCTGAAGAATATGTTGAGGATTACTCAACCAATAGTATTTTCGCCGGGGTTGCATCGGAGAATGACAAAAAGCGTACTTGGAATCGGTTCTGCCGGGGGGAACTTTGGAAAATAATGAATCATCCTCTATTGTGTTTCTTCCTCTTCTTGTTGTTGATATTTCTGAGAGAATTGACGGGCGTAATTCAATTTTAGGGCTGGAAATCGAGAAAAACGTCTTACTGACTCGGCAGCGAAGTGACGGGTTCGCTGTGCTTTCTGTCTCGTGCCTTATTTTTTGTCAATTTAGGTTTACCGGGCGAATGAGACAATTTAAGATTTTGTCAGGTTTGGAAAGTCAGATGTCGGTTTGACATTTCAGACATTTTATTCCAATATTCTCATGGTGAATCGCATCAGCATATACACAACAAGAAACAAGTAAAGGATCAAAACAATCACAAATTTCTCGGCGATTTTCAACAGGCCATCACTTCGAGAGAAATGGTCATACAAAAATTAGAAGAAATGGTAGCTCCGATTATTTAGCGTCAGTGGATTTGAATAATCTGAGAAATAAAATAATAATGAATAAATTTTTTTTTCTTTACTTCTTTATCTACATGGGCGAAGGCATCTTTAAATCACTGTGAAATTTGGATACCTTGTTCATTCAGCTTCAATTACTTTTGTGTAGACCTTGCAATGTCTATTTTTCGCCGAGATATCAGTCTATCAAACGGAAAAAGATCAATTTGTCTTTGACATCTCAGCAACCAATGATCGCACAGGAAGTTAATGGTTGCTTTCAGAAACTTGAATGAATATCCTTCAACGTATGTATTTTGCTTTTTCGAAAAAAAATATTTTCCTTGCGTCACACGAATTTAAAGGGCTATCGATGCTTTTTTGGAAAATCAAGGACTGGATCGAAACAGATAATGTTAAGCGTGTCTATCACAGTTGAATATGTCCACAAAAACTCTACGAAGAGCCAGATTAATCCATTCATTGAAGAATCAAGGAGAAAAGGCTCAAACCGACTGTTCAGGAAGCAACCATCTTCAATAGGCACATTTTTTTGTCAACTCCAACGCAGAATTCTACTTGATACATCTTTTGTTTCCTTGACATATTCAATTATAAAATTTAAAAAAAAAATGAAGCATTCCAATTAATTCAAAATGATATACCAAAGCAAAGGCAAGAAACCCTGAGTCAAACTTGGTTTACCGCCCGAAAAATTGGTAGTCGAATCATAGATTCATCATTGACAAAAGAATGGTTCACTCATCCATCAAGAGCTTTAATATTTTGAGATCTGGATGCAAAGTACCCACTCAATAATTAAAAAAAATATGCACATCAAACCAATTGTTTATGAAGACTTCGAAAATCGATTAATCCGTTTCATACTCGGCCACAAATACTTCGCAGCCAGGTAGGAAAAGTAATATTTTGGTGTACTCAAACGTTTATAGCGTATACATATATTTTTTTTATCGAATTAATGCCATTTTTTTATTTAGTTTCAATTGGCTGCATCTACATCATTCGTGATATCCGAAATTAAAAAAAAAAACGGACACTTGTTGAATGAAGATGGCGTTTTCGATCTGGTCTAATATTCGAAGCCATTATGAGTGCGTCAATAAAAGTTTACATCGAAATTAAAAATAATATTCTGGAAAATAATGAAAATGGAAAAAAATTCAATTCATAATGAAACATTTCTTGTTGACGACAAATTGAGAAGAGTATATTCATGAAAAATAGGAGCATTCGTCAATACAGTTATCATTTCGATATTAAATATGAGTTGGGAAAAATAAATAAACTAATGAAAACGTAGAGAAACACCGACTTCAGGTCAGACCTTTTGGCGCCCTTGTTTTAAAGTCCTTTCCCGGACTCAGTAAGATTGCGATACAAAAACGAACGACAAAGAAAAAGTAAAATAATCATTAAAGATATGAATCTCATATAAAGGATAACTACTAGAGTTATCCTTAGGATTTCTTTCAACCGCATACCTTATTTTCTCAATATTAGGTTGATCTATTAACCAGAACAGCAAATATTTAAACGAAAATAAAATTTTTGATTAGATTCGCGAAGTTTAATACAATTTGATGTCAACCATTATTTTCCGCAACAATTTAAGAACAGTGGTATTCATGAGCAAATTTCGGTACCGCCTGTACAGGCCTTTCTTGTTGTGGTATTGCGAGCTAACTTTCACTTTATATTGGGTGTACAACAATTAGTAACTTTGAGTTGCAGCCATTTGAACACAGTTAGCCATAAGTCAAGATATTGAAAACAAAAGACTTCGATTTGATATAAAAAACATACGTATTTACCATAAACAAGTAAATATACCAACATATTTGGCTATTCACAATTGGCTGCGAAATAGTTGCGGCCAAGTGTGCAACGCACCTATATATACTCCAATTCTTTACAAACACTGCTATAATATGATATAATTAAAATGAACATCAATATGTAAGAAAATGTGAGTTTGGTTGAATATGTGATGACTGTATCCGCCAGTATAAAGAGTGATCAAATACACGATCCTCTGAACTTGACTGACTTAGAAGATTCCCTCGTAAATAGATAGACCGCTTCAAATAAATCATTCTCGGTTCCGAATTGAACATACTCTGAAAGTCTACGTCGCTCCACATCCTTCCTAACAGAAACGTATTTCTTTCAGCTTAGCTGGGACTGACAAGCAGAATATTCTTATGCAATGACATAACGATATGTCATCATGAAATGCGGAGTGTAGGGACGTGTAGCTCGCTTTGTTTTGTTACACACATATATTAGAGCGAGGACTGGTCCCCTGACGCAACTTGTTCTCATCCGGGCTCCTTTCCGGATGTTTATGCTAACTTCTACTTATACGAAACGATATATACCGCGATTTCCAGGTTCCTCTAAGTCCCTGTCTCACGAATCGTGACAAATTTAGGTCCTAAATTATAAATATAATATCCACTACAGAATGCATGGCTTTTCAACAGGAACCGTTGTTTATTATTATTCTCACAATGAGGAAAAGATGCTCTTTTATGTTTGACACTCAAAGGGCATGAAATATACAAGACCACTTCAATCCTTATCCTAAAATAGAAACGTCATTCTAAAACTCAGCATAGATCAACTCATTCAAGGTGGGTCTTTGACTACTACATTCAATTCAACAATAGCACTTTTTTATACCATTTTGTTGAAATCCATTAAAAAAACGGTATTGAAATTTAATGAAAAAAACCACTCACCAAGGAAGTTGCAGTATTGTTAAAAGCATGTAATATTCTCCGAAGCGCAATGAATATGTGTATTATCATGAATGGTCGAAAGAAATGCTCCAAAAATACGATCGTAGTGTTTCGAAGCACGTCTATGACATCGTGACAGGTGATGAATCAAGAAGAGGTTTATACGTTCACAATGCATGTTTAGGAGATACCTCAATCAGAGTGGCGAGAGTGCTTCATCAATTGGCTCAAACAAAGTCATCGTTGCTGATAAGCAATGAGAATTAAATTAAATAATGTAAAATGGAAATTTCGATTTACTTCCCATTGCATATCAATCAGAGGTGTATTATTATATTCAAGCAATTTTGTTTTCTGTTAACATTTATTGCAAACTTTCATGATTTCTTTAGTTTAGTAAATTTTCTAATTTTTTTTAATTGACTTGTCTTGTACATGCAACAATGTCGAAAAGAATTGAACAAAATTTTATGTTATTTCCACAAATACTTTGCTGGAATTCAGTATGATATTCAGCTAGAATAATGATTAATGAATAGGAAATTATGTGACATTTCTCAAAGGGAAGTAAAAATATGTTTTTATCATAAATATTACCGTTGGAGCCTTGAACAGGAACATGTTGCATAGACATGTATGTTTCTACGTTAGTAGGGTTCATTATAAAAATTTAAATATTTCGTATAATCTCATGGTCAGTGGGCCATAGCCCAATTTGCAACCTTAACTTGCTCATAACTTTGCAACGGAACAGAATTGGAAACAGTAGTAGAGGGAAAAAATTTTTCCTTATCCCTTCAAGAATCTGTAGTTGAAATAAATGCAATAGCCAAAGACTTACTCTGCATGGGATTGCTCGGAAAGCAATTTGTTTTTTTTTGGTGGGAAATAGAAGAGTGTATTTCTAAGGAAAATGAAGAACTTGAGCAAGATGTAAAATATCAGTCGAAACTTAGGTTAGAATGAGATCGATAAACAAATGGTTTTAATAGCCCAAATTACATTTACTATTCTCTTTTTAATGGTGATCACCGACCGATTTGCACACTTATTGTTAATTTACTTCTTTGACGATGGGTTCCATCAAAATTGATTCTCGAATCAACAGATTATTACGTTAAATTTAACAGTCTGATCAATCAACATGGCCTTTCATAAAGCTTGATTGTGGAATCTTGGTGAGTTAATTGGATGTATAATCTGACATCATTTCAGAATCGAGAACAGAGAAATGACAGGTGATGAATCAAGAAGAGGGTTATACGTTCACAATGCATGTTTAGGAGATACCTCAATCAGAGATCTATATGCTTTATTGTTTGCTAATTAAATATTGTCAGCCAAAAGTTCAAAAGAATATATATATATAGATGAGTGTTTGTCAAAATACTTTCCGTCAAGAAAATGAACAAACTATACCTTCAAACATTTTCAAAGGGCCCGTTTCCACTCATAGTAATCATTAATACATCTCTCGAATTCCCTAAACACCACATACTGGCCTCCTATGACCGTCCCAGTGGCATTGCAGGAAATGTGTTCCTTTCATTTGAATGAAATAATATTCTTTATAGCCCAAGAAGTTACTAATATGATGAATTATGTGTTTTTACCAACGTTCGCACGATATTCACATAAAGGTAGCCGAAAACGGAATTCAAATGGGTATAATTTACCTTAATGGTAAAACCAAATTGTTTTAATACGCGGTCTCATGAAAGCGGATACTTTTAGAGCCTATCAAAGTCCTAATGACCAGTTCGTAGACTGTGATTGCTTAGGATATGAGCTATGTTGAAATTCAAGTACTCACTTATGAATCTCCGTATGATTCACGTCAAAAATTGCAGCAATTTGGTTTTCACCATCAAGGCTTCTATAATATTTTTGATGTATCATAACATGAACTTAACTGAATTATGCAGCATGAAAGACAAAAGAATAATTTCATGAGAGATGTTATCCAGGATTTCATAGCTCTGATATGGTTCTCGTAATATAAAATAAAATTTATGGTGGATTCCTACTGGTACTGTATGTGCCATCTTTATATTCACCTGAAAGTATCTATGAATGAATGATGTGGAAAGCTTGTAACATGGGAAATGAACAGAATATCCCTTTCATCGGTTTAATTATCCTATATATTGATAAAACATCTAGATAAAATAATCATTTGTTATTTTTTGTAACGAGAATTTTATGTTCATGAAATACATCATAAATGCTTGCTCATAATAGGTAGGTTTGGTACCATTGAAATGATGGAAACTATGTTGAAATGAAAAAGCCAACGAATATCTGAGTGCATGCTCATTTGAAAGCAAAACATGATAGAAGAGTGTTTAACGCCGATAAATCAAAGCTGATCCAACATACCATCAATGATAATTATCAGATAAAAGGGAGTGTGATCTACTTACAGAAATATACCGTCAACAATGAATTTAGCATAGAAATGATAAGAAGATCGAATAACTTTTAATATTTTGATTTCTTCCAATGATTTTAAGCGGATAAAAATAAGTCACGCATTGTAATACTCAAAAAGGCCGAATACACAAGAAGCAGAATTTATGGAAATCAATACTATAAAGAAGTGACAAATTTCATTTGAACTCATGAGCTTTGTCAGTCTTGAAAATTAATAAAAATAGAAATATTTTCAAACAATTCGTGCTTTTAAAAAGCAAATTCAAAAAGATGAGTATCGAAACGTTGATAGGAATATTACCAACAAATGATAGCAATAGTCAAAATAAGTAGTCGAATTTATCACTAGCAGAAATGCTGTAACATCCTAGGTTTGTTTTAATACAAAAATTGTAGTCTCATTCCACCCTATGCTGATACGCCACTGGCCGTTTCCAAACCTTGGAAGTAAATTCCATAGTTAGAATCGGGCAAAGAAATAGAAGAGCGCGATTCTCACTGTCGGGTGTCAACGTCGAGCTGCGTAACTGATAGATGATGGCCATTATCAGTTGAGTTGTGAGTGAAGTAAGTGAGACCCAAAAAGTTTTAGTTAGTGCTTTGTAAGAGTTCGAAAACGACGCCATCTTACGTCGAGTGACTCTAGAATCTATTTTGCAAGTATGTCTCAGACTATTTCAAATGTTATTAGTTGTTTATCTCAAACAAAAATTGAAAATTAGGTGGCACTTCAGAAATTACAAAGAAAAAAAAAGAGCTTGTTGTCATCAGCATATTGGTATGAGTGGGACGAGAATAATCCAGGCAGATGTGATACGTACGCCATGAATAGGATCGGACCGAAAACAGAACCCTGCGGTACTCCACTGATAACGGGTTTGAAGTCAGATAATGAGTCGCCAACTCTTACTGAGAAATACCTTCCAACAATGAACGAACGCAGCCAGTCCAAAACCCTACCTCTCACACCAAGTTATTCAAGCTTGAACAGCAAACGGCGAAAATATCCAGATATATCACATCAACAGGTATACCACAGTCAATAGACTTGGTCCAATGCTGAAGACCCTGCAGAAGACAACTGATCGTCCCGGAAGAAAACCATGCTGTTGTTCAGGAATTATATTATTTTCAACAAAGAACCCAAGTAGTTCATCAGACAGAATCTTTTCAGCAATCTTGGAGATTAAGGGAAGTAAGCTTATAGAGCGGTAATTGCTGGTACTCAGTTTGTCTCCCCTCTTAAAGACTGGAGTGACTCTTGACATTTTCCAAGCTGATGGCAATTGACAAGTATGGAATGATAACTGGATGATCATGGTTATGGGTAATGACAGACTTGCAGTGCACCTCCTCAGAATTCGCGCTGAGATACCATCCAAACCTGGCGCAGTAGACTCGTCCAACCGAGACAGAATACCCAAAATCTCTTCCTCTCGGACATCTATGTTATCCAGTGTACAGACTGCACGTGGTGTAGAGATTGCTGGCATAGGATCACAAGGCTCATCAGAAAACGAATTAGAGAAGGTGTCAGAAAGAGCATTTTGTTACCCTTTGTTGAGAACTTGATTGTTTCAGTGAATTTATTATTTTTCTGTGTTTGAAAATGAATACTGTTATTATGAAATATTCATGAGGTTTCATGGTATATTAGGTGATGTTTGGGTCCTTGTCATTGATTCTGTTTTCTTTGTAAATGTAATGCTTTGTTGTTTTGGATAACCCTACTTTCTTTGTGAATGAAGTGCTTTGTTGAATTTGTATGACATTGCTTGTTACCTAGGACATGAATTATATTCCACAGCCATGTAGTTTCATTAATTTCATGCGGTTTTGAGGTTGTCTGAAATAAGTGAGTCTACGTAGGATCTACGTTCTGTACAAACCATCTGTACTAGCTATCTGAACACATTCTACTTGGAAGATCGAACAATAGACACCCTGGTTGCCATTTGCCTTGTGGAAGTAATGTGAATTATTGTATTACGAAGAGCCTGAAGTACGTATTGACCCAATTTCCTTTCTACGAGGGTTGAAGAGTGAATGTTGGTTGAGAACCCATAATATCCTTTTGTTCACAGTCACTGTACATCTTAGACTGTTATGTAAGGTTAGTCCGTAGCATTTAAATTATCTGAGAATATAAACGACTTAGGTCGAGACATTGATATAGCGATAAACAGTTGACCTGTTGTTCAGTCACCTAGATATAGACCGTTACATAGGTGTTTTATTCATGCTGGCCAGTATTAATCTAACTTTGAGGTTCACCTTTGGGTGATAAGTTTGGTAATATAATTCGGTTAAACGCATGTTAAGATATTTGACTAGTAAGTTCGGTAGAGATATTTTGTGGTAGGACATTGATTAGTTGTAGTGTTATCACCACATTTTGGTGAGATTAAATTGTTAAACAATTGATTCTTTTTTTTCTTCCTACCAGTCACTACTCTCATTTTGTGTGATCGAGCTTGTTCTGGCTTCTAGAGAGTGGGTTTTCGTGTACGTTTTCTCTCTTTTGTTTTCCCCCTGAGATCTGTGGTGATACCTCCCTTTTATTTAACATCATAAAAAGAGAGTGGCGCCCTAGTAAATAGTCTCAGCTCTGAGAGCTAGTCCGGGAGGTATTTGGTACACTCTCTGGAGCCGGGCGGGCTCGTGACATAAAGTGGCGCCCAACGTGGGGCTCAGAAGTGGTTTCGAGGGAACTTGTTTTGAGATTGTTTTTATTTATACAAGTTCAACTGAGGTGGTGACTGGATGAAAATAGATTGTTATTTTTAAGGTTCATTTGAATTTTTGTGCGGTTTACTTTGATTTTCAGATTTTGATCATATTTTGATTTTATTGTAAAGGTATTTGCAAGTATGGTTCTGAAAAATAATCTTAATAGGCTTAAGAAAGATGAATTACAATATGAATTGCGTGTAAGAGGTTTTAAATGTTCGGATACACAGACAGTTCGGGATTTGCGTGCCTGTTTGCGTCCTTTGTTGAAAGTAGAGAAGGGTAATAGGTCTTTTGAGTATCCTATAGTTGAGTTGGATACTGTATCAGAATTTAATATTTGTATGAGCAAGTATGATGAATTGTTAACGTTGTTTAGGGGACCTGACCCATGCCTTGAGGCGATATTTACTAGGTTGTGTCATGTCGTTTCTCGGTTGGAACGTTTAGAGTCTGGTAGTTCGAAAGAATCTTTGCCATTGAATGTTGCTGATATGCTTAAAAATGTAAGAGTACTTTAGTTGATGTTTGCGCTCAGCCTCCGGCTTATGATCCTGCCTCTGTTTTTGTTGCTCCTCCTCTGAGGGTGACTGTTCTGATGATGAAGCCTCGGTTGCTTCCGCGCATCCACCATTTGCTCGTACTAGCACTCATGCGAATTTTGGGAACCTCCCTCGTTCTTTGAATTTACAGAAGTGGAATTTAACTTTCACGGGTGATCCGAAGGATATTACGGTGCATAGTTTCTTGGAACGTGTTGTAGAGTTGGGAAGGGCTCGTGGAGTGACAGAGAGTCAAATTTTCGATTCAGCTGTTGATCTTTTTTTCCGGTAGAGCGTTAATGTGGTATCGATCTAATCGTGATAAATTTAAGGACTGGAAGAGCTTGTCCTCCCTGCTTCTTAGGCATTACGAACCTCCAGATTATCGTTCTCGTTTGTTCACCGATATCTTGAACCGAACGCAAGATCCCTCAGAATCAATTGTGGATTATTTGACATGCATGAACTCTATGTTTAGGAGATATGGGAAGTTGATGAACAGATAAAGTTAGGAATAATAACCAGAAATTTGGCGCCTTTTATGCGACGCAGTTGCCTGTTGTTGATAGCCTACAGGAACTGGAGGATGTGTGCCTGCGCCTCGAGGTTAAAAAGTATCGTGCTGATAGCTATGTGCCTCCATCTAGGAAACGTCAGAGTTATGTTGACTCCGAACTAGCGTGTGTGTCGCTTCCTTGTGCTTCTTCTAGCTCTCGGTCTAGTTCTCTTTCTGAGGTGAGTCCTCGTGAACCGCCGACGACGTCGACCGCTGTCGTGTGTTGGAACTGTCAGAAGTCTGGTCATAGACGTGTCAATTGTCCGTCACCAAGACAATTACTTTGTAATCGCTGCGGAAAAACCGGTTTTACTGTTCGGACATGCCCTGATTGCTCTCCTCAGGTAAATTCTCGATCTGTACGCTTTGCTTCTCCTCCGCCTTCGGAAAACTCCCGACGAGGAAACTAGATGACCGCGGGTCGTCCTCGTCTGATCATAGTGCGGTCATAGGAAGAGCAGCTGTTCTTGATTACATTTTGTCCCATGCTGATGGAGACAAGCGACCTTACCTTACTGTACATATTTTGGGGCTTAAATTTGTGGGTTTGTTAGATTCCGGTGCGAGTGTTTCGCTTGTGGGTAGTAAGGGATATGAGAGACTTTTGGAGATTGGATTGAAACTGACTCCATCGCTTAAATCGTGTACTGTGGCTAATGGGGATATATGCGAGAGTCCTGGTTATATTTCGGCTCCTGTTAAGTTGAAGAACAAGCTGATTTGGTTGAACCTAATGGTGGTTCCATCTTTGCGGCATTCCTTGATACTTGGGATAGATTTTTGGAGAAAAATGGATATAGTGCCTAATATAAGAGATGATGTCTGGCACTTTGCTTCCCCTGTAGAAGCTTTGGATGAACTCGAGGCTTCGAATGGCGTTAAGGAATTCCTTTCACCTGCTGAGAGGATGCAGCTGGATAGAATGTTGAAGAAAAAATTTGCTCGCATGGGCGATGACCTTGGATGTGCGTCTGCTGCTGAGCACCAGATTGAATTGCTTCCTGATACCCGACCTGTCAAACAACGTTGGTATCAGTTTCCCCACACAAACAAAAGATCATAGACGCGGAAATTGATGATATGTTGAGAAAGGGAATAATTGAACCTTCTGGTAGCTCGTGGTCTTCACCAGTCTGTCTCGTCCCTAAGAAGGACGGTACTTATCGTTTTTGCGTCGACTATAGGCGCCTTAATGCCGTCACCAAGAGGGACGCTTATCCTATTCCATATATCTCTGGAATACTAGACAAATTGCGCGATGCTCGTGTGTTGAGCACTTTGGATATAAAAACGGCCTATCACCACGTTCAGGTGGCTTCTAACTCGAGGAATATACGGCTTTCACCGTCCCTGGTCGCGGCTTATATCAGTTTCGACGCTTGCCTTACGGACTAACTAATTCTCCGCTACTTTCCAACGTATTATGGACGGTGTTCTTGGTCCTGATCTTCAGCCGTACGTCTTTGTGTACTTGGACGATATTGTCATCGTTAGTGGAGATTTCGCCACACACTTAGAAATTTTGGGTAAGGTGTTGGATAGGCTTATAGCGGCTGGTTTTGTCGTGAAGCGTGAAAAATGTTTTTTGTCGCCCTCAGCTGAAATATTTGGGGTATGTTGTCGACAGACATGGTCTTCGTCCGGATCCTGAAAAGGTCGAGGCTATTTTGAGTATTCCTACTCCCACTAATGTTGCCGCCATCCGTTCCTTTTTGGGAACCGCCGCATGGTATCGCCGGTTCATTCCTAATTTGGCCGATTTGAGCGAACCCTCTCGAATTTGACTAAGAAAAATGTCCGCTGGAATTGGACACCCCAGTGTGAATTAGCTTTCAGTGAAATAAAAGAGAAGCTAGCGTCTGCCCCTGTACTCACTTGCCTGACTTTGATCGCCAGTTCATTGTGCAAGTTGATGCCTCCGCCTACGGACTCGGAGCCGTTCTCACCCAACAATTTGATGATGGTGAGAGAGTCTTGTGCTATCTTTCCCGTTCGTTAACTCGACAAGAGCGCAACTATTCGACCACGGAGCGTGAGTGCCTTGCCGTGATTTGGGCTGTTGAAAAACTACGCCATTACCTGGAGGGTACCTTCTTCAAGGTAATTACCGATCACCACTCTTTGCTGTGGCTGCATAACCTAAAGGACCCACAGGGTCGATTGGCTCGTTGGAGTTTGCGCCTAATGCCCTTCACCTTTGAAATTGTCCATCGCAAGGGTAAACTGAATGTCGTGCCTGATATGTTGTCCAGGTCCGTCCCAGTGTCTGTGGACGAGGTGCTGGACTCTGATGATCGCCAGCTGTTCCATAAGTCTAGGGATCCTTGGTATCTCAAGATGAGAGAAGACTTGAACACATTTCCGGACAAATACCCTACCTGGAGGGAGGAGCATGGCTTACTTTGGAAATACGTTTCCGCCCCTTATCCTGGTTTAGGAGATGCGGGGATTGTTGGAAATTGGTGGTACCTAGGGAGTTCAGGAAGAGCCTACTTCGTCAACATCATGATGATATTTCCGCCGGACATCCTGGTGTCTTTAAGACTTATTGGCGCTTGAGACAACGCTATTTTGGCCTAAGATGCGTGCCGATGTAGCCCGATATGTGAGTCGTTGCTCGGTGTGTCTGGAGCATAAACCTGACCTTCAAGCTCCTGCTGGAACTATGGGAACCCGACCGGTTGTTACCGAACCTTGGGAGATGATAAGTTTGGATTTCGTGGGTCCCTTGCCATCGTCCAACGGATATAAGTACATCTTAGTAGTTACTGATTATTTCTCCAAGTATGTTTTGACCTTTCCTTTGCGCAATGCTACTGCTGTTTCCCTTTGTCATCTGCTGGAGCAGCATATTTTTCTTGTTTACGGAGTTCCTCGTTTGCTCATTTGCGATAATGGCACCCAGATGCGCAGTACCTCTTTCACGTCGCTGTGTCAGAAATATAAAGTCAACATCATATTCACTCCAGTTTATAGTCCGCACTGTGATCCTACCGAGCGCAGCAATGGTATAGTTAAGACCATGCTCTCCTGTTATGTCAAGGATAACCATAAAACTTGGAGTAAACACCTTTCTGCTGTTACTTGCGCCGTTCGTACTGGTCGTCATGAGGTTATTGGTTGTAGCCCATACTTCGCTAATTTTGGCAGAGAATATCGCCCATCTGGAGATGCCTATAACACTGTGGTAGAGTTGGACCCTAGACGTCCTTCGGAGGTTGTGGACGCTAAAAAGGTTGGCTACCGGCTGTTGTTTGCCGACATTCAGAAGCGCTTGGCTCGCGCTCAGGAGCGTAATCGTCAACGTTATAATTTGCGCCGCCGTCCTGTCACTTTCCGAGAGGAGATCTTGTCCTGACCCGCAATAAACTTTTATCTGATGCCTCTAAGGGCTTTGCCTCCAAGTTGGCGCCCAGATTTGTCGGACCCTGCACTGTGCGTCGGAGAGTTGGCCATAATGCTTATCAACTGCAATGGAGGGATGGAAGTGATAGAGGTGTCTGGCATGTTAAAGATCTCAGACGATATCCTGATACCTGTTTGGAGGAGAGTACCTAGTTTTGGTGGTTCTGAGTTGTCGGGTGGCTTAGTGCTTTATGAGTGCGTTCCGGCTTGAGATTGCCTTTTGTTTCTACGTTTTAGCCCCGGTGACGGTGGGGATATTTTGGGACCGTCATACGCTCGGGAATATGACCGTCTAACATCTGACGAGTCCGTTTCAGTAAGTAAATGTCGTTCGTACCTTGCCTTTTCTGTACGTTTTAGCCCCGGTGACGGTGGGGATATATTTTGGGACCGTCATATGCTCGGGATTATGACCGTCTAACATCTGACGTGTCCGTTTCGTTTTGTTTTTGTTGTGCCTTGCCTTCGCTTTGTGAGTTTGGGATCCCGATTATGGTGGGGATGATTTGATTTCGTATTGGCTTACACTGTTGGCTGCCTTGGAGCAGAAGTGTTGTGGTTTTTTTGCCGTGTCGGCGATTGGATTTTTTGTGCCGATGTGGCGACTTTTGGCGTTTTGATTCCGAGTTGATGACGTGAAGTACCCGATTGTGACTTTTCTTTGCGTTTGCCTGGAAGGCGCGTGTCTTGATTGAGATTTTCCTTTTATTGTGTTTTTTTTCGAGAAACTCCCGACGAGTTAGTGACACCAGTGGTCGTGTATTGTCGCAGCGCACTTTACCCACGAGGACCATTGGAATTTCCGGCTTTGACGTTGCCTATATTTGAGTAAATTATTATCCCGATTTTGAGTTTCCCGATTCGGACATCACCTCTCTAGGATGTGATGGGGGTCGTGGAGGTTGCGACCTTCGATAAAGCAAGTCCTCCTTGTTCAGCACCTTAACCGTGGTCTTCGATTCGGATTCCGGTTAAGTTTTCTTTTGTTTCAAAATTTGACATTTCGACCATTTTGGCTTATTGTTTTGTTTTTGGTTGAATCGATTGCTTTCTTCTTCTTCTTGTAGTTTTTCCGTTATACCCAGCTGGACAAGCCGGTATCTAGTCGCCCTCAGTGACTAGATATCTTTCACTGATTGTTTTGCCATCTTGGCGTTGAGTTTTGTTTGGCGAGTGCGCAATATGGTTCTTATGTGAGTCGTCGGTGACCTATGCTCACCTCCTGTGGAAGGAAGGGGAGTTGTCACGGTTTTAAATTTTCCGTTCCTTTAGTTCCGACAAACTATTGGCAACGCCGCTATCTAGATAGTACATTTTCCGACCCGTGGCACTACTGTTGATGGTAGCGTTACTGAATGCTCTCCGCTCTGTGATTGCGTCTGTGGTCGTATATGTCGGGTTGACGCAAATCAGCTGGAGCGTGTCACTTTGCTTTTCTCCGTTTTTCTGGCGAGTATCAAACCATTAAACTCTTGGATTTTTATCGTATTGATTGCGGATTGGAACAAGATTTATGGTTTAAGCCCTAATAGAGACCTGTTTCTATTTGGTTTATGGAAAAAGGTTAACGCTTAATGCGGATTATAAAGGGAAGATATTCGATGGAGAAGATTAGGTAAGATAACCTATATTCGGTCACGTTGCCCATTTCTGCAACTTCTTTTATTTTAGCTCCGTTTTATGTTGAGAGTACTTATATTTGTTGTGCTGCGGATCTCGAGCTGTCTGTGAACTCTGTGAACTATCTGCAAACTGTCTGCGAGCTGTCTGGAGGCGGTTTTGAGGTTGTCTGAAATAAGTGAGTCTACGTAGGATCTACGTTCTGTACAAACCATCTGTACTAGCTATCTGAACACATTCTACTTGGAAGATCGAACAATAGACACCCTGGTTGCCATTTGCCTTGTGGAAGTAATGTGAATTATTGTATTACGAAGAGCCTGAAGTACGTATTGACCCAATTTCCTTTCTACGAGGGTTGAAGAGTGAATGTTGGTTGAGAACCCATAATATCCTTTTGTTCACAGTCACTGTACATCTTAGACTGTTATGTAAGGTTAGTCCGTAGCATTTAAATTATCTGAGAATATAAACGACTTAGGTCACTGCAAATCTTGGACTTCACATGACAACTATAACAAAGAAGGCGCTTCCTTCCGCTTACCGCAAACATTACTTAATCGTAGCCAATGCATTATATCCATAGTACTCTATTCTGCGGCATAAATTACCGAGACCTCCGAGAACCAGGATCTGTGGTTAAACTACACGAAGGTATATTATAATATAGTATGAGATCATCTGCTAGTAGTGTTACTAGTATGTTTGAAGCAAAGTAGTGGATGTAGCCCTTTGTTTTCTAACACCAAAATGTTGTATCGAGTGATGAGAGAGCTTTTGCTCAGTTACTTCTGTTTTTTTGCTACCATTGCGTATATTTCTTATGGTCCATTATGTGTATTTCTTATTGTCGATTATCTATATTTCTTAGTATTATGCTCCTGTTCCTTACGGTTCTTCTGATTATTATTCACTTATGGTTACTTTTATATCAAGTGATGAGGGATCCTTCGTTTATTTATTTGTAGATGTATTATTATTCATGTTTATTCTGTTGCTGCTAATGTCTATGTATCCTTATTGTTGATTATTTATATGTTTTACTGTTTTATCAAGTGGTGAGCGCACTTTCGTTTGTTTATTTCTGTGATCTCGGCCTGCTGTCTATTTTATATATATGTTGGTATGCCTTGTTATATCTTATTTCGGGGTCTCGGGATTGTGGACCATTCCTATATTGTTTAGAGATGAAATTTCTTAGCTACCTGGATCGAAGGACTCCAAGGCCGGGACCTACCCGTTACTTTCTGTGCAATAAGACATGAGAGAATATACTTTTTTCGACGCCGTAACTTTCTTTCATTTTTTCAGAGCCGCCGCTGGACCTCCATGCCTTACCTGTGTTCCAAATTCTCATACAATATTTATAGTTATGGCTAACATACCCAGGGGCCGTGACCATAACGATGGTCCTAATTAGTCGTTTAAATATTTGCCATAGTTATTATTCTTGTTGCATTATTGAAGTTGCCACATTTACCATGCCTATTATTCTCTTTGTATTATGGAAGTTGTTCTGGTTATCATGATTACTGTCTGTTTTACATTGTTATAGTCTTTCTCAGAATTGTTAGACTCGCTTTTGTGACCTCTTAATGATTTATCATTTGAGTTTTTCAAACAAGTGCCCTTACATCACCTTATATAAGGGGTTTTATGCCTGAGGCTTTCCCTACATTTTTTAGACCCTGAATAAAGAACTGATTGTTTGGGTCTAACCATTGTGTTTTATTTATCATCTTTGTTTCCCAGTTATTTTCACTAATCTCAATTATCATGAACTTGAATTATTACTCAAACATAACGTAGAGTCATACCCTTGCTAGACGATCACATAAAATTGTCAAGTCTTTGTATCTGGACTCATTCAGACTGCAGTGTTGTAGTTAGTTTTAAAAATAATATTTGTCATCCTTTTCGAAAGGAAAGATGGCCAATGTTACAATGCATAAAATGAAATAACCTCTTCTTCAGCTGATTTTTTGCATTTCCATATTTTCTTCGTTGAGAAAAAACTGCTCTATCATTTTACACTCAAATTCTATGATGACAAACTTCAGAGTAGGTAGTCATAATATTATCCTCCATATACCCACGAAATTTTGTGAACATCTAAAGAATATTTTATGGGACATCGAACACAACAATTTCCCAAATCAGAAGCCAATCACGAATGTACAAAAATCTACCAACATGGATTTTTGACACGCTTTTAAACCTCATCTGACTATCGAGTTCTTTCAATCAGCGAGTTCGTCAAACCTCAAAACCTCCTATCAGCTAATATAAATTAAAACATATGGAATAATAGTAATTATGGCAATAATGAAATCCGTAGCCGAATCAATTCGATAAATGACATGCGGCATAGAGGGCGTAGATGGCAGTATGTGATGTGGGCAGTGTCACCATCATGTGTAACGATTGCACTCGACGTAGAAAACATACCTCAAAATCATCATAATTTGGGAATGCTCATGTTTTTCCGGTCGGTTGAAAGAGCTTCATCATGTTTAGTGGGAAATCCGTGTGTGAGGAGGCACGTTTATCGCTCGACCCTTTTCATTGTGTGTCTGCGGACGTTGTCCTGGATGATACTATCCAGCGCTGGACCAGAACAGGACCGTACTCGATAATTCATTCGAAATATTTGAGTCGAGATGTCGTCGAAATTCGATTCTTCTTACTGTATACTTTTGACTCAGGGAAGATCAATAACAAATGGTAGTAGGAAGGAGACAAGTCTGGTGAATACGGCGGATGAGGAGCAGTTACCAGCCAAGTGTTTTGATTGTATCCTGAACCTGTTTTGCTTTGTATGCAAGTGTTTTGTCATGGAGCAAAACCTTGCCGTGTCTTCTGCCCTATTCTGGTCGTTTCTCGATCAATGCATCGTTCAAATTAGCGATCAGCATTAACGGTTTCACCAAGTTTTAGGAGAACAAATGTTCCCTATCAGCACATTTGTATCTTGACGCTCACTTCATACCGGTTTACCTGGTATATCAAAAACTGTAAATTATAGTGTGTTTCCTCAAACTATCACCGTAATTGCACATCAACTGAGAGCGATCAATATTAATAATAATAATAATACATTTATTCTCAACAGGTTACACCCAATAACAGAAAAATGATCAAACAAACAAATGCGATTGAAAAACTTAAACCAGACTACATATGAGATCCTTACAATAGCATATAAAAAAAATTCTATAATTATCTATAATTAAAAGTCTTTATGAATTTCTTTCGCACTCTCTCAGTGTTGTCCAAAGAGTTTCACAAAAATTCGAAGATTGACCTCTCGCTACGAGGTATTTCTCTGAATGGAGCCCAAACATGACATGTGATCCTTGAATGCGGCCCTGCAAGGGAAATCCGAAGTGCGGCAGCTACTCCGGCGTTCGTTCTCGAAATCCATAATCGTATCACCCATATGGTGGTGGCGTTTGTGATTTATGCCCGTTGACAGAACGACAGAACAGTTAACGCACTCGTTCGCGATTGCCGACTACCGATGAAAAGATCAATTTAGAATTAATGACCAGGATAAAGCGGGATGCTGCCGGAATGACTACACTCGGGGACAATTTTTCCGGGATACCTCGATGTGGGTGGGCGAATGGCTGGAAATGATCATAGAGATAAATGGGAGCTGAGAACGTGAATAACGGACGGAACACGGTCCGTTTTTTTCCGGCATAGATATGAGAAAGAATAACATTAATGGGATAGAAGGGTTTGGTATGAACCTTTCCTGGAAAATTCAGAAAAGCACTGACTAGAAGGTGTGAGGTTTGTCGTATTACAGAAAACATAATCATATATCGCGACCTGTCGTAACATTCTTAGAAATAACAGATTTAATTCATTTTCTGACACTACAATCTCGAAATTGAATTCCTAATAATATCACCTTGTAAGCACCAATAAATAACTCAATCAGTGTGAGACATCGAAAGATCCAAATTAGTACAACATGCTGTGGATATCAAAAAATTATATAATAGAACGATACATCTATCGTATCCAAAGAAGAAGAGCTTAAAATAAGAAAAACCAAAGAGGCATGAATATCGCCCTCAATCACACCATCAACCCATCCGGGTTGCCGGAAGTTGCCGGAAGTAACTTGAAGAAGTCTTGGAATCACAGATAAGTACAAATTTCATTTATTTTTCGGAGTTCTGTCAATTCGCCATTTATTAGTGAGAATTGAAAATTTTTCTGATAATGTCAGCTACTTTAGAAGATATTTTTATCTAGGAAACGACAGGAGATATCCGTGGAAATGTTGGGAAAAAAAAAGATGTTTATTGCCCAAATAATAATACTACACGAGTTTCATCATTAAAAGTTTCTCGTCAACAAATATTCTGAGTAGTTGTTATTTAAAAATCTAATACATTCAGAAAAAGTCACTGTAGAATTGTGATCACAGTACTAAGAGTGTCAAATTTTAAAATTTCTAGAGATCATGGATATTTTTCTAATTTTATTAATAAATGATGTACTCAATTTGGCCTCTAGCCTTCTACCAAATATCATTGAGTGTCGGGACATCCTGTATAGTGTCATCACTTATAAAACAAATTCGTGTTAGAAGCGACTCACATTGGAAAACGTATAAATATAAAATCTCCTTACATCAATTTTTTGCTTTTCTACTTTCCTATATCTAATTCATTGTTGTACATCCCAGTAATATGATATGTCTAGCGATGCTGGATATTGGGTCTTGATAAGCAAAAGACCTATCTAATCGAAATTCCCAGATATTCCAGACAGTAATAAACCTCTCAAACATATCACCCCAATAATCATAAAACCTTAGATTTAAAACAAAATTTATTGATCCGATACATGGAAATCTTGATGGATGTACGATGTAATAAAATTTGAGAATTAGCTAGTGGAGTTCAACATATGATACATTTACGTGACCCTCACGACCTTAGATTAACGATGGGAAAAAGGTGGATCTGTAGTAAAAAATTAAAATTAAATCATTGGACCAATCAGAAGATTGTATCGAGAGACTCAATTGACTAAAGCCAATGAAACTTAGTATTCGAAGTAGTTGGGGTAATTTTGGAACTATCGAAAAGAAGGGCACCAATTAAGAGAAATTAGGGAGTTCCGGATTATGTTCGATAACGCCCACGGACAAAGGGATATTAGGAAAAATTAGGGAATGGAAAGTCAGTTCAACGTGATCCGTAACGATGAAAACACTTAAAAAAAAGTATAGAAGAAATCAGTCTATTAAATTCTAGAAAAATAGTAATTGTGTTGTAATTGAGTGAGTTCGAAATTTCGCTAGTGTAGTTTCGTGTTAGAAGTCCAAGGAAAAAGTCAGATATAAAATTTATAAAAAGTCAAAAGTCCATAGTCCGAAACCTCCAAAAATATTTTGTCAAATATTGTTTTAATTATTTTTGTGCTTGCTAAAGATTGTCATTTTGTTTTTTTGTGTGCTTCGAATAAATTAGTTTTTGTTATTCAGGAATTTTATTGAGTTCCCTAATCTTAAGAACTGAAGACTCGTCCTTTCTAGCGACGAGCCGTACCCTGAAGATTTCTCCCGACAGGAGAAACTCTAAATAAACAATATTTTTTTTAATTTTCAATTTTTCTTTTGAACACCTCTTAGTCGGTGGAAAGCCGCTCTTCTACTAGGACGTTGGAAAGAGGTGTTCATTACATCCCTATGTTAATCTCGATATCTTATTTTTTGTTTGTTTTTCCATCATTTGGAATAGACTACCTATTCAACTCATCACATAATACAATCAATACCTTCCTCCCGCAAATCTTCAACGTAGTACAGTTTCCGATTTCAAAGTCAAGCTAAATCTTACCTATCCTAATTCGCGAAAGCAATTTGTTCATTATCATAGTTATATATGTAAACAAACTTTTGCGATATTTTGGAACAGAGTTCACCACGACCTCTATCGGCGTGGTAAGAAGTAAATTAAGGCCGAACGAGGGTAAATCAGAATGCCTCAACTTTCAATGCAAAGTAAGCTTCATGTTATTTATATTATATCGAAAATGTTCTAATTCTGTCAGTTAATTTTTATTCGGAACGCTGGTAATTCGAGGAATAGTACAATTAGAATTGGCGCGATATCAAATCTGCCCTAACAACATTATTGAAAATAGTGTGGCACTAAGCAGTCATTGGTGTACTCTAGCATAATCTGTTGACTAAGTCTTCAAATAAATTCATTAATTCTTACGACGTTAAAAGAAGGCGCTGAAACTCGGTTCCAGGTCTCAGCAAGGGAGTTCCCAATCAACATGTATTCATCTATGTTCATTATCTTGCTAGTCGGAAACGTGAAGAAGATTAAAACAATGACAACTTTTGAACAAGGCAACCGGCAGTAGATGTCATATAAGGACAGGGGAATACCCTCTCGCATGTAGTATGTTATTCCAAATTATTTGTTTCGCCCTTGACTATAGTCTGAGGTGCACCCACTCAAATATTCGTGGATACCAAATATCAATCAGCTGATCCCATGAAGTGTGAAAGTGTATTTCTACCTCGGATTTCAGAAACCATTTTTGCATCATATTTCAAACTTCAATCTTGTTTCGCGTCCCCGCTTGTATTAACTTGACGATCAATCTTTCGGCATCGAACGAATGTTCGCTATACAAAACACTGAATTAATTCAGTTTTCAATTGGAATTTATAATGGCTCCGTGCCCGCTTCGTTTTCGAGATGATAAATTGGTATTTAATGCGCAGATATCGAAGTGGTACTTGATTGATACTAATGGAACTTGTTAAGTCGATCAATGAGAACAATTGATCCCTATTCGAAGATGATTGTCGCATTCTTTCAAGTTCAGCGTCTCATCAGTGATACTCAACAATCTATAGAAGGTTTTCGTTAGACGAATCAGAAATTTGTTCGGGAGAAAATTGTAGTCTCCTCTGATGTCCATAGTTATCGGCACCACGTTGGGCGCCGAAATGAGTAGAGCTTGAATTATTCAACCTAAAATAAAGACAACTTTCATCGACTCGAATTCCTGTAAAGACGGAATCCCAAGGGGCAGTTTTTTCAGAAAGAAATCCTGAAAGAACGCCGAAATTGCAAATTCTCTGATCCAATTTTTTAAGAATCAGGTAGATTTTTTTTAAATTTTAGTATGAGTCTTTCGAAGAACAACCAAGCATTCTACACAACTTTATATATATGTAGAATTAACAAACTAAAGGCACTTTCATTTTTCTTTATATTTCCTCAAAATTTTTGTCTGCAGAAAATGAAAATCAACATATCTTACAGTTGAAATTGTTGAAGATGAAGGAAGCAATTTTAGTGATGGCATTCCAGCATTAAAAACAGAAGATATAAGGCAGTTTGCATTGATTAATGGGTACCTTGAAAATACGAAAATATATCAGGTTGTGTTCACAGAATATCAAACACACATTTTTTGTAGACTATGACAATGGAAATTGTTTTGAAATTGAAAAACAAAATATGGAGGTTGGATAGCTACCATTATTGCGGAAGAATATTCTGAAAATTCCATAAAAAAGAATAACTAAAAGCGGAAGAATAATTTGGTGGAACGTATAATACAATATGCACTACCTCCCAAATAACAGCAATTTCGATCATTAAAAGAGGTATGTCTTCAGGATTTGTTTGCACAATGGCATAAGTTGTGTTGCAGAGTTCATTTATTTATTTTATTTCTTGAGTTTGCATCTTTGTATAAATATAATTTTTTTATCGCTCATGTTGAAATTCATGCACTTTATGCAACTAGTCACAGAAAGTATGACGTTTTACTTTATATGTCAAGATTAAAAAGAGATTGTTGATTGAAGGATTCGCAGATTCCCCGATCAACGATCTCTGTATATCTCAGTATAAGTGTCTTCAATAAGAAGTGTTCTTTCAGTTGAGCGGGCAATTGAATGTGGGATACCTCAAGGATATGTACTAGGTCTGATTTTTTCCCCATCTACATAAATAATATGGTTTGTTCCACATGATGAGTTCCTACAATGCCCTCGATCCATTCAATCCCGATAAAAATCGACGCCCCGCTTCGGTATAAAAATTGTTATCCAATCTTTCCGTAGTTTCGTGCTAAATTATGCATCTTCTCTTTCCTCTTACGGGATCCGGGAATAAAATTGTCGCGTGAAGCGGTCTGAGATGTCTGGGAACGAGGCGAGAGTGGATTGTTTCTATTTGCATTTAGAGAAAGAATTTCGTCGAATCGAATTAAACAATCGCGTGGGGTTCGTTCTCGCTCGACCCGATGAGGGGGTGATTGAAAGCCCGAAACGTGGATGAAGCAGAGACGCTCGGACGAAGATATATCCCGTGTTGATTGTCGGCTTACGGGACCCGATGGAAAACCGGGAATTTTGTTTGAATGAAAAAGTGGTTCATGGGCAATTTTTGAGGAAAATAGCTTGGGTTTTTTTCATCCAAGATAGCACAAAGTGATAAAAATAAAAGTTTCCGGTTGAAATTAAGTGTGAATTGTTTGTGGCCTGTCTAGATATAACGAATATTTGGCTCAAACTGCTCTTTCATAAAAAATTTAGAAAATCATTGACGTGAAAAATAGTTATTTGATCTTCAAATTAGAAAAGTATACTTCTTCATTCGAGAAGACAGTACCATTTAGGTAAGGAAAGGAAATTTACCTACGAGGACGAGCATCAAATTTTTCTCGCTATCACAACACCAATATATGGTACATTCATCTATACATTCGTACTGGTTTGACGTAAACAAGTTATTCCATTTTCTCGAGCCGATAAGTTATCTAGTAGTGATGCCTGCCACCATGGATTCTGCCACATGGGAAGCGACAATAATAATAATAATTTATTGATCCTTTAAGACATAAATACATGTATAGGATAGGTCAGAATGAAAAAATACACAAGAAAATAAAAATTATTCGACTTGAAAAGATATCATTGTCGATAAAAATCAGCAACACAGAATAACATTCCTCTTTAATTATCTTTTTGAATTCTTTGAGCTCCAGAGATTCAATATGTTTGGGTAGATAATTAAATAGTTTGATACACTGATAATTTGGTGAATATTCGAATTTAGTTGTAGTATGTTTGGGGATAAGTAAGTCATCATGTCTGGTATCATAACTATGAAAGCTAGAGAGTCTTATGAAGTTTCCCTCATTTTCCTTGAAATACATCAGGCACCTAAAGATGTATATATACGTCACTGTTAGAATCTCGCAAAATCCTCTTCTGGATTATAAATACTCTACTAACATCAGTGGAGTTCCCCCACAGCATGATGTTATACGATATGTGGCTGTAAACTAAGCTGTAGTAAATACTCATGATGGCTTCTATAGGAAGCGAGTTTTTGACTCTGCTAATTGCATAGAAAGAACTTATGAGTTTTCCACAAATGAAGTCGATGTGAGTAACCCATTTTAGATTAGAATCGATGTAGATTCCGAGGAACTTTGCGTGCTCCTTCGAAGAAATTATGTCGTTCTGATGGCGAATAGTCAGTTGTTGCTGCTCAACACTTTTCAGAGTAAAGTGAACACATTGAGTTTTCTCAATATTTATAATGAGGGAATTTGATCGACACCAGTCAATAAAGCACTGCACTATCTCGCTGCAAAGTTTCTCTAGATCATCAAAAGTTCGAGCTGAAACTAACATAGACGTATCCTCTGAAAACAAAAGTATTCTGATCAACTTGGATAACGAGAGTGTATCGGGGAAATTTGATGAATTAGTCATCATTTTCCTCAAATTTTCAGGTAAATCGTTTATGAAAGGAGCGGTCCCAACACAGAACCCTATGGGACTCGAATATTCAACTCTCGTTCAGCTGAAATGAAATCAGCCACTTTGACGGACATTGTTCTACCATGTAGATAACTTGAAAGCCAGTAAAGAAACACTCCCCTGAAACCCAAATTGTAACACTTATCGATGAGTACTTGAAACGAAAGACTGTCAAATGCCCGCGATAGGTCGAAGAACAATCCTGCGACGAACTGACCACTATCAAGATACTCGTATGCAGCTCCAACAAGATAAAGAGCTCCTGACTGTGTTGAGCGACCTGGTCGAAACCCATGTTGTGAGGTATCAAGTATGTGATACTTGTTTAAGAAGTTCATCATTCTGTTGAACACAATCCGCTCAAAAACTTTGGAAAACACGATAAGACGATGCTTTTCTAATTTCAATCTTTGTCGTACGGACTCCGATGATGCTGAACGCCTTGTTTGGTCAAATGAGGCACTTATTCCAGAAATTATTGAAGAAACCTTGAAACTCATCATTAGCAATCGCAAAGTGATGGTTGACACTCTGAAATTATCAAGAGGTATAAAAAAGCTCTTTATCGAATGTTTTCAATAATAGATGCTGAGAAACGTCTAATAATTTACTAACCTTGTATAACGTCCACAATTGTAGAAACTCTGCCCTGGACAAACTGCCCCATCCTTTCAGACTGATTTTTATCATTGAAATTCCAATTTCAATTCGGCGAAACGAACTCAATATCCGAGGAACCAGGAGATGTTCGTCGAGTGTATGAGTAGCGCATGTGCGAAAATTAAAAACCAATTTCAGCATCAATTTTGCGACGTCTGGTTCAATTTCCGTAATCAATTTTCCTTGCTAATATCTGAGCTAACATCCCCAAAGTTTTCGGATGATTTAATCAACACGTCAAATTGAAATTCTCGCAGTTGCCTGATTGCGAATATTAATCTTTTTCCAGGGCAAGTGATGGTTATTTTCTGTTTTACCGAAATGCCTCAACAATTCGTTAATCGGATTTGGAGTTTCGGAGCCGAATTAACTCCTCATTACGAGATTGTCGGCCGGCCATTTCCCAAGTTTTTCCTTCATTATCAGGAAGAGCACCCAGGGGCAATCGTCAATTTTTCCGCCCAGTAAGGGGAGCTCGACCGTTGCTGATGTCAGAAATCAGGTGAAGTTACGGTTCGTGATGCACGATATTTAGAATTATCCAATTTTGACAAAATATAGGAGGGTAACATAACGGGTGCTATGACAACAGAAATATACGAGAATAAAGCGAAAACTTTACTCAACGATTGCAATACCTATTCCAAATCAACTATGGATCCTACTATTGGTATATAGAATAAACTCAATAAATTATTATCCGAACTAAATAAACAATATAGGATTGATGATACAAAACATTTGTCCTTAGATCTAATAATTGTGTCTGTCCAAGAATTAATTTTTTACTGAAGTTTCATAAGGGTGACTGTCCCGGCGCCCAATTGTTAATTTTATTGGTTCTCCCTTATATTATTCAATATATTGTCCTCAAAGCAAGCCTTGAAAATGTAGTCAGTACATTATTTCTGGTTACAAAAAATTACTGAAATGTTCTGTGTTTGAACCTTGGAAATGAATTATCATCTCGTTTTCCTCGATCCCATCTTATAATTAATCGATTGATTTACTCAAATATTTATGTATTCCTGTTGTGCATCGGAAATTATATTCCTCAAATTACGATGGTATCGTAACCAAAGATTTTGGACGAATAAATTTTCATGTTGCAACGATTTGCACGCCACTGACGTTATTCGTTCATCTAGATGTTAATGAACGGCCTCATTCTTTTTCCCTAAGAAATCTTTGAAAAGCCTTCCAAGAAATCTCAATTATTTATTAATTAATAATAATTATTATCAGGAACAAGAGCTAACGGTTGAATCTGCAGAATACATAGCACAACTAGATGTGTCCTGCATAATTGTCCACATTTTATAAGAACACAAATCGGTAGAAATACTCAAACCAAAGATGAGCTATTCCAACAATTCCTTCAAAGTCAGTATTATTAACAATATGAAAAGATGTGAAAATTAACGATTATCGTTAAGTCAAGAATCCAATTAAAGTTCAACAGCAACTAGTGATTTTCAGTACAAACAACTAAAGTTCTACAAATGGAAATGTACCAAGAACCAGCCGTTGTATATTAATTTATATTTTTCATAGCCCCTCCTAATAACAATATATCTTGAATATTCTTTATATACTTTGTAGTTTGAGAGATTCTATAAATTTCAAGAATGTCATCAAAAAGTGATCTGTGTTGAAAAATTCAGTTAGGAAGAAGATCAATAATAGAATATGTAAATATCCCAAATGATCATTATTACACTATTTACTTGTATTATCTTGAAAACAATGTTTCGTCAGATATTTTCTTTTCGTTATCGAAACGAATTAATTCGAAAAACTTATTATTCTCGAAAATTATTTGACTTTGAAAAAACTTATGTTCGATATTTATAAATTCCTCAAAACTATTTCTAGAGATCTGTAGAATTTTTCATTTTATGGGTTCTACGTATTTCAAGTTAAGATTCCTTAAAAATCGTTGTATATCATTACATAAATCATAATCATAATTTCAAATTCATTCAATCATTTATTAATCAGTCGTTTAATAATTCAACGATATTCCAGATGAAAATAAATCAAAAGAACCTTCCTCAATAATAAATAATTCAGAAACAATTTTCCTGTCAAAAACGCTCTGAATTTCAATCTGGGAGATTGCAATGTGGTTGCATGAGTTCCCTGTCGACTGTTTCCAGTAGTCATTTACAAGCGAGACCTCAGCTCACGTGAGTTAAATGAAAAACGGAGCCAAGTTGACGAATTCATCATCCTCCTGTCTGCTATCGTTATTTATTAAATATTTTATCTCTCTAACTTACCCGAAAAAGGCAATTTTTAACGGGTAACTTCTTCATGCAACTCTGGCAATCGCATTACCGTCGTATCTTAATTCTTTTCTGTCTCACAGCAGTAATATATTATTCGCCTTATCTCTTCTCAACATTCACTTTTATTTTTCGGGTTCAATGGGGCGCCGTGAATTCTGGTTACTTCATTTTGAAGTTAACAACGTATATTTTTCTGAATCTTATCCACTCCGCAGAGAGAGGTGAGTTCGCGAAATTGGTTGAAGAAGAGAAAATTGAATTCGTTAATATGATTTAAGGTAAAGGAACGGAATTACTGGGCCGAAAGTTAAAGTTGAACATAAATCACTGAGAAATTATGAGCTGTTTTCACGGTCCTGAAAAAGATTAAATTTTTTCTCGATTCGCTGAACGGGCAGTTTTGGAGCCTTTGTCGTCTGTTTAATTAACGGCAAGATGTTTCATGGAATGGAATTCTACTGAATATTGAGATCAGATGAGTAGATTTCCGCAATAAGTGTTGGATCACGGTCCAGTCGGAATTATTTTGAATCCAATTTAGTTTTATTATTGCCAAGAAGATTTTCGTTCTGCGCGCCTGCATAGCCGAATTTCGAAACACGTGAGAAAATTATTTAAGAGAGAATTCTCCGTTTGGCTAAATTAATGAATTATTTAGAAAGAGATGACAATTTACAATTGCTTGTAAAGATATCAAAAAATATATTCATTCTAACTCCGAGTTTGTTTCTTGATCATGTAGCATTATAAAATGAAAGAATTCTGCATATATATTCCCTCATGAAACAAAGATATTTTATATTAAACTATCCAATAACTGAGACGAAGCACCTATGAGATAAAAACGATAAATTGTTCGTAAATTTCATTCCAATCATAAAATCCAATATGAGATTTATAGGTTCTTAAATCCACTTTTTAATCTGAAGATATTTCAGGATCACCTATTTCCTGCATCGCCATCTGAAACAAATCAGATGAACTTTTGAAAGAGAGTTTTAATTTTAGGATACTTCATATAAAGTTGATTAAACGGAATGTACATTCTAATAAGCTTTGTTTCACACTGAATTTATTAAAATTGGAGTTAAGTCTGCATTATTAGAAAATTCATTCTTTGCAGACATGAAGTGATTCTGGTGGGGATGTATATGACTCAGGGATTTTCGGACCGGAGGAAATTTTTGAGCATATTACACCTAATGTGTGGTGAACGCATCAAACAAGACTAAAAGTTTTCAGAATTTGTCCAATCCAGAAAACTATTCCTATGTATTCTTTGCGACTACCTCGGTCCACACAGAAACACACATGAGAACATTGCAGAGATATGTAAGATGGCAATGTTTGGCGCAAAAGGGTCTCAATCAGGTCAACAGCATGAAATTTGATCGATATAATGGATTTTAAATTTTTATGTTAGACAATTGCCGTTAACAGTGGAATCGAGTAAAATAAGAGATTTTCTTCTTACGTGCTGTTTAAGAAATTTTACCTCACTTCTATCAAAATTTAAATAAATATGTAACCGAGGGTTCATATTGAGATATCACTTTAGTCAACGGCTCCAAGAGCACTATGTAATCAAGTATTTGCAGGTGTCAATGAGAGGGGAAGGCATTCACAAGAAAAGAGTATAAATGCGTACAGAAAGAACTATCCGGTGGATTTACAAATAGCAGAAGGAAAAGCTACGAAGATGGCAGTTCCTCATAAGTGTTTCTACTAAATGAATTCAATTACCTTGCGAGTGCGGAAGATCTTACATCGGAGAAACTAAACGCCCTCTGAATGTACGAATAAAAGAACATCAGAAGCTTCTACGAGTACTTGACAGCAACAAATCCAGGTTGGTCCAACATGCTGTAGATGAGAATCATCGTATAAAGTGGGATGAAGCATCAATAAAATCCAAACAAGAAAAACTTGCAAGAAGAAAAATCAAAGAAGCAGCATTTATGAAAATAACACCTGATTCCATAAGTGCTCCATCTATAGATCTGCCAGAAGTTTGGACGCCGATAGTTCGATCCAACTTAAAAAGATCATCATATCACAGATGAGTATATAACATCGTTCATTTTCTTTCATGACTTCTGTCAATATTGACTTTTTGAAAATTGATAATTTTCAAAAGGTTTTTTACTTTTCCTCCTTGATGAAGATAGAAGATGTCTATCGAAACGTCGGAAAACATTACATCCACAATAGATGATGGTGATAGCCCAAACAATCATTCAACACAAATTACATTACTTCATTAATAAAATCAAACCATGCACATCAAATACTCTTGTATCTACAATTAATAACTTAGGGTTATTCATGTTTCCCTTATTTGCCATTATTTCGCTAAGCGCAACCAATACCTTGTTGATTAGCGCTCGCTATGTTTGTCGAAGCAGTGTCAAAAAAGGTTGTTTACATTACAGGGAGAGCAAAAAAGTTATTGCCAACTCATTCAGCCCGACCCAAATCACCTCACTGTTCAACCAACAAGAATAATACATTTTCGTTCGTCCTGAATTCCAATTGATCATTGCGAAAGCTCCCGTCTCTCCCATAGTATAAACAGTTCCATCGGAAATTCCTGATATACAAACGGGTAAGCCGAGAGGTTATCTGCCATTTCGTCTTCACTCCATTCCGATGAGATTGAAAAGTAAAATAAACTGGGGCGGTTCCCGTCTATTACTTCCTCTCTCTACTTCTCTCAAACCGTCTAACAGATTTATATCTGTGAATTTTTGACGAGAACGATGTTTCTTTCACGGTCGGTTAAAGTTTTGCTGGATATTAGTTTTCGCTATGGGAAAACTTGACGCGCCGCTTCAAGTCTGCCAGCAATAACTTATCTAATAATGCAGACTAAGCTTTGAGTCTCATTCAATTCAGCGTTACACAAAGCTTATTGGAGTGTAGATTCCTTTTAATCGACGTTCTGTGAAGTACACTGAAATTAAGACCTGCTCTCTAAGGTTTATCTGATCTGTTTCGGAGTTTCAGATGCCGATGCAGGAAATGAGTGATCCTGGTTTATGTTCAGATTGAAAAGGAGATTTTAGATCCTATAAATTACATATAGGATTTCATTATTGGAAGGAGTTTCAGGAACATTTGATCGATTTTATCACATACATAGGAATTTAATTTATATCTCTCTTAATCATTTCTTAATTCCTCATGAGAAGAAACGTGCAAAACAAATAATGACAGAAAGCACTGACGCCAGGTAACCGTTCTTGGTACAAGATGGTTGACTCGGGTAGTAAGAGAGGGTAGTCTATCCTACCGCCGGGCGAACTTTGCGTTCTGTCGCAACTTACAAGTTGTTATTTTCATCTCACGCATGATATCCTATAGATCATCACCAAGCTCAGTATACTAGCTTATTTGCCTCAAAATATACTTCACAAACTTCCTCTGTACTCGCTCAATTGGTATAAGATGTGGGGCATATATTGGAAACAGAGCTGTTCCAAAGCATTGTGCTTAGTGCTCGTGAAAGCACTCTAAGCACTTTAGTGCTTCCGAGCACTGTGCCCGCGAGCACTTTTCAAAGGCTAGTGCTTAGTGCTTGTTTTTCGAGCACTCTCGCGAAAATCTTAGTGCTTAGTAATCCGCTAAGCACTAAGCCTTTCCGAATTCTTGAAGTAGGGTCAATATAAGCAGGTACGGTTTTTGTTTTTTTATGTGCGCAAAGATAATATGATCGTTTTGAATTAATATTCAGTATTTCTTCAGTCACCATTGATTTGACTTTATGGTTATGAAGGCCAGAAATTTTTTTGTTTTTGCGCGCTTGTTACTAGTGGAACAGGCGGGCTATCGTTCTGTCCAAATGTCTGTAATTTCCGAATATCGAGCCGAAAATGGTTTCAATCCATTGGGTTCGACTTCTTGATGGAGAAACCTTGGTCAAATTTAAGTAGGTCAGGCTGGCTGGCCCTCCGATCGTATACTCTCTATCTTCCGAAGGAGATGACCCACAGTTTTCATTTTTCAGAATAGGTTGATCGTTCAAATATCTCGGTCAAGTTCGTTATTGGACCAAATCCATCGTTAGTTATTAGCGTTCAAAATTTGATTTTCGCCAGAATATTCATCTGATCAATTTATAATTTAGAAGGTGTTTTAATGATGTTAAATTAAATGGTTTTCCAAATTTCGAGATAATCGCCACTCTAGAAAATTTATTAAAAATTCCCAAAAAAATCTTCTTTTATTAGAACCGATTCTTTATAAGATATTCGTCAGATATCTATGATGTTCCTATGGACGTTGTTGATTTTCTGAATATAATTAAATTTCATCAATCCTGAAAATATATTATAATTTTATGGAACCGAAAGCGAATAGATTGGAAATTTTGAATTCTCATTCCTTGTTACTATAAGCCTTCGTGTCTCATCACAAAAAAGGGATCCAAAATAGGAAAATGTGCTATCGTTTTGCCAAAAAGTCTGTAATTTTCGAATATCGAGCCTAAAATGGCCTCAATCGATTGGGTTTGACTTCCTGATGAAGAATTCGAGGTCAAACTTGAGTATGGCTGGCCCTCCGGCCGTATACTCTCTATCTTCCGAAGGAAGGGACCTAGAGTTTTCATTTTTTCAGAATAGGTCGAGTGTCCAAATATCTCGGTCAAGTTCGTTATTGGGCCAAATCCATCGAATAGTTTAGCAGTTAATAACATTAATTTCTTGAATATTCATCCTATCTATTCGTAACTTAGAGAATGTCTAGATAGCGTTAAAAGGAAGGAGTGTGCCAAATTTCGAGAAAATCGTCACGAGAGAAAATTTTTTAAAAATTCCCAAAATGCTTTTTTTCAATACACGATATCTCATAAGTTATTCGTCAGATCACAACAATTTAGGGCATTTATGCAGGGTATAGGTACCTAAAATATTTTAAAATTTCATCATCATAGCGTACAATCTCCAGAAGATATAAGAGTTTTTCTGAAAATGAAGTCACAGATTATATTTCTATCTATGAATTCACATCACATCAACTATAAATCTCTATGAGGGTGGTTTTAATTTTATGACAAGTTGTCATAATGAGTGAATATTGAGCCTAGAATGAAACTAATTCTGTGGGTTCATTTTTATGACAAACATGTCTAAAATACTGGTGTGTGCAGTTGTCATATTTTGAATGGAAATGTCATTATGAATTTTGCGACAAGAGGACTATTTTTTTCCCAAATGTCTGTAATTTCTGAATATCGAGCTGAAAATGATCGCCATCGGTTGGATTTGACTCGTGATGAAGAAACGGTGGTCCAATTTGAAAATGTTTGGCTGAATATTCTCTATCTTCCGAAAGAGATGAGATAGAGATTCCATATTAATAGAATTAGTTTATTATCCAAATATAAGTCAAGTTAGTTATTGGGCCAGACCTGTCCGATAGCTCAGCAATTATGAATCTGAAATTCGGTTATAATTGATGACGCTCAACTACAACAACTTATATATGGTATAGAAATGTGGAAAGAATGCCAGATCGAAGAATTTGCTGAACTGTAAGTTCACTCAACTTCCATTTAAGATATATGTTTATTGATTCTTTCACACTCATTGTGCTGGCTGATTTTGAATCGCACTCTTTTTAAGCCTGAGAAAAGACTTTAGAACAAGCGCGTAAAAGCTCCTGATCTCACGTCAGTGCTTTCCACATTTTTTCAGTAATGTGTTCTCGCTTATAAAATAATTGGTCCTCGATTATTAATTCAACTTTATGCATTGATTAGGAACAGCCATTTAGATTCAGATCGACGAATAAGATTAACTAGTACCAGAATGTAAATTGAATGCATGCGTTTCACAAAACAAATAAAATGGCTTTTGAGTTTTTCCCAGTCTCGAAATCATAATTTTAGATATGTCAATGAAGCTAAAGAGTTCTCATTTCAATCAAACAACATTACATAAAATAGTTCCCACTAAAGTGCTTAGTGCTTAGTGCTTAGTGCTCGAAATATTCAATTACTTTTGCAAAAGTGCTCGGTAATCCGGAGCCTTCTGTCGAAAGCGGTGCTTAGAACTCGAGACTCGAAGCCTTTTTTTTCGAGTGCTTAGGGCTTAGTGCTCGAAGCACTTTTTTTCGGTGCTTAGCACAGCTCTGATCAATAGAATGCACAAATCTCCACAACATATGGATATAAACTATACTCACGGTCAGGTAAGACTCCTAGGTTATGAAAGCCATCACCGACAGAAAATAGTTGATAACAAATAATATAATTGAAGATGGCCAGCTGTGATTTTGTTGTGTACTTAACCTTACAGCAATTCTTTAAATTCAACATAAGACCGTTCGGCAAGCACGAATTGCTGATAAATTCCAGACACGATTCAAGGCCTGAGAGATCAGTAACTCGACATACATTCAGGTGTAATTCAAAATCACCTACGTGCAGCTTTGTCGGTCCAGATGTTGAACAACAACGGACCTAAACTAGAACACTGAGGTATCCCACACTCGAGCTCATACTCGATGGATCTGAAGCTATTATAAAACATATATCATTATCAGATGAATGTTCGCCTCTGTTAGCTTCACAATCTCAAGGACGTGAACATTATTCATTAAATTTGTTTTTTAAGCCTAAAGTTCGATAGAAAATATATGTATACATATATATATTACATTGCCACATATTTCACGCGATATTTCATTAATTTCGTCATGAATATTCGGTTCAAGTTGCTAAAGCGGCCATTCAACATCACCATTTTTTGAGATTACTTATAGTGGGAAGAAATTTCGAAGTAATTTCATTGTAATCCTGGCTGTATGTGATGTGGTTCCGTCTTATTGATACCACATGTTGAGAGCCAAGAGCATGCAGTTGTGAAGTTAAACAGTATTCATTTTCAAAAAAGGATGTTCCAATCATTCCTCCTGTCCAAATGACACATGATACTGTTAGTTTTAATGGATGCAAAGGTGACTAATGAAAAATAAGAAGGTTTTCCATTACCCAGAGCCGGCATTTGTGATTATTCGCATATCCATTCAAATTGGAATGTGACTCGTCACTCATTTAATTTTTTGTCATGGGCGAGCTGTAACATCCTAACATCCTATTGGCATACGTACTGCAGCGTCAATGGTCTCCGAGGAAAACCTCTTGAATGAACCGAATTTCAAATGAGAACACATGCAAATCCTTCTGCAAAATTGCGGCCAAAGTTGCTCATCACAGACCAATTTTCTGAGCACGGCGATCAGCAGTAATGTTTTCAGCAGATGTTGCTACAGTCCCTCTTCCTTCGAAATCATTCACTATACGATAATATCCTTTTGGCACGTTGTACTTTCCAAAAATGTCATATAACTTATTTATCGTCGCAGTGATAGAGATGTTTCAACTTTTGAAGTATGTTGCTTTGCTATAATAGATCTCTACTTTACGACTGGCAATTATGAACTGTCAATACTGATACGAGGGCCGTTCAGAAACTAACCTCCGGTTAATTGAAAAAGATACACCAAGTTAAGTAAAAATATTTTAATATATACATCTTACAACTACATCTTTGCACTATTTTTCGACATAGTCTCCATTACGATTGAGGCACTTATCGTATCTCTTCACAAGCTTTGGAATTCCTTCTGCATAAAAATCACCCGCTTGTGCCTTGAGCCAGCCTGTGACCGCATTTTTGAGCTCTTCGTCGTCATCAAACCGCTGGGACCCGAGCCATTTCTTCGATTTTCACGAACTTTTGCATCAACTGTCTGAACGAGTTCGTCAGTCACTCTACCACTCCTCTCTTCATCATGAACGTTTTCTCGTCCACTTTTAAATAAACGTACCCATTCACGGACAACTCCTTCACTCATAAATTTTGGTCCGTACACGGCACAAAGCTCACGATGAATAGCTGCTGCAGAGTATCCTTTGGCTGTAAAAAACCTTATAACAGCACGCACCTCACATTTGGCGGGATTTTCTATTGCAGCACACATTTCAAACTGCCACAAAAACTAAACTAGCGCAGGTACGATGTTCACTCGACTACGGCTTGATGCCGACTGACCTGCTGAGCGCGTGAATGCACAGATGGCGCGCTACTCCCCCCCACTACCCGCACTGTGACCAATCAGAGGTTAGTTTCTGAATGGCCCTCGTATGTTCACCAAAACGGCAGCAAAACAAAGTTGTAAACCTTCCAGGTGGAAACCCGATAGGTGGTATCAAGGAGAATTCTTAGAGATCTGGAGATCCAGGATACATAAGTGATGATATAAGCAACATGTCCAAGTATTTGAAGTCATAAATTCCTGGAAGACTGAGTTCAAATAAACTTTTCGATGAAATCGTCAATCAGGACAAAGGGTCGACCATGTTCCTCAAATCAGGATCTTCTCTTTGAGGCCAAATATCACTGTGTGAACATAGAATAAATAACACAATTTCCCCTCGTCTATTCCTCGGAAACACACAAGACAACGCCACTCAGAACGGAAATACTTGTTTCGAATCCTCGGTCTCATCATACCGGCTGAATTGGCGATAACAATTGCGTCCATTCTCATCGGTACCCTCAATTTGAGGGAGCGCTAGATCTAGCGGGCCGGATAATGGATTCAATTAACGTCTTATATTGTTTTATTTTATATGTATTTACTAACAAAAGGAATTCGGGCCATTGTCTTAACTGGGGCACTTTGATCGGAGTTACCGCAAAGTAAATTTAATTAATGGCGGATCTGGATGGCTGCCGGATTAAGCTCAGCCGCCATTATAGGTGGTGCTTGCCTTCGGCAACACATCATTGATTTGGGTAATGGTTATATTGCCTAGACGGAGAAGCCGAATGAAAAGGAATCATGTCTCTTGAAGAGAATTTCGTTGAATAATGCAGTAACTCATTGGTCGGTCTTCTAGCAAGTTGCGTTTTAGGGGATTTAATCATCTATTCATGTGAAAAGGCCCATATTTCAACTTGGTCTGAGATACAATCCTAGTTAAATCGACTACACAGCAAGTCAATCTCGTGCTGGTGATAACTGAGGATCTGTCTTGGTCAGCCTATGTGAGCAATATAAGCGTCAAATGCCGGAAGATTTTGTACTTGATGCGGAAATTTTTCCTTGATGCTCCGTCGAGACATGCCGGCAGCTTTATCTTACCTATATTCGACCAATTCTGGAATCTGCTGGCCCTGCATGGTACCCCAGCCTGATCTCAAAATTGAAGTTGACTATTTGAGTAAATCTTACTGAAAACAAGAGATCCAACTTTCGAGCCTCATTTCAACTTCAAGTCATTCCAAGAAGCTGAGTTATTTCGTTTTGTGAGAACAACATTCATGACAATTATGTTACAAAATAACAACTACAAAAAACTTTTTTTTGAAATTCTGCTGACAGAAATCATTTGAAATGCGCACAAAAAATAATACCTCGAAAACTAAGTAAAATCGCTGAAAATACATCAGGTATTTTCCAATACACGAAAACAATTCCAAAATGAGATTTATTCTGTTATCAGCTCAGTAAAGTTGAATTCAAGACTGGGTGTTTACACTCAGAAAGATTCAAATCCCTAGAGACAATAACTGAAAATAACTATATCAAGTTGAAGAACACATCCTTGTTCAGTGATGGGCAAAACTTGCATTTTCTAACTTATCGGTGAAAATAACTGTTTCTATTTGTACACCTAATATAAAATAACATCAGTTCCAGCTTGGATTCTTTTCATTTGCACCGGAAAGTAGGTAAAATCCACCGATTTTATTATCACCATCTCGAGACGACAAACTTCGACAGAATCAAGATAACATGGTAATAACGCCGAGCCGGGGCAAACGCAAAACTTTTACGCCGACAGTGCTGCCTCCATTGGAATCATTTCGAAGTTACGACATGTATAATGAATACGTTGGAATTTCGGATTCGGCCTAATGCAGTTTCCCCCTCTTCAAAATTGAATAAATTAGAATATTTACCTTTTGGGTCGGTTAAAAGTCGGGCACTCTCTTGAACGCTTACCTGAAACAGAAAAGAAGTTCTTCATAATCTGCATATTTGACGGCAGGACTTTGAAAATGATTGGAGTCGTTTACAATCCAAATTTTCTATGGAATAGAAATGAGCCAGGCGGGTTAAGTTTCCGCTCTGGCTGTTTTTATTGCTGTGTTCTCCATTATAATCCGATTATTTGTTGAGAGACACGACTCCATCTGTTTTCCTGAATGAAAATTAATTTTTCCTCAAATGCTAAACTTTAGCCGGGAGTTAGGAAGGAAAACAATAGCGATCTCGAGTGGAAACCGAGGAGAATATATCTGAGACGTTCTTGTGAGAGAGTCTTGCGAGAGCATCGACATTCATTTCAAATTTCATCATTCATTGATGTCATATTTACCAACGATCTTTGAAATCCACCTTGATGAAAAAACATGAAGAAAGTTTATTATTTTCATCACCAAATATACAAAACCATAACTCAACATTATTGAAAAATGAAAAAACATCTTGTGCTCAATAGTTGCTGGTTGAAAAAAGTAAAAGAACAAATAAAAAATACAAACACTACGTTACATAACAGAAACCCCTTCCGAAGATTGTACAGCATAATCTCAAAATTAGTTATGTTCCTGAATATGACGATCAAACGAATTGTGCGGGTACAAAATTAGGATTAATAATAATCACCCGCTTAATGAGAGAGAAGCGCACTTCCTGAGTCGCTGATTATACTATAACAGTAGATCCAAAAATGATCTTTGGTAGAAAGGATGTTTGCAAGGTAAATGAAAAACAAGTTTGTAGTTATAACAGAATTATGTATTCACAGATAAGAATAGTTACACAATGTTCGGCACTTGGAATTACACTCACAGAAAGAGTTTTTAGGTGTCTATAATAACCAAGGATTTGAACTTCTTTGCTCAATCTTGGGCACTTCTGGTAATGCTAAACAATAAAGAGATCTGACCTTGTTTGTTGTTATGGAAATCACCACAGCTCTGCTCTAATAGTCGAGGTAAACTTCGTAAAATAAGATGCAGGCACTTTGGATGTGCTTTGGCGATATGTAATTGCGTCATAGGTTCACAATTCACAACCTTTTTCTTTTACGTAGATAATTTCAACTGAGTAAGTCACATACACAATGAACTAGGGTAGCTAACTGACTTTAAGACTATTTTAAGAGGAACTTGTAGTCTGAGTGCCGTTATAGACTGGTGAAAGTAAATTGGCAAAGTAGAACTTACTGGTAGACCTGAGCACCTTGGTGGTTGAACGAGAAGTGTACAGAGAGAATGTTCTTGAATAATTGAGAGAGGTCGTACAGGTAGCTAAGTTTAAGGATTCCCAAAATTCCGTCCGACAGAAGGCATTCTTGGAAGTAACGGCCGCTGCCCCAAATTCCAAGAACTGTCCCTTGTTGCGAGAATATCGCAACACCAATTTCTGAAGGTAATCATATAAAGAGCTTTCACCACTCTAGACGAGAGATCCTTTCATCTATCCTAAACTCTGATGGACAGAACGGACTGGCGCTGCGTGGTTTTGAAACTCTCCTGCGCCAATTTATGAGCTTGTTCTCATGCGTCATTGTCTTTCTAAATAGATGCTCCAGATCGACTTCAAAAATCTGTAGCAGTAGTCTGTAGATAAAAATAAGATCTACTCTGTTACGTCTGCAAATTCATCATTTTTCGAAGACTTGGATAACCAGATCACTCAATTCCAAATGGAATTCATGTGTTTCAATGCCGCACAAGTTTGATGAAATCCTAGGTTACTTTGAGAAAAGGACACCAAACAAATCCAACGTACTCTTGAATATAGCTGAAAAATGCAGCTAATATGTTGATATATTGAAACATTGAAAGCTTTCGGGATCTTGTTACTTAGTAGTCTGGCTCTAGCAACATCTAGTGTCCAAGTGAAATCTCTATCCATAACACACGAATCATTAAATATTATTTTCTTCTTGGTGATTGTGTTGGCCTGGACACAATGCTTATTGATTTGTCCAAATGTGTTTTCCGAATATTTGTGTAAATTTCGCTAGAATTTTTCTTGTGAATCTTATAGATTTTTATAGCTAAACTTCAAAGTAAGCATAACTCAAAGTAGGCAAACTCGACAGATCAAATGAATGAGTCAAGAATCTCAGGGTCATGTAGTTCATACGAACCTATCAAATATGCGGATCTTTTTTTCTATGAACGACCTCAATAATCGATTAGTATTTGAGACTGCATTGTTTTGGTTTGTTCGTTCGACACATCCCTACTTCAAAGTTTAACAATCAAAATAATGGAGGCAGCTTATTCATTCTGAAATAAAACGAATAAAACAGCGAAGGCTCACTCCAAAAACTAAAATTGTTAGCGAGTTTATTTCAGCGAGAAGGAATTCATTAGAATTATTCAAAGTCATCGCCTAGATGCAGCGAAACAATACACAGAAATACCAGAATCTTCGAGTTGGAAATGCACGGGATTCAATTACTCCTATGCACCGACAGACAACAGACAATGGAAGATGCCAGCTGTCGGGTTCCGCTGTATAGTCTGAGGTTATTTCGGGCCTTGAATTATACTTGAAACATCGACGTTACATAAATGCAGAATGCTCACAGAGGGCCCATTCATATCACAGGTACTGTTGAGGCATTGTCTATTACTTTGTTCTTTATGTTCCCAAGGTTTATGCAATAGGAATAGGTTATTCCTTCAGAATAATGGACAATTCGCACATCCTGTCTAATTTGAATTTCACTCGTCACTTTGTCTGACTACTGCACCTATCTCATTATATTTAATCCTCTACGTGAAACGGACCGTTTATCTGACGCTGTTTCCATGTAAAATGGTGAGAATGAATAATCAAAATGATACACGATTAAATCACAGAATAAAGAAGACACTAGTATTAAAAACGTTGTACGTTTGCACTATCAAAGTCAATAGTAGCTACTTGGGAAAGATAATTATTATTCTTCGCAGTTAGCAAATGCAAACCAGGTGACATTGACCACCTTTCAACAGGGTGATGGTAATCGTGTACCCATGTGCATAAAATTGATTTCAAATTTTGGAAACATCAGAAGTGGAACGTTTCCAACTATTTTTTTATAGTAGTTATAATAATGTTTGTAGATATTAACCTTATAAAACACCTGAAGTCCGATAAACATGTATACAATGTTTTTAAAACGTTTTTACAGCTAAAATGGGCACAAGTTTATAGAACGCTTTACTAGGAGATATTTGAATAGGATTGAAACGATTAGGCCTGTGAAATTTCGTAGGAAGGATGTTATAAAATCTTTATAAAATTGATGATGAAGATCAAGAAAAGGAGTGGACCCAATATAGACCCCTGAGGGACACCTGAGGTAACCTCAAAACCACCAGACCTATAACCAAAATACAGAATTAAACAAATATAGAAAATCAAGTTCTAACCCGAAAGAAGACAGCTGCTTGATAAGTATGCCATGATCCAATCTGTCAAATGCCTTCGTGAAATCCGTGTAGATGTCATCAACTTGAGAAGACTCATCCAATGCACTACCGATATGCTGAGTTAAACAGGCCAAGTTGGTTACTGTTGATGGACCTTTGATGAATCCGTGCTGACAATTAGAAATTTTGCTCCTCACATGAACATATACGATGTCGTGAAGTATTTTTTCGAAAACTTTGCTAAAGTTGTCCAGAATCACAATTGGTCTATAGTTCTCAATATCGCTTCCTTTGCCTTTCTTGATTACTGGACTTACTCTACCCTCTTTCCAGACAGTAGGAAAATTATATGTAGAAAGAGACAGTCTATCAATAATGGTGAGAGGTCTGACGAGGATAATCGCACAGTCCTTCAATATAATTTCAGGAATGGAAGGCTGTTCAAATAAGCTCAAAAATCTGAGGGATTGTCTGTTAGGTTGGCCTCAGCTTTTCTTGTGAGATATATAGTTATTGATGAATCGATACGATTTTTGTAGATATTTGAAGACTAGAATATATTTTTGGAAATGCAATTTCTGATTCTGAAATAATTTATTTTTGTTCAAAACTTTCATATTGCAGGATTCATCCTATTTTTCAATAAAATATTCGATTTAACTCTATATGGTGAAGATTTCTTCACTATAAGGCTACAGTCTAATCTAGGCAAGTCGAAGAGTTTCAAATGGCATTATTCAATGAGATAATTGCTATTTGCTCATTTTTGGATTTTATTTAGTAAATTCTTATTCTCAGTAGACATTAATTTACCATTCTTCGCCAGCTGTCATTGATTGAAACTATGTGAAGACTATAGCCTGTCTTGAATCCGAGATTAGTTTTGTTCATCATAGTTAACCCACCAAATGATCGAGAAGCTATTGAGCCTGTTTATTCCGTTAACTGACATGTGGAACTCTGGGAGAATATTCTTTGCCCTGAACCGTTACCTCCATCCTGCCATATCACCATCATTTACCATTCGAGTGGCTCGAAGAATAGAATTATATGGCTTGATTTACCTTTGCTTACTGTTATTGATTTTTCATATTTGGGACAAAACTGTAAGTACTTATAGATGTCTATAACACAACTGGCGAAATAAATTTATGATTGATATTCCAATACTATTTTTAAACAGTGTAAGTCAGAATTTTGAAAAAAAAATCATTTTATCAGAAGAAAAATATTTGGCAAAAAGTCCTGAAACGGGTCAATTTTTATCACACTTATAAATGTTAAATGTTTAATGCATTTTTGAAAGAATCTTCATCGACCCTGTAAATGTTTTGAATAAGAAAAAGGCATATGTGTTACTTTTCAGGAGTGAAGAATTTTTCAAGAAAACAAATTTTCTATCGAAAGGTTTCAACTTCACTTGAGACTCACTAATAACATAGCCACTTAAAATCATAACTGAATTGCAGTGTTTTAAACATCCTAATTTTCTACGTGAGGGGTTGAAAGGTATGTTTTCAACAAGCGTGAAGGAATTTTCGAGAAAAACAATTTTCTATCGCACAGGGTGGAACAAAGATCCTCAGTGAAAGTTGAACAAACAATGACCTCTTCAGGATTTTGTTGCCAAGTATTTTTCTTCTGAGAAAATAAATGTGTAACATTATTTTGACGCGTACGCGTATATTTCCACAAGCACTTGGATTTCCAAACTTGATGACGGTTATATTGAATTTGCAAATTTGATATCGAGAATCCTTCAGACACCAGGGTTTTATTGAGTTTCATCCCAATAATTCTCGAAAGGAATTATCTCGTGAAATTTTCTTTTCTCAGGAGATATCGTGTGAGTAAATTTTCTCCAATGGAATTCAAAGAAGGCAATAATAACTTCAGAATAGTCTCTCAAGGAAGATCTCAATATAATATAATAATCCAAGGGTATTGACGATGAGGGATTCAATCATTGTCTTGGGAGCAGTTTATCTAAAAAGGGATTTGTACGTAATTACACCTCAACACCACATCCCACCATGTTTGCGTAAGGCCCAATTTCCCACATAATATTAAGTTATCTACCTCAAAATATCACCACAATAATCTTCATCCATGTCATTCTGCATGGAAGTCGAGGTCTTAGGTCCGGTGAAATATCGCGGTGAATTACATTCCGCCGTTCATGCTTCTTAGATGGTAAAATGCACCGGAAGACGTATGGCGTAGCGTTTGGCGGTAAATTATCCTCGGGGAGTTTGTATCCGTTAATGCCTTTATAAATTATGCGCTTCAGGAAGATTCCGTATTCAGAAGGAGACTGATATCACTGTCGCAAGAAATGAAGATCTTGTACACGATTATTCAAATAGGGGGAAAAAATTGGGATGTTTCCAGGTCGATTCGTCGAGGGGTTATATTTATTGGATGCGAATTTGGATGGTTACTGAAGGGACAAAGGAAAAATTTGTATATATGACTTTGGTCTTATTATGTCCGTTCGTTTTGATCATGGACAATTGAATGGGGAAACCAAAGATACTATTTGTATTTTTCATTGATCTGCATGTTTAGTAGTTATTTCAAGATCGAAAATGCAGTTTCTTCACGATTTCACAGAAATGTAGCTATTGCAAATGAAGTCAACACCAGGACTGTCTCACTTTGTGATGGGCTATTAGGCAATCACCCATCACAACAACCAATTGTCATTCATATTGCCATTATCTCAGCTGTTTCAAATTCAAATTTTTCTCCTAGATCTCCATCTTTATCACCTTCTAAACATTTCCTGTGAATGCAAATTGAGATGTCACGATCTATTGAATACGGCGTATTCGCCATTTTGCAACAGTGTCAATAGCCAGAACATTTACTATAATGTTCTTGCGTTTCACCATATTTCATTCTAAGAGAAATAATTTATTTTATGTAAAAATAAACTTAGCCAAAATCCTTGAGACTAGTGCCAATTCAATTTCATGAACATATTCGAAAACTTAAAAACAACAGAAAATCTCTCATTTTAAATAATCAAATTTCATTCAATATTTTTATCTGAATGTACGCGAAATACAAATATTAGTCCATTTATTGAGCAAACTTCGGATCTGAAACGATGGAGCTCGTTTCATCGTGATAATTTTGTTGAATTCCATGGAATCTCTAGCGAATAATTCGATTACTAGTCGATGTTCGACGCCCAGGCACGTTTCATATGAATATTCCGCTTTACTATGCAAGATTTCGCTATAGCTCCATTTTCTCGAAATTCATTCCATTCGTCCATTTAGAAGGTGGGAGGAACTGAAACTTGAAAAATTCATCGGAGTTTGTGCCGGGCATGAGTGGAATAAATAATGGATTTCCGACGAATACTCCGAAACTGTCTTTCGATAATATATCGATTTGGCACCTAATTCGAGTGAAAAATAGTAAATTGTACAATAAGTCCTGCGGGTGAAACATTACCCATGACTATGATGTAAGACACATACAGGGTGTTCCATCCCAGATGAGACACTCCGTTATATTTCTCATCGCATGGTGATTGGAGAAATTTTCATGGCCACGTCGAATGTTTTTGTTTAGAGTATATCTGTTGCGTATATTTGAGGATGGAACACGCAATCGTCTTAGATAGGAATTTTTCTACCCTCAAAGTTCTAAGGGAACGAGCGGCGCGGTGACACTTTATTTGAAATGTTTTGAAAACTTTACCACAACGGTGTACGAAAATCTTGATTTTAACCAAAAACCCTATTGAATAAAGAGTAACCTAAATCCTTTCCCTAATTTCAAACTTATTTTCCTTCAATTTTCAGCCAAATCACTTCAGTCTGAACGTGGTAGATAATTTAATTCAATGAAACTTTTGCTTTCAGCAATTTCATATACTCTCAAACGTTTTTTAGCTAAATAGTTACGACGAAAGCGAATAACTGAGAATATTATCGACAAAACAAGGCCATCCCGGCCTATTTAACAATAATTCGACTTGAATGGTTTAAACACTGCAGACGTACAATTTCAAGAGCTCCGTCCTTTCGAAATGACCTATTTGATAAACCTTTCATGATTGATGGAAACTGCTAAAAATCTCTCAAACACCTAATGACTACACCATGAAACACCAAGAGGGTGGTATTTCTAGCCCCAAGTCCGCAATCACGACCTAGCTGGCATTTCCAATCTACATACCAATAATGACGTTAACACATCCTATTACCCGACTAATGAGTAACATCACGGCTCCGAATCCCCAAAAACAACCTCGTTCCTACCCCTCTTATCTACCCCTAGCCGAAATCAATCAGCGAAGAATCTTCCTGCTGATTATTTATCGAAATGTTTAATGTACCGCGCAGTGCTAGATAAGATTTAGGGATCGAGGCCAGCAGGGGCGTAAATGAAATTGTGAAGTTCCTCGTTCCCGACTAATGCATGTCAACCGATGCAACTTTGGGGTAGTTTAGGGGTGAGAGATGTGACGGGGTCGCAGACGGAAGTTCGTGATGTAACCTCGCAATCGCGACTTGTAGGTTTAATTAATTTTCGAGTTTGATGCGAATTGAAATGTCGCAATTAGAAATACCGTCGCAAGGGTTGCGAGAACCGTCTTAGATACAGGGTGACTTCAGTTCCAGACTGCATTTGTAATAACGGATGATTCGTCATTATAAAAGAGAATAAAGACGAATATAAACCTGTGTTATCACCAGATCCGCTCTGAGCCGAATTATTTATGTTAGTCAATACTCAACCTGAACGATCTTACTGCTCGTGAGTGAGTACGAGGGAAGAACTCGTGGTCAAGATGGGTCCCACATAATTAAAGATATATTTACAAAATTTTGTATGTTAATAATATTCATTTAATTCGACTTTAATATTTCAGTGTTTCAGTATTAAAGCGTAAAAAGATTCAATATATATTTTCACAAAAATAGATCTAATACAAAGAGATTTACGACGATTTCCCGACGTTCATGGAGAACTAATTGAAAATTTGAAATGAAAATTCATACATTGGGGTTGGATATAATGATATTTATCCCTAAAATATTTCCTGACCTCTACAGCTGCAGGTTGAACCAGAAACTGACAACTACTTCATAATTTCAAAAGACAGACCCTGTTTATTCTGGCATCAGATATCTCATTTGATGACACTTCTGCTATATGTCATGACTTGGACAAAAACTCAACTGATTTCGAATTATGGGGATCTGTGAAAAAGTGCTTGAGATGAAGACTTCAAAATATTCAATTCAGCTTATACGTAGTATTATGATACTGTTTTCGATATGGACCTAAAATGTATAGTGTTTATGAAGAGATCGTGAACTCAAACAACTCAAATTCATCATAACTAAAGATTTTTCAATAAGACTCTGTATTCATTATAAATTTTGGCATTTTCATTCAAAAATGAGGAGGAATGCCTAAGCAATCGCTTTACATAAATTGAAAACTTCGATGATCATTATGGGAGAACTTGAAATAAGGGAATTATTCAATTTCAAACTGAGGAAAAGTAGGTGTGACTTCTAACAACACAATAAAAACTGAATTCTGTGTTAAGATATAATTTAAATACTTACTTTCCTATCTCCTGTTAAAAATCCCAACAGACAATTAAGTACAATTCATAAAGTGTCAAATTCAATTATAGAAACACCGATTTAATTTTTTTTCTGTGCTTTCGGGAGTAACAGTCAACTTCCATTCAGTTTTGAGTTGCGATTTATTTCTTATTTCAAGTTCTTCATCGATAACTGTCAGAGCCTTCGCTTAAGGTAGGGCTTGCTCTCTATTTCTACGCGAATTGTTCGAACGAATGAAAAATATAAGTTTTTTCATGAAATTCATGAGTTACGATCTCATGAACACCCCTGTTCATTTCAGGTCCATACAGAATTTATGATATTACGTATTGACAGAATTGAATAATGTGGAATTTTCTTGAGGAATTATTTCTCTGCGGTAGTATCCATAAAAAGGGCTACCCTATCGAATTAAGTATCATCTTCGAACAAAGGATTTTATTTAGTATAACGTTTCACTTTCAAATCTTTGTTACTCACGTCTTTTCAAGATCATGAAATATTCACACGAATAGACACACAAGAGAATACATAAATAACACAGCGAGGCGGTTTGATTTGTATATATTATGTAAACGCGATATTTCAAAGGCGTTTGTTGCTGAAAACTTCATACATCATTTGAATTGTCAAATGCTTTGATATAGGATTTGAGGAAATCCAACGGTCCTAGCTTCTATCTCGTTATTCGTTTTACAAACTTTGTTACGAGTTCCACTGACAAAAAATTATTTGTGTGGAATGCAAATATTAAATTGATTAGGGGAAACCAGATTTTATTTTCTCAGAAGAAAAATATTTGACAACAAAATCTTGAAACAGGTTAATTTTTTCACTTTTTTCTAATTCTTTTACCACTGCGTTAATTTCAACCATAGATTATTGAAGTCAAAAGGAACATTTTCTTCCTATAACATTTTTCCAAATTTGGCCCAGTTCAAAAGATATAGAGTGTTGAAATTTCATGAAAAAATTGCTTTTTCAGCTGTATTATTCAAACGATAATATCAATTGAAATAATCTCTTGTAGAAGATTTTTGATAATAGTAATGCATATTTTCGCATCAATTGATTTATTCCATTTCTTGTGGGTTTCTCACTACTACTCCACAGATTGGTTAAATTGCATGAAAAACAAATATCACTTTAACTAAAGGTCCGTATCTTGTAAGTCCTTGAATCATTAGTTGTTTTTGCAGATAAATCATCTTCTTTCTTAATGCACCTTCTTGATAACACTTGTGCATATTTTGGCATCAATAGATTCATTCCACTTCTTGTGGGTTTCTCACTACTACTCTACAGATTAGTTAAATTGCATAAAAAACAAATATCGCTTGAACTAAAGGTCCGCATCTCCTTCCTGGAATCATTAGTCTTTTTAGCATATAAAATCATTCCTCATCTTTTCTCCTAAATTGCACCATTCTTGAGATATTTGAAGTTGAAAGGAATTAAATCGATATAATTTTGTCCAAATTTTCTGTTTTTCCCAAATCCAACTCTGTGCTGAAATGATTCAATAATCACATTTGTTCAATGTTGCCATATTTTTATATCTCACTTTATAAAATATTTTTACAAAAGGAAAAGGTTGGGGAAATTTCTGAACTCTATGGTTTAGCCACTAAACTCTATAGATGAAATTAACCACTGAACAATTTTTGTCTAACATTCACCACAAAATCTAAATTGCCATTTGCTGTTTCATTATTGATGATGTCTAGCACCTTGTTCAATATTTAACCAAGAGTAATATTTCATAAAAAATAGAAAGAAAGGTTTTCATAACTCACATAGGTACTTCGGTATATTTTCATGATGACCGAGATATTGAAACTATATGTTATAATATCTGTAAATAGAATAATGCCTCAAGTTTTGTGGAAATCTGTGGAAGAGAATTTAATCTTATTATGCTAACACTTGAACAACCAAAATGGCGTTTTTATTTAATGAATTATATACGTAGTGAATCATTCATTGTTGTTGAAGATTTCGAAAAAGATTTTCATATTTTTAACAGTATAATATCAAGAGACCTCATACACCTGGTCAATACTCTAGAGAGTCTGTCATGGAGAAGAAACTGAAATATCAAGGTTTGGAAAATCATAGATGATTTTTTTGGGCTTTGAGTGAAAAAAAAGCAATGTGACAACCTCATGCCTTGGAAGTTTTCATAGGAATGATTGTTTTCACGTTTTGGAAATCTCAAGAAGAAAATTACAAATGTATGATAATATCATCCAATAATTCTGAGGTTTTTTTGGCATTTCTCACTAGAAAGGGATAGTTTCTGATCTTGTAGTAGAAAGAAATTATGGTAGAACAACAAAAATCTTCCTTCTAAATATGGACCTCATCTGATGAAACATGAGTGAGGGAATCATTTCTTAGAGGGGAAAATAATGTTTTTAAACAATTCAGATTCAATAGTGGATGCTGTGGAAGGTAATTTTCCTTCAAACTAAACAGGACTACAGAGGAGTACTTGCCCAATGAGAAAACTTAAAATGCTTATAACTTTTATACGCAGCTGAATGAGGAAAAACGGTATCAGAAAAAATTGTAACGCAGTGGTCAAAGACTCACCCTGTATGTACAACACATATCACATTCCTTTGTAGTTCGTCTTACCCGAAATCAACTCCTTATATTCCAAAAGTAAACTGAAGTGCTTCGTACAGCGAAAGATCGTCTCTCCTGTTACCCGAATAACGATCAGGAATTCGTTATAAAAGTCCCATTTCCCCGTAATCACATTCCTCCATTGTGCGGAATGCGAAATTCTAACGAGGAAAAATTCATTTTGAATCTACCCCGACCTGATGATATTTAGGCGACCGAATTTCCGATGCATCTCTTGAGAATGCCACAGGATGATATTCGTGGTTTTATTCGATATACATGTATATTTCTTGTTTGGGTATTTGACTCGAGGATAGAAAATGAATAAGCGTATTCGTATGTACCTTTATGATTGTGGCCCCTACGAATATTCTCTGCTTTCGCGATATTTCAGTGAGATTCCCTTCAATAAAGCCCAGTTCGATTTGTATAGGATGAGATCTCTTTTGAACATCTGTAGCGTCCGTGGCAGTTCGGTTCTTCGGAGAAAGGAGGCATTGCTCTCACTGAAATTGCAGCCACGAAAAAATATCGATTCCTTCATGGATGTGGAGCACGAATAAGTTTCATAGAATATGCTATTTTATATGCATCAAGTAAGAATTTTCAGCTAAAATTTGACTCATTTTTGTTTTAAAACCATTTAATTCATATACAAAAATGTGAGGGGATTGTATCAAAAATTTTTTTGGGAATTCCGACAGGGGGACAAAAATGTAGGTTTCTAGCGTGACGATTTCTGCAGAAATTTCGTGAGAGATTTCAGCACAGTAATTGCTTTGTTGCAGCCTTCTCGACAATATTTCAAGTGTCAACTTGATCGGATGGATATTCTAGTAGTTATTGAGGAAACAAAATTCAAGATGCTCATAACTACTAAACCATCCGACGTCAGATTTGGTTTTAATAACGAACTTGACCGAGATATTTGGACAATTAACCTATTTTCAAAAAAATATGAAAACTCTATAAATAGATACTTCGATTGTAAGTGTATTGACCATTATAGTAATTCCTAGATTCTTATCAATTTTATTCATTATCGAATCTATGATAATCACTTGATTTATAAATTTGTATGAGGTCCATAATCTACAACTTCATTGTACCCAACTGCGACTGTCATTCTTTCAAATAAATATAATACTAAATGCTAACAGCCCTCTATTGACACGAGGAGAAAAATACTTCGACCTAAAATCAGAATTACGAATTTTAACTTTTTTAATTATAAATGTTGTAGTGAATATCAAAACTGAAACGATCATTCAAAAATTAACAGCGTGCTATAATTTTGCCAATATTGATCTGAAAATGGTCTCAATCTTTTGATATCTCCTTGTTATCCTACTCTTTTTTTATTGAAGACGCTTTATAGTGGCAGGTTGTATAACTTTTTAGGAGAGAAGAATCACTGGCATCGTAATCAACATGGAACTAGAATTCCGCATTGCTGTAAATCGGTCATAGCCTTTCAAATTCTCATAATTGAAGAAAAATCCTGGAGCATACCAACAATGACAATTAAATAAATTGTTTTTTCAACTCAGTCAAATATGACTTCTAACGAAAACTGAAAAAATCAAATTGCAGCTCATTGTGTACCATCTCGAGATACTTAAATGTGGTAAAGACAAGTTTAAGCAAGGAATTATGACTTCTGAGAACTATAATTAAGTTTTTTATTTGTCGCGCGTTGTAGACCGTGGCATGGCTTCATTTACCCAGGTGTGCAAGCGTGCAGGAGATAAAGATGTACACAGCATAATGAATATATTAAGTGTTATATAATAAACGGTGAGACGACTTCAGTAGAGCATAGAAACCATGAATTTTTTTTCATTTAAGTCTGTTAGCTCAGCACCCTAATGACTACTCATCATCACTGGCACCAAAATATAAATTGTTCATTGTTTCTGCTCGAAACTGGAAATGTTCATGTTATCTTTGTAGGAAGATTGCAAGCCCATTTTTATGATCAAAATTCTGTTGTGCCCAATTTAAGCACCGTCTTCATATGGATTGGCATAAAACTTACAGGAAGTCGATGACAGCATTTTATTTTCAGGAAGAAATAGATATACATTGTTGACATTTTGTTAACGATTCAACTATGCACTATTCAATACCTGAACTTTCAAGCAGATGCCTATTATCGAATGTGAAAAATAATTCACTGCACGAACAATTGGAAATCTCAAATTTAAAGAATGCAAAATGAATAAATAAAATTCAATATTTGGCATGATTCTACCCGACATTTGAACATGTTCCAATCAAAATTGTTTCTTTCGGATAAAGAACAAATGAAAGATACCAAAATATGGCTGGGACATTTCCATAAAGGAAATATTGAAATTATAGTAAGCCAGGTATTTGTCCTCAATTCAGGTTTCAGATGCAATCAATTGTGATATTCATATAATAATATAAAAACGTACTCGTTACGAATCAGTTCAATTTTTCAGTTTGAAAATTATTGAATGAAGATGCGTGTCAGTTACTCATCATTTTTATCGAAAATAAATTTCCCCAACAACTAAGTGTTTTTCCAAAATCTTCTTCTGATCTTTCTTTGGAAATTCAATTATTCGAATATAGAAGGGAATGTCCAGATTGTTGTCTACAGAATTCTTTTCAGGTCAGCTATAAGGTAGAGAGTATTCTTATTTGGCTTTCTTTCCTAATTAATAATTTCAACTTCATCAGATGGCGCTTAAGATCGATTTGAGAGTTTCTCATCTGTTTATACAGGGTGTAAGTAAATATGTGTGAAATATTTAAGGAGGTGATTCCTCATCGAAGAAAAGATAGGATCTTTCATAAAAAGAAACTCCATTGGAGCCTCCCTTGTTAAGATACAGCCCCCAAGGGGAGTATATAAAATTTATATAACAATTTTTTTCACAAACACTAAAAAAGTTACAATATTGAAATTAACCTACGTTTCCTACTAGCAAAAAGATACTTATCCAGTTATTCATTTGGTTTACCGCATGGTTGTAAGGGTGGGAAACGCAACCCCTAAAGTTTATTTCCAATGTAACTTTTTGTCTTATTATTTATTTACCATTTAAAAATTTATTTCCGATAGCCTGTTTCATTCTGAACAAAAAATGTCTCATGAGTTTTTTTCCCAAAATAAACCAGTTCACAGCAAAAAATTATTTTATGAACAACTACATCGTTATAAATGCGTACTGGATTTATTATTATTCTGTAGTTAGTACCTGCATTAAACGACTAAATGGTAAAAAACAAAACTAATTTATTAATTAAGAATAATAAAGAATAAACTGATTCCAGTTATTTTTAAAAAAAGGGGCCATACAAACACAAATTTTGAAGAAAATTTCGAATTGGATGGATGGATTTTTTTTTTGTGAAACCAATATTCCATTAAATAATCAAAGAATTCACCCTGATATTCAGACAAGGTAACTACGTTGGAGCATGTTCTGCGGAATATGAACACGAGGTTATATTTTTTAGGAAGATCTTGAAAAATATTTTCATCAATCTGTTTTGGTGATTCACTAAGAATTTCATGGCATATAATTGTTTTCTATGTTACTCTAGAAAGAGTGTTTTTATATAGTTTCATTAAAATCGAGGGGGTAATATATCATAATGTATCATTACAGAAAATAGAACAATTCTACTAATGATTCACCAATTCAAAACCTCCGTTCATTCACGAATAAATCGACATGCATATGTACATCGACAGCTTTGAAGTGCCCCCACATTCAGTGAAAAACAACAGGCTAATGAATTCTAATTACAACATTCGTTCAATTGGAAAATTGCAGAGCATGTCATGACAGAATTGACACGCTATAAAGATTGAAGATTGCTGTTTTAGTTTATTTATGTCAACAGCTCTAAATTTCACACCTCCCTTACAGTTACACCCTAGTAGTTATAGGCATCGTTTGAAAGTTTTTATTTAATGAGGCAAAGAATTGAGTTTACGTTCAATTTCAGTTCACAATTGCATAGCTAAGCACGTTGAGCTACAACTTGCATAATGAAGTTTCAATATTAGTATGTGTGTCATTCTACCAAAACGTAATTTAGTTCACTGCCTAAACACCAGAATCATTCTTGCTGCAAGATGGACACGAGGAAGAACCGAAAGGACTGAAGCCCATTTGGAAGAAATCATGATCAGACTAGTTGAACAGCATGTCGACCTGATTTTGTACCATCTGATTATTATGTATCCAAAAAACTCCATCAGGCAGTTAGGCTGATCTTATCAAGGGTAATACCACTAGAGGTGAGAATTTTTTAAGAACACTCATGTTTTTTGGGAATTATGCGTTTAAATTTCATGAAACAAAGTTATCCTTAAAATATTTCGGGATCACTTTGTTGAGTGAAATTTGTATAATTTTCAAAAAACGACAGAGTGTTTTAAAAAAAAAAATCGAATCTGGTGTGGTGTTTGGAAAGATCATTCAACCACATAAATCGAAATAAAGAATTGATTTCTATTCAATGATAACCAGACGGAAGCATAACAACAAATTATTCATCTTTATTCTGAAAATAATAATTATTGATAGTACAATTATTATACACATTACGAGCATTATTTTCGAATGACGAAGTAGATACTGATGTTGTTTCTTGAAGGACATTTTTTCATTCCTTATGGCTGTGATTATTTTTTTGTGATGTTGTTGGTCCAGTTGGAGATACGGTTTCACTGACGCTGCAAAATAATGGCCTGTTATCTTTATCAGCTGTTCCTCACCAATCCCTGCTTTGGCTAATTGGCTGACAGCAGTAGCTCGATCCGAGTGGTTGGTTATCTTCGACTTGGTTGTGTTGATGCCAATAAGTTCTGCCGATTCTTTTGTCCATTTAGCTATCGTATTGGGACCGACTGGGGAGTTTTGAACCTTGAACCATATTTCCAATTCTTATGTGGAGTAAGGAATAGTCTTTCAGTGGTTATGTTTGCAGTTCTTTTGAATACAAGTAGCTTATATAACCTCACCGGGCAAATATCTTCTTCAATATTCGTTTCCGCACATGTTTGGACACCACCTTGTCTTGTTTTAGAAAATATCGGATTGTAGGCAATTCGGCCCGTGGGATTACCATCGTTTTCAATTTCGAATTGGAAATGCGAAATTAGGCATGATGAACCCTCTCCTCCGCGACCAAGCAAGCTTCAATGCAGCAATATAATGAAATTTTCTGTTCAAACCGTCCGGATTATCTTCTTTACATAAGTTGATCATCTTTTTGTGTTGCTCCAAAGACAGCGCCTTGGCACTAACTTTTCTCTTCTCAGGGTACACTTGCAAAATACACCTCTTGGCATTTCGTGCATCCTGCACCGTTTTAAAAGCCACGTCTGTGAATGGATCTAACCTAACGCCCCATTCGGAATAAATTTTTCCTGCAGCTGTTTGGCAGTTTTATTCCACAAAGTTTTTACGACACTTTCCTTGTAGTCTGATCCATCTCTTTTCTTCATATTGTAAGCCCAGTCTAGCATAATATTATTGAGCTCTGACAAACTTGTTTATTCATTAACAAGGTATTCCCGGGCAGCACAGAATTCTTCAAATTGTTTCCAAATGTAGGATCTTGACTTCACTGTATTAAGCGGCACACTTTTCTTAACACTTTCCTCAATTGGAGTAATATTACAATTCCCAAAACGTTTCATTTTTATCTACTTTATGGTAAAATACAAAAATAAACTGACAGAACTGCCAAATGTGCTGTTGAAGTTATCGCTAACAACCTGCTTGTTTATCGTAACCATGACGACCGCTACTTCCACCAACGGCCAAAGCTATCCGGACGTATTAATATTCCTATGCAAATTAGGCATTTGATAAAAACAAATTTCTAAAAGTGAACTACTGTGAGGTTGACTGTTTTCAGATACAGTTTGTTTCTATTGGTCCGTTTTCAAAAATTGAGCGATTTCATTGGACGTTGTAGTATAGTGTTGAATGATCTTTTGAAATCTCACGAAATACCGCATATCCCAGTAAGTAGAGAAAACATTCACACATCGAGGCGAAATCACCACAGCCATTAATTGTCGAACCCCCACGCTGTTGACGTTATGAATTCCAAGCGTCCAATACTCCAGCACATGGTCTGAAAAGATTCATCCGTCTTTATTAATAATTCCTACGTGGAAAGCGTCATCCCAACTTCAGTTACACAAGAAAGTCATATCATGAGCCTACAGAGCCTCGATATCGCGGTTAAACCATACACTCGAGAGAGAATTCCGGGCAAACAAAAATTTAGATTACCACTTACGGACCAAAAAGCAACCTCGCAAAAGCTGAAAACTGGATACGTAACTGAAGAGCAGAAGGCCCTGCCTTTCATGTCTGCACATTGGACGAAGAGAAGAGCCGACAGGACTGAAGCCTCAAGATATAAAGGAAGCGGGATACCATCCATAATCATCTCATTCTCGGAATCTTTTGTTCTTAATAATGATCCCATAGAAATGGAGGGAACATCTCAAGTACATCAAACACTGTTTGCCAAGTGCGATCTATTCAGAGCGAACTTTTCTGTACCCTTTGTTATCGTCCTGGTGCAGTTGCAGTGTCTGCTGAAAATTTTAGCGGATTGAGCAAGGCCCCAATTTTAAAAATGGCACTTGTGCACTTTCCGATTGCATAGCTCTTAAACGAATTCTAAATTTTCTTTTGTTAATGGACACTGGGGTCGGCTTATCGTTGTCAGGCTCTTTCGCTTAAGAAGAAATGATTGCGAGTTTTTAATGGTTTCAAGCATTCGTTTGTTCAGAATTCAATTCGAGTTAAATCGGACGAGACGCGATAAGGAAAATGAGTTTTTCGTATCCAAAAGTTAATAGTTATTCCTTTTACCGGAATCGAATTGAAGATACGTGCATTATGCTTATTACGTAATTTTCTTCTGGGATTCAACTAAAGTCACAATATGATTCATGAAATATTTGCACAACTTCGAGCTCCATATGCGATGTAATTAGCGATATAATCAAGGGTAATACCACTAGAGGTGAGAATTTTGTGAGAACACTCTTGTTTTTTGGGAATTATGCGTTTAAATTTCACGAAACAAAGTTATCCTTAAAATACCACGAGCTGAAGTCGAGTGGTATTTCGGGATCACTTTGTTGAGTGAAATTTGTATAATTTTCAAAAAACGACAGGGTGTTCTCGAAAAAATTCGAATCTCGTGTGGTATTTGGAAAGATCATTCAACAATATAAATAAAACGAAATAAAAAATTGTTTTTTATTCAAAAATAACCAGATGGAAGCATAACAACAAATTATTCATCATTATTCCCAAAATAATAATTATTGATAGTACACTTATTATAGACATTACGAGCATTATTTTCGAATGATGAAGTAGATACTGATGTTTTTTTCTTGAAGGACATTTTTTCATTCCTTATGGCTGTGATTAATTTTTTGTGATGTTGTTGGTCCAGTTGGAGATACGGTTTCACTGACGCTGCAGAAGAATGGCCTGTTATCTTTATCAGCTGTTCCTCGCCAATACCTGCTTTGGCTAATTGGCTGACAGCAGTAGCTCGATGCGAGTGGTTGGTTATCTTCGACTTGGTTGTGTTGATGCCAATGCGTTCTGCCGAATCTTTTGTCCATTTAGCTATCGTATTGGGACCGACTGGGGAGTCTTTGAACCATGAACCATATTTCCAATATTGATCATCTTTTTTGTGTTGCTCCAAAGACAGCGCCTTGGCACTAACTTTTCTGTTCTCAGGATCCACTTGCGAATTGGAAATAAAATACACCTCTTGGCATTCCGTGCATCCCGCGCCGTTTTAAGAGCCACGTCTGTGGATGGATCGAACCTAACGCCCCATTCGGAATAGAATTTTTCCTGCAGCTGTTTGGCAGTATTATTTCACAAGGTTTTACGACACTTTCCTTGTAGTCTGATCCATCTCTTTTTTTCATATTGAAAGCCCAGTCTAGCATAATATTATTGAGTTCTGACAAACTTGTTTTTCATTTACAAGGTATTCTTCAAATTGTTTCCAAATTAGGATCTTGACTTCACTGTATTAAGCGACACACTTTCCTACACACTTTCCTCAATTGAAGTAATATTAGACTTCCCAAAACGTTTCATTTTTATCTACTTCATGGTTAAATACGAAAATAAACTGACAGAACTGCCAGTGTGCTGTTGAAGTTATCGCTAACAACTGTTTGTTTATCGTAACCATGACAACCGCTACTTCCACCAACGACCAAAGTTATCCGGATGAATTAATATTCCTATACAAATTAGGCATTTGATAAAAACAAATTTCTAAAAGTGAAAACACTGTGAGGTTGAGGGTTTTCAGATACAGTTTGTTTCTATTGGTCCGTTTTCAAAAATTGAGCGATTTCATTGGACGATGTAGTATAGTGTTGAATGATCAGTATAATTTTGTGAAAGCCATACAATGAATAAGGAAAAATTTGGTTGGTACATCCCGATTTTTCTTTTATTCATAAAAAAATGGAATTGTATTTATGTTGGATAACAGAAATAAATTCACGACAGTTGGCAGAAACATAATATAATCATACAATCCCCTAATATCCCCCCTCTTGGAAATAAATTCCCGAAAGCTTTCAGGACCATGTGGTTTCACAGATATTAGGTTACCAGCAAAAAAAAACGATCCCAGACAATACCGAATATTCAATTACATGCAATATAGCGATGTCGAATGGGGACTTCCAAATATCATGTTTGTTTTTTATTAAAATACGGAGATTCGCCAACAATAAGGGTATTCAAGAATACACGGCTCACTGATTGCTAACGTGGGGTTATCTCTCATTCAGGAGAATCTCCCCTAGAGACGATCTTTTTGTACAGGGTATTTCGACACTCGATCATAATCTGGTATCGGGCAAGAGGCCAAAATAAATCAGTCATGGTTTACTTACTTATCCAAGTAGATGGACCTCGTCTTGAACTACTCCACACTCACCACTTACCAAGATCTTCTTACACAGGATACTTCCACTCTAAGTCTACGTGTTCTCCACGTAGCGTGAGGTGAGTGGGCTCTTGGTGATATCTCTTTTTTGCCGAGGATCTCTGGTGGATTTATTCTAGAGTTCTTTTAGTCTTTATTCAGGTGGTCTAGTTTTTGGTTCAGTGGTATTCAAGAAACTTTTCTTGATTTTGATCGATGATGGTATAGTATATGTCCATGAAGGAGGTCTTTCATCTTCAATTTGTTTGGTCCTTTCGTTTTCAGCAATGACTTCTCTTCGAATATTTAGTGGTGCAATGCCAACTATAGGATATACTTTTTCTAGGGGGCTGGAGTTTCGGCATACAGGTATTATTCTGATTGTCGCATTTATAGCAACGTCTACTCCTCTCGAGTATACAGAATTTCTCCACGTAGGGGTGTCGTATTCTGCCATAGATAGACATAGGGCAGTTGCTGATGTCTACGAAGTTTCAGGTCCGGCACCCCATGATGTACCTGCCGATTTCCGGCAGGTCTGCCTGATTGTTTTTTGGGCGAAGAGCACACACTTGTGGCTTAGTTGACATTTCTGACAAGGCTCGTTCCTTCAAACTTGTTTCTTTGAGAAGCTATTGCTTTGTCGTCCGCGTAAATAAATTTCCTTACTTTGTCGAAAAGTGGGAATTCATTGGTATAGATGTAGTATAGGATTGGAAAAAGAACACTCCTTTGTGGTAGCCCATTCTTTTGAATTTGCCATCGACTATTCTCATTTTCCAGTGTTTCATGGAATCTTCTGTTTTCTAAGATACATTTGATGAATCCTGTAAGTTTGTAGTCTTTCGTCAGATCATATACTTTTTTATTAATTTTTTATGATTAGCTGTATCGTAAGCAGCACTTGAATAAATGCTACGCCGGTCGTTATCTTAACTTTGTAACAATCCTTAATATGTTAGGCAAGATTCAGGATCTGATTAGAGCATGACTTTCCAGGTCTGAATCCATCTTGTTCTTTGATTAACTTTCATGGATATGTGGTGTTATTCTGTTGAGGATTAAGCGTTCAAGTAGTTTATATAGGTGACACAGTAACGATAAGGGTCGATAATTCTTTGGGTTATCTGGTGTCATCAACGGTTTCAGTAATGCAACCACATGTGCTTTTTCCAAATCTTGGGAATCATCAACTCAGAGATGCAGTTGTTGTAGAATTTGATCAACCATTTCAACCATCAACTCCTTGTTCTTCTGTTCTGGTTTGATCTAGACGATCTAGACCTTGACGAACCTTTGAAGTTCGAAGATTCTCGTCAGATCGTATACATTCTTTATTAATTCATCATGATTAAGTGTATCGTATACGGCCCATAAATCGATAAATGCTACGCCAAGGATGCCTAATACTTCAGTAAGCAAATACTCAGGAGAAATTAGTTCCTCATAAACATCGAATAGACCATCGCCGTTAATCACCCTGTATATCATTTTTCCCGTTGCTTTCCCAATTCTACCAGATGCTGACTGAAAGCAACATAAATGCATTTACTTTGTATGTGACCGCACAAAAGTTTTTCCTCGAGGATGAATAAACGAACACTGTATGAATTTCCTCATTCCAGTACATCGCTGTCACAATAGGAAATTGCATCCATCCAAGATTTGAAAGACTGAACCATCCATCCTGATATGCTTTCATCTTCCGTCATTCCCTTTTTTCCGGATTTTCGCTTACGTCTAGCGCGATGCCTGTCAATGCTCCCCTTATCGTAAACGCCACCAAAGAAGTAGATTCATCTATAAATTCTAGATGTCGCTGCATCTGCACCATATGACCCTCTCTGATGCCCGCATATCAGCGTCATGCTGCCATATCGAAAATCGCATTTGATAAACGAGCGAATAGGACAGGCGGAGTCGTACCTTGTTGCCGGATGTACTTGTCCGATCTTGCCTGAGTAGCAATTGATATATGAGGTTGGGTAAAGGATATCCTTTATCTTTATAACTGCACAGAATGGGTTCTTGAAATATAATCAGTTCAGGCTCAGAAAAATCTAAATTATTGTTCGATTTAGCTCCAAGTTTTAGAACTTAGATTTGATGATCCGCTTGATGTCAAGATCAAGGTAATTTTCCTCGAGTTATAATATATTGGCTTGATGTTGCGGGTTTTTAGAAGAAGATTTGGAGTTCGAATGAAACTGAAGGAAAAATGTAAGTTTGGTTATTGTTATTTTGGGATATATCTTTGTTAGTACAATGAACTACATTCCCCATACAGTTTGATTCAATTAAAGTTCACTCAGCTCATCTCAAAACTAGGAAGTGTAAGATGGTTGCCAAGCGACGACCACTCCAACATCTGATAACGAAACGAAACATTCAGAATCGAGAGTAAGATCTTCATAAATTCTCAACATACCCGTATGACTTTGAAACTTATTCATTAATAATGAAGCCTTGCATAGAAAGCAGCTTCAACCAAACATCATTCGTCAAAGTTTTTATTATGTAGAAACTGACAGCATAGGTAACTTAATTGATTGTGAAATATCAGTGTATAGCCATAATTCAATTATTCTCGTGATGTTCCATATATCTTCCTGGAAAAAATTTTGGATCGTATTCAAGTGTGCAAATGAAACATATGCTTCATTATCTGGTATTTTGGCATGATATTGAGGCAATTTTAAATGTATGCGGAAGATAAAAAGCGACTTATCCAAGGATTTTTCATCTAAGAGTCAGAAGTGAACGAAACTCTATCTTTTGAGGAGCTGCATTTTGATTTCAAATTACAACCTATCAAACGATTGGAAAAAAAATGGAAACAAATGGGCAACATACTGCAGTATCCTTCTCCAAATTTCATTTTGATATTTCAAATAATTCCAGATATATTCACTTGGTTTCACACATTTGCCCTTTTCTTTATATTCTATAGATCATGTACTTTTTTTTAAGTAATAATTGACACTTATTCTATTCGGTATCTCCATAACACTCATTTTTCACTCTCATAGGTGAATTGGACCATTTGGACCATTAATTGCTATGTGCCTTCAATTTTCTCATAACTAGTACATGACCCTCCCGCAATGTGAAGAAAATAAAAATCACCGCAATGAATAGAAGGGATGATCAAGTTTTATTATAAAATTTTTGAGCTAAATAGTATTCAGAAATTTATAATAATTAACGATAGATTTAGCACAAAATGTTAAATATCTTGAATAGTTGGAGTTGAAGTTCTATTTTGGAAATTTTCGATTTCTCACAAGATATTCGTCGGACCCTCGGCCGGACCTCAACAAAAATTTGCATTAATGCAGGTTATTGTTAGGTGCTCTTCAAATACTTGATGATACCGGGATTTTCTTTCACAATCTGCGAAACTTCTGTTGCGAAAATGCAATTTGAAAATTATAGCTGTAACCACAGTTGGAACTGAGGCGTAATACTTTCGGTTATACTAACATACGGCTGGAGAAATATCACAAATATTAGGCGTTTTGGTAAAACAGAATCATTAGGAGTTGGACTACGTCCTCAACTGGATTCCGGTAACAAGATATCCGCTCGACCAGATAATAGAATTAATAAAATATGAAAACCAGTTAATACTCATTTTAAACAAAAGATCTACGTTTGTTGACGGCTGTTCCAGAGTCCGGGAAAAAATTGAACAAGCTCGAAAAAGCTCCTGACCTTACGACAATGCTATTCTATATTTTTAATCTACTGCTTCTTGTATTGATAATTAGGTATTATATTCAAGATGAGGATATTTTTTTTATGTGTAAAAACATAAATCGCCTGTGCCACAGAACTTCCGTCTCAGAGATAATTTCACCTTATACTTTTGAAAATATTACAGATGACTACCGGTCCTCGGAGTAACTCAACCGTGAACGAAATACGTCTAGTACCAGGATATCATTCTTTTCTTGAATTACACGCTTGAGAAATGAACCACAGACAAGTACGACCGGGGTTTTCCGACAAAACGATGATGACTTGTGGTATTAAAACTTCAGTAAACGTTTTCAATTCACCAACCATAACAGAAATGTCATTAGTCATCACGTGACTTGACCAGTCAACGACAGGATCTATGCATTCTTTGTAATCTTATCGCTTAATAGGATTCTTTGTTGGATAGTCGAATTTTCCGCTAGATGAGTTCTAGATGGGGAGCTAGAGAGCTTAAGTATGTTTTTCTGATATATTTAAAAAGGCTCTCGTTGATGGTCATGAAAATTTAAACCATCCTTATTGTTGTAATAAACAGGGCCAGTAGTTGACGTTTTGTTCATTTCACAATCCGTTCAACGAATCTTGCTATCAAGGCAAGCCGTGAAAGTGTAGTCGGTTCTTAATTTCTTGTTGCACAACGTAACTGAGATGTTCTATGCTTGAACCATGGAAATGAATAAGAACCTCGTATTTTCCCGATTTTATATCATGAATCATTAATTAAAGACTAAAATAATTATGTTATGCATTGAAAATTATATACTCAGAGTCGCAAGCAGATTTCAACCAAAGATATTGGAAATATTCAAGTTCAATTAGTGAATCAATCATAAATACCCCAAAGCCTATAGAAAAGGTTGAAAAAATCATTACAAATAATAGAGAGAAACGAAACCTGGAGATGCTTCTTGAGACATGAAGCAATTAGACTGTGCCCTTCAATATATTTCAGATGAGCTATAGTGCTCTTAAAAATACTGAAATCCTGAAAAAACATAAATCTTATAGTAAAATAAAGTGAAACTCGACATGTTTTTATTATGTACAGGGTGGGCATATTTCGATATCTTAGAACTAAAAATTTTAAACCAGAGGAGATAGACAGAATCTGATATCTGAAATTACAACATTATACATGCACTTTCTCACGCAAAATCCAGTGGCGTACTTCTCCTTTCTGCACCATTTTCAATTACGAAGCTATGACCCCAAGTTTTGTTCTTTCAAATGGCAATACTGTATTTCTGTGCCATTTTCTAGAAGCTTAATTTTTTCTGATTTCAAAATTGTACAACATCGTATGGTTTGTATAAATATAAGTGATAGCAAAGGTCACAAACTTTTACAGATGCATTGGTTTGATTGAGATTCGTTAGGCAATATAAAGGATGGCCAAAGTTAACATCTGGCTCTGGCAGTGAAAGCGTCTACCTGGTTTGACCAGCGACAATCCTCAGAGGCAGCCACACCTGAAATTTATCTTAGATCACCCAGCTCTTTTCCACATTCAAAGGGAGTAAGCAGTTGTCAAATCAAAACATTGATTTCGTCCAGGTCATGTTGGACTGTACCGAAGTTAGACAAGGGAAATTTTAGTGGTAGTAGTTATCATCTGCAAACATAGATCAAGCAGAACAGTAATCTAGGATAAGGGAAGGTGGATAATAAAAATAAGGACCTGGTACGAAACCCTGTGGAACACCAGATAACAAAGACTATCATATATGGAGAACTAATTCTTCAATCATCTGAAGTCGATTCAAACTGAAATAAAGATCAAACTAGACAATTCGACACATGATTGTCTACATTTCTTATATCATAGAATGTGTGTTTCAAGATCCTGCCCTCCTAGCGGTATCATCGCCATGAAAATTCCTAGTTCAACCTAATTCATTAAAAAAGATCAGTCGTTTGCCACCACGATTTCATTAAGCCCCATTTCCGAAAGTCGGCCAGCAGGTAATTCAGAAGACCGGTTACAGAATTTCCACAGAACGTCTGAAGTGAATCCAAATTCCTCTACTGCCGTCGAAACTTATCCTATTTTCGCCAAGTACAGCCGTTCCGCAATGCCTCTCTCCTTTCCTCGCTAGCCTGAACGATGAACCACTTTAGATAAATTCATGCGCCAGACATTGACGTAGTTTATACGATGGAACTCGGGCAAAAACAGTGGGAAATTCGAAATTATCAAGATGAATGAGCGCTTTCAGAATTGGATTTATTCGAAGGAAACATGCGGAATTGGAGTCTTCCTGCTTAGCCTGTCGCTTTGTTCATAATAGGATTCGCGTTTTGGGGAGCTACTCACCTATTAGATGCGGATACTTGAGGAAAACGAACGAGCTAATAAGGAACGTCATAGTCCTGCACATGGGTGGAGATACTGAGTGGAGATAGGTATTTATTTCCCTGTTATGTTTATATCTTTATTCACGTCCGGTTTCCAGTAAGGACCTATTTTCTTCGGATGATTTCTAGGTGATTTTCGACATCTTTCATTCATCATTTCTTTTTACCAACTTTTTTCAGACATTCTTCATGGTTGACGAGAAATTCTTGATGATGGAAGTCGAGTAGAATTATTATTTCGACTACGACCATCATCTTTCATTAACATTTCCTGCTGTTTTCAAGGCGAACAATTGGTTTTTACAAAAGCTGACAATGTTGCTGACGAGAAATTGTTGATGATGGAACTCGAATATTGTTTGGGCAATAACCTATTATTGTTCTTGTAACCAACGTTTCAACAGATAAAATTAGCTTTCACAAAAGCTCTTTATTACACAAAAGTTTTCAACTTTCATGAATGTCAAATGGACAAGGAGCTGTACAGTTTTTCTCGAACTTCCTTTCGCGTAGGTCCCAGTGCGTGGTGATTGACTCACTCATATCCGATTTCGCTGATATCTATCGAGGGTACCCCAGGGTTCTGTTTCTGCGCCGTTATTATATGCTATATACTCGTTGAGCCTGCCGAAGCCATTGAAAATTTGTTCATCTCAATTCTATGCCGATGATACACAGGTATACTTATCTTTTACTAGGAATAATGTCACTGAATCCACAGCCATATTAAGTAGGGAACTTGGGGCATTGAGAACTGTGGCTCTTGAACATTTCCTTCAGCTCAATGCAAATAAGTCCACTTTGCTGCTTATCGGTCCTGAGCGGGAGGTGTTGGGACTGAGGGACTTGGTGAAGGTGGAGGTCGACGGTGTGGTCCTGCCTGTGATGAACGCAGCGCGGAATATTGGTCTGGTTCTTGATAGATCCCTAAGATTCAGTTCACATGTGACAGAATGCACAAAAAAAGCTTATGGAAGGATAAAATTGATTTATAGAAATCGGCATTTGCTTCCTCGAGGGATCAAGGTAATTCTCTGTGACCAAATAGGTCTTGTCAGTATTTAATCACTGTGATGTGGTCTATGGAAACTGTCTCACACAGTCTGATAAAATGAGGATACAGCGTGTACAGAACTCTTGTCTAAGGCTGATTCATGGTGTGAGAAAGTATGAGTCGATTACACCCAAACTTAGGGAGACGGGATGGCTCACTATGGAAGAAAGGAGAAAGCTACACACAGCATGTTTCTTCAGAGATATAATTTTACTCATGTGCCCTTCTTACGAATAGGCGAATAGTTTTCAGAACCGATGTCCACAATCTAAACATCAGATTCAGGGGAAAAATAACTCCACCATTTCACAGAACGGCAATGTTTGAGTAAGTATGTCCGGCCGCCCGATCGTAAATTCTATTCCGGAGTAGATGAGGAAGAGATTCCATAGTTTTAAAATAGTGTAGTTGTCCAAATATCTCGGTCAAGTTGGTTATTAGGCCAAAAATTACGGTTCAGCAGGTATGAGCATCTGAAGTTTGGTTGCCTCATTAACTCCTACAATAATCGTCCGACCAAATTAAAACTAATTAACGTTGAGAGGAAGGAGACTGCTAATTTTGTGGAAATTTTACAGGTTAGAAGATTATTCTCAAAATTTGGAAATTGTTATTGACAATATTCGGTTACTGATAAGATATTCGTCAAAACTCAACAAAAGATTCGAAAATAAGGTCTAACAGGTATTCAATATTCGAGTTTTCAACTCAAATATTCAATTGAATTGAAATTGGATTTGAACTAATCAATTGATTTCAATCTAATGGAATTTCCTGGTTAAAAAAAGAATATTGAACCCCTGTTGGACCTAATTCTCAAAGTAAATGAGTATAGTTCTTTTGTTGTAATCGATTCTTAAGGTATAAATGACATAGAATTAGCTAACAAACTCAAGAACCTCAAATTTGTATGCCCTAAAGATGGATTGGAGTAATATGAAAGCCCTATCAATAAACAAGATTAAAGTATGAGCTGTTATAGGGTTTAAACTTCTCAATCTTATAAAAGATTGACTCTGATTTTTCAACGTTTATACTCCCATATATATCTTTCAGCTCAAAAATGGTTATGTGTACCGTCAAAAGACTCTGACATCGTCAGGAAAGGTTAAAGCTTCTGTATTTTGGGATGCACACTACTTCAAAAAAACAATTAATAAACTTATATCTCGAAGGATGTTCCAACCAGACTATCGGCCGATGGAAAAATGTCTGCCGTAAGCCCAGAGAGTATACAATAATAATATATAAAATATGTACCAATACATTCAACTTGAACTGCACAGTTGTTCTAGAATTTGAGACGCCCCTGTGTACGTTCTTCTATAATCGATGCCTACCGACATCTAGTTGCCGAACCGCGCAACTTCTAACCTTGTCTGCCTGTTCTGTTCCAGAGGACGACTGACACCAAAGGGGAGGTGACGTTAAGGATGAGTTGTTTTGGTCCCTTAGGGACATTCGCTGATTCCCAGCGCCACGGAAATCCGGTCGATTTCGCGAAAGTCGAGCTGACGACAATTCGTTCCCGCCAGCCCTCATTATTATATTTCCATTTGTGACACCCGTCGCAGTAGCGAATCTCCCGTTATCTTCTATAGTTCTTGCATTTTCTAATTGCAAGGCAGGCGAGTGTATCAGAAATAGTTGAACACTGACAGCACGTCAGGTAGTTTTTGCGTTCTGGTGGAACTTTTGGCGAGTATTTTTCAAACTTTAAAATTCATATCTTTCAGAATATTAGCTAGTCATTTTGAGGAATGGTAATTTCAGCATCCTTTAAACCTCTTCATATCTATATGGTTAACTCAAAATATATAATATTAATATTCCTTTACGACCCATTGCGAGTTCCAGAAATTCACCATATCAACAATTGGCTAAGTTCCTTCTAGAAATTATATCTCTCGTAAAAAATCATTCATTATTCATGAATGAAAATACAAAACATTTTATTTATTATGAGAAACCAAGAGGTCTTTGAAGAAGACATCAAGGTCAGCTTCGATGTTACGAGCTTCTTCAGCAATGTCCCAACAGATAAACCACTTACAATCGTAAAAAAAAGCTTGAAGATAATCAAACACTATGTGAAAAAACTACACTAAGCGTGAATGCAATAATGGAAATACTCTCCATTTGCATCGACACAACATACTTCCAATTTGAAGACATTCTTTATCGATAAGAATTTGGAATTGCTATCGGTTCACCTCTGCCTTCAATTTAAGATGATATATGTATGGGGTAATTTTGAACAAAGAGGTTTCGACCAATATACAGGGTGAGTCTTTGACCACTGCGTTAATTTTAACCATAGGTTCTTGAGATCAAAACAAACACTTTTTCCATTACGGTTTTTCTATATTCAGCTTCGTTGAAAAGTTATAAGCATTTTAAGTTTTCACATTGGGCAAATACCCCGCTGTAGTCCAGTTTAGTTTGAATGAAAATTACCTTCCACAGCATCCACTATTGAATCTGAATTGTTTATAAACATTATTTTCCCTCTATGAAATTATTCACTCACTCATGTTTCATCCGATCAGGTCCATATCCAGAAGGAAGATACAAAATACTAATTTTCTGGTAAAAAAAATTCAACACCATAAACATAGATTTTTGTTGTTCTACCATATTTTCTTTCTACTTCAAGATTATAAACCATGCCTTTCTAGTGAGAAATTCCAAAAAAACCTCAGAATTATTGGGTGTTATCATCATACATTTGTAATTTTCTTCTTAAAATTTCCAAATCATGAAAACCATCATTTCTATGAAAACTTCCAAGGCAAGAGGTTATCACTGTGCTTTTTTTTTTTCACTCAAAGCCAGAAAAAATCATCTATGATTTTCCAAACACTGATATTTCTGAAGTTTCTTCTCCTTGACAAAGACACCAGTCTATGAGGTCTCTTGATACGGTTAAAAATATGAAAATCTTTTTCGAAATCTTCAACGACAATGAATGATGTCTCTACGAATAATCATTTTAAAGTGATGTTACTTTGCTTGATGATTATTTTCTGTACTGGATCCCAATAACAATTTACCTGGATAGATTACAAGTATTTCCAGATTTAGGTGTGCAATTATACTTTCTTGAAGAAATACCTAAATTTGATTTTGAAAAATCAACTAGGTGTTCTTTAATAAAAAATTTTTTGTTAAATCATTAATATGAATCTATTCTGTTTAGACTATAATTACTGATTACTGATTTTTATAATCGGAGTATTCTGTTTTAATTACGTAAACAAGAACATAAATATTGAATAATGATTATTCATAGATTATGTCAAATTTCAATACCTTACAATAGAATATTAATTTATTACCAAACACCAGGAGAGGAAAAATTAATATTTGCAATGTTTTTTTAAATGAAAGATAACATCTGTAACTATTATTGATCTTTAGTTTTAATTTTCCTCAGACTAATTAGAGTGAATTATTATCACATTGAAATATTATAACGTCTCTGTGGTGGGTGGTTCCAAATAAAAAAGTGTTCTGTGGTTCCTTGTTGTTTTGATTCTGTTTGAAACTGTCAACAGTTATTTGTAGCTTTCTTTCAAAAAAATGTGGAAAATATCGATAGTTTGAAATTATTCAATTCAGTATGGAATGATTATGGTCAGAAAATGCATTCTTTTCTAATCTTTCTTGTTTATGAGCTGATAGCTTCCAGTTTCAATATTGATTGAATTTTAATTAACTATGCATCATAACAAACATTCAGAAATATCAAACCTAAGTCAAATTCTATTATCTCCTAAGTTTGTGAACAAGGTTGAATCGGTGTATGAAATAAAGATAATAAAGGTATAAAACGAATCTACGAGACTGGGTTCGAAGTTTTTAAAACTCATGTGAGCTCAATTTGCAGCATTCCTATGTTAGAATAGATATAATTTGATGAACCCTGAAAGCCTGAAGCTATAAAAAACCAGCTCTTCATAAAGACAAGTCTTCAATTTAACAGGTCCTGACAGAAAATACTTTACCCATTTCAACGGTCAAAATATACCGAAGAGTGATAGAAAACTTTCTCTATTTATTATGGAATATTATTCTGGATTAAATATTAAACAAGGTGCTAGACATCATTAACAATGAATACAGCAAATGGCAATTTAGATTTTGTGGTGAATGTAAAACAAAAATTGTTCAGTGATTAATTTCATCTATAGTGTTTAGTGGTGAAACCATAGACCTGAGAGATTTCCTCAACCTTGTAGAAATATTTAATACATAAAATATGGCAACATTGAACAAATCTGATAATTGAATCATTTCAGCACAGAGTTGGATTTGGGAAAATCAGAAAATTTGGACAAAATTATATCGATTCAATTCCTTTCAACTTCAAATATCTCAAGAATGGTGCAATTTAGGAGAAAAGATGAGGAATGATTTTATATGCTAAAAAGACTAATGATTCCAGGAAGTACAAGATACGGACCTTTAGTTCAAGCGATATTTGTTTTTTATGCAATTTAACTAATCTGTAGAGTAGTAGTGAGAAACCCACAAGAAGTGGAATGAATCTATTGATGCCAAAATATGCACAAGTGTTATCAAAAACCTTCTACAAGAGATCATTTCAATTGATATTGTCGTTTGAATATTACAGGTGAAAATGCAATTTTCACTTTCGAACGGGGCCAAATTTGGAAAAATGTTATAGGAAGAAAATGTTTCTTTTGACGTCAAGAATCTATGGTTAAAATTAACGCAGTGGTCAAAGACTCACCCTGTATACTAAAAGCCAAATTATGGAAGAGATATGTGGATGGTACTTTCATCATTTGGCAACATGGAACACTATTCATGGATTCTTTCAACATCTTAAGAATCAAGAGGAGTGAGATTTTTGATGTACTTGTTCATAAAAAAAATGGAATCCCAAGAACCAGTGTATACAAAAAACTAACAAACACATTTCAATATCTACATTTCAATTTCAACCATCAACGAAATACTCAATTGGGAGTGACAAAATGTTTATATAATGAAGCCACAAGTATATGCTCTACCCAACAAGACATTAATATATTCTTTTGAACTTTTGGCTTACAACAATATAAAATGGGGAAATAAATAACATCACAAAAATACTCAAAAGTAATGGTTACCCCAAACACATATTGCAAAGAGCGAGAAGAATAATAGAAAATCAACTTGAACCCAATACAGCACAAGACGATATTGAACAAACTATAAAAAGCGTAATTCCTTATTTGAAAGGTTTATCAGAGAAAATTAAAAGGATTTGAAATAGGTACGACATAATAACTGCCTTCAAGACACAAGATACTATCAGGGCTTATCCAACAAAGACTTCGTATATCGAACAATTGCATTCTATCCTTCAACTTCAATATGTTTCCAACGTTTTTGCTGATTTTCAATTAAGAATACTCAAAATCGACGTGACAACACTTCATGCCAGCACTTTTGTAAGTTGTTGACTCTCAGTTTAATATTGGGGTGAAACCGAAAGTAACAGGTCGACTTGGTGGAAACAAAGGTTCGTCCAACAAAAGCTGCAGCAAACTTTTAATTGCATCTGAAACGGAACTAAACTCGTATCATGGCATTTCTAAATTGATCAATAATTACCATTCAAGCTGCATTAGAATATTTGACTTCGCGGAAATTTCAAACTTGAAACAAACTTCGTTTCGCTTCCGTATTCAGCTCGTGAATGTCGAGGTAAAGAGGTAAAGCCGCTGTTACTTAGTGTTTCATGTTCCTGAATGATACCTTGAACTTCGTAATACTGACGCGGAAATGTTGTGTAGGAGGCCTTTATGCGAGGTTAGTGGTGAGAGTCCTTCCATTCAGACAAAAATTACTTCAAAAATTTCTAGCATCAATGAATTTATGGAATTATATGAACTTCACGGAGATATTCGAACAATTAATCTATTTTGGAATAATCTAGGTTATCTCCTACGGAAGATAGAGAGTATACGGCTACACCTACTCAATTTTCTCCACAGATTCGTCATCAGGAAGTCGAATCAAATCGATTTATGCTTTATATTTGTAAATTACCGGCATTTGGGCAAAACTGTCCTATCAGATCGAAAAAGCAAAGCAAATACTCGTTACGAACAAGATCATTCTATTGAAGAAATTAATTACAAACCGTATGAACGCCGATTCGACGAGTCTAAGGCCAGAGGCCATTGGACCACATCGAGTTTAGCGTCGAACACTCAGGGGCAATCGAACCTGGAAATGAAATTCCGAATCCCCTGAATAAATGCCCCAAATTAACGGAAATAAGGTCTGCGGCCTGGCTTGATTTCCCCGGGAAGCCAACCAAATTCGAATGCGACAAACAATTAGCCACAAAGACGAACGTGCGCGATCCATGATGGCGTCGAATCAACATTTAGAGAATGACGGGAGTCGTTCGACTGTTTTCCGACATCTGGCTTCCTGGAAAAGAATATGCTCCAGGGAGATCGATGTGAAGTTGGAATGTTTGATGGTTCAATTTACAAGCTCTCTCTTCACAGTAGACCACTCTAGAGTTCAACAAAAGGTTGGAGACTTCTGATGATTCTTCTGCAATTCAGATCGAATTGAAAGAAGTAATCTAGTTTTATTCAAGGTATGACACGAGGAAAACCTTGAAATCGAAGTCTGTTGTATCATCGTGAAAAGAATCACCAATAAGCGGGACCTATATCAACCTTGCGAGCGGGATAGTTTCCCAGCAAAGTTTGGTACATTGGTACAGCATCTGAAAATTGAAAGATCTGTGGAATACAATCGGTCAGTATTTCTAATACCCAGCAACAATAGAGCTTTTGATACTATGAATCAAAGAAAATTGATGTTCGCCCTCAATGAGTGCCGAGTTGGCCTTAGATATATAAGAATAACCCAGAACATATATGGTGAGTTAAAAGCACGTGTCCAACATCATTAAAATACTCAAGGTGCTCCATCGAATGATCAATACGGGGCATTTCCTTTGTACAGAGGATTTCTAATGATCAACTACGGGAGATGACAGGTGTGACCGTGTGATTGAAAGGATAAGAACCTTCAAGTGGAGTTAGGCGGGTCAAGTGCTAAGTTGAACGGATGGACGTTGAACAAGAAAGAATCTTAAGTGAAGACCTACACAGGGAGCACATCAAAGTGACGTCCTCCAACTAGGTGATCCTACAATGAAGGGGGACGCCTACATCCAGTAGTGAACTCAGACGAGTTGAATGATGATGATCAAATTCAACCATACATGCATGTGGTGTACTTCAAAGTACTTTTTTCGGCCCAACCCTTGTTATTTCATCAGTACCTTTCCAGTCCACCTTTCCACATTGTCGGGTTTCAACAAGTTTGTGTTCAAACAAGTTTTTTAGAAGTACCGTCGCAAGCCAAAGTTTATTGGGACAAGTTTTTGGAAAAATTTTTAACAATTATTAGAAGTTATTATGATTTCAAGAAATCATATGCAATAACTACTGTGCCTTTTCAAAAAAAATTGGTAGATTGTAGATGTACAGAATGTAGTGAATAGTATGCCAGGATCAATCGTGATCGCTGTTTCTAGATGAATTGATAGGCAAACTGTAAACTAGTAATCTTGGGTTGCCAGATTTTCAAAATCGCCATAACATTTTCGAGTATAAGAGTGTAATGATGCCCATAAAAGTATCGACAGTCCCAAGACTGCTGAATTATACTGCAGTGTATTACACACTAAACAGTTGAATCGTGGGATCTGATCTGAAACGTGAAAAATAACACGAACTGCAGTCAGTGCTCAATTCAACTATTTCAAACGTGTAACGTTTCGTTGGTGTAGTGTGATATTTGTGAATTGAATGCGGTCAAGGGCGCGCTCGCGTTGAGAGTTGATACTGAAAATAGTTGGTAGAATAGTTTGTCGGTATCTTGCTGGTAAGAGGATTAAACACATCATTTTTGGCAGCCTTCGTCACAATTGTTGGGAGCTTTTACATCGTTTTCCTGGGTGATTTTCAGTAGAGGATAATGCCAGGAAATAAACCCCAGAAATTTTGGGGTTTTAGAATAGAATATCGTCCTGAGATCGTGTGAGATAACTGATCATATTTGGCTCTTGGATATTGTTGGGATTGACGTACACACGATAGTTGGATTAGATAGTGTGATGTATGGAATAGCCCAGATATCCATACTGGGAATATCGAGTAACGAAGAGCAAGTAGACAGGTCGAATTGAGAACGTCGTGGGAGTCAGGAGTGCGGTATATGAGACAGCCAGCATATACCGGGGCACTCGAACAATTAATTGGGAGAACATCTAGAATTATTGAGTTGAGAACGTCGTGGGAGTCCGGAGAGTGGTATATGAGACAGCCAACGTATACCAGGGCACTCGAACAAGGAAGCGGACGAGCATCTAGAGATATTGGGATGAAGATGGGCGTATACGACAGCCAACGTTTACTAGGTTCCATTGGATAAGCTCACCTCAAGAACTAGGAAGGTTTGAAATATCAAATGTTTATGCTAATGATTTTACATGATCAAATTTAATGTTAGGTAAATTTTATGTACATTTTGGAATTGTTCATCGGAATTGAACGTGGTTTTAGACCTAGTTGATCTTTTTGAATATATATGTATATATACGTGCTGCGCCTGAGCTCATGCGACGCGTCTCAATTATTGATTCAGAATAGATTTATTGTTCAATTCACGATTTACATCTTTCGATTATTTGTAGCCTTGAACATCGATCAGCACCATATTTTGGATTCATAAGACCCTAGAAATATCGTTTATTTTCCTTTTCTTTGTTATGTAACTGTACATTTGAAACATCATACATATCTACTGGGATTAGTTAGTATTTCATATAATTTCCCTTTTGGCTGATTTGGGGACCATTACTTCCAACTTGGGGGTTTCGAAATGAGAAAAATTTGCCTGGCGCCCATTGATATATCCACCGTATTTAGAGAGAACCCCACCCTTCTCCACTGAGTTAGTTTCGGAAACCCCGCATTAGCAGTAGATTGTAATTGTTACCATATACGAAAGAGGTTCGTAGATAATAAACGTTCACTCATTTTGAGTTCCTGTGATGTCGTCTCAATATAAGCCAGTAGATCAATTTAATTGAGTGAAAGAAAATGAAAGATTTCTGAGAGATCCCTACTGATGTTTACAAAGTGAATGCTCAATAGAAAACCAAAAAAAATTAAGAAGATAGAATACCGAACAGTACGTAGAAACTTGAAACCCCAATGGTGATTACATCGAAGGACAAAAATAACTTTATTGGAGACACATGTACAAAGTTTTCTTGATGCACAAGAAAAAAGCTTAGTGTAATGTGCTCCAAATATTTCATTCATTCAATCGCGACTAATTTTTCCCAAACACCAACCAGAAGTGATACATTCCGTCAATCTTAAAAACTCCCAAACGGCTCATCTAAGTTGACGCTCATCTGAATAAATTAGTTCTTTTCCTAAATCGGCATCTTTCCACTCTTCAATGCTACCCAATTCGCAGAACAATGAATTCTTTTGAGAAAAATTATCGCCTTCTCTACGTTCAAATGGCGAATTTATTGATCGGAAATTAGGACATTAACGTCCTTCGGTAAAGAATGTTACTTGGGCGAAAGATCGATGTCCGTTTCTAATGTCTTTCTAATTGATTAATACAGCTACGAAAACCTTAATGACTCCTTATAACTCCATAAGTTTCAATTTTTTTTTCACTGATGTCTAATTCCCTGCTCTTTTAATCGTAACAGGTATTTATTACTTCACCAAATTGGAGAAAAGGGGATTTAGAATGCTATTTGTGAAGTAGTTGAGTAATTTTCCATTAGATATACATTGATGTATTCGAAAATTTTTCGTAATGCCAAGAAATATCGGTCTTATAGGTCTTTCATCGCCACTTGATAGCTTTTAGTTCTATTAAGGGGAGTGCTGGTACAAAATTAGGAGTAAGTAATTCTCACCCGCTTAATGAAGAGTAGCGCACTTCCTGAGTCGCTGATTATACTCTAAGGGTAAGATCCAAAAATTATATTTGGTAGAAAAAATGTCTGCAATGTGAATAAAACAAGTTTCCAATTGTAATAAAATGATTATTTACAGAGAAGAATAGTTCACAGATTTAGAGCACTTGAGTGTCTATGCAGAGTTTTCAGATGTCTATAATAACCAAGGATTTGAACTTCTTTGCTCAATCTTGGGCACTTCGAGTATTACTTGATAATAAAAAGATCTGATCTTATTTGTTGAATTAGAAATCACCACAGCTCTGCTCTAATCGTCGAGGTAGACTTCGTAAAATAAGATGCAGGCACTTTGGATACAGCTCCTCAAACTTCCACTGATAAATTGTGCTTTGGCGATATGTAATTGCGTCACAGGTTCACAATTCACAACCTTTTTCTTTTACGTGGAGAATTTCAACTGAATGATTCAGATTCACAATGCACTAAGCTAGCTAACTGACCCAACCGGAGAAAAATGCATAAGACAGATTATTTTAAGACGAGGAACTTGTAGTTCTGAGTACCGTTATAGACTAATGAAAGCAATAAAAACTGGTACAGTAAAACTGACCAGACTGGTGGTCAAAATAGAACTAGGGTTCCATTTAGATTTTTGAATAAGTGAGAAAGATCGAACGAGGTACTTGCTGAGCTTAGGTGACAAAAAAGGGATTTCCAAAATTCCGTCCGATAACCTAGCATTCTGGAAAGTAACTGCCGCGGCTCTAAATTTCAAGAAGTTTTGTTGTGAATTTATCGCAACAAGGAGCCAGAAAAGGATAAAAAAAATATTTCGCCATGAAACGAAACTGTTTCAATTCCATTGTCTTTCAGGAGCGTTTTACTTATCAAGTTTCTTTATGAAGCCAGTTTTCCTTAAGTAATTTCAAACTTACACGTGAGTGATGCCTAACGCCTCCGCTATATCCTGACAACTTACATTCCGATCTTACTACAGCAGTTGCAGAATTTTATCAACATATTCAGTGACTGGCCACATCAAAATTTCAGGAACAAAATCGAGTAAACCACACCTGGGTCCAGCATTCACTTGCAGCATTCAATCCCGTAAATCACACAAATTTCTCAGTGCCTTCACTTCTCTAGTAGAAGAGCGAGCTATCGTTTTGCCCATATGTATTTTATCAAATAAGCGTGACATAAAGTATTTCTTCGGAAATTTCACTAATTTTCAAATCAAAGTCATTTTTCATGCGAATCACTAATTACAGAACGTTCTTCACGAAAAATGTTGGTTGAAATGTAATCTTTTGGATACGTGTTAGTTTGACATCATCGGATTAGTATTAGCCGTAGTATGAATATGAACACAAAAAACTACGGAGACCTTTATGATTACCTATTATTCATGTTCTCCGCAAAGAACATTCGACCAAGAACCGAACCCTGAAGGACCCCTAAGAAATTCAATCTTTAGGAGATCTTTTTATAAAGATACAATTTTCCTTTGTTTCTACTCAACATTTTCTAGTCGATGAGTGGATGAAAACCCCACAAACCCTGTCTATCGCTCCCTCAGCCTTCGAAAACGTCATAACCGATTGTTGGAACTGATTAACCGTGAAGTATTGCGATATTACACAAATTGGAAAGGAGGAGAAAACAGCGGATAGAGAAACATTTCCGCAATCAGTCAGACGCGGGACGAACCGACCGCTCCTAAAGCTCGAAGACGACCATCCCTAACTCGGGAAGGAAAATAAAAAAATAATTAGGTGAGAAAAATATTAAATTTGTTCCGGGCTCCCTTTCGACTTATCCGAGGTTTCTCTTACTATAAAGCGGGGTTCTAGTGGAAATAGTTAGAATGGTGGAGGATTATAGGAGGGTTATTAGCTCAACTTTGATTGGCCAGGGTGAGATAGATAACGCAGCGTTTATTTAAGGTTCATTTGATGTCGTTGCGTTGAAACTGGCCGCTTGTTGTTATTTGAAATATTTATTATTTGATTTTATTCCCGAACAAAGAAAATATTCAAATAGTAGATCCTTCATGAAAAAAATTGAGAAACGACGACCTCCGTTATATTCTGCATAATGTTGGAGTCCTCCTAAAGGGCATCACCGTTAGTATTGAGGTCATTTCATATAACCACCATAGGATTGTTGACGGGGAGTTCTATTACCATCGGATCAATTTTCAGAATATATCAAACTAGATAGATCGCATACATTAACCTAAGAGAGCAGTGCTCCCAGCATAGAGCCTTGAGAAACTCCACTGCTCACCGACATGAAGGATCATCTCCTCGAAACATTTATAACCTTACCGAGAATGACCAGACATGGATCTACCTCAAAAAAATTCCAAGGATTTCAAAATGTTTAAATTCATGAAGTAGTGGACTAATTGGTCAAACTCACATGGAAAATCTAAAAACTGAATACTATACTGAGATGCAGTCCAAAAATCGACGCTCAAATATTGGTTAATACAGATCTGTCATGTACAAAACAATGCGCAAAAGTTGCTGGTCTCAAGTCGACAATGCTTGTTATTTCAAAATTTGTTAATGACTCGACTGATTTTGATCATTTTTAGCACTCTTGTTCACCTAAACACAGTGCTTATTTATTCACCCAAATGTCTGTATTTTTCGAATATTCGGGTAAAAGTAGTACGAATCGTTTCGTAAGGACTCGCCGATGAAGAATCCGTGGTTCGTACGTCCGTAGATACGATTACGTGAGAACGGAATGGGCAAGAGGGCCTAAATTTTCAGGGTAGGTCGGAGGAATGTATATCTCTCTGTTATTGGGCCAAATCCGTTCAATAATTCAGGAGTTATAAGCATCTAAACATTGGTTTGCTTCATAATCCCCATCTTCAGGTAATTCTATCTAGTTTCTAGGCCAAAACTACGGTACCGAATTGAAAGAAAATGCTGAACATATTCTCAAGAGCCCGACAGAGAGCGCTATGCGAAAATGAGTTGACAGTTGAGGTCGAGATTTTGCCCACGTATAATAGTGAATTTGGTACATCCATGCAGATGACATAGGCTTAATTTCAATGCGAAAGCGGGTTTTGAAAAGTCGAAACCAGAGCAGTCCTTCCGGGTGGAATAATAATTTCGTTACACGCATACTGAAGTGCCTTACCTGGCCAGGAAAATCCTCAATGCGAAAAGCCTTGTGAAGAGTTTAAAGACGTAAATTCTAAGAAATCTCACCACATTTTGAAAGCCTTCAACGTTGATTATATTTCTTGAATGGACTTTGCTATTCTGCGACATCAACTGCCAACGATTACATGAAAAGTGAAGGAAACTCAATATACCCCCACTCAAATCTCAAGATACCAACAGAGACGTCTGCAATTATCCACACAAGTCTAGATAACAAATCCCAGCATGAAAACCGGTTCGTTTGTGCCCATTCATGGTTGTCAGACCGCGGACATAATGACAGTACACAGATTTTACATACGACCCAAGCTATTAGTCGTCATTGAAAGGAAAATCGCCCAGACCTTCCTTCCCATCGGTCGGGAAATAAACGATTCGTGGCAATTCTTGAAATATTATGTTGTTATAGGATAATGGACGTAATTTATTCCAGTACACTCGTACGGCCACGGAATACGTTCCGTTCTCAGGCTACGTGACTAGTTTGAGACCATTAGTTCCTCAAATATTCATGAGTTTCCTACGGAAATGAAGATTCTACAAGGAAGGGTAGGAAAGAGAACGAATCAAGCACGGCGGTGACAAACTTTGAAAGGAGGAGATTCCTTTGAGAGTTGGATAGTTAAAGGTGCAATTACGGCTAGATTTTATCGCAATAAAATAAAAGAGTATCATGTCGACAACTTTGAATAAGAAATATCATCCCTGATTTTCTTTGAAAGCTTGAAGGGTAATATGTCATTAGGACCTCTTATGAGTTCCTGACGGTAATCGATGTGATCAAATGGAAAACAGTAAAGAGTAGTTACGATTATCAATCGGAATTGACTAGGAAACCCAAGAAAACGTCATCTATACCGACTGAACCAGATAGATGGCGCATTTTCTGGAGTTGTCCTGGTTCATCTGCCTCGGTCCATATTAAGACTAGTGGCCTCCTCCAAGATTTCAGTGTCACACTGTACTGGCGAGGGGTAGTACCTCGAAGCTGAAACAGTTTCACTTGAGTTCTTTGTTCTCTGGGACATCCTACCTCAATCATATCCAGCTCGCACCACTGGAACTCTAATTCATCAGGATTTGAGTTCCTTTCAGTAATTTTAGGCACTCTAAATTATTTCTTTTCGTGTATATTGAATACTGATTTGGATAGTTGCTTGGGATACTTCAGTTGGGATCAGGAAATAGCCACCCAGAAACAAAAACATTCTTCTCTTCAGTGTGTGTCATGTGACGTCTCTCTAAATTTAGATTCTGCTCTAAAAAAAGAAAGAGGCAGCTTCAGTATATTCAGCAGTTCTCTGAGTCAGTCCTAACATTCTGCTATTCATTGACTATTGGTCAACAGTGAGCAAACGCGGCACCCATTCTGAACAGAGCTTTCTCATAGTCAAATGTTAATGCAATATAAAGACAAGAGGTTCTTTCGATATCTGTATGATGTCAGCTAACTCACGCAACTTTACTTTTCGGTCATCCAAAACGATTTTGTGGATTATGTTTATATTTTCTGGTTTTACCGCCCTATTTGGACGACCACTACGTTCTGCATCATCGGTGTCTCTACGACAACGTTTGAAGTCAGCAAACCAACGTTTTGTTGTTGTTTCTGATGGAGCGGAGTCCCCATAACACTTTTAAGGTCATTGCTTCGCTCAAACTTGACCTTTGACGTGGAAACCCGAAATGTCGTAGGTTCAAGTCCGGGGCTAGGAAAGAAATCTTCTAGCTTTCGGTATGAGGCCACCATTCACTGTTGGATCTAAAATTAACAGTGCTGTGCCTAAGGTGGCGTAAGGACTGTTACTGTGTCCTACACAGAACACACTGCTTAACCCAATTCGCACAAGCTTGAATTAGCTTCTGAGGGATGTACATTGATATATATATACCAAGGTAAGCCAGTATAAACATAAACGGTATTTTTATTCTCATCAAGAAGCGGTGGAAAATTAAAACACGATATTGTTTTTGATCTATTTATTTGAAAGTTACAAAAGTAACAACTCAAACTAAGGAATCGAATATCATAAAATTTTAACAGGTATCTTTCAAGGTTAGTATCAACTCAAAAAAAGTGACCGAAAAAAACTATCGCCATCTATGTGTTAAGCTCAGGACTTTTTAACCCTTGTAGTATATATATCTCGAAGTAGGTAGAATCTAATAATTGCTCAATTAGAGAGCCATTGAAGGAACCAGATTGAGTTCTCCAGAAATCCCAATTTATTCCTTTCGTCGTCTTCTCATATAAAATGGAAATAACTAAATGCCTCAATACCTACAACAAATAAACCCCCACAAGTAGAGTTGAGACGTTTTATGGGACATAAAATTCGAATATGTAGGGAAGGCTTGATGCTTCAGAATCCTAACTCGCAATCCAATTTGCCCCCTTTGTGATTCCAGAAACAGAAAGTTCTTTGGTAAACGTAAATAGACTTAGGCGAATTCAAATACAAGTCACGATAGAATGAGAATGCGCAAACTAAATAAGGTTCTCGAAATCTCTCTCAACTCTTGTGAACATACCCAGAATATGTCATAATTTTTCGATTCGCCACTTCATTAGAGAATTCGTCTTTATTCGGCTTCAACAGGAATTGTCTGGATATTGAATGCAGGATTGAGAAGATGAAACAATGTGATGGAATTATGGTTCCTGAAAATTTCATCTTTTTGGCGTGAAGGTAAAAGAAATAGCTGAAAATTCAAGACGAAAAACAGTTTTTTGTGAATATCCACTTTAGGGCAAGGGTGTGATGCATACACTCACATTATTTCTTAAAGTAGATTCAATATCTGCCATAAAAAAAATGGAGTTCTAATTTGAAAAAATTGCTTTTTCACGATTTTGTCATCCCTAACTAATACGTTCAGTTGTTTCCCGTATAAATATGGGTGAGGTTTCTCGTGAAAGACCCTGTATACCTCTATGGTGTCTGAAAGGATAAATAAATTATCATTATTGTCTGTGGTTTAGAATCAGCCATTGACATTGCATCCCTTCCTTCCATCCCGAGCTAGTGACAGAATAGGAAAGACGTAACGGCCAGGAGGGTAAGTAGGAGAAATTGAATTCCATTTGTACCTCCAATTGAGCGGAACATAAAACTGGCACAAGAATTGTCAATCGTAGCGAGGAACTTCTTTAATCTGCCGGGCACGTCTTCGATGTAGCATTTTGAGGAAATTCGAAACGGATGACAGGGAAATTTCTTTACTGGTCTCAGCATTTCTTCATGTATGTGAACTGCATGAAACCAGATGACACCAGCGGACGTGGAATATTAGAACTCGTGAGAAATATTATTTAGTATATGAAAGAGCGATGATTTCTACAGCTACAAATACAATGTTGCGAATATGGTGAAGAAAATGAATGATTTCAGTCATAGGTATATTTTTAAGCATCTAATAATGAATTTAAGATATATTCTTAGTATCTAACTGATATTAATACATAGTTAAAATTTATTGCAACCGTTTTAAACATTGAGTATCTCGAACAAAGGTTATTTGAAGGTCAATTAGGCACTTCCAATGCATGTGTATGAATGTGGCAAGTAAAAACATCAACATCAATAATTATTATTATGTCAATGATTCATATTTTGCCACAAACACTTCGTAACCAATCATGAGACACTTTGTACTTTACAGACCGCCGTGCTAAACTTCATAGGAATTCATCTTTCACATTCTAGTTATATAAATTTCACATTACTGTCTGTATTCAGGATTATCAAATTGTGATATTTCAGTTCTCCGAATTGAACTTATATTATTAAATGCAGTTCTGTTTATTTCATTATTCATTTATTTTATTTATTAAGTGATGAAGTCCGATCAATATATATTATCATCAAAGCAAGCTCTGAAAGTGTAATAGGTGCTTTATTTTTGGTTAGAAAAAGATTGATGACGAGATATTGTTGATGATGAAGCTCGTGTTGAATGATTGTTTGGGCTATTAGCATCATCTATTGTGGATGTAATGTTTTCCGACGTCTCGATAGACATCTTCTATCTTTATCAAGGAGGAAAAGTAAAAACCTTTTGAAACTTATCAATTAATGTGCTTCATCTATAGATCTGCCAGAAGTTTGGACGCCGATAGTTCGATCCAACTTAAAAAGATCATCATATTACAGATGAGTATATAACATCGTTCATTTTCTTTCATGACTTCTGTCAATATTGAAACGTCGGCTATTACAAACTTAGTTTTATTTTAAAATGTTCTTTGGTTTATAACGTTGCTAACCATATGCTATTTACGTAAGTTAATAAAAAAAATAATACTGCAAATAAGGTTTTAGTCAGAAGAGTGAAGAAAGTCGCACCTAAATAAAAGTACGGATTTCGACACAACGCAGCGAGCAAGGAAATTTTACCTACCCGTTTTAGACGCGTGTGAATTATTATTACTATTTCTGTCTTCAGGTTGGATTGGGTTATTCGGCGCTGACTTGACCCTACCATCATTCGAGATTTAACTGTCTCTGCTGTTTGAAGTGTCTGTGCCGCGTTGTTCAGTTTTTTAAATTTGTATTTTTTTGTTTTTGTTACTTTTATCGACTTTTTGCTACTGTTGTTTTAATTTTGGTTGTTGATATGCCTAATTTCACCAACGCTGAGTATGCTGATATGGTCATGGCATATGGCAAGGCCGATGGTGTTGCTCGTGCAGATCAAAGTATTTATCAAGCCAAATTTCCTGATCGAAGATTACCCACCACGAAACATTCTTGACGACTTATCGACGATTAAGAGAAACTGGAAACTTAAAGTTTCAAGAGCCTCGGGTCTTCAAAGGCTTGAAGTATTTGATCGTCAACTGCTACATGGTGTTGCCTCACATTGACCCGAGGCTCTTGAAAATTTAAGTTTCCAGGCTCTCTTAATCGTCGATAAGTCGACGAGAATGTTTCGTGGTGGGAAATTTGGCTTGATAAATCTTTTGAGCTTAACGAGCAACACCATCGGTCTTGCCATATGCCATCACTATATCAGCATACTCAGCGTTAGTGAAATTAGGCATATCAACAACCAAAATTAAAACAACAGTAACAAAAAGTCGATAAAAGTAACAAAAACAAAAAAATACAAATTTAAAAAACTGAACAACGCGTCACAGACACTTCCAACAGCAGAGACAGTTAAATCTCGAATGACGGTAGGGTCAAGTCAGCGGCGACTAACCCAATCCAACCTAAGGACAGAAATAGTAATAATAATTCACACGCGTCTAAAAGGGGCAGGTATAATTTCCTTCCTCGCTATGTTGTGTCGAAATCCGTACTTTTATTTAGGTGCGACTTTCTTCACTCTTCTGACTAGAACCTTATTTGCAGTATTATTTTTTTTATTGACTTACGTAAATAGCATATGGTTAGCAACGTTATAAACCAAAGAACATTTTAAAATAAAACTAAGTTTGTAATAGCTGTAACTTTTTTTTAAATTTCAATAGGAGTGGAGATGTTTTCATACTTCCATAATTTATTTTTTGATAAAAGGCCCACGTGTTAATTTTGTGGTGTTATATGTAACAATAAATACGTTTTTTTTCAAACACACACTCATGTAGACTTAATACAATAAAAAAATGCATGTAAAAGCACACGCAAAAAAAGTTATGGGGCTTCGAAGGGTACATTTTGGGTAATTTAGAAAAACCTAATAAGAAAATCATACCTCTGTAACCGTAATACTAAGGACCCAGGTTCCAAGACTGAAAAGGTAGCAAATGACCCTACCAACGCCCCAAAAAAATTTGACGGTCCATGTGCCGCACACCCTGTATATTGCTTTGCGTTCACTGTTTTATACACAAGAGGTATCGTGAATAATTCAGACATTTCTTAAGAGTTCAAACCAAAGATGAACTTCCCCAAAATTTTGCTCCAGTCAATGATATGTAAACAAGTGTTTAGTTTAGCAAGAGCTAGTTAATTTCTCTACACATAACTGGAATCGTACAACTTGAAATGTAACTAGATCGGCCGTTGCCAACTTGAATTCGATTTTTGTTAGCCTCCCTTGATGATATTATATCTTGAACAGACTATATATTTTAAACATTCGAAAAACTAAGTTGAGATCTTACCTCAATACCATGAGAAAAGAAATCAGAGCCTCTACCTTACCTGAAAAAAAGACAAATTTCAGTCATCAAACCGAGGAATTCATTAAGTCAGATTTAGAAAATCAATATTGGAAAGATAACAAACCATGAACGCAGAGGCATATAAGAGTTATCACTGTATACGCAGATTCTTAATCAGGAAGTGCAAGATTGTGACACAAATCATTGATTTTTAGGAATAACGATCACTGTTCTTTCACTTGAAACGATTGCAAGAAAAACTGACTATTTAAGATAATCTTTTTCTAGGAAATAAAGCATCTAATTATCCTCCAATTGAGCTAAGAAAGTCTTCAAAACTCTCTGGCGAACGCTGGCAAAATGATTTTCCATCTTGAGCAGCAACATCTGGACGTCGTCCCGTCTACCAGAATTCATTTTCAGTCAGCTGATGGGCTTTTCATTCACTCCAAGATGAAAATAAGACGGAAATGGAAAAAACTTATAGAAAAGTTAGGGCAGGATGTTTGCCGGGACCGTTCTCTCTGTTCAGAACTTTGAATACGTCTGGACTTTGATTGATGACATCTCTTATTGCGGAGAAGGGTACGAAGCGGAGGGGCACGTGTGTCAGAAGTGTTTTTCCTTCGTTTTCAAGTTTGCAACAAGGACAAGTATCATTTAGAACTGTCCCTTTTGCGTCGTAGATATGGATCATGACTTTCAACGCGCTTGTTCTAGTTTGAAAACTAGTCGAACAGCGTACTATCGTTTTAGGTCGTAATTTTCGAATATCGAATGGCAAATAGTGTCAATCGATTTAGTTTGACTTCATAATGAAGAGTCCGAGGTCAAATTTGACTGAGTGTACTTTCTATCTTTCTATGATATGAGCTTAATCTAATATATAAAATTCTTCTGTCACGGGGTGCGTAATGGAACTCCTCCGAAACGGCTTGACCGATTCTGATGAAATCTTTTGTGCTTATCCGTTATCAATGAGAATCGGCCAACATCTATTTTTCATACCCCTAAATGTTAGGGGTAGTCTACCCCTAAATTTTTTTAATTTTTTAGACAAAATTTTTAATTTCAATTTTTTGATTATACAACATACAAAAATACATACAATCCTCACCCTTCTACGATCAACCCTTATTTTTTAATAGCCATTTTAGTAATTTAATCATTTTTCCTCTCCGGTCGAAAACTGATCAATCGTCATTTAATTAGTTATCCCCGCCAGATGTCTACAGGTGTCATTTCTGACCCAGTAAACAGCACGGTGTAGGGATGAGAACGAAGCCGGTCTCTTTTCTTTCTCACTCCCTACACAGTTGTCGGCCATCACAATGTATGCCATGTCAATGTATGTCATGTCAATGAATGTCATATTAATAAAATCATTTATTAACAGTTGATAAAGCTTATCAAATATAAACAAATTGTTCTACCCGTACAGTCAGCAATGCCAAAAAAGCGCAAAGAGGCCAATTTGAGTCGTCGAACGAGCAGTTCCATAGCCGTGCGAGATTTAAGAGCACGAAGATCAAGCGAACAAATTCAAGAAGACAATGCAAATTTGCGTGCGAGAATATCGCAGTTACGTGGACAACGATCACAAGAGGCACGAGATGAACAAAATCAACAAAGACAACTAGAACGAAGACAAACTCGCAGACTCATAGTCGACAGACATAGAGGAATTGATCAACAACGCCAACATCGAGCATTTACGTCAAATTCATTTCTTCGACTTTCATTCCACTACGAGCCTGATGTTGAATATAATGCTCATTTCAAAGTGGTTATTGGTACTTTGGAGATGGAATGCCCGCATTGTCATGCACTTAAATTTGAAAATGAGCCACTTGGGATGTGTTGCTCATCAGGAAAAGTACAACTAACAGAAATTGAAACACCACCTGAGCCATTGCACGGTTTACTTATTGGTACTGATCCAGATTCTAGCTTGTTCCTGAAGTCAATTCGCACATTCAATTCATGTTTCCAAATGATATCGTTTGAAGCAACAGAAATAGTCAGCAATGTTGCAGCAAACGGTCAACAATTTAATTCCACGTTTAAAATCAAAGGCCAAGTTTATCACATTGCTGCCAATGCCAAATGAATCTCATAAATTTTTACAAATATACTTTATGGTAGGTAATTATTTTTATTTGCCTATAAAAATGTTTCCTAGAAATAACATACATGGCAAAGCAACGTTTGACGGGTCAGCTAGTTTCTCATATATTTAAAACAGGTTAGTTTTGGCAACCAAACGAACAATATAATTCTACCAGAACTGTCAAGTTATGCTGACATTCACAGGGTACTGAGATGCAAGCAGCTCTGATTTGTCACAGAACTTAATATTATTATTGCATAGAAAACGATTTATTCCACTGCTTGAATAATAGTTACTTATACAACAAGTGAGTTAAATGAATGTTTATTCATGAGAAGAAAGTTTGGCTTTTTATTCTTTGTAGGTGTTGAGAAAGGCATATGCAATCCTAACATTATCCTATAAACTACTGTGAGTACAATACTCAAGGAAAACTCCTTTATTTTCTCATGAGTTGAATCTGAGCCGATGAATTTTCAGATATCAATTAGATTCCATATAAGCACTAATTTTGGTGATTTTGCAGTTACCCACCGCATTTTTGATGTTCATGCAATTTTAGGGGGCTTAAGTAGATCCCCTAGAGCAATAATAAATGATTAATGCTAATTTTCAGTGAAAAAAAAATTTTTTTTTGCGAAAATTCATTTTATTCATGTTCGACTGTTTGAAACATATAGTTTTTTGTTACTGCTGAAATTAACCGTACCTAAAATAATAAAAAAAATTTAGAGCGCACTGACGTGAGGTCAGATTGCTTTGGCGCTCTTGTTGAGCTACTTGCGAGTAAATATTCAAACCATAACAAATCTATAAGCACTCTGATCAGGTGAATAATAGTCTTTTCTCGTACTATGGGACAATGTGATGCAAATATGAAAGCCTAATGAATGAACAATCCTACATCTCAAAGTAAAAATAACTACTCATAACTTTCCCCAAGTTTTGTTCGAAGCAATAATTCCCTTCCCCTAAAAACTTACGTCAGTGCTTTTCTGAATTTTGACAACGTATATTATTCCAGCCACCAAGATTGAATTCTATCTCTATGATTTCCCGTTATGATAAATTTTGATTAATATTACGCCAACTGACACTGATTAAAGAGCCCGACATTTATCCATCGAATATCGATCTGTAATGGCCATCGTTCATAGAAAATCATCGGGACGTATGTCATTTCTCTTTTCTCTTGAGTAAATAAAAAAAATTTGAAATCACTGACGTAAGGTCAGATTGCTTTGGCGCTCTTGTTGAGCTACTTGCAAGTAAATATTCAAACCATAACAAATCTATAAGCACTCTGATCAGGTGAACAATAGTCTTATCTCGTACTATGGGACAATGTGTTGCAAATAATGAACGCCTAATGAACAAACAAACCTATATCTCAAATTAAAAATAGCTAATCATAAGTTTTGTTCGGAGCTATAATTCCCTTCCTCAAAAAACTTACTTGATACTTCATACCAAGAGGCTCTTGTGATATAAATTTTCTCGCGTGGCTTTTTTTCAACTTCTTACACCAGTACCAGTTTTTTTTATTTGAGGACGATTTTCATATGATGAACAAATACTTCTGTTGCGATATTCTCGCCACAAAGGACCGTTCTTGGAATTTGGGGTAGCGGCCAAGAATGCCTTCTGTCGGACGGAATTTTGGAAATCCCTAAACTTAGCTAGGTGTACGACCTCTCTCAATTATTCAAATTCATTCTCTCTCTAGACGCTCTCGTGTACAGTACTACATGTAAGTTCTCCTTTATCAATTTACTATAACGGCACTCAGAACTAGAAGTTCCTCTAAAGATCTCTCAAAATAATCTGTTTTCAGGTCAGTTAGCTACCCTAGTTCATTGTGTATTTGAATTACTCAGTTGAAATTCTCTACGTAAAGGAAAAAGGTTGTGAATTGTGAACCTGTGACGCAATTACATATCGCCAAGGCACAATTCATCAGTGGAAGTTTGAGAAGCTTTATCCAAAGTGCCTGCACCTTATTCTGAGAAATCTACCCTCGACGATTGAAGCAGAGCTGTGGTGAACTCCAAACAACAAATAAGGTCAGATCTCTTTATCATTTAATATTACCAAGATTGAGCAAAGAGGTTCAAATCCTTGGTTATTATAGACACCTAAAAACTGTTTCTGTGAGTGTACACTCAAGTGCCGAACATTGTGTAACTATTCTTATCTGTGAATACATAATTCTATTATAACTACAAACTTGTTTTTATTCACCTTGCAAACATCTTTTCTACCAAAGATAATTTTTGGATCTACTGTTATAGTATAACCAGCGACTCAGGAAGTGCGCTGCCCTTCATTAAACGGGTGATTATTATTATTTCTAATTTTGTACCCGCACAACTTCAGTGAAACAAATAATATTTGTTATAATCAAATACTTTTTGCCATAATACTTCGCCAGTAAAATTCTTGCTGGCAAATAATGATCGGGGGGGTTTTCTTCCTCGCTTAAGATGAAGGTTTAACCGTCTAAACGATTTTGGACTGACCGAAATAGACAACGGTCCGATGGTTTAGGTCTGGGGTGAGTGGGTTGTGGAATCCCATTCAAGGTGTAAAAGCTTTCGGCGAGTGACCAAACTTGTATCCGGTCTCGGGTAATCTTGGTAAAACACTGCACCATTCCTGTTGATTAATTCTGGTCTTTCCTGTTGAAATGCATCATTCAGTTTGTCCAGCTGATGACAGTAGACCTCCGAATTATTCTTCGAATTGTTCGAAGCTAAAAAAACGATTTCCTTAAAGTCCCACCAAATATAACAGCTCCGCCTTTATTGGTCAATTCCAGATCCAAAATGGTTCGAGCTTCTTCATCTGTTTTGCTCCAAGATCTCTTGCGTTTGACGTGTTTGTACAAAACTATTTTGGTCCTCAGTCATGATACTCAATAACTGATCATTTTCATGACGTTTGAGCAGCGAATTGCTGACGATTTCCATCTGTGAGAACATAGGGAACCCATACATCGAGATTCGTGGATGATTCCAGGCTTTTCAAGTGGTCATAAACTATTTAATTTGATGAATGTATTGTTATCCGCTGGTTTGTATCAACTAATGGTTTTGTCGCGTCTTTATCAGCCTCAATCATCTTAATCCGGTCTTCTCGAACGTTGGGCATCTTCGACTTCAAAATTATCGGATCAAAATTTAGGAAACCAGTTCTAGCTTTGGCGTATCGCCAATGCACCTTCTGACAAAATATAGGTACAGGACATTATTTTCGAAGATCATCGGTGACACATTGGGTAGACGCTGGATTCTTTCTTTAAAGGATGAAGAAGTGGCTAATAAAATATTCAATACCCTTGCCTCGACTTCAAACAAAAATTATCGAAATGAGAGAAACCAAACAATTCGCCATGCAGCTTGCATGTCTATAAATTCTCGTTGCCCTTCAGTACGATTTTCTTATAGTAAAAAATTCACAATATTTTATTTGTGTTCAAGAACATTGTTAAGAATCAGACGTTTCTTGAATTTTTTTCATAACAACTTTATCAATGTAAAAATTAAAACCATACTTTGTTTCACTCGATTGTAATAGTCCATTCGTATTATTACCGCACGCTGCAGCAGTGCAGTGAGAATATTACCGCCCTGTTATTTTCTAATTGCTAACCCACTTTCATGTAATGTTTAACCTTGGGTATAGAAAACATGTCAAAATAGTGTCACTTTTCCCAAGACATACAATTAAATCCAATTAAATTGCGCCTGTTCTATTTTTTTTTCTCTACGAAGTAGCCTTCATTCAATTCCTTTATTGTAATAATAATTGATGGGACTTCACATGACTCATTTTAATTCGTGCTTCTCCATGAAATATCATAAATCGTTTAGCCTCCTGATAACAGATTTTTACCTTTGAATATAGAAGCATCTCCTGGATTCCTTTCAATTCTCACATCTCCATCGATCTAACCTTCTGTAGTTCTAATTCAAGTCAGGTCGATTCGATCTCAAAGTCAGTGACCGACTATCAAACATCTGCAACCACCCCAAAAGGGTCTATAAAGCCCTAAGATAAATGTTAGTATTGCATGGGCAGAAGTAGAACACCTCGTGGCCTTCAATTAAATAAAGGAATACGTATTTGGAATAAATGCGAGTCGACCTCGCGTTGCCGAAGGGAACTCGGCTTACGCGAACACAAGTATTTTCTCTCTTTGATGCTGCACGGAGAATTTTTTTCGAAACAGTAATACGAATCTGAGAAAGTTATGATATCATTTATGTCATACATAAGACGCTTCAGGGCTTTTATATTTAACTGAAAAAGCCCAAATATCTGTTATTTCCGAATATCTAGCCGATAACGATCTTAATCGGTTAGATTCGACTTCCTGATGAATAATCAGAGGTCCAAATTTAACATCTACTACTATGTTTGGTTGTCCTTAAGTAAATGGAAAAATGATTATATCTTCTTGTGGAATTTGCGAATATTTAAGACATCAATAAAGTCCATAAATGTTGGATCTCTAATGGAGTATAAAGTATTGGAAACATTTTTGTGGGGAATATTCTGAAAATTTTCTTAGAGTATCAATTTCTGCGGAATCTTGCGAGTCTATTAAAATTTCTTTCAAGTAAGCAAACCATTTCAGATGTAAAATTAGAAAATTAGAGACATTTATAAAAAAGATAGCTCACTGTTCCACAAGTGCACGAAAAGATGTAATAGTCAATTGCTTGCTTTGCATAAAGAAGCGATTCTCTCTCCTTCAATACAGAACTTGCCATTTAAAAAATGCTGTACAATTCTGGTTATGCCTGGTTACATTGACGGAAAGAAGCTTTCAGAATGGACAGAAAAAGCTGGAGCTTGAAGAATATCTGGTTTTTACTGCAAATAGGGTAATTACGGATAATTGCAATTGGCCATATGGAGTTGATGAGTGGTTACTAAGTGGAAGATTGAAGAGGATAACGACAAATATGCCGGATGAATCTATGTAATTTCCTTGATTGCCTTTCAACATTTCAAGTGAGTTTCCATATTTCGGAAAAACTGATGGGTAATTGTTTCAGAATATTGACTACAAAGCTCAAAGTAATTATTCGTTTTTGAGCGCTATTTACATTTTATTGTACGAGTTGAACAGCGCGCTTCAGTTGAGCCCAAATGTCTGTTATTCGCGAATATCGATCGATAAATCTGATAAAGAATCGGTGGTCGAATTTGAATAGGTTTAGCCGGAGGGTAGTACGGCTGTACACTTTCTATTATCCCAAGGACATGAGGTAGAGTTTTCATATTTTCAGAATAGGTTCCTATTATTTTTATGAAGCCTACTGTATTTTTAATGATAAACGATACTGTCCAAATAAGAATAAGAAATGTAATATTACAATAAATCGAATTAATTATAATCATAACCTGATATGTAAGACAATGACTTCCAACTATAAAACGATTTTCAGCCCCAGAGGATTCCCTAAGGATTTCAGATCCTGTCTGTACAATTTCTAGGTGGTATATACTCCCGACCAGCAATGAATTATGGAATGCCGCAAATCCTAGGATCCGAAGAGCCTATGAACGGTTCCAGGGTCCCTGTTAATCCTGAAATTCAATATAGGTCACTATACATTTTAATTAAACACGATGGGTACGAGAAAAGGTGAGGGGTAAACATGGCGGTTTGTTTACAATGTTCATAAAATATGCCGCACTCGGTTCGATACTGTCGCTACATGTATACATTTTGTAACAGTTGTAACGTGTTATTCCACTTGGAATTTGTGTTAGTGCGTGCGTTCAGCGGGCACCATTTCTAGTCGGAATTAACTAAAATTGATCGGTAGCCAACAGAAATTCTTATTCACGAATATATTCTTCTCCTTTCCAAGTTTTTTATCCATTGATTTATTTACGGTGTGTGGGTACAAAATTAGGAGTAAATAATATTCACCCGCTTAGTGGAGAGGAGCGCACTTACCGAGTCGCTGGTTATACTCTAAGAGTAGATCCAAAAATTATCTTTGGTAGAAAAAATATCTGCAATGTGAATAAAACAAGTTTGTAATTGTAACAAAATTATGTATATACACACAGATAAGAAGAATTAACAAGGTTCGACACTTGAGAGTTTATATTCACAGAGAAGAGTTTTCAAATTTCTACAAAATCCAAGGATTTGAACTTCTTTGCTCAATCTTGGGCACTTCTGGTAAGACTAGACAATAGAAAGATCTGAACTTATTCTCCTGATGAAATTCACCACAGCTCTGCTTCAATAGTTGAAGGTACAAAAAAAGGTGCAGGTACTCTGGATGAAACTTCTATCAACAAATTGTGGATTGGCAATATGCAACTGCTTCACATATTCACAAATCACAACTTTCTTGTTTCACTTGGGAGGATTGCAGCTGAATAACTCAGATTCACAATGTACTAGGGTATCTAACTGACCCAACTGGAGAAAATTTACGGGTTTTCCAATAGGAGAAGTGAGCCTAATTTTCAGATTCCTCTGATATTGGAAGGGGACACAATTTAGAAATGCTCCTAATGAAGATTCCATCTGTCGTTTTCAGCTTTACTACCCTTACTTTTTTTATCCCTTCCTGGGAAAACTTCCAATACCCTAGCTAAAGGCCATTTTAGTGATGGGGTATCCTCATCCTTCAAAAGAACCAAGGATCCTATTTTGAGATCAGGAACAGAACGATACCATTTTGGACGGTTCTGTAGTCTGTTCAGATAGTCCACGCTCCATCTCTTCCAGAAACATTGAGTCACCTTAGTTATTCTCTGTCAACGAGATAGCCTATTTTCGGTTATACCGGACGTTTCTCTTTCTGGAGGTGCAGTCAAACTGGAGCCAATTAAAAAGTGTCCAGGAGTCAGTACTTGGAAATCATTTGGATCATTTGATAGAGGCCAGAGGGGACGTGAGTTAAGAATTGCCTCTATCTGGACAAGTACGGTATAGAGTTCTTCAAACGTGAAGAGTGCTTCTCCAATCAACCTCTTCAGATGGTATTTGCAGCTTTTGACTGTTACTTCCCATATACCTTCCCAATGAGGACTTCTGGGGGTATGAATTGGATTTCTAACTCATTTTGAGATGAAAACTCCTTTATGAACTCCTCGAAGCCTTTAGTTCTAAATGCTTTATAGATTTCATTCAGCTTATTTCTTGCTTCTACAAAATTCGTACCATTGTCGCTGTATATAGTACGAGGATTTGCTCTTCGAGCTTTAAACCTTTTGAGAGTCATAATGAATTCAACAGCAGGCAAACCTATAACCAGTTCCAAATGAATAGCCTTGGTGCTCATACAAACAAACACTGCTATGTATGCCTTGCTTAAAGGCCCTTCTTTCAACTTGGAAGATTTGATGGAAAATGGGCCGCCATAGTCAACTCCAACTCGACTAAAGCAGCGAGATTCCAAGACTCTCTCTCTCGGCAAGTCTGCCAACAGCTGATGAGCGGGTTGAGCCACGAATCGGTAACAGGTTACACAGTTCCTGATTATATGTAAGTATGATGCTGAATTTCGATGCTGAAGCTCCTTATATTTCTTATAATGAATCCAAGCGTCCTGAGGGATGACGCAGAAATGGCCTGAATATGTGCCCTAAAAGACAAAGTGTTATCGTATGAAACATCCAGGTCCTTGAGATATATCCTCTTTCTACAGGCCCCCCACCGATATTTATAATCGACCGTAATGGGGCGCTCAAGACAAGATATCGTGATACAGTGCAATAAAAAGCAAGGAAAAGAGACGATATAAAATAATAAAAAACAAACAAATATCTTCAATTAAAGGTCACCAAAGTTTCCTTCAGTTTCATTTCAGCCACAAAACCGTTCACTTGAAACTGTATTTATCTTCTTGTCGTTTTTGCCTTTTTTATTACTGGTTTCCAGGGATTTCGAGAATGAATAGTTCCAGATTTTCAGTTCTCGCACATCTATGCTACTATTTCAGACTAGAGGTTTTCACTGCGGTTTTTCTTAAATCCCCATAATTTTCGATGACGTCGATTTCTGGGACACACTATATACCAATCAGGCGTGACGTAAACTCTTATTTTGACGCAATCAATAACGACGTCTGAACGGAAATTTGCTAAACCTGCTATAGACCATAACCCATAAACTTTCAGTCAAACTAAATTTCTCCCAGAACGCAAACGTGGACAATTCATTCGAGGAAAGGGAGAAACCGCAGAATCGCAATTATTCAAAAGAACCTGCACCGAAGAGATATCTGGCAAGAAAAGTCTAGTCGTCGGTGTAACCTTCCGAACGTGGATGTGATTGATGATTTCACTGCCGACATATACTATAAAATTCATTGTTTCTGACGTTGTGAAAAGGTGCTGTATTGATTCTTCATGCGATATTGCTGTCGTTGAACTTTGCTCTGCGGCGCTAGGGATATTTTTTCTGCATCGGCCGCTTCGAGAGCACAGAGAGGTAATGAGTTTATAAATGGGTAATAAGATGTCTAAAACATGGTGTGCGCACAAATCTGGTCGATGCACGTCAATGCTCTTCTACATTTTTTCAAATAAAATGCACCAGGAAGATCAATATTTTGAAGCAGGGGAGATTGTATTTATAGAAACTAAAGTAACCATCATTCAGAGCGATTGAGCATGTTTTCAAGGGTAATACCACTAGAGGTGAGAATGTTCTGAGAACACTCTTGTTTTTTGGGAATTATGCGTTTAAATTTCACGAAACAAAGTTATCCTTAAAATACCATGAGCTGAAGGCGAGTGGTATTTCGGGATCACTTTGTTGAGTGAAATTTGTATAATTTCAAAAAACGACAGAGTATTCTCAAAAAAATTCGATTCTCGTGTGGTATTTGGAAAGATCATTCAACAATATAAATCAAACGAAATAAAAAATAGTTATTTATTCAAACCAGATAGAAGCATAACAACAAATTATTCATCTTTATACTCAAAATAATAATTATTGATAGTACAATTATTATACACATTAAGAGCATTATTTTCGAATGATGAAGTAGATACTGATGTTGTTTCTTGAAGGACATTTTTTTCATTCCTTATGGCTGTGATTATTTTTTTGTGATGTTGTTGGTCCTGTTGGAGATACGGTTTCACTGACGCTGCAGAAGAATGGCCTGTTATCTTTATCAGCTGTTCCTCGCCAATCCCTGCTTTGGCTTATTGGCTGACAGCAGTAGCTCGATGCGAGTGGTTGGTTATCTTCGACTTGGTTGTGTTGATGCCAATGAGTTCTGCCGATTCTTTTGTCCATTTAGCTATCGTATTGGGACCGACTGGGGAGTTTTTGAACCATGAACCATATTTCCAATTGTTATGTGGAGTAAGGAATAGTCTTTCAGTGGTTATGTTTGCAGTTCTTTTGGATACAAGTAGCTTATATAACCTCATCGGGCAAATATCTTCAAATTGGGAGTCAGCCATTTCGTTTCCGCACATTTTTGGGCACCACCTTGTCTGGTTTTAGAAAATATCGGATTGTAGGCAATTCAGCCAACGGGATTACCATCGTTTTCAATTTCGAATTGGAAATGAGAAATTAGGCATGATGAACCCTCTCCTCCGCGCCACGCAAGCTCCAATGCAGCAATAAAATAAAATTTTCTGTTCAAACCGTCTGGATTGTCTTCTTTACATAAGTTGACCATCTTTTTGTGTTGCTCCAAAGACAGCGCCTTGGCACTATTCTTTTCTCAGAAAAGCAAAATAGGCAAAATACGCCTCTTGGCATTTCGTGCATCCCGCGCCGTTTTTAAAGCCACGTCTGTGAATGGATCGAACCTAACGCCCCATTCGGAATATAATTTTTCCTGCAGCTGTTTGGCAGTATTATTCCACAAGGTTTTTACGACACTTTCCTTGTAGTCTTATCCATCTCTTTTCTTCATATTGAAAGCCCAGTCTAGCATAATATTATTGAGCTCTGACAAACTTGTTTTTTCATTTACAAGGTATTCCCGGGCAGCACAGAATTCTTCAAATTTTTTCCAAATGTAGGATCTTGACTTCACTGTATTAAGCGGCACACTTTTCTTCACACTTTCCTCAATTGAAGTAATATAACAATTCCCAAAACGTTTCATTTTCATCTACTTTATGGTAAAATACGAAAGTAAACTGACAGAACTGCCAAATGTGCTGTTGAAGTTATCGCTAACAACTGCTTGTTTATCGTAACCATGACGACCGCTACTTCCACCAACGGCCAAAGCTATCCGGACGTATTAATATTCCTATGCAAATTAGGCATTTGATAAAAACAAATTTCTAAAAGTGAAAACACTGTGAGGTTGAGTGTTTTCAGATACAGTTTGTTTCTATTTGTCCGTTTTCAAAAATTGAGCGATTTCATTGGACGATGTAGTATAGTGTTGAATGATCTACATAAATGTGTATCGTTATCGAAAACAATGAATTTATTCAGCGAGATAGTTGTCCGCGATGAATCAAATATTTTCATTTATTCGTAAGAATTTCATGAACTTTATGCTGATAACAACAACACGCTACCTTCCAACATTTCCTCTTCAAAATCTTGCCACTTATGATTCCAGTCAGCTTCTGCAAAAGGGGCAGATACGTACCTGCCCAGATCTCGTATATCCACTAAACCAGGAGGGCATTGTAATGCAAGACATCGGCGGAGGTCTGACACGTGTCGTCCAGTTTGTATAAATTCAGAGACGATGGTGTCCAAGTGCGACAAATTACGTTATTTGAAATAATCCATTGATGATGGTCGGACCTTCATCTAATTGAAATGTTTGCGGGAATTTCTCTCGGCCCCCGACCCTTTGTTTACTCTACGGACGGACGTGCCAGGAACTTACAGTAAGTGCTCATAATTCGATGTGGTCCGGGGCAGATGGCGCCCTCGACCGAAAACGAGGTCGTTATGGACTAGAAATAAAAGCCGATGTCATCAGAAAATAACAATCGGGTGAGGTTGCGTACTGATTGGAAAGGTGTGAGTGATCACTCTACTGATGAGCTAGCACATGAGGGCAGCACATAAGTTATGAATAGAAAAAAATTGTCAAGGTTCGACTTTCTCGCTCCATGAAGTACGGGCGAACCGGGTTGGTGGCGCTGGCGAGAACATGAAAATCCCCATTTTCGTGTGCAGATGTGATGGAATCAGGGATGTATCTTGATCCGTTGTTAGATAATGTGATTTCTGTGTTTGATTGATTGTCTGTCATTTTGGTAATTTGGTATTTTTGTTGGTTTGTTTGTCGATAGGATTTTGTCGCAGTTTGAAGATTTGAGCAGATTGGAAGATGTGAAAAACCTATATTTTCCATTATGTCCCATGAATAATCCATATCTTTCACTCTTGTTCTGAGTTCTGGGTTAAATTCGTATTGATTCCCATTATATCTATAGAACTGCGCGAACAAACCAATGAAATTCAATGAATATAATGACAGCAAAATATTGATCGTATCATTAAAACATAAATAAAAAGAGTACCCCAGGAGTTATGATTGTTTTGAAAATCGATTCATCATTTTAATAAAATAAGGTTTTTGTGAAAAATAAAATCCTGTGTGGGTCAGGAGCATTAAAAAATCCTAACGACCGGAAGAAAAGATTCGGCCCAAGGGACTTCTGACAGGATTTCATGGACAGCAAACAAAACTTCCCCCATCGTGGGTATTATCTGCCATCTATTGGCCTGTGCGGCAAATCAGCAATCGGCTCCACTCGGAAACCGACAAACAAAGGTTTATTTGCAAAGTTAAAGAGTGCGATGTCGCGCATAAAGTTAGGATTAAATAGGGTGGGTTAGGACTATAAAATATTCCACCCTAGTAGGTCAGTAGGGAAGAACTCGATTCAAATTACGGAGATTACAGGTGATTATTTGAATATCGGGTTTAATCCATTTTTGATGGTCTTTCCGTGCCATAAAAAGGGGACACTGTTTCGTCCGATTTCAGGCGGAGCTTTCGGGTTGCGTAAAAGGATTATTGATAAGCAATAACGATAAACGAACGCCCTATAATTTTTACTCTTTCGTTACTCGAAATTGTTTGGGTTTGGGCTTTGGTTTCCATTTAGAATATTGAAGTTCGAAATGAGATTCACTGAATGCAGGAAACTCAATTTATATCTAATTGTTTTTATTTAGATGTCTCCAAATTTATGTATATTTGTGATGACTATAACAGTTTTCACTCCCAAAATGCCTCGACAGCTGTCATCACTCAGGTTATATCTTTAAATTTCTGGCCTCGGAGATGTTCTTCGAGGCAAACATAAAGAGAGAAGTCGATGTATCTTCAATGACATAACGCCAGAATAGACGCCATAACCTGTGTACCTTCTCAGCACCTAATGTGCAAAGACTTTCTTCCTGTGCAATACGATGGTCGAAATTCTTTGAATGCTACCAAGAAACCCCTGTCATATCAGCGGCACACCTGATGGTCACTCTCCGAGATTGATTTTAGTACGCTATAGAAATACTTGATAATTATCTTTTTCGAACAGCCTTATAAAAAACCTGAAAGTATATTGATACGGATTATTAGGATTCAAACACAAAAATTCAGATCCTTCGATCAATCGTAAAATAACGAACTCATTATTTCAAAAAAGAAACACTTCAACATGATTGTTTGTCCCTTCTGGACTGGCGGCGGCTAGCTGTACTTCCTCATTTTATGTTTTTAATAATATCATGATATAGAATTTGTGTTTCAGATGCGTTTTGGCATAGGTTCAGCTTTTCGAAGATTTTGTTCATAGGGTTTTACGGATTAGTTGTAAATTAAGGTCAGCATCAATCACATTGAGTGCATCCTTATCAATTGCTCTAACTGATCCCAGAGGAATTCGAATTGCACTACCAAATTCAGTGATAGGAATTCGAATCAGGCAATTTTCAGGGCATGGCTCCATCGACATAACTAATCTTCAAGAGTAAATGAGTAGATCGCTGAAATTTCCACGGAACGCAACGCAATCAGGATAGTGTCGAAAGCACCCGAATGAATTGATATTGGACGAAAAGCGAAGGCCCCACAATCTGAAATCCGACACGATAGCTGATAGCTTACGGATAATTACAATTGCCCGCCGCCGGTGGGCCCCACCTAGGAGATCGATTTTCCAGGCAAACCTCTCAGATATCCTCCTACAATTTCTCCTGCTAATCGAAGAACGGCCGAACCATCCACTAAAAACTAACCGTCTCCGCGCATTGTGCAATTTCATTGAACAGAAACTATAAAATGAAAATAATGAGCCGTTGAAGGAAATCGCATACTTAGCTGTGCCTAAACTCAAAAAAATAAATATGTATATTTATAATAATTTTTTCTCCTTTCAGTGTTGTAATGAGTTCATTACAGTACTAAAAACAGTGCTGTAATAAACTCATTACAGCATTGTTTTCAGTTATATTTTTCATTTTGTCGTTGACAACACTGACATCCTTTTCTTTTGAATGTCAACACGCGTCCATCGCATATCCATTGTCAATATTAAAGCATGTAGAAATTTGAACGCACTATTCTGTCAATTTTCGTATCAGTCACGCCAACTGCGAAAATAAAATAGAAAAGGCACTAGGAGGTATAATCGGAATTTTTCATTGAATGCCAATAAATTTTTCACAATTCTTGACTGAAATAGAGAAAATATCGTCTAATACTCGTTGCAGAAGGCAATTCCAAGTTTTTGAACGCATGAGTGTGTAGGTGCCCATTCTGCAACTAGTATTAGAATATACTATTCTACCATCAAAATTTAATGTTACATTCAAAGTCAAGAAGTAATAGAAATATGATATTGATTGATTGTATATAACAAATACTAATAGGGTTCAGCAAATAATGTGTATTACTTAAAAATTATAATCCATAAATTGATACAAAATCATCTGTACAGGTGTGGCAGGTCCACATCATTATAGGCATACTATAATGTCTTTTCATTTGTTTCAAAACAAAAGCATTGTGTCACCCGCTTGTTTTAGTACCGGCAAACCACGTTGGTGGCGCTGACGAGAGCATGACTTGACCGATTTCGAGTGAAAGTGCGAAAGGGTCTGATATTGATCCGTAGATCGATGCAGTAATTTCAGTGTTTCTTTGAGGTTTTCGACATTTTACATCCCGTATCCTGATTAATCTTCTCCAAATAATTTTGATCCCAATTTTGGCGGATCTGAACAGGATTTCAATTGATGCCTCAAGAAGAAACTAATCCTATTTTTGTTCGTTTGGTTGTCGATTGGATTATGTCTTAGGTTGCGTATTTAGGCTTTCTGTAATTTTTACTGCAAGTGTTTGGGAACATATCGTAAGCGTTTAGGGCCAGCTCAGATTTGGTACTCTCTGTGATGATCCCTATAACTGTATTACTTCCGAGATCTGCATTAGCCCGAGATCTGTGACATTGAAAGTGCAATTTGTCATCCTGTCGATGGTAAGATCTCATCTTGTATTACCACCTGCAAATAATCCTTTCATCCTGCCTTGTTGGATTTATGTCTGAGTTAACAACTGAAGAGGATGTCTATTTCCATTACCAGCCACGAGGATCATAGATGAAGTATTGATCAAGGGGAATGTATCCTTTTCAAGTGAATCATGCTGGTCGAACAATTGTTGGACGGAATTTTGGAAATCCCTAAACTTAGCTACCTGTACGACCTCTCTCAATTATTCAAATTCATTCTCTCTCTACACTCTCTCGTGTACAGTACTACAAGTAAGTTCTCCTTTATCAATTTACTTTCACGAGTCTATAACGGCACTCAGAACTACAAGTTCCTCTAAAGATCTCTCGAAATAATCTGTTTTCGGGTCAGTTAGCTACCCTAGTTCATTGTGTATGTGAATTACTCAGTTGAAATTCTCTACGTAAAAGAAAAAGGTTGTGAATTGTGAATCTGTGAAGCAATTGCATATCGCCAAGCCACAAATTGTTAGTGAGAATCTCATCCGAAGTGCCTGCACCTTATTCTGAGAAATCTACCCTCGACGATTGAAGCAGATCTGTGGTGAACTCCAAACAACAAATAAGGTCAGATCTTTTTATCATTTAATATTACCAGAAGTGCCCAAGATTGAGCAAAGAAGTTCAAATCCTTGGTTATTATAGACAGCTAAAAAATCTTTCTGTGAGTGTAAACTCAAGTGCCGAACATTGTGTAACTATTCTTATCTGTGAATACATAATTTTATTATAACTACAAACTTGTTTTTATTCACCTTGCAAAGATCTTTTCTACCAAAGAATTTTTGGATCTACTGTTATAGTATAACCAGCGACTCAGGAAGTGCGCTGCCCTTCATTAAGCGGGTGATTATTATTATTTCTAATTTTGTACCCGCACAGGAGCAACGATGTTTCCTGGAAGTTGCTTTCGAGCTGGTGTAACATTCAACTTTCGGTGTTTTTAGTGATGATAGAACAGATTTCATTGAAGTATTGGAAGCTTTCGAAATACATGCAAAACGCTGCATTTTCACAGGCACATATTCTCGACAATCTTGACTATAGTTGCGCGGGTCAGCAATCATCCGGCAAAATATTCTGAATTACATCCATTTGAAAGCTGGCAGTCGCCTATCAATTTCCTCTGGCAATTGAAAGTGATGTATTATGATAGCTACGCATTACATCCGAAAGCAAGCATATTATCCCGTAAATATCTTTCACATTCTGACCATCATTTCGAAGCTAGCCTCAGACGTAAATAAACCACGAACTTCTACGCTAGCCTGCGGTGCAGCAGCACCTAAATATGAGAACGACGCCACGGGAACAACGTACAGTGCGAAATTTCACTTTATGGGATCATTTCAAGCGTTCCCATTGCATAAGCTGTAGGATAGATTGGATCTCAAAAATTTATTAGAACGGGAAGCGAAGCTGAGCGCATAAACAGGGCCGCAAGCGAACCGCGGTTGCATAAACGCAATAACGTTATGATGAACGATGAAGGTTCAGGATTTACTGGAATTGTAAATTAGTCGTTTGAAGGTCCGAGGCTCTAGCCCTAATTCTCTCGGCAAAGTCTGATGCAAAAAAGATGAGAACATCTTGAAATACTATCAACTTTGTTGATGGGCGAGTTTGTGATTATCTCTCTCACACTCAAAAAATATATCCTAGACTCATTTTCTCTTTGATGGAAATGGGTCCAATTACAGTAACCCTGTTTGCACTGAAAAAAAAGGTTTGCTCACGAAAATGTGATACATACTTGATATGATTAGAAAGGCTGAGGCCAACCTAGCAGACAATCCATAGGAATTTTGGGCTTATTTGAACAGCCTTCGTGGCACTTCCTGAATCGATGAACTATGGGGGTCACTCCATTACCGGTCCCTAAAACATAGTCGATGCCTTTGCATCATTTTTTCACAGTTGATTCATTACCTCCACTGATTTTAATACACTGGATGGCTCAACTGATAGCTCCTCCGCACAAACTCTAACTATCCCGGAGATAACGAAAGATATTGTACTCAAGTACCTCAAAAGTTGCAAATCTAATATCACAGCAGGTCCTGACAGAATTCCATCTATTCTGTTGAAGGACTGTGCGATTATCTTCGTCAGACCTCTCACCATTATTAGTAGACTGTCCCGTTCTACATATCATTTTCCTACTGTCTGGAAAGAGGATAGAGTAAGTCCAGTATTCAAGAAAGGCAACAGAAGCGATAATGAGAACTATAGACCAATTGTGATTCAGAACAACTTCAGCAAAGTTTTCGGAAGAATACTTCACGACATCATATATGTTCATGTGAGGAGCAAATTTTCTAATTGTCAGCACGGTTTCATGAAAGGTCGATCAACAGTAACCAACTGGGCCTGTTTAACTCAGTATATCGGTAATGCATTGGATGAGTCTTCTCAAGTTGATGTCATCTACATGGACTTCACGAAGGCATTTGACAGATTGGATCATGGCATCAAGAAGCTGTCTTCTTTCGGGTTGAATCTTGGTTTTCTGTATATTTTTTAAATCTTATCTGTATGTTCAGTGTATTGGTTATACGTCTGGTGGTTTTGAGGCTACCTCCGGTGTCCCTCAGGGGTCTATATTGGGTCCACTCCTTTTCTTAATCTTCATCAATGATATCTGTTGTTATCTGACCTGTTCCCGCTTTATGTTGATGACTTCAAACTGTATCGTCGCATTCTCTCCGTTGAGGATTGTTGGGACCTCCAGTGTGACATTGATAGGCTAAACCGTTGGTGCAGCGACAACTTACTTCCCCTGAACGTTCAAAAATGTAGTGTAATGTCCTTCAGTCGTAAAAGAACTACAATAGATTTCCTTTATAACATTAGTGGTTAACTTACAAAGATGCTTCAATTACAATTACCCTGGAGGCATGCTCATTGGTGCAAAAACGTAATTCGATATCCAACATTGATCTCATTGCTTCTTCAAGCAAGAACGTATGTGTCAGAAAGATAAAAATATCTTCCATTATGGAATCTTTCAGGAGGTATAACGTGGAATAGATCATCTTGTCAATGTCAACGCATAACAATGTATAAGAGAGGTGGGTCCCACTTATTATTATAGCAAACATTCATTCACATGTGTAGGCGGGAGTAGTTGTTTGTCGATGTCGTGGAAACAAGTGTATTCAACTGACGTACGGAGATGTTGAATCTAGATAGAATCGCAGAACGAACATTTTACCTCTTGATCCCATTTGTCTTCAGCTGGAGGTCAATATAATATGCATCGTTTCGACTTTGGATACATGCAAGTCAGTATCACAAGAATATTATATGGCAACAATGGAATCTATTGGTACAAATGATACCGATCCGTCTTCTTAGGTCAGATTTTCCTTTCAGTTGACGTAAGAACCTATGGAAACTCCCTTTTGTGTAAGTTCAAATTTTCATGCTTTGTTTGAGTACCTTCGAGTAGGTACAAGAAAATTCTTTTTCAAACAACATGACTCCGATATAAGATAAGAAATTTCGAAACCTCACTAGCAAATACCATTGAAAATGCCAACACAAAAAAAAATTGGTTGCCTGTAAAGTCGGTATACGGGCGAAAGTTTTACGTGACAACGACTTTGAGTGATAAAATAATTTTAATGTGAATATTCATTCGTATAGTAGGAAGAAGGATGAAAGCGAAATAGAAGCGCAAGACATGATCCGGTGTGTATGCCTATCTCTCTCACTCTCTCTCTCTGTCTCTCTCGCTCTTAGGCGGGCTAACTGTGCTCGAGTGGAAGGGACGCGTGCCTTTCACTTTTTATGTCTGTCTCTCTCGCTCTTAGGTGGGCTAACCATGCCCGAGTGGAAGGGACGCGTGCCTCTCACTCGCTCTCATTGTGAGCGCATAACGTGAGCGGAGCGTAACGCAGTTTCTTGAAGTGTCACCCGACAAACCATTTTATAAGACGTTGTCACGTCAAAAAAACTCGAAAACTAAGATAAATCGCATACCATTGGTGTATTGGGTGCGATGAATATAAGAAAAAATTGTTGACATCACTAATCGGGCGAATCGTTTACTCAGAAGAGTTATATGCCAGCGCAACAGTCTCTTCGGTCAATAATATGAAAAAAAAAAATCAAATATTGACCGAATATACACACAACATGCGTATTCAGATTAAAACGAACTCTTTAAGTTTCACATAGACAAGAAACCTCCCTTTTCTGGTTATCGATCCGACAATTTACATATAGATATCACTCAAGAAGGTCAAGGAAGATAACTCACGATAGTCTGGTGTTGAGAGAAGCGAGAATAAAAAGCGTAAGATGAGAGATTATGTCCCTCGAATTTGCTGCTGCTCTCTGGTGGGTTGTGGATCTGCAAAAGACGTAGTCCCCTTCTCCATCTGATTTATGAGGGTTGGGATGTCGCATCTTTACGTATTATGTGGTGCGTGAACTAATCGGAACATGAACCGATATGCTGGTTGAAATCAGAGACATATTCCGTGGATGCTTCAATCGGAAAAGTACACAAAAGGGCAGAGTAGATATCATGTTGTAGTGCGCCTCAAATATATGAACAGAACTACAGTATATATCCCAATTAAATGTACCATAATTAAGATGTAGTTCCACCAACGCATAATATACTAATTTAAGTTCTTTTAATTAACATATTACGTTTCTCAAAAATTGGAATTTGAAAAGGTGATTCAATAAAATGAATAATGAAGTTTTAATTCGAATTAGACGAGAAGGAAGCACATTCAAATGCAGATACAAAAATAGAATGCAGGCATTCATCCATCAAGCCATCTATCACCAACCGATCTGCCAACATTCAAAGAATCTCTCAATTATACTCAATCTGAAAACGTTCAATCTCCAACAATTATTTTCGGAAACTCCAAAGCGAACAATCTAATATTGACGGTACACTCCTCCTTTTATCCAGATTGCTCCGTTTTATATCAGGCAGCAAGTTTCAAATGCCCCGTATGGAGGTCGAATTCTGGGCTAACTACTTATCTCGAACAAAGGATGTAAATATTTGCCGATTTCATTGTGCCCATTTACCCACCGCAGGAGCAAACCTTTTCCGTTTTCCGAAATCTAACACTTGGGAACTGGAACCGACTCCCTTAGTTTATAATTTCCTCAATAACAGTCCGCCAAAGCTGCCTCTTCGGCTCTGCATCGAAGTTGGCCGATTTCGGTTTACTCGAATGATTTGTAATTACTGAAGTTATTGTGTAATCACCAACGACAGTCGTTAAAAGTTAACGGAAGGAGACCTTTGATTCGAGAGGATAATAAGAGAGTTAACATTCAGAATCAATGGAGCATTTACATCTGTTATTTTAGTACATTTCCGGTCACTGAATGGCAACACCGTGTTTGCTCGATTGGAGTCAATGTCATCACTGCAGAAATATCTTATACCTTAAGACATTTTCTTCCGAAAGGTGAGACAACTGTTTCTTCAAAAGTAGACGTAATGGAGGCCATAAACGCATATAATAACAACGAGAAAGTGGAGTAGTCTGGTATCAATCTGGGTCTGTTTTCGAAACCTTCATGGACTTCCATCAGCAAATTGAAGTTTCAAGGAATGAGAGCTACAACTCCTTTCCAGACTTAGGGTATATATATTTATAATAAAAGGGGGTTGTCGACTGAGAATTTTAAATTCAAGAAGTTTATTTGGGTAAGCAGTCGATGTCAATTCAATAAGTATCTTTTTTCTTTAAAACTCGAGCTTTCAGCTTTATTTTAAGCCTTCTGATTTATACATATTGTAGCGCTCTCCTGATGAAGGCTTAAAATAAAGCTGAAAGCTCGAGTTTTAAGGAAAAAAGAGAGTACTTATTGAATTGACATCGACTGCTTACCCAAATAAACTTCTTGAATATATATTTATATATATATTGTTTTGAACTTTTGCCTGACAATATTTAGTTAGCAAACAATAAAGCATATAGATCAGGGGTTACTGACGGGGTGTCATACAATTCGGCGGATGGATACATCCTTGTATGAAATGAGAACCGAAAACATTCGAAAGCTTCAGATGTATTTCAGCGATTTTCGTCACTTTTCAGATCGAATATCCATTTTCACCTCGACAACAAACATGTATATTCTCGATCAAGCACGAACGAGATAGATAGACTCGAATGCGACCAAGAATGTCCATATAAATTGTGTAGGTAATGAGTTTTCATGAAATACACTCGACCGTTATTTTTTCATTTCATTCGCGTAATGGAAAAAAAGGTTTTCGGTTCTCCTGCAATTTATTGGATGGTGTTTCACGTGTGCCAATACAGAGAGAGAGAGACGGTTCACAGAGTGGGATGCGGAATAATGGAATTTCAAATTTTCGATGCTCCATTCGGCTGCTGTGATTGGGTTAATCAATTCCAGAATTTTTGCTGCCGTATTTGGCAATCATCGATAATTGGCACGAAATTAGTATGGATTATGTTTAATGGGAAATGTGGATTTCAAAACTGAATTATTTTTCCAGGAATTGTGAGATGACGCACTTTCGTCATCTGTGAACGACATTTTTCACGCAGTAGGTACGTAATGAAACATAATTTCAAATATGAACACTTGTGGGATTTCAATTAATACTCAGCATGTTTCGTACTAATACAGCTTATCATCAGGAGTAATGAAAATAAAAATTTCTTGGAAAAAACATAAAACTCTGAACAGAAAAAAAAGCAAGGAACAGAATCAAAAAAATTTTGTTAACTAATACAACAATGTAATAAGAGAAGAATGAAAAACAATGGATTGAAAATCACAAGGATAGTAAAGTAAAAAAACAGGTAATAATCTCTTTTATCTTTCAAAAAACCCATATAATATCAGGAATGATTGATGAACTGATTGAACGTCATTGCTTCCCCTAAAATTTCTCCAAAAAGCTGCACGTAATCATTTATTGCCTTGGTTTCACAAAACACAAGGAAAAAAATTTAATCTAACCACCCCGTCGCTTCGGAACGTCCGCTGTCAATGGAGAATTTTTCATTGTTCCGAACTGATGAATATTTTTCTGATCACAGTTAAAAACAGGACGTAACTTGTCGACGAGCGAATGCAGATAGGCAGCGCCATCTACGCTGAACATCAAAGTCGCGTGCAAAGCGATCAATTATAAATGACAAGTGTTTTCGAGGAAAAGGGAGAAGGAAATGACTTAACTAATCTGGAAAATAAATTTTCGCTTAGGAAAAGATTATGTTCGAAGTAGTTATTCCAGAAAATGCAAAACGTTCGCGTCATATTTTCGTTATCGTGAGACGTCTACATAATCTTTATAAGTTATCACGGCTATCCGCATTATTCAATTATTGATAGTGAGTAGTGTTGAATTTGCCATATATCTTAGAGAAATCATGGAAATGAATTTGGATTTGATCAAGATTATTATAAAAAAGGCAGGGAAAGCTGCGAATTTATTGCCAGAACAATCCGAACTCGTATACAAGATAGAAAAATGAATAATATATATACTTGGTGTGAAGGAAAATAAGGTCCTATAAATATAAGTCTGAAACTGCTTGCTTTCAGAAATACAGGGTGGTGAAGTAAATTTTTTCATTTGGGTTTTTTTTCAATAACTCCGGACTAAGAGGTAAGAATTAAACCAAATGTGATATGCAGGAGTTTTGTATGTGCAAAGTTACTCGAAAAAAAAGGAATCAGTTTCAGACATTAATTCATAGGGGGTTTTTTCAATATTTTATGGTCGTCTATCGCGTGGCACTATGCATGGTACTTTCTTCCTTGACACCTTGTGAAAGTGAAAAGTATAAGGAATTCAAGCCACCACCATTCATCTTCCTGAAGCGTGAACATTCTACCATAGACTTAACGGAAAATTGTCAACGTATGCAAACAAAACCATCAAACCCCTATAAGAATCTTTTGTTGGCCGACTACCCAGGAAACATTGAACACTCCGGTTCGCTCATTATTCGCCAATTTGAGCGAACATCACGGACTCGTACTATTCGGATAACCTGAATAGGCTGTAACATTAGGAACATCATCATGGGTGGCCTTGTGCTCTCCACGTGCAGCCCCTGTATCTGTCCCTGGATTAATTGACATCTCGATGGGATGCACGGAGCGAATTGTTGCAATTTCAGCATCCCGCAATATGCAACATGCATTGTAGACGGAATTCGCCAAGATGAAACTTTTAGGCTATCCTGATTAATTTCATGATGATGAGACTGCAGACGGATTATTGCTCACCTGATAACAAGGAACGCAGGACAGTATTAGGTTACTGGATGATTAAAAATTTCGCGGAATTCAAATGAGACAACAATGGATGAATTTATTCTGAAGCAAAAGCTCTCAGAATCTCAGTAAACTTAGCCCATCGTTGGTTCAGTGATTGAATGTCACCTATCTAATGATTTGTCGGAAACTAAACAAAATGGTATTCGACATCAAACTCTTGTATCTATGTATGGATCTATGTGAATTCCTAGATTTTTTGTGGCATCTGTGGATAAAAATCACCTGATAAGATGAAACCAAACATCTATCATATCCATGGAAGAGATGCCAAGGAGAATAACAAAGAAGCAGCATTTTATCTAATGTTCATAGTCTTTAGAAAATCTATCAGTAAAAGTTGGAAAAAAATTCTGAACTTGTCAGTCTTTTTAAAAGTTATTTTTACTACTAAAGTGCAGTATATTTGTTGAAATGAAGAAGAACAATAAAATATGATGGTTATCGCCCAAATAATAATTCCACAAGAGTTCCATCATCAACAAAAAACATTCTCGTCAACATCATGAACGAATTCTATTTTATCTTCCAATTCAAAACAAAAATCACTTAATAACAGAATATTTTTTCCATAAATTCCAAATGAAACAACACAGATATAAAGACATAGAATCTTAATCGACGAACCCGTTCTTCCGACAATAACCAGGAAGTGGTTCTTCCCACGATGCACCTGCGTCGTCTACACTAGCATCTCCTGCTAGGTAACCAGTTCGACACCAAGTCTTCGGTAACCCTTGAGTCATCGACATAGCAAAAGGTGATTTACAACCGGTTGATATCCACTCACTCGGGTTCCCTTCTCTACCACTTCGTCTGCCAGTCGCAGGCTCTCCTCGTAGACCGGCAATGACCCTGACGTAATAATGCGTTAAATTTAGCAACCACCCACAAGTTAACTCGTAAATGCATTTTCTCGTGATGTTTGGCATTTCTGAGTCCCGATCCGCAAGATTTATGGCAGCTCTTGTATTTATTTCATGTTGGTTTATCGAACTCTAAGCTTCTTTTGAGTGCCGTGTGTTTAGATGTGGTTTTATAGCTTGGATGATAAAGCGATTAGTAAGGTCAGCAGGATACGAGAAAAGTTTGCAGTTCTGGAAATCCAAAAACTAATTTCAAATTGCTTAGACCATTTCAGTAGATTTTATGATAGAAAATGTACGTAACAAGTGATCTTATTCCATGAGTAACTCAATTATATCACTGAATAATTTATATTCACAGAATTCATGTTCACAATTGCTAATATCACTACTCTTGTGGGCTTTTCTTGAAGTTATCGAAATTTTTTAGAGTGTCCATCGTTAATATCTGCGATTGAACAGCGTAAAATTATGTATGAAGTAGGGATGGCTACGCGTACGCGGAACTGATACTTTGGAACAGGTCCGGACTAGTAGACCTGATCCCTACTGGCAATTCAATCAGGTACCAGTCCACCTAGTCCTCCAATCCAAGCGAATCACATTAAGTTTTGGACTGGGATTGGTAGTTGTAGAATAAAGACTACCCAAGTAGCATTTTTTGTTTTATAAAAGTGCGAATGCATATTATCCAATTACCAATAGTTCTAGTTGAAGTGGTCCGAACTCATTCGCGTCACGAATGAGTTCGACTCGGACTAGTATCTGGAACTGATCTTTGGGCTAGTTTATTCTCTGGACCGGATCAGGAATTATTGGGATCAGCCATCCATAGTATCAAGGCGATATGTTTTGAAGTTCTTCATGTCGACAAAAATGGACAGAGACGCAGAATATTATTACGCCCTTTGATTATACAAACAGTAGATAAAAACGTAACATCGAATGCTCTAGCTTTCATGATAATAACAGCAGAAGTAAGAGTATAGTGTATGTTCTCCAACCAGATACTTAAAAATTCAAACATCCTTTTGATCAATGTATCGAACTCAGTCGTGATCGATACGACACTGTCAAAATATGAATTCAAGCAGATTCACTTATTGGAATGAAATTTGCTGAAATCGTAGCAGCATGAATGTCGACTACGCGGATGATAGAGAAGTGGTTCACTACTGGGTGTCCCAAAACTCAAGGATAACCTGATACCGGACGAGAAGCCTAAGTACATATCTCAAAGCAATCGAAAATTCTCTCTGAAAGCTTTTGTATTGAAGTTTAATCCCGTCAAATTTCCTTGTTCTTCAATTCGAAATGATATTTCGGGATCAAACAAAATTTTTCCAACGGAAGTATAATTCCCCACACAAAAAAGTTCCACCTGACCTAAGCAGGTTTGCGCGACCAGAAAAACGGGAACCGTCACACAACTTGACAATCATTAATCCAATTTCCGACCAGTTTCCACGACAAATAAATTTTTTTCGCGAACTAATCTCACACTCGACTGAAAATTCCCGTCCGGCCGGCCGGAGGAACCGGTTCTTTGTGCGCCGAGGGGCGGAAAGAATAGAAAACAAAGTTTTAGACGGTTCCCGACATCAAAGCACAGCTTTCATGTTCCATCGGGTCCTTGGAAATCGGCGGAACGGAGATCATCACGGCCATTCCGTTATTCCTTTGTTTCGTATCCAGATCCGCGAATCGTTCAACTGGATCCGCTCTTATTTGGTCGCCTAATGATCGGGTCCGATTGTTACCTTGCCCGCAGGCAATTGGAATTTTTGAAATGCCTTTGAAAGTAGTTCTTGCGTTTATATTCCTTACGAACAATGAACACGCATCTTTTAATAATATTATAGATAGACTAATAAGGGCGCTAATGAACGAACGCATCTTCCACAAATTGCTGTTGGAGAAGATCCACATTCTCCCTTCCAGGCTACATCCAGTGATCCAAGTTAACGGATCCTGTATAACCGCCATGCAAGAGCTGCCCCAGAAAGAACATTTGGGGATGATATCTTCAGATGAGAACAAGTTATTACGATAGGATGCTACTTGAAAAATTCTCAAATTCAGAATATCAGGTACATTCATACTTTGATTTTTCTTTTTCTGTTAATTTCATTACTCTCATTTAATAGATGAATGAATGAAAATTAAACGCTTTCAGTGTTCTGGGGATGGAATTGACAGGTTCAGAGTCTCTTTGTACACTCATTGTACCAATATTCTATTAAGGTTGAGCACCCCGATGACGTAACTTATCTGCAATTGATGCAGTTCGATCAAATTTTTCTCACCATTTTCGAAAGAATTTAGAGCAGACTAATGATTCGACTGACAGCATCATTAGCTTCATTCTCGCTAATCTAACCGAGTCGAACTCTTCCCATCGTAAAAAAAAAACATTTCCGCAAAGGGGTCGGTCGAGTCAAAAACGGGGACCAGACGCGGCACGTGGGGGCGTCGAAAGATTCACAAGAACAACGAATTAAGGTAGATAAACAACGGAAACGAGCGAACAGCGAATTCGCCCGCACCTGTTTCACTTAACACGAAACGAAGGTAATGCAGAATAAACGTATCAGCTCATAATAATATGATCTCGTCGTACCACCTGGGGGGCCGTCATGAATGAAAGCAAAGGGGCAAGAGAGAGAAAACCGGTCGTGCAAAAATCCACCGGATTATTTCATTACGCAGTTTTGGGATCGTTAGGGTTTTGTGAAAGTTGGACAACTGAGCGCTAGTTGAATTCACTGTTGGGTCGATTTTGCCTCTTTGAATATGCATGAAGTGTGTGTGGCATCTAGGACAACCTAATTTTTGATTTTTTTTTTACATGTTGGTTTCCGAAAACTTATGAACGACGAATAGATAAAGCAGATACAAAACAAAATTCAACGCCATCTGTTTTCCTAGCGTATAACTGATTTGAGGCAAAAAATGAATAAAAAGGGAATCTGTATCATATAACTTAGATGAAAAGAATCCTGTAGCGCTCAATTCGAATCTTCCTTTCTTGATCTAATAATGGCAATTTTTGTAATTGAAATTTTCAAAGAGAATCAGATGGTGATTAGTGCGAGTTGGTTTATGGGAAATGAATTAATTCACATCGAAATGCCTGGGTGAAATTGTTCCATACGATACAAAACCATAAAATTTGTTCGAAGTTCAAATTCTCTTCTCTGAAAATGCAACCAAAAATAGGTATTCCAGTGAGCTTTGAAATACCTTATATAGTCAAATCTAAATTACAAGAAAGCAATGGTTCTTCAGAATCGATATTTTGAAACCTCTATGGAGCTTAAGGAGGATGAATCATGTCCTTTACACAAAGCGGAACATAAAACTTTCTGAAAGCATGATTTGCGGTTGGATTTGTCAGAATGACAACTTCGAATAAACTTTACAAGCAAGCAGAAATATCCATTCATTCTTCATTTTATTTTCATTCAGACTTCTAAGTTACAAACTTAATCGGATGAATAATTCTAGGAGAAATTTTGGAAACCAAATTTCAGATGCTCATAACTGCTCAACCATTCGACGGATTTGGCCCAATAACAAACTCGGCCCGGAAATTTGGACAATTGATCTAGTGCTGTCTTTGGCAAATTTGTTTCAGAGAAGCTCTGCATGGAAACGAAGTTCTACGGAAACCTATGGAGGGTGGAAGAGGAAATGCAAACAAATTTCAAGGTCTTTTCAACGAGATCAAATTTGTGCAATTATTAGAATATCAATATTTTTTTATTATAAGACTAGTAAGCGGGTAGATCCATAAGCCCATAGATCAATAAGCCCGTAGATCAATATAGGCCAGTAGATCCATAAGTCAGTAGTTCAATAAGCCCATAGATCAATATGGACCATACATCAATATGGACCATAGATCAATGAAGCCCATAGATCAATGAAGCGCACAGAAACACGAAAGTGAAATTCTGAAAATGGCCTATTTCATGGGGGGTTTGGGGTCGCTTCTCCTAGAAGAGGATACGCCCTTTCGATCTGTATTAAGATTGCCCCCGGGTCGGCCCTACAGGCCTCCCCGGAAGCCTCGTTTCCCAATCCCCCCGTCGAGTTTCGAAATAATCTTCTCTGGTTCATTTCTTACTGCTATATTTTTATTGATTATAAGAACATCCTATGCTTTTATGATCAATCCAGAACATATCTATGTAATGTGGATGTAAACGAAGAGTTAAGTATTGTAATGTAGAGTAAACAATTCTACAATTCTTGACTTCATGTTGCTTTATGACCTTCTTCTCTATCGATTTTACCATTTAATAACTCAACATGGCATTACTATTACATGGATAAAGAAAAAATATGGCAAAACATATCAACAATTCAGTCAATAATTTGAGTTAACTTATCAAAGTTCAATGATGGGTGGTTACACATTCTATGCGTCTGTTTTTAAACTGTAGCGGCACTCCGTCACTGGCAGGGGAGTGTGTAGGGATCTCTTGGCGGCACTCTATATAGCCACGCATAGCTTAATTCACAGCGCTTCAGTGGCCTAGAGGTAAGCGCTCAAGTTTCACACTGACTAGGTACCGGGTTCAACTCCCGGCGGCTCCTCAAACTTCTAACCACTGCGTCTATGGCACACAAGCACACAAGCCATACTGATGAGTCCAAAAGTGTGCGCCAGGGACGAAACGCATAAGTAGGGAACATATTCGATCCTACAAAACATTTTCTCATGCAGGCTGTTCACTTTTGTGATTTATACTCCTGCAGATGAGCTGAATAAGCTCGAAATTATGTAGATTACTAAATAAAATCGCTCTAGTATTTATATCTGGAATAAATTATTCTTCGTTCCTTTTTGGCGCTCTTGAACACCTGTGCAGAGTGCCTATAGATTTGCCCAAATGTCTGTAGTTTTCGAGTGTTTGGGTGAAAGAGGTATCAATCGCTTCGTAAAGACTGGCTGATAAAGAATCCGTGGTCAAAATAGCTTCTATTTCTATTTAAGGTACGTTGTCAAAATTTAGAAAAGCACTGATTAGGTTTTTAGAAGAAGGGAATATAGGCTTCGAACAAAACTTTGAAAACTTTGACAAATTTTTGATTTGAGATAGTGGTTGGTTCGTTCATCATGGCGTTTGTATTTGTATCACATTGTTCCAAAGTACGGAAAAAGACTCTCGTTCACCTGAACAGAGTGCTTATAGATTTATTATAGTTTGAATAATTACTCGCAAATAACTCAACAAAAGCGCCAAGCCATCTGAACACACGTCAGTGCTTTCTGAATTCTTCATACTGTGGATCGCCCAGATATTAGGACATTCAATTCCAATATTATAGTGCTTGTTTAGTAAAATTTTTGAACAAATACGTGCAAGGAAATGAGCGAAAGCAACCCACTTTATAAGATTGCCAATTCAAGCCTCAAAAGCTGCTGCCCCCCAAACAAAATAATTTGATGTGTTTCAGGAAATTTGTAATCACAATAAGGTGGCTCATAGAATGAATTGATGACTCATTTATTTTGTGAAAATCCATCTCGAATATTTCAAGAAAACAGTGAAAATTAGACAAAAATACTTGTTTTCTTTTAATATTCATAAGGTAGCTCGTCTTAGATTCTGTAGAGTGAACGAAACAACTCCTGAACGACCACCTCGAGATCTTTAGAGAGATCAGATTGAGATACGTAGGATGTTTGCGTGGACGTCGAAATTGTGGATGAATAAAAGATGTATACGAATTTTTGAAAGCAACAAGCAAATGGCTCCAGTAAATCAGCCCCATGTTACTCTATGCATATGGATTGCCTCGATCCATCTTCTGAGCTGGGTAGACTAATTACGAATTATTGATGGGAACGTAGCATTCCTGAGATATTACTCTGCTGGAACATGTGCAGAATCGTACTGATTAGTTTCTTGTCTATCCGGCCCACCGGGGATGAGAGAATGGAGCGATTCTATGATTGACGTATGCTTTTGAAATTTTAAAACATGATTCTTCGCGATTTCCCAGAACTCAAATGAAATTAGCTCAAGAATTAAATTAAGGACGATGATAAAAAATGATTACATGAAAAACATAAGGAATAAACCTGAAAATGAAGGGATATCTAATCAAAACTCTTTCATATTCTCCAAAAATAATGATCGTAGTTTCATTTTATTTACTATAAAAACTTGTGAGCACAGCAGTCCACTCAATGTCCTCGGTAACATAAAGCAGACATAACATGAATATGAACGGACATTTTATTACTGAAGCCAAAGTATTAGCCTATAACCAATTGCATCATATAAATAATTTCAAATAGACATCCTCACTTCAAACCCTACCGAAATATTTCATAAAGACATAAAATATGGCAACATTGAACAAATCTGATTATTGAATCATTTCAGTACAGAGTTGGATTTGGGAAAATCAGAAAATTTGGACAAAATTATATCGATTCAATTCTTTTCAACTTGAAATATCTCAAGAATGGTGCAATTTAGGAGAAAAGATGATGAATGATTTTATCTGCAAAAAAGACTAATGATTCCAGGAAGTACAAGATAGTTTGAATATTACAGGAGAAATATTCTATGAAATTTCAACACCCTATATCTTTTGAACGGATCAAATTTGGGAAAATGTTATAGGAAGAAAATGTTACCATTGACGTCAAGAATCTAGACAAGTGTTTGTCCGTCCGGAATTCTGGTAAAATGATGAAAGAAGACCTTGTTTCGGGTTCACTAACAAATTGTTTACAATATCTATTCAATGCCGGTTTGTACTTTCTGATTTAATGGTAACGCGCCGTAAAAACTAGAACGGCGGTCGGGAAAATATAGCTCAACTCAACCGAAACGTTTCTCTGGTCAGATTCTATTACATCAGTCATCTGACATGATCGTCAATAACATTATGTACGTCGTGATGAATTAGTTGTTGGAATCGATCCAAATAAGAGCCGTTATTTTCAGTTTTTACGATCTGTAAACGACTGCTGACAAATCATAAGATCAGAACATAAGGCGAAGAGTGTATGTTTCTCTATAGTCTCTTTGTTGTAAGAAGACGGTCGTTTTCTTAAGCCTCTGTCAATCTTGTAGTTAGTTGAGGAGCTTTTCTTCGAGACCATTAGAATAAATCCTCATTCTACTTAGCCAGTTCTTTCTGTCGCAGTGAATACAAGGATGGTGGAAGAGCTATATACATAAAGCATGTAATTAAAAGTAGGAAAAGAAAAGATCTCGAATACTCAGTTGAAAAGATTCTCGAAATAGGCTCCAAACATATGACTATTCTGTCAGTTTATACTATCCCAGGCGAAAGGAAAGCATTTCTCAAAAAATTTGAAAAATTCTACAGATGATCTGCTGGACTACAAAATCTGTGGTAATAGCCGAGAATTTTAACATAGACATCCTTGACAAAAACACAACCCAGTTTCTTGAACTGTTGAAATCGTATGGAATGACACCCACCATTAATGAACCGATAAGAAAATTACTCAGCAAAACAAAATTCTATACGTATTATAATAAAATTGCAAACTCCATAAAAGATTCCTTGAGATATTCAAAAGGCAAATCTACAAACTATTGCTGCTTATTGAATCATTAACAATAAAAGAATTTCTGAAATACGACATCAAAAAAGAAATTAAATTAATGGACGTTGAACCCAGTGACACTATTTCAATTCAAGTGGATAATGTAACATTGTACATACATCTTCTTTATTCGAAATAAAGTTTGTTTATTATTATTATTATTTACCAGTTCACCTTCCAATCATTCTGTTATTTCAATTTCAAGCTGGTAAATCATACCAGAGAATCAATGAACTATTCTTTCTAAGCACATTGGAAAACAGCTCGCCAAGATTTCTATCTCTGATTGTGCGATAGCCGTAACTCGAAACCCGATATCGAACTACCTGTCTTGTAAGTTCTGTTCGTAGATACATGAGCTGTCGTGTCTTGTTCCTATCGTTTCACACGAGTAGTTCCATCCGCCATAATCAAGGCTGAGAATCGATACACCAGAATACAACAACGTTGAAACAGCCCACCCAGACATTAAATTTGATTATCAAATTAGATTAATTCTAATATAAAATACATTTTTCTAATTTTGACAAATAAAGTGACACTCATCGACGTTTTGAAACGACCTACTTCACTTATTTAGTTACGAAAAGTATTTCGCAACTGGTGATGGAAAGTATATTTAGCCATTGATTGTGAAAAATACAGTAGTGAGATTCTGTAAGAGCAAAGCGAAGCGAAAACTAGGCGAAACGATGATTTGTTGGGATATGGATTTGTCTGAGGAATAAGCAAATAAAAGCAAATACATAAAGGCCAAACTCAAGAGAAATGACCGTTAAAAAGGTAGTGAAAAATTTCAATTACTTTCGGGGAAGCTGTACTATAACTATGGAAGAAGGATGAGGTTATATAAAGACAATTTTCGGAAGTTTTAATTCAACATCTATTATTTTGGACACAATATGTTCAAGAAGACGAGCGATGAGCAACATCAATTTATGATGAATTTCCTGAGCGAACATAAAGTGATGATGAAAGGAAAACTATTTACAGCTGAATCAGTAAAAGTTGAGAACAGTGGATGCAACTCACAAAAGACTTGAATATCATAAAGGGCAGCCTTTGCAGCAGTGACGCATTTAACCTACAATACTCTATAGCAGCGGTCGCCAACCTGTCGATCGCGAGCTACCGGTAGCTCGCGGAGGCAATTCTGGTAGCTCTCACGATTTTAATTTTAAAAATACAAACTGCAAAAATCAGAGAAGCTTCGGAAAATTCCACAAAACAGATGTGGTTGACACTGCCCAGATGGCCGTGTTCGTCAGGATAGTTTTTAGTGATTTTACGATTAATGAAGATCTTTTGAAGTTTATTCCACTGAAAAGACATACTACTGGAAAGGAGTTGTTTTTTCCTTATTTAAAAATATTATCTCTTCCGAGAAAATTTCAATATCGAAAATGGTATGCTTGACCACCGATGGCGCTATGGTGGGTTGTGATAAGGGTCTGGTGGCGTTATGTCGTAAAGATGAAACTTTTCCGCAATTTCTCTCTTACCACTGCATTATCCATCAGCAAGCATTATGTGGAAATTTCCTGAAACTAAACAACGTTATGAAACTGGTGGTTAAAATTGTGAACAAGTTTAAAGCTCAAGCATTACCAAGAAGATTATTCAAAATGGCCGATGAAGTCGACTGTCATTACTGGGACCTACTCCTTCACTCTGAAGTCCGATGGCTAAGTAGAGGACGCGTGCTGAAACGTTTTAATGATGTCCTATCTGGCATAGTTCAATTTTTCAAACAACGTGATGAACCGATTCCGGAACTAGAAAATTCTATCTGGCTTCGGGATTTTGGTTTTCTCGTGGACATTACAGAGAAATTAAACGAACTTAATTTGCAGCTTCAGGGGAGAGACAAAGAACTAGCGGAAATGATTTCTGATATAAAAGCATAAAAGCAGAAGTTTTGGGAACAAAACCTAATTAACAGCGATGCCAAGCATTTTCCTATTCTTTTTCAAAAAAGATATCTCAAAATCCATTAGTATCCTATGACAGCATATATCATGTAGAAATAATTTCTATCTTGAAGAATAACTTCAAAAATCATTTTGAGGATTTTGACGAAATGGCATTAGTAGCGCAATTTGTTGTTTCACCCTTTATGGACATTGAGAATGATTAAGCCTTAAAATCGTTAATCTCAAGTACCAAATGTATCTCGCCTATTGTAATTAAAGAGAAATATTCAGTTCTATGCCGTGTTGCCTTGAAAGTGAAAGCATTATTCAGTTCAACCTATTTGTGTGAATCTTCTTTTTCGAATATGAAGTTTATTAAGAACAAATATCGCAATCGACTTTACCTATTTCAACGGTCAAAATATACCGAAGAGTGATGGAAAACTTCTTCTTTATTTATTATGGAATATTACTCTAGATTAAATATTAAACAAGGTGCTAGACATCATTAACAATGAATACAGCAAATGGCAATTTAGATTTTGTAGTAAATGTAAGACAAAAATGGTTCAGTGGTTAATTTCATCTATAGTGTTTAGTGGTGGAACCATAGACTGGAGAGATTTCCCCAACCTTTTGTAGAAATATTTAATAAGGACATAAAATATGGCAACATTGAACAAATCTGATTATTGAATCATTTCAGCACAGAGTTGGATTTGGGAAAATCAGAAAATTTGGACAAAATTATATCGATTCAATTCCTTTCAACTTCAAATATCTCAAGAATGGTGTAATTTAGGAGAAAAGATGATGAATGATTTTATCTGCAAAAAAGACTAATGATTCCAGGAAGTACAAGATACGGACCTTTAGTTCAAGTGATATTTGCTTTTCATGCAATTTAACCAATCTGTACAGTAGTAGTGAGAAACCCACAAGAAATGGAATAAATCTATTGATTCCAAAATATGCATGACCGTTATCAAAAACCTTATACAAGAGATGATTTCAATTGATATTGTAGTTTGAATATTACAGGAGAAAATGCAATTTTTCTATGAAATTTCAACACCCTATATCTTTTGAACGGGATCAAATTTGGGAAAATGTTATAGGAAGAAAATGTTACCATTGACGTCAAGAATCTAGACAAGTGTTTGTCCGTCCGGAATTCTGGTAAAATAATTCAAGTTATTATATTTTGAACTATTAAGGTGGATAACAGGATTGTGACTGAATTGAAACTAAAGTAAAATGTGAGTGTTTATTTTTAATTTATGATATAGATTCATTCATCTTTTTACTTCATTCCTCATTGTGCGGTATAAATTCAAGACTCGAACAAGCAACTCGAATATTCAACGTATTTGAGTCATGATAGAACCAACCAACTTGTTAATTGTTTCCATCACATCAGCAAATATTACGAAACACTCCACTTATTATTATTAGCTCATCTCGAAAAATTCTCGGATAATATACTTCTAAGGTTGTGAGAGGACCCGTTAACACTATGAAATTCAAACAGCCATAAACCACGGACAATTTTAAACGAGATTTATGTCTAACCAACCACAAATATTTGAGTTAATCTGCGGCGAACGGGTTCACTAACAAATTGTTTACAATATCTATTCAATGCCGGTTTGTACTTTCTGATTTAATGGTAACGCGCCGTAAAAACTAGAACGGCGGTCGGGAAAATATAGCTCAACTCAACCGAAACGTTTCTCTGGTCAGATTCTATTACATCAGTCATCTGACATGATCGTCAATAACATTATGTACGTCGTGATGAATTAGTTGTTGGAATCGATCCAAATAAGAGCCGTTATTTTCAGTTTTTACGATCTGTAAACGACTGCTGACAAATCATAAGATCAGAACATAAGGCGAAGAGTGTATGTTTCTCTATAGTCTCTTTGTTGTAAGAAGACGGTCGTTTTCTTAAGCCTCTGTCAATCTTGTAGTTAGTTGAGGAGCTTTTCTTCGAGACCATTAGAATAAATCCTCATTCTACTTAGCCAGTTCTTTTTCTGTCGCAGTGAATACAAGGATGGTGGAAGAGCTATATACATAAAGCATGTAATTAAAAGTAGGAAAAGAAAAGATCTCGAATACTCAGTTGAAAAGATTCTCGAAATAGGCTCCAAACATATGACTATTCTGTCAGTTTATACTATCCCAGGCGAAAGGAAAGCATTTCTCAAAAAATTTGAAAAATTCTACAGATGATCTGCTGGACTACAAAATCTGTGGTAATAGCAGAGAATTTTAACATAGACATCCTTGACAAAAATCGCAAAAACACAACCCAGTTTCTTGAACTGTTGAAATCGTATGGAATGACACCCACCATTAATGAACCGATAAGAAAATTACTCAGCAAAACAAAATTCTAAACGTATTATAATAAAATTGCAAACTCCATAAAAGATTCCTTGAGATATTCAAAAGGCAAATCTACAAACTATTGCTGCTTATTGAATCATTAACAATAAAAGAATTTCTGAAATACGACATCAAAAACGAAATTAAATTAATGGACGTTGAACCCAGTGACACTATTTCAATTCAAGTGGATAATGTAACATTGTATATACATCTTCTTTATTCGAAATAAAGTTTGTTTATTATTATTATTATTATTATTTACCAGTTCACCTTCCAATCATTCTGTTATTTCAATTTCAAGCTGGTAAATCATACCAGAGAATCAATGAACTATTCTTTCTAAGCACATTGGAAAACAGCTCGCCAAGATTTCTATCTCTGATTGTGCGATAGCCGTAACTCGAAACCCGATATCGAACTACCTGTCTTGTAAGTTCTGTTCGTAGATACATGAGCTGTCGTGTCTTGTTCCTATCGTTTCACACGAGTAGTTCCATCCGCCATAATCAAGGCTGAGAATCGATACACCAGAATACAACGGCGTTGAAACAGCCCACCCAGACATTAAATTTGATTATCAAATTAGATTAATTCTAATATAAAATACATTATTCTAATTTTGACAAATAAAGTGACACTTTTTGTTTCACTCACGAAAAATCGTACATCGATGTGACCATATATGGGCATTCTAGAAGCCCTCGAAGAGGGAGTCATCCCTGTCGCATAAAATAGTCGGGACACATCCACCAAAAAAAGGAATTCCAGAATTCCAAGTCAGTAAGATCATTCTTATTCAGTCAAGCATTCCGAGTCAGTCAATCATTCAGATTCAGTCACTCATTCCAATACAGTCCACTTATTCATTTCACTGTGCTGATACATACATTTCTTTCCGTTCTGCAAATTTGTTAAATTATCAAGTATTCCTACGTCGAGTGTCCTCAAACCAACCACTAAATGTGTAATCAGTTGTGTCAAACAGTGTTAATAAAAAACATATCAAAATCGAGTTATGTGTTCTTTATAATCGAATGAATACAGAAGTGATAGCAGCTAAAGTTACTGGAACTGTCAAATGGTTTAACATCAAGAGTAGTTATCGATTTACGTTTTTGTACACCAGTCCTCTTTCGCAAGAAACAACCCAAGAAAAGTCGTCCGATTTGTAAGCGATGGACAAATAGTGGAATTCAATGTAGCTGTTGGTGAGGAAGGGAACGAAGCTGCCAATCTGACAGGAAAGCTGTTCATGGTTCGGGGCGGACAGGCGTCGTAGTAACCGTCAATGGTACTATTCCAGAGGAGGCAGGGAGATCCTCGAGTTGCGAAATATATATTTCTTCTCGTAACTAGTTACGATACGAGTGTCACTTCATTTGGCAAAATTGGAAAAAAATGTTTCGAGACGAACAAAACATAAAAAACCCGTGAGATACTTCAATTCAAGGTTAGGTGAAAAAGAGAGTTACAAGATAAAGCAACATTTTGAATTAGGAAAATTTGGAATATTATCCTCTGCACCCAAAGGAATATTCCGAATAAATCTACCATTGAAGCAGCATTATCATCCGCCATAATCACTTCATGAAGCGGCAATGATAAAGGGTTTTAATTCCGTCCTTAATTGCGCCCCTTGGCTCTTGATGAATGACGTCTACGCCTCTGTAGCAGATCCGTACGGGACCCTGAATGAATGGAGAATGAATAAATGATGGACATTCTTTTAGCCTGCTTTGGAAAGTTATATTACCTATTAGGCGAAGAAAAAACAAGACGTCTGACGATATTTCACTGGCAACATTCTTCTCCGGGCAATTTGTACACTGGCAGATTCTGTTCGCGGCTTCGGTCAACATTAATCATCTTACGAACACGATAGGTATACTGTTGCGAGAAAGAATGGGTGATGACTTCATTATCCGCTATTGCACGGGGTAATTATTATTCTTCTGGTGATGAGAAGAAGGGTATTTATTGCACAAATTGTTTAAACGATTGATGTGGTTTGATTTAATAGTAATTTAGAATTGATTGAAAGTGAGTAATTGCATTTTTTATAAAGTAGTTGTTTCTTCCGAGCAGACAGTAGTTCTTAACTGCTGATGATAAATTTTGTTTCTATCAAGGAGTGGTTCTCCATAGTTTTGTTTCAGGCCATTTCTTGAATGTGTTCTGAGTAAATGATTTTTTTGGTAATGTCTGCAAATAGTGTATAGTGGACTTTATTTTGAGAAACGATTATTCAGATTAAGAAGATATTTTTTTAGAGCTAAAGCAGATCTTTTTAGAGAAAACTTGTATGATCATATAAAAGAAACCTTCGAATTGCAAAGTAAAAGTGAATGAGGTTATTCAACAGGAATCATCATTTAGATACTTGGATGCGAGTTTAATAATCTAAAAAGACGTCGAAAATGAAGTTGGAGCAAGTTGCTATGAGCAATGAGGTGGCAAAATGCTTGATGAATTCTGGAAGAACAGAAATCTCTGAGTGGAAACAAATACAAGCATTCATAAAACAATAATCAGGTCAGTCATAACATACATCACAGAGACGAGATCAGACATATTCGAAACTACACAACCCTTGACGACTAGAGAATTTTCAGACGAGTAACAGACCCAACACTCGCGGAGTTAAGCAGACCAACAATACTGCGGCATATGACTAAAATACGGCAGCCTGTGGACTCGCTGGTAAAATAAAACTGTCTCGGTATCTTCCCATCCAGGCATCCACTGCCACTAATCTGTGTTCACAGAAAAAGGCTTAACATTCCAACGGACACTCACGAAAGGTTCCGCAATTCGAATCTGATTAACTATAACTTGATTTCGTACCGATTGACTATAGCAGTACAGCTCTAGAGTATAGCGCAACTCAGCCAGTGCTACCCTCACGAAGAGGTGGGCAACTGTAGGTGGTCCAAAGACCTCGTATCAACAGATAGAAACAAGGTTGCACCGCATCGGATTCTATAATGCTAAGTATACACTTTCTGACCCCTCAGAGGCTAGAAGTTTCTCTCTAGCTAGGATTAGAGGGGACGTCAATTCATCTCGGAAACTAGGGAACATCGCAGAATTGTGTTGATGTTAGTGAAACTATGACCCACTTGGCCCTCGAATCTGCTCTCCTTGATCCGGGGAAGATCCAAGGGGTCAGGATAATGTTTGACAGAAACTACTATCTCACAGCTCGATCTCAGATTGACCAGAGCCAAAAACTTCATGCTGAGGAATCACTTTGGTTAATCAGTATGATTTGGTTAAGACACTGCGAGGGTCGATACCACATTTGCGAACACTAGAGTTTTAGGACTCTACTTGAATGTTGAGAAAGAAGGACAGGGTTTCAGTGAAAATCAAGACATGACGCTTTCCCCCAACCTCAAAGGTCCAAAAAATGTTTGTTGGATCAAACTCGTCCCGCCAAATTTTGGTGTTTTCATGGATGCCTAAAATTCTGAAGAGCATGCTGATTGGATGAAGAGGTATGGTTAAGAAATTGCTTTTTTTCGATCTGTTCTCTTTCTATACCTCTTTTTTTACTATCATGAACACTGCAGTCCATATGATGACACACCTCTCATCAAGCGTGTTGAATGGGCATCCGATAGTATTAATGCATCATGGTTTTAACTTTTGGAAGGCAATTAATTATTTCGAAGCAGGAAATGCCATTCAACAAGGTCTTTCACAAACTTTCGAAAAAAGATAAGGCACCTTAATGTAGTAAATACAGTATCAGAGTGATCTTTTACATTCAATGTTTTTGCCCTACACTTGCTGTAGATATGGTACACCTTAATTCTTACTTTGAGTTGGCGGTCAATACCATATGCGAACAGTGTTTCATGAAGAAATTACAAAGAACTCTGTATATGTAGCGACAATATTTTCAAAAATCTAACAAAAACCCCAACAAAACGCCGAACTCATTATGCAATATCCTAAAATACCTTCGTCCAAACTAATCAGTGTACCATTCAAAGCATGACACTTTCTCGAATATTTCAATTCAGATCTAATCATAACCGAGATCGGATCCATTCCCTGGCAACCGGTGGCGTTCCAGAAAGAAGAAAAAAGAAAATTCTCTCCCAGAACGACCCGACGACCAGCAATTTCCTTTGGAATCGACCCTTCGTCAAACTCCACCCATAAACGTCCGACTTTATGGACAGTATCGTTCACCGTCCCGCGATCGAATTCTCGTCCGTATAATTGGATCGGTGATCCACCCACTCCTTCAGGTCATCAACGCGACCGCGGAACGAGCGTCTCGAGATTCTCACCTTATCCCGTTGGAGCTACGTTAAACGTGAAAAAAAATGAAGCTCGATTCATCGATCGGCGTTCGGGGATAACGTGCCATTGGGAGTTGCTCACTGGCTATCTGGGGATATTTCTGCCATAATGGATCTAGCAGAATTCGTTTTCGTATCCTCAACATATTCTGTCAAGTTCAAGTCTTCACCATAAATTAGATTCTTCGATTTCAAATCATTATAATAACAGCGTCGATGATTATGCAAGTCTAAGTAACGCAGTAACAATAGTTCATAAAGAAAAAAAACCGATCGCATTAAAATAATGCCCACCCCAAAAAGTTCCCCACGCTATACACCTTATTACACAGTCCTATAGATATAAAGTAATCTTCGCGATCAATTTTATGTAAATAAGTGATGCAGTGTGTGTTTCGCTTCAGAATCTCGGAGAAACGACATGCAAGTACCATAGCAAACAGATGTAGCAGTTTCATTAAAACTTTGAACAGATAATAGCTGATTAGGAATAATAAATTTCATATCACCTATCGAAATCATTATTCAATGGACAGTTGAATAGATATCTCTTGTTTATACGATCTAGTATTATTTCCGTTTTAGTACGGGAAAGAAAGAGGTACGCTAAAACCTTTTCTTCGCCGTCAATTTCTTGAGACAAAACTACTGCAATTCCAACTGCAGATGCATGCGTCTGTTGGGAAGATAAATGGTTTAGTGAAATCGGGGTACTTCAATACGGGAGTAACATGATCATAGACACCTGATTGTTAATAATCCTTCCGAACTCCTGATTAATGTATTGAATTGTCCCAATTTCAGTAAACCATATATCTTGCAAACAGATGCATCTTCATTCGACATTGTAGCAGTCTTGTCTCAAGAAATCAACGGAGAAGAAAAAGTTGTTACCTACCTCTCTCATCCCATCACTTAACCAAAAATAGATTATTGCACTAGTCTGAAAGGGAACTTGAGAGACCCTCAAGGTAGACAAATTTTATGAAGCTTAATGGTGATGCTGTAGTTTTTAAATAGTTCGGCGAAAAATCATGTCGTCCGCAAAATGCTTTCAAGAAGTTTGCTCATCTTACTTGATTCTGTTTTTTATCGCATATTCGCATTGATGAACCCTACATTTTGGATGGTTAGTACTCCACAAAAATCAAGAATTTCGAATTGCATTTCGATAGGTATTCTAATTGGAAAATAGGAAATAATACGCTCCTTAAATACCTCTCACTGCTACACTCAGTTTGTGTAATGAACCTGAGTATTGGAAAATTGTTGTACCAAGGAAACAACGTCGAAAACTTTTGTGTTTAAATCATGACGATGCTCTGGACATCTCATTATTTTTAATACATATTATAACTTTGGATTTCATCGATCAGTTGCATACTACTTCGAATCTACTTGTGGTTTGTAATTTCAGAAATACTTCGTGCTTCATTATTTGAGTGCTGACAAGTATTTTCCGAAAAATGAGGGTTTTTGCATTGTGATCAATCAATCAAACAAAATCAATGTAAAATTGAAGAATCTCACAGAATCTCTCATGGCGGGCGTTAAAGGCTTTCGATAGGCAGAAACCTCATTAGATCACGGTGAGGAGTCTGGAATTATAAGTCATTGCACAGTTGCGTAAAATTCAGATTCAGTATTTCAATTTCCTCAAAACGAAACCCATCAGTGCTCATTTCATATTCTCAAACGACAAAACCTCTCATTACGCCCAATTTCCACGCACCATGGGTGGTGCGTGTTGGTCATCATCGTTCGGTTGAATTCCGATCCCGGAATCGCGACGCATCGGATTCGGGTCCCTCCCGGAGGTCCCCGGCGAAAACCTCTAAGCGGGGTACCGCGTCGGGCCACGTGGGGGTGGTCGACGTCTCCGCCGTCGGCGGCGTGTAGTTCGGTGGGGCGAAATTATTGATTTTGACGGGCGGGGGCGCCGGCGGCGCGTGCAAGTTTCGCAACGTGAGGACGGGAGAGAAAGGGAGGTGTTGGCGGTGTCCGTGTGACCGACAGCCGGCCACCGTGCGGGTGTGTGGCCGCCGCGAGACGGCGAGTCGGACATCAACTTGGGGAATTGGTAGAAACGTTTTATGAGTCGTTCGAGGGTCGACAATCTGGCTAGATTTTGTTGGTTTCAAAAATGTCAAATGAAATTTATGGATAGATCTCCATTTTTTTCTTTACCATTGTTAACTTCAAAAAGGTTTGCTTATCAAGATTTCATTGCGGTTTTCGGAGAAATCTTCAAATATCCATTGATATACTCTGCCAACATACTACCTGGACTGAGAAGTGTCAGGTCTAGCATATAGATGGCTCTAGTTTCATTGCGTTTCATTGCAATCGCATTTTCTTCAACAAATGCTAACCTTCAAAAGACAGTTGTTGAAATTTCATAATTTTCAATCAATTACTTCGTGAGTTATTGTGCTAAGAGTGACTTTACTTTTGTTTTTTCAAAACAATGGATCAAAAATAAATGTTAGAGCGGCGCTGGAAGTATTGCATTGCTCTTGGTGGAGATTACGTTGATGAAGAATACTCATTTTGAACCAACAAACTGTGTTTTCATTGTTTGCCCCGGAACTTTCCAGCACATCTGTTAGTCCAGAATTTTTCACCGAGTCACTGGTAACTTTGTTCGAATGGTACATGGATATACTTACTTCTTAAACATCAGTCATTTCAGATAATTACCTGCAAAGAGAAACCAATTAATTTTCAATGTTCAAACAAGGGATGCAGAAAGATATATATCGGCAAATAGAAACAAATATTTTTTCCAATAAAAATCCGTCGGTCGCGAACAATATTTTACTTTTAAAGGCAATATATCATCACTACTTCGTAACGTACACACGGTTGAAATGAGTAAGCGTCAACTGAGCGAGAGAACAACCAAATTGAAAACTACTCAATAACTCGAGCACGGTAAGCTCGTATCAATACAGCTCAAGCATGTTATTTGGTAAAACAAAGATATGAGTAGGAAAGGTAAGATTAGAATATATGCGACGTGCGTAAGACTCGTGATGACGTGCGCAGTGGAGATGTGACCAAATAGTGTCGTAACCAGATGAGAACAACTCATATGAATCCGTGTCATATCCAGGATAGAAGGATTGAAACCAATCTTCTGGTTTTCACTCAGTATGTTCTTGAAGCTTTAGAAGATCACAAGCAGGTCGATGTTATTTACACTGATCTTGCTATGGCCTTTGACAGTGTGTCCCATAAAATTCTGGGTGTAAAGCTTGGGATGTTTGATCTCCATGATAATCTTTGTCGGTGGTTGATGTCTTATATTTCAGGCAGATACCAAACCATTAAAATAGGTGGAACATTATCTTTTTCGATACCGGTAACTTCGGGAGTTCCACAGTAGTCATCTTGGTCCATTATTATTTTTGATTTTTATCAACGACTTAAGTCATGTTATCCGATTTGTTAAGTTCTTGCTGTTTGCGAATGACTTAAAAATTTTCTCTTCATTAGAATCGCTATTCTATGTTGACCGGTTTAGATCGGATTTACAGGCGGTTGAGGGGTGGTGTTTTGCCAATTGAATGACTATCAACATCAATAAGTGTACGATTTCCCGTCTGGAGCACCCTATTACGATCGATTATTGTATTGTTGGTGAGCCTATGGATAGAGTATTTGTTTACAAAGAGCTGGGTGTTTCATATGACAGCACGTTGTCTTTTAGGGCACATATTCGGGACGTTTCTGCGTCATCTCTCAGGGCTTTGGGGTTTATAATAGGGAATACTAGGGACTTCAACATCGAGACTCTTCACCATCTTTACACCTCGTTGGTAAGACCAATGATGGAGTTCTCCTCTGTAGTGTGGTCTCCATACTTATGGGTCGACGTTTCCTTCCTAGAGAGGGTCCAAAACAGTTTTCTTAGAACGGGTACATTTTCAGTTTATACTTTCTCCGCCAGTCGAATGCGGGAACGCCTTGGACTATCCTCCTTGGGAACGAGAAGATTTCATGCGGATGTGATATTCATTGCTAAGCTCTTCCTGGTACTTTTGTACTCCCCAGACTTGTTGTCACAATTCAACTCATATGTCCCACCTCGACCCATCCGAAGGTTCGATTTATTTTGACTCGCCCAATCAAGAACCAATTATTGTTTTCATTCCCCGGTTTCGAGATTAATGCGAAACGTTAATGTCATCGACTCATTAGGAGTTGATATATTTCATGTATCTATTTCGAGGTTGAGGAGAGAATTGAAGTACCTGATACTGTGATATTCAAGATTAATTTTTATCTGTGCTTTATATTGTTTTTCTGTATCGTATTATGTTCATACTTTTATGGTATTATGTTTATACTGGCTTACCTAGATCTACATATATCAATGTACACCCCTCTGAAGCTAATTCAAGCTTGTGCGAGTTAGGTTAAGCAGTGTGTTCTTACGCCACCTTAGGTATAGCATTTAGACCCAACAGTGAATGGTGGCCGCATACCGAGTGTTAGAAAATTTCTTTCCTAACCCCGGACTGTAACCTTCGACTTTTCGGGTTTCCACGTCATAGGTCAAGGCTTTATTCCACTAAGCTACGCGACACGCATATATATGTATTTATACTTGCTCTACCCCCACATCTACTCGTTTTCGTGTTATACCGCTTAGATTTTATTATTTTGTGTTATATTTCACATACAAAGGTCATGTACCGTTAATAAATAAATTAATATTGTTATCTACGTTTTTCCTCAGCGAAATAGAAAAACACTACAAGTCTTCCTTAAACTAATTTATATTCACACTTAACTAACAATAATCAATAATTTATATACACAATTTATCTACAGAATTTCACTAGGAATACCTGTTTATTCGTCGCAAGTTCTATCCATGAATGAATCCATGAATTGCCTTCAGTCATTTATATCAGGCGCTATTTTTCTCTAGAAGTTACCAGAAAGATGCATCATATTCCAGAACAATCGTAGCGGCCTCTTTATGTCCCATAAATATGCCATCATTAAACGTTTTTATGTGACAGCTTTATGGCGAGCGGTCCCTTTATCGCGATCTTAATCCCTTTGTCGGCGCATGAAGCGGAACTCCTCTGTTGACGTAATAGTCATTAGACGGTTCATATTCGGTTTTGTTACAATATCATGTAACAGGCAGAGAAATACCCATATCAGAGAAAAATGCGGGGTCGGTTACGTGATGAGGTGAGTAGGTAAAAGAAAGGAGAGCATCTAATGAATACGTTAATAAGATGATGGCGATACGATTTGCCTAAATAACAAGAAAAAGAACTTCGATGGGAGTAAAACCAACCAGGAAAATTACCAAAAAAGATAAATAGAAAGTTGGCAGTCGATGTGATAGCCCAGACAAAACAGGCAAAATACCTATGTACAACAGAAGCAGATGAGAGATTTAACTATAAGTGTATATATTTTGAAAGTTATTTTACTTCAATTATATAGAAAGGACAAATTTATCAAAAGCATACACAACTTTTTTCAATGATAATTCTTGGATTGTCACGCCATCTACGGGCCTGACCGAGAACAGATTAGATGACGTAGCAAAATGTTCCCTCCATATTGATCATACAAAAAGCCATACATCCACGTACAACGTGTGTACAGGTGCGTAAGGAGTTTGCAAGAGCGAATCTCAACAAAGGCTTCCTATAGTGGCATTCTCTGCTTGTTAGGACCAGCCGATGTAATCATAATCGAATATCCACTGATTGAGACTGTAAAGAGCAGAAACAGCGAAATGCCAAATTCGCTCAGATGTACCGAAAGATTGATGAATATGTACATTGTATGTACGCAAACCTACGTGTTGATTAAGCAAATATCCCTTCATTAACGGATAACGCTGTTTTTGCCAAGCATTATTGCATCTGATGTGTTCATACATCACATTACAATGGATCATTAGAGTTTGAAAATCGAAACGTAGAGAATTTGTTAATGCTGGCATCATCGAATTGAATATTCAGACTGTCATTACACCTCATTTTAATTAATTATTTCCTTCAACTATTCGATACACGGACATTATTTGCAAACGTTGAATTGAGAATTGAAAGCTTTATTGAAACCTCGATTGAAATTGTTACCACTTTACTGGATACAATCGAACGAATGAGGAGTTGATTTCTTCATTTATATTGATAGGTAATTATGAGGGTATCAATTACGGAAGGCAAATTTCAATCAAAAGGACCGCAGTACGTTGTTAGTGTATTAACACACAATAAATCACGTGATGATAAATAGTTTGGGATCCAGCTGCAAAATCTCTGCGTTCATCGGGTAGTTAACCAAATTCATAGTTTAACATCACTCTATGATAGGAACATGATCACATTGAATCCATAAGTCAATAAGGCCTAAGTACCAGATGGAGCCACTTACAAAATATCCACGATTATTCGAAAATGCCTACCTTCAAAAGATCATAGTCAAAATATAATGTCTTGGTTATTAATTGTTTGTGATTCTCGAAAACGATAAATCAAAAGGAAATTCGTGTGTATTTGATGGAAAAACACACTTCTCTTACATGAGTTTACTCTACGGTGCTGAAATTTCAAAATATGCAAGATCTCCATACAGGGAGGATCTCCCATAACTTTCAACCCCAAATTTTGAGCTGAACGATGGAATAACGAAAAAACGCATGACAGTTCAAATATTGTTGAAAGGGTGACAAATAAGGGTGTTCAAATGAGTTTGATATCACTACTCCTCTTGCCGCAACCCTAACAATTCTAATTTTTGACAGACGGGGTCGAGCAGCTCCTTGTTGGAAAGGTATTTAAATTTCCTGCATGAGTGTATTTTTTTCATCGCTTTATTATTACACAGAGTCACTCAGTATTCCATCAATAACTTTCATTCGACAAATTTTGATCTTTGAGATAGAAAAAACGCTCGGACGGGTCAAAAAATTAATTCGCCATCACTACCCCTCTAGCCGATACCACTCAGAACAATTATTCTTGAATAGAGATAATAGGTCGAGGTGCTTTGTTGAAAAGGTAATTCAATTACCTGCTTGAGCGTTTTCCATTTTTATTTAGATCACCTAAATGTTATAGAGCATGAAACAGAATTTCAATCCATAAACTTCCACCCATGCATACATAGGTACAGCAATTTCTAGAAGCGTGTTATGAAACGATATTCGCTTAGGTACTATGAGCTAGTTTGATTCATCCAAGGTTGCAGGCTCCGTCACATAAATATCACTCATCAAATGTCCCCATGAAAAATAATCCAAAGGCTTCTGTTCTTTAAAAATTCTAGCCTACGAATTACCAGGAAATTTGGCAGACTCTTTTCTTTCAACGTTATCTGAGTCCGAGTAATACTTCAATAACAAGTTATATTCACCTCTTTATCTTTCAGGTAAGGATACGTAATACTAAACTATCGTATTCCCCCTGTACACAGGACAATACAACCCCTATTCCCCAATCTGAAAGCCGCAGTATAACGAGTTTGTTGTATCCTGCACCAGCTTGCATTCATCCCCAAAATGATTTTGAGAATTCGAATATCGCCCTTTCACCACCAATTATCACATCCTGAGTGAGAAGGAAAACCAATTCTCTCTCGTAATAACGATTCCCAAAGCAAACGAAATGCACCAAATATCCCAACGCATTTCCACAATTCAATGCGACGTGCACAATTGCGGTCCGGCAATACAACCAAACTCTCCGCAATAATTGCGATTTCAGATTTTCCCAACAATTAACCTCGTGGATAATTCATTGTACGATCTGTCATACCTGAATCAAGTAGGAACCGGATCGCATTCATGTTTCATTCAGCCCAAAATTCCATAAAACAGATGCGGAGGTGCCGTTGTGAGCTTTCATAGGATATTCCGTTCTGTTTTGAAGTTTAGACAAGGTCAATATGTTGGGCCTAGGTAGGAAAACGACATTTTTTGCCAAAATTTATTTATATTCATCAATAAAGTATTCTTTCAGAGTGATAAACTCTTCTCAGCCTTTCTCTTGCATCTCGATATTGGTGTCAAAATATGTTTCACTTCCTGCAATCATTTTCCCATCTTGGCTAAATCTCTTTCCACGCAGCATCTTTTTGAGTTCTTCAAATAGCCCCGAAGTGAAGGAACTGGCAAAACAAAGAAAAATGTATACATTCAATATATCCGAAATAAAACACCTGAAAACTGGAACAACTACCGAAGAAAACGAAACGAAGTAAACGCAAGGATAAAGGAACTCAAAGAAAACTATTGGGAAGAATTCACAAAAGGGATGGAGAGAGACATGTACGGAAGCCAAAGAAAAGTATGGGGAATGCTGAGAAGAAATAAGCTTGAAGTCAAGGATAGTGTGCAAACCAATAAAATCACCTTAAAGCAGTAGGAAACATATTTCAAGAATCTGTACGAAGAAAGAGGAGACAGGAGCCGATACAAAGTGAATATGAGGAGAATACCGACACCGCTCTAACAAATGACAATATAGAAACTATCCTAAAATCTCTTGAAAATAGAAATAGTCCAGGACCAGATGAGATCACCAACGAGATGCTCAAATACGGTGGGAAGAAGTTACAGAATGAAATATCAACCCTATTTGGAAACATCCTAAAAAGAACAGAAAGTACCGGACGATTGGAAAGACAGCATAACAATACCTATTTTTAAAAAAGGTCAGAAAACAAACCCCGAAAACTATAGAGGAATCACACTGCTAGATAGTACTTTCAAAGCATTCACAAAAACTATACTGGAAGAAATCAGCAAGACCATAAACATACGAGAAGAACAACAAGGTTTTCGAAAAAACAGATCAAGTATTGACGCAATATTTATTGTAAAACAAATCTCGGAAAAATCTCTTGAATTCAATAAACCTGCGTATGTGTGTTTTGTCGATATGACCAAGGCTTTTGACAGAGTGCGCCTAAAGGATGTCACAGAGATAATGAGAGCAAAAGGTATAGATCACAGGCTAATTAACACGACATTAACACCCAGTGTAGAACAAAAATCAGAGTAGGACATATGACAACAGAGTATATACACGTAAATACTGGAATTAGACAGGGCGATTCACTCAGCCCGTTCATATTCAATTTGATAATGGATAAAATAATAGAGAACCTGCCAAGAACAGCTGGATTCAAAATGGGAAACACTTTCTTCCATGCCGTCTGTTATGCCGACGATGCTGTCCTTATTGCCGACTCTGAGGATAATCTCCAAAGACTGCTACATTCCTTTAACACCACGGCAAAAGAATTGAATATGCTCATCAATACCGAGAAGACCAAGTGCCTGGTAATATCTAAAGAGCCAATAAGATGCAAGTTGGAAATCGATTCTAAGGTCGTTGAACAAGTAAATCACTTCAAATATCTGGGCACGGAAATAACTAGCCATGGGAATCTTTATGACGAAGTAAGAGAGCAAACAATGAAAGCGGCTCGAGTCTCAGGTTGCCTGAAAGACATTGTTTGGAAGAACAAATACCTCAACACGGAAAGCAAAGTCAAAATATATAAAACGGTTATAAGACCCATCATAACATACGCGACAGAAACAAGACCAGGCACAAATAGAACATTGCAAATGATGAGAACGGTTGAAATGAAAACATTGAGAAACATACAAGGCAGAACTCTATACGACAGAGCACGGAACGAAGACATCAGACAACAATCCGGAATACAGTACATAGGAAGATGGGTGAGACAGAGACGAAGATTCTGGAACAAACATATCAAAAGAATGGGAGATGGTAGACTCGTTAAGAAAGCAAAACGAATAACCCAGTAGGAAAAAGATCACAGGGAAGACCACCAAAACGGTGACGAGAATGCTGGACATCATCTTCCGGGAGGTTGGCAATGAACAGGCATTAGCCTACTAATATGGCCCTCCATATTAGAAAGAAGAAGAAGAAGAAATAGCCCGTAGTCCTTGGAGTCAGATCTGGAGAATACGGTGGGTGTGGTAGCCATACGAAAATCAATTCGACCATTCTATCTACTTGTGAGGCGGTTCATCGTCTTAGTAAAAGAGCACCTTCTTCAAATTAGACCTTTCTGGGCGATTTCAGCCTTCAACAGAACCAATATACCGATATAATAGTCACTGCTGATCGTTCACCATGTTCCAAGTAGGCAATGAATATAATTCCATGCGTATCCCAAAATATAACATCGAGTCAAATATCCAACAGCTGCGTTTCTCCATGAAATACGGAAAAAATTTCACGTTCTTCTGATGAATTGAACACAGGTCCAAACATCGCATTTTATATATTGATGCCAAGGTAATTCTCATTACGTTTTTATTTAACGCCATCACTTATTTATCACCTATTATCAAGCGATATTTTCATGTTTCCGCCAAATCTGAAAGATTTATTGTTTTGAATCGAGTCAACTGCCAACGTAATCACTTGCTTGTAGTTTTAGGCCTCAATTAATCAATGCTCCTCATCAATTTTGAAAATAATACTTGTATCACAAATTGATTTTGTTGTTCAATGATATAAATAAAAGTTAAGCATCAATATTATTTATACAAGGTGTAAAATATTTAAGGAGGTGATTCCTCATCGAGAAAAAAATAGGATCTTTCATATAAAGAAACTTCATTGGAGCATCCCTTGTTAAGATACAGCCCCTCAAAGGAAATACGTAAAACTTGTTAACAATATTTTTCACAAGCACCAAAAAAGTGTGTTTTGTTATTAATAAATTAGTTTTGTTTTTTACCATTTAGTCGTTCAATGCAGGTACTAATTACAGAATAATAATATTTCCAGTTCGCATTTATGACGATGTACCTATCTCTGTAATTTTTTGCTGCGAACTGGTTTATTTTGGGCAAAAAACTCAAAGAGACATTTTTTGTTTAGAATGAAACAGGCTATCGGAAATAAATTTTCAAATAGTAAACAAATAATAAGACAAAAAGTTACATTGGAAATAAACTATAGGGGTTGCGTTTACCACCCTTACAACCATGGGGTAAACCAAATAAATAACTGGATAAGTGTCTTTTTGCTAGTAGGAAACGTTAGTTAATTTAAATATTGTAACTTTTTTGGTGCTTGTGAAAAAAATTGTTATACAAATTTTATGTACCCCCTTTGAGGGGCTGTATTTCAACAAGGGTTGCTTCTATGAAGTTTCTTTATATGAAAGATCCTATCTTTTTTTTGATGAGGAATCGCCTCTTTAAATATTTTACACTTATTAAGTTACACCCTGTATTTAAATTTGGGGAAAACTTTTCATATATTTAGTGACAGTTACGTTTTAAACACAGCATATGCACTAATTGAAAATTTATGATTCCTGTCGAGATCTATATGCATAAAATGTAACGTTTTGCGATGATGACACAATAGCAGATCTTCTACGAGGTGTACAAAAAGGGTATCGAGTATTTGTAAATTCACTAAAACAAAAAATTTTCGTGAGCAATTAAAAAGAGTATTGTTTATTATTAATATACGAATTGGAGCATTATGTAGAAAAGACTATCTTATCCAAATGATGACCGTTGCGATGCTGACCTCACTTTCAAGGTATCCCCATGCAAAATAGTCAGGCGGGCTAAGGTCGGGGCTTCTAGGAGGCCAGTTGATGTTACCCCTTCGCGAAATTACTACATTAGGGAATAATTCCATTTAATCATTTGAGGCATGACAAGTGGACCCATCTTGCTGGTACCACGTTCTTGAGTGGAAACCTGCAAACTCCTGCAACTCTGGGACCAAAACATTTCGCAACATATCGCAATAACGGTCACTATTCACATTCATTGGTCGGCCTCGTTGATCTTCATGAAAATAAGGACCAATTAAGCCTTTAGCAGACATAGCGGACCAAACAACGACCTTTGGGCTATACAGGAGTCGTTAATGCCTTCATTTCGGATTCTCCACTGCCCAGTACCGACAATTCTGCTTATTAACATGACCATTCAAGTGAAAATTTGCTTCGTCACTAAACAGTATGTTATTAAAGTTGTTAAATCGCTCCCCCATTTCGTTCGCAAAATTTAGTGGATTAGCCTTGTACAGATTTGGACATTGTACATACAATAAGTTATTTTGAAATGTATAAATCAACTGTACAGAAATTATTGAAGTACATAATAATACACAATACACAACAATACTCAAGTACCTACAATAGATTTAGTCGGTGCTCTAGCATAGAATATTTCTATTGGTCCATCTGCCGTAAAGAGGTGTCAACCATTGGGAGGCGGGCCAAATACAATTATTTAATACAAGAAAATTGAAAAAAAAATTTAGCTAATTTCAAAGTTCAATGTAATACCGACCGACTACCTATGAGTTTTTTTCGATAAAATATTTCCTTGAGGAAATATTTGCATCTGAAGAGTATTTCAATTTTCAAAGTGTAATTAGCCAAAAACTATGCATCATATCAAAAATCGGCGGAACGTACGCACTAGGGAATACTCATGCCAATGCTCACTCAAATTTTGAATGAAATCCGACAAACGGTTTATGCGTTATTCTTGAAGTAAATTAGCATTGAAATAGTATAGGCACAAAGAAGGTGATGTACAGCCTTAAGACAATCAGTCTATGTTAAAAGTGTAACCTGTGCAAATATACGATTATTATATATATTCTTTCGAACTTTTGGCTTACATACGATTATTAATACGAACAAATACAGTCCACTTATTCAACATATAAACCCAACGAATCGACACACGAACATTGGTCCTTCGAGCCGGATACACGAACAACTGTTTTCAGTACTGTGATGAACTCATTAAGACACTAAAATGGAGAAAACTTATTATGAAATTTCAAATACATGACATGGGCTATTCAGAAAATATGACGGAAATGCCATTTCTTCTTATCGAATATTAAACTCAGTATCTATTCAAGGCGGTTCAATTCGCAGAAATGGTACTGTACGATGAAAAGTTATTCTTTCGACTCATTTACTAAAGCATCTTATAAAATTTACATGTTGATTAATCATCCTTTCGTGACATTATAATGAATACAAACAATTACATGGAATAATTTGAGGTTGGAAATTTCAACCGTGTTCTGATCAAGAGTGTATTACATATTCCTCTGAATTTCCTAGTACGAATTATTATGCATAAACGTGATTCAGCAAATTTCCAATTGTAGATTTCCGAGGTCGCCGAACTAAAGAAACTGTAGAAAAGAATAGAATGCAAATAAAAAATCAAATATTTCAAAATCATATCTTTATATGGGTAGCATAAGGAGTTTCCTCTATTTGCTCACTTGTTCCTACAACAACAGCGTGCTATCTTTCGGAATTAGTCTTCAACAATTGGGTTCTATTTCCTGTAAAAGGATCCGTGGTCAGATCAGAATTGAGGCTGTACAACAATCTGTTTATTAATAATAATAATAATGAATTCAATGCCCAAATATCTTGGTGGAGTTCGTTATTTGGTCAAATCCGTTCCACAGTTCCAAGGTTATGAGCTTTTGAAGTTAGAAGTATCGGATATGTTAAAATCGGTCGGTGACAACTGCTAGAGAGCTATACACCTATATCTACTGAGAATCGGCGGTGATTTAGTTGCGCACCTAACCTGAAATCTGTTTAGGGTCGACTGCATCGCAATCTACACGTGACACTAAATTTTTACCCAATTTCCAGATAACCTGCTGGTCGACTGTTCCATTTTCAAGCCCGTTCTCTCAATAATCATTATGAGGACCAGCCCTCTCACACAGTTAACATTTAATTAAATTTCAACCCAGTTCCGATCCGAAAAACCATGCTAATTGAAAATTTCTTCCGTTCTCTCAGTTATTATTATCGTGGCAGATGTACCAAACTTTTTTATTTTTAGATTCTCCTGTGACCCAGCGGTAATTCACGTCGAAAGAAATTAGCATGAAAGGCTAACAAAGATTATTTGAATTCTTCCCTCAGTCTCTATTTCTGATTATAATATCCTTTCTTCAATGAATTGCAATTTTGTAGTATTCATAGCATGCTGGACCAACATCTGATATTTTCATTCTACATCCATAAATAAATGCAATTGTTCGTTCTTTGAATTAAGTTATCAGGTTCAACTTTTGTTAGGTTGGACCTGATACTAAAAAGTATTAGTTTCAATTCTAAAGGGTGTTCCACGCAAAATTTCTAATTGTAAAAGGCTTGATAGATTTCAATGATCGAACATTTATTTGAAAGCATAATTCATGACATTAATTGTAAAAAATTATTTCCTTCAAATATCCACCACGGCTTTTTCATCATTTTCGAAGGAAAATGGGCCGATGATGGCGTTTGACCAAAATCCCTACCAAACAGTCACTCGTTGTGGATGCATCGGTTTCTCCTCGACGACGTGCGGATTTCTGTGCCCCATATACCACAGTTTTGTTTATTTACATAACCGCCGAGATCATTTTTCGATAAAATTCACCATATTTGGCCAAACGATCTTTCGCTTCAATTTGCGAACCGTAGACGGTTCGGATGATCAATTGGCTTTAGCTGTTGGGCCAATTGAATTTTACATGGCTTCAGGGCAAGGTCTTAGCGCAAAATTCGGTGCGTAGTTGACCAAGAAAGGTCCAACTCTTGCGCTCGATGACGAATCACAAATATCCCCACATATGCCTCCGATGGCAAATCTTTATATATCTTTATATCTTTATATATCTTTGGTAATATAAAATATTTTTTTCAAATTTCGCACAGTATGCGTTGGCGATTCACCACTTCGGAAATATTTTTTTAATATTTCCCAGCTTTCCTCAAGCGAATAGCGACCCATTTCGTAAATGTCAGACTATGTCAGAATATGTGACACTTCTCCGATGAGATTTGACGTCTCCAATGTCAAATTATCGTTAGTTCAAAATCGAAACGCTAGATGGGACACGCTTTAGCTTCAGGCGTTTGGCGGTCATGCGGTAGGTTTAGAATTTGCGAGTATTTACATTCGGAATGGAAGTCAGCTATCATTCATAATTTTTTTCGATCCGCATACGATAGAGAACGATAACGGCCTTCTCTTCCGGTCATTTGGTATAGTGGATCTTCGAGGGCTTCGTCCCGGAGTAATGTTCGCCGGTCACGATAGGTTGCAAGTAGTGATAAGTGTTCCGTAATTACGCACGCATAGGAAATGGGTTTTATCTGACTTCGGGAGAACGTCCAACGTTGTTTTGCATAAGATAAAGCCTTCTTTCTTCCTGATTTATAATCAAATGATTAAGGCCTTCCCTTTCATGTTAGTTATGTTCGGGTCGGACTTGTAAGGAATTGGCAATTCAATACGTTTGAAGGAAATGTGAACCTAGGATATGAACGATAAGAGTTTTTTCAAGATATTATGAAGGAATGTTGTCTTAGACTTTTGATCCAGAGAATACTTCTATCGATCCAAAGTTATAGCGCCGTGGAACTATCGTTTTTGAGGGCTTGTTTTAGTATTGCCCGAATACTGAGAGTGTTTCCAAGTATGTTTTACCGGCGCCGCAACATGTGGACGAGCATTATCGTGTAAAAGAATAATTTTGTCGTGTCTGGAGTAGTAATGGGCGCGTTTTTTCCTTAAGTGCCCGACTCAATCTCATCAATTGTGTTCGGTAGAGAGCTCCAGTAATGGTTTCGCTTGGTTTCAGCAATTCATAATACACGACACGAAGCTGATCCCACCAAATACACAGCATGAGTTTTTTCCATGAATATTCGGCTTAGCTGTCGATGTTGATGGTTCGCCGGGCTTAACCCATGACTTTCTCTTCTTTGGATTATCGTAGTGAATCCATTTTTCGTCACCAGTGACTATACGGTGCAAAAACTCTTTTTTTATTCCTGGCAAGCAGCATTTCACTCATGCATAATCGGCGTTCAACGTCTCTCGGCTTTAGTTCATATGGAACCCAATTTCCTTGATTTTGAATCATTTCTAACGATTTTAAACGATGTGAAATTGCTTGTTGAGTCACTTGTAGAGTGAGTGCAAGTTCTTTTGCGTTTGGGACGAATCTTCCTCCAATAGTGCTTCTAATTCCATGTCTTCGTACACTTTCGGCCTTCCACTGCGTTCTTTGTCTTTAAAGTCAAACTCACCGTTCTTAAACTTTTGAAATCATTCCTGACAACTTCTCTCACTTAAAGCAGCTTCACCATATGCTTCTAGAAGCAATCGATGCGCCTCAGCTGCAGATTTTTCACATTAAATAAGTAAATCAAAAGTTCCCGCAAATGATGCTTATTCGGAATAAAACTTGACATTTTTGCACGAAAAAAATTCCGTGATTTTGATACGGAATCACTAGTACTTTAAGGTTATGGTGTTGCCAGATGACTAAACTTGGGATATTACGTTTTACATTTGACAATTTCTCCATAGCCTTCTGGTGGGGCCATCTTTTGACAAACCGCGGAAACTTATTTATACACCTAATATTATTATACCAAAAGTTGAGGCATAGCCTATAAACTCACATAAGAAATAAACAAATTTGAATTCGAAAACATGAGAACGGTTATTTAATAAAAAAAAGAAAAAAAACAGTAGTAATATCATGACCCAATCAGAACTATAAAGAAGAACACCTAGAGTATAAAAAAAAACACTACTGCATCTCCAGCCATCTGTCGTAGGAGTTCTTAAAAGCGTTCACAGAGCTGAAACCGACAACACTCTCAGGCAAACCATTCCAAATGTTAAACACATGGTTCGACAGGAAATGCTGCCAGCGGAACGAGGTAAATATTTCCTTACTGGGCTTCAGAGAGTGACCACGCAACCTCCCGTCCCGATTGAGCTCGAACAGGCCCCGCAACTCCACACCCAAAAGACCACGGAGACACCGGATTGTGACAATGAGGTCACCGCGTGTGCGACGGGCAGTGTTCGACGACAGACCCATTATCTCCAGCCGCGCCTCATAGTTGGGACGAACCACACCATATGGCAACCGCGTAACTCGCCTCTGAAACTTCTCCAGCATATCTCGGCCACCGCACAACACTGGGCTCCAAACCGGTCCGGTGAACTCCAGAATGGGATTAATATAGGTCTTATACAGCACACTGCATGTAGCTGGATCGCACTTACCGAACGTCTTCTGGATCAGGAACAGAGACCTACTCGCCCTACCCAGAGCAGATGTTATATGCTCGGTCCAAGTAAGGTTCTCAGTTACAACAACCTCAAGATCAGAGTGCTCCCTCAAGATCAGAATGCTCTCTGACTGAAGAGACATGTCGATCACCAATTTTATACTGCGGCCGAGGATTGTTGGTGCCCATATGCAATGTCAAACACTTCTCCAGGTTAAGTGGAAGCTGCCAGTTCTCGCACCAGCGTGCTATGGAGATCAAGTCCCGCTGTAAAGTTTCATCCCCAGGAACGCCGTACAATTTAGTGTCGTCCGCAAACCGAGAGCAGCGGGATACAATACGGGTAGGCAAGTCAGCTAAGTAAATAAGGAAATGGCCCCAATACTGAAGCCTGAGGCACAGCACTGGAGACAGGTCTGGATGATGAGAAGGAGTTGCCCACCCTAACTCTAAACGATCGGTCCGAGAGAAATGCTCCGATCCAGGAAAGGAGGTCACCACGGAAACCAAAATGCTCTAGCACACGTAAGAGCAGCCGATGAGGAACACAATCGAAGGCACGTGAAAAGTCCAGGTAAACAACATCTATGGAAACCTTCCTGTCTAAGGCTCTAGACCAAACATCTACGCATTCCAGCAGGTTAGTTATAATGGAACGGCCGGGAAGAAAATCATGTTGGCAGTCAGGAATAATCTTATTTTCCAAGACGAACCTCAAAGCGCTATCGAGTATGATCCTCTCACAAATTCTGGCGAAGACTGGAACCAGACTAATAGGGCGGTAATTCGATGGGTTCAACTTGTCCCCTTTCTTATAGGTGTAACTAATGCATTCCGCCAAGATATTGGAAGCAAGGATGTTTTAAAGATTTAGAAAACATTGTTGAAAAGGAAAGGACAGAGAATGAGAACACCTCTTGAGAGTCTTCGCTGAAATTCCATCACCACCTGGCGCAGAAGACGCAGAGAAGGGGGAAACTCAACACCGGCCAGACCCAAGCTCACACCACAGTATAGGGACCAAGCAGTAGTCGCACTCCGTGGATTTTCTTACACCAAGTCTGACTCGCGCATTCCTCCCTGCGCATAACCTAAAATGTTGTTTTCATCTATAATTCTAAGATGTCATTATTATTATTATTTTAGACATCTTAAATAATTCCTTTGTATAATTAATTCGTTCAATATATGGAAGAATATAATTTTTCTAAGATCTATTTAAAATTCAAAGAAGAAGTTGAAGAAAAAGATGCAACCTAACTTATAAATTCAGTGGAATTTCTTTGAGTCAAAATCTACCATAAACCAGCAAAGCTCATTTTTTCAATAATTTATTTTCATTCAAGTAAGTATTCTGTTTCAATTATGTGTTATTTTCAAATTAATTCCAAAATGGTTAACAATTGTAGCGTTTACTCATAGTGAGAAAAACTGAAGTGACTCAAACAGCACCAAGTTTGTCTGCCTACACTCCAAGAATAAAAAAGGTTGCAGAATATGGTGAAGAATTTGAAGAGGAGAAAGAAACTGTAGAAATTGAGGATGAAAGTTTCATTCGATTCTGCAGGCATAATTTCAGCTCGAACATGGCTAATTTCATGATAGCCCAATTGCAACTCAAGAACAAATTCCTATGGCTACAGGTACTCCATCGCTTATAAACAATTTGCACTTACTATCAATTTTTTGGGACCTAAAGTTTATAAATACTACTCTATGCAGAATAACTACCAAATGGAACTTTTCCGTTGGTTTGAATGAATATGTATTTCAAGCAATTTCGGTGAAAGTAAAAACTATGACAGAAAGAGCAAAGGATTGCATATTATGTGTTGATGAGATGTCTATCAAAACTAATTTTTTTTATGATATATCTCGACCAAATAATTGGATTTCACCAATGCAATGGCAACAGATCTTTCGAACCTGCTAATTGTGCATTAGTTTTGATGTATTTTCAGTTTGTCAGTATTCGTTTTATTTATAGATTAGGTACAAATTTTCTGATGGAATTGATCTTAATGCAAATTTACCACATAGCGTAAACATTCATTCTATATATTTCTATCATATCACTTACAAAGTCCTTGTATACTTGTTATTTCGAATGTAATGATGTATACATAATTGTTGACTGAAATGCATGCAAAATCAAACTATATTTTTATGATACTGTATAGTATTTTATTCCGTTGTATATTACTATATTATATTCATTGTAGAAATATGAAAAATATAATTTTATATCAGAAAACCTGTTTTTTTATTGAATTTATGCGAAGATAATTCAATATTACCTGATAACTGTATTACAAGTTTAGATTAGACTGAACGAATCTTGAGAAAAATTTATTAATTCAAAAATATAAACAAACTGGGAGAAATCCACTAACAAGTAACAAATTATATGCTCTGATGTTGATTTAATCTGGAAAATTTACTACATTTAACTAATCGCATTAAACAGGATTCTTAAGTTCAAAAGAAATTTGAAGCAAGAACATTTATATGAGGCCTGTTACAGAAATCAATGTTTTTTGCAACATTTCGTGTTGAGGGGGTTTGCCGATAGTTAAGAATTCCATAATCAAATTCCTCTTTTCATAAATTGTATATAGTAAAAATAGTATCAGTTCAAACCAAATCATCAGAGAATTCATTGAAAAATTTGTTTGAAACAATTCAATATAAAAATAGTTATTTTTCATGGACTCGAAGATAAACGTTTCAGTGAAATTATAAGTATTGAGGATTTGATATTAAACACATTCGATGTTTTCAACCACCAACTACTTATTTTTCCATATAATACCTACTCTTCAACTCAATCTTCGTTTAGAAAAATTTTAATGAGTCATTTCATTTACAATCCTAAGGTACCTATGATTTTTAACACATTTCAAAAAGTTTCAGAGGCACCGGTTCTGCTGTTTCTGAGTACACTGTTAGGTAAATTTAATCACTAATTACTGTTTCTTTCAAAGTGATATTAAAACCACAATAAAACAATATATATCTTTTATTAAATGCGTTCTGTTAGTGAGGAAATGTGATTACATTTACAGTTACATTATGAGCGGAGTCATAATTTATATATGAATATAGAATAAACAACACTCTAAATATCACAGTGAAAACTTATTACCAGCTTAAATCAAAATATTTAAGTTTTCAGATAACGCAAATAACCTTTTCTAATCAATTTTACATTCGCGGTCGATTAGAGGTTATGCGCAGGAGGAATGCGCGAGTTCCATTTGGTGTAAGCGATTTCAGTTCAAAATCGACGAAGTGCGACTACTGCTTGGTCCCTATACTGTGCTCACACGGCTAGAGTCTTCTCTATTTGCTCACTTGTTCCTACAACAACAGCGTGCTATCTTTCGGAATTAGTCTTCAACAATTGGGTTCTATTGCCTGTAAAAGGATCCGTGGTCAGATCAGAATTGAGGCTGTACAACAATCTGTTTATTAATAATAATAATAATGAATTCAATGCCCAAATATCTTGGTGGAGTTCGTTATTTGGTCAAATCCGTTCCACAGTTCCAAGGTTATGAGCTTTTGAAGTTAGAAGTATCGGATATGTTAAAATCGGTCGGTGACAACTGCTAGAGAGCTATACACCTATATCTACTGAGAATCGGCGGTGATTTAGTTGCGCACCTAACCTGAAATCTGTTTAGGGTCGACTGCATCGCAATCTACACGTGACACTAAATTTTTACCCAATTTCCAGATAACCTGCTGGTCGACTGTTCCATTTCCAAGCCCGTTCTCTCAATAATCATTATAAGGACCAGCCCTCTCACGCAGTTAACATTTAATTAAATTTCAACCCAGTTCCGATTCGAAAAAACCATGCTAATTGAAAATTTCTTCCGTTCTCTCAGTTATTATTATCGTGGCAGATGTACCAAACTTTTTTATTTTTTAGATTCTCCTGTGACCCAGTGGCAATTCACGTCGAAAGAAATTAGCATGAAAGGCTAACAAAGATTATTTGAATTCTTCCCTCAGTCTCTATTTCTGATTATAATATCCTTTCTTCAATAAATTGCAATTTTGTAGTATTCATAGCATGCTGGACCAACATCTGATGTTCTTTCATTCTACTTCTCCGATATTTTCCGCATCCATAAATGCAATTGTTCGTTCTTTGAATTAAGTTATCAGGTTCAACTTTTGTTAGGTTGGACCTGATACTAAAAGTATTAGTTTCAATTCTAAAGGGTGTTCCACGCAAAATTTCTAATTGTAAAAGGCTTGATAGATTTCAATGATCGAACATTTATTTGAAAGCATAATTCATGACATTAATTGTAAAAAATTATTTCCTTCAAATATCCACCACGGCTTTTTCATCATTTTCGAAGGAAAATGGGCCGATGATGGCGTTTGACCAAAATCCCTACCAAACAGTCACTCGTTGTGGATGCATCGGTTTCTCCTCGACGACGTGCGGATTTCTGTGCCCCATATACCACAGTTTTGTTTATTTACATAACCGCCGAGATCATTTTTCGATAAAATTCACCATATTTGGCCAAACGATCTTTCGCCCAATTTGCGAACCGTAGACGGTTCGGATGATCAATTGGCTTTAGCTGTTGGGCCAATTGAACTTTACATGGCTTCAGGGCAAGGTCTTAGCGCAAAATTCGGTGCGTAGTTGACCAAGAAAGGTCCAACTCTTGCGCTCGATGACGAATCACAAATTTCCCCACATATGCCTCCGATGGCAAATCTTTATATATCTTTATATCTTTATATATCTTTGGTAATATAAAATATTTTTTTCAAATTTCGCACAGTATGCGTTGGCGATTCACCACTTCGGAAATATTTTTTTAATATTTCCCAGCTTTCCTCAAGCGAATAGCGACCCATTTCGTAAATGTCAGACTATGTCAGAATATGTGACACTTCTCCGATGAGATTTGACGTCTCCAATGTCAAATTATCGTTAGTTCAAATTCGAAACGCTAGATGGGACACGCTTTAGCTTCAGATGTTTGGCGGTCATGCGGTAGGTTTAGAATTTGCGAGTATTTACATTCGGAATGGAAGTCAGCTATCATTCATAATTTTTTTCGATCCGCATACGATAGAGAACGATAACGGCCTTCTCTTCCGGTCATTTGGTATAGTGGATCTTCGAGGGCTTCGTCCCGGAGTAATGTTCGCCGGTCACGATAGGTTGCAAGTAGTGATACGTGTTCCGTAATTACGCACGCATAGGAAATGGGTTTTATCTGACTTCGGGAGAACGTCCAACGTTGTTTTGCATAAGATAAAGCCTTCTTTCTTCCTGATTTATAATCAAATGATTAAGGCCTTCCCTTTCATGTTAGTTATGTTCGGGTCGGACTCGTAAGGAATTGGCAATTCAATACGTTTGAAGGAAACGAACGATAAGAGTATTTTCAAGATATTAAGAAGGAAAGTTGTCTTAGACTTCTGATCCAGAGAATACTTCTATCGATCCAAAGTTATAGCGCCGTGGAACTATCGTTTTTGAGGGCTTGTTTTAGTATTGCCCGAATACTGAGCCCTGAGTCTCACCACTGGTGACAGGTCTGGATGATGAGAAGGAATTGCCCACCCTAACCCTAAATGATCGGTCCGAGAGAAATGCTCCGATCCAGGAAAGGAGGTCACCACGGAAACCAAAATGCTCTAGCACACGTAAGAGCCGCCGATGAGGAACACAATGACAACACAATGAAAAGCCCAGGTAAACAACATCTATGGGAACCTTCCTGCTAAGGCTCTAGACCAATCATCTACGCATTACAGCAGGTTAGTTATAATGGAACGGCCGGGAAGAAAACCATGTTGGCAGTCAGGAATAATCTTATTTTCCAAGGCAAACCTCAAAGCGCTATAGAGTATGATCCTCTCACAAATTCTGGCGACAACTGGAATCAGACTAATAGGGCGGTAATTCGATGGGTTCAAGTTGTCCCCTTTCTTAAAAATAGGTTTAACTAATGCATTCCGCCAAGATATTAGCTTCTAAGATTCGATTCATTCAAAACCAGAGGGTTGGCTGAAGTCCCAACATGTAGTTACATTGATAATAATAAACGAAACCTACTAAGTAGGGATGAGACTTTCTTGATCATGTGCTGTCGATTAACTACCTTACAATATTTTTCGATCAAATAATGATTATCTGACTACTGAAATACCCCATACGTAACGAAGTTGGACACCTGGTACATTTCCTGAAGTTGAACTATTAAAAACAAATTCCTCATATTTCTATCCCATTTTAATGATGTCAATCGACTTTCCTTTTGAAATAGGAGATACCTACATTAATAATCGAAGCAACGTTCTCCAAATGGTTTTGAACGTCATGATGTTCTTTTAGGCCAGAGAATTCCCGACGTTTGCGGTATAAAACCGGACAGTTTCCCTGTAATAACCGTTCTCATAGTAGCATGCAGGTGTAATTTCAAATAACCAATAATCATAAATGTCATCATACATCGATAATAATCTTGTATTAAATCAATTACAGTCAGTTCGTGCTGCCATTAGAAATTTTTGAATCGTTTCATTATTCAGACGATTTAACGACATCGGGAACACGTATTATACTCCTTTATTCATAGGTCTCAGATGTATTGAAGTGTAGTCAGTCAGGAAGGAAATAAAGTTGAGAAAAGAACGGACTTGAGGTCAGGAGCTTTTGATGGCTTGTTCTATATTCTTTTACCGTACTCTGAAACAGTGTGATTCTAATACAACCGCCACGATGAGTGAACAAGTCTATATCTCAAATTAAAAATAACTGCTCTCAGTTTTCCTCAAGTTTTTTTCTAAGCTCAAACTCCGTTCTCCTGAAAACCAATCGAAAGTAGGCATCTCAACTCCAGCTAAAATCATTTATTTTGTCTTCTAACCATCTTATTCCTAAAGTTACCTCGACCCGACGATGCCAATCAGCAAAAACACGTGTCGGCAAGTACCTTCTTCGTTCATTTCTTTCTGTACTTTTGGAATCACCAGATATACCTTTCATACATATATAGGATGTTCACAATGAATATATTGTTTAAAGTAACTTCAACTATTGTAGTTGTTTTGTCCTTAAGTAAATAAAAAGCTGATTGAATCTGCGAATAGAAGAAAGTTACGACAATTCATTTTGAGAATTTTTAAGATATCAATAACGTAGATATATGAACAAACTTTTGTTTAAATACGACGGATATCTTATGAGCTATAGAGTATTAAGTAAAAAGATTTCTGGGAATTTAAGAGACATTTTCTAGAGTTACGATTTCTTCGAAATTCTGCAAGCCCATTTGTTTCAACCCAGTTCAAATATCTTTCCTATTACAACTTGATCGAATGAATATTCTAGGAGTTATTGAGGAAATCAAATTTCAGATGCTCACAACTGCTGTAGCATTTGACTGATTTGGCACAATAACTCAATTAAACGAGATATTTGAACAACTAACCTCTAAGGAAAATATGAAAACTCTAGCTCATCTCTTTTGGAAAATAGAGAGTATACGTACAGTCGGCCGGACGGACATACCCAAGATTTACCTTGTATTACTGTATTCATCATCAGGAAGTCAAATCCAACAGCCCTAATGTCATTAGCGAGAAAGAAACCACCAAAAAAAAATATGTGATGCCTAGAAAAGGTGGAAATTAAACCCTTGATCATAAGCTGCAATGGGCTGGTACGCCCAAAAATAACAGAACATCTAAAGGAAATGCAACTACCAGCCAACCCATCTCGTTGGATGCAGAAGGCGGTGATCCTGGTGACGGCTGGGATAATGAGACAGGTATCTACTCTTTTCCCATTGACGATCAAGGAATGTTCTTGGCTGCGACTCAAACCTTCTGGATAACGAATCACGCTAGTGTGAAATTAAAAAAAAAAGATCAAAAGGTATAAGATGACTTCGAGACTTACTGGACAGGGCCCTCAGAACTAGATCTCAAGAGTAGGCACGTGTTTAGTTTTCATCAGTGATTAGTCAAAGTGTATAGATGGAAAATACTTACTGAAAAAATAAATACAATAACCCAGCACTGTATCGATTGAAAGATTTCAACTTCAACTGCCTCCACCATTGTCCCTAGAGAGCTAAAGCTACGCATGTTTCCTCAGAGGTCTAAGGTTCAAGTTATTGGTTGCTTTCGATATTTAGCTCTCTCTATTTCTGAAGTGTGTTAAGATCCTCGATCATTTATGTAAGTTCTATGTTTTTTTTTATTAAATTGCTCATTTTCATGGACTAGATTTTAGAGGATGCGCAGGTGGCTTAAATTGCCTAAGTTGATTGGACGTTTGCTTAGTTGATATATCTGGATGGACAGTGCCCCGACCTTGCCGTCCTCGAAGATCAGCAACTTCGATGAACTGCTATGCGAATGCATAGTTGATAGTTATTTATATTTACGCGCGAGCCGACATCAGTTAGTTATTCGACGATATAAATAATCGACATAATTTATTTCAGACACTGGATCTCTATTCATCGTTTCGTTCAAGGAGGTCGATAAAGAAGCGATTATGCTATCATTTATTCATTCGAAGTTTATGAACAGAACTAATGTAACCTGTATACTTGTCGGAAGGTTTATATTTGAGTTCCTTCATATAATTATGGTGAAAACTTTGCATTTGAGGTGTTTCCGAAGGAATTGGGAGAAGCTAGAGAAATATCTGCTGAACTGGCTCCTCTATTAGTATTTCTTGTGAATAGTGCATCAATTTAACACTGAAAACGTCTGAAAAGAGGATCCTGGAGTCGTTGCCGTTATTTCAGTTCAGATCTAACCCTTATCATATTTTCGTATATAAAAAAATTTCCTCGCTGTATTCTGAGCACTCAACTAATTCGTTAACCGTTATGAGGGCGACACCAACGTCATCCTTGTAATGAGCGTAGTTTTTCCGTGACATTTTCATAACACTTTTCATGGAGATTGTTTGGATGTCGCCCCTTTCCCTATTTGCTCATAAAAACATCAATATGGACTCGCGAGTTATGAAAATCTCCTGTTTCCCCCATAGTTGACAGCCACAGTTAGTTCACCGTAGCTTTGCAGATAATTAATCGTTTGATACATTTTGTTGTGATCTTTACTGATATTACAGTTGATTTGTCTTGATTTGATCGATTTTCTTTTGGTACTACCGAGAAGGTTCAATGAAACACTGATTCAAAACAAGGGCGCAGTCGATGGATACAATAGTTGTTTAAGTCAATAACCATCCTTCTAGCATTAATACTATATTTGTCACTCGTGCAAGAATGATTGGTGTTAGTTGGAATCAACACTTAATCCTAAGCAAAGCGTAAACCCAAAAATATAGGGACAAACGTACCTATAACTATTATTCTTTGAGGGCATCCTTACATTGGGTGCCAAGGAACTTAACATTTTCAAGTGTGTGTCGTCAAATATTTATTGTGGTCTGAGTGGCTTGAATGACTTTTTCGATAAATCGATCAGCAATGAAAAGAAAATAGCATTAGTTGAATAATTTTGATGACGCAGACAAAATGTCCTTTTGCCTAGACACTCTGCTTCAAGGGTCATCATAAATCTATTTTCGTGAGGACACCTAAGCTGTATTCTTTGAGGAGTTACTTGCCAATATCTCACCTATTCTATCTAAAAAGGTCTATTCCGTTAGAGTGGAAGATTCTGGTAGAGCTTCCTCCATAGAAGTTCTCCAGGGATTTGTCTTGGGGTAACTCCTATTCCTGGCCTTACCACCGACCTTACAGGCATTAAATCAGATTCATATTTATCGAAGGGTGACATTTGATCCACCCGATTCAAATCGTGTGTATGACTGGTCTGTTGCATAGCAACGCTTGCTGAATATAAGCAAGTGTAGAGTTCTTCATCTTGCAAAAACAAATCCTTAAATCTGCTACTTTCTGAATAGTGTTCCGGTGTCCTTGAGATCTGGAATTCTGCGGTTTTGTAACATCATCTCTGATATTTCCTCCTCGGACTCTCGCATTGTTAGTATTCTCTTTACAGCAAACTTTACATGATGATGATTCGAAAATCATTTTCTAGTTACTCTAGAAGTGTTTTTAAGGCTCCACAATACGTATTATCGCTCAATTCTTGAGCATGCTGGCACGGTGTAGTATCCACAATTGATTAGAGACCAGAACCTCTTGGAGCCGGTTCAGGGGCGAATGAGGTTAACCTTCCGATTGCTCTCCCAGTTAGGTCTGAAAGTTTCGTTCATGACATAATCGCGAATACTCAAAAGTCCCATATCGTGCACTGCATAACTTGTTTGCGACTTATCGAGCAAATTTTGATAAAATAGCAACAACTTTAGGGTTCATCACTATGATACTCAGGGCGAGAACTTCAAATCCCTGTCAGTAAACCTTTTCTTAGCAGTTGCATATTCTGCTGATGGGACTCTCAACCGGAAGGTATTGTTTGTGCTCCGTCAGTAACCTTCATGATGGTTTCCTTGCGCAACGTTGAGATATGATGTGGTATTTTTCAGGAGGATGATCTTCTTTTTCTAAACATCTCAATTGTTAAATTTCCTTTCCAGTTGTTCATAGATCGTTTTGATTTCGTTCTTGGAATATCTGGGCCAAGGGTATCACCTTTTTTATTTTTTATTGTTATTGCGTTTTGCTTACCTTTTTATATTGAATCACTATAAGACCTATTGAGTTTCCAGCAAACACTTCAAAGCATTCCCCTGTCAATTCAAACACTCTACTGTTGTCAACATGAAGGTACTCTGAATCAGAATATGTAATAAACCTTTTTTAGACACTAAAATGATAACTAAGCGAAAATCCATTAGTAACAAGGTTAGAGTAATGTCCAAATCCAGGTTCACATTAATCATTTCATTTTCAATAACAGAAATAAATTTTTTAATACGTTTTCCTTCTACTAATAACTTATTCAATTCTCAACAACAACAACATATTGCTTTGATTTGCATTCAACCTGATCTTCTTATGTCATAATGGTGCGTTCAAAAGTCTCTGAGATTACTAAATGATCGATGAACCTTCTCTCCCAAACAATGTTTGTTTATTCTCACATGATGACTTCAAATTAAATATTAGGAAGTGATTCTACGGATTATAGATATATGGAAATGAATCTCTGACTATCACACATTGATTAATTTTATATATACATGGAACTATCTCATAATTACTTCAAGTAACAGTGCACGGATCATCAATTATTGTTACCAGAATGACAAATTAAGATAATTTTAAATTAACATTTTCAGCAGGTATCGATGTTTGAGTAGCCAACTCAGTTCTTATTTTGCCCACTTGAACAATTCAAACTATTCATCAAAAGAAACATTTTGACGAATTTCATATGACATATATCAAGGATCTTCAAGAGAAATCTTACGAAATTTCATAAATTCCTCTGTTCAATCGAAAGATTTCAAGATACGAAATTCCCCAAAGAAGTGCATAAGATGAGGGATGATTAAGCATAGTTTGTTAGATTAGAGTTTTGAGATTCATTTGCCACGTAGACTTATACAAAAAAGAATTGCGCTTTTTGTATACGTGCTTAGTACCGAAACGGTGATTTGGTGGATCTATTGCAGATTTCAGTCTTCTGCGAGCACAGAAAAACAACATTATTCAAATGTACGGGAAACCGGAAATACAATAATAACTCATAATACGAGATGCAGGTGCTCAAGAAGCACTTGAACGCATGAGAACATCTATTCTAAAAACCCCTTCAACTTCGATTCGCAAAAGAAATTCATAGCAACAATGATTCATGACACAACACTCATTTCCAGAGAAAATCACGTTTTAAAATTGGAATCATATACAGGGTGCTCGGCACATGGACCGTCAAATTTTTTTGGGGCGTTGGTAGGGTCCTTTTCAGTCTTGGAACCTGGGTCCTTAGTATTACGGTTACGGAGGTATGATTTTTTTATTAGGTTTTTCTAAATTACCCAAAATGTACCATTCGAAGATCTATAGATCTGCCAGAAGTTTGGACGCCGATAGTTCGATCCAACTTAAAAAGATCATCATATCACAGATGAGTATATAACATTGTTCATTTTTCTTTCATGACTTCTGTCATATTGACTTTTTGAAAAATTGATAATTTTTCAAAAGGTTTTTTACTGATCCTCCTTGATAAAGATAGAAGATGTCTATCGAAACGTCGGAAAACATTACATCCACAATAGATGATGGTAATAGCCCAAATAATCATTCAACAGTATACAGATTGTTTACCTATAGTTCCCCCTGTTACCAAACACGGATACTTATCTATCCAACCTCGTACTAATCTAACAGATATTCTGTCTATTCTGTCTGTTTCTAGCATTCCTGTTATGTCAAAATAACAACAGCTCTCCTTGCAAATGATAATTTTGGATTATTAGAATCCCTCCATCACACAGTCAACGAACCAGCGACAATGTTACCGAATCAATTTCGGGGTCAGAGTGATCGTTACATAAATAAATAATTGGGGTTAAGTTAAATACACACAATCAACCCATTTATCATGCCATTCGAATATAGTGAAACGTACCTACGTACAATGGGACTTCGCTCACCCCTACAGAGTTCTATTTCCGATTTGCTTTCCAACGTAGTTACGTGATATTACTTGATGGAAATCTGAAGTGTAAGAAAAACAGAAAAAACTAATTTAGTAATCGCGTGTGCCTTATCAAAAATCAGGACTTGATCGGGGCATTAGCGATCAACAGTCGAAAGAATACACCAAGGTGGAGAAACATTATTCCTGAGAAAACGGTACCTAAAGCGAGTAGGTACGTATCTACCTAGAAAAAAGTGTGCCAAAAATAGAAGATTGAGAAGTATAATTAACGGTTTGTTAAACTTTGAACTAAATCACGTGAGAGGGTTAATTTTCGTGTTGTTTACCCATGTAAAGTGTGAAATAATTGTGGGTTTTTAGGAAATATGTGATATAAGAGTTCTCAGTTTCTGATGGCAATAAATGTAAAAATTCCAGAACATTCAATAACTTCCATAATGATCAGTTTCAACACTTTTTCTTTCAATTCATATCTTTGTAATATTTCAACAATATATTAATAGAAATTATATTCCTCTTACTTCTCATCATTTGGGTTTCAATACTATGGAGAACCATCTATCAACTGATTTGGAAATTCAAGAAATTTCTTCAGTTGTATAACTACTATGTACAAATTTCAACAAATCATCTCGTGCATTACTGCAAAGAATCAACAAAACAAATCAGCTGGTCCTAATAAAATGTCACTATTGCTTTCAAAGAACTGTATTGATGGTCTGGTAGTCCTTTCACATGCATTAATAATAAATCCCCGAAAAGGTCATCGTTCAACAAAAACATTCTACTCAGATCGCTCAGTCTGGAAGCAGGTTATCAGATACACTTTAGCAAAGCTACCGACAGATTTAATCACTGCGTGGTTAATCTTCATGATATACTTCTATAAAGGAATTGAGAAGACTCAACAATGAAATATAATTGTATGGAATTAATTCATTTTTATGTCCGAAATATTGTGAAACTGTCACTTCGAACGGTTTGTAATCTGTCATCTGAAATTTTACAGATCAACTGAAAGCTGTATTGGACATGTTCCAGTATTTGTGAATGAATAAATCATGTTTCCATCTGAATAATCATGAGGAATACAGAAAATAGACTCATTTACTTCGAACGTTTTGCAAACTGACTACTTTTCTCAACTTATGGAATATAATTTCATGCAGACTCACCCATATTGTTGAGAATGATATAAAGATCAGAATGGAGACACTCACCTGAAAAAAAAATGACTATAAGAACATTGAGAAGAACCGGTTGAGAAAGTAGAATATACAAAAATGTACAAAAGATTTTATCCATGTATTTCTCAGTATTGGCTTCTTCAGGGTCCACAAGTGAGTGTTTTTGGTAATTAGCTTCTTCAAAGCCTGAAAAAGCCAAAAAAAGCCAGCTGGCACCGTCCAAAAATGCTTTTTCCTGCTACTCTACCTTTCTGCGGCACTGGCCATGAATTATTTCGTATTTATATTCAAATATACGAAAAGATCTTTCTTCTCTTACCACTAAAGAGTTCGTACTCCTGAGAAATATAAAATTAGATCTCTTGAAAGTTTCCCATGGCATCTTTTATGCAATTCGATGCACCGAAAAACCATAAACCACAATAATCTTCCGATATTGTTCACATTAACCAGTTCTTCATCTCGCATTACGAATTCGAAAGAAGCGTCGGCAAGATGTAATATACAATTCTCGTAAATTTCTTACGGCCAATGAAAACATCCGACTGGCCATTGATGATGAAGACATTCCCGATACAGACCACATAAATTTACGATCGGTTACGAGGAGGTGACGGAATGTTCCAATGAAATTTTTTTCCGTTTATTATTGCCCAGATGGAAGTAATTGGCAAGAGAACCAATAGTTGATAGTGGTTGAAGTTGAGTGAACACGCTGTAATGAAAACAGCTCTCATATTTTTGAAATAACAAATCAATTTCCTTTTCGTATGAGCCGTCTCTGCTCAATTCTCAAACCTGTACTACCAGGTATACAGGTATGAAGTGAGCGTCAAGATACAAATGTCTCAATAGGGAACATTTGTTGTGAACGACACTTTATTTTTTTTTTTGTTTGTTTGCTATGACATCCGTGAAACATATTGAGTATACATCAAATCATTGAACAGACAACATCATATGTTTTCATCGTGTTAAAAATGTCTAATTTTGCACCAGAAAGTGATGCAAAACATGCAGAAGATAGTTTGAACGGTTCAGAAATAATGTTTTTGATGTGAGAAATGAAGAACGTAGAAGAACACCAAAAATGTTTGGAGACGCCGAATTGCAAACGATATTGGATGGAAATGACACTTTGAATGAATTGTTCTTTACTTTCCCATTAATAATTAGTATTTTATTTTCACAAAAAAACGCTTAATTAATAACGGTATACTAGTACTAGCATTCGTTACAGTTTCTCACTGGTTAACATTGATTTTTCATATAAATGTTTGAACCATAATCTTATCGGAACATTGGAATAATAAACAGAAAAATACTCTTTGCTTCTCTAAATCGATTTTTGATGAGCGCGAAAGCCAGCTCAAGAGAACAACCTCTCAATGCTAATTCCGCATTGAATACGTTTGGAATCATCAATGGTTCGAATTTTCAAAATTGGAGACATATTCACGAAGCATTAACAAGTCATTTCTTGAAACTTCTTATCAGAAATAGGTTACTACAAGATAACATAACTCGACTAACAGATATCTAATATTCGAAGGCGTTATTATAGTGGTATCAGCATTTATGCTTAGTTTACAAACATATCAATTGGCCCACCCTTGGTCTCGACATAAAGCCTCATAACTCACAGGGGTGGATTTCGGAGGAACAAAACACATACATTAACGATTCAATTTCGCTAAACTCTGTTTAACGATGCCGAATTTGCTGCAGATCCAATTATGAACTGGAATATAATAGTATCATTGAAAATATAGCACCAAATGGAAATAATTGCTTTACCTGGGCGTTTTTGAATGATGATTTTTCGAAATGAGGGAATTGTTGGCTCATTAGAGAGATTTTCCCTTATTTGTCATGATTATTGAAATAATACAACAATCCTGGGGAATTGGCAACCAATTAAAATCAGAGAACAAAGTAAATTCATTTCATTAAAATAACTGTTTTATGAATATATAAATCAAAGTAGAATTGTTCGATTTTCAGGAGACCTGATCTAGAACTTTTTTTTACCAATGTTTCCATAGATATTCTCTGTCGTTCTCAAGGAAAATTTGCTTTGAAAGAAGCAGAAACTTCTTGGAATATTGTTAATTATCCTTAAATATGATGATGAAGGTGTCTTCAAATTATTAATATATTGTTTCCTTAAAAGGAGAAATCATTTCCAATATTTCATTTACGCCAAATTTAGTTCAACCACTTTGTATTCGTTGATCTTCAAGCTTTTTTCTCACTATTATTGAAATATTGGTGTCTGAACTAGTGATATAGAAGCTGAGCATGTCCCCTTCAAAGATTTCTTGGGTTTTCTTTATTACTATAAATCTCCTTTGAATATTTCTACTGGTGGTTTCATTGTTATTGTCTCTGAAAACAGTGGATGATGTCTACCAAAAAGCACATTATCAATAATAAAAGGAGAAAAATGCCCGAAACATCATTTTATGCGAGATCCATCATCCTAACTATCTCGTCATCTACTAAACCCCATACTCAACTTTAAAATCAAACTGGTAACAACATCTAAAAACGAGTAAAACACAAGATGAAAGAGCTTTTGATATTACCTCTTCGTAATCGAGAAAGTTGCATGGTATTAAATCGGTCCACGTTCCTATACCCATAAATCCCAGACCGTTAAGAGGAAGCAAGCTTAGGGATGAAATTTCCAGGAAGGCTCTCGTCTTTCCTCTTCTTAAGAAAATAAATCTAGACTTGTAGATACTCGAATATCAGTTATTACCCCGTGACCCAGGGGCGTACCTTGAATGTTGGTTGTTCTACCTCGTTAACGAATAGTTCCTCCTAAGACTAGGCATATACTTCAAAAAATTCAACCGTGTTTTCAGTCATGATTAAACCAGAGAAATGGACACAATGAAGCATAAGAATAGTTTGTTTACATATCTTCTTCCATAGAATAATACTTTCTTGATTTTGAGCAATATTCCTATCCATTTATATAAAGGGGAAATTATAATAACTCACGGCTACAACTCAACCTAATGAATCGGAAAACATTCTTGAAATTATGCCAGGCATTGTCTCATCAATCGAAAACTTCATTTCAGAAAACACGCATTTGAACATTTTTGTTATCTGAAATTGCAAAACTTAATATTTGAGGTTTCTTACAGATTTCGATTCACGAGTATGGAGACCGAACAGGTATGTAAGAAGACTTCTGAAGTCCCCACAGCGGCAGTGATATTCCGGGAGTTCTGCAGACGCATTGCAGCCTGCAATGTTCCGTTACTTCCACTAGACTCGAAGGCCTGCCTGGTTCCAAGGGCAAATCGGACAGGAACTGGGTGCAAAGATTACCTTGTCGTGGCGTACGACCACAAGTAGTAGTGATAAGTTTTTTGGATAAGCAACGAAACCAAGAATAAACACAATAGAAAACACAAATGGTGTGATCACACCCGGACATAAACCTCCTGGAAGATGCTGGAGACCGAGCGAGCAAGGAAGCAAAGATGTCAAGCATGAGATAGTTGAGTGATAGTTGGTACCCCGTGTGTAGGGATATGGGGTAGACCCAATTAGTAAACGTTAGTACCACATGACAGGAACAACTATACCTCTGAGTCTTCGGACATAGGATACGACTGCTATCTTAATCCAAGTACCGAGCGCGTAAAAAGGAGTCTTGATTTTCCCACCGGTTCTACTGAGCTAAGCATAGATCTGGGGAGAACAGACGTAGTGATATCAGAGAACCTATAATCTTCTTAGCTCCACGAGTTCTAACTCCCAGACTGAGGGATATCGTTAATGTCTCACCGAAATTGCAACCTCTTGCTTCAGTACTCGAACGATTAGGGTCAACAACTTTATACTGGGGTATCGTCTGGGATGTATACTAAGCAGACAGTTCCGTAACCAAAGCCAGGCGAATACGGAATGATGGTCAGTGAGTTAAGAGACTCCCACGAGTTCTTCGTAACATTACGCAACTTGGGACCTACTAGATACTAACACATCCTCAACATCTAAGTGATATAGGGGTGAGCATCAAGGGTTGCCGGAATACCAATCGACGTGGTGATGGTACCTCCCACGATTTAAGAACAACAGAAAGTTTTATGAGTCAAGTGTCTCTGGGACTCGAACTAAATGTTGAGAAAGGAGAAGGATGCTTTAGTGAACTCGACTCTAACAAGAGCTAGCAGCATTGCACAGCCTGGCTGCGTGAAAACTTTGCCCGAACCTGTGAGACGGAAAAAAGGGAGGAAATATTTGCTTTAGCGACAGGCGTGAAATGGATTTGATACTAGGAACTCGTGGAATTAGTGCTGTTACTAGATTTTTCGAATAAACCGTTCAATCCCTCTCCAGACATGATGAGTGCATTTCTAAGCAAAATCACACCAACGTGAACTGCACGATCTCAAGAAACAAAACGATAGTCGCGATCTACCCGCGAGGCAACACATAAATAATCCCGCGTAAAATGCGCCGCCCCATTTAATGTCGCATTCATTACGTACGTGTTTGTGTTCGAAACGAGCTAATTTCAAATACGTACCGTACCGCACGTCCCGATCTGGCGTTTCTAAAGGCGCCGGAAGAATAAAAACGACGCCGCCGCCCGCCGGCAAAGATCGACGAGCGCGGCCATAACAGCTCAGCTGTTTGTTTTGACAGAAGTCATACGGAATGACCGATCTGAGTGCGTGACTCGCCGATCAATAAACCCGAACGCCCGAATTATTTGGTTCGATGGTGACGGGAAAACGGATCAGTGTACACAGAAAGGCAATTCGTAGGACACAGATCTACGACGTTTTAGATCTGTCGGATTTGAGATGTCATCCAGGGGATTTACACGGCTCGGCTGAATGACACTGATGATGTATCATTATTCTCTCGATTATGTCACGTAGGTAGGTTATGTGGTTCAGAGATATATTGAGCTGCAGTCGATTTATACAAGTACAAATTGATGATGCCGAAATTATGAACAAGAATGCTTTGTTAACTGTATTCATTCGATTATTAAGAATACATAACTTGATTTTGAAATGTTGTTTGTTAACACTGTTTGACACTTAGTGGTTGGTTTGAGGACACTCGACGTAATTTTAACAATGTTGCAGAACGAAAGCAAATTTATATATCAGCACAGCGAAATGAAGTGGACTGTATTGGTATGCTTGATTGAATTTGAATGCGTAAATGGATGAGAATGAGTGACTGAATCTGAATGATTGACTGACTCGGAATGCCTTTTTTGGATGTGTCCCAAATATTTATGCGACAGGGATGACTCCCTCTTCGAAGGCTTCTAGAATGCCCATATATGGTCACATCGGTGTACGATTTTTCGTGAGTGAAACCAAAGACCATATATGGTACTGTTTTCTTGGAAACTTAAGGGAGATTGAACAATGCCGGCGCCAGGATATTTGTCGCCAGTTTGAATTTGTGGATGTTTGACGCCTTTTTAAATGAGGTATTCGAACAGTTAAAAATTGCTCTTTACACTGTGTAGTTTTTTTCAGATCCATATTAATTGATATTCGGGTATCACTTACCTATTTATTATATGAGATGAGTTATTACCGTCAATTACAATTTGGCCACATTTCGAACAGGAACTTTTGCAAGCCTCTAGTAATGAGTAGGTATGTGTTAACTCAAATACAATTAACGCAATGAACAACTGATTGGTTGCTCTTTGTTTCGTTGTTGATAATGTGGAAAAAACGAAAATCTCCTTGGAATCCGAGAAAAACAGGATCGGCCTTCGACCACTGTGTTAATTTCCACTACAGAATCATAAAGCGAAAGGAATCCCTTGTTTCCTACCTCAACGTACAAATTTTCTACCCAAATTCTCATTACTTTTCCATAAAAGTTTGATCGGGCATCGTCGGTAATCACCCTGTTTCTTTGTTCGATAAATCAATCAATTTGCATCAGGAACCGAACTAATTTTCTCATGAATGTTTATTCTGGTTGTTAAAGAAGATATTCTCACTAGTTTTTTTCAAAAGGCTCAAATCAACGCTGGGAAATATTCCACTGACAAAACTATCTCAAAGGCGGCGTATAAAAGCAGCTCGTTGTTCACCTCGATGTCTGTAGTTTATAAAACTTTAATCCTCGAAAGTAATCGAATTTCTATTTAATCCTTTCAACCCTTATCCTCGTTTCATATTTCGCAATGCAGAAGCCCCGGATAGACCATCATCAAGATTATTAATTCCAGCCAACCTCTGCATCATTATTTGTTTGTCAATAGAAAAGTTTCAGCAGATCCATTGCCCGCCTTTTACTCTGAACTTCTAGGGTTTCGATGGAGAAACGAAATAAGGGACCGAAATTTTGCGGCAAAGTTTCGAAAGATTATAAATTAGGGAAAGTTTCCAGAAATTGTATAGAATTCTGAATTTATCTTTGTAGAAAGGTTCGCGAAAAGAACTGAAGGTCGAGGGGAATATACGAATTAGGTATTTTTTCAATATGCCGATTGCTACTGCCGTCCACAAAACTCTTTCTACTTATACTTTTCTCCGGGGATTTTATTAGTCGAATCAGAAAATAGAGGTGTATTCACAGGATATTGTTGATATTCGATCGTTTACGTCTTTTCTCATATATGTAGGATCGAGACTATTTGAAAGATTGATGAGAAAAAAAGTAATTTTTCTGCAAGTTTGCTATTTATTCTTGAATTCATCAACCTTGGCATTGAACCCAGTATTCAACAAATCTCACTGCTCAAACCTTTTGGCCAAACAGCTTCATATTTTATCTAAGCGGATTGTTGAAAACTAATATCGAAATTTAATAAATCTAATCGGTACTATTCGCAGAGTGCATCGAATGTTTAGATATCTACTAACACTGCACTGGTCGAAATGATGAAATTTATAATGAAAGCGTTGGTCAAATAAGACGAGGTGCCATTCCCTGCCTGGACTAGAGCAAGACTTTCAAGTGCGTTGATCACGAAAGGCTCTTGCTCAAACTTAGACAGAGCACTGGATTTACTCGAATTTAACATAATTTTCCGACAATAGGTTGTAGATTTCGAGGTATAAACGTCACAAGAAGGGAAGTCAACTCTGGGTTCCTCTGGATTCAGAGCTTGGTCCAATTCAGTTTCTAATATAAATTGGTGATTTGGCATCGAACGTGGTCACGGATGAAGAGACACTTTTTGCGGATGATACATCTCTTCAATAGAAAACAGAAATACTGAAAAAGCTATAGACGAAGTTGTGAGATGATTCGAAAGCGATAAAATGAAGGTTTACTTTGAGGAAAAACAGTTATTGGTCACCACCAAATCCCATGATACAGGGAGTACTTCATTATTAGTACTGTCGATCAACGGAACTCTGAATGGATTCTGTAAAAAGTTGTCGTCTGATATCTTCGCAATGAGGCAAATAGGACACTACCAAACTGTGAGGGAACTCTCCTTACACATTATGCGCGGTACCATTGGATAATGACTTATGGCTTAATCCTTTGAGGCTCATCTCAGTATGCGCAAAGAGTATTCCTCAAACACCAGAACGCAAAAAGATTGACGACTGGAATCTAGCTTTTCAAAAAGCTGAAATTTTTTGCCTTGAAAACGACAGATGTCTGTCGAAACGTTTGAAAGAAGAACAATAAAAAATTTTTTCCGTTAGTGAAAATTGAAAAAATTTTTATTATTGTCAGTTTTTTCAAAAGTTTATTTCCAGGTCAAACTACAGAAGATGTCTGTCGGAACATTGAAAAGAAGAAAATAAAAGATTATGGTTATTTTCCAAATAATAATTCTACCCGTTGGTACCTGATGAAATTTGTCACAACTTTCAACCCCTACGAACCATTGAAAGAAAAAAAAATGGAGTGACATTGGAAATTAATCTCGGCATTAAAGTTTCACCCGGAGAGTCTTTTTGCATTATAATATGAGTTAAATTAAATGTTCAAAATGACCATAATCGTTCTGGATGCAATAATTAAATCGCATACTGTAAACCTCTTGAACTAACAGCTTTTTCGAAAAACAAATTTTTCCTGAAGATTCTTGCATGCCTATACAGTTGATTAAAGACCTTGCCAAAAAGTATCACATGACCAACTTTCCCTATTCATAAAATTGTTAACATATCTTTGGGTCATAACTTCGTACTTAAAAATGGTCCAAAAAAAAGTTGTACTACTAAAACATCGAAATATGCCTACCTTGTACACAAGAACACATACTAGGTACACCGGTATGAAGTGAGCGTCAAGATACAAATGTCTCGATAGGAAACATTTGTTGTGAATGAGCCTTTAGTCAAATCAATGACAATACTTTGAATGAAATGTTTTTTACTTTCCCATTAATAATTAGAGTTTTATTTTCACCAAATAACGCTCATTTAATACCGTTATACCTGATAGAGTTCCGTTAAGAACAAAACATCACGACAAAACGCTAGAGTGTAACAGAAAGGCCAGATATTTCAATTCACCATCGGGCATAAGTAATGGGCACTTCAACAGGCTATTTGTGAGAAGCTACTGTCAAGTAATTCTTATAGGGTACTGAGAAGCAGCTAGCTTTGATAAGTCACAAACCCTAAATAACACAAGGTCGATTTGGGTCGATGCCGGGGTTTAATCAGGCCTCAATCTGCCTACTCCTAGTTAGATGATGGTTAAAAATAAACAGTAAAAAAAACATGGCATAAATGTATAATTATACTCAACAACACAACACGTAAAGAAAACACAGTACTACGTCATGTCGGTTACTTTCTGGTTACGGTCGAGCTTCCTCGACTATATATAATAATGTTGTTTTGGGAGAAACTTGTGTTTTTAAAAATTCTACTTTATTTAGAAAACAACTATACAAGCAATGTACTACGTGAGAAGATCAAATCTATATTTTTCATGCATCATTAGACGTCTCTCCTATTTATAATAGTTTAGAACAATGAGAGCAATGTGGAGCAATGAGAGCATTGTGGAGAGGCGTCGCAAACAACAACTTGACGCGATAACAAATTAATGCGATAAGCAATATGCTGACTGACAAAATGCAACATGGTAATATTCATTTCCTAATGGATTAATACATTGTTGCAATGATCAGAATACAGGGTGGATAATATCTAATTATATATTCAAAACAATTACGAGCAGTGCCTATTCCGTGGAGCCATCTATTCGCCTTGGTAGGGTTGACACCAAGGTGGCGTATCTCCGGTTCGGGGCTTTCTCTTGTGGCGCTCTCTGTTAGGGGTAGCGTTAACATGGTTGGTAGCGCCACCATGACCGTAACCCAGAAATCGGTATATATTCTTTAGAACTTTTGGCTTACAATATTTAGTTAACAAACAATAAAGCATATAGATCAGGGGTTAGTGACGGGGTGTCATACAATTCGGCGTGTGGCATAAAAGCCTAGGGAAAAACCCCCAATAAAAAACCCTGGCTTCCCGCCTAAGTGTGAAAATACAAAAATAAGCTGAAATATATTTTAGGGACTTCTTTCTTCAAGAGTGGTCTTCTATTGATGGAGACAGAGACTTCTTCAAGTTGCCCACATCGAATCTGGAAATAAAAAGACAAAAGCAGAAAAAAGAACTGAATAACAAAAATACAAAATTTGAAAGAGATGAAGAAAACACCCTCAAATTCGCCTTCTTGGATAAACTCGATATTGTGAATCAAGGATTTTTTAACATAACAAGTTAAACAGTAAATTTTACTAGGGAGATAATCAATGAATACATAACCTTTTTATGGTTCCTAATTCAGGAAGATTTTTTTAGTACCCGTTTGTGTCTCTTGAAGGAGAATAATCTCAGCACCATAGTCCTTTGCTAGTTTAGAAATATAATCACTCTTGTCCTTAGAATTTCCCTCTATATTCAAATCTAATACACAAATTTGTCGCCAATCTGCAAGGAGGATTCTTCGAATCGGGTCTTGCGGTCCAAGTGATGTTTTTTCAGATCTTCTGATGTTTGAAGTCTGCTATGGAACCCATTCAAAGGGAAATCATCATCCATAGTTGGGGAAGCTTGTGATATAACACTTATTTCATTGAAAAAATAGCATAGGAAAAATCATCGACTGACATTTATTATGTCTTATGTCATAATAAATAAAGTAATCGGTAGTCTGCTCATATTGTGGGAACAGATTAATTCCCACAGGGCGCGCCACCGTGACGGTGAAGAAGTAATCCCCACAACTCCATAAAACTATAATAATATTTTTTACTTATTGGAAAATATAACTATTTCCGTGAAAATTGTGAATCTCATTGAAATATACCAACAAATGATAACGCATAATATTCAAGATTCCATAAAATAGGAAAAAGATTCTCGGCAATTCGGCCGAGATGAAAGTCACAAATCGGCTTGTAAGAAGCGTACGAACAGAACGGCAGACAACAGATAATCCACAAAGCCGGAATAACTTCGCAGAATACGCTAAGGTGTGGGAAGTGCCGCTACAAAAAGCAATATCTCCGAGTAGCTAACGCCTTGGGCATAAAGCGAAAAACCAATATTTCGGCAGAGGCGAAACACGAGAGAAGCAGCATAGAACAATTGCAGCCGATGCATAAAACATGGCCGACTCCACTAATTGACTTCCTTCCCAGATATAAACGTAACAATAAAATAACTATCCCGTGTAAACGGCTGATAAAAAATTAAAATACCTATTCTGAACTCATCAAATATTTATCGGGGAACAGACTACGGCGCCTCCTCTCCTTTCTTCGCTGCAAACGGTCAGGGTCGTAACGACTATTTTTATCGAAGAAAATGTTGATTTTTCCGAGTGAATTTTCAGAAAATTTCAAAAACCCATTAAGCTAAAAGGGATTGGAAGTCATATATTTTTCTTAGTTTTCTTGATCCTTTTTCCTAAATAAGTTTCTGACCAACAGACATATATTATTCAAATATAATAACCCAGTAGTAAGCCAGTAGATCAATAGGCCAGTAGATCCATAGGTCAGTAGATCAATCAGTCCGTAGACCACTAAGTTCACAGATCAATATAAGCGGATAGTTGAATATAGCCCATAGATCAATCAAGCCCATGGATAAATGAAGCTCATAGATCAATATTATCCATAAGTCAAGAGCTCCATAGACATCTGAAACGCGGAAAATATGATACAAACCTCACAGTAAGCCATAGGAGCAAATAAATTAAACTTAGCAAAAACCAAAATACGCACAGTAATTTATTATACGCAAAAAACCGTGAGCTTGTACAAATCAATCGAAGCAAGAGAATCAACAACAGAAGATAGCCGCACTTTTGCGGTTTTGATTAGAAGAACCTACTTCGCTTTATTTTTATATTATATATCAATATATTTTCATCCATCTTTACACTTTTGCACAACACTGATGAAGGCCTTAAGCCAAAAACACGTATTTGCGGTTACAAACAACCTATAAGGGTTAAGTCCACTAAATCTCCCCATTTTTATTCAAAAGTACCCTCGCTTATCCTCATTCCTGTTAAAATTATTTAAGCATAATCAATATCACCGGATTGATACAGCAATAATAAGCGATAATAATAATCAAACGTTTGTTGAATGATGAACCCTGTATAGCAACCAACTGGTCAAAGACTCACCCTGTATAACAAATGGCAGGTATAGCACAAAATGATCATTCTACACAAATTCCATAAACACAAAATTCAACTAAGACTTATTGGGGCAAAACGTTAGCTTCATTGTTCTACTAGAAATGGGAGCGCAAAAATACGAGAAAAAAATTGGAAAAATACTCATGCCGAACCCTTGTCCTATTTTGTTTTGAAAAACAAATATCCCCTTGAAAAATTCCCTCTTCCGAGCGTTTTCAATGGAACGAAGCCTGATCATCACAGGGGATTCCAGTCGTATAATATTTTTTTTTTCAAAAGGAATGCAGGAAAATGTCACCGGGACCGGTTCGGTCCGTCCGAGCGTATGCATTCTCCACCGTTCGTGATTATTCATAAACCTTATTGTTCCCCCTTTTTCTCTAATACGTAATACTGGAGTCCCATTCAGGAGTCTGGGACGTGGGGTTACAAGGGGCCAAGAAGAGTGGCTCTAGATTGTTCTCGAGCTGAATAGGAAGGAGCTCAAACTTGAAAGCTGCTGACTATGCATTAAGAAAGTGCGTGTCAATAGGGTGTTAGCTGTTCCATATCGATCGGGGTAACTTCCGAATCTTGCTGTGTTCTTTTGTGCTAGATGAGTTCGTTCTTGTCGTGCAGGAAGAAGAGGATTTACTTGCTGGGTCGAAAGTTTCAAGGAAGTTAGAGTGTTGTGTGGGAAGGTCGTCCACTCCTATGTAAAATTGGGTTACGAAATAGTTTATTTATTTATTTATTTATCTATTTTTTTACATTCAGCAGGCACAGGCAATTACAGATGTAAACAATTATTAAATACCTACATACATGTATTATGCCCCAAGCTGTCGTCAGCTGAACTTTTGTTTAGCTCATCTTGAAACATCCATACAGTCGACTGCTACTTACTTTCGGTCCAAGATTCATCAATGTCACGATGTCAAAGACGTGCTTCGATGTACCGCGATCGTATTTTTGGAGCATTTCTTTCGACTAATCGACACGAGCCTTTTTTTGAGCGATTGACAAATTGTGTGGGATCCAACGTGAACAAATTCTCTTGACGGTCAAATGTTCGTGCAATATTGTAACTCTAAACAACACAAATAGCGCTCGTATATCGTAACGTTCTGACTACGTATTACCTCAAAAAAGTCTAGCTTTACGAGCTGTCAGCTGGCATATTGCAACACTAGGGTTGTCCAATCGCGAAATATAAAAGACAACCCTCATATTGAACGAACCTATTGCAACGATTTGCATGCCACTGACGTTATTCCGTACGCGCACCCGAATTATGGTTGAAATTTGAAGTAGTTTTCCTGCAATAGAATATAGATGTGTTCTATACCGGTTATCTGTGTTCGGCGAAGCGAACCGGTCAACGTAGTTTTTTCTCTCTGTCGAGATCAGATGCCGGTCATCTTCTGTAGTTATTATTGAAATCAATATCTAAAAGTGACTCTTGTGGGTCAGAGATCTGCGAGAAATACATAACTATTCTCAGTAAGTGTTTATTTCTTCCCAGGAACCGAAATTTTAGTTCTTTTTAACACTTTAACATGAGAGCACGTTTTTGCATTGACTGCTTCCAATGATCCCCTCAACATGACTTCTTCTCGGTTTAATTTGTTAAGATAATGTAATTTTACTATGATTTCTTCAATATTTGTCTAAAAGAAATCGAGAAGGAGCCTTGTTATACATGCACTTGCAGTTTCTAATGTTCTTTCGTTCATTCTGATATAGCTCCTCCCTGGGGGCCAAATTATATCCTATTAAGAGGCCAAAGACAAAGGCTAGTTCAAGATTGAGATGCATTCCACGATGAGAGATTAAATCATATCCAGTCCCTGGTTTGAGCAGTACATAATTGGACCTTGCCATGCAGCACATCTTCAACTGGGATGAAAATTGGAGTCATCGAGTTGCTGTCTAGAACATACATCTGTGTGGAAACTATACAACCCGTTTCTGGTCAACTGGCAGGCCATTCCCTCTGGGACTTTATTTTGTATCTTGGAGCTGGGAGGAAGCTATCGACTCAGATAGCTTTAAGATAAGTCCCTAGTGTTCTGTTTTACTTGGGAGATTAGACATTCCTTAAAATTTTTATTTGTGAATTGTATTTATACACTTCAATATATTTGTCAAAAACCAAGGGGAGTTTTGTTGCTAGGATAATTGAGCCCACCCTGAGAGAATTAAAAGTAGAGTCTCATGCTCGTCATTTAAAGTGGCACTTTGTCATGTTACACTATACCTCAAATTCAAAATTACTACTCGCAGATTTCTTTCAGTTTTGTTCGAATATCAAATTCCCTTCTCATAAAAACCAACCAGAAGTAGGTATATCTACTACACAAAATCTACTAATCTTCGGAATCAAATCTTCTAAATCCTCAACGAGGATGTAGACCTAACGGTACATTAAACTATCTCAGAGCACGAGTTTTGATTATCAAATCTCGAATAAACCTTACTTTGGTGACTCGCTGTCCTAAGGTTAATTAAGAAACTCTGAGAAAATGTAAGATACCAATATCCTCCACACAAAACAAAAAAACAATTGCTTATTTTATCTAGCTTTCGTAGTCTGTCTATTTGACATTTATGAAAGTTGAGAACTTTTGTGAAAACACAAGCTTTCGTAAAAGCTAATTTTGTCTTGAAAACGACAGAAGACGTGTATTGAAACGCCCAATAATAATCCTGAAACAATAGCAAGTTCTACTTGTGCACAAGCGCGAAAAAGCACAGCCATCCTCGGACTGAAAACATCGCCCACGAATTTAATTCGAAACAACACAATAAAATTCATTGAGGTACATGGAATAAATCAACCATACAACTCAACGGCATACTAATCGTTTCAGTAGCGAATTCATAAATTTTAATCAGTCTTCTATGAATTACCGTATTTACATATATTCATAATGTCAACTTTGCTACCTCAAACCACCTATTTATATCCTTTTAAGAGCCTTCCGAACAAATGGTCTCGAGAAATGATATATGTATATACAATTCAAAGGAAGTCGCTTCTGGAAATTGGGCTATTTTGGAGAAATAACAGTGAATTCTGAAGATGTCATTTGGTGAATGTTGACTAGAATTATTCATGTTCCCCTTCCTCATTATATATTAAAACTTGATTGTGAAAAACTGGATTACATAAATCTCGAACGACCAATTTGCGAATGCAATAATAAACTCTATTTGTAGGGAACCTGTTTAATAATATTTCCAGGACTAAATTATCAATTTATTTTATATGTCAAATCAATGGCGTTGAGTATTTTCATATTTTTTAGCATATCTACTGTATATCAACCGCAAAATGCTATAATTGAAAATTTGGTTCCTTCCGGGATCGAACCAGGGAGTTCTGCATGGGATACTGATGCCTTAACCATTGAGACATCCTAGAAACCTGAAGAAGGAGAGATTTCCAAAGAGAAACTATCGAATAATCATTCAAAAATTGAATGAGTATTGTATTGTATGCATATGATAGAATTATATCTTAAAAAAAAATATAAAATATAGATCTACTACTATTCTACTATATTTTCAAATGGATATATACCTAAATAACAACTGACAGCTGATGAATTCAGCCACGTTATGTAAAAGAACATCCAACAATAAACAATATTATTTCTATAAAAACCATCTCGTTGAAAAGGGATTTAGATAGATTACTTTCATTACTTATTTCATGAATTTCACACATTCGAGTAGGAGTTCATGCGATATATTGAGAAAATTAGGTGAAGCTACTCCCCTTGCCTCATCATCATCAAAAATTCATCCAAGTTTAATCGCTCGCCGCCTAGTTAATGTATCTGAATCAGTCAATATATCCCAATCTAAAATGAGGAATATGAAGAAAAAATTACACATATTCAGGAGATCAGCTCCTACTTATATAGATGAATTGAGGGCTGCAATCAAATCTACCAATTCTCGAAAGGCAGCAGGTTTTGACGGAATTTATCCAGAATTCATCAAACATTTAGGAAAAAAGGCCTTGTCTCGGTTGTTGTCTTTATATAACAATATTCTAAATTCAGGAAACTTTCCTTCCGAATTTCGTAAGGCTAAAATAATAGGTATTTTGCAACGAGAAAAAAATCCTTATGATCCTAGTGGTTATCGACCCATCAGTTTGTTGAGTGTTCCTTCCAAGATATTAGAAAGGCTAATTTTTTTTAGAATTGAATCTTCTATAGAATATGCTCTACAAAATTACCAGGGAGGCTTTAGGCAAAATAGGAATTGTTCAGATCCGGTTCTCAACTTTCATTTTTTGAGATTTGGGATGAAATAACGAAAAAACGTAAGTACAGGTCAAATTTTGTCTTACCGTAACCCTTAATATCTCTCAGTTTTGTTGGAAAGGCAATTCAATTACCTGCATGAATGTGTTTTTTATCCCTTAATCATTATACAGAGTGACTGATTCCATCAATAACTTTCATACGCCAAACTTGGATCTTTGAGATGAAAAAAACGCTCGGATGATCATGAAATGCATTTGTTATCACTAAGCCTCTAGTCGCTACCACTCAAAAAAATTTATGGATGGCATACGATGGTATACGAGGAGCAAACCCAGTCGATAAGTTGTACATACCAATAACACATGATGTCGGTAAATACGTAGACCTATAAACGTTTACAGATCAATCAAAAATTTGTTTAATGAAAGTTCAATAATTAGTCGAAAGAACGTTCTCAGAACTAAATTACAGAATAAAGCAGTTTCATGAGCGATATGGCTACACCCGAGACTGTAACAAAGCAAATATACTGACGTGAAGGATTTATAAAAGTTAATAGCAATTAGTTCGTTTACAATAAAAGAATACAGCAACTTTGTTTGTTAGGAGTTACTTCCTGACATGTTTTTCTGCTTATTGGCTTTTGGACAAGGCGATGGGAAACCAAGGAATGAGAAAAAAAAACAAAAATATAGAGGAACTCAGCAGGGGTTGAGTACAAATGTGTGGCCGGTATTACACAGTTTAAAACAATATTCATAGCTGCTTTTCAATCTGTCATTGGTTATCACCTTGACGGTCACTATTTAGATACAACGTCTTTTCTTCCAAATAATTTTCAATTTTATTGTAGTAATATCAACGATAAACTTCTTCAACGAGTAGTTTTTCATTTATTCAACTTACATGTACCTGCAATTTTCATGGGCACCTTGAATTTCAATCAAAAAACATAAATGCGCCAGAATGCGTAATCTGTTCTATACGAATGTAGAAACTGCGGTATGAAATCTGAAAGAAACGATGAAAAGATTTATTCCTTCTATTAATTCCACGTTTTCTTTGCCTCATATTCCGTACTGAGACTGTGGGAAAAAGGACAGAAAACCGACTGTCACCCAGGAAAACATATTTTTCCCGGTTCTCAGATATAATTACATCGCCATGTATCACCCGAATGAACTCCCTCGGGAACCATGGAAGAGGAGCCTGTTGAATGTAAATTCGTTGTATTTCCAACTGTATCGAATATGGATTTCATACCGCGTCCTTCTGGGATACAGGAAAAGATGGGGCGTCTCCAGTTTTTCCTCGATTTTTCATATTCAATCGTCAGATCGAATCAGCGAGATGGACGTGGACGTTCCCGTATCAATTTCCAGCAATTTTTGTATATTCCCGAATCTTGTCGAATGTAGGAGTGGCAATTTATTCATGCCAGGGCAGGCGATATTGGGTCAAAGAGTATTACATAATAATAATAATAATGAGTTTCTCTATTTCAGTGTCGTGATGATTTCATTACAGTTCTAAAAACAGTGCTGTAATGAACTCACTACAGCATTGTTTTTAGTTATATTTTTCGTTTTGTGGTTGACAACACTGACATCCTATCCTTTCGAATGTCAACACGCGTCCATTGCATCTCAATTGTCAATATTAAACCATGTAGAGATTTGAACGCACTATTCAAATTCTATAATCTGTCAATTTTTGTATCAGTCACACCAATTGCGGAAATAAAATACAAAAGGCACTAGGAGGCATAACCTGAATTTTTCATATAATTCCAATAAATTTCTCACAATTCTTGACTGGAATAGAGAAAATATCATCAAATACTCGTTGCAGAAGGCAATTCCAACACTCCAACACTCATTTCGCATTCGTGTTGGAATAGGTGCCCATTCTGCAACTTGTATTAGAATATACTATTAGCGACGTCCAGTAAAGGTTATACAGCAATAGAAGAGTTGTATGCAGCTCTAATAATATTTTTATTCATGACTTTATTTCTTTTTATTTATGACTTGTTGAGGTTCTGAAAACTTCTTTAAAATGTTAACTCATAGCATTATAACTCATAACTTTATAGAACTAATCAATGCAGCAAAAAAGTATCATAAACTTGTGACCTGTTTAAATTTAAAAACTTTTTTTGAATACTTCTGTCGGCATTCAGATGTTTTATAAGATTATGCTTTAAAAACTTTCTTACAACTAGTATTCAACAAAATATTTTCAGTTAGGTTTCCCATTTCTGTGGAATGGCCTAATTTTTTCATTTTTATCCAAATCTCCGCATGAATCAATTCACATATTGAATGTGACAGATTACCATCTCCGATTTTACCACACAGATTATGTTCTTGTAGTTCAACAATCTTACTCCACTATTGACTCAATAAGACATCAATATTCTATGAGTCCGCTGCTTATCAGAATGCATTTCGCAACGAACCATTTATCTCATTTTTAGTGGAAAGTTTCCTAATCCAGTTTCCGAAAGCGACGTTAAGTACCAAAATGAATATTAAAATTTCATCGGACCACTAATCCACGTATTTCTCGAATGTCCCTCGCATAAATTCACCATAACAAAATCGTTAACCCTCAAGTTCCATCTCGACTTTGAGGTATATTTGCGGGGGCACTCGAGAGCATTGTAATCGGATTCACGGCAATCGATTGGTTCGGCAGAATGGCTTCATAACTCATTCATAAGGGGCACGACATCACAAAATGTCTTTCACGTATAATAGAAAGGCCGCATGAGGAAATATAAAACAGGAACCTCGAAGGCCACATTATGATATCGATATTTCATGCTGGAATTTTATCCGCAAGGCCCTCTTAGGGACAGTACTAATTAGGACAGGGGGGACAAGCTGCCGAAAATTAGGTCATCATTTTTCACAATGAATTATTTTTGAGAGGGGTTTCAGTATTGGGACGCTTTGTGTTAGACACCACATGATGCGGGGTATCATCCATGAAGGCAAAAAATTTCATCGAAAGTATGGTATGGTTTTTTATTTAGAGTAGAATTTAAAAACGTTCTTCCACAAGGATCATTTCTAGTCCCTTCGCAATTCAACTTGTGACTATAGAGTTCGTAAATGGGAACCTGTTATCGATATACGTCAAACAGTTCGGTGTCCCTGAAATGTTTATTTTTGTTATTTATTAACACCTACTAGTTTCAAAGATGTTTCGATTGAAAAATCTATTTATCAAATTTTCATAAGCCTGATAGAGAGATTAGAAGTCTCGAAAAACAATACAGCTAATTGAGTGTTGTGATTTGAAAAATAGTATATTATATACCGCGGGACTGAAGTAGTACATTTAATCCTGAAGGTAAAGTTTATGGCCCGACCGCAGGTCTTCATCAGCAGGTCATCATACTTCCGGTATGATTTTATTAATTATTTCAATAATTTCAATCAGTTTTTTCTCTCTTCAACTCATTTAATAAACTGTCTTTAAAATAAGTTCCCATAGTAACATTGCGTTGTGACAATTATAATTTAGAAACATTGTCATTACTAGTGTCATTGTAAAGAAACATTGTTATTGATAATTATTGGTATCATGAGTGAAGAAGGTGTATCTGATATTGATAAAAGAGCAGCCGAAGTAGGTGAAGAATTGTTACCACCGAAATCTAGAAAACTATACGAGCAGCAGTACGATGCTTTTAAAAAGTGGTGCCGCTTAAAAAATGTGAGACAACCTACTGAAAATGCGCTGTTAGTCTACTTCAATGATAAATCAAAAGCGGTTTGTGTCTCAACTATCAGGGCACATTACTCAATGCTGAAATCGGTTATTAACATTAGAGAAGATATTGATATAAGTAAATTTCCAAAATTATTAGCTTTTTTGAAGAGAAGAAATGAGGGATTTAAGCCAAAGAAGTCAAGAATTCTCACGTCTGAGCAGGTAGATCAGTTCTTACGGGAGGCTCCGGATGATAAATATTTAATGCTTAAGGTAAATTTGGAAATGTGTTTATATTCAGAAATTTTAAGAAATCAATTTTTTTGTAGGTTGCACTTATTTTGGACGTTGCGGGAGCTTGTCGTGGAAAAGAGTTGGTTGATTTAGAAATCGACGATGTGAGAGATTTGGGCGATTCCTTCCTAATTGCGATTAGAAACACCAAAAATGAAATTGACCGAAATTTTGTGATCAAAAATTCAGAAAACAGTGCCATCAGTTTTGTGGCGATATTTCGAAAATATGTGGCATTGCGAAAGACAGGGACACCTCAGTCAAAATTTTTGTTCAATACATCAACAAAGAATGTACCACGCGAGTAGTAGGAAAAAACATGTTTGGTACATTTCCACGGCAAATAGCAGCTTTCTTGAAATTAGAAAATGCGACGTCTTATACGGGACATTGTTTTAGACGCACATCTGCGTCTTTGTTAGCTGATTCGGGAGCAACAATAGACGTGCTGACGAGACATGGAGGATGGAAATCCTCCAACGTGGCCGAGGGATATATTGAATCGTCTATTAAAAATAAACAAAAAATTTCAGATAAAATATTTGGTCAAGTCGCCGATTCCTGTTTCCGCAGGATCTTCGAAACAAACACCAGTTCAATATGATACGGACCTATCTGTTACTCGTCAGTTACCTGCTGCATTAACCCAGGAAAGACTGGTCAATATGACGAACTGTTACAATATTAATTTGAATATCAACGTTAATTACCATTCTAATTAATTGTATTTTTCAATAAAATATCCCTTAAATTCGTTTGTTTGTGATTTAATCGTTCCGGGAGTTTCGTCAATCCGGAGGGATTAAATGTGACACTTTAGTACCTATCACAAGGGAGTGAAGTTGTCACTTTAGGCCCGGAAGTACGAAAAAATCTTTATATCTGGCAAGCCCTATTTGTGTTGTTGTCTTCATATATTCTTTGACAATTTGTAGTTACATCTACTCGTGGTTAATTATATTGAATTTTCTTTCATTCTGCTAAATTCCGCGAGTTTGTCCTGGACTGAAAAATATAAAAATGAATGTGGACGGGATTCACATACAACAAATTTCATTTTTTTAAACTGATGACAAAGCTGAGACATGTTCAGTCGAATAACGTCCACACTGACATTTCGCTATATGGAGCGTGATATGGAACGACAGAAAAGCAAACCAAATGTTCTTTAATTGACTCTGTGTCGCAGTTACGTCAAATTTGTCATTCGTTCAAAAATAACGCTTCATATTCATCATGTTTCTATTTGTCAAAAAAAAATCAGCGACGGATGATACTGAAGTTTAGGTTGATATAACCGAAATTACTTCTGAATTTAATTTTTTCGTTAATCCGATTCGTAACTGAATTTTATGATATGACGAACCGTTTAGATAGTTTATATTAGGTCAAAAATAAAGGAGGCTTTTACTCATCAGTCAAACGATAATATTTCATTGAGCAATGTCCAACGTAGGAATTCATTTTTTGGCAAATTCAGACAAAATTTCTCAACGAAATAGGCAAGATTTCCTACCTTTCGGAAGTATTTATTTCCTTACTGTTAGAATATATTAATTTCCTTACTGTTATGATGTATTCATTTCCTTGCTGTAAAAAAAGAATTTTTCTTTTTTATTAATGTAATATTCAAATGATTGAAAACACGTTATTTATAAATTATTAATATACATTTTGAAATTTTCGATCAATAGCAGAATATATAGATATATATATTCTTTTGAACTTTTGGCTGACAATATTTAGTTAGCAAACAATAAAGCATATAGATCAGGGCTAGTGACGGGGTGTTATACAATTCGGCGTATGACATAAAAGCCTAGGGAAAAAACCCCAGTAAAAAAACCCTGAATGAATTTTGCAATTAAATTTTTAAGTATACATTCATTTGACCGTTCAATTATTGAATATTGGGGGAACATTATTGAAACTCTGAGAAATATTTCAGACAACATACGAAGTAGTAGGGATATTCTGTTGAATATTAAGAGAATAGCTTGTATGCTGTATCCATTTTTCGATTTCTTCCTTGGTACATATCTTGGATTAATATTATCTTGTAACCTTAAATTTGTCAAATAAAGATGATATATCAACACTGTATGAAATTGCAAGGGTTTATTTCAACAATAAATCATTTACCGGCAAGCAGAGGTCTCTTACAAGTATGCCACCTCAACATTTTCCAAGAAAAATGTCGTATTTTCAGCCTTGCGATAGTCCACAAAACGATTATATGTATATTCGTACTTTCTTCTTGCTTTCTTTGGCAATTATTCTGATGAAAATTGAAAGAAATTGCGAGAATTCTGATCAACCAGCCCTGGAGGATTACCAAAAATGGAAATGACATCATCGATCGTCATTTTACACTGATTTGTTTCCGAAAACACCAGCATGAATCAATGTGTGTCAAATTTGACAATTCAACATCATAGAGTATAGAATTACCTAGTCTATACTCTCTGCAACACTAATATATTTCCATAGTAACACAACCAATTTGTCCGGCCTCTTCCCATTCGGTAAGCAATGTACCAGAGATCGAAAAAAGTCTAACCTTCCACGCTGCTCTGTCGACCACGGTCATTTCCACGAACAACTCCACTTCTTATTCATTGTTTGTAATCGCCCATGCGTTTTTAACTTTTCACTTCCCTGCTCAAGTCTTCTTCTTCCTGCATTCTGCCGCAATTACCAACATGCAAACGGCCGACAACAACGCCAATGCCGATTCGTGTTTTATTTAACAGTTTTTATCGTCGAGATCTCGGTGGTCGTTGTTGCTTCGTTGACAGCTCTTTTTGTGGACCCTAGACGTCGCAACGATCCGTGACGGACAAAACGGTGGTCTACGATCACGTTCCGATGGGTTTTCAAAGCGTCGAGAGCATAGAAACATCAAAGGGGCAGGCACTTGCCAAAGAGTTAAAAGCTTCCACGAGCAAGGGTACCGACTTGCACGAAGTTAGCGGCAGCAGGCGGCGTTAGAAAAGACGGCCGAACGGGATCTTTCGTGAGATGGAAAATTATCGAGAAGGTCGGAGTCTCGATGCAGCTAATGGCAGGAAACAAATTTGCGCGTTTATTCGCCCACGCTTCACGAGCTCTTTGTGCTTCGCTGTTCCATTTTTCGGCGGAAAGTTTTCGTCTATAATGATTTGTTATCGATGCCTTTCCTCGTTTAGCGTCGTATCGATTCGGTGATGAAATTGAGGAAGCGCTAAAGTGATATCAGTTTCATGCAATCACAGCAGTTATCGCTTATTTTCCAAAGAGCAAAGATGAGGTCCAGAAAAGGAAGGCTTGGCAGGAATACTGCATCTATCAATATGTCCCAGGCCTAACTACCAGATGACGCCACTAAAAATTATCCATATGATTTTTTGAAAGTGCCAACCTTCAAAAGATGACTGTAAAATTTCAAGGCGTTTGGTTTATTATTTATCGAGTCACAATTCCTCAAGTCCAACATCCATATCAACAATACTACAGTTTCCAAGGCATAAGCTTTGATTTTGAAGAAGCTGACAATATTTTTTCAGTCTTCATTTAGTTTCTAAGATTGACAAGGCTAAAAGATCAAAATTGTGCTTACCAGGATTTCTTAAAATCACTTCAAACGATCGGTATCCAAACTTGCTTCAACTCAATTGATGGAGCACCTATGGGATCAAAAGTGATTATCATATATGCTTTTCTTTTTGTAGGTTCCCCGTCTTTGGATATGATGAATGTATCGCTCCATTTCATTTAATGATTCTCATTCACAGCATGTTGGATCAACTCCGATCTATCGTTCTCTAACACTTGAGAAAGTGTATCCTTTTGTTAGAGCACCAATTTGTTACTCCACCGCACAAAGATTTCGGACTCGCTACGTTTATGGTTGGAATTCGAATTTAGATATTAGCCTATGTTTGTTGGTTTTTCATACACACAGGTGGAAGTTGTTCATCTTTCTCGATTTCCATTGTAAATTTAATGTTTTTTATTGTTTAGATGTTGGAGGAATTCATCTGTATTGTTCAATTCATGTTGCCAAATGAAAAAACTATTATTAACATACCTCTTCCATAAGTTGGATTTCAGTACAAATTGGTCGAGAGCGTTTTGTTCGATATTCTTCATATCGCACCCTTGTTTCAATAATGTTAAAACTCAAAATATGACGGTTTTGAGTTGATGGTGTCACTGGTTAAAAAAAGGCTCTATCAATTGTAACATGACAAAGTCCCATTTAAAATGACGAGCATGAGACTCTACTCTTTATTCTCTCCCCTCGGTTTTTGACAAATATATTGAAGTGTATAAGTACAACTCACAAATAACAATTTTGAGGAATGTCCAATCTCCCAAGTGAAACAGAACACTAGGGACTTATCTTAAAGCTATTTGAGTCGGTAGCTTCCTCCCAGCTCCTAGATACAAAATAAAGTCCCAGAGGGTATGGACCGCCAGTTGAGCAGAAACGGGTTGTATAGTTTCCACACAGATGTTCCAGACAGCCACTCGATGACTCCAATTTTCATCCCAGTTGAAGAATGTGCTCCATGGCAAGGTGATTATGCCACAAGCTCCAATTATGTACTGCTCCAACCAGGGACTGGATATGATTTAATCTCTCATCGTGGAATGCATCTCAATCCTGAACTAGCATATGTCTTTGGTCTCGTAATAGGATATAATTTTGCCCCCAGAGAGGAGCTATATCAGGATGAACGTTAGAAAGTGCAAGTGCATGTATAACAAGGCTCCTTCTCGATTTCTTTTAGACAAATATTGAAGAAATCATAGTAAAATTACATTATCTTAACAAATTAAACCGAGAAGAAATCATGTTATGGGGATCATTGGAAGCAGTCAATGCAAAAACGCGCTCCCATGTTAAAGTGCCAAAAAGAACTAAAAATTCTGTTCCTGGGAGGAAATAAACACTTACCGAGAATAGTTATGTATTTCTCGCAAATCTCTGATCCACAAGAGTCACTTTTAGATATTGATTTTAATAATTACTACAGAAGATGACCGGCATCTGATCTCGACAGAGAGAAAAAACTACGCTGACCGTTCGAGGTTAGCTTCGCGGAACACAGATAACCGGCATAGAACACATCTATATTCTATTGCAGGAGAACTACTTCAAATTTCAACCATAATTCGGGTGCGCGTACGGAATAACGTCAGTGGCGTGAATTGTTGCACAATCACAAAAAAACCGTTCTAACTTGAGGGAATTCGGTGACCGCCATACAGCAGTTAACTTGGTATAGAAGATTCACTCTCTCCCGCCATCACTCGTCTATAGAGTCACATTTTCAGTTGTTATTACTTGGAAAATCACCTTATTTTCACGATTTCGAAATATCAGATAGGAACGGATACCAAATACCGTCTGAAATTCGGACTATGTCACATTTTGTCACGACTTTCAAGCCGAACAAGCAGAATAATGATCAACGACGGAAACAGTTTTTCGCGTTTCAAAAAAAAAGAGGAATTTTGAGTTGTGACACTATTGAGACACTATTGAAGTAAGTGTAGCTATTTGTCACGTTAAATGAATCTATTGGCATGTTCTCAAGTAATGAAATCAAATACCACAGAATCTGAAAACCGCTAGATGAGTATTAACAAAAAAGCTATGTTTCATGAAGCATTTCGAATTACTGTACTTTCTACGTGTGGAATAGTACGAAATATTTTCTATTCAACTAACGATGTAATATGCTCATCAAAAGAAGTAGTTATAAAAAATGCACTTCCAACAAATCGATACATCTGGAAAATTCATAACATGATATCTGAAATAAATATCTAGGTGTCCAGCCAATTCCACCTACGTATATCGTTCATGGAAGGAAAATTACACATCTACTTTTACGAACAACTACTCCATTTGGTTGGTTTCGTAAGTAAAGCGAAAACTTATACATATTTCATTCAAGAATTTCGATCTTTATAACAGATGTGGAAGAACTGGACGTGAAATATTCAAAACGCTTATCGAGATAATTGGGGCTTCCTCTTCTTCTCCTTTAACCTCCCGAACTCGACTTCAAATCGATAGTAAATGGCACTAACCGTAGGTTTCAATCCAATCACGAATTTTTAATGATTTATTTCAGCTACTCCAACAATCCAAACAATTCTTTCATAAAGAAGCAGCTCCGAAGCTGCTTTACTCCCACTCGAAAGCGATATTTTTCAAGCATATTTATACACCGTATTACTGCATTACCACAACTTTTGAAACAACAAGTAAATAGAATTGAATATTATGAATAATTAATAAATACTGATAGCAGAATTCGCAATTTGAGTTTGAAGACCTTTCAAAACTAATTCGAACTGGCCAATCCTACAGCTCACTATGAGATCATTTTAAGTTTTTGGACAGGAAATGCGCTTAATCCAAAATGACCGAACTTCCTCGCACCGCTCCACAACACAAAGGCAGGCTTGGCAGAGGAAACAATGGCAAATTCAACATCTGTTACAGAAATGCATAACGTAGTAAATCAATTAAAAACGAGCCTTGAATTTAATAAATACTCACTCCCACGCGTGACCTTGAATGCGTAAACAGTTCATTCACTATTATTATAATTTGACCCAGGTGGCCTATGTTCACTATCGTAGCCGCCTTGGATTGTTGATATCACGTATGAAGAGTGATTAAAACATAGCTTTCTAGATACTTGCTAATGTCGGATAATGAGTCACGAAATTATTGTATTCCTTTCCTCATTCCGGTTTATTGCGCGCTTGAAACAGCTAGCTATCGTTTTACGAGGATTGCCTTTATATTTCGGTAACCTCAAAAATGTCAAGCTATACGATAGAGCTGTCAGTTGGCAGATTGCAACACTAGGGTTGTCCAATTCCAAAATATAAATGAAACCCTCGTATTCAAATACTTAATTAAACGTAAGCACATTGGAAAAAAATTGTAGGTGTTGCGATATTCTCGCAACAATGGAAAGTTCTTGGAATTTGGGCCAACCGCCGTTACTTCCAAGAACGCCTTCTGTCGGACGGAATTTTGGAAATCCCTAAACTTAGCTACCTGAACTTTGTACACGTCCGACCTCTTTTAATCAAGTAAATTCATTCTCTCCACACTTCTCAAGGTAGTCACTTCTACAAGTAAATTCTCTCTCAAGACGCTCTCGTGCACAGTTCAAGTAAGTTCTTTTATCAATTTACTTTTCACGAGTCCATAACGGCACTCAGAACTACAAGTTCCTCTAAAGATCTCTCAAAATAATCTGTTTTCGGGTCAGTTAGCTACCCTAGTTCATGTGTATGTGAATTACTCAGTTGAAATTCTCTACGTAAAAAAAAAAAGGTTGTGAATTGTGAATCTGTGAAGCAATTACATATCGCCAAGGCACAATTCATCAGTGGAAGTTTGAGAAGCTTTATCCAAAGTGCCTGCACCTTATTCAGAGAAATCTACCCTCGATGATTGAAGCAGAGCTGTGGTGAACTCCAAACAACAAATAAGGTCAGATCTCTTTATCATTTTATATTACCAGAAGTGCCCTAGATTGAGCAGAGAATTTCAAATCCTTGGTTATTATAGAGACCTAAAAACTCTTTCTGTGAGTGTGAACTCAAGTGCCGAACATTGTGTAACTATTCTTATCTGTGAATACATAATTCTATTTTAACTACAAACTTGTTTTAATTCACCTTGCAAACATCTTTTCTACCAAAGATAATTTTTGGATCTACTGTTTTAGTATAACCAGCGACTCAGGAAGTCCGCTGCCCTTCATTAAGCGGGTGATTATTATTATTTCTAATTTTGTACCCGCACAGTAGGAAAAGATGATCAGAAAATATGTTGTCTGATGGAAGGTTTTGTGTTTCGGCTGACAAAAAGAGCAACAATTTCGAAACGTTGAAAATGGCAGATCAATAAATTGCGAGCTGCAAAGCATCAAAGGTTCTCTATTGATGAATATAGAATAACATTACACATGAACCAGATCCGTCAAGCTGACAGCGTAGGTAGTTCGCATAGCCGCTCAGAAGACAACTCCTCAGCGGCCGTCAATTCTTTATTTTTCAAAGCATCAGCTCTGTAGCAAAAATTATATATTCCTTCATGCGTTCCTCAATGATAGTCACCTTAAGGACCAACCCCTTTTTCTCTCGCCGCGTCTGCCTCACAAAAGCAGAACGTACAGGTCAGGTATCGATTCAACTAAGGAATGGAGTTTCTGAGCCAATATATCCTTGACACGAAACCCACAGCCCTCTCTGAACTGTCATATTCGCGCGTTTTAGAGTCTCTTTATGAGTAGCGAATGAGATAACTAGTTCGAAGTTCTTGAGCATACTCGTGGAAGGCATGTATCCTCGACCAGGCAACGCTTTGCTGTCTTTGACAGAAACGTATATCTTGTCGGGCCGAGCGTCTGCTAGGGATATTTCTCAAGACTTCCTACGATGCGTTTGAAATTTGTGAGTTCAACGGATCGAGATATTTTTACTGGGAAGAATTCAATGGCGTACCTTCATTTATAGAGGATGTGTGAACCTATTGATCAGAATTGTCACCTCAGATTCTTCTTTCGTGTCAATAACCATAATAAAAATGGTGGTGATGATTATAGATGTAGTGCCTATGTGTTTCTGACTGTTTTCAGGTACTTTTGGATGAAGAAATATGTTGAATACCTACAGAACATTAAACTTTTTGAAACGATTTGCACGCCACTGACGTTATTTCGTACGCGCACCCGAATTATGGTTGAAATTTGAAGTAGTTCTGCAATGGAATATAGATGTGTTCTATGCCGGTTATCTGTGTTCCGCGTAGCTAACCTCGAACGGTCAGTGTAATTTTTTTCTCTCTGTCGAGATCAGATACCGGTCATCTTTTTTAGTGATTATTGAAATCAATATCTAAAGGTCACTCTTGTAGGTCAGAGATTTGCGATTTGTAATCTCGTATGTTTCGTTTTCAAATGGCCACCCTGTATAAGATCTGTCTTATTATAATCAGATGTTAATTGAAATTGTTCTACATTTTCAGGATTTCCACCAAGAAAAGTTTCGAAAGGTACTTGTGGAAATATGGTGAAAAAGTACCTACCGTTCAATTTTTTCGAGGACGAAATAAGTTTACAAGTTTAAAGATATTATACTTAAATCCGAAAGTAATTTTGCCTGGTAGAAATAAAATGAATTGTTTGACAATGAAAATATTTTTGATTCTCATATTCAAGTTTGATAAATAAAAGTATTTTTTGCAAAGTTCATTTCATACCATAATTCATTGATGTGTAGACTGAAATAAACATTCCAAATTAAAGATCAAGTAGCTTGGTAGAAGTAATTGGTTTTTCGAGTGCTTGATAAATTAATACTTGACTTGACATTGAAAAACTACTACTTGACTCGGACTTGACTTGATTTCGAGTTAAGTCAAGTAGCTTGAATAACAAGTCAAGTCGTGAATCTCTAATGCTAATATTAGAGATTAGTCTTCAGAACATTGACAGATTTCAAAGTGCGGTGCATGAAGTTAAATTTTTTCAACATATCAAGAATTATTCAAATTATTTTTGATTGAATATGAATACCTGAGGAGACTAAAGCTGAAAAATCAAAAGTCGAAACACGTGTCGTGTTTTATATCATTGTTTAATTATTATTATATTATATGTTATATAACACACGGTTGTAAAATAGCTTGCTCCCATAATCAAATCGATTCAATTCAGATCTAAGCACAAAGAATAAACAAACATCTGGCATTTCTGATAATCCGATCAATCGCATACTGCACAAATAGAAAATTCCGCACGTACCTTCAACAGGCACTTTGTAGTTACGATGTTACCAGACATGATGGCTCCGAAGTATTATTTTAACTTCCTAAATTTTTATTACCGGGAGCTCGCAGGAGCATCGTAAAATCCCTTTTACGCGAGCGATCTGGAGATTCGCGACGGAATGCCAGATGATATAATGACTTCTGATGCATTATTCACCCGTTCTACTCCAACTTAATGAGGACCACTTCACTACAATATCTTCATACCTTCTGGCATCACACAGAAACACTTCAGGTACGAGAAGCATTATTTAATATGCATGCGGGATAAGGAATTACTTCGTTTTTTTATGCGTTCTCATAATCTGAACTGCAACGTGTGCGCACAATTTCAACTTGAAATTGAACTCAGGAAAAACAAGGACAGTATTATTATTCTAGTCTAATATATTCCACATGGGATCAGGGCCTGCAATACAAATAATCACCTGAAGTCTAGCAATCTCGCAGGAAAATCCAAAATCAATTCCGGAGAGAGAAGCGCAATAATTCCTGAGTCGCTGCTTATACTATAAGATCCAAAAATTATCTTTGGTAGAAAAGATGTTTGCAAGGTGAATAAAAAAAACAAGTTTGTAGTTATTATGTATTCACAGATAAGAAGAATTAAACAATGTTCGGCACTTGAGTTTACACTCACAGAAAGAGTTTTTAAATTGTCTACCAAGTCCAAGTATTTGAACTTCTTTGCTCAATATTGGGCACTTCTGGTAATACTAAACAATAAAGAGATTTGACCTTATTTGTTGAATTGGAAATCAACACATCTCTAATCGTCGCGGTAAACGTAAAGTAAGATGCAGGCACTTTGGATAAAGCTTCTCAAACTTCCACTGATAAATTGTGCTTTGGCGATATGTAATTGCGTCACAGGTTCACAATTCACAAGCTTTTTCTCTTACGTGAATTTCAAGTGAGTAATTCACATACACAATGAACTAGGGTAGCTAACTGACCCAACCGGATAAAATGCATAAGACAGATTATTTTAAGAGATTTCAAGAGTGCCGTTATAGACTGGTGAAAGTAAATTGGTAAAGTAGAACTTACTGGTAGAACTGACGACCTTGGTGGTTAAACGAGAAGTGTACAGAGAGAATGTTCTTGAATAATTGAGAAAGGTCGGAGAAAGTACAGGCGAGCTTAGGAAAGTACCTGTTCAGCTTTAGGGATTCCCAAAATTCCATCCGATAGAAGGCATTCTTGGAAGTAACGGCCGCTGCCCCAAATTCCAAGAACTGTCCTTTGTTGCGACAATATCGCAACACCCACAGTGAAGTATTTTGGGATCACTTCTATATATTATCTATATTCAGACATGCCGAAAAATTAAAACACTACCATAGCTTCGTTCGAAGACGATATAGCCTTACTTGCATCAGATAAAAATGCCGAAACAGCATCCAAACAACTGCAAGAACACCTGGATGACCTTGGTCAGTGACATCGAAAATAGCGACTCAGCATCAATGAGGCTAAATCAGTACAAGTAACATTCACTACAAGAAGAAATACATCTTCTTCGAAAAATTTTAACCCCTTGTTCAGGTTTTCGAGATACTATAACTCATTGGGTGAATTAGACTTGCTCGCCCATTGTATAATAGCAAAGTCTACACGGTCACCAAGTTACAAATCTTCGCATTGATTTCTCGTACCCGTGGCATAATTCTGAATAACATACGATAATTATATGAATAACTCACCTGAATTGAAGAACCATAATGTAATCAAATAGTAGACACTCACCTGAAAAAAACGACAGGAATTAAAACAAAATATTTGTCTGAAACATAAAATGATAAAAAATTAATATCGAGACTTTATATTCAATTAGATGCAAATATTTCATTTTTCAACAAGTACAGGACTGGACATTTCAAAAGTTCTCCTTCTCTATAGATCATATTCAATACACACTATCACCCTCGGGGATATCAGGAGAGCAATATTAAGGTATGAAGAGAATTATTGTCCAAAAAATGAGAAATTTGGGGACGTTTAAGTTTAACAACGATTCTTGAGTATCATTTGTGTTTCGGCATTTCACCTTCAAATATGGGATTCTTCTTGTTTTTCAACAAGTGCCTGACTGGTCATTTCAATAGGTCTCCTTTCCTGTAGAGCGACTGCCTGCCATCCTCGTAAATATCAGGAAAGTAATATCAAGGGATGAATAGAATCCCCTGCAGTGTGATCTATTTATTGCATGTTCCCAACAAATCATCTTGAAGTGTTTTTCCACAACTGTTGTCCGAAAGATGAGGTCATACGTAGATCGATCAAAAATTATATTCCTTGGTCTTCGATGTGACACTCATCTCGACGATTGGGATTACCCCTATTCAATCAAATATCATCCCCAACCTATCTAATTTCACTTCAACACACTTCTCCCATTATATGAATTGAAAACTTGAGTCGACTACGGTGCACCACTGACCGTATCGGGCGTTATCCGTGCAAAATTATTTTAATCGCATCTTTCAAGTCAGTGCAATCACGTGTTGGCCGTTATTTGGGAAGTACAGAACGCTGTCGTGACAAGATGCTTATCTAAAATGCATTACTGCTCCTTTGCATAGCCCTCCCGAGCGACGAGTGAGACGGCAGAAATGCCACTTAAATACTTACCACCATCGTCAGGTTCGCTGCTACAGTCCCCCTGGGACTCCCCCGTTGTGCCGTTTATGATTCGGGATCTCGTGTGTCTTAGATTGCAACGTTGCCAAATCAACAGAATATTCTGTAGGTTTGAGCAATTCAAAAGCCAACTACGAAATATTTGGTGTTTTGAATCTTCTGAGGAATTTTTAGATCATTTGAACTCAGCATTCATCTCTGAATTACCACCAATTCTCTAGATTAAATGAATGGTTTTTCTTCTGTACGTAAAGTTCTTTGTCTTGTTGCATCAAGTAGAGAAAATATTGACCGAAAACTATCAATAATTCGATCAATCATCTGTTCTGTTGAAGGATTATGTAAACTCAAAAAATCAAAATAAAGAGAGTCTTTTATACATTACAGTTGCGGTGATAAGAGTGAATACGCCTAGAAGCCATAATGAATGAGTTTTAAGTGTCTACCTAAAATTTCAACGGTTTTTTCCTATATTACTAGAAACATTTCTGCGTTGAGTTCTCTTTCTCCACGATAACTTGCCCAATTTATCTGTTTGTTTTTATAAATAATCGAAATCAACCTGGGCAACATCTTTCAAATTCTAAGTTGCTAAAATCCTAAAAAAAATCTTACTGATACATTTCTGTATAGAATACCGAGAGCATTTGGCAGCACTGTTAAGATTTCAGTTCACACATTTCCTTTTGCAGTCTAGTTGTGTGGGATGAGAGAAGTGGTGGATCGTTTTGTCGAAATCTGCAATCTCCTGAACACGTTACAGTCGAGCGATGTTATGAATAAACTCCAGATTAACGTGTGTTGGGATTCATAGTGTATTTTACACGACTCAGATACTGTTGCGTTTTTCTGTGAGCAAATTATACGAGATGTTTTCTCGGTTTTTTCCTTCACACATGAGAATATTCTGTCCGGAAACTGCAAGGTGTTGGTATTTCTTTTTCCGGAAGAAAAATGGACTTCATCATCTGTTTGAAATAGTAATTGGAAATGAATAAAGATGGCGAGATATTTTCGATGATGGAACTCATGTATAATTATAATTTGAGCCATATCCACCATCTGATCATCTTTCTACCAACATTTTCTATAGTTCTCGAACAAATTTGTTTTGAAAACAACAAAATTGGAAAATTTTTCAATTTTTATTAAATTTCAAGGGTGGTGAAATTCACGAAATAAAATCAAATTACTCATCAGTGGTATGGATGATTTGTTAGATCGAACGATTGGCCTTCAAACTCTCAGAAACTCTATTAATGGTTGATCAAGAACTGATGATGATTTGTGTTTTGCCTCAAAAAATGTTTAGACGGAGTTTTCCTATGTTTCTGTAGATGTTCGAGTCCAATTTGCTCAAAAAGCTAATATTAAGATCTTTTGTGTGTAATGCATAAGGTAAGGTTTTTCGATTTTAAATATGTGTTTCTATAAAATCCAAATACAAAATAGTTATTTATGTACCTAGTGCGTTATATGGATCCTAACGCCCAGAGGGAAACATTCGGCCCGAGGATAGGCGTTAGGATCTAATAACGCTAGTGGTGCATACAAGATTTTATTTTTCACGAATATATCATTTAATAACAATAAAATTCGATTGCTCCTATGATTTTTTTTCCATTTAACTTTCAGTAGTAACCATGGCATTTCTTAATATTTTGAAGTTCGTTATTGCTGTCATCATTTTATTAAGTGAATGTCATTACTGTTTTCGTTGTGAAGATTTAAAGAAATAACAGAAATGAATAGCAATTTGTCAAATAATATAATTGAAAATGCAGCCAAAGCTGCAAATAATTTATTACCAGAAAAATCCAGACTCGTCTACGACAAGGATTATGAAACATTCCATCAATGGAAGTTGAAAAATGAAATAATTGCTATAGATGAAACAGCGTTATTGGCGTACTTTCAAGAATTGGTATGCTATTTTATTTTTCATTTTGTTCATGTGTGGGTAATTCTTTTTATTTCAGTCTGAAAAATTTTGTCCTGCGTCATTGTGGACGAAATATTCTATTTTGAAATCTACACCGATTGTCAATGAAAATATCAATATTTCACAATTCTCCCGGCCAGTAGCGTTTTTAAAAATGAAATCTAAAGGATATATTCCGAAGAAATCCAAAGTTTTGACAGCAGAACAAGTTCATACATTCATCAATGAAGCTCCTGATGAAATTCATCTTCTTCATAAAGTAGTTCTAATAATGGGTGTTTTTGGAGGACTAAGAAGAGATGAATTAGTGAAAATGTCTATCAAAGATATAGAAGATAAGGGTAGCTGTTTACTTGTTAAAATACCCGAAACTAAAACCGGTATGTCTAAAGGATTTAGCATTGTAGAGGGGAAAAAAATAGGAGCTTTGGGGCTGGTCAGAAAATATATATCCTTGAGACCCAGTGGAGTGAAGAATCCTAGATTTTTCCTCACGTTCCGAAATGGTCGGTGCACCATCCAACCTGTTGGCAAAAATATCATAGGAAGTGTGCCTTCGATGATTGCCAAATACTTAAAATTGGATAATGCAAATGAATATACAGGATATTGTTTGAGACGGTCTTCAGCAACTCTTTTAACTGAGGCTGGTGCATCATATGAAACGTTAAAAATACACGGAAGATGGAAGAGTGCATCTGTGGCGGAAGGTTACATAGACAGAGCATTTTTTCCAAAAACAAAATATTGACGATGATTGTGAATTCGGTAACAGATTCTCATGAATTCTCTAGTGGTTCTCGTGTGAACGAACTTCCAAGTACTTGTGGTCAAGTTTTCGCTCCTCAGATTTCGAAAACCTCCCAAGATTCACGATTGAAGAATTTTTCCGGGAAATTCAAAAACTGCACTTTTAATTTTAATTAAGAAAGACTTTGTTTTCGTTTGTTGAGTTGTCGTTGTTTTAGTATTAAAATTCTGCGAAATAAATAATTTCTTTCTAGCTTATTTTGCTTCTCGCACAACGAGCGGGCGTTATGATCCATAATGCCCGCTAAAATGCCCACGGGCATAATGAGTGTATTTATAGCAACCCTTTCTAAGGTAAAATAAACATATAATGTATTTTTTTTTTTTTTAATCTCAATAATTATTAACAATCAGAATAACATTCTATAAGTTAATGTGTTAAGAAGTAGTCAAGTGACTTAAATAGAGCGGGAAAAGATTATCTCCAGTGAGAGAATCTCATTATTCCATTAAATCAGCTGGCCAATGTCTCTTCAATCTTCTTGCTAAGGTGTTTGTCAGTAAGGGTTGGAGTAAAATATTTGAGTGGTTTTCCATTCTCGCGTGGTGGTTTCTGCTTCTATGCTTGATGACTTCTTCAACATATGGTATATTTAGGTCTTCATGTAAAGTCTGGTTGGACACATACCATGGGGCGTTGGCCATCATGCGAAGTATTTTCGATTGCGTTCTTTGGATCAGAGCTATGCTGGATTTGCTTGCGCATCCCCAGATTTCTATCCCATATGTCCATATTGGGATGATGATCGTCTTATATAACAATATTTTGTTTGTAAGTGGTAACTTGGATTTTCTTCCGATGAGCCAATTAATTTCCCTGACTTTTAGGTCAATTTGTTTTCTTTTTTGATTATATGTTCCCTCCAGGTTAGCCTAGTGTCTAGATGAAAGCCAAGGTATTTTGCTGATGTAGTTTTTGGAATTACTATGTTGTTCAATTTGATTGGGGGACAATGTTGCTTTCTCAGTGTAAAGTCTACTTGTTGAGATTTGGTTTCATTTATTTTTATTTTCCACTTTTTCATCCAGATTTGTAGTTTGTCTAGGTGTTCTTGTACTAGCTTAGTCGCTGTTGCTGGGTCTTCATGTACTGCCATTATTGTTGTGTCATCAGCAAATGTTCCTGTTGTAGTGTGAGCTGTTATTGGTAGATCTGAGGTAAAAAGTAGGTAGAGGAATGGGGCCAGCACGCTTCCTTGTGGAACTCCAGCTTGAATGGGGCTATAATCTGATACTTCTTGTCCTACCCTAGTTCTAAACTGTCTGTTTGTAAGGTATGAATTTAGTAAATTAAAGAATTTTAAAGGAAGAATATTTCTTATCTTAAATAGGAGTCCTGAGTGCCATACTTTATCGAACGCTTGACTTACATCCAGAAAGACTGAAGTGCAGTATAGCTTCTTTTCAAACGCTTGGTTTATGGTTTGCGTTATTCTATGCGTTTGTTGGACAGTTGAGTGATCTTGTCTGAATCCGAATTGATGTGAAGGAATCCAATGATCTATCGGAATTTCGGCGTTTATTCTCTGAAGTAATAACCTTTCCAATATTTTCGAGATTATTGGTAAAAGGCTTATGGGTCGATATGATGTCACTTCGTGTGGATTCTTGCCCGGTTTCATTATCATGAGTACTTCTGCTGTTTTCAGTGATTTGGGCCAGTGCCCGATTCTCAATATAGCATTAAAGATGTAGGTTACCATGACAAGCCCTTTTCTAGGTAGTTCTTTGATCATCTTTGCAGTTATTCCATCAATACCTGGTGCCTTTTTCTGATTCAGATGAGTGATTTCTTTGTATACTTCTTTAGGTGTTAAGAACTTTATATTTTGAGTTTCTGTAGGGATGTTTGAAATATTTTACTCAACAATTTCATCAATGACCTGGTCATTTGGTTTGAATACCTCTGTCAGGTGTAGTGCAAACAATTTCGCCTTTTCTTTTTCGCTTCTAGCCCATCTAGCATTGGTTTCAGTTGAGTTTTTCACTGGGACATTTTGTTCTGTTGGCTTTACCTTGGATTTTATAGGTCTCCATATTGAGTTGTCGTATCGGTTTAATCCGGTGATATATATATTGAATGATTCTTCCTTCAATTCTCTTAACCTATTTTTAAGTTTATTGCTTATATTATTGAATGCTGTTTTGTCTGCAGGAGCATGTGTGATTTGCCATCTAGATCTTATTTTGCGTTTTTTAGCAATGAGCTTTTTGATTTCTAATGGTATTGGTTCTGGTTTGTTTTCATTGTAATTTCTTGGAGTACTTTGGATGGCTGCATCCTTAAGTATAGTTGTAAATGTATCGAGTGTTTCTTCGATTTCTTTTTTTTCCTTTAGCCTCAAGGATAGAGAGATCCGCTCATGAATTAATTTGCGGTATTCATCCCAGTTGGTTTTTCGATTATGTAGTTTTGGTGGAGACTTTCTATTGATTATCAAGGTGCTCAGTGACGCTATTACTGGAGTATGATCTGATGATAGGTCATAGCTTGGACATACATCCATATATGATGGAGCTATTCCATTTGTTATAAAAAATCTAGTAGATCAGGTGTTTTATTTGGATCACTGGGCCAGTATGTAGGACTTCCAGTAGACAAGAAGGAGTAGTTTTTTCCTGCAACAATTTAGCCAGCTCTCGTCCCTTGGTAGTGGTTAATCGTGAGCCCCAGAGAGTATTCTTACTATTAAAATCTCCTCCGTCAAAGAATTTTGAGCCTAATGTGGTAAAGAAATCTCTATAGTGATTAATTTTCAGATTGTGTTTAGGGGGACAATAGACAGCTGATATTGTCAATTCATATGAGAACATTCTTACTTTGACCGAAGTAGCTTGAAGGTGATCAACTTTGTATTCTGGCATGACATAGTGAAAAATAAAAACATAAATAGAATAAGTGTTAATTTTGATATATAGTTTTAATTGTACATTTGTTACCAATTTCGATGAAATCGTTATATGTGTATATTTTTAAACCATTGTTTGTTGGTCTATTATTCAATTTTATGCCAGATATATTTGTGCCATATTTAATGTCGTAGAAATATATCTACGAAACGTTGGCATTAGTTGAATGTGGTTTTTTGACCTACTGCTTTCCTCAAACTTACAAAAAAACTGTATATTTTTTGTTAGGCCTGGGACTTCTCAGCTCATGCGTTGGTTAAATATTTTCATTGTAGCGAGTCGACCGGTTTCAACAGCTGTCGTAAACGAACTAGTTGACAGACCAGCCTGATGATTGGCAGTCCCACCAACATACAGAAGTTTCAAATCACTTAACGATGGCAATTTAAATGTGAATTTCCGGAAACTGTATATGCTTTTCTTCAAACTGTTCAGCTCAACCTTCATGGTCGATATCGAATTTCAAGACGTGATCGACATAATCTTAACGAACACTTCATACAGACCCCCTTCGATCAATCTTGCCACGACCGAAACACCGGCAAATGAACCCTTTTCAACAAGAACTACGATATCTAGATCGTGTCGACGCTGACATCTCAATACCAAGTCACGAACAGTCCCCAAATTGCGAAAATTAACAAACACATCGCCGGAGGCTGGAAGGGATCGATTACTAATTATCATCATCATAAATTATTTAATGAATCTTTGAACTTCACCAACAAGTTTAAGCGTTCATTTCGAAGACCATTAATTACATTGGAGGAAGTGCAGCATCGAAAACACTCCAACTACACCGGCTGATGGTGGTGGAACTTCGGGAACTTGCCAAATCGAAATTCCTTATGGGAAGATGGGTTGGTTTCAGGTGCCTGAGAGTTTGTACCCACGCAGAGAGACGTTTAGCTCGATGGCCAAGAGGAAATATTCCCGTTCTATCGGGAACTCGAGAATGGTAACCATATGTTAAGTTTTGACAGACATCCTGTCCTACACAGAACCTTTATACAAGGTATTCGGCACATGGACCGTCAAATTTTTTTGGGGCGTTGGTAGGGTCATCTGCTACCTTTTCAGTCTTGGAACCTGGGTCCTTAGTATTACGGTTACGGAGGTATGATTTTTTTATTAGGCTAAATTACAAAAACCCTTAGCCCCATAAATTTTTTTATTTTACAAATGTATTTCTACATGAAAGTGTGTTTATAACATTGTTACAGATAAACCACAAAATTAACACGTGGGCTTTTTATTAAAAAAAAAATTATGAAAGTATGTAGTTACAGCTATTACAAACTTAGTTTTATTTTAAAATGTTCTTTGGTTTATAACGTTGCTAAATATGCTATTTACGTAAGTCAATAAAAAAATAATACTGCAAATAAGGTTTTAGTCAGAAGAGTGAAGAAAGTCGAACCTAAATAAAAGTACTGATTTCGACACAACACAGAGAGAAAGGAAATTTACCTGCCCGTTTCAGACGCGTGTGAATTATTATTACTATTTCTGTCCTTAGGTTGGATTGGGTTAGTCGCCGCTGACTTGACCCTACCGTCATTCGAGATTTAACTGTCTCTGCTGTTGGAAGTGTCTGTGCCGCGTTGTTCAGTTTTTTAAATTTGTATTTTTCTGTTTTTGTTACTTTTATCGACTTTTTGCTACTGTTGTTTTAATTTTGGTTGTTGATATGCCTAATTTCACCAACGCTGAGTATGCTGATATGGTGATGGCTTATGGCAAGGCCGATGGTGTTGCTCGTGCAGCTCAAAGGATTTATCAAGCCAAATTTCCTGATAGAAGATTACCCCACCACGAAACATTCTCGACAACTTATCGACGATTAAGAGAGACTGGAAACTTTTCAAATTTCAAATTGTAACTTGGAAAATATTTAAATTAGGTTGAAATAAATAGGTTTGCGTAGTTTCGCAGAACTCGGCGCTCCAGATAATATTTTGAAAACTCCAAAAAAAAAATTGTTTCGATCCTTTATACGTCATAAGATATCTGATAATTTTCAAACAAAAATTAGTGAATGTATGAAAGTTATTGATATTTGACTTAAATTTCGTTGGCTTCGATTTCTTTCACTATAATTCTTTCATTCACTAAAAAGAGAAGAGAAATGTCAAACAGTCCGTCAGAAATTTGAATCTCGATGCTGTCACAGATACGTTTTCGATTGACATCGATATAACTTATCAATCAGTGTCAGTTCGGAAAAAAATATATATATTCTTTAGAACTTTTGGCTTACAATATTTAGTTAGCAAACAATAAAGCATATAGATCAGGGGTAAGTGACGGGATGTCATACAATTCGGCATATCACATAAAAGCCTGGGGAAAAACCACAGCAAAAAAACCCTGGCTCCCTGCCTAAGTGTGAAAGTACAAAAATAAGCTGATAAATTGGGGAAAGAATGATATTTGTCCCAAGAATTCAGAGTTGCTAATGAACGGGTGTAGATCTTATGGTGCCAGTAATTATTATCATGAATGTATTCAATTGTGCATCAATTTTTTGTGTATGTGCACTATTAAACCAAATAGAGCAACAATACTCAGCTGCAGAAAAAACTAGGGCTACAGATGCTGTGCGAAGAGTGGAAGCATCAGCACCCTAAGATGATACAGCTAATTTCTGAAGAATATTATGCCTAGTTGTCAGTTTTAGGCTCAGATCATTTAAATGGGCCTTGTAATTGAAAGATGAATCTAATTTCACCCCTAAGTATTTTGAACAGAAATTATATTCGATAGGAGAATCATTGGAAGTTACAGCTAATTTCCTATAATTTTCATGATTATTCAGATGGAAACAAGATATAAAAATAATAAAATAATTCTTTAAAATTTCCAAATCAGATGACAGTATGTTTTCCAGAGTATGGAAATCCGAATGTTGGTAAGCAATAGCAATGCCGTCAGCATAAAATTTTTAGAATCGAAAACATCAATTTTAATTCATTCAATTAATTTAATGAAATTTCGTTATTTTTTTCTTTCGGTTTATTTAATGGTGTACGTTTTCTTATCCGAAATTTGGTGGTCTAAGAGCAGACATCATAATTTATATTTGCATCTTAATTTAGGGATTATTTTGTTGGGTCAGAATAATCATTCAATATTCTTTCAGATTTTATCCTGTAATATTTTCCTCTTATTTTTGTAATCACGAATGCATCGGAAGATTTTCCAATATGTGCGGTGATAATACTCTAGGAATACTTTCAATGTCGAGTTAATCCAATATCATTTTCATCGGGTTCTAAAGCGAACGAATAAATTGAATGATTGCAATGCATCGAATGAAGGAAACCTTAAAAGTTCTCGCTGCATATACTCCATTCAAAGTTTATTTGTATCGCGGGTGGCCATGATTTAAGTTTCTTGGGTTGGGATCAGTGTTTCTTCGGATTTCGACGTTGCCGATGTCAAGCAGTTAAGCCAATTTTCACTTGTCATCTGTTACATTTGATTTTGAAGAAAATCAAAATTAATATTTTTGAGGTTATCATACAACATCCCAATCAAAATAAGAGCAGCTCCTTTAAGAATTTCTGCCATAGTAATTTCAAACCTTTCGAAACTCTTCCAAGGTTCAGAAGTAAATTGGCATTTTGAGTGAATCCAAGTTTACTAGGACCTTTATGTGATATAGACAACAGTGCGTAATAATCTGACAGGAAAATAGCGAACCCAACCTAACTTTTTAATATACAGAGTGAAATGTGTCAAACTTCCATGGCCAACCGAGTTACAAATAAACTTTGAATAGAGTATAGACATCAGTCCAATCATTAAAGAAAGTTCACCTCGAAATTCGAAATACCCAGCTGAAAGTTTGCGAATACTTGTACATTGATACCCTTAAAGTGATCTCAAAACCTACATGTGGTAGGATGAACGCAATTATTAAATTTCAGGTCGAAGTTCACAAAAATCGCTTTTTGGCGCTCTTGTTCACCCGAACAGAGTGCCTATCATTTCGCCCAAATGTCTGTAATTTTGGAATATCGAGCCGAAAATGGTCTCAATCGATTGGGTTCAACTCCCTGTTGAAAAATTCATTGGCGTAAGTTGAGTCTGTCCGGCCGGCTATATCCTCTCTAGCATCCAAAAGAGATGAGCTAGAGTTTTCATATTTTCAGAATAGGTTAATTGTCCAAATATCTCGGTCAAGTTCGTTATTGGGCCAAATCCGTCGGATGGTTCAGTAGTTATAAGCATCTGGAATTTTGTTTCCTCAGTAACTACTAGAATATCCATCCGATCAAGTTGATACTTGAAATATCGTTAAGGGAGGCTGAAACAAACTGGCTCACGAAATTTCGCAGAAATCGTTACGCTAGAAAATTTTTTTAAAAATTCCCAAAAACACATTTTTCAAAACTCACTATCTCATAAGATATTTTTCGGATTTCAATGAAAATTCGTGAATATATTTAGGTGGTCGATGTCTTACTTATCCTCAAATTTCATTGTCGTAGCTTTGTTTCATCTAAAGATATGATCATTTTTTTCATTTAGCCATCACAGATCGATATTCGATTGACAAATGCCGGGCTCATTAATCAGTGTCAGTTAGCGTAATATTAATCAAAATTTCTTCATAACGGGAAATCAAACAGATAGAAGTCAATCTCGGTGGCTGAAATAATATACGTTGTCAAAATTCAGAAAAGCACTGACGTAAGTTTTTAGAGGAAGGGAATTATAGCTTCGAACAAAACTTGGGGAAAATTAGGAGTAGTTATTTTTAATTTGAGATATAAGTTTATCCATTCATTAGGCGTTCATATTTGCATCACATTGTCCCATAGTACGAGAAAAGACTATTGTCCACCTGATCAGAGTGCTTATAGATTTGTTATGGTTTGAATATTTACTCGCAAGTAGCTCAACAAGAGCGCCGAAGCAATCTGAACTCATGTCAGTGTTTTCTAAATTTTTTTTATGAATATCTCATTTCCTATGTTTCCGAGATTCTTACCTGGTCTAAGCTTAAATGACTGGACTAGTCTACTTATTGGAATTAGCTAGATTGTCACTTTGGAATAGCATTTAATGAAAATGGAAAAATCTTCAAACAGTTTTTGCCTTTTTCAAAGCAAATTCACCTTGAAAACAATAGAATTTATCTTTCGAATGTTTGGAAAGAAAAACCTGATTAGAGAGGGTGAAAAAGGCGAAATGATCATTCCATTTGGATATTATACTCTATTAAATTTATACTCTCAAAAAACGAACAGGAACAGGTTCGATCCACTTTGTTCCAATCCGAAAAGTTTCTGAAGACTAAATAACGAATTTGGCTCAGCAGATACAAATTGACAACCAAACCCAAGAAACAACATTGGTGTAAAAATAACCTCATTAAGGAAATATGTCACGAGACTAATTCCACTATGCGTTGAATGAATCTCATGTTCAACCTCCGAATGCCTCTCCATGGGACCTTAATTACACCCTTCTTGGGTTCTCAGCTGGATGAACTCGCTACTGTCTTCTACCATTAACCTCAGATTTCGAAGTCGAACTTAAGTAGACGAGGCGAATCTCAGCATGTAATGTGACAGCCGGTATTAATAGATTATTTCATGACTAAAATTAAACAAATGAATGTCGAAACTTATTTACGACGACATACCCAAACGTTGACACGTCATTTGAAAGAAGGGGGTATTTATTTATATATTTTGGGTCGAGAAGAGATAAATTAGTCGGTTCTTTGAAAAAGCTCCTAATTATCGCCCTTCAGTTTAAATAACATTCCATTCAGAAAAATAGAGCGCGCCGAAAAACTTGTTAAAATAAATTTGAAGGACGTGCGAAAATTGCTCGCGAATTTTACAGGTTGGTCTGATTGAAAACATGGTCGTTTCTTGTTGCGCTATACGGTAATTTAGAAAGCACTGACAAGGCTTTAGCGTTCGTGTTAGTTTTCAGTTTTCAAATACATTCAGTATTCAATAAACGTATTTGAGGCGCTTGAACTTGCAGCACCCTGTATAATCTAATGTAAAGGTATTTTTAAAATAAACCTACAAAAAGCTCCGCTCAACCATATATCTTTCATAATGTTTATTTTCAGTTCAGGTAATTGTCTCAATGAAGTCAAGTAAAACCCAATAACAATTAGGTCGATTCTGTTTGGAAATGGTTACATGGTTATAGAAAATAAATTGCTATCATATCGATGTTTGAAAAACTGGTAATCCAATCATTGATTTTTAGCCATAGGATATGTCAGTTTGAAATACGAGGGCCATTCAGAAACTAACCTCCGATTGGTCACAGTGCGGGTAGTGGGGGGAGTAGCGCGCCATCTGTGCATTCACGAGCTCAGCAGGTCAGTCGGCATCAAGCCGTAGTCGAGTGAACATCGTACCTGCGCTAGTTTAGTTTTTGTGGCAGTTTGAAATGTGTGCTGCAATAGAAAATCCCGCCAAATGTGAGGTGCGTGCTGTTATAAGGTTTTTTACAGCCAAAGGATACTCTGCAGCAGCTATTCATCGTGAGCTTTGTGCCGTGTACGGGCCAAAATTTATGAGTGAAGGAGTTGTCCGTGAATGGGTACGTTTATTTAAAAGTGGACGAGAAAACGTTCACGATGAAGAGAGGAGTGGTAGACCATCATTGGTGACTGACGAACTCGTTCAGACAGTTGATGCAAAAGTTCGTGAAAATCGAAGAAATGGCTCGGGTCCCAGCGGTTTGATGACGACGAAGAGCTCAAAGATGCGGTCACAGGCTGGCTCAAGGCACAAGCGGGTGATTTTTATGCAGAAGGAATTTCAAAGCTTGTGAAGAGATACGATAAGTGCCTCAATCGTAATGGAGACTATGTCGAAAAATAGTGCAAAGATGTAGTTGTAAGATGTATATATTAAAATATTTTTACTTAACTTGGTGTATTTTTTTCAATTAACCGGAGTTTAGTTTCTGAACGGCCCTCGTATATCCTGTTATTTCAGTTTGCTGTTAGCAACATTATTTTAGTAATTGTTTTCTCGTAACAAAGTTGAAAATGGCAGTGAATCCCCTGCTTTTAAATTTTTTCCAAGTATTGGAACATTTGTTATCAAATAATACAAAGAGATTAACACAAATAGGCATCATGCATACATACAGTGTGAAACAGCCAAATGGAATAAATTCGGTAACGGATAAATGAAAGCGTGTTTGGAAAAACGCTTGGACACGGCGATTTGTATTATTAACTGAGCATTTTTTTCAAAAAAAAAATTTTATAGGGTGCGTCATGTGACAGTGGCCAATACCCACTTTCTTATTTTAAATGCAAGCCCCTGTAAATTATTAATTTTTTGGATTCTTCAGAAAATTCTAGACATAAATCATGTACAATGTCCTATACTCATCTTCAACTGTGTCGACAGCATTCGATGATTTTCCAGCAATATTGCTATGGCTAAAAGTCATAACTACTCATGACTAAAACGTCAGAATATTTGTTCGGTTAGTCATATTGTTATATTTTATTATTATAAGGATGTTATAGAGTTAGCATATTGTAATAAGATGCGATCAGAATCGACCTGATCACCTGTATCTGCAAGAGCTCAATATAACACAAATAATCGGATTTTTTATTTAATTCTGTCTAATATCGAACCTTAGCTCGGGAACATCCTAATGAGTAATTATTCAAACTCTGAAAGATCATATCTCTGGAGTCATTTGTTTGTCGAGAGTTTTTACTCTCATATATCAATATATTTGTATGAAAGAACTGCATCAGAATACCTTGCCGATCTGGACAAATAACAAATTCGTCCGAGTGCCTATGGACAGACGAACGGACAGAATCGATTTTTATTCTTCATCGGTACATCCAAAAAATGATTGATATCGGTTTTACCAAATATTCGAGAAATACAGACAATTAAACAAATCAATTTGGAAAAATTGGATCTAACTATTTTGATTCCTTAAGTACTAGAAGTTATCATCACCCTGTATATTCACATTAAACCCTGACTCATTCCCATTCATACCTAATGATCATTTCATTACTTATTATATGATTTGATTTAATTCAAATCAAACAAACTATTAGTATAATTATTTTACAAAAAAAATCGTCTAACTGCTAATTTATAAACATGTACTGCTCAGCTGGTTGAACCAATGGAATTAATTAGTGATACATTCTTTCGGAATACTTGTAGAACTCGGGAACAAGAACAAGTCGAATGTGTTAATTTTCTCAAATACGCCATTAATTATGGATGTGTTCAATAATTAACATCAAGTTATACCCGTGAAATTGAATATTTCACGGGTTATTATGCTCATGTTTCCTCAACAATTATGGATTAATTCCGGATGTTAAATTGTTTGCCTCTTCTGGAGATTCCATGGAGGGATTCTTATTGGAGGAATTGTAGCTTCCTTAATTTGATCTTCCATCTTACAGGAATTTTCATAACAGGGATGAACTCTCAATGTGCCGCAATACCGCACAAGACATAAATTTCTATTTCATTTAGCAAGAGTTCAACAAATTATCATTTAAACTCCTTTGTTAGCGCTTTTCTAATGTATATTGAATTATACGAACATCTGACTTAAGACTTTTTTTAACTTGCAATTAGAATATAAATTTTTTTTGTTATTTGAATTATAAATCTGTATACCAGTGAGTGCACAATTTGGGTATGTCCTGTGTTGTACTCCTTGTAAATAAATAAAATTAAATAAATCTGTAATTTTTAATATGGTACTGAAAGTGGTCTTACAAGATTCTGTACGACTCCCTGATGACGATTCTGTGGTCTGAGCTAGGTATGTATTCCATCCCATGTACGCTTTATTTTAATTAGAAATTTTTAAAATTAGGTATTTTCGGTATGAGTTTATGGTCGGATGACCAAGAAATAGATCTTTATATTTGAACCTTTGTCGAATGCTGGAATTCCGCCTGGGTATTTTCGGGAAAGGAAGGAATTGTACGTTTTTTTTTCCATTTATTTGACTTAGAGAAATATTTACAACATTTCTAGTGAGTGTGTTGACTCATTGTGGTAGTAAGAGGAGGTTATATGTGCCATCCAGACATCAGGTGTACATAGTGGGGATTTACATTAAAGGATTTTTCATTAATTTGAGAAATCACCAGTCCGAGAAGAAACCGGAAATATCCAACAAGTCCTTCTACATCTCGTAGAAACTGTGTTTACGAGTCTCCGGCCCACAAATCTTCCTTAAATATCTATAATTTTACACTTATTTAGTTACACCCTGAAGGAAGTGATCTAGAATTTTATATTTCCAGCATACGTTAATTATTAACTCGAAGAAATTAACCCACTCGCCCTAAGGGCTCGTTGGTTAAACTTTCTTCTCATGAATAAACGTTCATTTAACTCACTTGTTGTATAAATAACTATTATCGAACAAATTAAAATTGAATAATTGTCAAAACATTGAATTTTAAAAATTCAGTGTTTACATTCCTGATTGCTTAGTCTCACATCTATATCGACATGATTTTCAAATGACTTTTTACCGAACAAATGGAGTGCGTTGAACATTCAAAAAGCGTAGACTCCGGTGAGAACACGTCCAATCTGATAATCCAGAAAAGGTAGTAACACTTCTCATAATATCAGCAATATTAACTCTCCGGGAGTAACGAAACTTGCTGGTCTCATAGATTCCTTTCAAGCGTAGGGGGCAAGAACAAGAGAGATGTGAGATAAGAAAGAAGCGCACACATAGGAAACTATTTACGATGAGAACGTGACGGTAAAGTAATGGATGAATATGAGCAGCCATATTAAACAGGCAACTTAGGAAATAAAGCATTCTCTTTATGTAACAACGTTGTTGGATGAAGGAAAATCTGTAACAAGCTTAATCTATATATCTCTCGAGAAAGATAAGAAGTATTCCAGAGAAGAGATTGTCGGGGATCGTATTCTTCAACAGGCCTGATGCATCATGAGAGAATAAAACAGATTATGTGGATTCTTTTTGCGCGTTAGTTCCTAATGGCTGAGGTTTTGCTTCGTTACTTACATTCATTAAATTTCAAAGGAAATGAGCTCAATCTGAAGATGACAAAAAAGTATCCTACTAAAATTCTAGATTCTATACGTTATCTGTTATGCCTGTATTAGTTATGAGTTCCAATTGAATCGACATGGACATTGATTTCAGGAAAATTTTCTTCACTCAACTCAGGAACAGGAATATCGTACCGATTCCATCAGTTCTTGGAATCGTTTATGAGTTAACATATACATGCCTTGATTTTCATTTCTACATGTAGTAGGCCATTATTGGGCTAAATGAACGTACAACCTGATATTTCGTCAAAACTTGCACAATAACAAACATTTAAACAATCACAATCTGCCTCTAAAGTCGAACGCCACGCATCAACATTGATAACAAAAATAGCAACCAAAAACCACGAATATTTATGGGATCTTCCAACTGATAAAAATAGTCAAAAAGTGAATCTACGTCTAACGTGGGATTATCGAGTTCATTGAGCTGACGAGATAAGTATAAACTGGAGTTTTGATAAAAGAAATACCACAAAGTCAATGTTCACGAAATGAAAATACTTCTATAAAGATAAGATAAAAAGGTGAAGATTTAATTCGTTTGTGTTGTGAAAGGTAGAAAATATGTGATTGATTTAAAATCTTTTTCACAATGAATTCAGTCGCAGCAAGTGGTTGAATTCATTCTATTGTTGAAAATACACATGTTAACTTCCAATCGTTTGTAAACAAGGAATTATTTGATATATCGCAATAAAATTTTTAGTGTGTTTATATGAAAGATGAGTTATCAAAACGGCTCACAAATTTCAGCTTCTTTCTTGCTAGACGGCCTTATCATTTAACCTATACATTTCCGAGTTTTGAATGAGTGTTGGGTGAATTAAAATTTGTAGACCACCTCAGGAATCATATGTCATCTACGAAATTATATGCAATGATTGCGATGGAGTATTTATAGAACATACCAAGAAAATATTAAATTACAGAATAAATAGTCATTGTTAATATTCAAACACCCCCAACTGCTTTATCTATATAAAAATTAAATAAATAACAATTAGACATTCTACTCCGAAATGTGTAAATATTAGATAAGGACAAAAATAAAAAGACTAGAAAATTTTCTGAAAAGAGTTATAACGAACAAAACCAAAGAGGAATTAATGAGAGATCAGAGATACAATTTACCCCAAACAGACTTCGGTACTAAAACAGTATTGAAATCCAAATACCCAAAAAATTTGTCAACATATGATAATATCATATCATAGTCATATTATGACTATTCTTGCAGTGATGAATCAAATAGGATAGAAAGAAGTCAATGGTCTTTATTCATATTACATTATACATAATGTATCATAAATAATGGAATTCTGATTTTTGTGAGTTTGATAACCATCGTAATGTTTATATTTGTATTTCAATCCTAACTACAGGGTGTCTCAAGTTCGAGCGCCTATTAGACGTTTCTGGAGAACTAGACATATTTGAAATCTAAAAATTGGGATTATGATGTTGTTCGAAGTCCTCTACAGAGCTAAAATACGAGGGCCATTCAGAAACTAACCTCCGATTGGTCACAGTGCGGGTAGTGGGGGGGAGTAGCGCGCCATCTGTGCATTCACGCGCTCAGCAGGTCAGTCGGCATCAAGCCGTAGTCGAGTGAACATCGTACCTGCGCTAGTTTAGTTTTTGTGGCAGTTTGAAATGTGTGCTGCAATAGAAAATCCCGCCAAATGTGAGGTGCGTGCTGTTATAAGGTTTTTTACAGCCAAAGGATACTCTGCAGCATCTATTCATCGTGAGCTTTGTGCCGTGCACGGACCAAAATTTATGAGTGAAGAAGTTGTCCGTGAATGGGTACGTTTATTTAAAAGTGGACGAGAAAACGTTCATGATGAAGAGAGGAGTGGTAGACCATCATTGGTGACTGACGAACTCGTTCAGACAGTTGATGCAAAAGTTCGTGAAAATCGACGTTTCACAATGGCGGAGTTGTCTACTAATTTTCCACAGATTTCTAAGACTCTTTTGTACGAGATAGTGACAGCAAGATTGGGTTACCGTAAGTTCTGTGCACGATGGGTGCCGAAAATTCTTACCGAATACAATGGTTTTAACAGAAATGTATTCACTATTGAATACTCGATCATAGCAGGAATGGAAAACTTGAAAAAAAAATTTTTCGTAGAATTTATTTTCACTCCCTGTATAACCGGAAATTTTTGGGTTTCGAAAATATTTTAGCTCTGTAGAGAACTTTGAACAATATCACAATCCCAATTTTCAGATTTCAAATATGTCTAGTTCTCCAGAAACGTCTAAAATTGTCAACTGATCACAATTGAAAACGGTGAGTCGCTAAATTCCAAAACAACAAATTCATATCAAAATGAATATTCACAGGGAAAAATAAAACCGAAGAGATTAATAAAACATACGTGTGGTCGCAGAACTCAGAACGCCATTATTGGTCAATAACACATACACTTACCATTCCTACTCATGTTCATAATCGTCTGAATGAAAACTAAAAACAATATTTCAACATCGAAGTGAATAAAACAATCCAATCCATTGTGAAATGTCTTGTTAATGGTCGTTATTGATAGCGCCGTACAATTTTCATTCTTTTTATTGGCGTCCCAAAGGTGAAAAGACAATACCTATCAATTATCTGAAGTAGATATGTTGCTCATGGAAATTATCATAATTTATGCGCTATTGAAAAAATATAGTGTTGTGTAATTTTAGTTTGACCGTCAATCCGTGAATGTAGCACGTTAAAATAAATGTCTTCTGAATTAAACGCATTGCAATAAATACACAGTTTTCATCATAACTAGTTTTCAATGTTTTTAGCTATAAAGTTCATGGTATAGGGTTTTTATGGAGTCTTATATCGGATGTAAGGTCACCATTGCTTTTCTGTCAAACACATAGTCTTTTGTGGAAAATTATCCAGACCTTCGTGTGTAGATGCAGCCTTTGAACTTATGATAATATAGAAAAATCCCAAAATTGCATTGAATTCACTGGAAAAAGCCTAATGAACTACAAAAGAACAATCAAAGATGAATGGGCACATTTCAGATTAGCCTACCAAACCAAAAAAAGCCCGGCAAGATTTTTCTGCCAGAAAACTGATGGCAACGGTGTTTTGGGATGCCAAAGGGTGTTGTTGATTGAATTCATGGAACGTGGGACGACCATTAATCAAGACGTACTGTGAAACACTAAAAACATTACGACGGGCTATACAGAAGAAACGCCGTGGTATGCTGACTTTCGGTATCGTTTTTTTGCACGATAACGCCCGTCCTCACTCTGCTCGCAGAACAACAGCCCTTCTTGAGTCCTTCATGTGGGACGTTTTCAACCATCCACCTTACAGCCCAGATCTGGCGCCAAGCGATTATCACCTCTTCATGCATATGAAGAAATGGCTTGGGTCCCAGCGGTTTGATGACGACGAAGAGCTCAAAGATGCGGTCACAGGCTGGCTCAAGGCACAAGCGGGTGATTTTTATGCAGAAGGAATTTCAAAGCTTGTGAAGAGATACGATAAGTGCCTCAATCGTTATGGAGACTATGTCGAAAAATAGTGCAAAGATGTAGTTGTAAGATGTATATATTAAAATATTTTTACTTAACTTGGTGTATTTTTTTCAATTAACCGGAGGTTAGTTTCTGAACGGCCCTCGTATTTTCGAAGCCCAAAAACTTCCGGTTATACGGGGAAAGAAAATAAATTCGACGAAAAATTTTTTTTTCAAGTTTTCCATTCCTGGTATGATCGAGTATTCAATAGTGAATACATTTCTGTTAAAACCATTGTATTAAATCGAATAGTTTTCAAAATAAAAAAAAACTGGAAAAAAAGTCAAATATGTTCATTATTCTTATTTTAAATATCCTGAGCGTAAACCGTTTTTACAACATCGAAGAGAAAAGATGTGAAAAGGTCATGCATCTTTTGGATTTCAAAAATATCATCACAGGGTGTTTCAAATTTTGTATTGAAAATTTTGATCTTAAATTGGCCATAACTTCTGTTTTTCAAACTAGAACCTTATTTTTTTATAATTGTGTTGGATTCTGCGGTCAAAAATAATGATAGTTTTCTCACATGATTATGCTCCTAAATTCAATAATTTCTGAGTTATTTGAGATTTTCTGGATTTATGCAGTACGTATAATCAAATTCTTGGAATCTGTGTAACGTTTAGATAGTCCTGAGGTTTACAACACACAACACCCAGCTGAAGTAAGTTGAGTTGCCTATTCCGCGATGAAAATTAATCGCGATATTTCATCATTATTGCGCACAGATGGCCGGATATCTGTGAATTTTAACAACACCTGATTTTATTCGTTCTTTTAATATCGGACTGAAAAGTACAAGAAGTGTGTTATTGAATTTAAATTTTTCCTGTGTGAAAATCCAATTGTATTGGGATAAGGAGATAATACACTATTCTGAATATTGTCCATTTGTGTGAGTTTTGGATTTGGAATGGAAATATTACCCTTTAGGGGATCAGAAGTACTTAGTCCTTAAACGATTTCATTCAAGGCCGTCCAACAACTTCAGTAAGTTTTTTACCCCATTATTTCATGTTTCGTGATATGTCATGAGTTTTCTTTGTTTACAGGGCCTTTTTTTTTTGTCTTTCGACTTTTCCTTTTCATTATCTTTTATTGGAGCCTTTTACTTTTCATCTACCGTCGACTGTAAATACGTTTTGCTGTATTTCGTAACCTTCAAAACATCTCTGGAGGTCCATTATCATCGTTGCTGTCAAGGTCAAGATATTGATGAGGTCTCGTGGAAAATCAGGATTTTCTTCTTGTGATATTCGTGAACTTGGAGAAACATAAGTAGTTTGAGCCTTTGGAATTAGTGATTCTTCAGAGTTTATGCTGTTTGCCTGGTATGTAGAAAATCTTTTATAACCACGGGAGGACGTTTCCATATTGCACCGGCATTCGCTAGCCCACATCGAACCTTGGGACACGAGAGAAATACGATATATAGTAAAATTTGAAATTCTTTAAGTAAATGGTTTCCGATATTTTATTTATTTTTTTTATGTAATTCAACAGAGAATTTCGAGTTATTTCTAAATGATATGTGCATATGTTTTTTTTTTGTAATACTTTTGATTATTTTAAATTACGCCCAAATAATACAATGGAACATTTTAACTTGGATAGAAATGTATTCACTATTGAATACTCGATCATAGCAGGAATGGAAAACTTGAAAAAAAATTTTTTCGTAGAATTTATTTTCACTCCCTGTATAACCGGAAATTTTTGGATTTCGAAAATATTTTAGCTCTGTAGAGAACTTCGAACAATATCACAATCCAAATTTTCAGATTTCAAATATGTCTAGTTCTCCAGAAACGTCTAAAATAGTTAATAACAAAATGAAAATGATCAACTGACCACAATTGAAAACGGTGAGTCGCTAAATTCCAAAACAACAAATTCATATCAAAATGAATATTCACAGGGAAAAATAAAACCGAAGGGATTAATAAAACATACGTGTGGTCTCAGAACGCCATTATTGGTCAATAACACATACACTTACCATTCCTACTCATGTTCATAATCGTCTGAATGAAAACTAAAAAACAATATTTCAACATCGAAGTGAATAAAACAATCCAATCCATTGTGAAATGTCTTGTTAATGGTCGTTATTGATAGCGCCGTACAATTTTTCATTCTTTTTTTATTGGCGTCCCAAAGGTGAAAAGACAATACCTATCAATTATCTGGAAGTAGATATGTTGCTCATGGAAATTATCATAATTTATGCGCTATTGAAAAAATATAGTGTTGTGTAATTTGATGTGATGACTGGCTGTTATCGATTTTCTTTAAGAATTATTCTATGTTTAGTTTGACCGTCAATCCGTGAATGTAGCACGTTAAAATAAATGTCTTCTGAATTAAACGCATTGCAATAAATACACAGTTTTCATCATAACTAGTTTTCAATTTTTTTAGCTATAAAGTTCATGGTATAGGGTTTTTTATGGAGTCATATATCGGATGTAAGGTCACCATTGCTTTTCTGTCAAACACATAGTCTTTTGTGGAAAATTATCCAGACCTTCGTGTGTAGATGCAGCCTTTGAACTTATGATAATATAGAAAAATCCCAAAATTGCATTGAATTCACTGGAAAAAAGCCTAATGAACTACAGTGTTTAGAATAAATTTCATTTCCTAAGATGAAGAATACATGAAACATGAACTGGATTTAACCCTAAGAGGAAAAATAAATTAGCGGACACCATTAGAAATGTCTAACGTCTTCTATAAACGCATTTCACATCAAATATAAAGAGCCACAATTGAATATACTGAAGACCTTGTGCTGAAACACTAATGTGCAAAAATTCAATAAGCTAATGGAAAAATACAAATTTTCATCAAAACATATTGACAATTGTGACGAAATCGGCATATCTACCGCACAATTATGTATGCGATATATGTTGATCACAAAGACATATATATTGAAAAAGCAGTTTGGGAACCATACGCCATACGCATCTAACCCGTTTGTGATGTTGTCATAATGTGATTTATTTCTTGAAACTGTTTAAAAATATTCAGCATGTTGACGTCCGCACAGAACTAAAAACTAAGAACTGATACTTCACTATGTGATGATCGACAACTCTGCCCGAACATATTCATTCATAAAATTCACTCACCGTATTTCCCCCTTGTATTATACGTGACGTTGCCAAAGCGATAGAAAGTTAACTTGTATTTGTTGACAAGTGAAAATTAAGTGAAATTAAGTGGTTTCCACCGAAAAGTTTCTAAATATGCTTTTGGTGTCAATATTTTAACAATCAGTGTCGTAGAATGAATGCATGCAAAGAATGTTTGTATTAATTTAATAGCTTTTAAAGTTATATATTTGACCAAAATGAAATACCTGAATCAATATCAAACCCTATGTGTATCATTCATCCATGTACGACTTTTTCAATAATTTTTATGCAGGTTTCCGAGCAATACCGAACAAAAAAAATTTGGTGTTCCTTGGTACGATGTCGAATGTCTTGTTGGGTTATTTACATATAAGGCTCAATCATGAAACCAGAAAATTAGTAGATATTTCGAAGAAATTCAGGACTAGGTCAATATATACTAAAACAATTTTGTTTTGGAATGAGTGATCAATGTGGAGTCTATGTTTTAGATGCATAAATATCATTTTGAGTGGTTTTGTTATGAATTTATATTATCAATAAATTTAAACATTGAAAATTTGTTTCATTAACCCAACTTTTACCCAAATTGATGAAACATGTTTCACACAATTTTATGCTCTGGTCAAAACCAGGGTAATTTTTTTCATGGCATTCTATTCATATCCTATTACAGCAGATGCTTTAACATGCTTAGCAGTTTCACTCCGGTGACTACCTACAAAAGATGTCGATTATAATCGTACTTGCAGGGATTATAGTTCAATATTATAATATCTACACTTTTCATTAAATCTTTCGAAATATAGAAAGAAATACCCTCTATTATCGTATCAATCTATTTTAATATCATAGTGACGCAATTTGTCTTGCATCATTTACCTAAAATCGATTATACTAGATTTACAGTTCGTAATTCTACAGGTTTTCTATCATAATCTCAAATATTTCAAATTTCGAAGGTTCCTCAAAAATTAAACGAAACCACTAAATCAGTACGCCACTGAGTATTTGACGACTTCATCATGCAGCGTTGCCTAAGTACTAGGAAGCATACACTGTAAAAAATAGTACCTCATCTCAAACCATATTAATTTGTCTCAAGTACTCCGTACGTTTGAATACAGCCAAATGCATAAAGTACTTGACCCTACCGCCCTCTACGGTTGAGAGTGGCGTTTACCCTAAATAAAAGTTTCTTGAGTTAAGAAACTGATTAGTTTCAACCAAGCTCAGAGTTTTTGACTCAGGTGGTAAAAAAATTTGATCCAACGGTAATATTAATTAGTATGTAACTATTGATACTTTTCGTAGAATAAAAATTTTGGTTTCATGTAAATAAATATTACATTTCACTGAAACTCGATTTGTAGTTGATTTAAAGGATCTTAGTTGAATGGGTCGAGAATTCAGTCGATAAAAATGATAATATCTCTTATGTCAAGTGAAAGTTTCTTGGGTTAAGAAACTGATTGATTTGAGCTAAATTGAAAGGTTTTTGACACTAGCAAAGGAATAATTTGATAAAACAAAAAAAAACATTTGTATGTAATCATTATTTTTCTTCACAGAACAATAATTTCTCTTTTATATTAATAAATAACGCAATACCGCGGCAGACCATGAATATTGTACGGAATGGGAAAGGCGTCTATAGTTTCGTTGGTAGTTGCAGAGAGGGGGCGAGTATACCTCAAGCGTCAACCGTCTGCTTTTCCAAGACACGTCGTAAAGACAACCGTTCCCATCACGTCGGGGTCACCAATGTAGAATCGAAGGAATTTATCCCTACTTATGCGTTTCGTCCCTGGCGCACACATTTGGACTCATCAGTATGGCTTGTGTGCGCCATGCCATAGACGCAGGGGTTAGAAGTTTTGAGGGAGCCGCCGGGAGTTGAACCCGGCACCTAGTACCTAGTCGGTGTGAAACTTGAGCGCAAACCTCTAGGCCACCGAAGCGCTGTGAACTAAGCTATGCGTGGCTATATAGAGTGCCGCCAAGAGATCCCTATACACTCCCCTGCCGCTACAATAGCTATAGTCCAGGCAGTGGGTTATCATCTCATCCCTGTCATCATCCAATACCAGATCACCCGGTTCTCCACCAACACAAAGATATTTGGTTTGCTCTAAGTTGACATTTAAGCCCCACTTCTCGTATTCTTCAATTAGCTTGCGCATCATGTATTCCATGTCATCTTTATCACCGGATACAACAATATTGTGAGTAAAATGCACAAATAATTGCATTTAAATGGGATATATTTAATATAAAAGAGATAGAGTTAGATTTAATTGCAGCCAATATAAAAAAATTGCAACAATTATATGTTCAATTTTATTCAAATATTTATAGTTTTCTTCAAGTAAATGAGGCGAATAATATAATCTCACGAGATTCTTGTCTCAAGAAACTGTAGTCGTTGCATCAACTGACAGAATTTACGACAACCGTACCTTCGTTCTATTGAACAAATAAAAATGAAACGAACGAATGGTTTCGTTAAAACCTATTTAGAATAATGTATTTGTATCAATCAATTATGGATATTGAGACAAGTGCATAAACAATTTCTTGTAATTGTATGTTTATGTTGAATCAGTTGTTTCTTTCATTTCGCTGAAATGTAAAAAGTTTCAGGCGAATGTTTTAGCTGTTCTCTATAATCAACTAGGTTGTTTTAATCAAGAAAAATAGTTCATTTGGCGTAATCAATTTTAGATTAATTCAAATTAAAATGGTTTGATTGAAAAAAAAATTCTCAAACTCCTGAGGAGTTTGAGCGCAGAATTTTATTTTTTACAGTGTATATTCCTGTCTTTTTCTGACACATGGTGAAATAATTCAATGTTGGCTATTAATTTCAACAGTTTTATGAATGAAACGCTAGGTCTATCTCTTTATATTTCTATGGTTGATCACCATATTGGCCACATACTGATCACTATTGCCAAGCGATGTTGACAAAGGTGATCAAACTTTTTTTAATCTGTTGGTTGTACATTTATTTCATTTGATAATTAAGAAATTGAAGTTTATTATTAGAATAGAACAATAAAGAGTTAATTGATGACGAGTTTTTATTATTGTTTTTGGCCGAAATTTATTTTATTTCATCAATATAATCTCTTTTAACGAAAATTAGTAATTACGAAATTTATTTAATGTAACGATTACTGCTTCTGCAAATTACCAATCCTTTTAGACGCGCGAAAACAAATACCCGATGCCCTTTCTGGACACCTTGTATAAAAAAAACATATTTAAAAATATTCACAATTACGGACACCATCTCTATCTGGTTAATTACACGATAGAAAATTTTAAAATTCCCTAACACGTATCATAATCATCTGTGAATCTCAAATCGTTACAGTTCGCGAGTCACTGTAGGTGGTAGATCAAGTTTTTCCATTTCTGGAACGCAGAGGAGATGTGTGAAAAAAAGTTGACATGCATGCATTTTTTTCATAGCGAGTAATTAACGCCACGAATTCTCTTCGACCTTCGGCCAAGATGTTAATTCTAGGAAGTTGAATACGCTCTATTTGATCAAGACTATTTTTACCTCCGGCGTTACCTACTGTCACTTTAGTTGTTTGTTGGATCATGTCCGCGAAGGCGAGTCTAAAAGTGAAAATTGAATATTAAAAATATTCAAGTTTGCAAAATATGAGTCTGTCTATTTTGAAGTGTGCGACTATACACGCTGCATAGATCAACTAAATGAAATCATTTGTTTTTTGGGGTTATAAGTAGTAGGATAAATTGTTGATTTGTTTGATTTTCAATAATAAAGATGTAGGAATGCACTGACGTGATCAGAAGCTTTTGCGCGCTTATTCTGAGATGTTTTCCATTCTCTGGAAGAGTGTGATACTAATACGCCCCCACAATGAATGAACAAACCTCTATCTCAAATTACTCGCACTTTTCCTTCGCTTTTTAGAAGCTCAAATTCCCTTCTCCTAAAAACCAACCAAAATTAGGTATATAAACTCCATCGACAACCATTCAGAATCTTCTAGTAAGATTTTGTACTTTAAAATACCATATACAGGGTGAGTCTTCGACCACTGCGTTAATTTTAACCATAGGTACTTGAGATCAAAAGAAACACTTTTTCCCAAACCGTTTTTCCATGGAAAATTTCATAAAAGTTCTAACTTGAAAATAAAATTTTGCGTAAATCTATTTTCGTTCATTCTATTCCAATCGTCCTTTATATACAAATACATTTAATTTTTGTAGATTTGTGATATCATCAAACAGGAAAAAATACTTATTTTAAATATACAGGGTGAGTCTTTGACCACTGCGTTTATTTTAACCATAGGTTCTTGAGATCAATACCGTTTTTCCATACTCAGCTGCGTGAAAAAGTTATAAGCATTTTGAGATTTCACATTGGGCAAATACCCCTCTGTAGACCAGTTTAGTTTGAATGAAAATTACCTTCCACAGCATCCACTATTGATATGAATTGTTTAAAAACATTATTTTCCCTCTAAGAAATTATTCACTCATGTTTCATCCTTTCAACTTCAAATATCTCAAAAATGTTGCAATTTAGGAAAAAAGATGAAAAATGATTTTATCTGCAAAAAATACTAATGATTCTAGGAAGTACAAGATATTCTTGAAACGCCACCGAATTCTGATTTATATTATTCAATTTTTATGAATGAATAATGGTCTTCAATCCTACCAGAACACTGTTTAGTCATTCAAATAAACTATGAGATTTTATCGAAATCATTAGAATACGAAAGAAAATAAATCATAATATATTTTATCAACCTGAGAACATCGCATAGCTTTGGAACAGTACCAATAACCTCTGGGATCTTTATCGGTTAAATTGGCCAACCTTGAACAATATTATGTCTATTTCTATCCTTCGTTCCTACTGAATGATAGATATGTAATTGTTCCATTTCGTCGTTAGCTTCTCATTATGATGACTAACAATTTATTGAATTGTTCCCACTTATATAAGAATAATTTCTGTTTTCACACACGCAATGCATTGTTACGGCTTGAGAAAAAGACATACTAAAGGAAATGAAGGCTAATTATCATATTTGGATTTCCGAACAAAAAACCCCAGAATTTCATTCTTGAGTAATTGCTTCTGGTTCTTATATGTTCTCTGTTTTTTATAATAGAATCTGTTCGCTGTGTTGTGGTTTCTACGATTCATTCTTTCGAGAATCTAATATCATCGCAAAAGTGGTTCGCTTATATCTTCCACAATAAAATAAATTCTAGATTTGACTGTGAAAGAAACGTTTGATGATTCCAGAAAAACCATCATGAATAATGGAAACTGACTAAATATTCATCCTAATGATTTTTTATTATCAATGATTTTCCAAGAAAATAATATGCTATAAAGTATACTGCTCCTATTTTCTTTTTGGGAATTTGCTTAAATTATATTATCATTTATTTATGAAAATTCTTTTCTGATTTTTCTATCGCAATCTAAGAGATTCTCTCTTAAAATTATCTGGTATCATAATCCTCATTGACAACAAACTCTATGTTAAAAATTTACTATACAGGGTGAGTCTTTGACCACTGCGTTAATTTTAACTATACGTTCTGGAGATCAAAATAAACACTTTTCCATTACGGTTTTTCCATATTCAGCTGCGTTAAAAAATTATAAGCATTTTAAATTTTCACATTGGGCAAATACCCCTCTGTAGTCCAGTTTAGTTTGAATGAAAAATACCTTCCACAGCATCCACTAATGAATCTGAGGTGTTAAAAACATTATTTTCCCTCTAAAAAATTATTCACTCATTCATGTTTCATCCGATGAGGTCCATATCCAGAAGGAAGATACAAAATACTAATTTTCTGGTAAAAAAATTCAACACCATAAACATAGATTTTTGTTGTTCTACTATAATTTCTTTCTACTTCAAGATTATAAACCATCCCTTTCTAGTGAGAAATTCCAAAAAAACCTCAGAATTATTGGATGTTATAGTCATACATTTGTAATTTTCTTCTTAAAATTTCCAAATCATAAAAACCATCATTTCTATGAAAACTTCCAAGGCAAGAGGTTGTCACATTGCTTTTTTTTCACTCAAAGCCAGAAAAAATCATCTATGATTTTCCAAACACTGATATTTCTGAAGTTTCTTCTCCTTGACAGAGACCAGTGAACAAGTCTATGAGTTCTCTTGATATCATACTGTTAAAAATATGAAAATCTTTTTCGAAATCTTCAAAAACAATGAATGATGTCACTACAAATAATTATTTCAAAGTGATGTTACTTTGCTTGATGATTATTTTCTGTACTGAATCCCAATAACAATTTACTTGGATCGATTACAAGTATTCCCAGATTTAGGTGTGCAATTATACTTGCTTGAAGAAATTGAGTTTGATCACCTAGATTCTGAAAAATCAACTTTAATGAAAAATGTCATCCAAGAATGTTAGATTTGTGATTGTTTCGATGTTAATATCATAATATTTAAGATCTGTTCCTATAGCTCTAAATAATAGGAGTTTGGTTATGTTTGTATTAATCATTCAAATTCAACATGTCCCTCTGAAGACTAATATCCCAACCCTTTCCATTAACAGCTACAGATATGATAGTTGCGTCATCTACAAACTTAACAGTATTCTCGACAGTATCATTGTTACTAAATTAAACAAAATGATTGGTACAAAGTATATAAAGCAGTAGACCAAGCATTGTTAATTGGGAACTCGGCTCTAAAATTATTCAGATTCGGTAACTTTTATATATCGATCTTCCCTCTTGCTCACTAACTTCTGCAATCAATTTATTGGTGAGTTATGACTTGATCAGGGTCAACAGTACCTCTTATACCATACTTTCCCATTTAGTCTAATAACTACCTTGATTGACCGTATCAAAAGGTTTTGACAGATCTAAGCATGAATCTGACACAGAGTGCTTCTGGTTTAGTGATTTAAACATGGTTGTATAGCATTTATAATTGATTTTCCCGGTCTGAAACCACATTGTTGTTTCACAAAGATGTTATTCAACAAAAGGCCTGAAAAACATTTTCATAACTTCAAGAGTTTCATTAATTTTGCGGTCTAGTTTATTTTTCCTTAATTCAACACAACCCCAAAGACCTATCCTATATAATATTCGAAATATATCAAGACGATTATTAGTTAATTAAGTGAAACAATAAGGGTTTTCATTTCCTTACGTTTATTCACATGTCCTCGATAAATCCAAGGAACGAAATCCAGGTAGTTCACTGAATGAAGGGTCAATACCAATGACCGAACAAGACAGACTATACAAACATTTGATAAGAAGCAAGATAACGACAACAAGGAAGAACTCATTTCACACGATAGTCGGATATTCGACGACAGATGAACCTGATAGGAAGTTATCAAACTGTGGTTCGACACCTGCAACATATAAATGTTGCTTCAAGTACAAGTCCTACTACGCTTTACTGGAACACTGGATGTATTTCAAATCTGGAATATGGGATTCCCTAGGGAGCTAAAATATTTTTGAAGACTGAAGACTTCCGGTTATACAGAGGTATAAACAAAGAGGACAACTGTATAATTCAATTTTTATATAAATATGAGCTTTTTATGGACAAGTTAAACGGCACAACGGTATTTATACCTAGCTCAACTTTTTTCACGTTTGTGGTTAGACAAAAGACAGAAGTATTGGGTTTGTTTTGTTAGGTAACTTTTAAGAGCTTAGCACAATATAGAAAACGACAGAAGATAGTCAATCTAAACGTTGGAAAAAAAGGACAATAAGAGATTTTAGGTATTGCGCAAATAATAATTCTACACAAGTTAAATCAAGAGAAAAACAATAAAAAGTGTAGAACTGATTTTCTGTTCATTTTCAAATTTTCCAGGTTATAAAGTGAGTTGCGAAATTCATTTGGATAATTCAAAGCTGAATTCTTGGGATTTATCCGATTCCATACATTTTGTGAAATATCTTAACTGGTAAGATAGAACTACACATGTTTGCATTATTTAAAGAATGTTTAGATATTCTGACATATTGACTCAAATAATTGAGCCGCTAGTACAGAACCATAATGACTTATGGTATCAACAAGATGGCGCACCTCCACACAATTCACTCAATGTGTCAAATACCCTATACAGGCTATTTGAAGATCGATGGTTGGCGAACAATGGTCCACATCTTTGGCCACCACGTTCTCCTTTAGACTATTATGTTTGGGGTAGGATAAAAAATATTGTGTACTCAACTCCCCTGACTGATAAAGAGGACTTCATAGAACGAATCAGAAATGCGTTCAGGTTTGTTTAGATTTTTAGATTCATAGTTTTGAAACTCAATTTGGTTTTTAAACATGTTTGCAGACCTCTTCCTCCCGATGAAATAAGAAGAGCAACTCACGAAGCATTCCTGAGACGTATAAATGAATGTCTAGAAATTAACGGTCAAAACTTTGAGCACCTTCTCTAGTTATAACTGCGAGAGTTTGCCATGGTTCTCCTAATAGTAACTTGAAGTCGGTTTCAAGAAGGGGTGAAAAATCTACAGCATGGTTCAAATAACAGTTCCTGAAAATTTCATCTTTTTGGCGTGAAGGGAAAAGAAATAGCTGAAAATTCAAGACAACAGTTTTTTGTGAATAACTCAGAAAATATCCACTTTAGGGCAAGGGTGTGATTCATACACTCACATTATTTTTTAACGTAGATTCAATATCTGCCATAAAAAATGGGGTTCTAATTTGAAAAAATTGATTTTTCACGATTTTGTCATCCCTAACTTTGAAAGCGATTTTTTCACCCCCTGTATCATGAATCGCGAAAATTTTCCATCCAAAAACCTCGAAGTTATTCTTGTTTCAGCGGAGCTCTATTTTCGATTTTTTTTCGAATTTTCCTGCTCAGAGAGAATTTTCCAACCAAAACTGAAAAATGTTACATCAAAATAATTTGAAATTTTCTGAGGAATCTATTTCTGCAATAAAAAATGGTGTTGTAATTTGAAAAACGGAAGTTGACGTCATTTCCGGAAAAACCGGAGGTGCTCATGCCTTGAAAATATTTTAGATTTCATCAGCATCGTGAAATACTTATAAGTGCTGAATTTCATGAAAATATGTTCAGTAGTTTTCCGTATAAATATGGGTGAGGTTCCTCGTGGGAGACCCTGTATATAGTCAACACAAATCTAGCCGAATTCAATATTTTTTTAATCAATAAGTTCTGAACCAAATTCAAACGCATGATAACCGTTTTATTCCAACGCAAATTCTTCATAGTTCACAAGCCTATATTGGTTATTTGGTTTATTCTTACTCCTGTCTTTCGGATGCATAGATTCGCTTCAGATAAACTTGAGTTGTTGACGGAATTAGAATCAAGGAAACGCATCATTTTCTCGTTCTGTAATAAATTCAGTACGAGATAATGTTTTATAATTGGAGCATGCTATCCTCAAGGAACGTTTTAAACCCATTATCTGGCTAGATACGTAATGACATCAATGTGATGTGGTTCAATTATAATGATACTGAGTCATCGTAGATCAAAATATATTCAGGCATCAGGCAAAGATCAATTTCTCGCAGATTCCGTTCAAAACTAATGGAATGTTTGATCAGCCTTTAATTGCCAACTGCCGTTTGAAAGTACTCATAACATAAAATGAATTAGGTCACTCTATTTCTATAATGGAATCCATCAAATCCACAACTCCTGCAAGACGTTCGAAATGAAAATAAGGTAACTGCTTCTTTGAGGAATTTATGCTTTATTTACTACGGTACTGTGGTACTATTTCGTACAACTTCATGTTTGTGACAGTACCTACAATTGAAATTATTTGAGTGAGGACATAAATTATAAAGAGGAAACAGATGTAAGAACCACCAAATTGAGCTGGCCAATAAGCAGGAACCTTCAACGACACCATCGACCAACTAACTTATGTGCAACTACACAATAACATCCCTGCCAATATTTCAAACTTTTCATGAAGTGTCCACTCGAAACCAAATCTTCAGGAAACCAATAAGCGAATAAATATCTCAATAAGGCAAAATCTCTATAAAACGTTGCTGCACCAACTGAGCCCCATATTTAGGAGTTTGGTGGTGGAAATCAAACAACATTTTACTTTGAGTAGACATATGCACAATATAGGATCTTTAAAGTTACTATATGTGAGATATGCATACAAGAAATCCCAAATCATATCTCAAAATGATCTGCAAATAGCAGGTAGTTCACATCCACTACTTCAAATCACTTTAATAAAGTATGAAAAAAAGTGGCCCAAGGTGACTTCCCTGGGAACTCTGGAAGCACCCAGAAACATCCCAGATTGGAGATAGTTGAACTTAAATAATGCCTAGGAAAAATCAGTCTAACCACATCAGTCGAAAATTATCTCTCAATGACCTCAGAAACGAACTGGGTTACATTGAAGAAAATTGGTAACACTGGAATGAGGTTAACCGATTGCAGATGTGAGGATATGATAAAGATCTCCCTCCTTTTTCAATGTGTTCAGTTCATACTAGATTTTCTGGTTTTATGATTTTATGTTTTGATGAGACAGTTCAATAAGCTTGGCTGTCTCAATCGGTTGCTCTTAAGTTCGAAATGGAAGAGCATTAGTTCTGTCATCATTCATAAGTTATCCAATTTTTGAATTGTTGAAACAGACTTGAAGCCTCAGTTATCAGATCAGGGTAGACAGCATTTGGAATCAATATATTGTGTCATCTGCATATAGTTTGTGTTTTGACATGCACCACTTGATCTAACTATCACAATTATATCGTTCACATATAGAATAAACAGTAGTGGTTATGTTACCCTTCTATGATTTCTGTATTGGATTTTTTGATTCACATGCATTCATTAGCACTGCATTAATCCATCCCAGAAGTGATATATCTCAAGGTTATCATCTTAGGATTAAGAAAAATTGATCATAGAAGTTCAGTATGAATTCTAACTGTAGTTTGTTAAGGAAACAACTTATAATACCCTTGAAACCATTGGACCAAATATTTTAATAGGTTGAAAAGACACATTTGAGATTCAATTTGATACTTGAATTATTTTGAGCGAATAATCTTACGATATCTTTCAATAAATAGACCAATTAGTGAGTTTTGCAAAAGGACGATGAAAAAAATTTTTCATTTAGATCAATTGAACTCTTTTATGATTCTTCAAAGGCAGATTGGCCAGAAATGAGGTTAATTCCATGGTGACAACTTTCATTTCAATTTCCAAATGCACGTTTTTCTTCAAAATCAACTCAATTTGCAACAGAGAGCTGATTTCTTCAATCAAGATGAAGGGAAAAAGCATTCATCTCCATTAAATTCTTGAATGGACTGCTTTAACCTTGACTTTCATGTAACCTCAAGGGAAAAAATCCAGAGGTTTTGAATCGCATGAGCTCACAAGGCCATTGTGATTCGGTTTGGATAACTTCCATGCAATGAATTTCTGGTTTGACGCCACAGTTTCTAAAGATATTGGTATCTCTTGTACCCAGATCATTCGTTATCAACCATAAAAAGTCTATAGTCATTGTTTAGCGAAGCAATCCGTTTCTATGGATCAATTTTCAAAAATATTGGGCCCAATCTCGGACCTCATATCTTCTAGATATAGTTACGTTAAGCAGTTACTGCATCATCACAGAAGATCTCAAATTTCACTTAGAGGACAATTGCCAGGAGAAACTGTCACCATACAGATTTAGGTTTTAAGGGGCATGATCCCTCATATGATTGCTTGTGTAAAACCATGCGAGGAAAAAGAACTAATTCCCACTCTTCAAACATCGCATATTATTCCAAATAATAATCTGACTTATTCCACAAACATTGACCAGGAAGATGCTTTATCCAAATTTGCAAGTCTTCGAACAGGTTCTGCATTATTTTCACCATTATCATTGATGATTTTTATAAGTGGAATGACCGACTGCAGCGTGAATCTTTCAATTTCAATACATGGTCAACATTTCAGTGGTCATAGATGCAAAACAATAGCTGCCAACATCCAAATTAAAGTCCGTTCCATTCCAGTTGCAAATGGTGAAATATTCGATCAGATTTCATCGCTCTACATCCCAAGTTCATGAACTTCTGCAAGGTCATGAATCGCGAATTGTTCCAATACTCTGCGGATGGATACCTGCGTCATCTTTTCTCATTACTTCAAAATAAGGGAGGTGGCGCCATCTTCAGAATTTTCACATATAGTCCTGACGCGCACGCTCCTTCACGAAGAGCGGGAAAATCTAATTTTGACATTTCTCTGCACCAACAACAACATCGTTATAATTTTAATCCCGGAGCTCTTTGGTTTACGACGGTAATCTAGCGTGAAGCGTTCTTTCCACGTGGTCTCAGTTCCAAGGCGTCTCGTGCATTTGCGAGACATCTCAACACACACACACACACACTATTTCTCCTAATGTATTTGAACTTTGAGTTCGAAAATAGAATCAATCATCTTAGATTCGCGTCAGCCAATTTCTGTACAGCGTGTTCAATTATGATTACGTAGGGAAGGGTGTCGAATGAGTTTCGTGAGTAGTGTTGTTTGTAAGACGTTTCTCCAATGTTTGGTTTGTTCTTCTGGTTATCACTGTTTGCACATTCACTAGCACTGATAACACACTAGCTTCCTGTCGGATTCTTACCTGGACTTGTCTGCCAGCTGAGTCCGCCAATGAACATTTTCCTGCAAATTGGAAATATATTATGATAATATATTATATTGGTCAGATTAAGTTGAAGATTCAAATTACGGCATGCGAAGAGAAGTGGTTGGGGTTCGAAACCAAGGGGTTGCGATAATCGGCAAAAAAGCCGGTTCGGCGGTTAGTACAACCGTGTAACTCACCCTGGGTCGTTTGGGACTTCCGCAGGGGATCCTCCTTGGACGATTTCCTGATTCTGAGGCTCCATGACACTGAGTGATGCGTAAGACTGAACTACGACTAAACTAAAGGTAAATAGAGAGACCGGGATCGTATAATCACCCGGAATCACGTTCTATGCGCACTATCAACACGATACTAGAGATCGGTGGGAAATGGCAATGGCAGAGAGGCGCAGCCAAGGAACTTCGGCCGTGTTCGCGGCCGGTTCGGAAACGCCCGAAAGCGGCTGCGCTACTGTACTGATGGATGAAACAAACAATGGCTGTGATTGGGTGCAATCCTTGCACCGCCAGTGCGACGATGACGCAACGTCTTACCGCTGCCTGCGCCTTGTGCGTTCAGATCCTGCCGTTGCCGAAAACGCGGAAATGTTACATCAAGGATGTAGGCCATCCGAGAGGAGGTGGAATCAATCAGCTGGTCGAACGATTGTGGTCAGTGCGGACATGCCGGTTCCCACTTATGCTGAATTTCAACGCTCATTAACGACACGTCCAGTTGTTACGCTCCGCCTGCACTGCGCTCGGCGGTGATACGATTGTTTTCGAGCCCATCAACTCTCATTGCATCCGGAATACCTCAGTCATTCTTCTGGAAAACCCTTAGCTCTAACGATAATGAAAGGGTTAGTTAGATCTTATTCACTATAATGTTGAACATTGTATTATTAATTAATCAGGCTGATATTTTTCCGTAGTAATACCCCTAGGGCCTTGATAATGCCGAGATAATTTTATCATGGAGAATGCTGAAAGCGTGTTGCTTGATAATAACCTTAAGCCGTAGGTCGAGGGTAGTTATGAAAAGTACAATTGGTAAATGTTAAATTGGAAGAAGAGTTTGCTGAAGTTAAATGTTAATTTCCACTTTTGGAGAACTTACTAGCATGGTGTTGATTATTTCACCTCACATGGCTCTCTTTGTCAATATTTAAGTACAGTTTTATTGAATAAGAGCTGCTATGTCCAGATATTTTTATTAATTGATGTTGAGGAATTCCTTTATTTGTCATATGGTAAATTGCTTTTGATCTGTTCGAATGATTGGATATATTTTAACACTTAGTGTGCAAACCGATAGCTTGCGCGGATGATTTGTTCCACATTTTAATTATATTCTTGCCTACAGGAATTTTGTAAAACAATATACAGTGCTAGTCAAAAGTCCCCTCCCCCCCTCGTATCTTTTGAACGGATATACTTATAATAATGAAATTTGGAGGGTGGAAATAAACGGATGTAGGCTTCTCAACTGGTCATAACAGGTGACGCAATAGTCATAAATGACGTCACAAGGCCACTGTGACCAATAATTTTAAATGGGACCCTATGGCAAGTGACAGCTCGTTTGAAAGGTATTGAAAATACTTATTCAGTCATACCAATTTTGTTTGGGTTTCGGCTGATTTTGATTGATAAATTGAAGAAATACGAAAATTATAGTTTCGCATTTAATTAATAAAGATTTTAAAGTACGCCTCTGGTTAATTGTCAAAAAGGTTGACGTGTTTGAATTCTCTACTTGTCAAAAGTGTTTATACCTTAAAAATTTACCTAAGCTATTGTTTAACGAGACGTTTAAGTGTTTACATAGGCAAAATGGTACGTACTGTAACCGTAGCAGCTATCTTAATAATTGGTGAATGTAGAAACAATTTCCATGCAGCGGAACGACTGTTTATAAGAGGTACCCCGATCGCCCTATATCGAGAGTTTATTTGAGGGAGCTTCTTCGGAAGTTTGAAGCATCAGGTAGTGTTCAAGATGCCAAACGATCTGGTCGACCAACAATTAGTGATGACAAAAAAATTGACATAATTGGAGAAATGTTAGTAAACCCTACTTCTTCCACAGCCCAAGTTGTATCTGTGAAGTCACAGGACAGTACATAGGTGGTTGGCTAAAAACAAATTGCATCCATACAAATTAAAAATGGTGCGCCAACTTTCAGATGATGACCCCGACCGAAGACTAGAATTCTGTGAAACTATGTCCAATAAAATGAACCAACAACCAGGCTACATACAGACAATTTGTTTTAGTGACGAAAGTACTTTCTTTCTCAATGGAAATGTTAACACTCAAAATGTGAGGTATTGGAGTGACACAAATCCTCACATCTTTCGTGAAAAACATACTCAATTTCCAGAAAAAGTAAATGTTTGGGCAGGTATTTTGGGAAACCACATAGTTGGGCCTCTTTTTCTCAATGCTAACTTAACCGGTGAATTGTATCTGGAGATGTTACAAAATGATATTGAGGAGTTAATTCTTGAAATTCTAGATGATAATCCAAATGAGTTCGACAACTTGGAAATAACGTTTCAAAAAGATGGTGCTCCTGCACACTATTACGGTGCTGTAAGACGTTACCTAGATGAAGAATATCGTGGTAGATGGATTGGACGACGAGGTTCGATCGAATGGCCAGCTCGGTCACCGGACCTTACACCATTAGATTTTTTTCTATGGGGGTACTTGAAATCTAAGGTTTACGCTACAGCACCTGACAGTATTGCCATTCTGAAACAACGAATTGTTGAAGAATGTAGGGCAATTTCCGCTGACACACTGGGACGAGTACGACAAGAGTTTAGCAATAGGATGCATTACTGCCAGGAAGTATATGGAGCACATTTTGAACACTTATTATAAGAACTGGTTCTTAAATTTTTATTAATTAAATGCGAAACTATAATTTTCGTATTTCTTCAATTTATCAATCAAAATCAGCAGAAACCCAAACAAAATTGGTATGACTGAATAGGTATTTTCAATACCTTTCAAACGAGCTGTCGCTTGCCATAGGGTCCCATTTAAAATTATTGGTCACAGTGGCCTTGCGACCCTCCAAATTTCATTATTATAAGTATACCCGTTCAAAAGATACCAGGGGGAGAGGGGACTTTTGACTAGTACTGTATATCACTTCCGGATTTCCTGAAACGATTTGGTCTCAACCAAAGGTGACGGGAAGTAACATTCTTTGCTCTTTTGGACAATAATTTATGGAACGACCGAACAGGGCATGCACTTTCGTTTGCATATTGGTAATAAGCCATTTACTATTTGTACAACTTTTCTTTACGACCCTCCTTGGCATGTTTTATTGAATATCGAATTTTATTCAACTCTGTTTGTTGGCGTTGCATCATTATTTTTCTCAATCTTGAAATAATCTATAGGGCAATCAGCTGGTCCAACACCTAGCGAAGCTAACTCAACAGCTACTATATGGTACATTTTTTCATATGAAAAAGGAGTGTTGCCGTAAATCATGGACTCTAACAAGGGTTCTTTGGGTATTTGGCACACAGGGATATTTTAATCAAACAATTTTAGCTACTTCGCCCATATTTGGGATTGGCGCCTTCATTGAATTCTAATGAATTCAATGAGTTCTATATAATTAAAATTTCTCGTGATTCCCATGTTTCATTTCACACTTCTTAGTCTTCAAGAAGATCCCATGGAAAGTATCTCGGACTCGAATAAATAAGGTGAAAATCTCAAATAACTCAGAAATTATTGAATTTAGGAGCATAATCATGTCAGAAAACTATCATTATTTTTGACAGCAGAATCCAACACAATAATAAAAAAATAGGGTTCTAATTTGAAAAACAGAAGTTATGGCCAATTTAAGATCACAATTTTCAACACAAAATTTGAAACACCCTGTGATGATATTTTTGAAATCCAAAAGATGCATGGCCTTTTCGCATCCTTCCTCTTCCTTGTTGTAAAAACGGTTTACGCTCAGGGTATTTAAAATAAGAATAATGAACATATTACTGACTGAACATATTTGACTTTTTTTCCAGTTTTTTTTTAGGTATTTTGAAAACTTTTCGATTCAATACAATGATTTTAACAGAAATGTATTCACAATTGAATACTCGATCATACCAGGAATGAAAAACTTGAAAAAAAAATTTTTCGTCGAATTTATTTCCACTCCCTGTATAACCGGAAGTTTTTGGTCTTCGAAAATATTTTAGCTCTGTAGAGAACTTCGAACAATATCATAATCCCAATTTTCAGATTTCAAATATGTCTAGTTCTCCAGAAACGTCTAATAGGCACTCGAACTTGAGACACCCTGTATACTCACTTGTTATATCTGGAGCTATTTCTTCACAGCTTACGGTACTCTTACACTCTTTCTTAGGTGAGATAGGAAGGTTTTAGAGGAATGTGAGAATGAAAGATGGCAAGATATGCCCACCGAAGCCAGTAATGGAAAATAGATCTAGTCTCCAAAAACTTCCTTGTTAATTCAAAATCTATGCGTTGTGACACCACACTAAAGTAATCCCACAAAACTTGTGAACTATTTCAAATATATTTTTATGTGGAAAATTCAATATCATGCGAAAATGAAGGTTATTGATTTCAACAAAACGATGCGTGAGTCTACCTATGATTAATAAAATAAAAGTGGATTCATTGGTTCAGGAATTTCGACTAACTAATTAATCAATCACTACTAAAGAGGATCGATACATGCCAAAGTCGCATATTCTCCCTTTCTACAATTTTCACTCAGAGTAAAATTATCTACGAGACGCCAACACCTAGGTTTCCACTAATCCCTATCATCATGTATTCTGTGAACAACAAAAATTAATTCCCATCTATACTCAGGATTTCATACTCGACGATGCATCGAAGAAATGTTTAATTTGAGTTCATAAGCTGCAGATTGAATTAAAGAGTTTTTTCATTCATTCGAAGTAAGTTGATGAATCAATTTTAAAGATCCTTTCTTCAACTTTTATACTTTTCTGATTCTCCAAAGAGAACCATTACAAAAAAATTTCGAAATATCAATATAAGGGTTATTCAAAATTTTCGTTATTCAATACTTTGTAAGGTCTACTTGTATGTATTTATATGTGGATATAAAAATAGATCAAAAATTTTATTGCTTGAATGAAGGAAATCGCAAGTTTTTACTTACCAGTTAAAAATCACTTCACTATTCACACTTTACACTTATCCATTAATTAGACATTTGTTTTTCCGAGGTCACAGAATATTTCTTTAGGAGGCATTCAAAGAAATAGAATCTCTGAAATTTTTCTGAACTTCTTACAAAGAAATCTCGAAATCTTATAATACAATATTTATGTATTGCAAAATGATTTTTTCTTCACACATAGGTTTTAGAAAAATGTATGAAACATCTTTATTCAAATGCAGTAACAATCAATGAAAAATTTCATTGTTCCATAATAAACTCAATTCTATAGAAAACCATGGAATGCGGTTATATTTTTCCGTGTTCGATTTGGTGTAACAAAAGAATTACTCTGTGCTAATTTCAAGTGCCAGTTGTTCAATTGAAGATTAATCTCGCTGTTATGGAATCCCGGGATTAGTGTTAACTCTAGATTAAGGAGTTGACCGTTGTTCGATGTGAAATTAAAACCGAATTACCTAATCCATTGGTAGATAGGTTTGGCAACAATGCAAAAATTGATAAGCCTAACCATAAAAAAGACTTTCAGACTTTCTTTGGAATAAAAAGAGTATTTTTGTATGCGTGTACGATTAAAATATGAAATTAAAAATTGATTGGAGGTAACGCGAATCGGATAAGAATGATTGAAATATTCTTAACACATTTAATATATATTTATTAATTCCCAGTTACAAAAATTTACATTTTTTTTTTTCATTTGATTTCTAGGTCTTAAGCTCAGAGCTATTTGAGTAATTCCATAGATTTGAACAAAAGTAGCCTGTTGAAGAATAATAATAAAATGCAATTTAATTGTTCATCCAATTTTTTTCATTTACCATCATGTGAAAAAAAATACTTATCGTATTCCAGAAATTCTACTAAGGCCCGTTTGCACCAACCACACTTAGCGTTAAGCATCTCTTAAAATGAATCCTTAACTTCAATTGCGTTGCACCAACTGTTAAGCGGCACTTAAATCCCTTAAGCGAGCCTTAAATTTGCTCATTCATGACTACTTAACTATTTAAGGGCGGATTCTACCCAAAGATCAAAGATAAAGGTAAAGGTACATTTATTTTGATATTTATCTATGATTCTAACCTAAAATAATTTGATTTGTTTGGTTTTCCGAATATTTGTCTAGTATTTCTTTGTCATTTTCGAATAAATGTTATGTGAATAAAAAACAATTTTAATTGTAATCGTAATATATACTTCGAACAACGCTATTAACTTGTATAATGGACTTCTTTAATGAATTTGATGCATTTCATGACGACTTGGAAATGATAGAAATTGTGGAAAGAGCATTTCCTAGGCGTATATACGTATAAAGTCTTTAATTAAAACCATATCGGGCTTGTTTATTCATATATTTATTTATAAACAAATATTTCTGTCATAGAATAGACGAAATATTTAAAACTTCTTTAACCACAGAACATCAAATATTACGTGCAGCTAATCAAATCCCTTTATTGATATAGGGAGAAACGAAATACTGAAATGTCACTAGATTGAGAAAGTTAAGCGTCGCTTAGTTAAGTTTCCGTTAAGTGACAGTCGTGCAACTGGAGATGAATTTGAGCGACCCTTAACTTTAAGCGGCACTTAGCTAAGCGATATTTTAAGGGGCGTTGGTGCAAACGGGCCTAAATCGACTTTGTGGAAATTGTCACTACTGAAATAAATTGCATGGAAGAAAATTAGAATTATTTATTGTAGAACTCAAATTAATGAAAATCTTACATTCGAGGAAAATGAATATTTCACGTAAGAAATTGTGGTATTATGTTTCACCTACAGAATGTGTGTTTCAGCCAAACCTCTTGTTAGGAACATACAACATTTATTGTTCAAGTCAAAAGTTAAGTTGTAATCCGAGAATTATTTCCTTAAGCGATAGAGCTACCCATGCTTAAGTTAATCCCAACTCAAGCCGGTGTTTTCTCCTTTGAACATTCGACCAAAACTATTAATCCACAACTCAAGCTAGATCCAGAGATCATCCCTGATTGGGACAGTGCTGTAATGAACTCATTACCGCATTGGTTTTAGTTATATTTTTCGTTTTGTGGTTGACAACACTGACATCCTATCCTTTCGAATGTCAACATGCGTTCATTGCATGTCAATTGTCAATATTAAACCATGTAGAGATTTGAACGCACTATTCACATTCTATGATTTGTCAATTTTCGTATCAGTCACACCAACTGCGAAAATATAATACAAATGGCACTAATTCATTGAATTTTTCAATAAATTTCTCACAATTCTTGACTGAAATAGAGAAAATATAGTCTAATACTCGTTGCAGAAGGCAATTGTGCCCATTCTGCAACTTGTTTTAGAATATACTATTTACAAATTGATGAACATAGATTATAGTAATCTATGTTTGTTTATCAAATCCAAACTTTCATTTTTTGAACGTCATCAAATGTGGCTAACTTATTTCTTCTTGGAATGAGATGGTACAAAGCTGAAAATCAAGGATGTTCTGACTATAAATATCCTCAAGATCCGTTCAAAATTTTGTTCATTTTGCTTTGGATATCTCAGGAGGTATCAAGTAATTTCAAAAAGAGCTTTGGGAATGTTTCTGAAATTCATTAACGTGACGATTTATTCAAACCCATTCGTTTCAGCCTGATTCAAATATCTTCCAAGTTACAACTTGATCCGATGGATATTCTATAGGAGTTACAGAGGAAACCAAATTTCAGATGCTCATATTTCCTGAACCATTCGAGTATTTCTGTGTATTCGCCATTTTGCAACCATCTCATGAAACGGGTATTATAGGAATAAAAATATTGGATAATCAATGCAAGTCGAAGTAAGCCATGATAGTATCAAAACTTCCTCATTATAGAATACTAATGTGTGCAAATTACCTAGTTTTGCTGTTGAAATGATGATTTTCGTAAATAATTTCAGTCAACCTACACATTCGCCATTTTGTTCTAGCATAGAAATATAACTATTGTTTATTAAAAATCACGTAACTGATGATATTGATGACAAGTATACCTTAAGCTCCTCCTTTCTGCCATCTTCTAGCAAAATATTTCTGAGATTTGCGCACAACTGAAAATGTGGGTTGATTTATTGTGATATTCGAAATCAGTTGCAACTATGTACCTCACTTTCATGACTATAAAAATTATGTAGAGAAGCAGTAGGAGCCGTTGTAGCCTACATATTAAATCATCAGTAAAATATTTGATCAGTGAGCCTAAACCTTAGATAATAGTCTAAGGTCTAAACAAATATTGACAACACTTTCATCCAAATATTCGAAAAATCCATACATTTGGACAAATCTATAAGCACTCTGTTTGAAGAACAAGAGCGCCAAAAATTTATTCTATAGCATAGTGTGAAATGTATTATCAAAACTCAGTTCATCATGGAAGTCACTTAAAACCAAGTAGACTGTAGAATAAATAAAAGAAATTTTCAAAAACACATCAATATACTTCAAAATAAGTAAACACTTAAAAAACTATAAATACAATTAATTATAAATAAAATGTAAAATATACAGAAAATCATCAGAAACCTTCTGTTGTTTCTGATCCAAAATGTTGTGCTAAAATATTTGTTAAAGCATTTCCACTGGCTGTAGTGTTCTTAAGCATCATGATTTGTGGGTCTGAACAACCATCTGCGCTTGAAACTGACAGAAGTATATTTGGGGACATAAGAGAGCTTGCCGCTGCCAAAGGACTTGAATTCATGGTACCAGATAATATAGAGTGGTTTGAACTGGAGCTTGTTTCTGGTATATGCATAATATCAGATTGTTTTGAGCTCATGCTACCTGAAAAAAAAGTAGGTAAAAAAAGTGATAACACAAAATCAACAATTACAACTATGAGTAACCTGCTAAGTTTCTCTAAAATGTTCGAGATGAAATACAGCACTCAAGTAATGGAATTCCTGATAAAAAATGAAATACTAATGTATTAATAAAATTGTTGAAGACTTTGAAGTGGAAAACTAGCTATTGAAATATTTTTTGATCTTACCAATATAGGATGATTTTTTGGACAGTGGAAAACTACTAAAAAAGCTATAAAGACATGGAATTAGAGAACCTGTATTGCACTGGGTGAGGGGATATTTCACAATAAAAATAATAAAACAAATAATGCAAATAGGAGACGAATAACTAAAATCAAATAAGGAAGAAGCTTTTAAGGAAAAAATGTTGAGAGAAAAAATCATGAAATAACAATAAGCAGATGACACTAACCATCTTGTTATGGAAAAGGGAGATTTATATCAATGTTATAGGAAATAGTGAGAAATCAGGTTGAAATTAAAAGAATAATGGTTCAAAATAAAAACTTGTTCCTGAACTTCAAGAAATTGTGACAAATCGTTGTTCATAATGATTTCCATGATCTGTCAATTACTTAAGCTATCAATACATCCACCTTTATAGTGTTTCAAAGAATCATTTTAAAATTCACCTGAGTGTGATTCTCCTAAAGCCACAACATCTGAAGGTGTAGACGGAGAGTCGAGAATTAAGCTCGGAGGGGTAAGGGAGTGGCTCCTAAAATCCAAAAAATCTATTCCAACCTGTGATCTCCTATCCGTTCGAACGCTTTCCATAAAAATTTTAATCTTGCTCGTTAGAAACTGTGGTACCTCAAACCCTTTCAATTCATGCAGCTGTAAATTAGGGCTGTTTTTATAATCATCACTTTCGGTAAGTTCTTTTATATCACTTAAAATCATCAAATAAGCTTTTCCTCCACTAGGAGGCATCAGATTTTTCGATGATAACCATTCCTTATCTTCTTGATCACCGGAATAGCGAACTAATTCCGGATGTCTTACGTAAAGCCTTCCTCTAGTCTGACCATAACCCAGAACTTTATTAGCTTTGGCCCCCATTATAAATAAAGTGCTCTGTGATATCCTCTCGGAATCCCATTTAGGAGCTTCCCTTTTAACTGGTAATTTATGAGACAAATAATCCTGATTGGATCTCGACTTCACTTTTTTGATGGATTTATTATTTTCAGAATCTGTATCAGAACCTTTTCTTTTACTGTCTAAAGGGCTCTGGAACAGGAGGGCCGACCATTAAAAATCTTACAGTCCAAAAATAAATACTAACCAGTACAAAGCTATTTCATCTCTTGATATATCATATAAGTTAGAGAAGTTAGTGGAAAAATTTAGGTTTATTTCAATCGTTTACTTGTTACTTTTTTGGAAATAATATCATTATGCCTCTCTTGTAGAACAATCTTTTTCAATATCTCCATCTTTGAAGACACTTGAATTTATTAAAAATAATAGATTTTGTTTTCACTACATCTCAAATAAACCTGTACCGAATCTAATACATCTATGAATAGGTACATCATATTCAAGACAAATTACGTGTGTCAGTTTAAAGCAAGATGTCCTGATGACATCATACAGCCCTTTCCTTTAAAAGATTGCTGGACTATTAGTACCTCTGAAGCATATGAGTAAAAGTCAAGGAACTAAATATAGAAGTTATGTTACTGCTGAATGAAAATAAATTTCATCCCAACCATTCTACAAGAGTAAGTGTGCTTCAACCCAGCAATCAGGTTCCATCTATCGAGTATGTCAAACGTTAAAATATTCCATTTGAATATAGTAACCAATTCAATTTGCAAAACAGACATTCTCTAGCAAGATATGATATATCAAATCATTACACACTCCTGAACAAAAAAAGAAAAATGTTTACCATGTTCAATTGAAAAAACCTTTGAAATGTTCTTGGATTTTGATCTTTGTGCATGTCATTGTTGATGCAACAATGGGTCTTCATTGAGTTCTTCGAACCTGATTTTAACATATCTTGTTTTGGTTTATCAGACAAAACTCTATAATTCTTAACAATTGAGATAACAAAGACATCATTATAACAATCTAAGACAAGTTTGTACTAAAACAGACTGATGGAATTTTGTAAGGTGCTCCAGGCTCAACCCAAGTTGTATGCAATATAGCGTGTCATGACCATCTTTATTCAATGTAACCACTGGCACAAATTGACTGAAAATTTTTTTTCTAAATGATATGCTGATGAAACTATCACCAACAAGATCAACTGTGCCATACAACAGAATAGTCACATTCAGTCATTGAAAGTTAGGAGTTGTACTTGCCTTGTGACTTATAAAGCACATTGTTTTATTCAAACAATTGTATTTTCTTTCAGAAAAGAGCTATCAACATGAGGGACAAGGTAGTAGGAAGATCAAGCTCATTTAAAGAGCATCATTAATTATCACTACAGGTAATCGGAAATTTGAAGCATATTGTAAGTTTCATTTCCACCTTGTAGTTGTGTATTCAACTCAACTGAAATTCTTATAGGCTCAATATCAGGTACTAAACCAGTTGAATTAGGCTACAGGTAGACTACAAAAAGATCAAAATTAATGCACACATCAGAAAAACATTTTGAAATGAACTAGGTAAAAACTGTGTATTTGTTTGAAGTATAGTATTTTATATAATATTACATTTTGATCCATTCTGCCTTCAAGATTACTAGTTTCCGAATCACTACATTCATATGGTGAGCTATCCCTTGATGTGCTACTATTATAAAGGTCTTTGGCTTCATCCAACATCTTCCGACAAACCTCCTTGATGTGCTCCTCATTAACACTATCTTTACCCAAATTATTTTTAATATTTATAATGGCAGGTTGGATGAATTTCTGGAATTAATACTCTTCAATTTTTCACATTATGATGTAAAGAAACCATAACTTTACATATACTGTTTGAAAATTTTACCTCAACGTATTTCTTAATAACATTCTGAATATCTCTGTTAATCGCATTCTGTATATTCTTTCTCAATAATTCTAATGATCTAGTTGGACAAGTAACACTGTAGTTTTTACGATAGTATGCAAGATTTGATTTGGTATGATTTTTCGACCCAAATGAAGATGCTGCCAAGTTGACCAACGTAGCTTGTCTCATATCGAAGGGATTATTCTAAAAATTTCAATTTATTCATCTAAACAAACAACTTATATTTTTCCATTACCCAGCTAACCATATTTTCTATATCTAGAAACTGAATATGAGAAGATAGAGGAGGTATCATTATTCAACAAAGTGCAATATTAGTCATATAATTATGATATAATTTTCATTATATCTAACTGTTACATTTTGTCCTTTCAAATAAATAATCAGAAATCCATTGAACTGCAGTACTATGTTATCCCAAACATAAACAATCATAAAATATTTATATATTGTTGTCTGTCAAATAACACAGTTGTTCCAGCAGGTGACGTGACGTGACAGTTTTATGGAAAAGGTGAAGTAGTTCAAAGGTCATTAGGGTACATTCCGCAAACTACACTAAACTACTGTTTTACGAATTATTTGTTGTTTTGATCTTATCACAAATATAAGAAACAGTTGATTTTTTTCTTTCGTCATTTACCATGATAACAATTATCTTATCTCAGAATATGACGTAAAATATGGCAATAATATTTGTAGTATAGTATGTACCAAATATTCTAAAAATACTCTCGAAATTACCCAATGGGGAAACAGATTGGCTTTTTCCCTACTTTATTGACTTATTAAAAGTAAATAGGTACTTGGACAAGGATCTAAAAATAAATTTTTGTAATCTCCCATCCCTGGTTAATTTGGGGACTTTTTCAATTAGAATTTGCCTTTGCTTAAATTACATCTCACCCTGAAATAGCATATTCATTTGATAATAAATGTATTCTAAAAAAATTAGCTTTACCATAAACCAATAATTGGTAGAATTTTAGGGCTTCAGATCTAATAACTATAACAATTCTCCTCACCAAATATTTATTAAAAATGGAATAGAAATGCATACACTTAGCAACTGAAATATGACAGAAGTTAATTATGCAATGTAACAAGATATTAAAAATTATATTGCTGTAAATAAAATTTTAAAAATTGAGTAATAACAATGGTTGGTATTCACAAGTGGCTTTTCTGAATAAGTCATTTGCCAAGTTTCTTCTTCAAATTATCGGCAACCTTATTGATGAACTCAAATGTTTCCAAGTAGTCTGACCTTTTAACATTATTCATCCCTTTAATACAAATGGCTAAATCCTTGGTCATGAATCCAGACTCAATAGTTTCAATACAAACAGCTTCCAATGTTTCAGCAAAACGCTGAAGTTCCTTATTTTTATCAAGTTTAGCCCGGTGAAGGAGTCCTCTTGTCCAAGCAAAAATTGATGCAACAGAATTTGTAGATGTTTCTTGTCCTTTCTGATACTGACGGAAATGGCGAGTAACTGTACCATGTGCTGCTTCTGATTCTACAGTTTCACCATCTGGGCAAATCAAAACAGATGTCATCAGTCCCAATGAACCATAACCTTGTGCAACTGAGTCAGATTGTACATCACCATCGTAATTCTTACAAGCCCAGACGAATCCACCTTCAGACTTCATAGCATAAGCAACCATATCATCAATCAATCTGTGTTCATACCAAATTTTTTTTGCTTCAAACTTTGATTTGTACTGTTTATCATAAATTTCCTGGAAAATATCTTTAAAACGCCCATCATATTTCTTCAAAATAGTATTTTTAGTACTCAAATATAATGGATAACCCCTGTCTAAGGAGAATTTGAATGATGAATGTGCAAATGCTTTAATAGAATCATCAGTGTTGAACATTCCTAATGCAACACCAGGTCCTTGGTACTTATTAACTTCATATCTGATTGGCTCTCCTACTTCAGGTTTGAATACTAATTCCAATGTTCCTGCAGATGGCACTACAAAATCAGTAGCTTTATACTGATCGGCATGAGCATGACGTCCAATTATTATTGGTTTATTCCAGCCTGTTACTAATCTAGGGATATTTTTACAAATAATAGCTTCACGAAATACCGTTCCACCAAGTATATTTCTGATGGTACCATTAGGGGATTTCCACATTTTTTTCAAATTGAATTCTTCTACTCTTTTCTCATCGGGAGTTATCGTAGCACATTTGATTCCTACTTTATACTTTTTAATGGCCTCTGCACAATCAATTGTTACTTGATCATTAGTTTTATCCCTATATTCAATTCCTAGATCGTAAACATGTAATTCTATATCCAAAAATGGCAAAATTAACTTTTCTTTTATAGCATCCCATATAATTCTAGTCATTTCATCACCAAGACAATCTACTACTGGACCTGCCTTTATTTTCGACATTTTCTGAAATTTTTTGACTCTAATAAATCTGAAAATGATAAATATTCACTATTACAACTTACATTGATTATTTGTAAAATACTAAATGAAAAAAACTTCAATTAGAGCAGCACCAGACTGTAGCACTCAACTCAGAGGTAGGTAGTCTCAATTAAAACTGGAAAGAAACAGAAGATTCCACCAGAATGGAAAATTGTTGGAGAGGGAAAGAGATATCACAAAAATAGATAGCGGTTGCTTTACGTGGCACAGTGGAAGGTACAAGGTTTAATTAAAAGTAGAATTGTCATCCTGATTTGTTTACATTAAAATTCAACAGGATGCAATGTCAAGAAATAAATCTATGGGAAATGCTATCATGAATACTATTTGAATAGTTTGTCAAGGTTAGGTAAACTGAGAAATATTGGAAAATATCCATTCTTTATCGGTTATTTCCAAATTTGATATGAAGAACCTGCTTTCACCTTTATACCTACCTCGACCTTGATACGACTACTTTCTACTTCAAATAATCTTTAAGATCAAGACGAATTTTGAATAAACAATAAACTGTTTACTGTAAACACCACGCGTGTGGACTAAAAGTGGTTACTACTGATAATTGCAATTTACGATAAAAGTGACAAACAAATTTTTGATATTAATGATTTCACTACTTTGAAAATCACGTATTTTATTGTGACAACGATACAACTGAAATTTATTTGTATGAATGTGTACCTACATATTCACAGACTAGTAATCGAGATTACTACTTAAGGATCCTTCCTGTAAATCAGATTTTTTAATCAGTCATTTATATAGTTTATTGATCGTTCACTTGATAGCTCACAAAAAGTTATAATAAGGAAAATCACAGTCAATTGTCAGTTAATTAACTTAAGTTAATGTACTTTTTATTTTGATTTTCCCATAAAATAATCATCTTTCTTTCAAAGATCTTTCACGAAATAATAATTTACAAACATTCTCAGTAAAATATCGCATATCATCAAATTTACAATAAAACCTATGGCGATTCCACCTAAATGGCAATGGAATTCGATTAATATCTATAGAGGTAGATGGCGTCAATAGTTTATTATGAATGGGATCATTTTTATATGGCAGGCAACACACGTTTCACAAATACTCATTACAATTTTTGCACTCTTTGTTTTTTTTTTTTTTAGGCTTATCTCCGAAAAGATTCAGAATTCAGGTTTTTCCTCTATTTTATATCATTGATAGCTAAATGGGGTAAATTCTGTTTGTGTGAACTTAACAACGCGTTTCCAGCAACGGTTTATGACGTGGGGACTGTCGAATATGGGCAAGCGCAAAATTGAGCTCCAGCGTTGCCAAACTTCCGAATCATTTCCATCACGTTTTATGCTTAATTTAACAAGGATTATCGCGATTTGCTGTTGGAGTGAACGCTTCCCATAAACACTATTGGTGATTTGAACACATATATGAAAATGAATTTGCACAAATCAGACTATTGCTGAGATGAATACCTACATAAAGCATATAGTTGACAAATTGACTCTTAATTTTTCATGTTTGGAGAGTAATTTCCATATAAGTACTCTTGTTTAACTGAATAAAATTTCTAAATATAACTAAATAACAAGGCATTTAAGCATTCGCAATTCACTTGAGCAACAACAACAACCACGGTAGGAAATGCGTTGCTACGATTTGTCACCCTGTATATTCTATACCATTGCGTGTTCGTTGATAAATTTTGCACTGGAATATTGAAAATTGAATGGAGAATCGAAAAAACTATATTTCAGAATTTGCAACACCGTCGGAACAGGGGGGAAAGGGAATATTGAAAAATGCGTTGCTACGATTTGTCACCCTGTATATTCTATACCATTGCGTGTTCGTTGATAAATTATTTACTGGAAAATTGAAAATTGAATGGAGAATCGAAAAAACTATATTTCAGAATATGCACCACCGTCGGAACAGGGGGAAAGAGAATATTGAAAAATGCGTTGCTACGATTTGTCACCCTGTATATTCTATACCATTGCGTGTTCGTTGATAAATTTTGCACTGGAATATTGAAAATTGAATGGAGAATCGAAAAAACTATATTTCAGAATTTGCAACACCGTCGGAACAGGGGGGAAAGGGAATATTGAAAAATGCGTTGCTACGATTTGTCACCCTGTATATTCTATACCATTGCGTGTTCGTTGATAAATTCTCAAAAATTTCTCAATCATTACATACCCTTCGTTTCTTTATGGAGCGGTATTTTATCGGAGAATAAAGAACGATTCAGTAATGCGCCTGTAGAAAGATGGTTCGGAATTGTAAAAAATATATTGGCTAAAAAAATTATGCGACAACGGTGCTCCCGTATAATAAGAAAATTGCGCAAAAATCTGCGCAAGAAAAAGTCATGTGAAGCGTATTTTACCTCAAACTGAAAATGAAAATATTTTAAACTCTTTCGAGTATAAATATGGTTTTTGTGATTTATGCCAAAACAATTAAATTCAATTATAGATTTTTATTTGTGTCTAGATATCGGTTGAAATTATTTCTGCAAATTTATATAACAAAACATTGACCTTAGAAGCTAGGTGCAGATTTTCATAATCACTGCAAAGACCTAATCAAAACCGAATTATAAATATGTAGAAAAGGAAGATAGTAGCCTTCCTTGTGGGACATAGGGCTCTTGGCGAACACCCACTTTTAAAAAAGTAACGCGCCAAAGCAATACCTCAGAAGGTGGTGTGGAAATTTGCTGTACCAAACAAATTTGTCTCGTACAGTTTCTGTGAAAATCGCGCAATGGTATGGAAAAACATGGTGAAAATTTTTTCAATATTCTCTTTCCCCCCTGTTCCGACGGTGGTGCATATTCTGAAATATAGTTTTTTCGATTCTCCATTACATTTTCAATTTTCCAGTAAAGAATTTATCAACGAACACGCAATGGTATAGAATATACAGGGTGACAAATCGTAGCAACGCATTTTTCAATATTCTCTTTCCCCCCTGTTCCGACGGTGGTGCATATTCTGAAATATAGTTTTTTCGATTCTCCATTCAATTTTCAATTTTCCAGTGAAGAATTTATCAACGAACACGCAATGGTATAGAATATACAGGGTGACGAATCGTAGCAACGCATTTTTCAATATTCTCTTTCCCCCCTGTTCCGACGGTGGTGCAAATTCTGAAATATAGTTTTTTCGATTCTCCATTACATTTTCAATTTTCCAGTAAATAATTTATCAACGAACACGCAATGGTATAGAATATACAGGGTGACGAATCGTAGCAACGCATTTTTCAATATTCTCTTCCCCCCCTGTTCCGACGGTGGTACAAATTCTGTAATATAGTTTTTTCGAATCTTCATATCTGCAATTTCAGTCTGGTTTTTCTCATCAAATGACCAGAAGTGTTCAATCGAAGCATTCAAGCTGGAAAATATTTCTGGGAATTTCGGGGATGTTTGGCAACGCTGGAGCTCAATTTCGCGCTTGCCCTTATTCGACAGTCCCCACGTCATAAACCGTTGCTGGAAACGCGTTGTTAAGTTCACACAAACGTAAATTCTATGAATTCCTCATAAAAATAAACTCTATTGTCTATTTCTATGGATAAATGATTCTATGGACTAACCTTAATTTTTCACAATTATCTGGCTCGAAAATCAAAAATAAATAAACCGCCAATGATTTGGTATGAGGGAATAAATTAAATGAATACTAAGACAATAATAATTGCAATTCATTCTGAGCAAATCCAATTGATCAAAATGCCTGCACAACCACTTCGAAGATCATTAAGAAGACATTCTACAGTCCTAACTGATGTTGAGAACCGACCGACGAAAGGTGAAGTATATTGAAATGAAGAATTTATCTATTGAAAAATCTTTGTAATTACAGATGCCATAGATGGAATTAATAGAATTAGTAAGGACACGAAAAGGAGAAGATTCTCTGCTAGGGAACGACCAATATGGAAAGACAATATACCTAGCTGCACTGATAGCTCAATCTTCAAAATTTTGGTTCCTTATCAAGCACAAAATAATGCAACAGATTCATTAGGTAACTGATTCTTGAAAGCTAAAATGGATAATTAAACCTTAATTTAGTTTCAGATCCGTTAATAGATATGACTGCTTTTGATGTTAAAATTGCTGTGAACAGGAGGAGAAGCTTGAGACTGTTGAACAAACAACATGAAAATTCGAAATGCTTTGAAAAGCATGGTGATAATTCAACTCTATCTTTGGAAAAAGCTAGACAAAACCAAAACTCAGAAATTCCAGAAGTAAAATTAGATTTTGAAGACAAACCAAAGAAACGATTTAGAAAACTCAGTATAAGTCAATCATGTGAAATTAAAGAATCTCTGAATGTACAAGGTCCTACAATAAGAAAACCAAAAGGAAACTTGAAATCAGATGAATTTAAAGATGACAAATCAAGGGCAGTTCTTAAAAGAGTTAGAAACAGTTGTGTATTAAATAATGCAGATGAAATGACTATAGATATTGAAGAGCAACCAAGGAAAAAACACAAAAGTGAATTAAATGAAGTCGTTCAAAATGTTGAGGCATATAACCTAGATAAATCAAATGTAAATTTGATCTCTCATGTTGAGTGTGATGCTGAAATTCCAAAAAAGCTAATTGGTTCGATAATCCTGAAGTATTAATAGAGAAACTGAATATGGAATTAAAATGTGATAATAATTCGACAATAATTCAAAAAAAGGCAAGAACCAGCAGATTCAATAATCCAAAAGAGATGGTGAAAGATGTTGAAGGTAAATCTAAAAAAACACATAAAAAGCTTAGAGAAAATGAAGCTAATGAAATTGATAAAGTTAAAGAATACTATCTGGACAAAAATATACAAAAAAATGTTAGATCCCTAGAAACCATCTTTGAGGAATGCCTTACATTGGATGAGCCAAAGAGAACAAAAAAAGTAAGAAGGTTAATTCCTTTCTCTGAAATAAAAAAGAAAAAAAGCTAAAATAGCGGATGAATGTTTAAAAAAGATGACTCACAGAAGAAGAAAAACTGTAGACAATGCACTTCGAATAATCAAAGATGTTACCTTTTGCAATTCAATGAGTGTTTGAAAAAGGGAAGTTGTGTTTCTGTTATCTATTTTATTTACAATATAGAAGTTTCTATTTTAATTTATATGTACAAATATTATTTTTTATTAAATATTATTACTGATAGAATTATTTGAATTTAGTTAATGCTTTTCAATGAAGAAATTACAGCAAATACACTTTGTACAGGATTGTGTCCAGTGGAACAAGATAGCCTTTTGCTGAAATATAAAATAATATAATAATTTTCAACTATTAAACCAAATCAGTCGCAAACATTAAAGTTTGACACAATGATTAAGAATCGGTGGTTGTATTCAAATATCATAGTGGAGTTGAATGTTATTGAGCAAATCCACTTAATCGATTAGCCGTTTGAATTAATTTTAGATAAAGAGGTCTGAAAAATTTTGAGAAAAAAATCTGGCTAAAATACATTTTAAAATTCCCCAAAATTTTTTTGGAGATACAAGAAATCTTAGGATATCTTTCAGATGTAGACTGAATTTTAGATACACATGGAAGTTATTGATTTATGAAATTTAATATTCACAGTTTAAAGGTATCTTTGAATTATCTAAGTAGCATTTAATTCTGCGAAAAGTTAGCATTTTCATATTTGATGAGAACACAAGCATATGAATTAGTTAAAAATAGGTATTGCAGCTAATTCGAAATTCTATCGATTGAAGAGGACCTAGATCAAACTTTCTTCTGGTATCATTATTATTGTGATAAATATTTACCTCCGGGAAAATTGTTTCATGTAAACAAAAATAAGGTTTATAAACTCAGCTCTCCATTAGAATCTTTTTTCTTGTAGAAATTATAAGTGTCCCATGCAAAAGAACGTCAAATATATCTTTCAATTCATTCTAAAGTAAAAAAATATATCTGGCACAAAATCTAGTATTTTCTGCAAAGTTTATAAAACCAATGCTAAAGAGTAACTATGTCAGTACTTTTGAACAAGTTGGTAATCACCCTCATTCTGTAACTTTGATCGAAACCATCCCAGCAGATCGTTATTTCATAAACTCAGAAGAAAACTTGTGAACTGAACGATAAATTAAAAAATGTATTAAACAAATATTTTCAGGGTTAGATTCAGTCTGTATCAGAATTACTTTGAAAAATGTATAAAACAGCTCATCAAAGATTGCTATCCAGATCCAGTTTATAGGTTTCTATTTTATAGAGATAGAAATTGAGGATCATTATTATTAAATTAATTAGGAAAAAAATTAAAGATTTTACCAAAAAAGCAGTGTATTTCTAATTATATACAGTATATAGTAGAGGTAGTGGAAATAAATGAAAAAAACTTCAAGAGTCTCCATAAAACAAACATAATTCTCTATTCTATCCTCAGAGAGAAAAATCTCATCAATTCAAGTCTCTATCTTCTAAGTACTTATATTCAAAGGTGAAGCCTTCCTTTTTTCGTTGTCCCCATTTTTCATAATCGAAATAAATATATGTGCCTTGCTCATATTCTTCATTTATCACTTTTGGTTCTTCGTGTCTTTGAAACCACATCATGTACTTGGTGTGAAACCTCCAGCTCTGTTTTTTCAATGCTTTAGCTGCTAGGTATTGTGCCTTCGTTCCTTCCATATAATAAAATACAAAAAAGAGGGTTTCAGTAGCTAGTCGTTGATAAAACTCCAACGTATCTGATAATGGTAACGGTGCTTGAATATAATAAGTCTGAGTGGGGAACGGCGTTCTTTGTACGTAGGGTCGTATCCTTTCGGAATCCGATGGATGCGGCATATGGTAGAAGGAAGCTTCCATGAACTGAAATTGCGACTGATGCTCTTTTTGCAGAGGAATAGGCCCCAGAGGCGCTACACCCAGTAATGGGGGAATGTGAGCTTCAGATTTCTGTCCTTGACTGTGATTTTTCGTCTGCTCTATCGACATAACCTGGTTGGCTTCTAAACCTGCACGATCTATGACCTGCTGTGCCATGTTTTTGAGGGAAGTCATTCCATCAACTTGATTTTGTGTTGCATTCAAATTTTGTATCGGGCTATTCAAAGTTGAAGACAGACTCTGAGCAGAAACTTGAATGGAATTGTTAACCAAACTTATGTTCGAAATAACATTCTCACTAACACTTTGGTTGGTTTTTACAGGAACATTATTAGCTGTTACTGTTGCAAAGTTTCCAGATGTCGATAATGGGGGTACTGGGGAGGTTTCTCGAACTATATTTGTTTTACTTGGGGTACTGCTTATTAACACAGGCTTATTATTACTATTACTAACAGCAGTCATTGAAGCTACACTACTGCAGCTCGTACCTAGTAAAGAGTTTGTACTGCAATTCATAATCACAGAGGAATTAATTCTAACAGGAGTTGGCTTGATTGGTTTAGGAGTTTCTTCATTTGTTTTCTTTTCAGATTCATTTGAACTATCACTTGAATGAACATAAGGCTGGCTTCCGCTAGGTGAAGGCGACGGGATTGGAGAGGAGCCTGATATCATAGATGTAGGAGAACCAGCTGTGTCATTACTATCCGTAGTTACTGATGATGGGATTCCTGCTCCGGCAATCTCAACATCATCAATACCAATAATGTCGTCATAAATAAATTCATTATCTTCAAAGTCTGGTTCTTGAGATGATTCCACGTAATATTCAACATTATCTTTGATAGTCTTGATTTGTGAAACTTCTACCGACATGTTATCTAGCATTCTTAAAAGAGTTTCCAATTTCTTTATATGAAACCTATGTTTTTCTAACCTTGCTTTGTATTCGTCCACTCTCTCTTGCTTATCTTTATCTAATTTTTTTTTCTTATTAGCTTGTAAAGATTCTATTTCAGATTCAAATGCATCTGTTTGAATGTTCAATTGCTCAATTGAAAACACTAGCCAATGTTGAATTTCGTCTCGTTCTTTCTGAGCTGGATCTAGCTTTTGTGCAGCTCCTAAACCTTCTTTTGAATACGCCTTTGTTTTAGTCTCTCGTTCAACAACTTTGAACCTTTCCATTTGAGTTTCAATGAGCTTTCTGTTCTCCATGAGGATAGACTTGTCTTTAACTTCACCTGATTGTATCCAACTCTTAATCTGATCCCGAAGCCTTTGAAGCTTTTTGATTTCCTTCTTGAGGTCTGCCTCATATTTTTCCTTTTGGTTACTATTTGTAGCATTATGGACTTTCTGCCAAATATCTTCGAAAGTTTCTACTCCTTCAGTTACCTTCTTCAGGCATCTATCTATTTCACCCTGAAGTTTTCTACTAGCAGCCATGGCGAAGATGCTTTCAGTCTATTGAAATACACATTATACTTAAAGCATACGAACTATTTTATCAGTGAAACATAAAAAAGAAGCTTTAATTGTTTTCGTTTTTTTGAAATCGTAACGTTAGTAATTCAGATATCACACATTTCCTTAGTCTTAAAATCAAACAAAAACAGGACTTTCACGTAGAATCTTACTTCTCGTATCATAGAATATTCTATATTATGTTATCACGATTCATTTTCTTCCTACACACGGTGTTCCGATTAAAAAGAGATAGTGGTATTATTTAACCAATGGGATGGTGCCAAAAGGGAAATAAACCAAGTAGGTCAAATATAATCTGTAGTAGATGCGTCCGCAAGCGTCAAATTCAAACTGAATCTATCAGTTTCTATCAATTTTATACTCAAATTATCAAGGAACCGTTTATTTACATCTCACACGATGATTATTTCAATTAAATACCGTAACTTTCGCCGAGATGGATATTATCCTGAATTCTGTGATTTGACTTACTGAATTTGAAAGCTTGTCATATGTCAGTGATTAGGGATCATATTGATCTGACAGTTCAATATTTCCATGATAAGAGCTGATAACGAGATTTGAATTATTTTATGATAATGATGGAATTAGGGAAATTACGCTTGAGGTCTGAAAATATTTCACTGAAATTGACTTCAAGTGCGTTCCAATAACGATTCAATTCGAGTGTTCTCATCAGATGATTTTTTTCTAGGTCATCTGTTGATTTCATTATTAACAAAATGTTGGTGTTTCAATGAAATTACGTATCTTCAGGGAATTTATTTCGAGGTAAATTATCATCCAATGACCTTTGTATCATATCAGATTTAATATTTGTACTCAGCAGCTATGAATCTGTTCAGAAACTTTATGAAGTTTTCCAAAAAGTATCCTATTGTACGTGGTCTTGGATCATATGCTATAATTTGTCCATCAGGATGTCTTATTCAACAAAGTTATGAGGGAAAAAATGTCAGCACTTTTGACTGGCTTCGTGTGTTTAGATTTAGCATGTATGGGTTGGTCATAGTGGCCCCTATGATGCATGGGTGGGTTAAAATAACTAGTGTTATTTGGCCTAAAACCACCCTTAGCACCTCTGTTAAAAAGGTGAACTGAAATAATTTATTGCATTCTACTTACTGTAGTTTCTTATTTTCAAGGCAGTCTTAGAACAAATTACGTATGCTCCTTTGACAATGTTTTGTTTCTATACAGTGATGCCTTTATTAGAAGGAAACTCTCTGCAAAAAGCAATTCAAGATCATTTGAGACCGAAATTTTTTGCTACATACAAGGTATATTATGAATTTTACAAATAGTCTCATAGGTATAATATTGAAATGTTTTCAGATTGCTTTGTGTTACTGGCCATTTGTTCAAACTTTTAATTTCTATTTGGTTCCTCGAAGAAATAGGGTTCCATTTGTTAGTGTATGTAGCTTATTTTGGTGGATATTTCTTGCACACAAAAACAAGTCTGGAGGAGAAAAAATATCTAACTGAAGATCTTCATGTCTATTTTTTTAATTGTTATAATAAATATTGATCAAAATTGGTCTTTTCATGTTTAAAAAGAATTAATGGGGTAAAAAAATTCCAAACTTATTACATATTTTAATGCTCAGAATTGTTAGATGAAGGAAATGAAACACTGGTATATCTAGGCTCATTAATATACAGTTTGACTAATGAATAGCTATGTTACAAAAAGTACTTCCTACTATACCTACAGTATTTGAAGTCTATATTGTAGAGAACATAGGTTTGAACTTCACCAAAAGGTTTTGTCTACTTTGATCACAATACATCTTAACAAATTACTCATTTTGTCCAAACACTTTCCAGTTTATTTCTACAATTCAAATCTAAATGGGTCCATTATCCAAAATAGTCAGGGTTTTTGATACCTACCCGTTCAGTCGAGGTCTTTTATCTTATGCAGTCATATTTCCTTCCTCCTGTTTAATTCAACAAACTCTGGCTGGTAATACATGGGAAACATATGACTGGAAGAGAGTATTCAGATTCTGGATATATGGAACATTTTTTCTGGCTCCTGTAGGATATGGATATGTGAAAGTAATGTCTAAATGGTTGCCAAATTCAGATCTAAAGTCTAATATCAAGAGGGTGAGTTAAGTAATGTTCTTTGAAAGTGAATTTGTGTTTATGCTTTGAATAAAATATGCAATTTGTATCAAATAAATAGTGAATCTCAAATAACACGAGGTTTGACGAAAAAGTGCGGTAATATCTCCTCAAACATTTCTTTTTTGAAACAGAGAACAGGTTATGCAGCATGAACACCATGTTTTAAAATGAATTCGGTTAGTAACGTATTTCTAACAAATATTGCACCTGTCTTGTATTGCCTGCCAGAATAACGAAAAAAACATATCCAAGATTGTCATATAATAGTATATTCTAAAACAAGTTGCGGAATGGGCACCTATTCCAACACGAATGCGAAATGAGTGTTGGAATTGCCTTCTGCAACGAGTATTGGACGATTTTTTCAGTCAAAAATTGTGAGAAATTTATTGGAATTCAATGAAAAATTCAGATTATACCTCCTAGTGCCTTTTGTATTTTATTTTCGCAGTTGGCGTAACTGATACGAAAATTGACATGCAAAGGACTCGTGTTGACATTCGAAAGGAAAAGTTGTCAGTGTTGTCAACCACAAAACGAAAAATATAACTAAAAACATTACGACACTGAAATAGAGAAAGATATAATATATCTGAAAAAGAAAACATTCTCCTAATCTCACTGCTTAAGCGTTCGAAAATGTGTGGGAGAGCGGCACTTTCTGAAAAATGTCACGTCACATTCAAGAGCTGATTTTTTTGTTTTGAAACAAATCTCATAAAAATGAGGAAAATAATAGAATTCGATAATTTCAGTTAGCCGTAGCAACAAATGTGACGAATATCCTTTGAAAATTTTCCTATCTATGTTGAGAATTGTAAAAGAGTCATGATAATTAGTTTTACATAATATTATGAAATATCCAATTCGTCAGTGAGAATTGTTATTGGAGGTGCAATGTGATAGAAGTTTAGGCGGCTATCCGCTGGATGTCACCTCTGTAACATAATACTCATGTGGCTGCCACAATTCAACAATACCTGCTCAAAAATTGTCAATTGTTAATCGAGGATCGGGTAATGCTTCGCTGACGATCCCCAATATGGATTGAATTTATTTTATCGTTTCTATTTGTATAAAACATTCAATTAGGAATTTTGGTTCAACGGAGAATGCGTTTGTTACTGTGTGTACTATAATCTTTTGTCTCTTTGCTACTTGGTACCTTCATATTCATCAAACTGGTAGTGTTGGATGGTATTCCAGCCGACAGCGCGTATGAATTTTAATAAACTTCTATGAGTATATAATTTGATCTCTCATCTCAATAGCTTTTTTAGGTCTTCATAGACCAAACAACATATTCTCCACTAATGACAGTGGCGTTTTTTGGTGGGATGTCCCTTCTTGAGGGAAAAAATTTCGGAGGTGCCAAAGACGAGATAGAAAAGAAATTTCTTCCAACATATAAGGTTTGTTAACGATTTATTAGGCATCTAAGACGTCTATTGAAATGTTAAATTCGCTTCTTTCAGATTGGACTATGCTACTGGCCAATTGTCCAGACGGTTAATTTTACTCACATCTCTGAGAAAAACAGGGTTCCATTCATCAGTTTGTGCGGGATGGTATGGACAGTGTTCCTTGCTTTCATGCTTCAGAAGAACGTGAAGAAAATTGACGTCGAGTAGAGAAGATGCCATAAATAGAGGTAAGTTTGAGTAAAAATTTCAATACTACTATAGGTTATTCATTAAATGAGGCATTGACGTAATTTCAACTGTTTTTCTATTTTCGAAAAACTTTCGTATTTGCATAGCTGTGCGAGGTTAGATTGATTAGTACTCGTGTTGGGCAAACAGAGCGTATTGTAACAAAACCGAATATGAACCGTCTAATGACTATTACGTCAACAGAGGAGTTCCGCTTCATGCGCCGACAAAGGGATTAAGATCGCGATAAAGGGACCGCTCGCCATAAAGCTGTCACATAAAAACGTTTAATGACGGCATATTTATGGGACATAAAGAGGCTACTACGATTGTTCTGGAATATGATGCATCTTTCTGGTAACTTCTAGAGAAAAACAGCGCCGGATATAAATGACTGAAGCCGATTCATTGATTCATTCATGTATAGAATTTGCCGATGAATAAACAGGTGTTCCTAGTGAAATTCTGTAAATAAATTGTGTATATAAATTATTGATTATTGTTAGTTAAGTGTGAATATAAATTAGTTTAAAGAAGACTTGTAGTGTTTTTCTAATTCGCTGAGGAAAAACGTAACAGTATTATAGTTTATAGTAAACAACTTCCTGTTATTTTGAAAATGGAAAAAGAACAATATCGTTCAGTGATTCGATTCCTGTATTTGGACCGGTCGGCGTGCGAGGAAATGAAAGATCGGTTGGAGCTGTTGACGAGGACCGTATACCTTCGATGACGACCATTAAATATTGGTTCAATAAATTCGAATGGAGCCTAACATCAGTGTTCGACGAGGATCAACCAGGACGTGCAAATGAGGTGCAAAAAAATTTCAATCATTTTTCTGACTGACGTCAAGCGCCAACGTAAATAAGCTTCGCTCTGTATTTTTCCAGGTCTACCATGAAACAATTTTGTCAAAATATGTTTAGGTGTCCCAAAGATATATCGTAGTTTTGGCCTTTTTACAGCTTTGGCGTTCGATGCGTTTATTGAGTGTATTTAGGCAATCGTTTCGGGATACTTTTATGATAGGGTCTCGATAAACACCTATGTCGAACAGACGAGAGTACGAAGTCGTCGTTCATACACACATCGTCGTGCAACACTTTCTTCGCAATAAATTTTCGTTAATTATACAAATTCGAACTCTAGTGAAAAAGTGACTATTTTCGTTTGAGTGCTGGGACACGTTGATTCAGCCGTACTGTGAAACCAGGTAGGCAGACGTCGATCACCAACATTCGATTTTCTTTCGAGTCATTTTTTCATATTTTTTTTAGAATTTCATTATTAATTTTCTATTTCGTTTTCGTTTAACTTTCAAAGGCCCTTGTCGTGCCAATATTAAAACGGCAAAGCTGTAAAAGCGTAGGAACTTCGGTATATAGTTTCAAGATTTTAAGGCTGTACATCACTTTCTTTGTGCCTATACTATTTCAATGCTAATTTACTTCAAGAATAACGCATAAACCGTTTGTCGGATTTCATTCAAAATTTGAGTGAGCATTGGCATGAGTATTCCCTAGTGCCTACCTTCCGCCGATTTTTGAAATGATGCATAGTTTTTGGCTAATTACACTTTGAAAATTGAAATACTCTTCAGATGCAAATATTTCCTCAAGGAAATATTTTATCGAAAAAAACTCATAGGTAGTCGTTCGGTATTACATTGAACTTTGAAATTAGCTAAATTTTTTTCACTTTTCTCAATTTTCGAGTTATTCTCGTTCTTGTATTAAATAATTGTATTTGGCCCGCCTCCCAATGGTTGACACCTCTTTACGGCAGATGGGCCAATAGAATCTTATCCTTCATTTATGATCATTTATGACCCCAGGTATGGTACTATTTTTACCAAATTCAGGGACAATTAAATATATGCCGTAGAGAATATTGCGGCTTGATTCTTTATTGCGATAATGATTTCCATGTGCAAACCATAATAAGGGATCGGAATTTCTGGAGATATACGATGCTTCCAAAATTAGAGGACTTTTACAAGAAGTGCATTCTTCCAGAAATAATAGATGGCAGAATACCAAGAGGAATGAGTGTCCGCGAGATAAATTGAAATTATTATGGAAGTGGGTAAGTGTTTCTCACGAACGAAGCCTACATTCTACTCTCTCAGCGGAAACAATTATATCGAATTTTTTCAGATGGATGGGTCGAACACCCGTAGAAAGTTATATTTTTTTGACACGGGGGCAGGGTTTTTTCTGCTGAGGTTTTTCCCTGGACTATTGTATCATACGCAGAATTGTATGGTACCTACCTCGTGCACCAACCTCAGCTAGGGACATTTTGTTTCAATATGTATTGCATTAAATCAGCTCCCTCAATCCAAATAATATATTTTAAAAATTTTTTATTTTCCATGTTTGATATGCCCAGGAAAAATGTTTTGGAGACATGGAAATTTTATATGCTTCTTCAACTGATTAGATTTGTCCGAATAATTTTTTTTTCATGTAGTATAGCGCCCAATGTACAAATTCAAGAGATTGTTTTAATTAATTTGCATCACTCACATTCACATAAATAATTATAGGGTAAATTCAGACATTCAGGGTTACATTAATTCCCAACAAGCTGAAAGTTTGGTGCAATTGTTCAGAACCTAATTATGAATAAAATGTGAAAGTTTTTCATTATTCCGCTGTACGGAAATATTCAAGTCAAGGTCAAAGGTCAAGAATGCGTTTTCGCGATTTTCAGCAAAAAAAGGCAAGTTTTATCACAAAATTACTCCAGAAAAAATTGTAGAACATATATTATCTATAAAATATGTATCAACTTTTTTTCCTAAGAGCCACCGTTTTTTTGAGATACAACGTTTCGAAAAGTTATTAAAGTTGTAATCGTCATAATATGCATTCTGGGATATGAGTTTATCCATCATACTATACTTATTTTCAATCTACCCCAGATAGCTCGATACACAATTTTGACTCACCCTGTATACGTGGCCAAATCATGTATAATGACGATTACAACTTTCATAATTTTTTGAACCGTTATATCTCAAAAACGGTGACTCTTTGGAACAAAATATTGATACACATTTTATAGATAATTATATGTTCTACAATATTTGTCTGGAGTAATTTTAACATAAAACTTGACGTTTTGCAGAAAATCGTGAAAACTGCATTTTTTGGCCTCCTTGAATAAAATTTTTCCATACAGGGAAACTAATATTTTATTCATAATTGTGTTTTGAACAATTTCACCGACTCTCAGCTTGTAGGGAATTTATGTAACTTCACCCGGTCTCAATTGACCGGTCTAAATAGAATGAACTCTGTATTTACCATTCTCTTCGAAACCCACAAAAAATCCATAAACACAAATTTACGTTCCGTTTCGATCCTACCCACCGGCGACAGTACCTAGAAAGTTTATTAGGGGTCATAAATACCGTACAGACCGTCCTATTTCGTACAATGGGCGTGCCTGTTTTCAGTTCCTTGAAATTTTCGCTTGGTGCCATCTAGCGGAATTCGAGTTTCGCCGCAAGGTGGTGTACAGCCTTAAAACACCTGATTTCAGGTCCAATTCAATTGAATTTGAGATCATTTTCACATATACAGAAATTGTTTTTTAAAAATTCGCGCCATGAATTCATGTCAATTAATTATTGTGATGTCACCGTTAGGTTATTGAGCATCGTCACGAAATCGGCCAGTTTAAAATAATTGGCATTGTCCCCAGAATCGCGTGAGTATCTAAATTGAAAATTGGTCTGAACAGTTATGCAAGCTCTCATAGACAGAAACGAGTTTATAAAAATATTTACTGTAAGCTTTAATTACTGGTTTGAAACAGAATGGTGGTTGTTTTATCAAGATTTGTCGCCTTCACCAACAGACACCCCATAGTTCGGGGTATGATTTCGTATGCAGTCATATGGCCGGTTTCTAATATTATACAACAAAGCGTCGGTGAGTTTTAAGGCCATGTGTTTAATTGGAGTTAGTAGTTGTAGATTTCTATGTACCTATACGTGCTTTGAGATTAATTTTGAAGTCGAATGATGTGTTTTATATAAGAAATAATATACAATCTTTAACCTTAAAAAAAAATTGAGTGGTTACTGAAAATCATTTTATGGAATATATTCTATGTTAACATCTGTAATATTACTAGGAAGAAATAAGAGGTGTTACAATCAATACTAGTAATAAAATTTTCGAGTAATAAATCAACTGTAGATGACCAATACAATACGGAAGAACCAAATTAAAATTAATTGAATAATGAAATGTTGATGATTTCTTTCGATCAGTACCTATATCGTGAGGTAAACTAATTGCAAAATTATAAATATTCTATCTTATACATTTCTTATATGTATACAGGTGTTCCGAAACACAATGATAATCTGGTACCGGAGAGAAATTATGAATAATTACATAGGAAAAAAATCCATGACACTGAGTGAATCGATAATAGTTATTCACGGTAATAATGTGAAAAATATATTTCTTTCGTTTGTCACTGAGCGTTTTTATGTTAACATAACACATTTATCAAACTAGGAAAAAGTCATCTATTGTTCATAATTTTTTTTATAAACAAATGTACTATTTAAATAATAAAGATAAAGAGATTCTGTACAAACTTCTTGAAGAATTGTTATTTATGACAAGAAACAATCCGCAATAATAAGTTTTATCCGTTTATTCACTTTGTTTCCATATTATTTGAATAATCACTTAAAAATTTTTCTTATTAACAATTTCATTGTTTATTATACCAACAATTTGTTATGAATGAATTATCAACTTTTTTTTATTTTTATTCTAATTGTTTCGAAAATTTCAAAAACTTACCTATACATTAAAATGCTGAAAAAATATTATTCAAATTTCTTTTAATATTATAGAATTTTTTTTTCTGTATTTCGATACACAGAAACGTTTTTATAATTTTTGAAACCAGAATACAAATGAAGAAAAGTTTTATAAATTGAAGATATAATAAACAATGAAATTGTTATTGAAAAAAATTTCTGTTCGTTAATTTGTAGTGAACTATCTTTCATGATTTAAAAAAAAATCTTTACTGATTATTCAATCAATAGAAATATAAAAAAAAAGGAAGAAATTGTAAAAAACAACTTTATCAAAATATTGAAAGATCGGTTTTTTGATAAAAATTCAAAAACAAATGGAAATAATTTTTTTTAGTTAATAAATACCTTTCGTTAGCATAAAAACGGTAAGGGTCAATAAAAAATTTTCACGACATTATGGAATTTTCTTCTGTTAAATCAGAAAAAATTATTATCAACGGAGTATTGAATTTATTTGAACTTTTATCACACTATGGTATTTTATGGGCATGCAAGAAAAGCTCCACAAGGCGCAAAATGTTATGGCAATTACTCAAATATTCTTTTAATTTGGAATGTTTACGGAAGTCCCGGAAATAGTTATTAATTGACAAAGGTCTAAATTATTGGAAAATTAACTTTGATGAAAAATTCCAACTATAATCAGTTCTTTGGATTGCTTCGATTATATTAAAATTTTTTTAGATTTTAAATCTATTATACAGGGTGTCTACTATAATAGGTACCAAACTTCAGGAGGTGATATTACAAGTCATTTGCAACAAAAAATGTCCTATAACACTTTTTCGAAATGTTGATAGTTATCGAGTTATTCAACACTTCTTGGTTTTTCGGAATTTTTTGCTTTCCCCTTTAAAAACAAGAATATCTCTGTTATTCGTACAGCTACATCAAATCTGACCATATCATCGCAAAGGGCAGTAGAGGTGCTATAAATAGGTAGTTACTAATGTTAAAAAAATGTTTTATACCGGGTGTTGTAAAAGGGTAAATGTAAAAATTAAAAAGAGTGCAAACATAGTGGTTTTTTCTTGTTAGCTGTACCAATGAAAATTGGTGAATAAGTAGTTGTTTTTTTTCTAGGAAAAACTAGTACATGTAATAGACTTTTAAACGGTATATCAACTTTACACTCAACTTTTTGTTTTTCCAACAATATTACTGTTTCAAGTCAGAAAAACATAAAAATCAGAAACGCAAATTTATGATAATTTATTTCAAAACATTGTAGGTTCAGAACAGTTATAAATATTATTAATAGCATTGAGTATAAATCTAGTGGTAGAGTAGTTTTATACTCAATGTTAATAGTAACATAAAAACAGCAAAGTTGTATACAAAGGTTTAAGGAGGAGACGGGTTGGAGGGTGTGTTGGTGCGTATCTGGCGGCAGCCGGAAATGAATACCACGAATGAAAATGAACAATATAACGGAATTTAATCTCGGGCTAAGCAAACTTGACATTTGCATGGGTTCGAGGATATGCAAATTAACTTAAATTTTATAAAATTTGTCATTAAGTGAACTTAAGAAAAAGATCATTTACTTTAACGAATTAATTCGACTTATACGCATCTACAAAAAAAAATATGCCTGTTTTCTCTAATATTGAATATCGGGATATGCTGTTTATTTACGGGTTCACTAACGGAAATTCGCGAGCAGCAGTGCGGGAGTACGCGTTACGTATCCCCAATAGACAACAACCTAGCAGAAACGCATTTGTAGAAGTTTTAAGGCGCTCAGGTGAAACTGGATCGTTTCGAGGTATACGAAATAGAGAAGGTGGTCGAAATGCTCAGCACTGGAGGCAAACACCAGCAATACTTCGTGCTATTAGAGAAGATCCCACTCGGAGTGTTGTAGTTGGTGCCACATTAGAGCTTCACCATTCCACAGTACACTGAGTTTTGAAACAAAATAATTTACACCCGTATCATTCAAATAAAGTCCAGAATTTGTTACCTGTGGATGGTGAAGTCAGATTAGAATTCTATAGGTGGTACCTAAATAAGTTGGAAGAGTGGGGATGTGATCAAATATTATAGACAGATGAGGCAACATTCACTAAAAGTGGAATAATAAATTTACGAAATTCCCATATATGGGAAACGGAAAATCCACATGCGACTGTTATATCTCATTATCAGCATTAATTAAGCGTCAATGTTTGGTTGGGATTCATGAGAGGGCGGCTAGGGCCCATTTGAACGGTTTTTATAGTTTTTAATTCGGTTTTGCAATAACATTGATTTTTACGTTCATTCAGTTTAATTCAAAGTTTATTTAATGTTTTTATGTTACTATTAGTAATATTTATGACTGTTTTGAACCTACAATGCTTCGAAATGAATTGTTATAAAATTTGCGTATCTGGATTTTATGTTTTTCTGACTTAAAACAGTGATATTGTTGGAAAAACAAAAAAATAAGTGAAAAGTTGATATACCGTTTAAAAGTCTATTACACGTACTAGTTTTTCCTAGAAAAAAAACCACTACTTATTCACCAATTTTCAATGGTACAGCTTACAAGAAAATACCACTAAGTTTGCACTCTTTTCAATTTTTACCTTTACCCTTTTACAACACCCGGTATAAAACATTTTTTTAACATTAATGAGTATCTATTTTATGATGTGTTTACTGCCCTTTCTGATGATATGATCAAATTTGATGTAGCTGTAAGAATAATAGAGATATTCTTGTTTTTAAAGGGGAGAGCAAAAAATTTCGAAAAACCAAGAAGTGTTAAATAACTCGATAACTATCAACTTTTCGAAAAAGTGTTTAGGACATTTTTTGTTGCAAATGACTTGTACTATCACCTACTGAAGTTTGGCACCTATTATAGTAGACACCCTGTATATACCCTAAAAATATTTTGTTGTGACTTACTAACTTGAAAGGCCAGGGGTTCAAGCTCCTTATTATTAATGATGAAGGCAAAGTTTCGTGGATCGAAAGTTCTTTTTCCAAAATCCAAAAAAATCATTAACATGTTTACTAATTATAAGTTTGTTTATAACTCTTGAAATATTTATTTACTATTGCAATTTTTTCGTACAATTATCTAGACATAATTTGTAAAGGAATTCTTCACTCAGAAGATATTATTGGAGCGTAACAATAACGGTAAATTTTTTAAATCTCATTATTTCTTGTTTTTCCGAGGATAGCTGCAAGATGACTTTGAATATCAATTGTTTTTAGAGTAACCGTTTTTATTTCATTTTATTAGCTTATGAAACCGAGAAGCACAGTTTAATGAGATAAATAAATGTCGATGTAGCAAATTTTCTGTACGTTCCCTATAGATATTCTTATTTTTATTTTATTTATTTCTGTCAAGAATATCAGTTTTTCTGTTAACTGACAGGAATTACAAATTTTCTAATTCGTAGCGGGCAAAACAGTCGAAACGTATGACTGGATGACTCCACTACGTTTCTCCATTTATGGAGGACTCTTCACTGCACCAACATTATATGCGTGGGTGAGATTATCATCGATTATATGGCCTCAACCCGGTTTGAAAACAGCTGTAATCAAGGTAGATAATTCTTTTTATTGCCACCAACTGCAGCGACTTAATTTCCAGATTCTCAGAAACAATGAGTCAAATTTTACATCTGCAACAATCAATCAACTTCAACCCAAAATTGTTGGAATGAAAAGATAATTTTGCACGCAGCTGCATTATCATGCAGTGTTTTTGTTTATCCTGCTACTTTATCTTTCTTATAAGACTTTTTTTTGATAATCTGGTGTCGATCTTCAGTTGTTGGATTTTTTATCATTATTTGACGAAAGTATTGTGAAGGCTGTTGTAGAACAAATGACCTATGGCCCAGCTGCCCTGATTTGTTTTTATTTTGGTATAAGTATAATGGAAGGTAAAAACTTAGATGGAGCGATAGAAGCTGTAAATCAGAAATTTCTTCCTTCGTGGCAGGTAATGATTTTGTTTTCGTGTTACAATTTAATTGGATTTTGTGAACTGCTGTAAATTAAGTTATGAGACTGGCAACGTTGCGTTTGATCTGGCAACACTGGACGCGCGGGGCTTAGTGGGGCGGTAGAGGAACATGTGATCCACCTTCAGTACCAGTTTGACTTCGCTCGAGTCATTTGGTTGTGCGTAGCTATTGTTTTTGTGTAACAGATTTTTTTATTGTGATCTAAAAACGAATGACATCAATTTCGAGCAACGGTGTGCTATCAGGTTTTGCTTCAGACTTGGGTACGGTGCAACGGAAACTAGTCTTAAACTGTAGCAGGCCTACAGAGATAGTGTTTTGTCACGGGCCCTGGTTTTTCGGTGGTTTAAGGCATTTTCAGAAGGAAAAGAGTAGATTGAAGATGAACCACGAAGCGGAAAGCCTTCATCTTCAAGAACCGATGAAAATGTCGACAAAATCCGGGATCTTGTGCGTTCAGATCGTCGGTTGACAGTCAGAATGATAGGGGAAGAGTTAAACTTGACTCACACCACTGTTCATCAAATTTTGACCAATGAATTGAGCTTGAGAAAAATTTGCCAGTAAAAACATTCCTGTGGCTCCTCAGCCTCCGTATTCGTCCGACTTGAGTCCTAGTGACTTTTTCTCTTCCCAAAGTTAAAAGATTACCTCAAAGGAGATAATTTTGGTACAGTCGAAAAATCAGTATCAGCGCTGTGTGGCCTCAGAAGGTAGTTATTCTCAAAGTGACAATATTGAATTGTTATTATTTTTAAATTAAAAAAAAAATCAGTCTCATTACTTAATTTACTGACCTCGTTATTGTGTGTACGCTGATAATAAAAATTAAATAAGGTTCGGTTTATAAGTTTTATATTTCTTTTAATTGTTTTAAATGTTTTTGATGTGTTTGTTTGATAAATCGATTACTGCATGATCGTAAAACAATAAAGATTTCATGAGCAAAGTTTGCAAAAGATAAAGAATTAGAAAATACTGACGGGAATTCAGATGGTTTCGGTGATCTTGTTAAACTACTTGTGAGTAAAAATTATTTAAATTTTTAAAATTCACATCTCTGAAATATTTGTTTGCCAGATACGTTTTAACTGCTCAAGTTAACAAGCAAGAAAAAAAAAATGAAAAAAGTAATTAAAAAGTTTCACCTTGTCACCTCGAATTTACTGGACCGATTTGACCGGAAAACAAAATAAGCTGAGATATTCCAACCTACCTTCACATTTCGGTTCTCTAAATCATTCCGCTCGGGAGTCATCGTCATCACGATCTGACCGAATCGATTTTAGCTTATAACATTGTTGATATCATCTTTATCCAAAAATTACAAAATTTAGGCAAATAAGAGTACTATGTTATTCTTGGATTAAAAATACAAAATAGCTGACCGTAAAATAGTCATAAGGTAGGGGGATTCAATTAATAATTATGATCAGCTATTTCTTTAATGGATACAAGAAAGAACCCGAAGTAACACGAAAGAACGCAAAAAATCTAAAAGAACCCAAAAAACCCCGAAGGGGCACAAAAAACCGAAAGCGCGCAAAAAATCCCGGAAGAACTTGTGAATTGCACACCCTGTATATCAATCGATCGCAAATTCATTGTAAATTGCACACCCTGTATGATATTTTATTGAAATTATCTCCCGTACGCGGAAAACACGAAAACTCTGATGGAAGTCAGCGCTTGGAATGCACAAGTCATATGTGACATCCTGTATATGAATAGAAAATATTTTATCGAATTAAGAAGCCGTAAGCAGAAACAGTCGAAATAACTCAATCGAAGGTAGCTGTTAGAAATAGGCAACTCATATGAGACATCCTGTATATAATTGATTCGCAGTGGGTGCTTTTTCCACAAAAAAAAACCAAAAGAATATCGTTTCAACTCCATCGATTCGCGCTTGGTGAATTTTACAAAGGTAAATAAAATTTCTTCGATAAAGGTCTAAAGGTGTAACCATGAACAGAGTACCTCGCCGATTACTTCGAATTTCTTTCCATTCATTCACGCATAAACTAAGTGGGTCCGATTTACGTCTAGAATATGTCATAAGAATCTACATAGGATTTAGAATGTCAACGACAGTTGTCATTTCAAAGTAGGAATCGACAGGGGTAAAATGAATTGGCTAGGGATTGCAAAACTGGTTCTATGCTGGGTAAATTTTTTAATTTCATAAATACATATCGTAGACTGTTAAACTATAAGAGAATACCTCACCAGGGCTCTTACGAATTCTATGAATTGAAGAAATTTCAAAATATCATACGAGATATGGGTTAATATTTTAATTGGAATGATCTGACAAAGTTCTGTGAACGTCGGACGTGACTGACGATCTGGAAATTTGTGTTTGAGCCGAAGTAAGCAATTTTCAGCAATTAATTTAAAATATTTTTACTTGCGATTGGAAGATATGAATAGCCCTATCCAAACGTTCGATTCTCGGGAAAGACACATATGAAAACGGCTTTTCGCTTTTCCTGATCGTGTCAGTGGAAAAAGCCTTTTTCAATTTTACCGGACTATCTTTCGCGAAAAACCGGGAAATCGGTGTTTTAAGAACTTTACGATGCTAGCTTCGCTCGCAAGATCGCCTTCCCCTTTCTACCTCGAAATATCGCACTTCTAAACCCCTCACCAACCGAAAGTTTTTTGATCTCCTTCAGTGGTTACCTGTATCGAACCATCGATTACCACAGAAATATTCCTTATTGGGATTGGGATTATATTGACAAATAAAAATTGATTTTGAAAAAAAACTGTTTTTATCCCACCTTGGTCAGGGGCTTATGGACCAATCTGTTGATCAAAACTCTTTCATTTTCTCAAAATTTGGTTTTCTCACCATATTTGTTTTTTTTTAATTGAACTGTGTCGTTTTCAGGTTGGAATATTTTTCTGGCCAGTACTACAGACGATCAATTTTGCCTGGGTACCAGAGAAAAACCGTGTACCTTACGTCAGCGCATGTAGTTTAGTTTGGTGTTGTTTTCTGTCATATATGCATCAGCTGCAACTCAAGAAACAGGAAAAACATACTGTCGAGACGAAGCAAGTTACGATCGGCAATTGACGACTCGTTCGACCTACTAGCCAATTAACATGAATTAATTTATTCAACCTAGAGCAATTCCAATGAAAGTGATATTTGTTATGCATAAAAAATTTTATTTTCTGTTATATTTGATTCGAATTTTATTACAATGTACTCATTAGATGTGATTGTTCGTGTAAATAAGAGAATAAAATTTCATATTGATGAAAAGATATAAGCATCTGCATCACTCCTATTATCCCTTCCTTATCTTCGATTACATGCCTCACTCTATTCATTAATTCTGGTATTTTGTTTATTTCATTCATAAGTGAATAGTAAATTGCGTAACATCGTATAGTGACGTGATATTGAAAATTCATGATGATGAAATTGAAATTGGCAATATTCCCAAAATTTGGCGAGTAGTATCCGTTTGTTGTCAGTATTATTAAGATTGTGGAAGTGAATATGACGTTTATATCGAAATTTAGAGCATTCACGAGTAAATATCCCATTATTCGAGGAATGCTTTCATATGGAGCAATCTGGCCAGTATCTAATATTATCCAGCAAACTATGGGTTCGTAGTTTTCGTATTTGCAAAATCTGATTTGCATTTCAAGTGATTGTCTTGTAGGTGTTTACTATGATAATTCGTCATAATGGAATTTGATCCCATGAATGACAATTGTACTCTGATCTATATCTGGAGTGCGAAGCAAAACCTTCATCCATTATATTAAATCAAAAATAACCATCGGCCATTTGTTGTATTGTCAGTGCGTTATAGTGAATAGAATAATGATAAGCCAGTTCATTAAGTTAATGATAATCTGCAGAAACTTAATTATGGAATTTAGATAATATCAATGACAATTATCGATTGTTTTCGAAACATATTTTTGGACTTTGATTAGCCGACTTGAAATTTGTTACGCTTCAGAAATTCATTCATCTAAAATATATTTGTATTGACAAGTTCAAATAATAGAAAATTCAAAAGGATTGAAATTAAAATCGAAAAAAAAATGTGAAAAGAACTGACATGTTATATATTCTTTTGAACTGGATTACATTTTCTTGTAGCAAATAAAATAGCCTTTGTTTCTCGCAGAGGTAGGTATCGGGTTATTATTCATTATTGATATCAGCACTTACCATAGTTGATACCGCATATATAAAAATTTTTTGAAATAAACTAATTTTATTATAATCTTAACGTGTGTAGTCTAAGTGACACGAAAAATAATTGATTTTTTGTAATGAGATATCTGGTATATTATTAAATGCTTGGAAAGATCTTTCTCTCCTGATTTCGAAAGTATACTTACCTTGTCATTACCGTGTCGAATACCGATCTGAAGGATTTATAGAGTGCGGGGCTTGAGATACTGTTGTCGGCACTGTATCAAGGAGGAGACTATAGGTTTCTGATTGGCCAGCGACTTATCTTGATAAATGATGATTTAAGAGTTAAACGACACATGGGCGAGGCTTGACTTATCTCGCTAAATGTCGTTGTTTTGGTGCTGAATCACCATGTTTTTGTAATTATTTCAGAAGATGATCAGAATTTAGTAGTAAAACGTCAAATGGGTGGGGCTTGAGATACTGTTGTCGGCACTGTATGAAGGAGGAGGAGACAATAGACGATCAGGTTTTTTATTGGCCAGCGACTTATCTTAATAGTTGATGATTTAGTAGTTAAACGACAGTTGTGCGAGGCTTGAGATCTTATTGTCGGCGCTTTGAAAGAGGGATGCGACAATACACAATCAGATGTCTGACTGTCCAGCGACTATTGTGAAATAAAATTTTGAGCACTTTCTGTACGCATTAAAAGAAGTCAGAATTTGGCTATGATCTAAGCAGTCTTCAGTACTAAACTAAATGATTTGCGATGAAAAATATAGCCATCATCGATGAAATGATATCCTGATGATTAGTCAGGCAATAGAAGGCATTGGGGTTCTTAAATCCGAAAATCCGGATTTTTTTTAATTATCTGAGGAAATGATCAGAATTTAGTAGTAAAACGATAAATAGGCGGGGCTTGAGATACTGTTGTCGGCATTGTAGGAAGGAGGAGCAGACTATAGGTTTCTGATTGGACATCGACTTATCTTGATAAATGATGATTTAAGAGTTAAACGACAGATGGGCGAGGCTTGACTTATCTCGCTAAATGTCGTTGTTTTGGTGCTGAATAACCATGTTTTTGTAATTATTTCAGAAAATGAACAGAATTTAGTACTAAAAGGTCAAATGGGCGGGACTTGAGATACTGTTGTCGGTACTGTATGAAGGAGGAGGAGACAATAGACGATCAGGTTTTTTATTGGCCAGCGGCTTATCTTAATAGTTGATGATTTAGTAGTTAAACGACAGTTGTGCGAGGCTTGAGATCTTATTGTCGGCGCTTTGAAAGAGGGATGTGACAATACACAATCAGATGTCTGACTGTCAAGCGACTATTGTGAAATAAAATTTTGAGCATTGTCTGTACGCATTAAAAGAAATCATAATTTGGCTATGATCTAAGCAGTCTTCAGTACTAAACTAAATGATTTGCGATGAAAAATATAGCCATCATCGATGAAATGATATCCTGATGATTAGTCAGGCAATAGAAGGCATTGGGGTTCTTAAATCCGAAAATCCGGATTTTTTTTTAATTATCTGAGGAAATGATCAGAATTTAGTAGTAAAACGATAAATAGGCGGGGCTTGAGATACTGTTGTCGGCATTGTATGAAGGAGGAGCAGACTATAGGTTTCTGATTGGACATCGACTCATCTTGATAAATGATGATTTAAGAGTTAAACGACAGATGGGCGAGGCTTGACTTATCTCGCTAAATGTCGTTGTTTTGGTGCTGAATCACCATGTTTTTGTAATTATTTTAGAAGATGATCAGAATTTAGTAGTAAAACTTCAAATGGATGGGGCTTGAGATACTGTTGTCGGCACTGTATGAAGGAGGAGGAGACAATAGACGATCAGGTTTTTTATTGGCCAGCGACTTATCTTAATAGTTGATGATTTAGTAGTTAAATGACAGTTGTGCGAGGCTTGAGATCTTATTGTCGGCGCTTTGAAAGAGGGATGCGACAACACACTATCAGATGTCTGACTGTCTAGCTTGTAAAATAAAATTTTGAGCATTGTCTGTACGCATTAAAAGAAATCATAATTTGGCTATGATCTAAGCAGTCTTCAGTACTAAACTAAATGATTTGCGATGAAAAATATAGCCATCATCGATGAAATGATATCCTGATGATTAGTCAGGCAATAGATGTCATTAGGGTTCTTAAATCCGAAAATCCGGATTTTTTTAATTATCTGAGGAAATGATCAGAATTTAGTAGTTAAATGATAAATGGGCGGGGATTGAGATACTGTTGTCGGCACTGTATGAAGGAGGAGGAGACTATAGGTTTCTGATTGGCCAGCGACTTATATTGATAAATGATCATTTAAGAGTTAAACAACAGATGGGCGAGGCTTGGCTTATCTCGCTAAATATCCTTGCTTTGGTGTTGAATCAGCATGTTTTTGTAATTATCTCAGAGAATGATCAGAATTTAGTGGTAAAACGACAAATGGGCGGGGCTTGAGATACTGTTGTCGGCACTGTATGAAGGAGGAGAAGACAATAGGTGATCAAGTTTTTTATTGGCCAACGACTTATCTTAATAATTGATGATTTTGTAGTTAAACGATAGTTGTGCGAAGCTTGAGATCTTATTGTCGGCGCTTTGAAAGAGGAATGCGACAATACTCTATCAGATGTCTGACTGTCCAGCGACTATTGTGAAATGAGATTTAGAGCATTCTCTGTACACATGAAAAGAAATCAGAATTTGGCTATGATCTAAGCAGTTCCTTATACTAAACTAAATTATTTGCGAAGAAAAATATAGCCATAATCGATGAAATGATATCCTTATGATTAGTCAGGAAATGGAAGGCATTGGGGTTCTTAAATCCGAAAATCGGGATGTTTTTTTAATTATCTGCGGAAATCATCAGAATTTAGTTGTAAAACGATAAATGGGCTGGGCTTGAGATACTGTTGTCGACACTGTATGAAGGAGGAGAATACTAAAGGTTTCTGATTGGCCAGCGACTTATCTTGATAAATGATGATTTAAGAGTTAAGCGACAGATGGGCGAGGCTTGACTTATCTCGCTAAATGTCCTTGTTTTGTTGCTGAATCACCATCTTTATGTAATTATCTCAGGAAATGATCAGAATTTAGTAGTAAAACGACAAATGGGCGGGGCTTGAGATACTGTTGTCGGCACTATATGAAGGAGGAGGAGACAATAGACGATCAGGTTTTTTATTGGCCAGACACTTATCTTAGAAGTTGATGATTTAGTAGTTACACGACAGTTGTGCGAGGCTTGAGATCTTATTGTCGGCGCTTTGAAAGAGGGTTGCGACAATACACTATCAGATGTCTGACTGTCCAGCGACTATTGTGAAATAAAATTTTGAGCATTCTCTGTACGCATTAAAAGAAATCAGAATTTGGCTATGATCTAAGCAGTCTTCAGTACTAAACTAAATGATTTGCGATGAAAAATATAGCCATTATCGATGAAATGATATCCTGATGATAAGTCAGGAAATGGAAGGAAGTTTCTCAAATATATTTTAGCTTATTTTTGTACACAAAGCAACGCTTATGTCTGATCTCTTAGATCATTGCCCTCAATAAGAAATTTTGCTTAGGGGTAAACCAACATGCGTGTGGTGAATTTCTGAACCACCTTATCCTTGGCCCACCATTTTTCAACGTGGTAAACGGATTGTTTAGATATTTAAATTTTCAGCTGGAAAACAAATTGATTCTCTGAATTGGACTCAAGTGGGGCAGTATGCGTTTTTAGGATCTCTATACATGGCACCATCTCTCTATGCTTGGGTACGAATTTCTTCAGCAATTTGGCCACAAAATAATTTCAAAACTGGAATAACGAAGGTGAGACTTCGATATATCATAATTTTGAATAGTTCATCGTAAGGTTGTTAAAATATCAATTTTATATGTAACACTAATGATTTATGTCTTCACTATACTATTGTTCAGATTTTATGATGCTTATATTCTAGGCAGTTGTTGAACAATTTACATTTGGTCCTTTTGCTGTCACTTCATTTCATTTCTGGACTAGCGTCATGGATGGGAAAACATTCGATCAATCTGTGGATGCAGTGAAACAAAAATTTTTTCCCACGTGGAAGGTGATGTATATTAACGAACATGTCACAATTTTTTTTCTACTCAAATTTAATAAGAAAAAAGTTTCGCCAGTTTATTTTAATAATATACACGCAAAATACAGTGAAGTCATGATACTAAGCAATAACGTTCCATTGATAAGCTTTACTTTTTTAGTGTTAGATTTGTATCACCTAATCTGCACCAACAACTTTTGGCTATCTGAAAATTTTCATCATAATTTATACCTGAAAAGAGTTGCTAAATTTGATAGTATGTAATATCATGCATATTCGAAATTTCTACCAAGTCACAGAATAAGTAGAGAAAGATAATTATGGAAATGTTGAACTAGGAGCGAATGCACAGTCTGACAATAGCCTAAGAAGTTACCGAAGTCTGATCGCTTGTGGTAACCACGTCATTGCATAGCTACCATGCTTCAAGTGAAGTAATGAACTAACCATTAAATGCAAATTTTTTTTTAGGTGGGAATGTGCTATTGGGCTGCCCTGCAATCGATAAATTTCACCTGGATATCCGAAAAGAACAGAGTTCCTTTCGTGAGCTGTTGTAGTCTTGTATGGTGCTGTTTCCTCTCTCATATGCACCAGGTTCAACTAAAACAAAAAGATAAAGAATTGGCAAAAATAGTTATATGATTCAAAACTCTTTCTAATATATTAATTTTTTCAATTGTAAGTTGTCTTGAAATTTTACTGTCACATGTTCAGGCCGAGTGTATTTTTAAAAAATGTACGGAAAGTTTTTGCACGCTTGTTCTGAAGATTTTTTCTGTATAGTGACAGAAAAGCAAAGTAGAAGGAATTGTATAACTAAAAACCTTCCTATAAAAAAAAACAGATAAAAATAATTCCACTCCAGATGTATTATAAACTCACACACCAAAAAATGGCGATTTTCATCACGTGATGCGATGTAACCAATGAAAAATGATAACCGCATTGTGTTGAACAATGACGGCATTCAAGACTTACTCCCCGCCATCTGTAATGTGATTCCTCCATTATTGCAACTCTGCACATCATTTTCATTCGTGATGAATTGAATAATAACACGATTTAAAAGAAATGAACAGCTGTAAGAAAGTATATTATTGTTTGCTTGGACCAAGAACACTGTGAAACTGAGAATTCATTACTAAAACCAAGAAATTTAGTACTTTAATGGCGGATCGCGTCGTTTTAGGTCAGACTTCGTAATATCAAAAGGACGAAAAATATTTAAATATATTAAACTCAAGCAAACCTTCTGCGAATCAATTAGAGATACCTACTTTCAATACAATCAAGGATCAATATTATATTAATGAAAAAAAAAATTGTTACTAAGTTATATTTCATCTTAAAAATATTAATTACAACAATGTAGGTACAGTACAAGTCTTATGATTAAGGTTGATAAGAAGAAAAAGTTTTCTAACACTGTAGAAGAAATTTTCTGATTTAAATCCCACCTATAAAAGCATTCATGTTCAGGAAATAAATAAAAAGATAAGAATATCAATACCCCGCCCATCTGCCATGTAATTGTGAGATTCAACATAATTTGTTAGATAATTACAAAACACCAATGAATGAATATTTGAGATTTATTGTGTTATTCGAAGTATATTGCGACTCTCACATTATTTTAACTTATAATGAATTAAAGAAAACATGATTCAGAGCAGATAAAAGAGCTGTAAGAAAGAAAATTACTGTGTACTAAGACAAAGAACAAAATAAACATGAGGATTCATTATTGAAATGAAGAAATTTAGCAAGTTAATGGCAGATTGCGTCGTTTTAGGTCAGTCCCCACTATATCGAAAGGACACAGAAAATGTGTATTGAAGTATAGCCAACTTTCTGCAATTAACCAGAGGTCTTTTTAATACCATCAAGGATGAATAATCTAGTAATAGAAACAAAAGAAATTGTTTGTATCATTTCATCCTATAAATATTAATTACAACAATGTAGGTATATTTCAACACCTATGCATAAAGTTTACGAAAAAAGAAACATTCTCTGACACAAAGGCATAGTAAAAGAAATATTCTAATTTCAAACCTACAAAGCAATAAATCGAGGAAACAGATTAAAAGATCAAACTAATGCTACACCAGACATATCATAAAATCACACATGATATTTGTCTTACTCCATTATAATTGGAAAATAAAATGATTAAAGAAGAATTAACGTTGCTAAAGTTTGAAAAATAATTGTTATTTGTTCGTTGCAGTCTTAAACAACTTTTTCAAAAGATTTTATTGATAATGAAAGAGAAAAAGGATTTATTGCCTTAGTGAAAATTGTGACAACAAAATAAAATTGAGTGAATTTTCAATCAATTATCATTCAATGATTCAATAGTTAAAACAATATTTCAGAGAAAATAAATGAGCATGAAAAAATAATATACTCGAATTCGAATAATGATATTGAATATTGAGAAATGAAAAAATATGTGTGCACACAAGAATAAGATAATTTCATGAAATGACATAAACGAGATGACTGCAGTATACAAAACTGGTTGTAGGTCAAATTGAAACTTAGTGAGAGGACCACTAGTGTTTCTTATTTCATCTCAATGAAAGTGCTCTTGTTTTGACGGTTGCCTTCATCATTTTCAGTCTTCTATATTGCCTTCATCTCATGAGTGTATGAGAAATCTGATACTTCTTCATGTAAAGATTCTATGTTTATTAACTTCTAATCAATTAATAAAATCATTTTTTCGATATGAATATTTTTTTATTGAACAACGCCAAAGCAATAACTTTACAGAAAAAATCTCGGTCAGGAAATGGAAGGCATTGGGGTTCTTAAATCCGAAAATCCGGATTTTTTTAAAATTATCTGAGGAAATGATCAGAATTTAATAGTAAAAGATAAATGGGCGGGGCTTGAGATACTGTTATCGGCACTATATGAAGGATGAGGATACTAAAGGTTTCTGACTGGCCAGCGACTTATCTTGATAAATGATGATTTAGTAGTTGAACGACAGATGGGCGAGGCTTGACTTATCTCGCTAAATGTCCTGGTTTTGGTGCTGAATCACCATGTTTTTGTAACTATCTCAGGAAATGATCAGAATTTAGTAGTAAAACGACAAATGGGCGGGGCTGAGATACTGTTGTCGGCACCGTATGAAGGAGGAGGAGACAATAGACGATCAGGTTTTTTATTGGCCAGCGACTTATCTTAATAGTTGATGGTTTAGTAGTTAAACGACAGTTGTGCGAGACTTGAGATCTTATTGGCGGCGCTTTGAAAGAAGGATGCGACAATATACTATCAGATGTCTGACTGTCCAGCGACTATTGTGAAATGAAATTTTGAGCATTCTCTGTACGGATGAAAAGAAATCATAATTTGGCTATGATCCAAGTAGTTCTTAATACTAAACTAAATGATTTCCGATGAAAAATATAGCCATAATCGATGAAATGATATCCTGATAATTAGTCAGGAAATGGAAGGCATTGGGGTTCTTAAATCCGAAAATCGGGATGTTTTTTCAATTATCTGAGGAAATGATCAGAATTTAGTAGTAAAACGATAAATGGGCGGGGCTTGAGATACTGTTGTCGGCACTGTCTGAAGGAGGAGGATACTAAAGGCTTCTGATTGGCCAGCGACTTATCTTGATAAATGATGATTTAAGAGTTAAACGACAGATGGGCGAGGCTTGACGTATCTCGGTAAATGTCCTTGTTTTGGTGCTGAATCACCATGTTTTTGTAATTATTTCAGAAGATGGTCAGAATTTAGTAGTAAAAGGTCAAATGGGCGGGGCTTGAGATACTGTTGTTGGCACTGTATGAAAGAGGAGGAGACAATAGACGATCAGGTTTTTTATTGGCCAACGACTTATCTTAATAATTGATGATTTAGTAGTTAAACGACAGTTGTGCGAGGCTTGAGATCTTATTGTCGGCGCTTTGAAAAAGGGATGCGACAATACACTATCAGATGTCTGACTGTCCAGCGACTATTGTGAAATAAAATTTTGAGCCTTCTCTGTACGCATGGAAAGAAATCATAATTTGGCTATGATCCAAGCAGTTCTTAATACTAAACTAAATGATTTCCGATGAAAAATATAGCCATAATCGATGAAATGATATCCTGATAATTAGTCAGGAAATGGAAGGCATTTGGGTTCTTAAATCCGAAAATCCGGATGTTTTTTCAATTATCTGAGGAAATGATCAGAATTTAGTAGTAAAACGATAAATGGGCGGGGCTTGAGATACTGTTGTCGGCACTGTCTGAAGGAGGAGGATACTAAAGGCTTCTGATTGGCCAGCGACTTATCTTGATAAATGATGATTTAAGAGTTAAACGACAGATGGGCGAGGCTTGACTTATCTCGCTAAATGTCGTTGTTTTGGTGCTGAATAACCATGTTTTTGTAATTATTTCAGAAGATGAACAGAATTTAGTAGTAAAAGGTCAAATGGGCGGGACTTGAGATACTGTTGTCGGTACTGTATGAAGGAGGAGGAGACAATAGACGATCAGGTTTTTTATTGGCCAGCGACTTATCTTAATAATTGATGATTTAGTAGTTAAACGACAGTTGTGCGAGGCTTGAGATCTTATTGTCGGCGCTTTGAAAGAGGGATGCGACAATACACTATCAGATGTCTGATTGCCCAACTACTATCGTGAAGTAAAATTTTGAGCATTCTCTGTACGCATTGAAAGAAATCAGAATTTGTCTATGATCTAAGCCTAAGCAGTCTTCAGTACTAAACTAAATGATTAGCGATGAAAAATATAGCCATTATCGATGAAATGATATCCTGATGATAAGTCAGGAAATGGAAGGAAGTTTCTCAAATATATTTTAGCTTATTTTTGTACACAAAGCAACGCTTATGTCTGATCTCTTAGATTATTGTCCTCAATAAGAAATTTTGCTTAGCGGTAAACCAACATGCGTGTGGTCAAATTCTGAACCTCCTTATCCTTTGCCCACCATTTTTTAACGTGGTAAACGCATGGTTTAGATATTTAAATTTTCAGCTGGAAAACAAATTGATTCTCTGAATTGGACTCAAGTGGGGCAGTATGCGTTTTTAGGATCTCTATACATGGCACCATCTCTCTATGCTTAGGTACGAATTTTCAGCAATTTGGCCACAAAATAATTTCACAACTGGAATAACGAAGGTGAGACATCGATATATCATAATTTTGAACAGTTTATCGTAAGGTTCTTAAAATCTCAGTGAGAGGAGCACCAGTGTTTCTTATTTCATCTCAATGAAAGTGCTCTTGTCTTGACGGTTGCCTTCATAATTTTCAGTCTTCTATATTGCCTTCATCTCATGAGTGTATGAGAAATCTGATACTTCTTCATGGAAAGATTCTATGTTTATTAACTTCGAAACAATTAATAAAATCATTATTTCGATATGAATATTTTTTTATTGAACAACGCCAAAGCAATAACTTTACAGAAAAAATCTCTGGGTATAGTTCATGGATGTTTTCCGCGGAAACAAATAGTTTTTTTCACGTAGATTCTGTAGCATTCAATTTACTCATCGAAAAAAGGGAATTGGTGCTTCTCAGTAAGCTTCTGCTTTTACTGTGGCTTTTGCTTCGACTTCTGCTCCTACTTTTTGTACTGTGCGAACTTGAGGAGGAAGGAGTTGGACATTTCGTTTTCTTCTTTTTAATCCATACACTAAAAGCAAATTTTAGTTCTATCCTAAGAGCATCCTTGAAGCTTATCTGAAAATATAGAAAAGTTTTCTTGTGAAATGGGAACATCTAATATTTACACTCACATGTTCTTCCACTGACACATTCCTCACATTCCATAAAAATTCAAATATGGCTATGAGGTGTGCCACCCCCACTCCTACATAAAGTACTGCAAAAATACCGCCCACGTTTATGAGTGATAATGACGCAGATGGTTCTTCTTTTGCCTGAAAGATAAAAGGATATCTTCCGACTCATAATTTCATTATGTTATTCTTTACCCCACAAACAGTCTCATTCCTCTTTTCTTCCCACCATTTCTTCTTCAAATCCTGAAGTCTATTCGTTTCAGAAAGATGAAGAACAGCAGAATTTATCAAACCAACGTAGGATGATCCTGAAAATAAATTATTCTTCCTTGTATCTATTATCGCCCTCACATTAAGGACAGTAGTCGAAATACTCCAAAAAACAGCATTTTAAAAGGAAAATATGATTTTTCTATAATTAATACGCAAGGTTTTCCCTTTACAACTTTAATCTGTAAGGAGGATTCTGGGAATCCAATCTTGCCATCCGACAATTTTTCAGATCTTCTGATGGTGGAAGTCTGCTATGGAACCCTTTCTTTGGGAAATTGTCCATCCATAGGCAATTAAACAAATATATCAGGAATTATTTTTTTAAATGGTGTTTATGTTCCAACCCCAACAAAACGTTGGCATCTTGTTTTCGCCTGTATAGTTACGAGGAATAATTTATATCCTAAGTACTCAAGAGTTAAATTAGATTCATTTCTAGATTAAAAGACCTGGTAGTTCATTGAGTTTTTTCCCTAGATTCTTGTATCATATGCTCAATTTCATGATAACCCGTTACCTTAGCATTTGATGAAACTTTTTATCTAATACTCATGCTATATTTTTTGTTACAAGATTGGGTGAGCCAAATACTCGAAAAAACTAAGTCTTATAGACATGTTCGAACGAAACATCCTCGCCTTCTTGATACAAGAGGTCGAGCAAGAGGTATAACAACATCCAAGCCTAGCATTTGACAGTTAATCAAGTTGTTCCTTCTAAGGCCAGTCCTACATTGGAAGCGGATTTGGTCTGGCCAGCCAACCCGACCCGATTTGATTCTCCTCAGCGAAGTCCACACCAGATCGAACACTGCCTCCAATGTAGGAGGAAAGTACGTTTTCTTTGTTTTTGTTTCCTCCAGACCCAGCCAGACCTGTTCAGACTGTCTGGTCTGGAGAAATTCCGCTTCAAATGTAGGACCGGCCTAAAGCTCGGATCTGTGTGTGTTTTGTTTTGTTCATTTTGTTATTTCTCTATTCATATAGCTTGAACGCGTAGCGCAATCTCCAGGCACAGCGAAGTCTTGCTGCTACAAGATGTCAATTGTAAATCTAGCCATCCAGGTACCTATGGTGAATTACTAGAAACTCAAGTCTTTCTGTTCCGAGGACTGTTTAATGCTTCTCATTGAAGGTTCCTCATGGTGGTTCTACTTGTCCTCAAATCTTGTTTGGTTATTCAAATACATAACGACTTTTTTATCTGCGCAACTTTGGGATGTGATAAACTATTTCATTGGACCTACTCAGAACCTTGTGGGGTTCTTCCCAATCCCAGATTTCTCCTTTTCAACCCCCTCGGCTGAAAATTGTAATGCTGTTGTTTATATTCAGTAAGCAAGTAATTTAAACCACACGTTAAATGAAATTCTTTTGAACTTATACATAATAAACATTGTTTTTGATTATCAGAGGGGCCTTACCCATAGGCATTGCTATCGCATAAAACTTGCTATCCAAATTATTTCCAACTTGCCTCAAATCGCATTTGGTCATGGTCTCGTACTCCAACTGGGTGCTCTCCATGAGAAAAGCATATAAACTATTCTTAGAGCTTAGTACTCTTTTCACACCATCGCCATTACTATCTGCAAAGACAGATGGTTGAGTTTGACTCATTTGCGTCCACATTTTCTGATAAATAGGAAATGTAGACTCCTTCAAAAAACTCTGAGTTGAACCACCCTCCATGCAGCCATATTTGATTTTAGTCTGATCAGTCAGATCTTTCGCGCTTTCGATTGTCGGTCCTGATTTCTCTGCGGTCAAAAAAGCAGCCAAGTTGGCTGTGTAGGAACTTGTCATGATAAGGGAGAAAAACCACCACATGGAAGAGGCTAATCGTGAGGATATTCCCCTGGAAACAATGAGAACAATGTTGTGAAACTCATCGTTGGTTTCATACCTACTTTGGCAATAAATCGCAACCTTGAGCCATAATGGATCCTAGTGTCAGCCATAAACAATTTTTTATATCCCAAATGTTCTCAAGCTCTTCTGGATTTTCGTCACAAGGATGAGGATTCTCCCATTCATCAGGGGCAAGTCTGTTGATAACATTTTCATTATATTTTTTGTATTTGTAAACTAGCAGATTTTGTTACATTCCTTGGCCTAAATCTAATATTTTTTCTCTGATATTCACCTGTACACAAAAAATAACACAATTGTCACTGCTAGATATAAGGTAGCAGTATAAACCCAAACCTCCGGCGAAAATGGATCCAAGAACGCGAATGGGTTAAATTCCTTAGTTTCGGAATGTTTGTAAAGAATACTGATACCTACAAAAAAATTATTAAACCAATTAATCAACTGTTTGAATATCACAACTACCTAAACTCATGAACGGAAGGCTGAAATCTACCACTTCCTGTCTCTGATGATTAAGAGTCAGGTCGCAAATTGCTAAATCTGCTTTCTGAAAATTAATTATTACAAATAAATTCCAATACTGAGATTATTTGCTCACGTGTTCCAGAATATCTCTAATGAGTCCATTCCATTCCTTTTTGGTTTCGTCGAATTTCCCTATTTGTCCATCTCCGACTAGATAAAATTCGAACTTGAAATCTAAATATTCGGCAATTTCTGAAATGAGATCCATGGAGTAACCTTCGAACCTTGCGTTTCCAGTCAGTGGCTCTCCAGACTTTCTCCACATTAGGTAGGGAGGTCCAATTCTTCAAAGAAAGCAAGTATTTATTTCAATTCATGCATGTAAAAAAGCAAGTATCTTATGAAAGTATTGATTTTTGATTAGGTCAGCTATTTTTTATTTTTTTAAACTCCTTAATATAACAAAACTGAACTCGACCGAACGATGCGAATGTACTTATACGCTTTACCCTAGTGATGCGAAATCTTCGTTAGCGAACGTCGTCTGGCTTAGTTCAAGCGACGCATTTCCGATTGGCAGGCGTGTGAAGTTTTTGCGTCATTTTCATCTGATTTTTCGAGTTATTTAATACGAAAGTAAGTCACAAAATATTGAGTATTTATTTCGGTACGTATATGAATATTAGACGTAACATTTCAGCTTGTGCTTAGACTTGTCCTGAATTCTTATTCCATATTTTTGAACCGGGCTATAATTGGTATATTGAAAGAAGAAATTCATCCGTAGTAATTTGGGAGCATTTTCAATTTCAAATACGAACCTTGATGCAACCCTTATCGTTTCGGATTTTAAGTTTTGTACTACTTTTGCAGCAAAATCCTTGGCGGAAAAATTCGATTTGAACTTATCGTCAAGATCAGGATACCAATATCCTATAACATTTTCTCTGAAGCCTTGTACCAAGTAAATGGTGAAATTGGTTCTTCTACCATTTCCGTCGAAGCTGATTGGATTGGTCAAGGCTGACGTTGAGGATCTCTGAAAAATAGCATAAATTTAGTCCGTTGGGCTCTCTGTATTACTTATAAGAATTGGGTATTTTTAAAGGTATGTAAATTGATATTTTTATTCAGTTAACTCTGTGTTGTGGGTCTAGTTTATAATATCAATGTTAATCTTCGAATTGTCACTCCTCTCTTTATTCTAACCCCAACCAAAAACTTTATGAGGTAATACCGGCCAGTCTAATGCGGGGAATTCCGGTCGGCCTGTATTCCCCATGAATAAATGAATTTTATAATGAAATAAAGAGGGTTATTCAATTCTTTCACAGATGCCACGAAAGTATACAAGAAAAACAACCAAAGCTTCTTGGACTAAGGAACAATCGGAAGCTGCTCTGAATGCAATTGCAAACGGGTTACCCGAGAGGCAGGCTTCAACAAAATTCAACATTCCTAGGTCTACTTTACAAGACAGGCCGAAAACGAACTTGCAGGACAAGTTAAAAAGTTGGCTATCCTTTACTTTGGTTTGAATATGAAGGAAGTAAAACGGTGTGCTTTCATTTATGGCAAGTCAAATAAGTCAATTTCCTTTCAACCAAGAAAAAGAAGAGCCTGGCAAGGACTGGGTAGCCGGATTCATGTCACGCCATAGTATTGTTCTACGAAAACCTGAAGGAAAGAGCATTAATAGAATAACTGCCTTCAATCGGGAGGAGGTTTCGATTCTCCGGAAAAATTTTCGATTTCTTATGGAAAAGTATAAGAGAATTTTTAACTGTGATGAAACTGGGATTACGACAGTCCAGCGTCCAAGTAAGATTTTTGCAGCAAAAGGCTAAAGAAGGGTTGGATTTGTGACCAGCTGGGAAAGGAGAAAAACAACAACGGTAATGTGCGCTTTCAGTGCATCCGGCATATGTTTATTTATGCCCGCAAAAGAATGGCTCCACAACTGAAGCGAAATGGCCCTCCTGGCGCAGTCTATGAATGTTCGGACAATGGTTGGATCACAAACTCTTCGTCACATGGTTGAAACATTTTCAGTCAACTGTAAAGTCATCCCAGGATGATCCTGTGCTTCTGGTCCTGGATAACCACGTTAGCTACTGTACGTTACAGGCGTATAGTTTTTGTAAAGAAAACGGTATTATCGTTTTGACCATCCCACCCCACACTTCTCATCGCCTTCAGCCTTTAGATGTGTCTTTTTATTCCTCCCTAAAGTCTGCCTATCATAATGAATGTGACAAATTTTTGACCAGTCATCCAGGAGAGAAAATAACCTCCAATGAAGTAGAGTTATTTAGTAAAGCTTACAGTAGAGTAGCTACACCTGTAAAAGCAATCAAGGATTTTAGTGTTACTGGATTGTTACCCTTTAATCCAGACGTCTTTATATAGGAAGACTTTGCACCAGCAGAAAATATTCAAAGAAACAGTGAACACAGGGATTTCGAAAATTCAGAAGTGAAAGTGAATGAGTCTACCCCTGAAAAAGTTACTTCATCGGATAATGAAGTCAACAAAATGTTTCTATTACAGATATTATCACTGTTCCATCATGTTCCAACCTTAAAACGGCAGAATCTGAAAGAAAGTTTTCTAAACAGCCTTCTGTTATTTTTACTTCCACGCCTTTGAAAGAAGCATTAGAATTAAAACAATCGAAAAAGAATACAAAAACTACTAAAAACGCGAAAAGGAATGTGTTTCAGGAAAAAATTCAAATATCTGCACCAAGAAAAAAGTCTAAGAGATCAGCACCATTGATAAATTATGAAGAAGATAAAGAAAATGAAGAAATAGAAACAGAAGACGATGACTCGGACAAGGACGTCAATGAATATATTTGTATTGTGTGCGGAGAATTTGGTAAAAATGGAGAAATTTGGCTAAGGTGTGTTATTTGTGGCCAATGGGCACACAAAGCCTGCTCAAATTTATCGAAGGAAAATAAATTTATATGCGATTTTTGTTCGTAAATGAAGGCCGGTATTACCCCATGTGTGCGGGGAATCCCGGCCATTTCATCCTTTTATTTTTTCATAATATAATATTATTATAATAACTATAATAATTTTTTTATAATTAAATGATTTGTTTTCTAATGGTTTTTACTACTTAAATGAGTCAAGCATATTGTATTGTTTCATTTTTTTCCTATGAGGGCCCTAAAATATCTTCGACAATGATTTTATAATCAAATATCCTTAAGCGGCCGGCATTCCCCCACTTTACCCTAAGTGGTTATTTTCAATTTGAGACATATAGTTTTGCTCATTCATTGTGCCGGTTAAATTAGTTTCATACTCTTCCAAAATCCCCAAAAAGACAAACCCGCAAAGGCTCAACACTTTTTCACTTACAATTTTCATGTAGCTCGTAATTCTGTAGCCTCCTTCCCATTTCATATCTTGGTTGTCACAGGAAAGCTCAGTTTGGTTGATGCGTTGAGTTACATGAAGGATATTAACACTATCTACAAAATGATGAACAGCATCGTACATAAGGGCCATGGAGGTCTGCAAAAAAATGTTATAATATACCTCATAAAATGATATTTCACGGATTTTCATTCACCGTGACGGAATAAGGTGATATTTCTCTTTTTTGACCAGTTTGCTGCATTTCTTCTAGTTCCCAATCCTTAACTTTCTGGTTGATCTCCTCCGATTCCATATTTATAATCCTTATGGTGGTTATGTTAGCGTTGCCAACTAAAGGTTCATAATCCAAAGTATGTGCATCCTAAATAATAACAAATTCTAATGCTAAAGAGAGGTTTTAGAACATATAAAATAGATGAACCATTATAATTCTTTGTTGGTCAGATTTCGTGAATGAATGGATCAAGGTTTTAGTGGAATCATTATCCCCATTTCCCTAAACATTTCCCATGAAAAAATTGGTTTTCGGAAACGATAATAATAAAAAAATTGGGAAATTTATGCTCAACTTACCAATGAAGTTAAAAAAAAGTTATGATATTTCTCCAATAAACCAATTTCTTTTGCTTGTTCTAAAACTTGCACAGTTGTTTTCAGAGAACAATCAAGGATTATATTCAACTCCCACTTATCAAGAATCTCCTTAAGGACAATCCTGAAAGATTATCTTTTCACATGAAACATCTCAAAATTTAAGAGTTTAAAACCAAAACATACCTGTAATCAGGTCCAGAACCCAACGGCCTGAGTTTTATGGTAGGAGTCATCCCATCTGAATTGTCTTTTTCTAGTTTCAAAATATCTTGTAAAAGCACTAAACGTTGGTCATCTTCATAAAGAACAACGAAATTCTTGAAATGCAAACTTTTCACGATTGTTCCAATTCCTTTTGACAGAAGTTTAGGTTCAGGGTAGAAATTAACTGTAGTGAACTTGGAAAATGGTTTATTGTTAGGGCTTATCTGTATATGAGGTATTTCGAGGGTGGCACATACAGACTCCACCATTGCAGAGGTCACATTTGACGGTGGTCCAAATATAGCCCCTATTCCTTCCTTCATCATTTCACACACTGAAATTAATTTAAATAGAAAAGTTTTCAAATGAAGAAACGGTGGTTGTAGAATTTGTACCGGTTTCTTGAACTTCTGCAGTGTCATCCTTCGATACTTGTTTAAAAATAGTATTATATGATATTCTTGAATCCATTATGTTATTCCTATGGAGTACACTCTCCACTGGTAATTTTTCTTCTGCGTCATTTTCATTGAAAAGAACACCTGGAATGAATTTCTACTCAAATAATTTGAATACAGGTAAAATACATTATAATGAGGTATATTTGAGGTTTAGCTTCGATGTATTATTTTATATTTATATTTATCAAATGTAAAATTGATGTGAAAATGTGAAGAAGTTCACAATTATTCTTCAAAATGACCACTATTGATTTCCAAATATTCAAAAACGCGGAAATAATATAATTATGATCAAAAATATATTTGCAGGCCATCTAATCTGAACTAAATTCTAATGTAGCATTGGTCATTTGGAAGATATAAAGAAATTATTTTATTGAATTTCATCGGAGCACAATTTCGAGAAATGTTATATCAATTTAGAATATAAATTTCAGAAAATTGTATAGGTGAATAAAGTGTTCTCAAGAATATGATTGAAATAAATAGGAAGACTATACAGTATAATTTATGGAAACTAACAAGTTAGACAAGGCTGGGTAATAAGATGCTTCTAAAAATTTAATTTTCGAAAAAAAAATTAAGTAAGTATTCCTTATTGTTTGTAAATTTCTTGGGAATTTAAAGGAGAAATTAACTGAAAACAAAAAATTACCGTGGTAGCATTGTTTTGACGAAAAAACAAATTTCAAATAGTATAGGTGATCTTTTCGGTTTTGTAATGTCTTTTCGTTTTCTAAAAGTGTTTTTTTAAATTTATTCATATATCTGCTCTAGATTCAGTTGTTACCACTCAACACGCAATCCTCCAAACATTTCAATCTCCAATAAATCAATCGTTTTGCAGGCATACTCGGCAAATGAAAACAAATACTCACCAATATTTACAGGATCTTTCTCTCCCAAGCACAAATAATTATAACACGCGAATATAATCCAGAAAACTACGTTTTGTAGAACTATTTTCATTTTCACCTTTTTCGATTGATTATTTCAATTACATACTTAAATTCTTTACGGAATAAGTATTACTCTTATAATGCACACTTGGCTTTTGTTGAACTGACGCCAAATTAAACGATGGGGGATATTACAGAAATAACTTGGTTATTTCCAGCCTAGACATAGGAAAAATTAATTAGACTTCTAGGAAGTGATCCTAAAACCAACATCACATCCGCTTAAGATTTTATGAATAAGTATAGAATTTTGAAATGTTTTCATTAAACAGTTCAAATTATTTATATATGAAATGAAATGTATAACCCTATGTTCTACTCGATGCACTTAAAATTTATTTGTTTGTGATCTAATATGAATTCTATTATGTTTAAGTTGTTTAGTTTCATGTTATTTAAACCAATTGTATAATATTGTTACATTCATTGTTTATATTTTGATTGTATATTGAATATTTATACCAATTTACTTGTCCCATGTCCCATACAACTGTCATTTTGTTTTAAAAAAATCTCAAAACAATGCTTAATTTTTATACTGATCATTGAAACCTTACTAATGGAGTCGCAGGTATTTAACTTAACATTTTTCATATTGAAATTCTACAGAAATCGAGACAGGTGTACCTAAACGCTTTGTCTTATCTTTCAAAAACGAATATACACAAATACTATGGATATACATGCCTTAGAAAAATCTTTGAAATATCAAGCTCTTTATTTTAAAGATCTATAGAACATTTAAATAAACATTCAATTCAGTTTGTTGTCCCAATGCAGTTTCAACTTCCTTCTAGACCAAAGAGATTTGGCAAAGATTAAATTTTACATTAAATTACAATTAGAGATGTGTTCTGTGATGAAAACTTGTAACATGTGTTGCGTAAAGATTAATGACATTCTAGAAGTTCCGAATAGAGGTCGCTTGTTAGTGTAATGCAATTTAGGCAATCACCTATACAATTACGAGTTTTATGTGTTTCCTACACTATCTGAAGGTTCAAAACATTATTAATAGATGTCAATGCAATCAGAGAATTAGGCAGGCAACATTACTTATTGATCTTAATTTTTGCCACGATTTTTCACCAAATCTTTCATTTCATATTTTGTTCTTTTCAAACAATAATGTTGTAATATCAATAATGAATGAAGAAATTGAGAACAATAACCAAATTAACTGAACTTAGGTAGAGTATTATATTTGGAGGCCAAAAGATTTTATTTTTAGCACTTCAAATCAAGTGATCTACAGTTCAATTCATCTACGATATGGCGCCAATCTCCATACTTTTGAAAACATTGGTTATTTGCTTTTATTTTCAGCTTTAAAATGGACCCTGAAGAGATTGAATTCATCGGAGAGAAAGAAAATATTCTGATAGTTCCGAATTTTAACCATGGACCGATTCATCTGATATCTGGAGATATAGGACCTTTCAGGGCTGGTTTGCCAGTTAAAATTCCACTCTGGGTAGCAATAAATTTAAAGCAACAACGAATCTGTAAAATAGAGCAGCCTGATTGGATGGATATTGAATTTTTAGAAAACCTGAAAGAAACTGAGAAAAGTTCAACGTAATTAAGGAAAGAAACCCTTTTTCTTAGGCATCTAATATGTATTTTTCAGTACTTTTATTAAAATGCCAAATGAGCACTATATGTCCATGACGAAAGCTTTATTAAAAAATGCACCAGATGATCTTATCAGGGCAAATGAAATACGCACACTTGTTAAGGATATATGGGATATAAGAATGTCAAAATTGAGGTCTTCAGTTGATGTCCTAATAAAAAATATGTCTTCGTATGCTGCTGTAGATAATTTAACGATGATGGAAATAAATTCAATTAGACCTCTCTTACCACATGCATTAGATCAAATTCATAGGATGAAACAAGTAAGTTTGTTGATGAATATTAACTATTGAATGTTTTCCCAGATGTGATTCATACATAGGTTTCCTTAAGAGAAATCATTCAATAATAATTAAACACCAAACATTTTATTACTTCCCTTCTTAAAGTTCGGTCAATTTGCAGTTTAAGAACCACTCCTATATTTTACACAATTGCTGGTCTGGTAAGGTTAGGTTAGAATAGATTAGTTCGTTCGATATAAAAAACAATGCCAAAATTGAAATATTGAAAAAAAAAGTTGAGATTTGCATTTTTTTATGTTAGGTACGGTGAAGTTCAGCAATAACCAAAAACTAAGTCAAAATTTATTTTTTGCCATTTCAAACAGTGGAACATGGAAGAAAAAAGAATTTTCGCAAAAAACATTTTTCACGGAAATTATCATTAATCATTTATTATTGCTTTAGGGGATCTACTAAAGCCCCCTAAAATTGCAAAAACATCAAAAATGCGGTGGGTCCTTAACCTGCAAAATTACCTAAAATTCAATAAAAAATTTTAGAAAGTATTTTGATTTTCCAGATCTTGGTATATCTATATTGAATAAGTAAATACCAATATCTGAAAAGCAACTGGCTGGATTTTTACAGCAGTGTTATTCACTTACTATTTATAAGATAAATGCATATCTTTAATCATTATGAGTTTTATTGTACATTTTTATTGACATGACTAACTGCATTCAACAAATTTCAGTACCAAGGACCCACTACAGGATCTTTGTCAACCAGTGGACAACAAACAAGATCTTCATACTCATTCAGGAGTTGATTGAAATCTATCAATTCATGTTGTATTTCTCCGCTATTTAAATTCCATTAAGATATAGATATTTGTACATATATTTTCTTTAAAAATAAATATATAAACATGCCTGCATTACCAGTTGTATAAGTATATTGTCAAATTCTATGCCTTGCCTTTTATTTTATTCAGGATTACGATTATAATTGAACAGCGCGTAAAATTATCAAAATCAATTCAATTATTTAACATTGAAAGAAATTTTATTATTTATGTTTTCTTTTGAGTAGATCTTTTGACCTGAATAATATTTTCTATGATTACTACCAGTATATTTGATGGCCCGATCAGATGATTTATGACAAATATAGGTTAAGTCAGACAATATAAATAGTTATTAAAAATTCGAATTTTTTACTAATGTACGTTGCAATTGATCCACATTTTAAACAAACATAATGTCGATCCCAGAAATCCAAAAGGAAGAAAGGGAAGTACTTCAATCCATTTATGATGGTGATCAACAATTCAAAGAGGTTTCACCAAAAATCTATCATTATAAGGTTAGAAAGTTTTGATCATAATGACTTCTTTAATTGATATCCGATATATTTTTTCAGTACGGCGAAAACGAAAGTATTAAATCATTTTTACTTGAGATCGAATGGACAGAAAACTATCCTGAAGAACTACCCAAAATTAATTTAGATACTTTTTACAATAAACATGTGTGAGTATATTGTATTGCTTCCTTAATCATTCTATATATATATTCATTTAAATAGAATTCCCTCAGTGAAAGAAAAGGTGAGAGAACTCGTGATCGAACAAGGAAATCAATTTCTTGGAATGTCTATGACGTATTCACTTTTTGAAGCAGTGAAAGAAAAGTTTGAAGAATTTATAGAAGAACAACCTGAGAAAATCGAGTCGTCAATTGAAAAATTAACAATTTCTGACACTGTAGAAACTTCACAGGTAATTAAGATTTTAAATAGACTTTGAGTATATTTTTTGAAAGAATACATATTTTCTAAACCTTTTCTTTAGGATTCTAAAAAAGTTGTAAAAAAAGAACAACTAACGAAAGCACAAAAACGAAGGCAGTGGAATAGATTAGATAGTAAAGGAGAAAAACCAAGAGGATGGAATTGGATTGACATTGTGAAACATTTATCCCAGACTGGTTCCAAAGATGATAAACCTCCTGTGTCATGATGAAATTATTAGGAAATCAAATTGTTTTATAAAAATAAACTTTTATTGATATTGTGTGTAATCTTATTTTTTCTCCATGAATTATTCATTCTTGTTCGAATGAGATTGCCAATCCACCTTCCACTGGCCAATGCAAAGGGAATGAACATGTGTCTTCCAATCTGAAATATTTTAAATTTCTATAAAAAAATAGTTTTGAAAAAACCCAATTTTACCATTCAAATTTAAAGTTACAAAGAACATGGATATCTCGGCTTCAACATATTCATTGAATTGCTTCATTTCATCAGGTGTCATATTTCTTGGGTAATCTGAACTTCTCTGTATAGTTTTCATAAAACTTTCCAATCTAGCTACTGAATTTATGTAATTTCTTCTTCTAATGACTGGAATCTTCTGAAGAAATATGATGAGAATTTATATAAATTCGGAATAACAGTGTAATTATAAAAAAAAAACCACATCAGCTCAAAATACATTATTCCATGTGATATTTGTAAACTGAAAATCCAAACTTGAAATCAACTTACCAATGGCATATCGTTATAAAGAGATGTTGCCATTGCTAACATTACCCCATGTACGTAACTTTCAAGAATTTCCTGTGCGTCACATTTTTTTTCCAATCCAATATAAATGCATTTATTCTCAACATCAGAAAAAATCAAGTAAGATTTACCCTCATATAACTGTAAAAATGATTCCAACTCTTCGGAATTGTATAACTCGACAATCCGTTTCAAAGAATAACCAAGCTTAATCTTGAAATTGCAAATATCTGAAACTAAATATGAAAGTTGATTATATGGGGAAGTATTAATTCTAATACTGAGCTAACATAATAAAAACATACCATCTGAAGCTATGCCCAAAATAACAGATTCCTTCCTATTTATAAATATGGGATGCAAGGAATTATTTGAAAAAAATTCCTTCAAAGTAAGAACCATTCTAGAATCGTTCAAAGTATCAAAAACCAAACATTTCACAGCTTTAAAATTAAAATATAGATGCAGGCTCATCAAGAGAAATACAAAAGGTAGTTCAAACCTAAAAACAGATTTCAAATGTTCATCCGAGCATATATCATATTCCTAAAGCCTGGTTCTCATAGTTTTGTAGCATCGCTGGCTGAGTAAATGAATAATATTTCCCCTGACCCCACCTTTTCATTTCCGGCTGTCAAAAGCTGTTTCGACACACCTCTTCTACAGTTGAAATAATCAAACTACACACAGGGTTGCTGTGACAATGAAAAGTACACATAACCAAAGTTTGAAAAGTTACTTTGTCTATCGTTATGAATTCAAAAGTCATTAGTATATAGAAAAGAGTGGGGAGTGTCACCAGCGGCACTAGGAAGCTCTGAGAACAAGTTCTTAACAGTCAATGATGAATTATATGTGTATCATTAGGTTCGACTTTTGTTTATATGTTTAAATACCCAAAAACACTTACATTGGGTTAGATATTTTACCCAAGAAATACAAGCTCAAAAAGCTAGCAAGAAGGTTGACCACTGTTTCTTGTGTACCATCTTTGGCAGATATTTCAGCCATGTTACCCAATTTAGCTTGATGATTAGTTATAGATGCTCTTGTTGCCCCTCCTGCTATTCCAACCTTCCAATTGGAAATTTTTTAATATCATTACAACTGTCCAAACATTTTTAAAGCGAATTATCAGGATGTAAAATGTGGAGTACCACTCACAATAGATTTCAGCATAGAAGTAAAACATAATATTTCCATACTCTTATCAGAATAAAATGGTATTCCCAACTCAATAGCCATGGCAATATCGTTCAGAGCATCAGCAAACAAACGCCATTTCTTGCAATCGCAATCTAACATACTCCTATAACATTTTATTCATAAGCTTGCTGAATTACAGATTGAATTAGCCAGACCCTTTCCACCATGCAAAGAGAATTCTTCCTATCATCCCAGAACCATCTTTCACAATCCATGTTATTGTTGCAGATAGGGCAGATGCATTTGCATCACCTACTCCTACACCTTTTAGAATAGCACGAGTGGTAAAGCTTCCTGTTATGGTACTGCAAAATGCTTGCAAAGTATCCCATAACTGATATTCGAAGTAATCACTACTGACGCTATCTGGATAACCATAAGGAAGTATTATGTCTTTGAAAAAACTACACAAAGTCAGCCACAAGTTCTTTCCAATTCCTGGGACTACTCTCTCTATTTTTAATGGATCTGAAATTGCCTAATGTTATTCATATCGCAGATTAGAGAAATTTCAATTACTTCTCTGTCTATAATGAACTGTTTTAGGTCCACATGATTCAACCAGTAAAATAGAAGACTTCATTGCATCATAAAATCAAATCAGATCAGATTTTTATTTTATTTATTATCATCTATTTTCTAGGTTATAAACATTTTAATGAATTACTTGAAGATTCCTTTGATTAGAATAATAGAAATAAAATTCCCCCATAGGTGGCATTTCATTGAGTTATCATATCTCCCTCTAGGGCACCATTCTTGTATTGTTTTTTGCCTGACTCATAAACAAATGACCATTTTTATGAATCAGACGTCATGTGGCATTATGGTAGCATGACGCACTGAATAGTTCAATTTGTTTTGGAAATTCAATTTTTTTTTAAGAAAAAGGAGATATGTACATTGTATATAGTGTCAGAATGGTTTATAATTTCATTTAATTCTGAAAGAGTTCACACATGCTTGATTGCATTAGTTTTATCAATGTCTCATAGATGTCGGTCCACAACAGAACAGTGTTTTAAATTTTCAAATATATTTTATCAATTTTATGACTTACGTTTGCACTAAATCAAGTAAGACCAACTAATTTCATTAGAAATTTATTTTAATAGACCAGAACGTCCTAATGATTCAATAAATCAGAATGTGCTATTATTAACTCCTCTGTCCGAATACTATAACCAATGTCTTCATTATCCTACACACCCTGTAGTATGTAGTATCATATAACAAAAAATAGCGATAAAACCATTGACGTATATGATCTATGTGACCTCTTGGATCCTCCCTGAATAGTGGTGATTAAAGTTTATTCAACGAAAATTGCTAAATATATCTTCATTAATTGATAAGGATTATGTTTCACAAAGTATATATTTATTTAAGAAAAATCCAATATCAGAGGAATTTCCTTAATAATTGAAAATCGTTATTGAAGGTTTGATAAATCATTTTCTCGCGCTTTTGTTCTTCGAACAGGGTGCTTATACATTTGCCCAAAATCTATGTTATTCGAATATTATTGGGTAAAAGTGGTATCAAATATACAGGGTGTAGCCAACTAAGTGTAAAATATTTAAGGAGGTGATTCCTCATCGAAAAAAAGATAGGATCTTTCATATAAAGAAACTTCATTGGAGCATCCCTTGTTAAGATACAGCCCCTCAAAGGGAGTACAGAATATTTGTATAACAATTTTTTTCACAAGCACCAAAAAAGGTACAATATTGAAATTAACCTAACGTTTCCTACTAGCAAAAAGACACTTATCCAGTTATTTATTTGATTTACCCCATGGTTGTAAGGGTGGGAAACGCAACCCCTAAAGTTTATTTCCAATGTAACTTTTTGTCTTATTATTTGTTTACCATTTAAAAATTTATTTCCGATAGCCTGTTTCATTTTAAACAAAAATGTCTCATGAGTTTTTTGCCAAAATAAACCAGTTCGCAGAAAAAAATTATTTTACGAACAACTACAGAGATAGGTACATCGTCATAAATGCGAACTGGATTTATTATTATTCTGTACTTAATAAACCAAATAAATAACTAGATAAGTGTCCTTTTTGCTAGTAGGAAACGTTAGGTTAATTTCAATATTGTAACTTTTTTGGTGCTTGTGAAAAAAATTGTTATACAAATTTTATGTACTCCCTTTGAGGGGCTGTAACTTAACAAGGGATGCTCCAATGAAGTTTCTTTATATGAAAGATCCTATCTTTTTTTCGATGAGGAATCACCTCCTTAAATATTTTACACTTATTTAGTTACACCCTGTATATATTAGACAGATGAATTTTATTTGGGTATTCGGCAATTTCGGGAATGATCAATAATCAAAATTGTAAAACATCTATATTTCGTTTGGAAGAAAACAATAACAGATGATGGTTATTGCCCAAATTATAATTCTACATTCCTCAACTACAGCATATTTTTGTGCGATGGCTTATAAAAAAAGAGAAAAAGGAAATCTTGGTGCGCCTCTGTAAATTTTTTGTATCCTTGTCTATTTGAAGGCATTTCATTACACTGAACCATATTTGCATAAGTACACAGTTAATAACATTAAATGAAAAATGGTTAGTTGATCTTCATGTATCTAAATTATTTCTTGTCGAAGCTCCAAGTGGGTGCATTATTATATTTGTTTTCTGCCATAATTCTAGACAGAAAAAGCTTATAATCTCAGATATCTTCCCGCAGTGATTGCACATTTATTATTGTTTTCGTAACTCGCTTAGCGATATTATGAATCAGAACTTCGTCAAAATAAATTATACTACGTCTGCAGTTGTGAAAAAAAATTGTGAATAACCCAAACTGATTCCATAGCTGCACAATTTATAGCACTCTGAATGAATGAACTGAGATTGAATTGTGGCATACCAAAGGAAATATGAAATATTCTGCTATTACAATTCTAATAAAACATGCAAATGTATACAGCGTAAAGCATTTATTGAAAACGAATAAAATGCGTTCGTTTGTGCTCTGAACCGCCAGACAATGGTCAGATATTTCCTTACCTTGATAATTGTTGGTTTTTTTGTGAGAATCGTTATTTGTACCGGTTTTGGAAGATGCCCCAAATTAGAAACTATGGACAATTTCAACATGACCAGGGTAAGTTTCAGAAAAACAATATAACTTAAGCGGTGGATCAGTCAATGATTTGGTTTCCTTATTTTTCAATCAGCTCATTTTCGAAATTTTAATTGTTTACACAGGCAAGTAATTTGGGCTTCACCTTTTTGTGCTCCCACTCTTGTAATAAACTTCAACAAAGCCAACCGAAAATGAAAATGACATAAAATTATTACTATTATAACTTCGAAATGTCAGATTATTCAATATCAGAATGTTCTAGTAACACTGTTCTACAGTTATACAAATAACTCTATTTTCGTCATGAAATGGATAAAATTATTTGTTAATTTTTGGGTTATATTGGATCAAACTAGAGTTTATTTTTGAGCGTTTGTTCCTAGTAAAAGAGCGAACTATCGGTTTGCCCAAATGTCTGAAACTTTCAAATCTCGAGCAGAAAATGGTCTCAAATTCTTCGACTTTCTGATTAAAAACCGTGATCAAATTTGAGTATGTCCGTCCGGCCGGCTGTATACTCTCTATTTTCTGAATGAGATTATCTGGAGTTTTAATATCTTCAGAACTGTCCTAATATCCTTGTCAAGTTCGTGTAGTACGGCATCTGAAATTTGGTTTCCTCAATCACTTCAAAAAGAGAAAAGGAAAAAGAAAAAGGAGTCTGTCAAATTTTATGAACATCATCATGCTAGAAAATTTTAAAAAAACCCCTTCAAATTTATTTGAAAATATTCGATTACTCATAAGATATTCGTCAACTTTCAACCAAAATCTGGGCATATATATTTTGGATATTTCATCTTCGCAAAGTAAACAAGTTTCTTCAATTAATTAAATAACAGAAATCCATAGAACATAAATAAGAATGGATATTCCTTTTTCATAAATTTCTACGAATGATGAATGGTACAACTCGAACAAAAAAGTATCCGGAAATTTACAATAGAACGCAAAAATATTACATTCTTACAATGTGAGAAGGCTGTCGGTCTGTCAACTAGTTTGTTACGACCTCAGTGGTAGTCTGCGAATGTTACAATGGAATTTAATATTGAACAAAGAGTTTGTCTCAACTTTTGTGTTTTGAACAAAATTCGTTGCGAATGCTGGAAAAGGCTTATGGAAATTTTATCGAAAACCCAAGTGTACGAATGGTACAAAGCATTTAAAAATGATAGGGAGAACGTCAAAGATTTTCCTCGTTCAGAAGGACCCTCGAAATGTTCAACCAACGATAACGTCGAAGAAATCAAGAAATTGTGCTCGTAATCTCAACATATCAGGTGAAACCGCTAGTTTAATTTGGTGAATCAATTGGGCATGTAGCACGTCTCCGCTCGACTTGTTCTGTTAGAGCTGAGAGTTAGAGAAACCGAAAACACCTCACCAAAGTCGTTCGAAAATCAAAATGATACTTATTGTTTTTTTTTCAATATTTGTGGCGATGCTCCCCATGCATTCGTTCCGCAATGTCAATCGGCCAATGAGGATTTCCTTTCAACTGTTTTGAGACGTTTGCGTGAAAATATTCGCCGCAAACGACCGGATTTGTGGCAAAACAAATCGGGAATTTTGTATGACGATAACGCACCATCCTTAAAGACTATATAAGTTTATTTTTAGTGCGATGAAAAGTAATAAACAGTAAAAAATATGAAAAACCCAATACTGACTCTCACAAATTTTCTTCAATTTGTGTATTTATTTTCGATACAGAGGTGCCAACGTGTGTCTTCTAGAACATGTGACCTTCAAATTGGCAAGCAGAGAATGGAGCAGCGTTGTCTTGACTTTCATCTGAATTTCTTTCCTTCTGTGGTCTTTGACATAAAATAGCAGAATCAACTAAAGTTTTTCTTTTACTTTTTGCTAATATATTGGATAAGACAGTTTCAATTCAAAATATAAAATTTTATACAATGTTTTGAATGCAAATTGGAGAAAAAGTTTTTATTCACAATTATAGAGGAATAGAGAAACCTACTATTTGCTCAGTTTGGCAACGTGAAAATTTTTTATGACCTGAGTGGACCAGCTCAATACGTTACAACCGACCAGCTCTAAGTTTCAGATGCGACACTTTTCAATGTAAATAAAGGGGTCTATTCTTATATCACGATCATTAACACCAAACTCTCGATAAATACCATCGAACAGCCACCTTATTCGCCTGATCTAGCTTCGTGAGGGAATTTTTCTTTTCTCCAGATTGTAATTATCGCTCCAGGGATCCAGATTTGACTCCATAGATGCCATAAAAGGAAATTCGCAGAAGATGCTGATTGAAAAAAAAAGTTTGCTGTGTAAAGTTTCAAGTGAAGCATATTTTGAAGGAGATCTAATAAATGTTGAAGTACTTGGATATTTTCACGTTTTATTCCAAATTTCCGAATACATTTTTGTCAGAGATTATAGTACAAGATGAAAGGTTTGGTAGTAATTTTACCCTCCATGAGCAAATAGCCCACGAACAATTTTGAAATATCTGGCCGTGAAATATTCAACAATTCACTAACAATATACTTTCATTTTCAGTTCACTGGTCGATGGTATGAAGTAGAAAGAACATTTTATTTTTTAGAACTACTATACAGCTGCGTCACTGTAGATATGGAAAGCGTTTCAAATTTCAAGTTGAATATTTCAGTAATTACAAGAAGTAGATGGTAGGTACATTTTCATTCTCACGCTACATATAGCAGTGAAGAAGATACTACACTGCCAGGCATAAAACCAGGGTCACTCCTAAATTTCAGTCCATATTAAAATAATCAAATTTTTGCAATCAGTTTTACCAAAGATTCAAGTGAATAAACTCAAGAAAATTATTCGTTCATGAACTTCAAATTACAACATGATGCCAACTTTAAGCTAGGCAATGTATGTTTGTCCAAGAAAACTACATACAATAACAAAACTAAGTAACTAAGATGTGGTTTTTATTTAGGTCAGATGGTATAACAGTAAGTGAAGGTTACGCAACACAAACAAGACGTGAACCAACCATTTTTGTTTACAAAGTTAATTCCAAGTTGCCAAAAGCCATTTCTAAATATCTACCAGGTGCAGGGGCATACCAAATAATTGATACTGATTACAGTACATATGCGATACTTTGGTCTTGTTCAGATTACTTAATTGCACATAATGGTAAGATATTATTTTAAAAATCTTTGATGTCTTGATTCTACCGTTAGGAAGGAAATGGTATATTTATGCATGCTACACTTTCCTATTGAATCTGTACGGCAGCGCTGCCAGTGGGTGTGGCCTGGACTCGGCAGTGCTGCCAGTGGGTGTGGCCTCTACTCGGCGGTGCTGCCAGTGGGTGCGGCTTGGAATGGCAGCACTGCCGGACAGTTCACGAAATATTTTGCCCATGAGTCGTGGCATTTTTTTCAGCAGAGTTGATTATAGGTATAATTCGGATACAAAATCTGACTGAAAATTATATACAGAAAAAGATTTTAAGGACGTATCTCTCAGTACCTTAGCGGCAGGCTAGTAGCCCTCATCAATGCAGTGCAGTTAATGTTCCCAGGGATATCTCCCCTAAAAAATTTGAGGATATGCGTATAATCAATTTGTCCGAGTCTAAGATCTGTTTCAGGATTAATTTGGAGTAATAACAAGTCAAAATTTGCCATTGTTCAAGGTGCTCGATATTTAAACTGCGATCCTTTTCAAATGCGACACCCATAAGTTAGAGATGGGAATTATATAATTGTACATAAAACAATATAATACAGGGAATTGGTTGAAGAAAATCGCAAACCATTGATCACGGATGATTCTTTCAGATTTCGGGAACATGTGCAGGGTACAGTGGTAGAGCTTATGGGGCTTTGAGAGTGTAGTATCCACATAGATCATACTTATCCATATCTATTAAAAAAACTTTTGTGTGAAAGTCTAGTTTTGTCTCAATCCAATTACTGCTCTCCTCTGTACAGTTTCTGGATACTCTTGGTCGAATATAAGTGCATAACAGCTGCGTAAGATTTATCTTTGGGATTAGAAAATTCAGACATGTATCCCATAAGTTAGTGGAATGGAGTTGGCTTCCTATGAGACTTCGTTTTAACTGTCATACTCTTTTTACATTCCATAAATGTCCTAACCATAAACCTCCACCTTTCAGAGAAGTTTTAGATACGACATCTGTAAGCTGTATAATGTAATACCATCAAATTTGAAACAGCTTGAATATAACAAATTCAGGATTAAGGCCAGAGAATACTTGTTCTTTGAGACTTTTCAGTCTCCCGCAAAGTAGAAAAGCAAATTGTTGTTGTTTCTTAGATTTCAATTTTTTTACTGTTATTGTTTTTTTATATTGTTAGTAATAGATTGCATATATTGTTTTTTTTTTCTCTCATGTATAACAAGGGTTAAGTGGTAGAACACCCATGGGTGCGCTTCCTCTTGAGGTTTCTGTCAAGAAATAAATGCCTTATTATTATTAACATTTTTCAGATATGATATGGATATGGGGAAGGCAGAAAGAATTGAATGTTACCACTAGAGCAAATATCTACGACATTTTGGAGGTTAACCAATTAGATCCAGAAAGATTAACATTGCCAAAAAATGGAAATTGTTTGGATTAAACATAGTTATCTAATATATTGATGAGCAACTGCATTTTTATAAAAGTTTAATTTGTTTCAACAATAATACTATACAACAATTTAAAGAGAACAGAATTATAATAAATAACAGTATCTGATAAGAGTTTATTTGCATGCAAAGATTTTCCCTATTCATCCAAATTATCACAGTTGAAAAATATCTCCATTTATAGAAATCATTTAACAGGCAGACAAAATACCTATTTTTAGGATGAAAGAGCATATTTAAGAATGAAATATTCGAGATACCATTGAAACGCTCTAAATTCAAATAATGACAAAATCTTCAATGTTCCCGGAAGTGAATATTACAATTCAAATTTTACGTGATTTAAATATCCAGATGAATATTTTTGAAAATAGTGAAATTTCAGCTAGATCTATTATTTTATCAGAGCTATAAACTTTGAGCATTGGGAACCACAGGAAGAATATCTTTTAACTGAAGGATTTGCGAACCTCTTTCAACATTGGTATTATCACAACCATCATTACTCCTGTAGCTGTCAGGATCTTTCAGCCATCTTTCCCTTTCAGCTGTTTCGTTTGTAACCACTACAAACATTTCTTTTTCCCTGTTATTCATTTCGTTCTTGAGAAAATCTATCAGTTCAGTCTCCTACAAAATATTCAGAAGTGTGAGGAAGATTGCTTCTGCTTTTCCCATTATATGACATAATCATTAAAATGATTCAAGGCTTTGTGAAAATATTTTTAGCAAGTTTGACAACTAATTTCATTGAAGTAAAAGAGCACTGTGATAGTTGATTTTCAAACTTAGAATTTTTTCAAAAACGAGTGGTTTATGTCAATTTTTCTTGATGAGCAAAATGCATGAGATCAAAATTTTAAGATTCAACAGTCATTGAATTAAAGTTTCTACTTACAGAACCTATTACTTGAGGGGCATCTAACTTCGAATCTAAATTATAAAATATTCCATCAATTTCCTTAATTGTTACCCAGTGCCTTCTATTCAGAGGTAGAGTAATGAAACTGAATTTATAATCACTGGGAATGTTGAAGATCAAGCCAATAATATTCGAGAAATTCAAAGAGCTGGGATCTCTGGAAATATCACCAATAGAAGTTGATTACTGTGTAGAGAAGATATTCAACTCACTTTCTTTTATCAAACCAAATTGCTTCACAGCCTCTAGCTTGTAAGGCCTTCATTATTACGTTTATATCATAATTTCCAATACCTAGCATGGATTTATGAGGATTTATCCAGTTGTCAGGAGATAAAGTACTGCATATCAGGTCTAGTTCCGATTTAGTGAAGAAGTCTTTGCATTGGAATAAATTATTGAGTGCATGTAGAGCACACAACTCTCTTACTTGTTTCTCATGATAAATTTCCATTTGCATCTCTGCATCCATTTCTTTTTATCACTCTTTATTACACTAATGAAATGTATTCAATGTTAGTTTTTCTTATCGAATTTATACACATGGCATGTGCTCTATCCAAACAAGGTTTTTCTTAGCTATTTAAAATCAATTCCACTGATTAATTTAAGTCTTCAAAGTTCAAATCGTCATGAAATGTAGGTTATTATTAATTTGAACTACGAATTTTGACATTTTTTTGGTAGTTCCCATGAAATGGTCCGAGGAACACGGAAGATTAAAATCCTATTACAGAACACTGGAATGTTCCCCTTAAGTGACATCTATCAGAATCACTGTACACTTAAAAAATTTGTGAAATGAAATTGCTGATTACTTTTGCACCGCTTTGCTGTTTTAAACCCTTTTGAACAAATCTAATATATATAATAAATAACGCCAAAACTGAAATGATGAAACTGACATCTCCTTTAAATACATCAGAAAGTCAACTACTCTTCTAATATTCTAAATAATATAGTTCTATATCAAATAGTACCAAAATGTTTGGCACTGGAATAATTGTGTTAGTAACATGCAAAATGAGTATTTTAAGATACCAAACTTCTCATTTATTTTTGTTTATACATTAATCCAAAAATTAATAATAATTTATTATATCAGTTCACTTGAATATCCTTTCGATCCATGTGCAAAGCAACAAAATAAGCATAACTGGAATCCAGTCAAAACACATCCAAGAAAGTTAGGAATCTGAAACACAATGCAAATAAATTTTTAAAATTGCATAGGTAACTTATATTAACAGCATTTAAATAAATATAATTTATAATACTAGATTGACTCACTTGCACAAAGGGATCTCCTAGGAGTAATCCATATACTGTCCATTGGGCAGACACGAGAAATGATGATAATATTATGGGGAATGGTAAACTTTCAGTACTACGTACTTTCAACACATGCATCAAAGACACCAATGGTGCACCAAAAAATATTATCGTCATAAGTGTACATATTAACCCTAAATGCCTCTGAGCTATTTGAGGGGAGGTTACATTCTGTATGTAAATTAATATAAGAGTTAGACTCAATGCACATCCTGATACTTGTCGGCATATAACACCCTAAAATATTAACGATAAATTTCATAATAGATCAGCTTCCATTAACTACTTGAAATAGTGTTGAAAATTTTACCTTCCTTATACTATAAACTGCAAATGTTATACTATATCCACAAAATAAAGCAGCACCTATAGAATTAACTAAAATGATGGAGGAGTCTTTGATAAAAAATCCATATCTAAGCCAAAGACTTGTAGAAAGACAACCACTTACGAATGGTAATGCCGACTGCTCACCAGTACTTTTGTTATTCACAACTTTTTGGCATACTAAACTGCAAAGAGGCATAAGGTAAATAAAATATCAGGAAAAATTATGAAAATTATTTACATTCCTGTCAAGAATTGTAAAATGGTACTTATAGATGCAGTAGCTCCAAGAAAGGTCTTCAGAGGATCTTCATGCATGGTTACAATTCATAATCTAATTTTGCTTCATTCTTAATTGTTAGTTTTAATGTCAAATGAATATATTATGGGATATTTGATGCTATTGCTGACTTGTTTGTTGAGGTTTATGTATTTTGTTATGATGTGGTGAAGGAAAATATCATAAATGTTTGGTTATAGACTGTACTGTCAACAACAGGAAAAATCTGATATGAACACAAATATATTACAAAACTAACAAAATCGGAATCTTTATCAATTTTCAGATTTCAGTGGAGATGTAATGTAATGGATTTAAAAATTTATCATTTATGTAAATGATATACCTCATAACTTGGTTATGTGGATAATGTATAAAATATGAATATTGTAGGTTCATTTCTGTTATTTCTTTTCAATCTCAACGCAATTAAAGGTATCTCATGAAGCAGACTCGTTTGTTAAAAAATTAGTAATTCTCGGTATTTAAATGTTTAGGTAACAGAGAGTATTCATTCGTTATACTCAGTCAACAAAATGATTTCAATCTTGGAATTGCAAAGCAAATGAAAGCTCAAATATGTGAACAAGCCTCAATTTTAGGGGAGGTATGTGCAGTCTCATCTGAAAATTGTAATAAAAATTAATCCAACATAATTTACAGGAATGCCCACCTGTTTATTTATCACACAAAGATTTTCCCCATGTAGGGGATTGGACAGTTATTCCTATCTTGAAAGATATTTATGATGTTGTTAGAAACTCTTCTTGGTTGATTATAATTGAAGACAGGACTGTGATAAGATTCAATATCTTGAAGAAAATTTTAACTGGATTTGATCCTACCAAAGTAATGTTCCATCGGAAATACTTCTGACAATAGTCTAAGTAAAATACACATTTCCAGGATCATGCTCATGATAATTTTTTTTAGGAAATATGGATAGGTCATGCACTAGAAGACTTAAATCCCACAATTGTTCATCATTTCAATGATGTGAAATTGAAGTATCCTCACATGGGAGCCGGTGTTGCTATAACCATTCCCTTAGTACAGAAGTAAATTTTCAGTTTGAGTTTTTGAGAAAATATAGAATACTTTTTTAGATTGACCAACAAAATATCTGTAGCCAGTGAATTAACAGATTTCAATATAGATAAATCTTTTGAATTGGCATTATTCATTTGGAATGAGGGAGATCGCACTTCCTTAATTCACAATAATGCATTTTGTAGTAGACAAAGTAGACATTGTGCCTCCTTTCCGAAAAATTTTGAGGCTTGCGTGAGTTTTATACCGAGCATTTCATATGATTGCCTTAATTACTGAAGTTTTGTAGGGATCACCGATTTTACTGGACTCTATTTATTTTACTGTTAAAACATGCAAGAAGTTTCACTCAGATAGGGTTCCGGTTGTTTTAAATACTTGGGCAAAATATGCAAAAAGATTAGACTTTATCAGTGATTTTGAAGGTGGGTACTGTTCTGTAACACTTGTTATTTTCAAATAGACTGCACTGACTAGGTCTGTAATTGTTGGTTCATTTTTAAAACTTAGAATATAAAGTATACTTTAAACTAAATTTTAGCCGCATCCATTCAGGTTTCCTTAAGTTATAATAGCGTTATTACCAAGATCTTTTTTTATGTAGATAATTCAATTCCCATAATATCACTTGGTGTCCCAAATACTGAAAGTGGACATTGTGGAAAGACAATGGGTATCATTAATTATCTCAATGAAAAAATTGAAAATGATAGCTCAATTGAGTGGACAGTGATTGTAGATGATGATACAATACTGAGGTTAGAGTTTTATCTTGTCTTTTAATCACAATCAATACTTAAATATGTAATTTTAGTGTTCAAAGACTGTCTGAATTACTTTCTTGCTATGATTCCGATGATGACATTGCGATAGGCGAGAGATATGGTTATGGCGTGTACAATTCTCATGGATACAACTATATCACTGGTGGGGGTGGTATGATTTTTAGTCGAACATTGTTGAAGAAGTTGAGCAGAAGTTGCAAATGCCCATCAATATCATCTCCCGATGACATGATTTTGGGATATTGTATTGCAAATTTGGGAGTTTCGATAACACATTCTCATTTGTTCCATCAGGTGAGTATATCTATGAAGATCACTATGAAAATCTGTGTTGGTATTTCAAAAAGTAATAATATATGCCTTATACAAGCAATTTCTTGAGCAATAATTGTCGGCAACATGAATTGATTATTCTGGAGTCAATATAATGGAGCGGTATTGAGCAATTTTCAAAAATTGCGGCAATTATTTTGATGCTAAAGCTCTTAATTGCTCCATATATTTCTTATTTCTCAATGTGTCATTTCTCATTCCTGCATAATTGCTATCATAAATTGCTCGAAATTTCTTCTTGTTGAAATCTACAATTATTGCCCATAACGGAACAATCTTTGTTGCCCATAAGCACACCGCAAGTGAATTAGAAGAAAAGGGCAGTGTAAAAGTGGATTATATTTTCAAATATAATATATATCAGTGTGTATAAGTGAACGAAATGGAATATTAAATCTATAATAGTGTATTCTAAAACAAGTTGCAGAATGGGCACCTATTCCAACACGAATGCGAAGGAGCGAGTTTTTGAACGCATGAGTATTGGAATTGCCCTCTGCAACGAGTATTAGACAATATTTTCTCTATTTCAGTCAAGAATTGTGAGAAATTTATTGGAATTCAATGAAAAATTCAGATTATAGCTCCTAGTGCCTTTTGTATTTTATTTCCGCAGTTGGTGTGACTGATGTGAAAATTGACAGATTATAGAATTTGAATAGTGCGTTCAAATCTCTACATGGTTTAATATTGACAATTGACATGCAATGGACGCGTGTTGACATTCGAAAGGATAGGATGTCAGTGTTGTCAACCACAAAACGAAAAATATAACTAAAAACAATGCTGTAATGAGTTCATTACAGCGCTGTTTTTAGTACTGTAATGAACTCATTACGACACTGAAATAGAAAAATATGTTATGATGTAATATTGATTGTAGGCAAGACCGATGGATTATTCAAACAAATTTCTGGAGTCAGACCAACATATATCATTCCACAAGCATTGGATGATTGATCCTCTTGAGGTTTATAAGGATTGGTTTGAGAAACAAGATCTAAAACTCGTCCAACATACTGATATGAAAGTTGAATTATAATTATTTTCATTGAATGAATTAATTGTTGCGTATTCCTGAGTTCTAGAGAATAAACTTGATATTTTATTAACATCTCTTACTCAATTCCACCAGCATTTGATTAGATTCCAATGCATTAATATTAAATGTTGCCCTTTCATGCAAGAGCAATTGACCTAATTTACATAGAAAGAAAATTTCAGTTACATATAGTCTAAGGAGATGGTCATTCAAATATAGACTAATTCAAAATGAAGATCATCCCATATTTATTATTATTTGTATGTTTAGTGACACAAAACGTTTGCAGGTAAATATAGAATTTCATAGTTTATCAATATGTATATTTACCAATGTATATTGTGTATTATTAATATTAATAGGTTCTCTGGAGAAATAACAGTGGATCATATGCATCAAGACCTGCAGAAACTAATAACAGACATAATGCTCCCAAATCTCAATCCTTACAAATGTGTTACTATTATTAGTGATGATATTTATCGCTGGATTTTTGAGAAAACGTGGTTTCTGAATTTCAAAGGTTTCATATCATTTATCAACGTAAGGAGCACTTTCAAAATCATTTTTGATCTCTTCGAAGTGGAATTTTTCAGATATTTGTTGAAGAATATGAGGATTTATTGTCACCCCAAGATGATATACAGGAAGCTTTAGCAGAAGCTAATGAGCTTGGTTGCCAAATGTATATTATTCTACTTGCAAATGGTTTGCAATGTAGTAGATTTTTACGTTTTGGAGACAGGTAATAATAATGGACGTTGAGGTTTTCTCGAATAGGAATGTTGAAAAACAATGATGTTATTATCAAATATACAGGTGCACCACAAATCAATTTGTTCATCTTCAAGAGAGAATGAGAATCAATTTTGTAATCCTCTATCATTATCATTAGCTTTATTGGTAACAAAAACGTAGATAAATTGAAATTTTAGGTATCGGATGCTGGATACTCGAATGAAATTCATTTTACTTTATGACACCAGGCTTTTCGAAAAGGATTTCCATTATTTATGGCGAAGAATAATAAATGTTGTTTTCATAAGACAATATGATGGCGCACATAGAGATGTTGGCAAAAGGAATAATCCATGGTTTGAACTTATAACAGTACCGTTTCCCTCGCCTATCAATTCAATTCTGGTTCCAAAACGTTTGGATATCTATTCGAGAGGAAAATTCAGGAAAGGTTAGCTTCAACCGCTAATTATCCAGCTGTTAAATTTTTAGTTTCAGGTGCAGATTTATTCCGGGAAAAAACTGTAGACTTGAAAAATCAGACCTTAAAAATTGTTACATTCAGTCACACGCCTGGCACTCAAAAAAATTATTTAAAATTTGAGTCTGCCAACCAGACGGGTGACAGTGTAGGAAGTAATTACTATTTTTCTGGTACAGAAATTGAGGTAAGTATTAAAACAATATTAACAACAGCACAACATTCCTCAAAATGAAATTATTCCATTAATTCAAACATGGATAATCACATTTGAAAAAACGCACGCTGTTCTACTAGAACAAGCACACAAAAATATTATTTTCAGGGTTTGTCGATATTGCAGATCCTCAAAACTGTGTCCAAAGCCATGAATTTCAATTGCCATATATACGAACCGGAAAATGCTGATGTAGAACTATGGGGCAAAAAAGGTGTTGAAACGAAATACACTGGTATAATTGGAGAAATGGTGTACACTCGTGCAGATATAGCTTTAGGCGATCTTCATTATATACCTTTCCTCCTCAATCTAATGGATTTGAGTATCCCATACAATACAGAGTGTTTAACCTTCGTAACACCAGAAGCTCTGACCGATAATTCTTGGAAAACGTTGATTCTTCCATTCAGGTGAAATGGCCTATCAACCATGATTTCGAATAGTGAGTCTTTATAAATGGTTTTAACCGTGTGTCTGACTTTGGAATTTTCTTATTTTGCCGTTTAGTACACAAAATCAGCTTATTAAAATTCCAACAGAATGAGCTGGCATAGATTGAATCCCCCGGCAATGTAAAAGCAAGTATACTGGTCAGTGTGGTTTCAAACGTGTGGCTGTGATTTCTTGTGATATTTTGGGATCAGAATACGGGATTTGAACCCAGTATCTTATCGGAGTGTTAAGACTCTAGGCAACATGAGATACGATAATTCTTTTTGTTATGCAGGGCCTATGAAACGCCTCCACATTATATAATCATTTATGAAGACCCTGTTCAAACTTTGTTGAAAGAATTCCAAGATCTTTCTAATAAATGGCTTTAGTTATGTGCAAATTTAACGCCTAAATCGCTGTTCTGTTAGTTTTGCGATTAGCTGTCTCAATTTCAACAAAATCTATCATTTCTGAAGGTAATTAAAGCCTCCAATTCCATGGAAAAATAATGGATTCTTCAAACTTTATATATGACATATCCTCAATGCAATATTTTCAGTGGTTTTATGTGGCTGGGAGTTTTGCTTTGTTTAGCAGTGAGTGCTGTCTCATTTTTCTTGATAGCTAAATTTCATCACCAAATAAACTTACTGGATGAAAAAAAGAAGAATGCACAAAAAGAATGCCTCCATATTAAGAAAAAGAAAATAATCACTTTGACGATGTTCCCTCAAGTAGAAAAAATGAATGATGATGCTAAATATAGCATAATGAAAGGACAATACAATAAGCCTATGGAAGAAGGGGGACATATGGGATTGTACCTTTTCTCAGAACCAGTTAATTGCCTTCTCTATACATACAGTATGCTGCTATTAGTTTCACTTCCTAAGTTACCAACAGGTTGGTCTTTGAGAATCTTAACAGGATGGTACTGGATATATTGTCTTCTAGTCGTTGTTGCTTATAAATCAAGTTTGACAGCTATACTTGCCAGACCGGTCCCTAGGTTTGTTTATAGTTTGAAATAGAACACATATTCTACACAATTATTATAGGGTTACCATCGACACATTACAGGAGCTCATAGACAGTAACCTGGCAACTGGTGGGTGGGGAGAAATCAACAGACAGTTTTTCGAAACAGCTCCAGACCCTAGTGTTAGAAAAATTGGCGAATATTTTGAAACAGTTAATAGTTCAGAGGAAGCGATTGACAGAGTAGCAGATGGAAAGTTTGCATTCTACGAAAATACTTACTTCCTCAAGGAAGCAATTGTAAAACGACAAATTCGATTTCAAGCCAGCAGAATCAATGCAAACTCGACGAACAACACTGAAGCTCTCAATAACATAATACGTGAAGATCGAAGTTTACACATCATGGATGACTGCGTTATAAACATGCCTGTTTCAATAGGTCAGATATTGTCACATTGTTTACAAACTTGTTTGAACTGTAGAATACCTAATTTGTTTGAGGGTTGAATTAATTTATTCACTGTAAAATTGTAATATCGCACATCAGTGTTTTTAGTGTTATCTGAATGATTGCCGCAATCATAAATAGCAATTTAAAGCACTTTCAAACAATAATAATCAGTTGAAATATCTAGCACGCAGTTGCACGTGGTAGAATCTTAACCTCTAACGTAAATGAAACATAACAAATCCTGATTAAGGCTTTTCGTAAAGAAATGGAAAAATTCCAAACTAATTCAAATAACTTCTCCAAGTGACGCCATGCGTCAACTCTGACGAAAACAAGCTTTATAGCACAACTATGTATTTTCCACCACATCAGCAAGTTTCATTGCCTTACCCTCTATACCGGACTGTAAGGTAGGCAATATGCCTGTTTCAATAGGTGTATCTTTTGAAATTGATTTTATTCGTATTTTTTATAGGTTTACAGAAAAATTCTCCGATAAAGCCAAGGTTCGATAAACAAATAAGGAGGGTACTGGAAGCTGGATTAATCAAAAAATGGTTGGATGACGCTATGCAAAAAATATTGAATGTGGAAGTTCAAACTGTTGAAGAGACTAAGGCAATCATGAGTATGAGGAAATTCTCTGGAGCCTTGGTCGTACTTACCTTTGGTTATTTACTGAGCATTTTTGTTTTTTCTGTTGAATTTTTATACTTCAATCTTGTGCTTAAAAAGCATCCTAATTATAACAAGTATTCAAGGAGTATCATAAAAAAGTCGGAATAAAAAAATGCAAATTTTTTCCAATACTGAAATACTACACTCTTCTTGATCACTTTAAACTTAACATTTACATCAATATCTACTATCAAATCCTCTTTATACGTCCTTATTTATATTTGCATTGCTCAAAGCATTATTATCCAACGAGTTGTTCATTTCTTTGGAATACATTCTACATCTTTTACCGTCCATGTTACCCTCCAGCCTCTCAGTTGAAACACCAGAATTGAGCTTGTGTTTAGTACGTTTCTTTTGCAATTTCAAATTAATGACGAATAAGAATTCGTGTTTCAAAGCTTCCAAGTAAGACATCTTGAAAATAATAATTAGTATGCGATTCACTCACATTTCAAGTTTTACCTTCTCATCCACAGCAACAGATTTGACATTCCATAAGAACTCCAACACAGCAACTATATAGCCTGTTGCTATTCCAATACCTGTTACCAGAAATACACCAGCCACTCTGTTGAGTTTGAGTGATTTATCTTCACCTGTGATCCTCTCTTCCTGAAATATATTCATAAGAATCTAAAACTTTTATTTTGAAAATAATAACCTGGCAAATGGGATCTCTCCTCTTCTTTTTCCACCATTTTTCTTTGAGTTTATCTAACTCCCCACTTTCTGATAAATTCAGTATTGCACTGTTGATTATGCCTAGATATCCTGCATCTGTGAAATATGTGAGAATCGTGTGAGGAATTATTAGGTACTTACATCTTACTTACTCATTGGCATAGCTATGGCATAACTTATCGAGTTCAACCAGTTGCCCACAGATTTAAGTTCACATTTTGTTTTTACTTCATAGTCAATAATTGTAGACTCAGTCATGTATGCATACAGACTGTCTTTAGTGGTCAAAACTCTTTTAACTCCTTCTGCATCACTCTTGACAAATACACTTGGATTATTACTCGCTTTCATGTTATTCCACATTTTTCTATATGTTGTATAGTCGGAATTTTTGAAAAAATCGTATGTGGCACTACCTTCCATACATCCATATTTGATTGTTGTCTGTTTAGCTAGTTCTTCAACGTTCTTAACTGTTATTCCAGCTTTCTCAGTTGTGAGAAAGGCAGCAAGATTAGCTGTGTAAGAATTGTACATAATGAGTGAAAAAAACCACCAGAGAGATAGTGAAATCCTTGTAGATATCGATCTGTAATAGCAATATAGTTTGTTGGTGATAAATTATTATCTTTAACTGAAATGGTAATGTACAACCTTGGTAAAATATCACAACCCTGTTGTAATAAAGAGCCGAGAACTAGCCACACACAATTCTTGAAATTCCATTCGATTTCTAACTCATCTGGATTTTGTTCACATGGGTGAGGATTGACCCATTCGTTTGGAGCTAATCTGAAAAGATACATAACTATTAATTATGTTAATTTTTCATGGAATTTTGAGGAAAGCAATTGGTCAAAAACTACATCCAACTAATGCCAACGTTTCGTAGATATATTTCTACTTCTTCAGGGCAAAGTCGAACTTATGTTTTACACACAAAGGATCTTAATATTAGTTTGTTGAGCAAATTGAAAAGGAACTTATGGGGAAACTTTGGAAAACTCCGTCTAAAATGTTTTTGAGACAAATTGCAAAACATCACAATAACGTGTTACGGTCAATGAGTGTTCCGAAACTCAGTCAGTTTCGGACTGAAGAAGTAGAAATATATCTACGAAACGTTGGCATTAGTTGGATGTAGTTTTTGACCAATTGCTTTCCTCAAAATTCCATGAAAAATCAACCTAATATGTATCTACAATTCTGAATTATATGAAAGAATCATAAGAGGATAATTTCGAAGGTTCGCGCAACAAATGGGTTTTGAAAAAATTACAGACATTTGGGCAATACGACAGCCCGCTGTTTCACTAGTTCTCAAACTAGAACAAGCACGAAAACATGCGTTCTCTCTGACGGAACTGTACCATTACACATTTCACACTGTAATTATGAAATGTTGTCTCAGTCTGTCATTCCTGCTTGTTTTATATATTTACATGTTTAGTTTTGGAATTTTTCATTATATGCTCCATATTCTTTTGTAGAGCCCTGAAGATGGAAAAATATATTTCCGAAACGTCGGCGAACTGACATAGTATCATTTTCCCGTATTTGATTCTGCTACCACCATTTGAATGTACCACTATCAACTCAATATTAGCACTCATAATATATTGCTTAAAAAAATTAATACCAATACATTCATTAGATCTATGAATTGATATTTGCAATCCATAATGAGAATATTATTTATCTTTTGGAAAATGCGCCTAACTTGGCTCCATTAGTTAGATACGTCATTGGAAAGTACTTTTCTTTAATGCGTTTTAATTGAGGAATGAATGAAAATAAAATAGAAGGTGGGCGGACTGAAGATTCGAGGTTTAGTATCACCCATTGCAATCTTGTGAAACGGCCCTTAGGCTTACAACAGTAACACCCTCGGTCAATTTTTCGCAACGCTTTCCCTAAATATCCTAATACGTTACTTTGAAACTTATTATTCACCGTTTTACTGCGTTATTTACATAGTGATCCAGAGTAAAAAGAAGAAAAACACAAAAACAGGTTAACATTAGTGACAAAGTCTAAAAGACGCGCAATAAAATAAAATATGTGTGTGAGCATAGTTTTATCACGTGCGCTGAATGCTGCACAAAAGTGTCTAATTATGTCAACTTGTTCGTAAATGTTTTGCAAAGATGTGATGCGTGTCATATACACGCGCCTGCAAGGTCCATGCTAAAAGTATTCTTCTAACAGGAATTTTTATCAAGACCTTGAGATAGTAAGTCGAAAGTTCTTAAGCCTAGATCATAAAATTTCGTAATGTCGCTGGCGACAGTATCTCAGCCAATCAGAGTATGTAAACAATACTTCTCCTGACCCCTACCTCTTCATTTTTGGTTGGAAAAACGGTCGCGACACACCTCTCTTTCAGTTGAAATAATCTAACAACACATATGATTTCTGAGACAATCATAAAGAGATATTCGCATGTGGCTGTGTGAAGTTATGAGAAACAGACCTCAGTCTATTTCTCAAGTGTAATTCTTTCATTTTATTTTCACTTCCCTAGATTTTAAAAGACATTGTAAATACCATACCTGTAAGCTAGAAAGAAAAGAAGGGATAATCCTAAAAGCAGCGTAGCAGTGTACGCCCATACATCCTGAGTAAATGGGTCCAAAAACGAAAAGAGAGGTATATCTTTAACAGTTGCTTTCTTAACCATCAAGCCAATTCCTGCAAGACATAATCTCAAACCTTGCCTTGTGGTTATTAATAATTGCCTCACCTAAATTCATAAAAGGACTACTAAAATCCACCACCTGTTGCCTCTGAGCAGTCATTGCCAAATCGCTTACAGCCATGTGTGCTCTCTGTTGGAACCAACAATGAAGTATTTCAATACGTGAATGAAATGAATCGTCACCATTTCAGAACTTATATAAACTCCAGAATGATATTGGAGAGTTTAAGGTAAGATATTAGGTGCGCAACTGAGTTTCCGCTGTTTTTCCGACATCCAAATCTTCTGATACAAAGCTGTTTCAACAAATAAGTGGATTCGATCTGGCGTCACCATTTTATGTATTCTATATTGGCGGTAGGTAGACTAGAAACTTTTGAAGACGCAGAATGGGAAATATTGCTCGATGCCAAGCGCAAAAAAAAAGTTTCTTCAGAATAAGCCAGTTCCAAGCGACTCCATGCGTTTAAATTATTCAAAAACAGGGAACATCCATTTCGTGGGAATTGAAACAAGAGACTTCAAACCTTCTTCAGCGGCATCGATGCGGGTGCTACAAAATGTACCTAAGCCATAAAGAGGACTTCTCCTATGTTTCTATCTCGTCCCCTCGACTGAACATTCACGCTGCAAAGGTTATGCTGTTAGGGCTAGATCGGTGTTACTTAATATAACGTTTTCGATCCATGTGAAATAATTATTGGCATACGCAAGCTATTAAACCAAGCATTGCACGAAAAAAGGATGAAAGCCATGGCTAATAATTTTTAATACTTTTGATGACTCATTTGTTTCGATTTTTACAATGAATCTTCATTTTGATTAAAAATCGAACGGGAACTTGGTTGCGCACCTAATTAAAAATTAATACTGTATATTTACATGTTCAGTTATATCACCTATCAAGCCATTCCATCGACCAAGCATTCTGTCGTAGGATCCTACATGGTTATCTGCTACTAGTTCGAAGGTGTAGCTGAAACCAGCGATTTGAGCAATGGCGTCCATTAAATCCTTAGCGTATCCCTCGTATTTATCATTACCCAATTTATTCACGTGGCCTTCTCTATACGATAAATAAGGCAGCACTAACCTGAGGAAAAAGAATGCGTCACAACTTGCAACATATATCACAGTATTGTTTGGAGTAGCTGACTATTTTCCTGTTTTTAAGAGATAGTCTGATAAGTTTTCCACTTGACGTTTAGCAGATAACTGAAGAAGAAACATAAGATGTCACACAGTCTCAGACTGTACCAGATTGCATGTTGCCCTGACTTTGTACTTGTATATTTGTATTGTGTAGAGATTCTTTTGGGCTTCTTAAGTGGATCAACTTCTCTTGAAAAATCAGAAACGCCCAACTAATGCCAACGTTTTCGTAGATATATTTCTACTTCTTCAGGGCAAAGTCGAACTTATGTTTTACACACAAAGGATCTTAATATTAGTTTGTTGAGCAAATTGAAAACGAACTTATGGGGAAACTTTGAAAACTCCGTCTAAAATGTTTTTGAGACAAATTGCAAAACATCACAATAATGTGTTACGGTCAATGAGTGTTCGAAACTCAGTCAGTTTCGGACTGAAGAAGTAGAAATATATCTACGAAACGTTGGCATTAGTTGGATGTAGTTTTTGACCAATTGCTTTCCTCAAAATTCCATGAAAAATCAACCTAATATGTATCTACAATTCTGAATTATATGAAAGAATCATAAGAGGAAAATTTCGAAAGTTCGCGCAACAAATGGGTTTTGAAAAACATTACAGACATTTGGGCAATACGACAACACGCTGTTTCACTAATTCTCAAACTAGAACAAGCACGAAAACATGCGTTCTCTCTGACGGAACTTTACCATTACACATTTCACACTGTAATTATGAAATATTGTCTCAGTCTGTAATTCCTGCATGTTTTATATATTTAGATACATGTTTATTTTTGGAATTTTTCATTATATGCTCCATATTCTTTTGTAGAGCCCTGAAGTTGGAAAAATATATTTCCGAAACGTCGGCGAACTGACATAGTATCATTTTCCCGTATTTGATTCTGCTACCACCATTTGAATGTACCACTATCAACTCAATATTAGCACTCATAATATATTGCTTAAAAAAATTAATACCAATACATTCATTAGATCTATGAATTGATATTTGCAATCCATAATGAGAATATTATTTATCTTTTGGAAAATGCGCCTAACTTGGCTCCATTAGTTAGATACGTCATTGGAAAGTACTTTTCTTTAATGCGTTTTTAATTGAGGAATGAATGAAAATAAAATAGAAGGTGGGCGGACTGAAGATTCGAGGTTTAGTATCACCCATTGCAATCTTGTGAAACGGCCCTTAGGCTTACAACAGTAACACCCTCGGTCAATTTTTCGCAACGCTTTCCCTAAATATCCTAATACGTTACTTTGAAACTTATTATTCACCGTTTTACTGCGTTATTTACATAGTGATCCAGAGTAAAAAGAAGAAAAACACAAAAACAGGTCAACATTAGTGACAAAGTCTAAAAGACGCGCAATAAAATAAAATATGTGTGTGAGCATAGTTTTATCACGTGCGCTGAATGCTGCACAAAAGTGTCTAATTATGTCAACTTGTTCGTAAATGTTTTGCAAAGATGTGATGCGTGTCATATACACGCGCCTGCAAGGTCCATGCTAAAAGTATTCTTCTAACAGGAATTTTTATCAAGACCTTGAGATAGTAAGTCGAAAGTTCTTAAGCCTAGATCATAAAATTTCGTAATGTCGCTGGCGACAGTATCTCAGCCAATCAGAGTATGTAAACAATACTTCTCCTGACCTCTACCTCTTCATTTTTGGTTGGAAAAACTGTCGCGACACACCTCTCTTGTTGAAATAATCTAACTACACATATGATTTTTGAGACAATCATAAAGAGATATTCGCATGTGGTACTAATGAAGCTCTGAGAAACAGAGCTCAGACTATTTCTCAAGTGTAATTCTTTCATTTTATTTTCACTTCCCTAGATTTTAAAAGACATTGTAAATACCATACCTGTAAGCTAGAAAGAAAAGAAGGGATAATCCTAAAAGCAGCGTAGCAGTATACGCCCATACATCCTGAGTAAATGGGTCCAAAAACGAAAAGAGAGGTATATCTTTAACAGTTGCTTTCTTAACCATCAAGCCAATTCCTGCAAGACATAATCTCAAACCTTGCCTTGTGGTTATTAATAATTGCCTCACCTAAATTCATAAAAGGACTACTAAAATCCACCACCTGTTGCCTCTGAGCAGTCATTGCCAAATCGCTTACAGCCATGTGTGCTCTCTGTTGGAACCAACAATGAAGTATTTCAATACGTCAATAAAATGAATCGTCACCATTTCAGAACTCATATAAACTCCAGAATGATATTGGAGAGTTTAAGGTATTGAAAGGCGTAAGATATTAGGTGCGCAACTGAGTTTCCGCTGTTTGTTCATAGATGACTCCAGAAGTTATGGTTTTCCGACATCCAAATCTTCTGATACAAAGCTGTTTCAACAAATAAGTGGATTCGATCTGGCGTCACCATTTTATGTATTCTATATTGGCGGTAGGTAGACTAGAAACTTTTGAAGACGCAGAATGGGAAATATTGCTCGATGCCAAGAGCAAAAAAAAAGTTTCTTCAGAATAAGCCAGTTCCAAGCGACTCCATGCGTTTAAATTATTCAAAAACAGGGAAAATCCATTTCGTGGGAATTGAAACAAGAGACTTCAAACCTTCTTCAGCGGCAAGAACATAAGACTTTTCTTCATCGCATCGATGCGGGTGCTACAAAATGTACCTAAGCCATAAAGAGGACTCCTATGTTTCTATCTCGTTCCCACGACTGAACATACACGCGGCAAAGGTTATGCTGTTAGGGCTAGATCGGTGTTATTTAATAAAACGTTCTCGATCCATGTGAAATAATTATTGGCATACGCAAGCTATTAAACCAAGCATGGCGCGAAAAAAGGATGAAAGCCATGGCTAAAAATTTTTAATACTTTTGATGACTCATTTGTTTCGATTTTTACAATGAATCTTCATTTTGATTAAAAATCGAACGGGAACTTGGTTGTGCACCTAATTAAAAATTAATACTGTATATTTACATGTTCAGTTATATCACCTATCAAGCCATTCCATCGACCAAGCATTCTGTCGTAGGATCCTACATGGTTATCTGCTACTAGTTCGAAGGTGTAGCTGAAACCAGCGATTTGAGCAATGGCGTCCATTAAATCCTTAGCGTATCCCTCGTATTTATCATTACCCAATTTATTCACGTGGCCTTCTCTATACGATAAATAAGGCAGCACTAACCTGAGGAAAAAGAATGCGTCACAACTGGCAACATATATCACAGTATTGTTTGGAGTAGCTGACTATTTTCCTGTTTTTAAGAGATAGTCTGATAAGTTTTCCACTTGACGTTTAGCAGATAACTGAAGAAGAAAACATAAGATGTCACACAGTCTCAGACTGTACCAGATTGCATGTCGCCCTGACTTTGTACTTGCTCGGCGTCTCATACTTGTATTGTGTAGAGATTCTTTTGTTAAGTGGATCAACTACTCTTGAAAAATCAGAAACGCCAAGTCACCGTGTTCTGTCAGATGAGATAATGCAATAGTTTTGGACGTAGAAAAGAGATCTGGTTTAAAAATTTGAGACCATGGTCTGGCAAAACATCTGCTAAACCATTTCGAGCAGCAGCATCAAAAGTTAAGATTATCCTATTAGTCGCAAACCTCCGTTCATGGCGATCAAATTAAGTAACTCCTGGGACCTCTTCAATACATGATGATGAACTCCTTAACAGAATCTGAATTAGTGAAGAAAGAGGTCCACTCATATATGGTCTCCCCAAAATAAATAAAGATGGAGTTCGATTTTCCGACATTGAGTCGGATATCTAAAACCATGTATTTAAGATTTGAGTGGCTTCTTCCGAAAACTGTAGAATTGAGATTTTCCGTCGTGTTTCTAAATTTTCACCTTGTATCCCTATGCACTATATATATCACAGAGTTTTGCTCAACAGATCTAATTGAACTATTCTAGCTACTTTAAATACAAAGAAAACTTCTTCAAACAATTAGATGTAGCATAGACGTCTAGTGTGGTTCTAACAGGACACAAATGAAGTTCTTACAAGGAGCCATTCACTACTAAGGAGGTTGAATACCCACACCCGTACCCATTCTATAGCTACAATTCAGACAGTAAGGATCTTTCGAATAGCTCCTGACAGCAAGATCTAGAATGAAAAATTCGAAGCAACTAAGTGAGGATTTCCACTCAAAGAACCACCCAATAAGAGTTAGGAATCTGACGCAAAGACTTATACAAACCTTGAAGATATAACAAGATCTTGCCCTCTCAACATGTCCTCAACGTCTTGTTCATATTCCTTTTGTGTACGATTTGAGATTAAATGTTGATCTTGGGCTCTCCATTTATTCAAAGTGTGGTTTCCTGTGCCCCTTAATAAATAAATATTGAAATTGATTCTTGTCCCATTTTTACTGAACTGAATTGGCCCAGTCAATGCGCGGTCTATGGGTTTCTGAAATAAGTAAATATAAAAATTTTCTGCATTATTATAGTCTTCAACGTCTTCTCACTATTTTCATATACGATGTAATACGAAAGCCACTCTCTGATTTCTTACTTTCATTACATCTCAGTATGGTAGGTTCGATCCTCTCAGTCTTATAGAAGTCATTCACTGCTCCAATCAGATGTTCCACAGCATCGTGCATTAGAACAGTACTGGTCTAAGGAATTATGTAGTTTTTAATGTTGCAATATGCGAAAATAACAGCTTGGGAAAGAGTAAACTATTTTCCCGTGGAAATGAATTGTTCATCAAGTTGAATGAATTAAATTGCATTGTTCTGTCCTCTTACTGGATCGTACAACGCCAAACTCAGTTAGATATCGCCATCATGTCATTACCCTTACTCAGGGCCAAGAGACAGTAGAGTGACCACAAAGTTCACTTGTGGGGATTTTTGAATCCCTTTCAAAGGGCGAACGACCGATCCGACAAACTGACTATTGATTCTTCATCCGAATTGCTTTATATAATTTCGATTGCATATTCGAAAATTATAGGAATTTGGGTAAAACAATTGCTCGTTTTTCTACTAAAGGAGTTATTAATTTTTGTGAAGATATGTTAGTTTTAGTTGATTTTCATGAATGATAATGAACTATATGTATATTGTAAATGGATTTGATATAAAGTGAAAGACAATTCAATTAAAGCGAAACCAAAAAATGATCAGTAGTACAGTGTTACCATTATAAACACTTATTGAATGGTAATTTGTCGAAAAACATTTGAATCGAAATTAAGAATTGGCATATTATATCATGAGCAGAATAACGAAAAAATCACGAATTTTAATATCACGACGAGAATTTTAAGAGTTGAAAGTCTCACTTTCCACAGAAAATTGGATTTATATTTCTCAGCCTTCATAAAGAGGGAGTTTTTTTAAAGACAGATAAATGTTGCCCAGTATCAACCACCAGAGTTGTGCGAGTATTGTATGTAGTCTTATAAATGCGTATTATCCTTTAAACTTATGAAAACGATCCAATTTTTTCTTTTATTAATTGTTCCAATGGACGAGTACGAACCGGTTGCAACTTGTAACCGTTGGCGAAGTGTAAGTCTATACATGTTATGTTATGTTGTCAATCTAACCTAACAAAAATTAAGACATTTTTCAGTGAAAGCTACCTTAATAGAATATGGATCAAATTTCACTGTGTTGTTGAAAAGATTAAGTTCAGCTAGTTCCCAATTTTTTATTGCTTGGTTAATAAGTTTATCTTCAGGTTCGAATATCCGTATTGTTGTTATGTTTGCTTTGAAGTTCATCGCTGGTAAGTTGACAGTATGAGCGTCCTGTAAATACATGCCAATGAGTTTATTTTATATAAAAAGAGTTCTTTTCCTATAAAAATTTTTTCCATATTAATCAAATCCTTGGGGTGTAAAATATTATCAAGAAATAATTCACTATTTACCAATGATGTCAAAAAGTAGCTATGAAAGATTTCCAACATCCTTACACTTTGGGCTTGACTTAATACATCTATAATTTTTTCAGTTCGGCAGTCTAGGATTATGTTAGTTTCCGGTATATGTTTGATGTCTTTGAATACGCCTCTGGAACACAAATATCAGGAATGATTGAAAATACTAGAAGAAAATTTAGAAATTAAGTATCTTGTAAAATATAAAATATTGGCCTACTAATATTCTAATCAACGAGTTCAAAAGCCTAATGAATATGAACAATTCAATCATTTCCAGAAAATATTTTTGAAACATTTTATAACCAAAAATTATATTTGTTGTTTTCTATAGTTCAAAGACCTACTACCTGTAATCTGGCCCAGGACCTAATTGTTTCAATCTGATCGAATTCCATTTTTTCTCAGAATTATAAGGTTCCAGCTTGAGTATATACTTCAATCTACGTAAGCTGGTCTCATCCTCGTACAAAACTACGAAACTTTTCCATTGCAAACTTTGCACAATTGTTGCCAGACCTTCAGCAAAAAGATCTACCTCAGGATAAAAATTCATAGACGTCAATTTTGAGATGGTCGTTTCGGAATCCCAGAACAACTGAATATGCGGTAATTCCATTTCAGAGGAAACAGAGTCTACAATATGAGAAATTTCTGAAGAAACTGAAGATATAAATGCTGTTACTCCATTTCCGGTTTCAGTCAAATTGCAAACTGAAATGTACACGAATTATTTTGAGACCTCAAGATGATACTTTTATTCCTTACTTATTTTGCTGGCTTCGAAGGTATCAGATGGCAAAGTCCTGAATTTCATCTTGTAATCGATATTTTGGTTTATGAGATAGTTTGCATATAGACTTGTGAGAATCGGTAGCAGGGTTTGACTGTCTGGTTCCTTCATGAGTACCCCTGCAAAATATCTCCTTAAATATTTATAGTAATTTCAGTCGTGGCACATTTATTTAAGCTCGAGAACCAAGTAAATATCTCTGGAATTATTATAGATATCAAAATGATATTCGGAAAATGGTTACTGCAGTAGATTGCCAATTTGTGTTCATATTTTTTTAACAATTTTGACCATCCGGTTTTACCGGAAGTTTTAAATTTCATTTTGATATCTCTTATAATTACAGAGATATTTACTTGGTTCCACACATTTGCCCATCACTGTATACACTGTACATTGAAATGAATTATATTTCTTCACTTGAGCCAAACTTGCCATTCACTTGGATGCAAATATTTTCGCTCAATTACTGTTTTTATTCATTAATTTAGGTAGAATGGAATTTAAGATAAATTTGGGCAGGATTCACAATGATGTTGTATCATACATACTGCTGAAAATTTCCGGCTATATCTGAAACTTACTACTACTTTCTTGTTTCAAAGGTTACATTCAGTATATTACATCCCTGAATAGCTGAAAATTTCAGTAATTTTTTTGTATTGAATTTATTGAGATTTACAATCTATTTTCAAAAGTATTCAAAAGTCATTGTGTTGCATGTACGGACTAAGAGAAATAATTGCACAATGATAGATTCACAGCTATAATCAGCCAGTTAGGTCGTTTTCAACCTTCGTGAGTTGACTGGATTCTCGTTTTTTTCTTATGTTAGCTGTACTGCAACTATTTTCCTAGTGTAAAAAAAAACAAGCTTTGTCACATCTATAATATAAAAATGAATCGCAAAATGTGTTGGTGAGCGCATAACTCAACAACGCCTGGACCAATTTGGCTAAATCTTTTTTTTAAATGTTCGTTGAAGTTCAAGGATGGTTTTTACGGCGAGAAAAATTAGAATTATTGCTGGAAAAACCCTAAAAATAGCCCCTTTCTTTTTCCCATACAAATGATTTGTAACTAAAACGTAGTCAATTTGAGCTTTATTGCTATGGTATAAAGTTCATATTAAATTACAAGCACTCACTGTTGTCTAAGCAATGTAGGTGTGTTCCTAACGTCAAAGTTCATATCTATCAAAACAATGTGCGTGTGTGCGTTGGAGCACAGAATATATAGTTGAAGGAGTTTAATGTCGCGTTTCGAAACTCGCGTTTCTTTTTGTATTAGTTTCGGCACGCGAGATAAAATGCATCAGGATTGTTTGGGATGAATGCACGATGGCACATAAAAAATCTTTGGAGGCTTTAGACAGAACCTTAAAAGATCTACGGAGCAATAATAACCGATTTGGTGGTGCAATGATTTTATTAGCAGGAGATTTTCGTCAAACATTGCCAGTGATTCCACGATCAACGCCAGCTGATGAACTCAATGCATGTCTAAAGTCCTCCAATTTGTGCGGAAAAATGTCAAAGTACTTCATTTAAGCAAGAATATGCGTGTCGAGTTGCAAAATGACCAATCTGGAAACATATTCTCTAAACAACTCATTGACATTGGTAATGGCAAATTTCCTATAGACATGTTGACTGGCTGCATTAACTTTCCTCAAAGTTTTTGTCAGTTAACTCGATCAAAAGATGAACTTATTCAGAAGGTGTTTCCAGATGTTTCTCAAAATTACAGAAACCATGATTGGTTGAGCGAACGAGCTATACTGGCTGCAAAAATATAGATGTAAATGAATTAAATTTCAAAATTCAAGAACAAATTACAGGGAATTGAGGATATATAAATCAGTTGATTCGACTACTAATCAAGATGATGTAGTCAACTATCCACCGGAATTTTTAAACTCGCTGTATTTGCCAGGATCGCCACCTCACAATCTTCAATTAAAGGTTGGATCGGTGGTTATAATGTTGCGAAATATCAACCAACTGCGTCTTTGCAACGGTTCACGGTTAGCGATAAAAAAATTACTAAACAATGCGATAGAAGCAACTATACTCAAAGGAAAGTATAAAGGAGAAGATGTTCTCATACCGCGCATCCCAATGAATCCGACTGATGCGCCATTTGAGTTTAAACGACTACAGTTTCCAGTGCGGCTTGCTTTTGCTATGACTATAAACAAGTCCCAGGGGCAATCATTAAGTGTTTGTGGTATTAATCTAGAAAACCCATGTTTCTCACATGGTCAATTGTATGTTGCCTGTTCCCGTGTTGGAAAACCATCAGATTTGTTTATCTATGCGCTAGGTAATCAAACAAAAACATCGTATACCACAAAGCACTACAATGATAATAATAATAATTATGATTCACATGATTAACAATAAAGCGATTACTTACTTTTAAATCCTTATATATGTTTTATTTAATTATTTTTTATTCACAACGCCCTATCACCAGGGTGACGGTTCTGTTCAGGAGAATTTTTTAAAATACGTAGGCACAAAAACTGCCACATTACAAATCTTTTTGACAGGACGAAGTCTGTCGGGTCAGCTAGTAATGTAATAAAAATCTTAGCTTCCCATTAAAAAATATGTTGATGACGTCATAACTTTGACAAATTTGACTTGTTATTTTTGTAACTTATGTCAAGAGATGCGGAATATAAAACACCGTTTGACGTGTTTTTGCATTTTTTTCAAAACTGATCGTTGTACGTTTTATGAATTTTGTGCATTACTTTATCATAACCCGTATATTGCTGGAATCCTGGAATTGACATCAAATAAGCTGTCTTATGATGATATACTGAGTAAGCCCTATGAAATACGAAAGCAGTTTCGGTAAGAATTTAAAAGAGAAAGATCATTGTTCCCCAAATTACAAATAATAGGCTCAAAATTATGATAAATCTGCCATAAATGTGAAGCTGCGCCAACTGAATGCTTTGCAAACAATTACAAAAATAAGATTTAGGAACTACCTACTTCTGTTTTTATTGCTTACATTAAAGTAGGTTAATGTATACAATAGTATTTAAAATCTCGTTCAATCCGGTATTATGTCAACAAGGCCGATCATAAATAAAGGTAAACAATGTTTTTAGCTCACCGAAAGGTATTTTGTCTCGTGGTGGGAAGTACAAGCACAACACATAATTACAGAGGAAGGTTATAAAAAATGGGTACACCTTCATTCTTCCTTTGCATTCATTGATACATATTTCTTGAGTTTCTTATACGGCTTGTTGCGAAAAACTCATTTCACTTTTCCAGGAGTTAACGATTTGAACAGTCGCCAAGAAATTGACTAAATTTAAATCGCAACAGATTTTCATTCACGCTAGATTGCCTACAGTATTTTAGAACAATTCATTCAGAGATAAAAACTGTCAATATTCAGCTAATGAGGATGTGGGTTGGTAACCCATGTTTTTGTTGATATTGAAGAACCTTTTTCCCTGTCCATAGGGTTTTTGTGGTTGGTTGGCACGATATATTTTCTGGAATTTTATTCATCCGATTATCGTCACAATTTTAGATTGACAGCATCTCGTAGGAGTCCGTTCCAAAAACGATATCAACATTTCCTTGCCAATTCGTATTTTTCATTCACAGCCGTTGAAATGATTATTTCATAACCTTTCTAAAAATATACACGAATAACTATAATTTTCATCTTATTAGCTTCCTTTGATAACACAAATAACTTATTAAGTAATTTTCGATAGAATCGTCTCACTAACACTACACTGTGATGACTTGTCTAAAGACAATGTTTCGATTTACACAAAGCAACTCATTGGATGTTTTCCAAATGGTTTACGACCGAAATTTTCTAGCGTATCACAAGCGTAACTATTCCCATATTTTGTATTGAAAATATGAGACCAAAATGACTACAACCCTAGTCTCTGAGAGACCCTGTAAGAAAGAGATTTGGTTTAAAATGGTCAGGAGTCACATTCTGAGTTATATGTAATAGTGCATATTCGAGATATGTAATGCAGATCAATTAAAATTAGATGGAAAACCAAAGTGGCAATTGGAGTAGAATGCTGAAACCCAGCTGTCGAATTTTCATTTATCAACGGTTTGAAAAATGAGCAGTGAAAATCAACGAATATCATGACATAAAAACTCTTGAAGATGATTTGAGCAATATAGTAGGTTGGGGAAAAAATCCATTATTTTGTCGACACATGGCATTACTGACCTATATTTCTGTTTGTATTAACCGCATTTAGTCAAACTTTTGTTCTTTTGAAAGAAGAATTTATGTTCTAGCAAAACATATTTCGTCTTGTGACTGAACGATTTGGTTGTGTGTTATAACGTCGAAGATGTAAGTGAACAAAGAACAAATTCGGTACATTTTACAATTTTGCTTTGATAAAGGGGAGTATTCAAGTCAGATGGCTGCAAATATAATAGTATATTCTAGTACAAGTGGCAGAATGGGCACCTATTCCAACACGAATGGAAATTCGAAAACTAGCGACGAAGGAGCGAGTTTTTGTACGCATGAGTGTTGGAATTGCCTTCTGCAACGAGTATTAGACGATATTTTCTCTATTTCAGTCAAGAATTGTGAGAAATTTATTGAAATTCGATGAAAAATTCAGATTATACCTCCTACTGCCTTTTGTATTTTATTTTCGCAGTTGGTGTGACTGATACGAAAATTGACAGATTATAGAATTTGAATAGTTTAAATCTCTACATGGTTTAATATTGACAATTAACGTGCAATGGAAGAGTGTTGACATTCGAAAGCATAGGATGTCAGTGTTGTCAACTATAAAACGAAAAATATAACTAAAAACAATGAGTAATGAGTTCATTACAGCACTGTATTTAGTGCTGTAATGAACCCATTACGACACTGAAATAGAGAAATAATGTTTATGGCTGCAATACTGTAACAGCCAATCACGCGCAGTTCACGGTAATTTTGATGTGAAAGATGCACCACGGACTGAAAATCATGTCGTCAAGAATGTTGATAAAATATTGGAAATGATCAAAGTAGACTGACATGAGAGCTGCTGCAGCATCGCTCAGGAGCCGAAGATGGACCACAAAACAGTTCTAAACCATTTGAATAAGGCTGGCTTCAAAAAGAAGCTTGATGTTTGGGTGCCGCACGAATTGATGCGTTGTGTTTCCATCAGCGAATCGTTGGCCAAAAGAAACAAAATCGATCCATTTCTGAAGAGGTTGGTTACTAAAGACTAGAAATGGGTCACATACGACAATATCAAGCGAAAACATCTATGGTCGAAGGCCGGTGAAGTAGCTCAAACGGTGGCCAAACAAGTATTGATGGTCCGGAAAGTTTTGCTGTGTATTTGATGGAATTGGAAAGGGGTCATCTACTCTGAGCTACTGCTCAGTGACCAGACGCCTAATTCTGATCTCTACCTCCAGCAATTAGACCGATTTAAAGCAGCAATCGATCAGAAGAGACCAGATTGGCATCAGGATAATGCGTCTTTGATGACCCGCCAAACCTTGGTTGGAAAGTTCTTATGCATCCGTCAAATAGTACAGATCTGGCACCAATCGATTATAATTTATTTTTATCAATTGTGTAACGTATTCTTGGTGGTGTAAAATTGTCCTCAAGAGAAGATTGTGGAAAATGATTACCTCTTTTTTTTCTAATAGGGACAAGACGTTTTAGGAAAGAGACATAATGAAGTAACCTTCTAAATGGCAACAAGTAACTGAAAAAATTAGTGCATATTTGAACATTAACGAATGATTCTAACTATGTTAAATAAAGCCCAAAATTAATTTGAAAATAATGGATTTCTTTTTCCTCGACCTAATATATCAACAAATGAAATTACTTTGAATCCATCTTTTTTAAAAATTACTAAAATAGCGCCATTTAAACTTGAACCGGTATAACTTATAAATAATAAACCAAACGTCATGAAATTTTAACAGTTATCTCTTGAAGGTTAGTGTATGGATATTTTGTTAGTCGCTCCGATCGATGTATATGGAAATAGGTTATTGGTAACGGCTATACATAATTTTTATTGAAATTCATAAGATTTGAAACTTTCGACATGACAGCACGTAGTTTCTTAAAACTCGCTCGCCAAAAAGAAAATATTCGAAGTCCTAAAAAACTATTAAACTTCTCATCACGTTGAGGACTCGCAAGCAATTTTTTTTTCAGATTCACTTCACGTCTGCATCTAGGTACCGCAGATAAAGTCTCGAAGACAACTTCGCCGAGCAGTTTGGTTATAGTGCACACAAAAAAATAGCCTCCAAGGGCCGGAGCAACATTTCAAGTCATGACTTCGTGACCGAAGCTGGACCACCAGCCTCTCTTCTTTCGAAGGTACACTCGAGCGACTCCACAAACAATACAGGAGGAGAACTTCGTCTTAGTGAGATTTTATTCAGTCGATCTGACCTTGGTTTTGGATTCACAATGGTCCCGCGGTGAGCTGGATCCGAGACGCTTTTTGAAGTTATAACGAGTGTTCGGAGTGATTGAGAGGCATTGTTTGTGGTAAAATCGCATTTTACACCTGCCCGGATGCTACTGCAGGGATAACAGTGCGCCAAAACCGTGGAGACAGAAGTTATGATGCTTCCGAGTTTTGATTTGAGGTTTTACTGAGTGATTTTGAGATTTCCTGCGATACCTGTGAGTACTATTCACTTTCGGTTTCTGTAACATACGCGGTTCTTAGAAATGTTTGTATACAAGCGGTGTTTAAATGCCGTGTGGTTTGTTTTGATGCATTTAGATGTTTTTTAACGTGATATAGCTATATATTTTTGGCCGTACAATTTGAATGTTGTTCACGTGTGCTCATTCTAGATTTTACAGGATGATTGATAATAATAAATGCCATGAAAGTATTTCAAACTGCATTTAACATGAGGTTTTTAATTTGTTGAAGAAATTTTAGGTAAATATACTGAAAATTCGACCATTTGCTGGAAGAGGGGCTAGGACGGATTCCAAGGGTAAATGAATCAAGAAACATAGAGGCGGTCCAATAAGAGTCGTCAACACATTTTTGTTAGTTTCCTCGCACCTAGGAGTGTCCAAAAATATCATATATGATATGCGATTTTTCTTAGTTTCCGAGTTTATAATTTTTTGTGTGTATTTACAATGATTTGTGCCAGCGAGGTTTCAAAGAATGTTTCTTCGTAGTTAGTGTTCTACAGTCTTTTGTTTTGTAACATTTTGTCTTGAATATCTATTTAATAAGTTACTCAAAAAAGGATTGAATGTTGGAATTAAAGTTTTTAGAACGATTTACTAAAACTTTCAAATTCAATTTAAAAATACAAGGAGAAGCTTCTAGTGCAGTTTGAAAACTCAGCATTCTCCTAAACTACCAACATCATAAAAAAATCAGCCTATTTTTTGTAATGGGCCTTGGAAGGCGTATGGGCTAAAAATCAATGAAACACGCTTTAATCGTGTTTCAATGATTTTATCTTTTTTTATCATTGTTATGATGCTTTAAAATTAAAAATGTAATTTTTAATTGAATTTAATTAATATTCCTGTAAAATAACAGTAGCATGTGTAATTCTGTAATAATTTCGGTTTCAACAATAAGATTTAAATTGTGAGCAAGAATGAAATCAAAATGGCTAGTTCAGAAATTGTAAGAACGAAGTTCCTTACAACAGGCTTGGGGGAGATAGGGATTTTGCTGCGTGACCGAACTAAAAAAAGTGATAGTAAAACCGTAAGAAAAAGTCCGTGGAATAAAACCGTTAAATGAGACGTGCGTAGGCGCGACAGTCGTATACACAAGCGAGTAGTGTATAATACCTTTCTTTTTCTCCTTTTATAACATGGACAAGCACGTGGCGAATACTTACATTACAGATACATTTTACTAGTGAGTAGCCACGTTTATTTTGTGTGAAAAAAATTGCACTATTAAAATTAATTGAATGCGTTTTTTAAATGCAACCCGAACGTTGTCGTTGTTCTTCGTTTTCTCACAGCAGAATGTTGAAATCATTATTATAGCCATAAAAACTTTCGTTTCCGGCACGCTATTGTGAATTATGACGCTCAAACTTGATTCTAACTGTGAGAATTTTTTTGGTTCTGATGTTCACATGAGATGTCACCTATTCTTTAACTGGCCTACTTCCGTATTACTGACCTGTTTTCTAAAGTCTTATTACCGTGAAATATTTACTGAATATTCTATATAATAATTAGAATTCAGAATTGGTTTAGTTTAAAAACTAGTACAACAGTGTCCATTAACATGTATTTGTAATTCAATCCTACCAAATGATATAATTTATATACAAAATGTAACTGAATTGGATTATTGTTATTAGATCTTTTTTATGGAAACACCTCTTTCCATATTGTGACGTTTTTCATCAATTAAAAAGTCTTATGGAATAAATGGTTTATTCAGATCGCAAAATAATTTAATAAGATAATATTTGCTCATCTCACTTCGAAGTCATTATGCTCCTTCTTGTTGCCTCGCCTTTTATCAGAAACAACTTCTGGAATATACTTATATTGTTTTCAAATATTCATCGACAAATTCCGCTGACCTATGGAGTCATTCATTGTTAATTATCATGTGATTTAATCGGTCCTTAGACTATAGTTTAAAGGTGTGTCCAATCACAGCGCGGCATTCGAGCGCGGCACGCCGCGCTGTGATTGTGTGTAATTGTGTGTGGACGTATTTTATCAAGTAACATGGATAACGAAACTGCTGTTCGGTTAATTGAAATATATGGCTCCCATGGTCCATTATGGGTGCAAAGAATATCACAATAATAATATAAGAGAAGATATATGGGACGAAATTGCACTTGTCTCGGGCGTACCGCTCAGTACTGCCGCGCAAAAGGTCTGAACTAGTTACGCGGCAAATTTGCGTCCAGCGAATGCCGCGCGCAGCTGCCGCGCACTTTGCGCGCTGTGTTTGGACACATCTTTATAATACTTCAAACGTTACGAGCGAAGTCAGCGGCCTTCTCACTTGGTTTTTTATGGTAACGCAAATGAATCTTCCGAAAAGACTCCAGGGCCGTGCTACGCCCTTCTATTAATTCTTCACATTATATTTATTATTTAATTTCTATGATAGGGGGCACAAACATTTTTCAGTAACTTCTAGTTACCATCACACATGTTTCTAGAAGGTCCATTGATTTTTTCTCTTGTGTAATAACTATTAAAAATGCCCAGCAAGTGGATACATCCGATTGATATCCTGAAGAGTGCATTTATATTGAAATAAATATACGAGTAACTTCGATAGACTACCTGAAACGGTATTCTAATTCGAAACCCAAATTATATGTTATTTGAACTGCTAGACGGAACTGGAAACCGAATCATGGCGTTACTGAACTGTCCTGGTCGCCATATCGTTGACTAAGTAAAATAAACCCCTTAAAAGTGTAAGGTTTCATTCATAAGATCTTCGACGTTGTAGACGAACATACTGCGATTTCTTGAAAGCGTTAGGTATTGCATGGCTTCAATCTGTGTTAATAAGTTCAAGTTATTTTTTTGGTCAAATGATCTGGTTTAAATGTGAGTATTTTTATTTCCCCTATACACACTTTTAATTTCGGGAAAAAAAAGATATAGCGATGGTTTTTTATACGAAATTTTCTTTGTCTTCGAAAGAATTTGAAATGTGTTCTGCGACGATAACACTGGTCAACAAAATTTTGTAACAAGGAAGGTGCTGACTAATTTTGAATTACCTATCTACCCTCACTTTATAACCATATTTATTTTGATTCCATCATATCTAGCTTCGTCTTTTCCATAATTCCGTGTATATGCGAATTATATTATATAATTAATTAATATTAGTGTTATCGATGAAAGTATTAATCAATTATAGCATAGTAAAGATATATTTAAACTATGATAATAGTAATAGTATTTAAACATTGAGTCTATGAGACAAAGTTCTTATTTAGTCAACAGTTGGAATATATGTAATAAATATTGTGTTTAGTAGGAATAATTTTTGTTGGGTATATCGTCATCTTCCGATTCAGAAGGCATGAAATCAAAAGAAATCTTAATGATTTGTGACGAAGGATATCTCGAGACATATGATTAAGTACCGGAATCATTCTCTCTTGGATTTATTGTTACTGTTGCCTATTGTTACAATAAGGTAAAATTGTTCTCAGTCGTTCGCAACCGAAGCAAAACGTAAATAGGAGGACGTCGATCTTATCTATTTGAATTATACGAAGAAATGAACCGTTCTGATACTTATAGATTTTCTGGTAGCATGCCTCATTGTACAACCAGAGATATTATTCTTCATCGATTTGACTATCTATTATAATAATATGATGCATAGTAAGGTCTAGTGCCTAAACCAATCAACCGATTTGCATCAAATTTTTTTAAATTAACGGTAGGCATCTAAACTGATGCAGAAAAATAATAACAAGTGCCAAACATCTATAATTTCTCTAAAAAACACAAAAAACTTAGAAATTAAGGGTGTTTGGCATGTTTTCGCTGTAGATGGCGCCACCGCTCAACAAATCAAAATTGACTTCCGCCCATGCTTCTGCAATTTCAGCTTTGACTTTCAAAGAGGAAAGACGTGTTTTGACGAGCTTGATTGATCCAAACCTACCGAGTAAGTTAATTTAGAAAATTATAATTGAAAAAGATATCGAAAACCCAAACTTGGATGATTATTCTCCATTTTTGGGTAAAAATTGAAAACGGGTCACGTCTGATATTTCAATTTTGAGTTAGGTCCAGTGTAAAATTTTAAAATTTTAATTTACAATAGAGACACGACGACGAGGCAGACCAGTGGGTTCTCGAAACGCTACCCGGACAACCCGAACTGAAAGAAACCGACGCCGCGTTCACAACAATAAGTACGCAATGCAATCAGTATTTGTAAGCGAGAAGGGCTCCGGTTGAAGACGAAATTCCCGCGTTTTCTGTCGGCGAAATGAGCGAATCGTGTCAATTTTGCAATGCTCTGCATTTTAGGTGTGAAAAAGGGTGAGATGGATTCAGCCAGTGCTGCCAGAAAGGCAAAGTTGTAATGAGAACTTTACACAGGAACATATGAAGAATTTCCAAAACAATATAACACTCGCCAAGGTCTGAGCTGTAGTTGAGGTAGTTTTAATTTATTATGCTGCAAAAACCGTGAAAAATCCGCTTGCGGTAGCCTAAGATTTAATGCATTCACATTGCATCTCTAGGCAAACCGAACAATTGTAATTTGGCGGTTGTAGCCCTGTGCTATATTCGTACACCTCCAGGTTTCGTGCACGAAAACCAGGAGCTTTCATCTGATTTTACAGAAGCTCCGTTTTCTTTTTCGCGCGTGAAAATAGGATTCCACTCAAGCGCAGGTTGAATCCCATATTTTTATTGGATTTGAAAACAAATACATTTGAAATGACCATTATTCTTTTAATCTGCTGTAGATTGTCACAATTCCAATAAAAAAATATCATTTGAACAGAAAATTGTGACAATTCGCAGCAGATTAAAAGAATTATGGTCATTTCAAATATTTCTGCCCTTCAAATCAAAGAACATACTAATCTTTAGAGGATGAAAGGAAATAAACAAAAAATAAACGCTGGAAATATATATATCTTGCAGTATATAATCAATTTACAAAAATTTCAACACGAGAGACAGAATCAACGAACCAACAATAACTCATCAAATTAAGAAAAATACGTTAAAAGAATAAATCAGAATATTAGTGACAAATATATAAATTTAAGCATGAAATGCATTAGATTTATACTTTTATGACAGAAACAATATCTATTTTCTTTTTCTTTTAGATACTTTCTCGGATGCCATCTTCATTATTGGATCATAAGATCTTAATGTTTTTTTTCCCAATAAAATTTTATTAATAGTTCTGTCATAAAAGTACAGAATGAATTTCATGGGAAAATCAATAAACTTATCACTAATTTTCTTATGTACTGTACAGAACAGAGCTTTTATATCTTTTATTTCTATAATGTTCATAATTTTTTTTTATCTTAATTTGATTTACCTGCTCTGGTATATGTAGCAGAACATTTTTAAAAAAATCATGTAAAATATTATTATATATTCTTGATGGCCTTATCATTTTACAATTGCTGTGAAATTTATGGGTTCATTCAGGCAAAGTACTGTGGCTGTAAACAAAATTATAACATTTATTTTTTCATAAGTAATCTCTTTATATTTTAATATATATTATATTATATATTATTATTAATATATTACTGTCAATATATTTGGAACGTACAGTCTTTCAACTGACAATATAAGGTAGTGAGAACTTTGAAAATGACAAATGAATACCTTCTGGATTTCTGCTTGCACAAGTAAATTCAGTATCTGATACATGTCTTCTTCTTTCATATATTCTTTTGGGAATCATAACCTCAAAATCACTCTCCCCTTCCAATAAAGTTTTACTTCTTGAACTTGAAAGCAATACAAGAATTTAAATCAAAGAGAATTAATGAAGGTATACTGAGATTTAGGGCCAAAGCTGAAATTCTCCATGAATTTGGCGTTCCAACGATAAAATCTGACATATCATTTGAAGTATTCTAGGAATCTTCTGATAAACGATTTTTATGAAACCCACTATTAGTGGAATACCCAAAACTATAATCAATGACCATGATCAGTTCACTTATATATAAATACCTTGTTGCCTCAAAGTTTTTTCAGGACTTCTGGATGGTAGAAAAAATATGTCATCATTTTGAGGGCGGCTTACATAATCTGAAAGATTTTTGAAATTACAAAACTGATAATCATAGGGAGTAGAATGAATTACTTGGCAAACTATGTGTTGGTAGAGCAAATCTTTTCAGCTTTCCATGTGGGTCTATACAATCCATATGCAAATGCTTTATGCAAATTATGCTTTGGGATGAATGAAGACTTGGATTTCCGATTCTTTCCAACCAAACATTTCTAACCTCCTCAATTTTTGTAATGCAAAACCTAGGAAAAAACAGTATTAGAAACTGTTCCAAATTTTTACTAATCAGAAATTACTACACGAATATGAAATTGCTACAGAAAATATTAATTCGGAGTTATAAGTTAATCCAAAACCACTACTTAAATGAATGCAATAATACACATACCTTTTGACATTATTATCACTGAAGCAATTGGGAACACAGCAATAAACCATTTCAATGAAATTAAATTGAATAAGTTCAAAATAAATACCTCTCTAGCTGAATAACACTATTTTTGAATAAATAAGTAGTCTATTTATGGAATAAACCTAGAACACGACATGGGAGAGAAGAATGGCGCTGGCATAGATATCATTCCTGACAAAATGACATGAACGGCTGCTTTTAGACGACAACAGATGGGAAATTTGCTAATAAAGACCCCTGCGCGCTTGCTTATACTTGCAAATAACGCCCGTGGCGACACGGGCTTTTCCGCTAGTATTTGATTATATTATTCAAAAATATTAATTTTTTACAGGTGTACTATGGCAAGATGGATACTTACATTGACTGTCATGATATTTGTGAAAAGGGTACAAGTAACAGAAGAAGCTAAGGAATGCAAAACAATAAAAAACAAGATTACCAATGGCGACCACCTAGTATGTTCGAACGTGACAACATATTTCTTCAGAAAATTTGAAGCCCCTCCAAACAAAGTCATCTGGTTGACTTGCGACAATTGCACTTTAACAACAATAGACGAAAATACATTCCCATTCAGAAATAATTTTTTACACACTTTATCTATTGTTAGGTCCAAAGTTAAAGTACTGAAAAAGTTAGCATTTGCCAAATATCCCCTTTTGAAAATTCTTATATTGAAAGATAATAATATAGATAACATTGATTCAAAATCATTATCGAACTTGAAAAAATTGACTCAACTTGATTTGAGTCGAAATGGAATAAAAATCATACTCAATAACATGTTTTTAGATCTAACAGTCTTGGATATTTTGGACATGAATAAAAATAACATATTTTATATACAACCAGAAGGTTTTAATGGTTTATCAAACTTGAAATATCTCTACCTGAACGATAACGATCTGAATAAATTAGAAGAACGAATATTTAAAGATTTGATTAACCTCAAAATACTCCACATCCAAAACAACAATATACTGGAAATACATCCATCGGCATTTGCAAACTTGAAGAATCTAAACTTTCTATATCTAAATAATAATAGTATAAGTATTTTATCTCAGTATAATTTTCAACCTTTATCTAGTCTGATAGATTTACAATTGAGATACAACAAGTTGAAAGAAATTGTGACAAGTTCTTTCAATGGACTGAAATCTCTGAGGAATTTACTTCTTCGTGACAATGAATTGACTACCATTAAACCTTATGGTTTGGTTGGTTTGAATTCATTGGAAGTCTTAGATCTCACCAACAATTCCTTCAAGAATTTTAGCTTAGACGTAGTTGTTAAGAACATGGATAAATTGTTGATGTTGTGGCTAGGAAAAAACAGTATTAATAATTTAACTTTAGATTACAAATCAGATGTACAAAATTCCCTTAAATATTTAGATGTATCATTCAATAATCTTACGTTTATGAATTATAAATTGTTATACAATAAGTTTCCTTCTGTGAAAGAGCTTTATATATCTAATAATTCCTTCGATTGTGATATTACGATGAATATGTACAATTTTTTCGATAATCACGATGTGACTATTTGTTTCATGGAAGACTGCAGCGAAAACAGTACAACAAATTTCATAAATTACATATGTGATCCTGTGACAACCGAAAATCCTTTTACTGTACCTTCAGATTTCACGACCAAGGATTCTTCTGTTACGATAAAATATAGAATGGATTTTGTGTTATTAGCTTTACTAGGTTTAGTTTTCTTTATGTGAGCTTTATTTGGATATTTTTTCTATAGAAATTTTATTTTATGTTGCTACCTCAAATTTTGTTATGATGAATAAATTTTGATTTTGTTTTCTTTAATACTTCTATTGATGTTTGCTATGAGTTGTGGAACATTTTGATTTATCGGAAGATTGGTATTATAATGAGGAACGACATATGGAACTCAATAAGTAAAACCTTGTGACATTATTTCTTAGATGTAGTTCTTTAGATCATTTAAATAATGTATTTTGCTGAAAAAACTCTGGCAAACATTTCAAACCATTTATTGTATTTGGCTAACTGTTATTTCTAAATAATAATAGGAAATCAGCTCCTACTTTAGAACATGTGTCACATCCATTCAATATAGATGAATTGAGGGCTGCAATCAAATCTACCAAATCTCGAAAGGCAGCAGGTTTTGACAGAATTTATTCAGAATTCATCAAACATTTAGGAAAAAAGGCCTTGTCTTGGTTATTGTCTTTCTATAACAATATTCTGAATTCGGAAAATTTTCCTTCCGAATTTCGTAAGGCTAAAGTAATAGGTATTTTGAAACGAGGAAAAAATCCTTATGATTCTAGTAGTTATCGACCCATCAGTTTATTGAGTGTTCCTTTCAAAATATTAGGAAGGCTAATTCTTTTTAGAATTGAATCTTCTATAGAAAATGCTCTACAAAATTTCCAGGGAGGCTTTAGGAAAAATAGAAATTGTTCGGATCAGGTTCTCAGCCTTACAACTTTCATAGAATCAGGCTTCAATGATAGGTTGAAAACAGGAGCTGCTTTCATTGATTTATCTTTGGCATATAAATTAATATCTTAATTTATATCTAGGTGATTTACCCACGACATCATCTCAAAGAATTATTTTATTGAAGAATTATGGAAGACTGAGTGGAACTCTAACGAAATGTTCAGTAAGTATCTCGTTTCTGATCCTTCTGAAAAAGTTCCTGGTTTTGATCTTCCAAGAAAAATTTGGACAGTTCTTAATCGTTTGAAAACAGGTCATGGTGGTACCAATAGCATGCTATTTAGATGGAACTCAGTTCCCAGCGCAAGTTATGAATGTGGAGAAGCAGAAGAAACAAAACCTCATCTCATCAATAGTTGTCCCATATATAAATTTCAAGATGGTTTTAGGGCTATTCATGATGTTTCCGACTCTTTCTTAGAATGGGTTATAAATTTTAAACGAATATGATACGTATTTTTGTTATTCAGTTCTTTTTTCTGCTTTTGTCTTTTTATTTATAGATTCGATGTGAACAACTTGAAGAAGTCTCTGTTTCCATCAATCGAAGACCACTCTTGAAAAAGAAGTCCTAAAATATATTTCAGCTTATTTTTGTATTTCCACACTTAGACGGGGAGCCAGAGTTTTTTTTTATTGGGGTTTTTTCCCTAGGCTTTTATGTGATTCGCCGAATTGTATGACACCCCGTCACTAACCCCTGATCTATAAGCTTTATTGTTTGCTAACTGAACATTGTCAGCCAAAAGTCCAAAAGAATATATATTATATATTTATAAATTACCAAATATTCTATCGCTTTAAGGATATCCAAGAGAATGAAAAATGATTTATATTGAAAAAACAACAAAATGAAAAAATAGAACATTCCAATACAATTCCGCAGGGCTTTTCGTCCACTTTCTACACCAAATCTTCATTAAGGCTGTACACCACCTTGCGGCGAAACTCGAATTCCGCTAGATGGCACCAAGCGAAAATTTCAAGGAACTGCAAACAGGCACGCCCATTGTACGAAATAGGACGGTCTGTACGGTATTTATGACCCCTAATAAACTTTCTAGGTACTGTCGCCGGTGGGTAGGATCGAAACGGAACGTAAATTTGTGTTTATGGATTTTTTGTGGGTTTCGAAGAGAATGGTAAATACAGAGTTCATTCTATTTAGACCGGTCAATTGAGACCAAATAACAAGGGTGAAGTTACATAAATTCCCTACAAGCTGAGAGTCGGTGAAATTGTTCAAAACATAATTATGAATAAAATATTAGTTTCCCAGTATGGGAAAATTTTATTCAAGGTTTAACGCCACAAATTGCGGTTTTCACGATTTTCTGCAAAACGTCAAGTTTTATGTTAAAATTACTCCAGACAAATATTGTAGAACATATAATTATCTAAAAAATGTGTATCAATATTTTGTTCCAAAGAGTCACCGTTTTTGAGATATAACGGTTCAAAAAATTATGAAAGTTGTAATCGTCATAATATACATGATTTGGCGACGTATACAGGGTGAGTCAAAATTGTGTATCGAGCTATCTGGGGTACATTGAAAAATAAGTATAGTATGATGGATAAACTCATATCCCAGAATTCGTATTATGACGATTACAACTTTTATAACTTTTTGAAACGTTGTATCTCAAAAACGGTGGCTCTTAGGAAAATAAGTTGATACATATTTTATAGGTAATATATGTTTTACAATTTTTCTGGAGTAATTTTGTGATAAAACTTGCCTTTTTGCTGAAAATCGCGAAAACGCATTCTTGACCTTTTACCTTGACTTGAATATTTCCGTACAGCGGAATAATGAAAAACTTTCAAATTTTATTCATAATTAGGTTCTGAACAATTGCACCAACTTTCAGCTTGTTGGGAATTAATGTAACCCTGAATGTCTAAATTGACCCTATAATTATTTATGTGAATGTGGGTGATGCAAATTAATTAAAACAACCTCTTGAATTTGTACATGGGGCGCTATACTACATGAAAAAAAATTTATTCGGACAAATCTAATCAGTTGAAGAAGCATATAAAATTTTCATGTCTCCAAAACATTTTTCCTGGGTATATCAAACGTGGGAAATAAAAAATTTTTGTTTTTAAAATATATTATTTGGCGATTCAAAAAACGATAAAAATTTTGCTTTAGTAAATATGGTTCATTAATCTTTGGAATATCCTGTATATAGAGATCTTGACAAGCTAAATTTCTATGCCACAAATGACAGTGTTGAAATTTTTTGACATATTAGATAGACGTCACCAAGTGACTATTCCTGATTAGCATGGGCCACATTGAACCGAATGATCGCGAAAAACCCTCATCTAAACAATGTCACTGCATAAGCATTGTACTGGTCAGAGGCAAAGCAGCAGTTAGTAGCAACATTCCTACTAAAGAATCAAGTCCTGTAGGAATTATAGATTTCGGAGAGGTATTAGCGGGCAGTCACACAGTTAGATACATCGACTTGAAGAATACCCTACATGTGAGAGAATTTCACCTCAAAAGCATCAAGAATGCTATAAATACCCATTTATTTTACAGCAACCAGTTACGTATTACATTCATCGTAAATCTTTTGTGAATGATATATACCAGTCTTTCCATTTCAACAAATATAATGTGACGATAAACCCTCGTTCTACTTGTAAACTAAAAATCACTTATTCTCCATTATTAGAAAATGAAAAAAGTTCCGACCTTTTCAAGATTACTGCCAGAGATTCACCAGAAATGGAAAATCTCAGACTTGTAGGAAAATGTCTAGGTATGTTGGATATATTAAGGAGGAAAAAGGTAAACCTATTCATAGTAGAATCTACAGAAGACTTACATCTCATAAATATTGACAATAATTGGTGCGTGCAAAAGATTTTGGGACTATAACTATGATCTCATATCTTTGATGGAGTAAGTCACATCTCATAGATGATATTTCTTAAATGACAGTGGTTGATTCAGATCCTCTGGCTTGCAATGCCAACTGGCATTGGTTGTGCTATATCTTGTATTCATTGACATATTTTTGTGTTGAATTTGTTTTCATTAAATAGTTTCCAATTTCATTAAACGTTATGTTTAGGGCCGGTATTGTGAACTCACTAAACCCTGCTTTGTGATCGATCTCAGTTTGAAAGTACAGTTAGGAAAAGAGTGAAAACCAATTACACTTAATTCCTTGATCTTTAAAGATGAACGGCGTTACTCATTATTACTTTCGAAATTTAAAAACTCGTGATAAAAAAGAATGGTAATATTACTTCATCTATGAAAGCAAGTTGTGGTATTCCCCAAGGAACTGTCTGTGGGTTGGTATTGATTCGATTACTTATAATCGAATCTGGAATGCTGGTGGTATTTTTAATAAATGCATAGTCTAGAACAGTTATTTTACAGCAGGCGAATAGAGATCTAAAGACGTCGATGTTGGAAGAATGAAAAAATATTCTGTCCTCTACAAATGCTACCAGAATCAATATGTCTTGCTCGTGTCATAAGTGAACATGTTATTATGTACTTTAAAGAAGTTATTTCTAAGCTACGGGTGTATGGTAAATACACTGATTTTGCCACTTATGGTTGGACAGTTGGGTTTTGGGAAGTCTTAAGATATAACATTGAATATAATTACAGCATCAGTCTATATAATCGAAAATTTAACTGTATTCTGGCATTTAAGCGCAGCTGATCTTATTAGATTCTGTACACTTTTTGTACAAATATGTAGTTTTTCAGGGTGTGTGCTTAACACCACCATCGGTCCCATTTCCTACGCCAAGAATGGGAACATTGTATGTTGATATGGTGATGGCATATGGCAAGGCCGATGGTGTTGCTCGTGCAGCTCCGGGATTTATCAAGCCAAATTTCCTGATCGAAGATTACCCCACCACGAAACATTCTCGACGACTTATCGACGATTAAGAGAGACTGGAAACTCAAAGAGCAACGACACGAATGCTTGTAGTTGGATCTTCTTCAAAGGCTTGAAGTATTTGATCGTCAACTGCTACATGGTATTGCCTCACATTGACCCGAGGCTCTTGAAAATTTAAGTTTCCAGTCTCTCTTAATCGTCGAGAATGTTTCATGGTGGGGTAATCTTCGATCAGGAAATTTGGCTTGATAAATTCTTTGAGCTGCACGATAACACCATCGGCCTTGCCATATGCCATCACCATATCAGCATACTCAGCGTTGGTGAAATTAGGCATATCAACAACCAAAATTAAAACAACAGTAGCAAAAAGTCGATAAAAGTAACAAAAAAAAAAAAATACAAATTTAAAAAACTGAACAACGCGGCACAGACACTTCCAACAGCAGAGACAGTGTTAAATCTCGAATGACGGTAGGGTCAAGTCAGCGGCGACTAACCGAATCCAACCTAAGGACAGAAATAGTAATAATAATTCACACGCGTCTAAAACGGGCAGGTAAAATTTCTTTGCTCGCTGTGTTGTGTCGAAATCCGTACTTTTATTTAGGTGCGACTTTCTTCACTCTTCTGACTAAAACCTTATTTGCAGTATTATTTTTTTATTGACTTACGTAAATAGCATATGGTTAGCAACGTTATAAACCAAAGAAAATTTTAAAATAAAACTAAGTTTGTAATAGCTGTAACTTTTTTTAAAATTTCAATAGGAGTGGAGATGTTTTCATAATTTTTTTTTTAATAAAAGGCCCACGTGTTAATTTTGTGGTGTTATCTGTAACAATAAATACGTTGTTTTTAAACACACACTCATGTAGACTTAATACAATAAAAAAATGCATGTAAAAGCACACGCAAAAAAAGTTATGGGGCTTCGAAGGGTACATTTTGGGTAATTTAGAAAAACCTAATAAAAAAATCATACCTCCGTAACCGTAATACTAAGGACCCAGGTTCCAAGACTGAAAAGGTAGCAAATGACCCTACCAACGCCCCAAAAAAATTTGACGGTCCATGTGCCGAACACCCTGTATTATTAACAAATATTTAAGTTATTACAATTCGTTGTTGTTAGGTTCAATTTATTCTGTTTTATAAAGCTGAATGAAAAATAGTTATTCGATGTTTTTCTTGTCATTTTGTATTCACCAGTGGATACCAAGGCCTCATTGATTATGATATGAGTTTGGCTATATATACCACCATGTTCTATCTTTGAACCACAATTAATGTTTTTAATGCACTCACTACTTATATTTTTTAATAGGAACCATAGTTAAATGTTCAACAAAAAATCTATATTTCTTTATAACCCCTACAAAGAAGAAAAGAAGTAGTACATTCGAATTGATGAATATATCCGCAGTACCTGCCACATTTCAATTTGATGTGAATGAAAATGAAGATCCTTTTATATTGAACATTGAGAATGGTCAAATTCCACCGAAAAAAAGTATTTATATAACAGTCACCTTCAACGGCAAGACAGAAGGGATTTTTTATAAGAGACTTGTTGCCCTTTTTTATCGCCATGTGAGTATCACTTTTAGGTACCTTATAACATTACTTTTTTCTACATGTGAAGGCTATTTTTCGCTCGGTTTTGGCACATCTAAAAATTCGCAAATCCTTTGCTAGTGACCCAAGTGCACTTTTCAATAAGGAGCCTTGTATATTAGCCATGCTTTATACTACAGAAAATAACATGGAGACGTTGAATATGCATTATATGTTCTTTTGAGAAATTGTGCAGCGTGCAAATTGCAAGATTGAAATAACTGGTATTTGCCTTCGTTGATCTGTTGGTCTTCTCATTTTTTTTCCATGATCTCTATTGTTCAACCTACATGGATCTATGGAAAATTGAGAGAACCCCATGTCACTTATCTATATTTTTTGTAGGAGCCCATCATGATAGACCTATTAGGAGAATATAATAGCGGTAATGGAAGTCGAGTGAATGACGCAGTAATGTATCCCAATGATTCTCAATGCACATACAGTGCTTATTTCAACGATTATGGTTTCATAGACGAGAAAGTATTACCTTTCAAATTAAATAAGAATGATATCGATTTTGGCAGAATATTACCGGAAACTTTACTGGATTCGTATCAAAACAAAAATATAGCTGTGGCTACACTGAAAAATAATATGCACAACGAAATCTCTATAAAATGGTATGAAGGTGAGACTAAAAAACTTTTCGATGTGTTTTACCGGAAAACGTTGGTCCTAGACTTCAAAAAAATATATATTTTTCACATTTTGTTCAATTCTTACCTTTGTTCAAAATTATAAAAGAAAACAAAAAAAATGAACCTAAGACCCTGTATTTCTTGAACGAATTCCGGACATATATTCATAGGACCTTTTTTCATATTCTATGGCCCTCTATCGCATGGCGCTATGCACGGTACTTTTTTCCTTGACCTCCTGTATACAAAATCGAAACTTAAGAGCAGGTAATTCAGTTTTGTATGTAAATTCTTTGGTTTCCACCGAATTAGGCAGAATTTTTAATGCAGGATACTGTATGTGCGCTCTGATATTATCTGTTAGGGACTTTTACACTGAAACACTTTTCTGATTTAATTGTTTATTGACATCGAAAAGATTCGTACAAATTTAGAAAGGGACGACGTGACGTGCCGCTTGAGCTTTCTCGGGGGACTGCCCGTGTTCGGGCGGTTCGGCTTTTTAGTACCTGCCGAACTTACCCTGTTGCCACTGTCGCCTTGTTTATATTCTTAAATCTGGGGAGAAATACTGCTACATATCTAATCTATACCAAAGGCTCAGTAAATATACGTTGGTTTTTCATTCAGTGAGTCAACATGAGTAAGCTGAAGTATCATTTATCATTTTTTCTTTCAGATCCACAAAATATTTTTTTCATCCAACCAAACAAACTGAACGTTGGAGCCGACGAAACAGGGTACTTTGAGGTGAGCTTCAAACCGAATTTCAGAGATCACATGTACCATAGGAAAATGGCGGCGCAAATTTTCTGGACAGATTCGTCGAGACCTAATACACCGATGAATGGTTCGGTTGGAATCAGTGAAGTGACCGAATATGTTCCATTAGAAACTACTTTGACTCTGATCGGTAAATCGACCACTATCATCTAAAACATGCGTAAATCTTCATGGTTTGTGTCTTAGGCAAGGACAGAGAGATCAGGCCATCTCATGAGTTTAACTTTTATAAATTGTCTCTAGAATATACCGATAATTCAAAAAATCTGTCTGAAGAGATTCTTCAATGTGTTTTCGTCGTTGAGTTGCCACCAAAGACAATTAATTTATTTGGTTGCCACACTTTTCTCCTCCATTATGGATGTGAACTCTCTCTATCAAAAATACATGCATAAATACTCGCTTGAGTATTTGAAATCTCTGTATTTTTTTGTAGGGCTGTCTATGTACTATTCCAAACATGAGCGCGGTTTGTCAATTAGTTTTTTTACGACAGCTGTTGAAACCAGTCGACCTCAGCGGTAGTCGGCGGATGTAACAATGGAAAAAAATATCGAGCAGAAAGTTTGTCACAAATTTTGTGTTTTGAGCGATACTGCGTGTGCTGACTCGTTGCGAATGCTGGAAAAGGCTTATGGAGACTCTGTTTTGTCGAAAAAAAATTCTATTTAACTGTTCTGAGACTGTATTAATTTGCGTTGCGTTTTATCTCTAATTTCCGGACACCAAAGTGGTCCTCTAAAGGGTTTAATTTTTCCTTTTTGAGATACGGAACCCTGTGTTGATAAATACTTAATTTCCTTTTTTCTGAAGGTCATTCCTTTCCTGAAAATCAATCATGGATCAGTGCTGTTGAGAGTATACCGAACAAAATCATTTTCCCCGTATGTCTACCAGGACATACGTCTTTCACGACTTTCATGTTGAAAACTGATGGACACTTACCGGTACTTTTCAAATTAATACCCCCAAAGAATAGGTAATAAATAAAATTACTACAGTTTCAATTAAAATTGATACCATCATATTTTTTATACATAGTGTGATCAGAGTAAAACCGATGATGGGTTTGATTAGATTCTCCAAATTATTTGTTGCGAAATTGGAGACTGAATCTGTACCGACAGTATATAAGGAGGAATGGATCATAGAAATAAATGGCGAAGCTAGGAGAACGCTCAGGATACTCTTTATGGGACAGTCTGAAGTGCCCTCGGTTATGATTGGAACAAACAATTTAATCAAGTTCAATCCTACCTTACCCGAATGCCAAGATATTATTCATGTAACAGTAAAGAATACATCTTGTTATCATATGAGGTAAATGAACAGTGTATTTTCGAAATATTTCAGGTTCTTAACGTAATACAAACGGGTATGCAAAAATTAATGTGACAGTAGTAACAACAATTTTTAAAATTATGCGGGTACAAAATTAGGAGTTAATAGTTTTCACCCGCTTAAGGCTGTACACCACCTTGCGGCGAAACTCGAATTCCGCTAGATGGCACCAAGCGAAAATTTCAAGGAACTGAAAACAGGCACGCCCATTGTACGAAATAGGACGGTCTGTACGGTATTTATGACCCCTAATAAACTTTCTAGGTACTGTCGCCGGTGGGTAGGATCGAAACGGAACGTAAATTTGTGTTTATGGATTTTTTGTGGGTTTCGAAGAGAATGGTAAATACAGAGTTCATTCTATTTAGACCGGTCAATTGAGACCAAATAACAAGGGTGAAGTTACATAAATTCCCTACAAGCTGAGAGTCGGTGAAATTGTTCAAAACATAATTATGAATAAAATATTAGTTTCAATGTATGGAAAAATTTTATTCAAGGTTAAAAAACCAAAAATGCGGTTTTCACGATTTTCTGCAAAACGTCAAGTTTTATGTTAAAATTACTCCAGACAAATATTGTAGAACATATAATTATCTATAAAATGTGTATCAATATTTTGTTCCAAAGAGTCACCGTTTTTGAGATATAACGGTTCAAAAAATTATGAAAGTTGTAATCGTCATAATATACATGATTTGGCCACGTATACAGGGTGAGTCAAAATTGTGTATCGAGCTATCTGGGGGTACATTGAAAAATAAGTATAGTATGATGGATAAACTCATATCCCAGAATGCATATTATGACGATTACAACTTTTATAACTTTTTGAAACGTTGTATCTCAAAAACGGTGGCTCTTAGGAAAAAAAGTTGATACATATTTTATAGGTAATATATGTTCTACAATTTTTTCTGGAGTAATTTTGTGATAAAACTTGCCTTTTTGCTGAAAATCGCGAAAAACGCATTCTTGACCTTTGACCTTGACTTGAATATTTCCGTACAGCGGAATAATGAAAAACTTTCAAATTTTATTCATAATTAGGTTCTGAACAATTGCACCAACTTTCAGCTTGTTGGGAATTAATGTAACCCTGAATGTCTAAATTGACCCTATAATTATTTATGTGAATGTGAGTGATGCAAATTAATTAAAACAATCTCTTGAATTTGTACATGGGGCGCTATACTACATGAAAAAAAATTTATTCGGACAAATCTAATCAGTTGAAGAAGTATATAAAATTTCCATGTCTCCAAAACATTTTTCCTGGGTATATCAAACATGGGAAATAAAAATTTTTGTTTTTAAAATATATTATTTGGATTGAGGAGCTGATATAATGCAATACATATTGAAACAAAATGTCCCTAGCTGAGGTTGGTGCACGGGGTACCATACAATTCTGCGTATGATACAATAGTCCAGGAAAAACCTCAGCAGAAAAAAACCCTGCCCCCGTGTCAAAAAAATATAACTTTCTACGGGTGTTCGACCCCTGCATCTGAAAAAATTCGATATAATTTTTTCCGCTGAGAGAGTAGAATGTAGGCTTCGTTCGTGAGAAACACTTACCCACTTCCATAATAATCATACCTGGGGTCATAAATGAAGGATAAGATTCTATTGGCCCATCTGCCGTAAAGAGGTGTCAACCATTGGGAGGCGGGCCAAATACAATTATTTAATACAAGAACGAGAATAACTCGAAAAATTGAGAAAATTGAAAAAAAAAATTTAGCTAATTTCAAAGTTCAATGTAATACCGAACGACTACCTATGAGTTTTTTTCGATAAAATATTTCCTTGAGGGAAATTTTGCATCTGGAAAAGTATTTCAATTTTCAAAGTGTAATTAGCCAAAAACTATGCATCATATCAAAAATTGGCGGAAGGTACGCACTAGGGAATACTCATGCCAATGCTCACTCAAATTTTGAATGAAATCCGACAAAGGGTTTATGCGTTATTCTGTGATGTACAGCCTTAATGAAGGGCAGCGCACATTCCGAGTCGCTGGTTATACTCTAAGAGTAGATCCAAAAATTATGTTTGGTAGAAAAACTTCTGCAATGTAAGTAAAACAAGTTTCTAATTGTAACAAAATTATATATTCACAGAGAAGAAGAATTAACAATGTTCGGCACAGAGAAGAAGAGTTTTTAAATGTCTACAAAATCCAAGGATTTGAACTTCTTTGCTCAATCTTAGACACTTCTGGTAATTGAACATTTCAAAGCGGGCTAATTGAAACAATGTCAAGAGAATTGGCTGGAGAACGTGTCGTCATCGATCACAAGTAGCAGGCAGACTATAGTTTCGGAATTATTATTCCTCATCAGTATCGCTTAACTTGATTGATGATGACGGCCAAAAATGAACCAACAGAGCTTGACTCAAACCGGAAGGCACATTGGAACCATATACACCATCATGTGCCATCTAGCGGTCAAGCGTCTGCGATTCTTTCCAAACCAGTTCCTCAAGACATCATTCAACGTTCTATTCTTTTCTCCTGAAAGTACACTTGCCTTGATCGAGGCATTTTTACTCCGGAGGTTGAATTTCACCCAATAAGCGAATAATCGCATTTTAATACAAAGTATATGAGAAATGGTTCTCCTGACATTGTTTCAATTAGTCCGCTTTGAAATTTTCAATTATATTGGTCTTATGACATTAACCTTTTCTCATATACTTCTGGTAATACTAAAGAATAAACCTCTGACCTTATTTTTCTAATTTGAAGTTCAGCACAGCACTGCTTCAATCGTCGAGGGTAGATTTCTCAGAATAAGTTGCAGGTACTTCAGATGAGATTTTCACTAACAAATTGTGCCTTGGCGATATGCAATTGCTTCACAGATTCACAAATCACAACTTTGTTGTTTCACTTGCAGCTGAATAACTCAAATTCACAATAAACTAGTACGAAGTAATTATTTGTAAGAGTAAGATAGCTTTTATGGGGGGGAATAATGAAAACTGTGCCTTAGTGCAGTCAAAGATCAAGACGGCGATAAAGGAGAAAACTTTTCAGATGATCAGATAGAATTTCATTAAATTGTACACTAAGTGTTAAATCATTGAAACAAAATTATTTCATTTTCTTCTTCAGGTTATACTTGATGGACAAAGAGAGCCAATATTTCCATGTCCAACCAAGATCAGCAGAATTATATCCAAATGAAGAGATTGACACTCTATGGACATTCAACGCAAAGCACAATGTGCCACAAAAAACAGAAATTCAGTGTAGCATGAGGGTTATTTCGAATAATGACGAAATGATTGGCCTTCCTTTTGAAACACACGTTTTCGTAGAAACGTGTTGCGAATATTCCCAGATATGCGTAAGCTTGCTTTACTTCTATTCGCAATTTTCACATAACACGTTGTCCCTGCGATTTTCTTGATTTCCTCCTTTGAAAACTGGTTCTCTGCTGTATAAATCTAAAAGTGCAAGGGTTAAGCCAAGTGCCGCCCAGGGAGGCTAGGGCCTAAAGCTTCTTAAAAATTGTTTTTACCAAATATAAAGTAATCAAAGCCCGAATTCATAGTTTTCCTTTTCACATTCTCCATATCAAATCGCTCTCCTGCTCAATCGACAGGAGACCTCTTGAATTGGTGAAATCAGATGTATCCCAAGCGCGGCCAACGAAAGGAATTCCGGAAGTCAGTGTATGAAATCTATGCTTCACACAATGACAATGACGAAGGGATGTCTTCAAGTATCCAGCTTTGGGATAACTTTTAAAGAGGACAAACAGACGAAACTTTAGACCACCAACAAAAGAAAAAAGATCAATATAAAACGAAATTGTCAATAAGATATATTTTCTTAATCCGTTATGGTTGATTGTTGAATACTACGACTGAGTGGCCTGAACAAAATCTTCGATAAACTGATCAACAATAAATTTGAGACAGTACGAGTTAAATAAATTTAATGGCGACAGAGAAAACGCACTTACCTGGATAGTTTGTCTTCGGTCGTCATAAATTTTTGTTTGTGAAGCCACTAAATCTAAACAACAGATCATGCAAATATCACTTCTTATGTCCAGTTAATTTTAATATAAGATTTTTTAATGAACTTTATTTTTTATAGGCTACCCCAAGAGATATTAACTTCGGCAACATTCCCTGGGGAGAGAAAAAAGATGTGGAGTTTAAAATTTTTAATTTTGGAAAATCAACTGTGTTCTATACTTTGAAAGCATTAACACTAAATGGAACCCATAACGATATAATAATCCACAATGCCATTGGCAAGTTGCAACCATACGAAAATAAGACAATTTCTTTAACCTTCATTCCCAAGACCTATGGAAACCAACACGTGAATATAGTTTATTGTACAAGGATCAACGAATTTGAAGCGGTTGAAACTGTCAACCATCCAGTTGACCTTTTCTGTCTTAAATGCAAGTGTATCAATTCAACTGTGCAGGTTAGACATAAACAATTGTCAATGTCTGAAAATAATAACATTGGGTCGCATTTCAGATAGAAGAATGCGTCGAACATGATCTGGGAAGGACGTTCAGCAAATTGGACATGTGGAATTTTTTCGATGTCAATACGTGTGTTTTTTAAATGAAAATATTAAGAAATCTGATAAAAAGACAAAACCTCATATATATATTGGGTTGTTTCAAAAGTTTTCGACATATCTCAGTGAACTTTTCCGTTTTACAAAATCTGGCTGCGAGATGAAAGTTCCTTAAGAAGGAACCGAACATAGTGCTGAATGAGTTTAATAACATAGTATCTATTACTGCAGTACTAAACAGGTTTTTATCGGTGTAATAGTTTTTTTCTTTTGTAGTGGGTAAGGCCTCACGTATGTTTCTCTTGCCAAAAACGATGTGATTAAACAAGCGCGAAAAAAAGTGAACAACCGATCAATGTATAATTAAATTTAAAACAACTCAGTGTGGTAATTTTTTCCTAATCCTATGTCGTGTGCGTCTTTTCGAGTGCCATAAACGTCTTTATAAATGGCGGTAAAGCACCAAGGTCGAGGTTAACCAATCATAGTTTGTATGCTACAAAAGTGGGCTCAAATTAATGAAATTGTGAGAAAAATAGCCTTATAATTATAAGAATGATTGCACAGATTAAAAACGACGATAAATAGTCCGCCACATAAAGAGAGTCTCTTCAAAGTTAGTGTGGGTTATTCAGAAACTATAGGCATTCCAATGTTCAAACAGGCGTTTACTCACCTAATAAAGCACCCTGTGATTTCTACCTATTCCCCAAGATCAAGTCTGCCTCAAAGAAACCTAATGAGTCGATGGAAGATGTCAAATGAAAATCAGAGTGAAAGGTGTGAACGCTGCACAACGCTTGAAAAGTTCAATTCTATGAGTATTCCTTGAATATTCAAGCCTGAAGTAGAGTAATAGCAACGAGCAAAACTTTTGAAACAACCTACGAGTAAACCATGGCGTGATGATAATTTTTTTTTATAGGATCAACGAAGAACTGAACGAACTTAAAGAAGGCGAAACGAGAATCGTAAAAGTTCTACTACCGACTTTTCTTTGTCATAACAAAGAGTACAATATAAGATTTGTTCTTAGGAATATAACAAATTTTGACTTAACAGCATCCCTTACAAGGGTTAAAATGTGCAACTGCCAAGTAACTGAGATATCCAAAAGTATATCTTTCAGGCAGAAGGTCCTCAATTGTCCACATAGAGGCTTGCTTGAAATGAAGCTCTCAGGCGAGAATATACATGTGAGTTATATTCATACTTGACTATAAACCTTTGAAACATATTCAATAAGACATTTTCAAAACATGAGATCATATTAATGCTGGATCTACAATAATGAAGTTTTAGTCAAGAATTGTGAGAAATTTATTGGAATTGAATGAAAAATTCAGATTATACCTCCTAGTGCCTTTTGTATTTTATAGTTACATGGTTCAATATTGACAATTGACATGCAATGGACGCGTGTTGACATTCGAAAGGATAGGATGTCAGTGTTGTCAACCACAAAACGAAAAATATAACTAAATACAATGCTGTAATGAGTTAATTACAGCACTGTTTTTGGTACTGTAATGAACACATTACGACACTGAAATAGAGAAAGTAATGATCTAAATACGAAACAATTCAAAAGAAGTAAATTTTTTTAAAAACATTTTAATTAAATTGGACCCGATTGAATATGGTCCTCCGAAAATCAATTCTATTCTTTAATTCTTCCAATGAATACTCTATTTTATGTCTGGGGAAGGAACTTCTTCTTTCCCCTCAAGCACAACCCACATTTATTTATCTATGAGCACCAGCCGAATTTTTTGACGTTATGGTTGGTTGAAGAGGTCGACGGTAGTACCGAACAAGGCAAATATTCGACGATCTCCTGACCGTTCTCTCTTTTTTCCATTGTAGCATTCGGAGACTGGTTTCAATAGCTGTCGTAAAAAAACTAGTAGACAGACCGCTCACATGTTTGGCATTGTAATTACGGGTAGTCCTACCAACATACAGAAATTTCAAATACTAAAGGCGGGCAACTTTTAGAGACTTTTCGGATAGTTCTTGTCAGAATATATAGATGACTTGAGGTGCTCATCACAATTTACAAGCTACAAAGGGATGTTGACCTCACCACAAATGAATTTTACAGGCCCGGTCTTTCCAGTACCTCGATATATTTATGAATTTCAATTTGATCTGCAATGAAGAGATTGCTTACAACATGAGACTCGACAAAGACAGAAATCTTCAATTCTGTTTCAAGATGAATATCATTCCAAACAATGTTAAAATACTGTCTTTATACAATATGGAAAAACGCAAGATATTCTTGAATATGTTCATTGGAGCCAAGGAACCCCCATACCAAACCGTATGGCTCTATAATCCCACCTCCCAAGAGACTTTTTACCAGCTATTAGATGATGAATTGCAGGATTGGAACAAGGAGGAAGGATTTCCAGTTATATCCTGCTTGAATAACAGAGGGTTTGTCAGTCCTTTTTCATCTAAGGCAATATTACTAAGATTTCATCCAATTGAAGCTAAAAGATATCAGGTAATATAAATGTTTCAATTCAATAATAAACATTACTGGATAGTTGAAATGTTCGAAAAATGAAAAAAGCAATATATTGTTGACGAGAAACTTTTCATGATGAAACTCGTATTGAATTATTATTTTGGTTTACACCTGTTTGTATTCATTTGTAGTTAAGTTTGGTCAATAACCCTCATCTATTTTTTTCTTCATCCTAACGTTTCAACAGGCATCTTCTGTCGTGAAAATCGAAAATTTTTCTGAACGCTAATTTTTACCTTGAAAACGACAGAAGATGTCTGTTAAAACTTTAAGAAGAAGAATAATAATAGATGATGCTTATTGTCAAAATAATAATTCTACAGCGATATATTGTTTCAAAAATAACTGAGTTTTTAAGTATAATCTCCTGAAAACTCAATAAATGTAGTGCAACACTACTTCAATGATTTTATCACATCATTGTTATGGCTTTCAGCAAGTTCTGTTAAATACTGTTTCATGGTTGCAATAGGTTCTTCCCTCGAGGAAAAATGCTTTCCAAGAATCAATAATTTCAGATTAAAGTAATGAACATAATTGCAATACATTTCAAATATCTGAAGAAATCTTACTGTACAGTTATTGGTAAAGGAACCAATAAAAGTCTTCATTCTAAAGCGACGTTTTGATGAATTTTATCATCTTCTTCAGGCTAAAATACATAAAATGCTTGTTAACTTAATGAACAAAGAATGGCAAAGCATAAAGAACAGACAGATCTACAACTACAAATCAACTAATACAGAGAAAATATAAATCTGCAACTATTCTACTACATATTCAAACGGATATACACTTAAAGAACAACTGACAGCTGATGAATTCAGCCACGTTAAAATTCTCATTATGTAAAAGAACATCCAACAGTAAACAATCAACGAATATATCGACCCGACACAATCTCAATCAGGTGGCTCGCAACCTGTACATGCAATGCAAGTAACATTGACTTAACGAAGCATGATCAGTGTTAAATTGACGGTATTTGATGTTACTTTTATAAAAACCATCTCTATAAAGAGGCGCTTGGATAGATTACTTTCACGAAATAATATCAATGTTGATTGTAGGGGTTGTACATCTAAATATGTAGGTCAGACTAAACAATGACTGTGTCAATATGAGGCTCATTACCGGGCACTCAGCGCATTGTGTTCAGAGTGGTCACCGTTTCGATTTGGACAACCCTCGTATATTATATCGTCAAAGTAATCTATCTGGCACGACAAGGGCCTTTGAAAAGCAAAAGAAAACGATAGAAAATTATCAATGAAATTCTGAAATAATATGAAAAATGACTCGAAAGAAAATGCGAATGCTGGAGTATCGACTTCTGCCTACCTGGTTTCACAGTACGGCTGAATGAACTTGTCCAGGCACTCACGGGCGAGAATAGTCACTTTTTCACTAGAGTTCGAATTTGTAGATTTAACGAGAAAGTTATTTATTTCCAAGAAAGGTGTTCTTGTACTTTATCGGATGAACGCCGCTTCAGTACTCTGTCTGTTCGACATAGGTCATATGCTCCAACATATGTTACGCGTTAATCGGAAAATGAGATGAACATATACAGAGTGTATTACCATTGAACCGAGCAAGCAACTTGGAAGAGAAATGAATGAAACTAACAAATTTAACTAATAATAAGTTGCAGTAACACTATCCAAGCGCATTTTTAAAAAAATGGTTTTTAAAAAAGTAACATCAAATACCGTCAATTTTAACACTGATCATGCTTCGTTAAGTCAAAGTTACTTGCATTGCATGTTGCGAGCCAACTGATAAGAGATTGTGTCGGGTTCTCATCATCGATATAACTTCCCGATATATTCGTTGATTGTTTATTGTTGGATGTTCTTTGACATAATGAAAATTTTAATGTCAGTTGTTCTTTAGGTATATATCCTTTTGAATATGTAGTAGAATAGTAGCAAATCTTTATTTTCTCTATATTAATTGATTTGTTGTTGTAAATCTGTCTGTTCTCTATAATTTGCCATTCTTTATTTATTAAGTTAACAAGTATTTTATGTAATTTAGCCTGAAAAAGATGATAAAATTCATCGAAACGTCGCTTCAGAATGAAGACTTTTATTGGTTCCCTTACCTATAACTGCACAGTAAGTTTATTTTTGGCAACAAGAACTTACATTATCCAAAGAAATCATTAAACACATTCATTTATTGTTGTTTTCGTAATAATCTCTCAAATTGATTCAAATTTAAAGAACATGGTGGATGGGCGGGGCTTAAGGTCTCTCTATTTTCAACCAGCGATGTAATTCATTGTTTTTCAGGTTACACTACCTTTAATTCTGGGCAACGAAAAGGTAAATTTGAAATTAATAGGTAGAGGAATTTATAAATATGATCACGATTTGATTCATAATTTGGCCAATACAATGCCAACAATATCATTCCAACATGGAAAGTTTCCCATCTCGCTTTCTGCTGATTACATAGCAGTTGAAGCCTTTTCAGTATGGAACACCATGGAGAAGTTGATATACATGAAGAATAATACTAAGGATAGAGTTATAGAATATACTTGGAATCGGTCAGTACAAAACTAACAATAAGTACTGACATTTGTTTTTAAAACATTATTTTGTTGAATATATAACCATTCAACCACTTTCTAATACAATGAGAAATCTAGGACAATTCAATTATGCACAACAGAGGTGGTTTTCAAAAAGTATATACACTGACAAAAAAGTATCCGGAAATTCTCATTTAAATTCCCCGCGTTGAGTATTTCTAAGTAGTTGAAGATTCTGTGTGTTGGTAGGACTATCCGTAATTACTATGCCAAACATGAGCGCGGTCTGTAAACTAGTTTGTTTACGACAATTGTTTTTTTTTGCAGGTGTTTCATGGAAGGAATAATCGAAATCAATGCTGATAAAGCCAATGGTTTATTACAACCAGATGAACTGGTTGCAATATTATTAAAATTCCAATCCTTTCATATACCTGCTATTACTACTATAAATATGTTTTGTACAATTTTTGATGTTACTCAACACGAAATATATGAAAAATCAGTAAAGGAATATGAAGAGAGGCAGGCACTTATTGACAATTATTTTATGATTGATGATACAGGGACTCATAAAGTGGTGAGAGGATATTTTTATGGTTGAACTGATGAGTCTGATACCTTAATACATTTTCACTTCATTGAATATGATTGAGGCATATTGAAACAATTTTGTTCTAAATTCTATAGCATATTGATCAGTGCAGAGTCACTTATCTCTAGCTGTGTAGTTAGAGGTAACAGATTGAGGTTTTTATAAATTTCCATTAGTTTGATCGATTCCAGCAACTTTGATTTCATGCTTTCGATGACTCCTCAAAGTAACTTATCATAATTATGAATTTATTTGGGGTGTTTTACATTGTGTCATAGAGAAACTTACTTATTTTTATGTCTTCACTTGTTCGTAATGGAACAGGTACCAGTGCCTTTTATTCTCATTTAGAATCTACTTCAAATTAGCTTGTTTGATATTGCACCCTGTAGATCAATTTTTTTCATCAATTTTCATAGTTTAATTCGTTCTTTTACAGATAAACGATATTGAAATCAGGCCTCCTTCTGAAGAACAATATATTACATTGGCTATCACGTTTCATACCATCAGTACCCTTGAATTATCGCATTATTTGGATGTTGAAAAATTTTTCGCACAGAATCCCCTTGAAAGTTTTGAACCACATATAAAATTAGAAGCAGATGTTGAATATAAAGAGTCAAATAGTGAAAACAAACAATTTGTATTGCAGACATTGGAAGGTTTCATTATGTAAGCCATAATATTATGTTTATGAATTGAGGTGACTTCAATTTATTTCCAAAAATATCTAAACTTATTGAGATAACTTATAAATTCGAGAAAATTGAAAAAAAAATCGTGAATAATACTCTAGAAAAATCTCACCATGGACTGCAAAATGAAAGATCTTGATTGAAGTCTTTCTTGATGTACCAGGTCTATTTATTCCTTACCAGATGAAAGTGTATTTCTTTGTTGAAAAAAAAAGACGATAGATCACTTCTGAACAATCCACAAAAGCATCTTAAAGAACAGAAAATTATGTATTTTACATAATAATTTGACACGATATCTAGCAGGTTTTACATGCAACATTATAGGTTTTTTAATATCATCTGTATACAGATACAACTGAACTATAGACAGCGCATACTCTAAAATTTCTAGCACCCATAAAAAAATAAATATCATATGAACAAAACCAACTTTAACTTCAACTCTTTGAATATGCTTATCTTTGAACTTTTGTTAGTTATGCGAAATTCAGACTTGAGTTCACTATTTGTGAATATTTTTCAGGGATACTTTGAGGTGCCCTATTTTTCAAGAACTTATGGAGTCTCAACGGGAAGCAGCTCCACCTTATTACATACAATTCAAGCAAGATAAAGAAAAGAATAAATTGAAAGGAAAAAATAGGAATACTAAAAAAACACAGAGGGATAATGGACAATTCACTACCAAAGATTTATCCAATGCTTTCAAATCAATGATAAGAGATACTATGCAACAAATATTTTTCTGAATAAATTAGATGTTATAATGAAAGAATATTGTTATTAAATTTGTTTCATTTATTTGTTTCAAAGCCAACATTACAAATTATCGAATTGTATAAAAGTTCCATTGCAATCAAATTCTGTGAAATACCTATATCATGAAGAATAAATAAACAATTGGAATAATAGAAGGAAGAATGGTTCCAAGAACAATTTGGAAACTCTCCCTTCGAAAAAGTTAACAATTTATTTCCGTCTTTTATTATTTCAAGGATCTGATATCCTTTTAAAAACTGCTAGATACTTTTCACCATTGTTTCTACTAACCTTTTGGCCTTCTTCAGATGAAGCATACAATTTTTCGATAATTGGATCAGCAGCCTAAAAAGAAAGAACGAATTCAATATATAAAAAGAAGAAAACCATTTTTTCTGAAAATGCACAAAGACTTAAAGGCAAAAAGGAATTACAATTCGAAAACTTCAATGTACCCTTTCGATTAATTCCATATAATATATAAGAGTACCCACTTATAGTTTTTGTTTCTATGAATTTGAGCAAAAAGACAGCTTATGTTTTGTTACGAACAACCACTTACCAATTCTTCATCAGTTACTCTAGAAAATAAGGGGTGATCTGAGAAATGTGTAACCATCCATTCGTGCAAATCCTTAACATCAGTAATTGTGTATACTATTCCACCAATAGCTAACAAATGAGCATAGTCCGTAAGTAAACTTTGATTGATAATTCTCCACTTATGCTTGGCCTTCTTAAAATGAGGATCAGGGTAAAGGAAGAATAACTTCTTCAACTGAAACATTATATATATTATAATTAGTCAATGAGTTCATGAAATTTATTTATTAATTACCTGTCCTTTTTTGAAAAAATTTGGCAGATACTTCATAGCATTCGTTCTCAAACATGCTATATTTTGATATTGGCCTGGATATTGTGATCTTAAAGCTTTGATTCGATCTATAACATAGTCAGAAACTTTGACTCTTATCTCCATACCAACAATCAAGCTTTCTGGAAACATTGGTGATAAAGTTACTAACAATCCTCCATATCCGCAACCAATGTCTGCAAATTCAACTTGTTTCCCATGAGAGTTGACTTTCATCATTTCCGGATAATGGATGGACCAATCCATGAGATCAGGATTCTTTGGGCTAAAATGACAGTGCTATATTTCCAAAAAGATATTAATAGATGTTATCTACTCACTAATCAAAACAGTGATCTGCTATGGGATTCGAGTGGGCCCTCTGTCGATAATACCTTTTTTGAGGTAAAGGTAAAATTTCCTCATTTTCGTTCATCTTGTTTATTTTCAACGTCAACGAAGTATAAATTTTAACAACACTTAATCAAAATCAAAGATAAAAGTTACATTATTTTGTTGTGATCAATATAGCCTTCAGATTTCATAGGTTAAACCACACTAACCACAGAACATCAAGTAGGCAAATCAAATCACCATAGATAAGCAACTCGAATTTATGATTTACTGAACACTGAGATAAGCAAAAAAAAAAGAGAGAACGTTTGTTCTTCTTTATTCTGAATGAATGACCAGTGGCGTAGAACAATTTTTTTCTTATTTCATTTAACCATAATTTTCAAACTATGGAGGGACCTAACCGCTTCACCAATCCGGGTAGTTTATAATGCTAGGACATATTCATTCAAGTAATTATTTAAATTTATCTCTAAAATAGTTCACCAATAACACATAGATGGGGAGCTAGTTAGAGGACCACATCTGAGAGAGAGAGTTGCATCCCCCTGATACATGGCTCCCCTCGAATGAATGAGGAACGAAATCCAAAATCTCACGGGGTCAGTGACTGTAACCGATTGATAACCACCTAAGCAGAGTGCACTTAATCTGCAAACGGGTCATGACCTCATGATTCAGCATGAAAAAGCGCGCCTAGAGTTTCGTTGAAAGTTCCTGATATGAAAATTAGTATTACAGCCATTGTTTTTCTCAGGATTAGTCATAGACACTGCCATTACCATCACGTGATGGATTTCATTTCAGTGTAGAAATTCGTATGAAGGACGAGCTCTAAGCTACCTGGATATATGATATATCTGTTAGTATTTGGGCCTTATGTAAGACAGCTATACCATTGTGACAATGGCAGTTTTTCTTGTTTTCCAATAACTGGAAAAGTATATACAATAATACAATGGTAAATGTATATTTTTCTGCCAAAGGTAGATGCTTAGCGATGTTTAGGATACGTCACTGAACTTCTTTCTCTCATAACTTGCTCGAATCAGCAGCTACCTTCAAGTCCAATATTTAGTTCCAATATTTAATAGTTCATTGGAAATATATTTTGTAATAAAATGTCAAAATGTGTTATTGTTATTATTGTTCTTTAAGTTGAGCTTTTTATATTTAATCCTTATAATTCTTATGAATCTTATAGCATAGTTAACTTTCAGTTTCGATTCATTATTTAAAAAAAAATGGGAGTGACAACTCAAACATTTTGTTGGTAGTGAAATACATATGAAAATGTTTCACAAAACACCTGATGAAAAAGAATGTTTTTTGGAACAAACTAAAGCTGCCAGAAAAGAGAGAGCTTTAGAACAGCAGAAAAAGAAAGCTTGTATTACTATCCAATCCTACATAAGGGGATGGTTGATAAGAACTAAAGTTGCAAAAAATATTTTGTGAGATTCAAATGTCCCAAATTGACTCTCAACTATTAATAATTGCTTTTCAGGACAGAATTCGACAATGTTTTCCAAAGTATTCCTCTGGATTTCTCAAATCCAACTAATGCTACCTTACCTCCTTCACTCCAGATGTATAAAAAAATTACTGAATTTTTGTTTATCTGGAGGAAAGAAAGGATCGTGAAAGATTTGTTGGGCTCTGCCGTTACTTAGTTTTCAGTTTAGAGTGTGAAAATCCTAAAATCAGTTATGTAGGAGTGGCACTAAATAAAGATCATGTGATGAAATGGATAACACACATGAATGATATCTTATGGAAATGCTGTATATACTTGAAAGGACTCAAATTGGAATTGCCTTTAGATAATCAACAAGCAGTTCTATTCATACATGTATTAGTATCTTTTACATGCACAAAAACATGGCGTATGTTGAATTATAAGAATATGGGGATGTTTTTAAATGGAATGAATCAGTTATGTGCAAATCTTATGGGTCAGCTGGTTCAAAAAGGATTTTTTTCTGTTATACGAGTGAGTTTATAATGACTGGATATCAGATCAGAGCTGTATGAGCATTGAATATTAGTGTGTCAAGCACTTCAGCTCCCAAGCTATAAGCTCTAAAAAAATTTCAAAAAAGCTAACTATTACTAAGTACTCTGTGAAAGTGATGCAAGTTTGAGCATTAAGCCCTAAGTACTTTTTCAAAAACTGTTGAAGTTGAATGAAATTGAACATATTAAATTAAGCTGTCTTACAAGAGATTATTGACATCTCTGAATAGATGTATAGGGTGTTCTGTCTTGTTTCATCTAAATTGGGAAAGGGGCTTAATCTCAATAAATCCAAATAATTGCTCTAAAGCACCTTTCGAATTTAGGTACTGAAACTTTTGTTCAAATGCTTTAATTACTAAGAACTGGCTATGCTGTGTAGTACATTCCTCAGTACGAATCAGAATGTTTTGCCACAGCTCTGCCTTCTATAGAAAGGTGTTGAAACACAAAGTTTTACTATTTTATGAACTAGTTTTACATCTCAATTTAACTGAAAAAGTTCATATAAACATGGATCTGTAAATGACCCATCATAGACTGCTCAAAAGCATTGCTAATAGTATGCGAATACCATGTGAAGAAAAAACATTTTTATTTTAAGGTCAATAAACAAGACACCTGAAAGTTTAAAACATATTGAGTATAATATGATTCATTTGCTGACAGATATTTACAAGAAATTTTCTACAAATTTCAAGGATTCTAATCAGCTAGTAAAATAATGAAACTTTACTTTTCAACACCTAGTTCATCATTCTTTATATTATTCATAATGCAATTGTTGTAGGGTGTTTTGATATCTGGTTTAGGAGATAGCAAAGTAACTTTAAGTAATGTTTCCTTCATGGCTATTATAACATTGACTTTGAGGCCTCTGAAAGCAGCTAACTACTCCGAAAATATAATAGTCCTCTTTCTGACTCATGTTTTATCAGTACCAGCATTGATTTCACATCTGTATAAATTTGCTCCAGAATGTATTGATGGTTTTTTGACTAATGACATTTTTGGTAAAAGCATCAAACTCCTATCCGATGAAACATCTCTCAAAAGTGTGCTTAATTCATTAGAAGGAAATAATGCATTATACCTTTTGGCTAATTTATTAGAATTAGCTAATATTGTGAAAGAAATCGATCCCCTTCTTTTTGTGGTGAGTATAGAAAATCCTTTTTACCCAGTGCATTTTATAAGACCAGGAATCCGCTAAACTGTTACTTGGAGGCTCATAAACTCATCTGAGCAAACTTCAGATAGTCTGCTTTTTGAAATAAGAAAATTTCATGCACTAATTTACTCAAAAGATGGTTGTCATAACTGCTTGTTATCAATGTGATGCTGAGATTATTTACCAGCTTCAGCGATCAAACTGTCTGTCTTTGAAAATGCAAAATATCTGTTAATTCTCAATTTTCATTCACTCGACATTTTTACATATGAAGAAAAAAACATTTTGATTTTTTCGATATGCTATTCTGAAGGATTATGTGAATGTTACTCTAATGACTATCTCACTTAATTGGCTTTATTCCTGCCCCAAAGACAACTTAGGCAATTCCAATGATAAGTGTTTTTTGTACAGATTTTGACCTGAAAATGCCAGAAACCTGGTATTTAAGCGATAGAGAACTTCATTAGGCTTTGTATGAAGAGCTTCGCGCATGTGCGATAATTACTGTCGTAAGTTTATTGACGCAAGTGGCGCATGCGCACATCTATCATGAAATATGATTCTTGTAACTTATGTGCTCCATAAATTAGCATCAATCCTTATTGATACTAGAGGTATATGACTAAAAGATATAAGGTGATACTTCATTTCCTGGGATTATAGGATTCACTGTTTTTCATGACCCACTTGAAAATATTCTACATTTATGATCATTGTAAATAATAATGTTCTTTCCAGGCGGTTGTTACAGGGTTGCTGGAAGGTTGTCAAAACCCGGCACTTAATAACCAGAACAAATCTAATGTAACCAAATGGCACCCTGTCTTGGGTTGGTCCACACAGCCAATGGATCCTTCCCTATATTCAAGCATACCATGTGTAAAGTCGCAATTGCACATTTTATGGGGCTCTGAAATCACACAACTCTTGTTTGGCGATTACTTGGCGGAATTAGTGAAAGACATAGAACCTTCACAACCTCCTAGTCCAGCGAAGAGTAATCCGTTCAGCAGTTCTTTCCTCAAGAAAGTTTTTGAAGGCAAAAGCAACAGGAGTAACGTCCAAAGAACTTATCGTCAGCCCTGGGGTCCAGAGGTCCATAGGATAGAATTAATTTGTTCGATGTATTACACAGCTCTGCAAACACTGACTGAGCTCTATTTAGACATAGTGACAGGATTGTGCTATCAAAATTCTTTGTTGTACAATTTGTGGCTTTTTTTATGTTCTCTAGGACCTAATTGTGGGATGAAGACATTTTTGAGCAACCTTGCTGTGAACACAAAATGCTCTGATCCTGAATTTCAGATGTTACAATTATTCTGTGATTGTATGACCCATTATGTAACGTAAGTATATTTTGTATAGAATTATTACTTGGGCAATATCCACCATCTCTGATTGTTCCTGCTACCAACGTTTCTGTTTTTTTCAAGGCAAAGAAGTAGCTTTTAAAAAACTCTGACAATATTTGAAAATTTTTCAATTTTCATCAATTGTCAAATTGACAAAACTCTGTAAACCATATCAAATTTGTACTTACCTGTGGTTTGACAACTTCTTCAAATTACTTTGAACAATTGGCCTCCCAACTTCCAGCAACTCAATTTATGGTGCACTTATGGTATTAAAAGCAATATTCATGAATGCCACTTTGATTTTTCTTCTTGTTGATTTCTCTTCTTTGGATATGATAGATGTATTGTTCCATTTCATCAGATGATTCTCATTTGCTTCATGTTGGACCAACCTGGATCTATCGGTGCCTAATACTTGAAAAAGCTTATGATGTTCTGTTATTCTTACTTTTTACAGGTTTTTTCCTTTATTTTTCCCATAAAAGATCTTCTGCATTCGCATTGTATCTTAAATATGCAGTTCTTCATTCTTTAATTTTCATTATCTGGTTTAATTTTTGTTAGATTAGTCCTGATTGTATCTTGTGTCTTAAAGGCGGTTGTTATGTCGTATTTATTTTTCTTATTTTTTCTGATAAATCTTTCACATAAAGGACACTTTATGGTTTGTTCCATATTTGCTTGTGTTTTATCAGTATGGGGTTCAAACTCAGTTTGGTATTCAAAACAGATTCACAAATAGGTTTATCCAAAAATTATAAACTTATACTTAAAAAATTTTTATATTTTATAGCTTTTCAAAAGTACTTAATCAACACATGACGAAATTTTCATTTCAAGTTTGAAAATAGTTGTTAAGTCTAATTTGCACATATTATATTTATTATATTTCAGTCTATTGGATGATATGGAGATGTACGAACAGCAGCATCCGTTCAAGCTAAGTGATTTCATTGTATTATCAAATGTTTTGAACATATTTTTATACAAAATAATTGTAGGAAACTTAATAGGTAAACAGAAATATTTTTCAACAAATACAACACTGAAATTCCTCTATTTCAGACATAAAAACAATACAGAGCAACAAACTATTTCAGTCCTTGCACAATCTTCTTATGTTGTTATACCGAAGAGACTCTAGAAGGAGTTATACATCTCCAGGACACTGGTTAATCAAAGACATCAAAGTGCCTTCTTTCTTATCAGACCTGGACAAAGGTAGAAGAATACCACAACTGCTTCTACAGACCATGCCACATATCATTCCTCACGAAGATAGGGTTAGATTATTTAGGAAATATATCGCTAATGAGAAGACTGTTTTGGGGCTCACCGAGTCAGCTTGTGCTTGTCCTCAGCCTACCATTATAACAGTACATAGGTAGGACATTCATTATTACTCTAAAAAATAATATTTTTTGTATAGCAATAAAACAAGCTTTGCAGCCTGTGGGGGTTATTGTGTTATCTTTATGATTGTTAAGTGCAGAAGTCTATGATCAAACTATAACTAGGGGTTCTTTCTCATCAGATTACACTTGGAGTCATGTTTCCTTCCAGCTAGGTGAAAGTGTTTCTGCCCCTTTCTTGGTAGAGCTTAGCAGTTTGATCTAGGAGCAGTGACAGCTCGTGCCCTCTATATGCATATATATAATTTAGAAGCAATTTTCTTGGGATTAGAGCACTGGATTGAAATTAGGATTTCATCTTTTTTTTATTCATACTTTGCTACATATGTTTCGGCGTACATTGAGCCTTTTTCAAGTTTACATGTTACAAATACAGTGACAATCATATCTAAAATGTATAACTGTCCAACAATTCATCTTAAAACTTAGTAAAATTAAAATAATATTCATCATGTTGTGAACGACGTCAATTAGAATTATTCTAATAATGGAAAACCTGTTATCTACTAAAAACTAATCAAATCACCGCAATTTGATACTACCTCTCTTACACTTGCCATCTGGATCACTCACATTCAACTTGTAACCAAAACGAACGAAAACTCGTACAACCCTAAGCACACTTACATCTTACTCCAAACTACTGACCCAGTGAACTGAACTCTGATAATCAAAGTGTAAACCCACGCAATGCAATTCTCATATACCCCCTCCCCAAGGGTATCTTGGCCGACCTAGTTTTTGAAAAATGAACAAGTCGTGGGTTGCTGTTTTGCTATTTACAGTTACTAAGAATGAATTTTTATGGTCAGAAAATCACAAAATTTATTCCATACAGTACGAATACGCTTTTTTCTGAAATTGAAATAATATTCAAGTACTTATGATTTTAGTCATTTGAGATTTGAGGGTGAAAAGTTCAATTATTAACAGGATACGTGAAAAAATTTTAAATACATAATGATTTCTCTTTCTGTCTCAAATTTCGGATAAACATATGAAGATGTCGGATATTAAATTACAATTTTTAATTTGATATTTGCAATAAACATCGATAATAATAAACAATTTCACCCGCCTGCCGGCCAAGGGTTCTCGGCCGACCTCGCAAGTGTCACAGTCGAGGTATTGTAGAGTTCCATAATAGGAACTTCGAGCGACGTATGTGTTAGATGAAATCATAAACTGAAAGCTGTGGCTCGGCTGGCTGAGCTGCGTTATTACGTATAAGGACAGATGCAGGAACTTGGAATAAAAATTATTTGAGGTGTTTGACCGAAATAATGTGTACTTCGATGTGTTGAGTGGAAATATGAGATATATAGAGGGCAGAGGAAAAGATACTAAGGGAATTTCTCTAGATTTAAATATTGCTATTAATTTTTCAAATAAGTTTCGATTAAAAAAATATTTATTTTCACCTTCTTTTTCGGTTGCGTTTGGGTCGGCCGGGCCGACGAGGCTGACGAGCCGTCACTGTCTAGGAGGCATTCTTTTTCTCTATTTCACATTCTCAATGATCGTTCATCCTCAAAGACCCTTGACTTTTTTTTTAATCTACTCAGATACTTGACACTTGTCAGTGGTTTTTGTTTTCTGAACTACCTGCTCTGGAGCAGTAAATGAATTCTGCGACCTTGTTTTCAAGGTAATTTGCCTTTTTTAGGGTGAAAACAGCAAGCTAATTTGACCTTGGAATTGAAATTTTTGTCTGTGATTAATAATTGCACGGATATAGATGCAACAAAATAGATTTGGAGCCAAAGTTCGTATTTGGTTATATTCACGACCCTCGTGAATCGCAAACTACCGGAATGGTACCTTATGGAGGCACTCTAAGACCGATACTCACTTTTTAATATTAACTATGAATATCAGATGATGCAAACTTGGTGGTGTTTGCATTTACATACTTCTTGTGTGTGTCAATGGGGAGTGCTAAATTTTCGTTTTTAAAATACTTATGTACTGGATCGAATTGAAATCTGGTGTACTATCTGCAGATGATTCAATAGCCTTTTGAGAACCAATTCCCATAGTAAAGCTATTAGTATATCCCCTCTGCAGGCATCCTTTGGATCTTTTCACTCTTTCCATTTCACCTATTAAGTTTGCTTTAATCTCTTTTTTGAATGGCGCATGGACAAATCAATTCGAATGAGCATGGTCAAATGCTTCTGTGTCTAAATTAAAACAAAAGTCAAAATAGACTTAATGATCTTTTTCTTATTATTTTTCAACAGGAGTAGAATAGTGGAGGACGGACATAGGCAGTTGGCTCCACTTCCACCTCAAGCACTGAAAGGAGTCATAAGAGTGAGATTCATAAACGAACAAGGACTAGATGAAGCTGGTGTAGATCAAGATGGTGTTTTCAAGGAATTCCTGGAAGAAACAATCAAAAAAGTCATTGACCCTTCTTTGAACCTATTTAAAACTACAAGCGAAGAGCGTCTTTATCCTTGTCCAACATCTTATTTACAAGACAATCACTTAGGACTTTTCGAATTCGTGGGAAGAATGCTCGGAAAAGCTGTCTATGAAGGTAATTTTTACATTTGAATTTTTAATATTATTTTCAGAGACTAAATAGTACCAAGGTATTGTTAAATACCTATTCTGAAAATATTCATTCAGAAGGCGTAGTTTTATCAATTTTACCCAATTATAGTCAACTCAAATTATTCTTGAACTTGGGAAGTAAAGCAAAGTTTTTGTAGGAAATATATTTTTCGAATTTCTTGCTGTTTTTTTTTTTGTGGAACAATTAAGTATTTTTTCTCTTATCCTAAATTGGTTGTTTCTTTTCATAATTTTCTGTAATTATTTTGTTTTCAATTGCAATTCTTCCTGTAGTTTTTCTATTTATGTCTTCTCACAGTCTACTAAATCTTTTAAGAAAGTATCTTTATTGTTATAGACTTTCTTTTCCCAGAAACATCAATCTACTCTAATTATTCTTTTTATGATCTTACCAGTTTGGTTTTTCTGGTTTAATTATTACCACTAGCATTTCATTGTCCTACGAATCATAGTTTGAAATGATTACTTTTAAAAAGTGATTACTTGAGAAATATGTACATATTCATAAACAGCATACCGAATAACTACATGCTGTAACTTTATTTTATATTCTAGGAATTGTGATAGATGTACCGTTTGCATCTTTTTTTTTGTCCCATGTTTTGGGGCAGACTTCACAAGCGAACTACAGTTATATAGATGAGCTTCCGTCATTAGATGAAGAATTATATCGATCTTTGAGTTACATTAAACATTATGAAGGTGATGTCTCAGATTTAGATCTTACGTTTAGTTTAGATGAGGATAACATGGGAAGGATAGAAACTCATGAGTTGATTCCTGGAGGTAAAGCTATCCCAGTTACAAATGAGAATAAGTGAGTATTCCCCAGTATTATTTAAGTGAAATGATGTCAAAGGTGACACCCAGCAGACACTACCTAAATGTCTTTCTCAGAACATCTTAGATAACAATTCTCACTGACTATTTGAAGATTCCGTAATATCTCAAACTCACTAAAATAAGTGCTTATTATGATGAAAATCTCTTGGAAATATAATAACAAGAGGAATTACCTATTCTGAGCTGTGAATGGCTTTGGGTTATGCATTACTAATGATCTCAACGCCACTTTGCCAAATTTCTCTCAGTCTTCCACTTTCGAAGGCTGTGTAAACACTTATTCTATTTACCTAAGGCTTTCTAATTTTCACTTATTCTTTTCACATAAGACTTGTTAATTCTTCTCTCACATATTTAATATTGTAGGATCACTTATATCCATTTAATGGCTCATTTTCGAATGAGGGTCCAGATCAAACACCAAACTGCAGCTTTCATAAAGGGTTTCAAATCAATTATAAACCCTGATTGGCTGTCCCACTTTTCCACACCTGAGGTATGTTTCTGAAGTTTGGTTTCTTTTTCAATAATCTAATAATGATTTCAGTTACAAAGATTGATATCAGGAGATAATGTCCCATTAGATTTGAAAGATTTGAGGAAACATACACAGTATTACGGAGGGTTTCATGATTCACATAGGGTTGTCGGATGGTTGTGGGATATATTAGACAAAGATTTCACAGAAGAAGAGAAAGCAATGTTTTTGAAAGTATGTAGATTCCATTTATTTTGATATTTGTTTAAATCATTTCTCATAATTGTTTCAGTTCGTGACCAGTTGTTCAAAACCACCCCTTTTGGGTTTTGCTTATTTAGAACCTCCATTTTCGATCAGATGTGTTGAAGTAGGAGATGATGAAGATACTGGGGATACAATTGGTAATATGAACATTTCTAATACAGCTTTTTAGTTTGAAATAATTTTTTTCATCAGGAAGCGTTATCAGAGGTTTTTTCACAATTCGCAAAAAGGATCCTCAGAACAGACTGCCAACGTCATCAACATGTTTCAATCTCCTCAAATTACCAAATTATCAGAAGAAGAGCACATTGCGAGAGAAACTTCGGTATGCAGTAACTTGTAGAACTGGTTTTGAGTTATCATGAGATTGCAAAATCGAAAAAAAACCATCAGTCCTTAATTATAAGATAGAAAATATCTCCATATCACTCAGATTTATTACATGTAAATAATTATCTGTTTTTTTACATTATGTGAAAATCAAAATGTTGGATGTATGTTATGCAACATGGAAATTTTCTGGACTGTACAAAATTGCCTTTCAGTGTTGCTGTCCATGGACGACAGTCGAATATCATTAATATTCATAGTACAGCTTTAACTGTGAAGGGACATATGAGATTTGTCCTTCAGAATAGTTCAGTTAAATCCATAGTTGGTTTCGATGATAAATGTTCCTTTCTTAAGTTGCAATAGACTCGAAATTCTAAGGCCTTTTGATCTGTTTGATGAATCATTTTTACATTGTGAAAAATACGCTGAGAAGGCTTTAAATTTAAAAATTTTGATCTCATAAAAATGCTTCATTTGTTCCATCAAGAATGCAATGCTAAACGAATGAATTAGATGGAAAGACTGAGAATGGTTGGTTCATCAATCAGATCTTCTGGTTCATTATGAATTAGTATTATTCTCTAGTCTACAATTCAATGATATTGATCTGGATTAATGATGATGGTGTCTGTATGTGTATTTTATATTTATAATATTGTTATAATAAAAGAGAAAATGAATTGAGTTTTCCAAAAGTGAGATGCATTTTTTCGGTACATTCAATATGTAAGACGAGGATAAGGGTGCTTTTGGAAGATCTTACAAAAAGCTTCACATACCTCATTTATTGTTCCAGGAGCAATAGTTAGGATAACCAAACGACTACCAAAAAAGAAGTAATAGAGTATACTAGACAACAAGGTAAGAATTATTTCTGAAACCGGAGATTCTAGTCCAGTTTGAGAGGGGATGCTACATCACCAGTAAAAAATTTTGAGAAATTGAGCACAAATGAAATTCGTCATTGGATTTAAAACCAATCATTTTTATCTAAAGGTATCATGACGATCTTAGGCAGAACTGTAGAACAGCCGCGACTCGACAAATCCGACTTTAGTGTTCCTACGGATTTGTACCTTCGATCAAAGCCGCCAGACGGTGCTGCCAGTAGATGGGGACTTCACATGACTCGGCGGCGTGCCGATCCCATTGGGAAGCACTCGAATTTTTTTTTCAATCTCATCTCCCTTTAGTTTTATATTTGTTTTCTTCACAAAGTGTTCTACATCTTTTATGAAGGTATCTTGGTTTTTATGGCTTTCCTTCCATGAAATCTTCAATCTACTTCAATCTTTTTGTGATCGCACTAGCTTAGTTTTTCCGTGATAATCGTTGCCACAGCATTAGGTAGTGCTCTTTGAATTGAATTGAATAATTCATCATTATTTTTTTTTTAATTTTTAGCTCTTATTCTTTATTTACTTCGGAAGTAAGTGCAGTTATTCACGCAACAACATATGGAACAACTCTCAAGCAATAACTTTTATTTGATATTCTAGAAATTGTTGAAAATCTGCATCTTTTTCTTGTTCCATGTTTTGGGACAGACTTCTCAAGCGAAATAGTTATATAGATGAACGTCCATCATTAGATGAAGAATTATATCGATGACCTTTAAGTCACATTGAACATTATGAAGGCAATGTCTCAGATTTAGATCTTAGAATATAAGAAGGATGGAAACTCATTAGTTTATTTCTGGATGTAGAGCTATCCCAGTTTTATACATGAAAATAAGTGGGTATTCCGCAGGATTATTCAAGTGTCTAATGTATGTGAACATGATAGCTGTTTCCCAGTCACCAAATAAGGAGCTCCGGGATCTACTCTAGCCCTTTCCAATAAACCCATTTCCCTTCATGAAGAGGGCGAAGTTTAAACCTCTGGGTCACACCACGTACATGACTGGAAAGCGACTTACGTCAGAGGCGACACTAACAACTGCCTAAACTACTATCTCTGATAACAATTTCCAATACTGATATGTATTTTTTCAGTAAGGAAGATAAAGATATAGTTGCTTTCAGATGACAACCTTGCAAAAAGGCTCACAGAAGAGAGAAGTAACAGAATAGACTAAACAACTACATAAGAATTTTTTCTAGAACAAAACCGCAGATCCTAGGATATTCTGAGTGGGGATACTACCACACCAGCAAAAAATCCTCTGAAACTGAGCAGACTGTGAGGGCATCGCGAGTGCAACATTAACTGGAAAGGGCTAGTGCTGATTGAAGTGCACCAGGGCGCTCCCGAGGTGCCTTAGTTGATGACTGGAAAGCGAATAAACTGAATACTATAAAGAGGTTACCGACACCGCTGCCGAAGATCGGTACCAATCAAATGCGATGGAGTCTTTCAGAGGGAACCATCATACAGAATGTGTAAAGAGTCGCGTCACACATAATCTTCAGTTACAGTTCTCTATCCCAATGGAGGCAGAAGGACTAATCACATAGGTGTGAAGAAAAATTAATATAATAGAAAACTGAAGAAAACTCTTAGCCTAGATCATGCATCTCCTCATATAGCACATCACAGGGGTAGACAATAAGGCTTTCAGGCTGCGGTTCTTGTGAGTGATGAATATTCCCTGCTCTAAATCCTTAAAATCAACAGTTTAAAAGGTATCCAAGCATAATACAGAGTATAGCAGGGATACCTTTTTTCCCGCCCCAGAGGTACGAGGAAAGCGTCATATCTTCCAGCAACAGGGCAGGGTTTGTGTGGGACCCACTAAAACACCCCCGCTTTATTAATCTTTAGTTATGAGTCCTAGAGAAACCAACTCATAGAACTGATTGTTGTTGGCAAGTGATGGGCGGTACTTTCCATCAAGGCAATTGGTATCCGGTCCGCCCCCGTATTCTTACGTTATTTGGAAGTTGAGGATGTGAAAGAGAGCTCGTATCGGTAAGGTACCAAATTGTATAGTCTTACGAACAACTGTTGAGTGTTTTTCAACTCGGTGACCAAAGTTCCGTGTTTGCCTGGAGCGGGAGGGACCAAGTGGGTCATAGTTTCTCTGATATCACGACGACTGTGCTCTCCAGATATGTGCTGAACTCTTTGAGTATCGTGAATCGGACACTAACATTACTCCTTGGGGTCTATCTTAAGATCTAGGTGGCCAAGTGTGTTATAGTTGTTCCTGTCCAATGGTACTAACGTTACTCCTCGGGTCTAGCCATGTCCGGAACTCTGAGGGCTAACATAGTCATCATGCTAATCGCTCGACAACTTTGCTTGCAGGCTCTGCCACCAGCGTCTTCCAGGTTTTTCAGTCCAGATGTCATGACCTAAGCGCACGCTCAGACAGAACCCTTGGATTGGAAGGAATCAGGGTCTGGAATTGTAGTCATTTTTGGTTTCGTTGCTTGTCACAACAAGGTTTAGACCTCGTAGGATTGCAGGGAGGTTTGCTGATTTGAGAAGATACATTCTAAAGTTCTTTTTCATTTAGTTTAAAAATGACATCGGGAAAATGGTGGCCCTCATTAAAGATGAGCATCATGACATGAGACAAATGGATTCACATCTGAAGTTTTTAAATTAAACCAGGTACCTTGTCGTATCTCAGGTATGAATCTTAACCACTTTAGGCTCTAGACTACTTAGACAGAAGTTTATTTTCGTTATGTGGTGTCTTGTGAAGGATCGCCACAGGGTATTTGAATTCTGTTGTCTGTAATAATTGGGTTTTGGACTCGAAATGGCCTTGTTCAAAATAGGTGGCCAAACTTTGGAGTTTTTAATATGAACTGGTATTTTTCGTGCTTCTGTTCAACGAACAGTGTGCTTATTTTATCTAGGGTGCTTATAGATTTGCCCGAATGTCTGGATTTTTCGAATATTTGGATGAAGGTGGTATAAAAAATTATTTTCCACGCCTACCTATTAAAAAATTGAAGCAGTCAAAAGATATGAAAGAAAACGCGAAATATTCTTTCAACTTTAACACCCTGTATCTCGGAAACGAATCATCCATGTTCATAGGAACTTTTAAGCAATAAAATGATGTGATCTATCACCCATTTCAGTTTTTCGGAAACATATTAGAACACCCTGTATATATTGAACACTTCGTTATATCAATTTGATCATTCAACACTATACTACATCGTCCAATGAAATCGCTCAATTTTTGAAAACGGACCAATAGAAACAAACTGTATCTGAAAACACTCAACCTCACAGTGTTTTCACTTTTAGGAATTTGTTTTTATCAAATGCCTAATTTGCATAGGAATATTAATACGTCCGGATAGCTTTGGCCGTTGGTTGGTTGGTTTGGAAGTAGCGGTCGTCATGGTTACGATAAACAAGCAGTTGTTAGCGATAACTTCAACAGCACATTTGGCAGTTCTGTCAGTTTATTTTCGTATTTTACCATAAAGTAGATAAAAATGAAACGTTTTGGGAATTGTAATATTACTTCAATTGAGGAAAGTGTGAAGAAAAGTGTGCCGCTTAATACAGTGAAGTCAAGATCCTACGTTTGGAAACAATTTGAGAATTCTGTTCTGCCCGGGAATACCTTGTAAATGAAAAAACAAGTTTGTCAGAGCTCAATAATATTATGCTAGACTGGGCTTTCAATATGAAGAAAAGAGATGGATCATACTACAAGGAAAGTGTCGTAAAAACATTGTGGAATAATACTGCCAAACAGCTGCAGGAAAAATTCTATTCCGAATGGGGCGTTAGGTTCGATCCATTCACAGACGTGGCTTTTGAAACGGCGCGGGATGCACGAAATGCTAAGAGGCGTATTTTGCAAGTGGATCCTGAGAAAAGAAAAGTTAGTGCCAAGGCGCTGTCTTTGGAGCAACACAAAAAGATGGCCAACTTATGTAAAGAAGATAATCCAGACGGTTTGAACAGAAAATTTTATTTTATTGCTGCATTGGAGCTTGCTTGGAGCGGAGGAGAGGGTTCATCATGCCTAATTTCGCATTTCCAATTCGAAATTGAAAACGATGGTAATCCCGTTGGCCGAATTGCCTACAATTCGATATTTTCTAAAACAAGACAAGGTGGTGCCCAAAAATGTACGGAAACGAAATGGCTGACTCCCAATACTGAAGAAGATATTTGCCTGGTGAGGTTATATAAGCTACTTGTATCCAAAAGAACTGCAAACATAACCGAATATTCCTTACTCCACGTAAGAATTGGAAATCTGGTTCATGGTTCAAAAACTCCCCAGTCGGTCCCAATACGATAGCTAAATGGACAAAAGAATCGGCAGAACTTATTGGCATCAACACAACCAAGTCTAAGATAACCAACCACTCGCATCGAGCTACTACTGTCAGCCAATTAGCCAAAGCAGGGATTGGCGAGGAACAGCTGATAAAGATAACAGGCCATTCTTCTGCAGCGTCAATGAAACCGTATCTCCAACTGGACCAACAACATCACAAAGAAATAATCACAGCCATAAGGAATGAAAAAAATGTCCTTCAAGAAACAACATCAGTATCTACTTCATCATTCGAAAATAATGCTCGTAATGTGTATAATAATTGTACTATCAATAATTATTATTTTGAGAATAAAGATGAATAATTTGTTGTTATGCTTCTATCTGGTTATTTTTGAATAAAAAACTATTTTTTATTTCGTTTGATTTATATTGTTGAATGATCTTTCCAAATATTTTTTTTGTGAACACTCTGTCGTTTTTTGAAAATTATACAAATTTCACTCAACAAAGTGATCCCGAAATACCACTCACCTTCGGCTCGTGGTATTTTAAGGATAACTTTGTTTCGTGAAATTTAAACGCATAATTCCCAAAAAACAAGAGTTTTCTCAAAAAATTCTCACCTCTAGTGGTATTACCCTTGAAAAGCAAAACATTTCTTGAATCTATTTAAAAAACTGAGTTTCATCTCCTGAATTTCTCGCACAAGTAAATGAGTTTTCCTGTATATTCTATTAAAATATTCATTGTAATTAACATATTTGATACATGTTATCAAGACTAATTAAGCAGGGTAGAGTCTCCATAAAGACCAATCCAGTAAATAGGTTGAAACGATACGAAATATCCAACATTAAGATATTATGCTTCAACATAAATGAATATTCTCAGTTATTTAATCACATGAAACTCACTCAGTTATAACCATTAAATCAACTAACAACAAAGTATATTCAATTGTCAGTTATCTCAAAAAATTCGTTTCTAAGAACCCCTATTTCTTGAATAGTAGGAACGAGCTTTGTAATCAGCTGTTTATTGCATGAGCGTGCGCTGTGGATAGTAACTTCTTTTAAAACCGGACGGCCATGTTGGAAAACGTCAGTTTACTTGACTCGGTGGGAGAGTGTACGCGGCCCGCTTCTGCGACTTTAATTTTTATTTGCAAGGTTTTCTTCTTCCCCGTCGACTTTGTTTTGATTCATCTATCAACCAGGAATCTTGAAGGACCAATTAGTTCAATAGTGCCTGTTGGGAAAATCGCCATATAACTAGTGCGATAAACTGGTTGCTGACAATTTCGTCTAATACCGAGTTTCAAGGAAAGAAAACATAGCAAATTGGTGGAAAATTCATTGTTTCAAGTGACTTATCTTAGTGTTTTCGTTTTTGTGATATTGTGGCGTCAAAGTGTTTACCATTGTCTGTTGATTGGGCCTTGTCATCGAGAAAAATCTAAGGAAAACTCAGCATTTTCGTGTTGAATAACTCGTGACATTTTCTTATAATCCAGTGGCGTCCCTGGAAATTTGTGAATTCCTAAATTTGCGACAGCTGCGAATTCAAAAAGTGGTAATTTTCTTTTAATGGAATAAGAAAACCAGCGAGGTGGTTCAATATTTGATGGCTGTGGTCGGTCCTAACCGCCACACAGGGGTGTCAATGTCCGTGTCTATGAGCTATATGCAGGGCACGACGGGCCCTACCGCTGGGGGCCAACACGCTGCACAACCTTACTACCATCCCCGACATGCTGCAGCCCCGGCCCATACCCAGGAACAGGTACAACCGGATCGTCCCATCGGATACGGTGCCTTCGGCGTTGTATGGTAAGAATTTCCAACAATCTCTGAACTAGTTTTGAAATTATAATGGTTTCGCATCGTGAGCATTGTTCTCTGAATTGCTCTTTTAGGTCCATTTAACTCTCCTTTATTGATCTCAATTCCAATTACTTAGCATTGCCGATTCATATCGTTGGCTTCCTGTCTACGGAGAATTCTCTCTTGTTGTTTCCCAACACCACTAGGTACGAACGCACCATTTGAGCAAAAGTATAATCGCAACTCCAAACAATGCCTCATTATCACTATTATATCCTTGTAAGATATAATGAGATTACAATTCCGAATTAAAATAACAGAGAGCTGAATCAACGTAACTCATTGAAACAAACTTTTCATTTTTTTGGTAATAATTTTATTGTTATCACACTTTTATCCCCAAACTTATCTCACTGACCACATTTGAATAACAAACACTTTTGTTTCACCCAAAATGGGAAACTAGATTACAATAATATTTGTTCCCTTTACCTTCGAACTTAATTTACTATTGACAGTTTCACCACTGAATGTGGATCGTTTCCGGTCAGAATATTAATCCAGTTCTTTCGTGCTGCATAAATGTTGTTTTGGTTTCATATTAGACAGATATTTTGGATTATATGAGGCCAAGTGAGTACATGTTTCCAGCTTGAAATCTTTCGACTACTTCTCTCATTTGGTTTTCTAACCATATTATACAAAACGGATTCGAAACTATGTTCACTTCACTTATTCTCCACCTGTTTTTCTTTCTATGATCCCGGTTTATTTGAATATTATTTCTTGATTTAATTCTCATTAATTCCTCTAGGACGATATTAACTTTTTCTATCGAATTTATTAATTTACATATTACATTAATTTTTCTTTTGAAAATCCCATAGATCTGTTAACAATAGTTTCTATGTGTGAATCTTGCGTCAGAAGTACCATAGAACGACTGAAAATATTCACTATTCACAAAATCTATGAGGAGAAATATCTTTGATTGAAAATACTTTGTCTTATAGATCTTAATAGTTAGATCCTAATAGCTTGCCTGTATCAGTTGTCTATAGGTAGCAGAAGCTTTCATTAGCAGATAATATGAAGGTATAATCCCCGTCTTGTCCCACGCAAACCACGCGTGCATGTCCTGGACACATCTGTCGATGTTTGGATTTTATTACATTAAGGAAACAAGGATGTTTTTGACTCTACTCTGTTTATACCACCCACTACGTGAATTTACTATGCGTGTTGAGGCTACGTTGACATGTCACGCAAATTTCTGGGTTCGGTCCAATGCAAGAAGCAAGTTCGTATTGAATTCCTCCGACACGGTGGCGGTGCAATGAAATTGGAGCAGAACTGCTTCTTGTCGAATGTTACATTTTAGATCAGTTGCTGCGAGAAAACATATGGATGAATATACGTTATTTGCCATAAAAAGAGTTTTCTCAAAAATTCTCACCTCTAGTGGTATTACCCTTGAAAAGCAAAACATTTGTTGAATCTATTTAAAAACTGAGTTTCATCTCCTGAATTTCTCGCACAAGTAAATGAGTTTTCCTGTATATTCTATTAGAATATTCATTGTAATTAACATATTTGATACATGTTATCAAGACTAATTAAGCAGGGTAGAGTCTCCATAAAGACCAATCCAGTAAATAGGTTGAAACGATACGAAATATCCAACATTAAGATATTATGCTTCAACATAAATGAATATTCTCAGTTATTTAATCACATGAAACTCACTCAGTTATAACCATTAAATCAACTAACAACAAAGTATATTCAATTGTCAGTTATCTCGAAAAATTCGTTTCTAAGACCCCTATTTCTTGAATAGTAGGAACGAGCTTTGTAATCAGCTGTTTATTGCATGAGCGTGCGCTGTGGATAGTAACTTCTTTTAAAACCGGACGGCCATGTTGGAAAACGTCAGTTTACTTGACTCGGTGGGAGAGTGTACGCGGCCCGCTTCTGCGACTTTAATTTTTATTTGCAAGGTTTTCTTCTTCCCCGTCGACTTTGTTTTGATTCATCTATCAACCAGGAATCTTGAAGGACCAATTAGTTCAATAGTGCCTGTTGGGAAAATCGCCATATAACTAGTGCGATAAACTGGTTGCTGACAATTTCGTCTAATACCGAGTTTCAAGGAAAGAAAACATAGCAAATTGGTGGAAAATTCATTGTTTCAAGTGACTTATCTTAGTGTTTTCGTTTTGTGATATTGTGGCGTCAAAGTGTTTACCATTGTCTGTTGATTGGGCCTTGTCATCGAGAAAATCTAAGGAAAACTCAGCATTTTCGTGTTGAATAACTCGTGACATTTTCTTATAATCCAGTGGCGTCCCTGGAAATTTGTGAATTCCTAAATTTGCGACAGCTGCGAATTCAAAAAGTGGTAATTTTCTTTTAATGGAATAAGAAAACCAGCGAGGTGGTTCAATATTTGATGGCTGTGGTCGGTCCTAACCGCCACACAGGGGTGTCAATGTCCGTGTCTATGAGCTATATGCAGGGCACGACGGGCCCTACCGCTGGGGGCCAACACGCTGCACAACCTTACTACCATCCCCGACATGCTGCAGCCCCGGCCCATACCCAGGAACAGGTACAACCGGATCGTCCCATCGGATACGGTGCCTTCGGCGTTGTATGGTAAGAATTTCCAACAATCTCTGAACTAGTTTTGAAATTATAATGGTTTCGCATCGTGAGCATTGTTCTCTGAATTGCTCTTTTAGGTCCATTTAACTCTCCTTTATTGATCTCAATTCCAATTACTTAGCATTGCCGATTCATATCGTTGGCTTCCTGTCTACGGAGAATTCTCTCTTGTTGTTTCCCAACACCACTAGGTACGAACGCACCATTTGAGCAAAAGTATAATCGCAACTCCAAACAATGCCTCATTATCACTATTATATCCTTGTCAGATATAATGAGATTACAATTCCGAATTAAAATAACAGAAAGCTGAATCAACGTAACTCATTGAAACAAACTTTTCATTTTTTTGGTAATAATTTTATTGTTATCACACTTTTATCCCCAAACTTATCTCACTGACCACATTTGAATAACAAACACTTTTGTTTCACTCAAAATGGGAAACTAGATTACAATAATATTTGTTCCCTTTACCTTCGAACTTAATTTACTATTGACAGTTTCACCACTGAATGTGGATTGTTTCCGGTCAGAATATTAATCCAGTTCTTTCGTGCTGTATAATTGTTGTTTTGGTTTTATATTAGATATTTTGGATTATATGAGGGCACTTGTTTCCAGCTTGAAATCTTTCGACTACTTCTCTCATTTGGTTTTCTAACCATGTTATACAAAACGGATTCCAAACTATGTTCACTTCACTTATTTTCCACCTGTTTTTCTTTCTATGACCCCGGTTTATTTGAATATTATTTCTTGATTCCCATTAATTCCTCTAGGACGTTATTAACTTTATCTATCGAATTGATTAATTAAAACATATTATATTAATTTTTCTTTTGAAAAACCCATAGATCTGCTTACAATAGTTTCTATGTGTGAATCTTGCTTCAGAAGTACCATAGAACGACTGAAAATATTCACTATTCACAAAATCTATGAGGAGAAATATCTTTGATTGAAAATACTTTGTCTTATAGATTTTAATAGTTAGATCCTAATAGCTTGCTTGTATCAGTTGTCTATAGGTAGCAGAAGCTTTCATTAGCAGATAATATGAAGGTATAATCCCCATCTTGTCCCACGCAAACCACGCGTGCATGTCCTGGACACATCTGTCGATGTTTGGATTTTATTACATTAAGGAAACAAGGATGTTTTTGACTCTACTCTGTTTATACCACCCACTACGTGAATTTACTATGCGTGTTGAGGCTACGTTGACATGTCACGCAAATTTCTGGGTTCGGTCCAATGCAAGAAGCAAGTTCGTATTGAATTCCTCCGACACGGTGGCAGTGCAATGAAATTGGAGCAGAACTGCTTCTTGTCGAATGTTACATTTTAGATCAGTTGCTGCGAGAAAACATATGGATGAATATACGTTATTTGCCATAAAGAAATTTCCTGTTAAACCAAGTTTTTTTCTGCTGCTAGACCCAAGCTTCCGCAATGGAAAGTCCTTTTATTTAGCCCACAAACTCTTTTAGATATAATTAAATTATTTTGTACATACAAAATCCGAAATTTTCAGAAATGTATACTCACCTGGCATGACACAATCGCGTTTTAATTTATTCCTTTGACTTTAAGTCTAATGTTCAAAGCTACCATATTTTATTTCAATATATAAATATTCCTAAATGTACAGTAAAACATATTCTATCCATAAAACGAGTAAAGTTGTTAAATAGTATTTGTAAAAAAAACCTATTTTCGCGTGCCAGAACAATTTCACCTGGCGGAAATAAATATCAAACAATTCAATACAACATCAATGTATGTTTATATACCTTAAACAGAGCGTGCAGAACAAAGTGAGGTTCAAAGCGAGCTAACATTTTTTAATAATTCAAATATTTTTCAATCAGTATAAATAAATGCAACCGATAAGAGTACATGTGCCAGTGGTTGCAGTATTTTCCCTGGTGAGTACCAATTTTGATATCTTATTGTTGAATTATTGAAAATTGCATAATTGTATTTCTTAAGTGTGTAAATCTTCATATTTTATTTATTATTCTGGTAAGATGAATACCTGACGTAGTTTTTGTAGGAAGTTTATGATTTCGTCACTTCTCTGGCGGTTTTCATGTCAGAGGAAATAAATAAAAGCTTTTCCATCCTTGTTGAAAATTCAGTGAATTCTCTATTTCTTGCTATGAAGAAATCAATGACTTTCGGTACCTTTCATCTGAATTTCTTCTATGCAAAGAATTCTCTTCTTTACTATTTCAGGGTTAAACTACCTGAGATAATTAGTCTTATTCCTGTGTGTTCACGTTGAAGTGCAATATTTTACCTGCAAAATATAGAAATAACTAAGCAAAGCCGCCTTGACAGGCTAAGGGCACAGAGGAAATGACATAGACGGGTGCATAGAGACGAACAAAGCTCGAAGGTAATCCTGAGACGGTAGGTTGACGACCTAGACCCGTCTCTTATCGTTATTTTTGGTACTTCTTTGTTGGTAAGCCTGATGTGGGGGACGAGTCGAGTTTCAAACAGGAGATTCTACGGGTTGGAAAGTTGCTTCTGCGACATTCCCGGCGGTACCGATTTCAACGGACTTCACAATTATTAGAAACACAACGGAGTCAGATGAGGTCAGATGCAACACTTTCAATTCATATTGATTCGAATAAATTATGGCGGTGCATTAATTTATATGGTTTCCTGAAAGATTTCGATGTCGATGAATGGTGAAATGTTGGTTAACGACATGGGCGTATCTGTGATCCGGGCCAAGTTGCTAGCTCAAACATTTATCCATAAATGTTGGCAAGATACTCTAGAACGCGTAAAAGCTCCTGACCTCACGTCAGTGCGTTTGGATTTTTAAAGACCTACGGTCGGTTTTCGAAACACTCATCAAACCTTACGTCAACCAACTTAACTCTTGACAGAAATGTCAAATCAATTTGTGTTGCTGAAAGAATCTTCAGTGCATAATTAAGTAATCTATGATCATTTTCAGTTGACATTAGGCGACCTTGTTGCCAGACTATCCAACCACAGATTCTGTGAAAAAAATCGAAAAGGTTAGGATAACTTCATTCTAGACTTGAAAATATTCATTTTATTTCATTTTTATGTAAGTTCTTGTAACTCAGAAACCATTTAATATGAACATAGGGTATTCTTCATAAAATCATCTCAGCATTTACTGGGAAATCCAAATATATATAAATATACAGGGTGTCCCGTTTGCCAAAAATAAAGTTGATGCGTACTTCCAATATAACCGTAAACACTAAGGAAGTGAAGATATTTACGTTAATTGGAAATGCTATCTTTCGGTCAGTGTAGATCACATGTATGGTCCCTTGAGGTTAAGAATCTACGAAAATCCAGGACGTGGAACCGGGCCAATCATTATGAGAGTTGAAATTTCAATTATGGCCCAAAATTATTATCCACGCAACGGAAGTATGACTTGCTTGGCCGGTTTTCTACTTCACGCTTATTGTTTGGAGACCAATTCTTGTGTTTCATTATACGTGCGGCTTACGCACACGTACAGGGCGATACATCGTTGTTTAAAAAAAATATCCGTCGAATATCTACTACTTCTTCAGTAAAATTCATATAATTATCTGTTATAGTTAGATATAAACCTCATTTGAGTAAGTCAAAACTATTCGGCGACGTGCTGCCAATGTAGCAGGAACAGGGTAGGAAAGTTAGTTGTCTATCAAATTGTTGAAGCCCAGAATAATTAACATTTATAAAAATTGTTGGAAATTTTTTTTATATAAAATAATCGAATGGGGTTATATACTTTTATTCGATAAAACTCATATTCGATTTCTATTAGTGATAGTAGATAAATACTTGAACAGTCCTCGAAAAAATATGAAATATGGTCAATTTAATAATCAAAATACACTTTGAGATAGATAAACGTTTACCTGGGACACAAAAGTAACACGATTAATACTAAGGGTAATATCTGCAGTCTCTGAACAATTCACAATATCATTTATATACAGTTTGCGTTCTCTTTTTGATGAACGAGAGGTATCGTGTATAATTTCAGACATTTTATAAGAGAACAAAGCTGCGGAAATACCCAAACCGAAGATTAACTTTGCCAATAATTTGCTCCAATCAATAATATTAACAGTATGTTAACATGTAAAATTATCGATTATAGTTAAGTTAAGAACCAATATAGCAGCAGCTAGTAATTTTCAGTACTCGAAATATTACTAAATAGGCCCCTTGATGTTACTATGTTTTGAACGGACTGAAGCATACGTCAACAATTAGTTTGTGCCACATTTAATTGATGACAAATTTCACTTGTAAACAAGAACGTTAACGGCAAAGTACGTATGTTTACGACGAAAATATCTAAAATTTACCGAATTCACTAATCAATGCGAAAAAGGATAACAACCTCCCAAGGTCCTTTTGAAGTGATCGCAGATTGGCGAACAATGAACGTGCATATATATCCAAAGGTGCCGTGAACCTTCAAGGCTATGATTCCCTCTAATTCGGGATACGCTATTTTCGGTAATTCGTGGAACGTAGCTCGAACACCCTCTGGAGTCGATAGGTTTGCGGAACGCAGCCATTGTCGCCGTGTAGGTCTTTGACGTGCTTGAGGTCGATTCTACGGAAATCTTTATGAGGTTTTTACCTGGTGGATTTCTCTGAACTCTGCCAATTTGTACCATCGACCTTGCACGAGAGTGTCGACGCTCGGGCATTATGCATGGCCGAAATGCGAAAATAATGAGTGTCTTATTTTTGTTTGGTGGTCAATTAACCGGAAACTGATATGTGTGATTAGGGCGGGGTGTTTCTTTTTGGTGAAGAGTAATATAATCAATTATTTCAGACAATTTATTCGATAGTATTTCTCGGATTTTTCTTAGTTTGGTAAAATATTTGGTATAGTCAAGAATTTCACTGCCGAGAGGTCATCAGATTTTGCGCCCTTCTTCTTGAGTCTTTTTCCGTATTCTGGTACAGTGGATAACAATACAGCCGCCACGATGAATGAACAGACCGATATCTCAAATGGACAATGCTCACAGTTCACCTTAAGTTTTGTACGAAGTTCAAATTCCCTTCGCTTAAATACCAATCAAAAGTTGGCGTATATATTTCATTCACTTACTTAGTCCTTTTACATAAAAGCTGTGATTCTCAGAATCGAATATTGAAACCCCTAAATGACTTTTACGATCATTTCATTAAAATTTTTCGGAACACGAATTTGGCTTGTGAATTTTGACAACATGCATTATTTCACCGTAAACGAATCATTTCGATTAATTTTCCACCAATTGAAACTGAATCAATGCCCGAACGATGTTAATCGAATAAGTATCTGCGAAAGCATCGAGCATCGAAAATTCTGACTTTTCGACATTTTACGATAAATGCCAGGAGATGGGAAATTTCCTGTAGTTGTAATGAGCTAAGAGTCGACATTGAACGTAAATGTTAACGTAATTAATTAACATTAACTTTAACCTCTGTGATTACTTGTCCTTAGGCAAATGAAAAAATAATATCTTCCGGTGAAAGAATGCCAAGACATTGAATTATTAAACAAAATTTGTTTGGGAATTAAAAAAATTTCTAGCGTGTCCATTTCTGCGAAATTGTGCAAGCCTATTTGTTTAAGGAGGTGATTACTCATCGAAAAAAAGATAGGAGATTTCATATAAAGAAACTTCATTGGAGCATCCCTTGTTAAGATACAGCCCCTCAAAGGGAGTACATAAAATTTGTAAAACAATTTTTTTCACAAGCACCACAAAAGTTACAATATTGAAATTAACCTAACGTTTCCTACTAGCAAAAAGACACTTATCTAGTTTTTATTTGGTTTTATAAGAATAAATCCAGTTCGCATTTATGACGATGTACCTATCTCTGTAGTTGTTCGTAAAATAATTTTTTGCTGCAAACTGGTTTATTATGGGCAAAAAACTCAAGACATTTTTTGTTAAGAATGAAACAGGCTATCGGAAATGAATTTTTAAATGGCAAACAAATAATAAGACAAAAAGTTACATTGGAAATAAACTTTAGGGGTTGCCTTTCCCACCCTTACAACCATGGGGCAAACCAAATAAATAACTGGATAAGTGTCTTTTTGCTAGTAGGAAACGTTAGATTGAATTCAATATTGTAACTTTTTTGGTGCTTGTGAAAAAAATTGTGATACAAATTTTATGTACTCCCTTTGAGTGGCTGTATCTTAACAAGGGATGCTCCAATGAAATTTCTTTATATGAAGGACCCTATCTTTTTTTCGGTGAGGAATCAACTCCTTAAATATTTTACACTTATTTAGTTACATTCTGTATATTAATTGAAGACCCGAATAAGTTGTGATTTGCGTAAGCCAGTGGATATTCTCACACTCTGAGTACTATAAATATTAAATAATTTTTTTTAAATTTTTCAATAAAAGTTTTGTATTATTTTTTAGTTTCACGAAAAAAAGCGAATCCCCTTTTATAAAGCAATTGCTAATAAATTCGGCAAAGTTTGTGAGCGGCCGTTCAGGTTTCGCAAAAAACATCTGCATGTCATAGCTAGTCGAAACCAGGGGCGTATCTAGGTACTACTGCGCCTGTGGCAAGATTTTCTTTTGGGGCCACAGGCGCTGCATTCAGAACAACCAATCTATTTTTAATCTGCATTATTACTTCATCAAGCACTTGTATCAGTCTAATTCTTAGTTTTACATTTGCATCAAAAAGATGAGCTACTTCTCCTGACATTTTGGGTTTCTTTCGTTTTCTTGGCTCATTTAGTTTTGCTTCAATTCCAATCTCTCTCTTTTCCCTGGTTTCAACTGGAATGGCGGAATGGCCTCATGAGGCAGGTTCTCGACAAAGTAACTGGGGTTGCACGGTGCACACGGCCCGATTCAATCGGTCCAATACGGTAGGGAATCTAGACGAGCCCTTTTCGGCTTGTCAGCGGACACATCTATGTACACGCGGTCGGTTTTCACATCCTACGTGGCGGAGTCGCGACATCGCTCCTTACGCAAAAAAAGACGGGTTGCACTCCGGGAGTGCCGGCAGAAGTGAAAACTTGAATATTAAAGTTGTGCATTTTTGATATTTTGGAATGGTTAGAGAATAATTTTGTATGAATTGCTTTCATTATCAGTATGAAAGTGCTATTATTTATGTGGTGGAATACAATATTCATTTATTGCGCTATCGTACACAAAAATGACAATAGGTTTGTTCGGGTGGCAGTTCCCAGTTGTACTGGGGTCACAGAGAACCAGGTTCTGTAACTCTTGGAATCGTCGCAAGTTGATCTATGACACGAACGGGTGAAAACAGGTGGAACAGATGATTTCAAAACGATTTCGTTAAGTGCATAGATAAGAAAGTAAGGTTATGTTGTACATCATGGACATTGAACTCTAAATACCATATAGGTATTCATATAGAGTTCAATGATCATGGATCATATCATGGATAGTGTTAAAAAGATATTGAATAAGTTATTGTGTTATTAATACGGTGGAAATCACAAATATTAAAATTGAACAATTTTTTTGTCATAAATAAATAAACATAAACATATCCATATAAATAACTGTAAATATAATTTATATGATGAATGTGAAGTTATCCACAACCACAAATGATCTAAAGGCCGCACACACCATAGGTTTTACCCTATGAATGGAGAATTTTTTTTTCGATAGTTGATATTTAGGCGAAAGAGAATCGGTAGAAGTTATCATTCTTATCCATAGTAACATAACACAAAAATTTGATTCACTGAATACTCAGAAGTGGCTTGTTATGATGAGTGAACTATTACACCATGGGAAACTAAACCGTCGAATTTGAAGATGACACTCGGAAATGATAACTACTATTCGTTCCTACAATCGATAAGAATCGAAGAAAAAATCTCATCAAATGTACACACGTCAGTGGCATGCTATGAAGGAAGGAATATTACACATACGAAAATTAAACATATTTTTTTCTGTCAAAGTTGACGATATCACTCGAAAATGATTACTGCAATTAATTCCTACAATCAATAAGAATCGAAGAAAAAATCTCATCAAATGTACACCCGTCAGTGGCGTGCTATGATGGAAGGAATATTACACATACGAAAATCAAAAATATTTTTTTCTGTCAAAGTTGAAGATGTCACTCGAAAATGATTACTGCAATTCGTTCCTACAATCGATAAGAATCGAAGAAGAAAATCTCATCAAATGTACACCCGTCAGTGGCGTGCTATGATGGAAGGAATATTACACATACGAAAATTAAAAATATTTTTTTCTGTCAAAGTTGACGATGTCACTCGAAAATGATTACTGCAATTCGTTCCTACAATCGATAAGAATCGAAGAAGAAAATCTCATCAAATGTACACCCGTCAGTGGCGTGCTATGATGGAAGGAATATTACACATACGAAAATCAAAAATATTTTTTTCTGTCCAAGTTAAAGATGTCACTCTGAAATGATTACTGCAATTCGTTCCTACGATCGATAAGAATCAACGAAAAAAATTTCATCAAATGTACACCCGTCAGTGGCGTGCTATGATGGAAGGAATATTACACATACGAAAATTAAAAATATTTTTTTCTGTCAAAGTTGACGATGTCACTCGAAAATGATTACTGCAATTAATTCCTACAATCAATAAGAATCGAAGACAAAAATCTCATCAAATGTACACCCGTCAGTGGCGTGCTATGATGGAAGGAATATTACACATACGAAAATTAAACATATTTTTTCTGTCAAAGTTGACGATATCACTCGAAAATGATTACTGCAATTAATTCCTACAATCAATAAGAATCGAAGAAAAAATCTCATCAAATGTACACCCGTCAGTGGCGTGCTATGATGGAAGGAATATTACACATACGAAAATTAAAAATATTTTTTCTGTCAAAGTTGACGATGTCACTCGAAAATGATTACTGCAATTCGTTCCTACAATCGATAAGAATCGAAGAAGAAAATCTCATCAAATGTACACCCGTCAGTGGCGTGCTATGATGGAAGGAATATTACACATACGAAAATTAAAAATATTTTTTCTGTCAAAGTTGACGATGTCACTCGAAAATGATTACTGCAATTCGTTCCTACAATCGATAAGAATCGAAGAAGAAAATCTCATCAAATGTACACCCGTCAGTGGCGTGCTATGATGGAAGGAATATTACACATACGAAAATCAAAAATATTTTTTCTGTCCAAGTTGAAGATGTCACTCTGAAATGATTACTGCAATTCGTTCCTACGATTGATAAGAATCAACGAAAAAATTTCATCAAATGTACACCCGTCAGTGGCGTGCTATGATGGAAGGAATATTACACATACGAAAATTAAAAATATTTTTTTCTGTCAAAGTTGACGATGTCACTCGAAAATGATTACTGCAATTAATTCCTACAATCAATAAGAATCGAAGACAAAAATCTCATCAAATGTACACCCGTCAGTGGCGTGCTATGATGGAAGGAATATTACACATACGAAAATCAAAAATATTTTTTTCTGTCCAAGTTGAAGATGTCACTCTGAAATGATTACTGCAATTCGTTCCTACGATCGATAAGAATCAACGAAAAAAATTTCATCAAATGTACACCCGTCAGTGGCGTGCTATGATGGAAGGAATATTACACATACGAAAATTAAAAATATTTTTTTCTGTCAAAGTTGACGATGTCACTCGAAAATGATTACTGCAATTAATTCCTACAATCAATAAGAATCGAAGACAAAAATCTCATCAAATGTACACCCGTCAGTGGCGTGCTATGATGGAAGGAATATTACACATACGAAAATCAAAAATATTTTTGTCTGTCAAAGTTAAAGATGTCACTCGAAAATGATTACTGCAATTCGTTCCTACAATTGATAAGAATCGAAGAAAAAAATCTCATCAAATGTATACCCGTCAGTGGCGTGCTATGATGGAAGGAATATTACACATACGAAAATCAAAAATATTTTTTTCTGTCCAAGTTGAAGATGTCACTCTGAAATGATTACTGCAATTCGTTCCTACGATCGATAAGAATCAACGAAAAAAATTTCATCAAATGTACACCCGTCAGTGGCGTGCTATGATGGAAGGAATATTACACATACGAAAATTAAAAATATTTTTTTCTGTCAAAGTTGACGATGTCACTCGAAAATGATTACTGCAATTAATTCCTACAATCAATAAGAATCGAAGACAAAAATCTCATCAAATGTACACCCGTCAGTGGCGTGCTATGATGGAAGGAATATTACACATACGAAAATCAAAAATATTTTTTCTGTCAAAGTTAAAGATGTCACTCGAAAATGATTACTGCAATTCGTTCCTACAATCGATAAGAATCGAAGAAAAAAATCTCATCAAATGTATACCCGTCAGTGGCGTGCTATGATGGAAGGAATATTACACATACGAAAATTAAAAATATTTTTTTCTGTCAAAGTTGACGATGTCACTCGAAAATGATTACTGCAATTCGTTCCTACAATCGATAAGAATCGAAGAAAAAAATCTCATCAAATGTACACCCGTCAGTGGCGTGCTATGATGGAAGGAATATTACACATACGAAAATCAAAAATATTTTTTTCCGTCCAAGTTGAAGATGTCACTCTGAAATGATTACTGCAATTCGTTCCTACGATCGATAAGAACCAACGAAAAAAATTTCATCAACTGTACACCCGTCAGTGGCGTGCTATGATGGAAGGAATATTACACATACGAAAATAAAAAATATTTTTTTCTGTCAAAGTTGACGATGTCACTCGAAAATGATTACTGCAATTCGTTCCTACAATCGATAAGAATAGAAGAAAAAAATCTCATCAAATGTACACCCGTCAGTGGCGTGCTATGATGGAAGGAATCTTACACATACGAAAATTAAAAATATTTTTTCTGTCAAAGTTGACGATGTAACTCGAAAATGATAACTGCAATTCGTTCCTACAATCGATAAGAATCGAAGAAAAAAATCTCATCAAATGTACACCCGTCAGTGGCGTGCTATGATGGAACGAATATTACACACACGAAAATTAGAAATATTTTTTTCTGTCAAAGTTGAAGATGTCACTCTGAAATGATTACTGCAATTCGTTCCTACGATCGATAAGAATCAACGAAAAAAATTTCATCAAATGTACACCCGTCAGTGGCGTGCTATGATGGAAGGAATATTACACATACGAAAATTAAAAATATTTTTTTCTGTCAAAGTTGACGATGTCACTCGAAAATGATTACTGCAATTAATTCCTACGATCAATAAGAATCGAAGACAAAAATCTCATCAAATGTACACCCGTCAGTGGCGTGCTATGATGGAAGGAATATTACACATACGAAAATCAAAAATATTTTTTTCTGTCAAAGTTAAAGATGTCACTCAAAAATGATTACTGCAATTCGTTCCTACAATCGATAAGAATCGAAGAAGAAAATATCATCAAATGTACACCCGTCAGTGGCGTGCTATGATGGAAGGAATATTACACATACGAAAATTAAAAATATTTTTTTCTGTCAAAGTTGACGATGTCACTCGAAAATGATTACTGCAATTCGTTCCTACAATCGATAAGAATCGAAGAAAAAATCTCATCAAATGTACACCCGTCAGTGGCGTGCTATGATGGAAGGAATATTACTCATACGAAAATTAAAAATATTTTTTCTGTCAAAGTTGACGATGTCACTCGAAAATGATTACTGCAATTCGTTCCTACAATCGATAAGAATCGAAGAAAAAAATCTCATCAAATGTACACCCGTCAGTGGCGTGCTATGATGGAAGGAATATTACACATACGAAAATCAAAAATATTTTTTTCCGTCCAAGTTGAAGATGTCACTCTGAAATGATTACTGCAATTCGTTCCTACGATCGATAAGAACCAACGAAAAAAATTTCATCAAATGTACACCCGTCAGTGGCGTGCTATGATGGAAGGAATATTACACATACGAAAATAAAAATATTTTTTCTGTCAAAGTTGACGATGTCACTCGAAAATGATTACTGCAATTCGTTCCTACAATCGATAAGAATCGAAGAAGAAAATCTCATCAAATGTACACCCGTCAGTGGCGTGCTATGATGGAAGGAATATTACACATACGAAAATTAAAAATATTTTTTTCTGTCAAAGTTGACGATGTCACTCGAAAATGATTACTGCAATTCGTTCCTACAATCGATAAGAATCGAAGAAAAAAATCTCATCAAATGTACACCCGTCAGTGGCGTGCTATGATGGAAGGAATATTACACATACGAAAATCAAAAATATTTTTTTCCGTCCAAGTTGAAGATGTCACTCTGAAATGATTACTGCAATTCGTTCCTACAATCGATAAGAACCAACGAAAAAATTTCATCAAATGTACACCCGTCAGTGGCGTGCTATGATGGAAGGAATATTACACATACGAAAATAAAAATATTTTTTCTGTCAAAGTTGACGATGTCACTCGAAAATGATTACTGCAATTCGTTCCTACAATCGATAAGAATCGAAGAAGAAAATCTCATCAAATGTACACCCGTCAGTGGCGTGCTATGATGGAAGGAATATTACACATACGAAAATTAAAAATATTTTTTCTGTCAAAGTTAAAGATGTCACTGAAAATGATTACTGCAATTAATTCCTACAATCGATAAGAATCGAAGAAGAAAATCTCATCAAATGTACACCCGTCAGTGGCGTGCTATGATGGAACGAATATTACACATACGAAAATCAAGAATATTTTTTTCTGTCAAAGTTAAAGATGTCACTCGAAAATGATTACTGTAGTTCGTTCCTACAATCGATAAGAATCGAAGAAAAAAATCTCATCAAATGTACACCCGTCAGTGGCGTGCTATGATGTAACAAATATTACACACACGAAAATTTAAAAAAAAATTTTCTGTCAAAGTTGAAGTTGTCACTCTGAAATGATTACTATGATCAACTGATAACACTGATTAGAATGAGCGAAAAATGTTTTATTAAATGTACACCCGTCAGCGGCGTGCTTTGATCGCAGAAATATTACACAAAGGAAAACTTAACACAATTTTTTCTACCATCGATAAGAATATAATAAGAGAGTTTGATCAGATCCACACCAGTCAGTATCGTGCTATGAGGAGAGTAATGAAATCTTTTTTTATGTTGAAATAGAAGATTTCACTCAAATATGATTATCGTTTTCCATATTTCTCATTGACAAATATAGGGTAAGCGATGTTCACTCGTCCGAATGTTTCATCACGGAGATCATTTTTGGGAAGGAAAGTAAAACTCAGCGACATAATCAATTTTTTGCTAATGAATGAAAATCAGCTATTTTCAGTTCCGAATCGAAATTGTCATTATATTTGGCCACTAAATAATTTCCAAAAGATTCACATGGCTCATAATAAAACTCTTTTTTATGAAGACCGTTCGGTAGAATCTCGTTAGAATCTTTCTGCGTCTCTGATTGTGTTAAACTTTGTTCATGTTCAAAATGCTGTAGAGCTCGTCTCAAGTAAACACCCTCAAAATTCTTTGACGTTTGAACTTGCTTCTTGCACCACATTTCTTCGGCTAATTCAATATCACTGCAATCCGGTTCAGCTTTCTCAGTCAATTCTTTTGGTCCATTTCTTTTTCTGGAATTCCTATTCTTGCAAACTATGTATTTTCTTCTGCCACATCGATTTTTCGGCATATCTAAGATTATTTCCTTCGAAAGAGTTATCTTTCTGATTCGTCTTATAACCCTACTGCATTTCTGGTGATGCATTCTTACTAAAATGGAATTCTTCACAATAGAGAACCAATTTTCTACATTTGCGTTGCTCAGTCTTTTAAAATCATTGGGATCTAGTAGTAATCCAGACCACATAGGTAGGTAAGGAATATATTTTTTCAAGATCAGGTTTATGAAACCGGGACAAAAGTATTTATTTTCTTCCGATGAATTCAAGGAATCATCATCTTTATTCATATTATATATCGCAACAAAATGTTTATAGAATGGACTCATGCTATATAGGGTTTTTGAATTTTCCTTTTCTTCGACAGATCTGATAGTTCTTCGTTCATTTCTGGGAATCTGAAATCCTCTTTGAGTGATAAATCACAAATAGATTGAAAAGCTTGCTGAACATATGATGAGAATTTTTTTCTTGTCATCAGAATAGTCAAATTCGTAAACCATGTGCACATCTCATTGAAATTAGAGATATTGAATGGTATAGCTAGTACGCCCTTGAAGAACGGAATGGTGGTTTCTTCAGAAATATTTTCATTCACATCCTTAGCAATCATTTTGTAAAAATGACTGCAGCATATATAAACCATGACTATTTTGGACAAGCAATCTTTGTGATTCATAACGTTTTCGAAACACAATTCCAAATAGTGATTTAGAGTCATATGGTTCCAGTATATTCCAGTATATTCGTTCCATCATAGCACGCCACTGACGGGTGTACATTTGATAAAATTTTTTTCGTTGATTCTTATCGATCGTAGGAACGAATTGCAATAATCATTTTCGAGTGACATTCTTAACTTTGACAGAAAAAAATATTTTTAATTTTCGTAAATGTAATATTCCTTCCATCATAGCACGCCACTGACGGGTGTACATTTGATGAGATTTTCTTCTTCGATTCTTATCGATTGAAGGAACGAATTGCAGTAATCATTTTCGAGTGACATCTTTAACTTTGACAGAAAAAAATATTTTTAATTTTCGTGTGTGTAATATTCGTTCCATCATAGCACGCCACTGACGGGTGTACACTTGATGAGATTTTTTCTTCGATTCTTATCGATTGTAGGAACGAATTGCAGTAATCATTTTCGAGTGACATCTTCAACTTTGACAGAAAAAATATTTTTAATTTTCGTGTGTGTAATATTCGTTCCATCATAGCACGCCACTGACGGGTGTACATTTGATGAGATTTTTTCTTCGATTCTTATCGATTGTAGGAACGAATTGCAGTAATCATTTTCGAGTGACATCTTCAACTTTGACAGAAAAAATATTTTTAATTTTCGTGTGTGTAATATTCCTTCCATCATAGCACGCCACTGACGGGTGTACATTTGATGAGATTTTTTTCTTCGATTCTTATCGATTGTAGGAACGAATTGCAGTAATCATTTTCGAGTGACATCGTCAACTTTGACAGAAAAAAATATTTTTAATTTTCGTGTGTGTAATATTCGTTCCATCATAGCACGCCACTGACGGGTGTACATTTGATGAGATTTTTTCTTCGATTCTTATCGATTGTAGGAACGAATTGCAGTAATCATTTTCGAGTGACATCGTCAACTTTGACAGAAAAAATATTTTTAATTTTCGTGTGTGTAATATTCCTTCCATCATAGCACGCCACTGACGGGTGTACATTTGATGAGATTTTTTTTCTTCGATTGCTATCGATTGTAGGAAAGAATTGCAGTAATCATTTTCGAGCGACATCTTCAACTTTGACAGAAAAAAATATTTTTAATTTTCGTATGTGTAATATTCCTTCCATCATAGCACGCCACTGACGGGTGTACATTTGATGAGATTTTCTTCTTCGATTCTTATCGATTGTAGGAACGAATTGCAATAATCATTTTCGAGTGACATTCTTAACTTTGACAGAAAAAAATATTTTTAATTTTCGTAAATGTAATATTCCTTCCATCATAGCACGCCACTGACGGGTGTACATTTGATGAGATTTTTTTCTTCGATTCTTATCGATTGTAGGAACGAATTGCAGTAATCATTTTCGAGTGACATCGTCAACTTTGACAGAAAAAAATATTTTTAATTTTCGTGTGTGTAATATTCCTTCCATCATAGCACGCCACTGACGGGTGTACATTTGATGAGATTTTTTTCTTCGATTCTTATCGATTGTAGGAACGAATTGCAGTAATCATTTTCGAGTGACATCGTCAACTTTGACAGAAAAAATATTTTTAATTTTCGTGTGTGTAATATTCCTTACATCATAGCACGCCACAGACGGGTGTACATTTGATGAGATTTTTTTCTTCGATTCTTATCGATTGTAGGAACGAATTGCAGTAATCATTTTCGAGTGACATCGTCAACTTTGACAGAAAAAATTATTTTTAATTTTCGTGTGTGTAATATTCCTTCCATCATAGCACGCCACTGACGGGTGTACATTTGATGAGATTTTTTTCTTCGATTCTTATCGATTGTAGGAACGAATTGCAGTAATCATTTTCGAGTGACATCGTCAACTTTGACAGAAAAAAATATTTTTAATTTTCGTATGTGTAATATTCCTTCCATCATAGCACGCCACTGACGGGTGTACATTTGATGAGATTTTTTCTTCGATTCTTATCGATTGTAGGAACGAATTGCAGTAATCATTTTCGAGTGACATCTTTAACTTTGACAGAAAAAATATTTTTGATTTTCGTATGTGTAATATTCCTTCCATCATAGCACGCCACTGACGGGTGTACATTTGATGAGATTTTTTTCTTCGATTCTTATCGATCGTAGGAACGAATTGCAGTAATCATTTTCGAGTGACATCTTTAACTTTGACAGAAAAAAATATTTTTAATTTTCGTGTGTGTAATATTCGTTCCATCATAGCACGCCACTGACGGGTGTACATTTGATGAGATTTTTTTCTTCGATTCTTATCGATTGTAGGAACGAATTGCAGTAATCATTTTCGAGTGACATCTTCAACTTTGACAGAAAAAAATATTTTTAATTTTCGTAAATGTAATATTCCTTCCATCATAGCACGCCACTGATGGGTGTACATTTGATGAGATTTTCTTCTTCGATTCTTATCGATTGTAGGAACGAATTGCAGTAATCATTTTCGAGTGACATCTTTAACTTTGACAGAAAAAAATATTTTTAATTTTCGTATGTGTAATATTCCTTCCATCATAGCACGCCACTGACGGGTGTACATTTGATGAGATTTTTTTCTTCGATTCTTATCGATTGTAGGAACGAATTGCAATAATCATTTTCGAGTGACATTCTTAACTTTGACAGAAAAAAATATTTTTAATTTTCGTAAATGTAATATTCCTTCCATCATAGCACGCCACTGACGGGTGTACATTTGATGAGATTTTCTTCTTCGATTCTTATCGATTGAAGAAACGAATTGCAGTAATCATTTTCGAGTGACATCTTTAACTTTGACAGAAAAAAATATTTTTAATTTTCGTGTGTGTAATATTCGTTCCATCATAGCACGCCTCTGACGGGTGTACACTTGATGAGATTTTTTTCTTCGATTCTTATCGATTGTAGGAACGAATTGCAGTAATCATTTTCGAGTGACATCTTCAACTTTGACAGAAAAAAATATTTTTAATTTTCGTAAATGTAATATTCCTTCCATCATAGCACGCCACTGATGGGTGTACATTTGATGAGATTTTCTTCTTCGATTCTTATCGATTGTAGGAACGAATTGCAGTAATCATTTTCGAGTGACATCTTTAACTTTGACAGAAAAAATATTTTTAATTTTCGTATGTGTAATATTCCTTCCATCATAGCACGCCACTGACGGGTGTACATTTGATGAGATTTTTTCTTCGATTCTTATCGATTGTAGGAACGAATTGCAATAATCATTTTCGAGTGACATTCTTAACTTTGACAGAAAAAAATATTTTTAATTTTCGTAAATGTAATATTCCTTCCATCATAGCACGCCACTGACGGGTGTACATTTGATGAGATTTTCTTCTTCGATTCTTATCGATTGAAGGAACGAATTGCAGTAATCATTTTCGAGTGACATCTTTAACTTTGAAAGAAAAAATATTTTTAATTTTCGTGTGTGTAATATTCGTTCCATCATAGCACGCCTCTGACGGGTGTACACTTGATGAGATTTTTTCTTCGATTCTTATCGATTGTAGGAACGAATTGCAGTAATCATTTTCGAGTGACATCTTCAACTTTGACAGAAAAAAATATTTTTAATTTTCGTGTGTGTAATATTCGTTCCATCATAGCACGCCACTGACGGGTGTACATTTGATGAGATTTTTTTCTTCGATTCTTATCGATTGTAGGAACGAATTGCAGTAATCATTTTCGAGTGACATCTTCAACTTTGACAGAAAAAATATTTTTAATTTTCGTGTGTGTAATATTCCTTCCATCATAGCACGCCACTGACGGGTGTACATTTGATGAGATTTTTTCTTCGATTCTTATCGATTGTAGGAACGAATTGCAGTAATCATTTTCGAGTGACATCGTCAACTTTGACAGAAAAAATATTTTTAATTTTCGTATGTGTAATATTCCTTCCATCATAGCACGCCACTGACGGGTGTACATTTGATGAGATTTTTTCTTTGATTCTTATCGATCGTAGGAACGAATTGCAGTAATCATTTTCGAGTGACATCTTCAACTTTGACAGAAAAAAATATTTTTAATTTTCGTAAATGTAATATTCCTTCCATCATAGCACGCCACTGACGGGTGTACATTTGATGAGATTTTCTTCGATTCTTATCGATCGTAGGAACGAATTACAATAATCATTTTCGAGTGACATTCTTAACTTTGACAGAAAAAATATTTTTAATTTTCGTAAATGTAATATTCCTTCCATCATAGCACGCCACTGACGGGTGTACATTTGATGAGATTTTCTTCTTCGATTCTTATCGATTGTAGGAACGAATTGCAGTAATCATTTTCGAGTGACATCTTTAACTTTGACAGAAAAAATATTTTTAATTTTCGTGTGTGTAATATTCGTTCCATCATAGCACGCCACTGACGGTGTGCATTTGATGAGATTTTTTCTTCGATTCTTATCGATTGTAGGAACGAATTGCAGTAATCATTTTCGAGTGACATCTTCAACTTTGACAGAAAAAATATTTTTAATTTTCGTGTGTGTAATATTCGTTCCATCATAGCACGCCACTGACGGGTGTACATTTGATGAGATTTTTTCTTCGATTCTTATCGATCGTAGGAACGAATTGCAGTAATCATTTCAGAGTGACATCTTCAACTTTGACAGAAAAAATATTTTTAATTTTCGTGTGTGTAATATTCGTTCCATCATAGCACGCCACTGACGGGTGTACATTTGATGAGATTTTTTCTTCGATTCTTATCGATTGTTGGAACGAATTGCAGTAATCATTTTTGAGTGACATCGTCAACTTTGACAGAAAAAATATTTTTAATTTTCGTATGTGTAATATTCCTTCCATCATAGCACGCCACTGACGGGTGTACATTTGATGAGATTTTTTTCTTCGATTCTTATTGATTGTTGGAATTAATTGCAGTAATCATTTTCGAGTGACATCGTCAACTTTGACAGAAAAAAATATTTTTAATTTTCGTATGTGTAATATTCCTTCCATCATAGCACGCCACTGACGGGTGTACATTTGATGAGATTTTTTTCTTCGATTCTTATTGATTGTAGGAATTAATTGCAGTAATCATTTTCGAGTGATATCGTCAACTTTGACAGAAAAAAATATGTTTAATTTTCGTATGTGTAATATTCCTTCCTTCATAGCACGCCACTGACGGGTGTACATTTGATGAAATTTTTTTCGTTGATTCTTATCGATCGTAGGAACGAATTGCAGTAATCATTTCAGAGTGACATCTTTAACTTGGACAGAAAAAAATATTTTTGATTTTCGTATGTGTAATATTCCTTCCATCATAGCACGCCACTGACGGGTGTACATTTGATGAGATTTTCTTCTTCGATTCTTATCGATTGTAGGAACGAATAGTAGTTTTCATTTCCGAGTGTCATCTTCAAATTCGACGGTTTAGTTTCCCATGGTGTAATAGTTCACTCATCATAACAAGCCACTTCTGAGTATTCAGTGAATCAAATTTTTGTGTAATGTTACTATGGATAAGAATGATAACTTTTACCGATTCTCTTTCGCCTAAATATCAACTATCGAAAAAAAAAAAATTCTCCATTCATAGGGTAAATCCTATGGTGTGTGCGGCCTTTAGATCATTTGTGGTTGTGGATAACTTCACATTCATATTTATATGTAATGAAATATTTGAAGAAATGATTTAATTTAATTATAATTTGAAATTTCAATACATGTAGTAGTGGTTAAGAATTGTTTTAACAAGTCGTTGTGTTCTTGAAAGAGGTCATTCCTCCGTTTCCTTCCTAAATTTTCAATATACTTTGATCAACAACTATGCAATTGTATATATAAATAATATAAAATAATTTTTATTCATCTGCAATTGAAAATGATCCTTCCTCTTCTTTGAGATAACAAAAATTTTGAGAAGCTATTATAACGAATTGATTAAAAATTTATACTCCCACAATATCAAATATACTCAAAAACAGCTATGCGAATATCCTAGTCACCAAATATATAACTTAATTGCCAATTAGAACTACTGAAAATTTGAATCACCGATGATTTGAATTTACCGCTTCTTCTGTTGTACCTTGTACCATTTCTAGATCACGAACCGTAAGAACAGTAACGAACAGTTCCGAAATCAAGTGTTCCGACCACACGAACGACAAGGAACTCCTGTTCCGTCCCAGACGAACGGGTGGGAACCACAAATTATCAAAATTCAGTTCCGAACTGCCACGCAAACAAACCTAATTTATATTACATTAACATACACAAACATTCGCACAAGCGCCTTGTACCGCCTAAACGAAACAGCACACGCAGGCACGGTAGAAAGAGTGTGGGATATTATTCCCTCTCCTACTCCTCGATCTTACGCTTTTTCGATCACAATCACGTGACCCTGACGCGAGTTTGGATGTTTTTACCCATACAAGAGAGTGCTCAGCGCCGCATAAGAAGTTTTCACTTCAAAAATATTTTTGGCGTATACATGAAAACCGTGACATGTTATCTCGAATATTTTGTTAGCGCTATATTTTATTCTTTGAATTTTTTTGGCGCTCAAATTTTTTTTCATTTGATATTTTTTGGCGCCCCTGCGGACCTATGGCGGGGGCCACTTGGCCACACCCTAGATACGGCCCTGGTCGAAAGAGTTCTCAGCAATTTTTGGAGAATCCGAACAAGATTTTAACTGAAAAGCACTTTACACATACTAATACTATCGAAGCCTGCCTTATTTAAGGACTCAATGCAAATGACATTATTGGATTTTTCAAAGTACAGAAAGACGCCGGCCCATCTATGACTACGTGACATTTGTCTCGACAGTGCAAAGACGATTCACCAACGTCACTTATGACATACAAGTGAAATTAACCGACTAACCTACATTTTTGCCGTAATTATTATAGCATTATCAGCACTTCGATAACCGTGTGGAACATGCGGCTCTTGTCGCGGGTCATAGGCGTAGACATCGATGCGGAGAAAGTCATTCGACCAATCCGGATATTTATCCACCTAGAGTTCATTCCTTCGAGTCATCGCATAAGAGACTAATAAATGATCTAGATGCATTTAGTCCACTCTAGTAGCTTAACTATTTTGGCCTTTCAAGTTTTCTTAATTCTCTGGTGAGATCTCAGTCAGATGATCTGAAACACCTGTGTGGAATTTTAAAACTAAAAACGAAAATGAAACTAATGGTTCATTAACGGTTAAGTTATGTGTGTTGTCAAAGTTTAACATAGCACTGACGGAGTTTTTTTAAGAGAAGGGATTTTGAGTTTAAAACAAAACTGGAGAAAAACTATGCGTAGTTATTTTTAATTTGAGATATAGCTTTGGTTATTCATAGTGACTGGTAACATTCACATTGTTACCAGTATACGGAAAAAGACTAGAAGAAACGCGCTTAAAGTTCCAGACATCACGTTAGTGCTTTTCCATTTTTTAAAATTCTATCAGTTAGTTTTGGTGTTCGCTGTCAGGTGGCAACGTTGATAGAGGTTCGTAGATCCAGAAGTTTAAGAAACTGCTTCGTTGTGAAACACTCGGGAAACCGCTTCATCCGCCATTTTGTATAAAATTATCTGTATATTGTACAATCTACCGCAAAATTCACCAGGTCATTAGGAAATTCTTTTTGGGTATTTCATTGCATTGCTATGAAGTATGGACATTATGTAATGTGTAGTCGAAATTTTTTGTGTTTGATTTTGGTCAATTTTCGTAAGTAATGTGTAGTATTCATTACCTACGTACATGGCGAATTTCACGCCCTAGTAGAAAACGTATAAGTTTTCTAGGAGAGTATGACAGATGAATGGAAACATATGCTTTCAAGCTCCTCTGCTGAACAGTAAGAATATGAACCCACACACAAAAGTTCTTGGATCTGGTGTCTTAATTTTTGCCCTCTATCTATTTGGAGAGCATGATAGACAGTTGTGGATACACTAGTGAAGGGCATTTAGCAGAATTTTTCTATGTTTACAGTGAGCTCTTCTCGTTTTTATACAGGGTGTCCGCCGAAAGTATATATACTACATTGTTAGTTCATAATTTTTGATTAAAAGAAAGAGAATGGATCTTATAAGGATAATTTTTTTATTTATAACGCTAATTATGTGTGGGATACAATATCAGATGAATGTCCGCCGCTGTTAGCCTCACCTGGCGTAAATTGTCTTCTGGAAAATCGCTCAAATGCGAATGCTTATGCAAAATAGTGGCCTAAATTGGTTTATGAAGACAAAGCTCCTGAACATATTCTTGAACAGCAGTAATGTTTCCAGTCGATTTTGCAGTACGTTGTGATCCATACCTGGGCCTATCAGCTACAGTAACACATGGGCTGAAAGGTCCCGGGCCTAATAGAGAAAACACATTAATTTGTTACGTTTAAAAATGGCCAAACATTGCTTACAATCATCAACACGCCAATACGTTCTTTTGATATCTTTACGATGTCAGCTAACTCACGCAACTTCAGTTTTCGATCATTCATAACGATTTTGTTTCTTTCTTATGTTTTCTGGAGTTACAGACTCATTTGGACAAACACTGCTTTCTACATCATCGATGTCTCTATGACCAGGTTTAAAGTCAGCAAACCGACGTTTTATTCTTGTTTCTGATGGAGCGGGGTCCCCATAACACTTGTCAAGCCATTGCTTCGCCTGACCGGTATTTTTTCCATCAAGAAGCAGTGTGAAATTAAAATACAAATTTGTTTTTTATCCATTGTTTTTAAAATACCAAAAGTACCAAGCTCTTAGCACAATAACTCACAAACTAATGAATAGAAATTGTAAATTCGAAGGTTATTATGAAATGAAGAAAAGGTGAAAGCAATACAGATGGCGCCATCTATGTATTAGGTCCGGGACTTGTCATCTTATGTAGTACCTCATTCAATACACTTCCCGGCGGACATCCGGTGCATCTAAGGCTGGTCTCATACTTTTAGTATTTGTTTTCGATACGTCAAAGGGATTATTATGACAATTCATACATCAAAGAAATACGTCGTAAACAAGATTAGACTGTCGCTAACAATCTCCACACGACACTGCTTTCTCCAATTTTAAGCGTCATTTGTCGGCAATCGCTGCTGCAGTATCTCACATTCAACCCGAAATTCGTGCAAATTGTGGAAAAATACGTCGTTTTGTATGACTACAGTAATGAAAATTATTCTAATCGCCAAGTACCTACAGAAGAAAACATGGACCGAGGTTGGGAAAGAGCTGAATGAAACAGGTAAGGTTTTGGTTTTTGGTATATTCATCCTACGACATGATGTATTGATGTGCGAAGCACAAAATATTGTTTATAACATTTGAACGAAGCGGCGTTTCTGCGAAATGCCCTCGACATATCGAAAACAAATGTATAGATATGCGACCGTCCAAAGATTAACCTGAGTCTCGTTCGTAGACAGATACTTTTGTACAGACGTCGAGCACCGGTATAGATGAGACGTAACACCCCGTACAGTTGCCTTATTGACGAAAACCCTTCAGCCTCCGTTCGTATGATATGCGAATTGATCAATATTCAACATATCTATTATTGCCCACAAATCAATCTGTAGTTCAATTCCAGAACTATTCGATACGCATATTAAATATTCAATTCAATTAATATCAAAAGGGGCCCGATCAAAGCTAGGTCGTATTTGAATTAATCCTCATATCCGGATAGGCATGAATTGGATCAACCTGTTTTACTAACACGTTGATTTCTGTTTTGTTAAAACGAAATTTCAATCAAGAACGGATGGACAGGAATTAAAAATCACCGCTGAAGTTTCTCTTGAATGTGTACGCAGGATATACAGGGCGAGTCTCTGTGTTGAGATAGACTGATGAACTTTGAAGAAATTTCATCACTGTTACCTTGAATTTGGAAAAGAAAATTAATAATGTAGAACCCATTAAATCGTTGTCTGCGATTTCAGAGCTCTGGGTCGTTTTTGGGCGGCCTTTCTTGTACAGAAGTTTATTTTTTCAAAAACCAGACGAAGTCAGATGAAGTCTGAGAAATACATGGGCAATTTTTGAATTCGATTAAGGGTTGTGAGGGCTAGGATGGAAGGATTGTATGCAACTATCACTCTTTCATAAATATTGTCCTTTTCGTTCAATAATAATACAGTATTTGGTTTAATTCTCTTGAAGCACCTTGTATTCCGTTTAGTATTCCTCAAGAATTATTACAGGTCTCTTAAAGAGCGCAGGAGTTGCGTGGAATTCTTCAAAACTAGCGGCAACGTGTAAATAGAATATATAGTTAGGTTTATGGAGCACTTAACGAAACTCCATTTAATTTACCTCATAATTCAAATGGCGAAGTACTTTGAGTTCGGACTGTTAAGGTATATGAGGTGTTCAGGTTTCCCTTGCACTTTGAGAAATAGCTTTCGAATGATCTGTTGTAAATCAGGCTCTGGATATGCATTGGCAAATTGAATCTTCAAGTGCACTGACCGGTTGTTATGATACCAGGTGGGAAGGAATTCAATATTTGGCTTTTGATTTGGTTTTGGAATAGCAAACTTAATCACGCATTCGATTGATACGCCACTGGGGTGCTTGACTGAAGAAGAAACTACATTAGTTGTTTCATAAAAAAATTTTCTATAATGATTATTAGGCTCGAAAAAATCGGTGCTCGTGAAAAAATTGGTTTTTTTAACCTTTCATCATTATTTTCTACTTTCAATTCTTATGACTGTCATAGATTTTAGTTGGTATTTGTCAACATGGTGAGAACTGATTACGGGCTGTTGTCTCGCCTCAGTCAACTTATGGTTTCCTATAAACAGTTGATGAATCTAGAACTATTCTCTTTTCTAATAACGAAGATTTATAGATTCATGTTATGCTCGATTTACTATCTCGTTACATGAAATTTCACGGAAGATACTTGGGTATGTTAACCGCCTCACATGCACACTCTGATGGACCGTGAATTGTCTAATATATCTTTTCATTCGATCTCATACCATCAGTTCGGTTTTTTCGACGTTTTGTATATATTTATTCACCTTCAATTTTACAAGGTCTGTCAATAATATTTAAGTTGATGTTTAAAATCAAAAAGTGTGTATAAGATATACAGGTGATTACAACAAAAAAAGTTCGACAGTTAAATCTCGAATGACGGTAGGGTCAAGTCAGCGGCGACTAACCCAATCCAACCTAAGGACAGAAATAGTAATAATAATTCACACGCGTCTAAAACGGGCAGGTAAAATTTCCTTGCTCGCTGTGTTGTGTCGAAATCCGTACTTTTATTTAGGTGCGACTTTCTTCACTCTTCTGACTAAAACCTTATTTGCAGTATTATATTTTTTATTGACTCACGTAAATAGCATGTGGTTAGCAACGTTATAAACCAAAGAACATTTTAAAATAAAACTAAGTTTGTAATAGCTGTAACTTTTTTTTAAATTTCAATAGGAGTGGAGATGTTTTCATACTTTCATTTTTTAATAAAAGGCCCACGTGTTAATTTTGTGGTGTTATCTGTAACAATAAATACGTTTTTTTCAAAACACACACTCATGTAGACTTGATACAATAAAAAAATGCATGTAAGAGCACACGCAAAAAAAGTTATGGGGCTTCGAAGGGTACATTTTGGGTAATTTAGAAAAACCTAATAAAAAAATCATACCTCCGTAACCGTAATACTAAGGACCCAGGTTCCAAGACTGAAAATGTAGCAAATGATCCTACCAACGCCCCAAAAAAATTTGACGGTCCATGTGCCGAACACCCTGTATATCACAGAGTGCTTCGCACCTTTTCCACAATAACATAAATATTTTTCGTTAATTCTATAGAAAAAAAAACGAAACCTTCTAGCATAAATTGAGAATTTCTTCTGAATGGATTTTCAAATGGACTAAAATTCTAAATTAGAACTTCATTATCTTGTTCATTCCTGACAACCTTATTGGGAATCTATTCCCAAGAAATGATAAAAAGTGCACATAACACTTAGAGTGGAGGTGTATTGAGATGAATTCGAACATCACCTGCTCTACCTGTTTTCAGGTAAAAGAAATAGACAAAAACGGCGAACTGAAATCCCGTACCTGGTTGGGAAAACATTATGGGTTTTCGTCCTTTATTATAAATCAATCAGTGAACGAACTACTTTGGGATGTTTTCATAGCCCATGGGATTAATGAAGCAGAATAAGTTTGATGTTTGCTATAATAAATAAAATTATGTTTTTCAATAACTACTTTAATTCGTGAGAGATTTTATTACCGCTCTTGTGAAACTCATGGGAACCATATTTTGAGAACATTCTCATATTTTCAAAAAATTATTTTCGATCAACTCGGTAAATTTCATTGCATCTTCTACTGTCGATTTTTGCCCACCCTGTGCAGTAGCGACCTCTTCAACCATTTCCAAAAGATAAATTATTTCGGTTATAAACGAGCACGCGAATATGCAACTCCAACTGCGTCTTTTTGCCTCGATCAATCCGTGGAAAACTTGTTATAGCATCGTCTGGAACTGTACACGAAATAGCATTGACTCATTCAGATATTATTTTCCACGGTCCGCATCATAGTAATCAGCAGAAGTTATGGGTTGAGAACTCCCGACAACCGTCTAGCAAGGTCAATAATCGAGGTACAGAAATTTGAACTTTATCAGGAGATCCCAGGTCAGACGGGTCTATACGTTTTATTATACCACGGTTCTCCTTTGTGACATAAAAGGAACCAACCGGACGAACCAATGAAGAAGATGCATATGAAATTGGTAGCTTTATAACATCAACAACGACCAGCTCCGAGAAAAAAAGAATGCAGTGAAGTTAGTAATTCAAACTCCAAATCTATATGTATATGTACTGAATTGATCGGAATAGACATTTTTGATGAGCTGATTTATCAAAACAAAAAACAATTGTTTGGAAGTTACAAAGCAAGAAAACCATATTCTGATAATTGGATCTTCAGTTATTCCATTTGATTTTGGACTCGACAGGTTCTCACACGAGATATGAAATCCAATTTCAATATTTCAAATGCAATCTTTTTTATTGCTGATTCGAGACGTAAAACAATACATAACCAAAAGTAACATACAGGTGGCCATTTGAAAACGAAACAGACGAGATTATATTAAGATGTAGGTTACGAACGCATAGCGCTTGAACCCTTGCTACTATAACCCTCACCCCCAAATTTTGAATAGGGAAGATGGGGTGAGTGATACCTCATTTGAAAGGTATTTTCATACTGATTTCAGCATAGGAATTGTTTTTTCATTTTATGCATTAGTTCTCGAAATATTGTTAACTAAGTATTTGAAAATGAAGTGGTGTTTTCATGGCACTTGTAGTGTTTTTTTGTGAAAAATCGACATTTTGAGCTTCAAAACAACCATGACTGTGGCTTCCTTCCTCCGATCCACTGACACAGAAATCTTTAATCAAGATGTCGAACAAACAAAGCGTATTGCGAAGGAGCTCAATCTTGCTGAAACTCAATTTGAATTATCTTCGATATAATTTGCAGTATTTCCAATAACATGCGGTAACACTTGATCGATAGAAATCTCCAAAAAGTCCAAATACGTACATATCTCTAATCAGATTACCAGGTAAGAAAATCAAATCATTAATGATGCCACAGAAATACTCCAGTCCCAATTCGTGAAACGATTTCCGACTTAATTATGAAGTGTTTTCTCAGTTGGCTTCAATATGTTTTCATTTTGTTGATTATTGAATTCATATCTTTTTCAAAAAAATGAGAATCGATAATTTTTTATTTATTACGAACAGATCATTAAGTTGGCTTACTGGTTCTTTGACATGTGAATTATTCTTAGTTTTGAATCGAGACTTGTATGTGTTATTCATTGTTCGACATGGTTTATTCAATTGCAGAGCGGGTGGAAATAATTTCACTTTTTTTGCAAACAATCAATATGCGAATAGAACCACAGAATTCTTCAATCAACGACATTTAGATAAACATGTTAGTAGGAAGTATGTTTTGGAATTTGTATCAAAGTTTCAAGAAACCGGGTCCGTGGCTAATGGAAAGAAATGAAGCAGCTGAAGTAGCTGTTCTTGGACATATTGCTCTGAATCCAATGACGAGTTCGAGGCAGCTAGCACATGAATCTGGTTTTACACGAACTCGAATTGCAAATATTTTGAAGCATCATAAATTCCATACATACAAAATCCATCTTTCACACGCACTAAACGAAGATGATTTTGACCGTCGTGTTGAATTTTGTGATACAATGAGTGAACGAGTAATTGCTTATCCCAATTATCTGTACAATGTTTGTTTCTCAGATGAGTGTTCGTTCTTTCTGAACGCACAGTAAATCGACACAATTGTCGTTATTGGGCCGATGCTAATCCGAGATTGTTCCACGAAGTTTTTATAACAACCAGAAAAACTCAGTGTTTGGGCTGGAATATTTGGTGACAACATTGTCGGCCCGTTTTTTTTACCTGGTAATCTTACTGGAGATATGTATTTGAACTTATTGGAAAATCCAATTTTGACGGAAATTATTGAAAACAATGCTGGAAATTATGTGGAAGATTAGATTGTGTTTCAGCAGGATGGAGCTCCTCCACACTACGCCTTACCAGTTCGAGAATATCTGGATCGAAGATTTCCAAATCGGTGGATTGGAAGAAGGGGTCCCACTGAATGGCCAGCCAGATCGCCAGATCCGTCACCACTAGATTTCTTTCTTTGGGGCCACTTGAAGAGTAAAATTTACTCTACACAGCACGATTCCATAGAAGATTTAAGAAGACGTATAGTGAACGAATGTCGTCGAATCACTCCAGAAATGCTGCAAAATGTGCGAATATACTATATAATGAATTCTTCTAAAATGTTCCAGCATACAGAAAAAGCTGGGAGTGTTTAGTTGTTTATTTTATCGTGAGATTTGAGGGTTTTACTAGTTGATGAACTCACGAAGAACAAGTGTGTTTAATCTGACTTTTGTGCTCCGTTTGTTTAAAACCTTTCAAAAATTTCGAATTTATTTTCATCACGAAAATATTACCAAAAACTCCATTTTTTTCATGAAATTTCAACACCCTGTATCTTTCTAACGGAGACGAATTTCGAAAAATGTTTGCTTTCAAGGTTCTATGGTTGAAATTAAGTGGAATACAAAGACCTTCCCTGTATAAACTACAGAACAACGGCAGAAATCGAACAATTATTGAAATATATATGTTACTAAAATATTTTGATCAATGCAAATACTTGGATTATAATTCTGTTGTTGATATTTTCGTATTTATTCTTCAGTTATATACTTTATTTTTAGTTGTTTAGTTTATAGTTGATGACGAGATATTGTTGATGATGGAGCTCGTGTTGAATGATTATTTGGGCTATTACCATCATCTATTGTGGATGTAATGTTTTCCGACGTTTCGATAGACATCTTCTATCTTTATCAAGGAGGAAAAGTAAAAAACCTTTCGAAAATTATCAATTTTCAAAAAGTCAATATGACAGAAGTCATGAAAGAAAAATGAACGATGTTATATACTCATCTGTGATATGATGATCTTTTTAAGTTGGATCGAACTATCGGCGTCCAAACTTCTGGCAGATCTATAGATGGAGCACTTATGGAATCTGGTGTTATTTTCATAAATGCTGTTTCTTTGATTTTTCTTCTTGCAAGTTTTTCTTCTTTGGATATTATTGATGCTTCATCCCATTTTATACGATGATTCTCATCTACAGCATGTTGGACAAATCTGGATTTGTCGCTGTCTGGTACTCGTAGAAGCTTCTGATGTTCTTTTATTCGTACATTCAGAGGGCGTTTAGTTTCTCCGATGTAAGATCTTCCGCACTCGCAGAGAAACTAAACGCCCTCTGAATGTACGAATAAAAGAACAAAGAAACATACAGACAGCGGCAGGTTGGTCCAACATGCTGTAGATGAGAATCATCGTATAAAATGGGATGAAGCATCAATAATATCCAAAGAAGAAAAAATCAAGAAGAAAAAATCAAAGAATCAGCATTTATGAAAATAACACCAGATTCCATAAGTGCTCCATCTATAGATCTGCCAGAAGTTTGGACGCCGATAGTTCGATCCAACTTAAAAAGATCATCATATCACAGATGAGTATATAACATTGTTCATTTTTCTTTCATGACTTCTGTCATATTGACTTTTTGAAAATTGATAATTTTCGAAAGGTTTTTTACTTTTCCTCCTTGATAAAGATAGAAGATGTCTATCGAAACGTCGGAAAACATTACATCCACAATAGATGATGGTAATAGCCCAAATAATCATTCAACAGTTTAGTTTATAGTTTAGTTATAGTTCATGCTATTCGATCATTTCGTTATTAAATTTTTTTTAATTTTAAAATTTCATTTCAGTGTTATGAAAGTAGTTGACCATTATTAAACTACACATTTTTTTCACTTATAATAATGAAATGTGACATATGTAATGTTGAACAATTAGTTAGACATATCTTTGGTGAATGTCCAGGAGGAAAGCAGAAACACAAGTCGAATAATATTTTGATGAAAAAGTGTGATATTAAAAATATTAAAATTTTGAATTATAGTACACAATTGATCGAAAAATATTATTTTGTGATAATTTTAATATGTATCACTCCATCGCTAATGACCCCTAGGGTTGAAGCGGATTTTCCTAATTAAAATAAAAACTTGACGTAATTTAAATTCACATTCCGAGTGTTGAATAGTCCTATAAGTTAAGCGCGCCGAATATCTCCAGCATCATTTTCTAATGCCTCTTCCTGGTCCTTATGATCCGAGTCTGCAGTCAGTAGTCGAAGTAATTTTTTCGCTTCGTCTTTCAACGATGGAAGTCTGGTCTGGCTGGTTTGAAAGCCGAGCAGATGCAGAACCACATGCCTTTTCGTGCTCGTCGAACAGCTGTGAGGGGACGTACGCCCCTCGGCGTTCAATTCGGCGACCTCTTTTTTTTTTTTCATCAAAGAGCTCGGGAGCTCACACAGATCTCGTTTTTAATGTCAGCCAGGACCAGTGAGAGAGAAACGGTCGTTGGATGGATGTAAACCATCGACATATGACTCGTTTATAATAACGGCTGATAATTGGGAAACGGTTAGTTGACGTGGTACACTTCGATACAGCCGGCCAATGAGGAAATGAGCAGGGGTTAAGGGTGTTAAATCATGGGGATCGGAAGAGAGGGGATACAAAGGTCGGGAGTTTAAGACAGATTCTATTTGCGTCAACACAGTGCTAAATTCTTCAGAGGTTGAAATAGTTTCTCCAATAACTTTGTACAAATGAGTCTTAAAGGACTTTACATTAGCTTCCCAAATACCTCCAAAATGAGGTGAGCTAGGAGGAATAAAATGCCACTTTAGATTATTTTCATCAGCGAAATTCAAAATGGAAGATGCATCCTGTTTGAGGAATTGATATAATTCTTGCAGAGTGTTATTTGCATCAGATAGAACACCTATTCGTGAAACAAATCTTCGTAAACAAGTAATGAAAGCGTCTGATGTCAAATCTGAAACCAACTCAAGATGCACTGCCTTAACACCTAAACATATGAACAAGCAAACATAAGCCTTTGATATTTTGCATCCTCTTGTTTTTCTGTCTTTTATTAAAAACGGACCCGCGTAATCTACACCAGTCGTTTGAAATGGGAAGGAGCGTGTTACTCTGCAATCAGGCAAATCACCCATGATGACTGATTGAGACTTCGGGGAAAATTTAAAACATTTAAGACAATTTCGGACTGTCTTTTTGCCAGATCTTGTTGAAAGGCTAACCACCTTTCTCTCAATTCATCAGGACTCTCTTCATCCCAATACAATCGAAGAGTCCACAACTTCTGAATTAACCTCTTTGCAACAATAACAGTAGGTGACAATAAACCTAAAGGGTCAAAAACTTTTGATATCTCCGACAAGACATGACGCTTAGTGCATTGAGTCGAGAAAATGGGTTCGGGAAATTGAAATGAGAGTTCATCACTCTCAGAGAACCATTGGATACCTAAGCATTTTGTGTCTTTATTACAGATGGTTAAAACATCTGACGATTGCAAATCTGGTCTAAAATCACTCAAGCAGTTTCGGTTATTAGATCTCCATTTTCGCAACTCGAAGCACCCAGAATTTAAAATCTTTGAAATGTCGCCACAAACCTGAATAGCTTGGGATTCACTATTGAATCCGGCGATCAAATCATCCACATAAAAATCCTCCTGAATAACTTTAGAAGCAGCTGGATACTGATCTTGCGAATCGATTGCAAGCTGTTGAATGCACCTCATGGCTAAGTAAGGTGCACTTGTTAGACCGTACGTAACAGTGTTAAGATTATACACCTGAATATCATCCTGTTTGTCAAATCTCCAAACTATTCTTTGCAAAGGTCTATCATCTGGATGAACAAGTATTTGCCGATACATTTTGGCTATATCTGCAGAGACAACAATAGGAAATTTACGGAATTTAACTAACATTTTGAAAAAGATTGCCAAGAATCGGAGGCCCAACATGTTGAAGATCATTCAATGAATAACCTGATGTAGTGGAAGATGACCCATTAAATACAACTCTGATTTTTGTTGTGAGACTATCCTCACGAAGAACAGGATGATGGGGTAGAAAGAATGATACCTTATCATGCGTTATGTCGCTCACTAAACTCATGTGTCCTAACTCTAAGTATTCTCTCATGAAATCATGGTACTGCTCCTTAAGGACAGGAGTTTTTTCTAACCTCCTCTCTTGAGACAACAACCTTTTAATTGCGATTGCCTTTGAATCACCCAACTTACTAATGTCATCTCGAAAAGGAATCTTCACTACAAATCTACCGTGTTCATTACGAGAGAAAGTTGATTTAAAACTTTCTTCACGCAATATCTTCCTTAGAAGAAAATACCTCATTTTATTATACAATTCTTCAACCACCCAAAACCGTTGCAATAATGAATTAATGTCATCATTCTCAGAAGTTGCAAATAAATTCAGGGTTTTAATATTCGGAACATTGTTATTACTCAAACAACCGGAAACTGTGAAGCCAAAGACAGTATTTTGTAAAACCGGATATCCTTTTTTCAATTTGATCTGCTGCGGTTCTAAGCAATCCCAAAAGTTGGACGATCCAATGATCATATCGATCTTTTTTGGTTGATAGAATTCCGGATCTGCTAACTGTACATTGTGGGGAATATCTAAATTTGAAATGTTTAACGGTTCATTTGGAAGTCGGTCTGCTATTTTAGGTAAGACAAAACAATTCAAATTCATCGCGTAATTCCTAGTCAATGATTCCACCAAAACATTACATTGTCTATTCAAATGTGACACTGAATTTATTCCCGTTACACTTTATATGCATCTGACAAAGGTAATTTCAATTTTGAAACTAAATCTTTAGTAACGAAGTTTGATTGGGATCCCGAATCCAAGAGAGCATGGCAGATATGTTTATTTCCATACTTGTCTGTGACATGAATTTTCACCGTTGACAATAAAACATAAGAGTTTGTCAAACTTGTAAGGGCAACTCTTTCATTTTCTAAGTGCAATAATCTATTATGCTTTTCCTTGCAACTTGGACAAGCATTATGTCGACACTGGTTAGGTCTGTGTCCTCTACAAAGACAATTCTGACACAGACCTAATTCATTGACTTTTTCGACTCTCTCAGTGATACTAAATTTTAGAAAATTTGAGCAATTATAAATGGTGTGATTCCCATCACAGAAGAAACACTTAACTGACTTTGGTTTTAATTTATCAGTCTTACCCAAATAGCTTCTGACTTGCTTTCCCTTAAATTCCTTTTTAACTTCATCTTGGTCGACTTCATGATTTTGTTCTAATGATTCCAGCAAATCAGCTCTATTCTTCAAAAGATTGTGAATTCCTTAAGGGTGGGCAGGTCTAAATTGATTTTCACCTTTTCCCATTCACATGCTGAAACTTTATCGAGTTTAGTAGTAACCAAATAAATTAATAAGGGATCCCAAGAATCCACATTCAAACCAAGATTGCTTAATGTTCTCAAATGTTTGAAGAGAGAATCTATGAGACTGCGTAGTGTCTTCGAACATTCTCTTTTCAAGGACTCAAATTAAATAAGCATTTTATATGGTTATTGATCAATAACTTTTATTGTCGAACCGATTACACAGTAAGTCCCACGCAATAGTATAATTTTCTGATGAAAATTCAAGGGACTCTATCATTCTTGAAGTGGCACTATTTAAACTGGCCCGCAAATAATGATACTTTTGTATCTCACTAATAGATTTATTGGAATGAACGAGAGAATGGAAAATATCTTTAAAACTCAACCATCCTTCATATGTTCCATTGAACTTAGGTAAGTCTATGACTGGTAATTGCACCCTTGACTCTACCTCAGACTTGACATCATTATTCGAAACATTTCTCTTATTTAAGATTAACATGATTTTGCTCTGACACCTATTCATATGGTCAAAAAACTCTTCCCTCTCATTCATTTGTGTCTCAAATTGACAGTCCTCACAGGATTCTTCAATCTGTGATTGAACTTCATTAAAACTATCATCAATTAATGACAACTTTTCTTTGAAACCTCTAACAACAATCAAATCTTCTTCGCTCAAAGAAGATGAATCCATCCCGAATTTCCCAATGAAGGGTTCTAATTTTTTCGAAATGATTGTGAATCTACCTCTTAAACTGGCACGTTTTCTCATGAGTGTTCTATCCATAATTAACAAAATATGCTAAGTACTTACTTAATAATAATTAAATTTGTTGACTCAAATAGAATTGGCAGGTATAAAAGGATACTTTACAAATGGATTCCTGTGGCTCTTTCTTGATTTTCAACAAATGGCTTGTTCTCACACACGAGGACAGGTAACAGGAATTCTTCTGGAGACTTCAAACGTGATTTCTCTAGCACTTTCTTGGTTTCCAACACTCGGAGACAGAAAGGTCACTAGTTTTCTTTAACTTGAAAGGTGTACTTGCTTCCTCTGGCACTTTCTTGGTTTCCTATGATGTCTTCTTTAAAACAGGAACAGAAAAGGTCACCAGTTTTTCTAGCACTTTCTTGGTTTCCAATACTCAAGAACAGAAAGGTCACTAGATTTTACTCAAAACCAGAATACGCCGAATGCGGCACGTAGGACCATGGAAAAATTCTTTAAAACAGGAACAGAAAAGGTCACCAGTTTTTCTAGCACTTTCTTGGTTTCCAATACTCAAGAACAGAAAGGTCACTAGATTTTACTCAAAACCAGAATACGCCGAATGCGGCACGTAGGACCATGGAAAAATACGATATAGTGGACTGTATTATTTTAAGGCCTGCGCTGGTTTACTTGCAAGTACACACAAAAACACTAGATAAATATATTTTAAACGTTATATATTTACATACCACATAACCCCAGTTAGGTTATGTTGCTTCAACAGCTGACGACGAAAGAGAATTAATAACGGTTAGTTTCTGGGACGTCACAAAATTCAACCATAGAAGGTTAATTTAGAACACAGACAACAAAAAGCTCATCCCAAATTATACATAAATACACAAGTCATGGTTGAGTAGACTAAGGCAATTTTAAAATTAAAAAATCCTGTAAAGCCGAGGTGGAGTTATGTGGCATGAAGGTGGTGGAATGATAATGGAGAATAAACATATTGGAGGCGACGAGGGAATAATGGACTCAACGCACAGGGTTTTTGTTTTGTTGGTTCGTGAGATTGCTATCGATAATTTCCGTGTTCTGGAGCGAAAACGATCTTCCAGACTAGTAAATATAGGCTTTCAGAAACGCGAATTCGTGGATCAGAGATGAAATTTCTTATTTGGAAAAAAGCTCTATTACAAAACTGAAAAACAATGAAAGAATTCATAAAATCATAAATGTTTCCCCCTTTTGAAAAAAGGAGATAGAAAATCTATTTATCGAGAACCTGGTAAGCTATGCATTGAAGTTACTTACAATAACAAAGTAACGGCTAAACAAGGTGGGTGTTTGAGCACTGCGTTAATTTTAACAACTTATTCGTGAAGTGAAAAAAAGCTCTTTTCGTACTTCCGGGCCTAAAGTGACAACTTCACTCCCTTGTGACAGGTACTAAAGTGTCACATTTAATCCCTCCGGGATTAAATATTGACGAAACTCCCGGAACGATTAAATCACAAACAAACGAATTTAAGGGTAATTAACGTTAATATTCAAATTAATATTGTGACAGTTCGTCATATTGACCAGTCTTTCCTGGGCTAATGCAGCAGGTAACTGACGAGTAACAGATAGGTCCTTATCATATTGAACTGGTGTTTGTTTCGAAGATCCTGCGGAAACAGGAAGCGAGAATGAGGACTGTGGTATAACTATAGTGGACGAATCGGCGACTTGACCAAACATTTTATCTGAAATTTTTGTTTATTTTTGATAGACGATTCAATATATCCCTCGGCCACGTTGGAGGATTTGCACCCTCCATGTCTCTTCAGCACGTCTATTGTTGCTCCCGAATCAGCTAACAAAGACGCAGATGTGCGTCTAAAACAATGTCCCGTATAAGACGTCGCATTTTCTAATTTCAAGAAAGCTGCTATTTGCCGTGGAAATGTACCGAACATGTTTTTCCTACTACTCGCGTGGTACATTCTTTGTTGATGTATTGAACAAAAAATTTTGAATGAGGTGTCCCTGTCTTTCGCAATGCCACATATTTTCGAAATATCGCTACAAAACTGATGGCACTGTTTTCCGAATTTTTGATCACAAAATTTCGGTCAATTTTATTTTTGGTGTTTCTAATCGCAATTAGGAAGGAATCGCCCAAATCTCTCACATCGTCGATTTCTAAATCAACCAACTCTTTTCCACGACAAGCTCCCGCAACGCCCAAAATAAGTGCAACCTACAAAAAAATTGATTTCTTAAAATTTCTGAATATAAACACATTTCCAAATTTATCTTAAGCATTAAATATTTATCATCCGGAGCCTCCCGTAAGAACTGATCTACCTGCTCAGACGTGAGAATTCTTGACTTCTTTGGCTTAAATACCTCATTTCTTCTCTTCAAAAAAGCTAATAATTTTGGAAATTTACTTATATCAATATCTTCTCTAATGTTAACAACCGATTTCAGCATTGAGTAATGTGCCCAGAGAGTTGAGGCACAAACCGCTTTTGATCTATCATTGAAGTAGACTAACAGCGCATTTTCAGTAGGTTGTCTCACATTTTGTAAGCAGCACCACTTTTTAAAAGCATCGTACTGCTGCTCGTATAGTTTTCTAGATTTCGGTGGTAACAATTCTTCACCTACTTCGGCTGCTCTTTTATCAATATCAGATACACCTTCTTCACTCATGATACCAATAATTATCAATAACAATGTTTCTTTACAATGACACTAGTAATGACAATGTTTCTAAATTATAATTGTCACAACGCAATGTTACTATGGTAACTTATTTCAATGACAGTTTATTAAATGAGTTGAAGAGAGAAAAAACTGATTGAAATTATTGAAATAATTCTGCGACTGAAGTACATTTAATCCTTCAGGTAAATTATACATAAACTTTACCTTCAGGATTAAATGTACAACTTCAGTCCCGCGGTATATAATATACTATTATTCATATACCACTTTTTCCAATTATATCCCGTTGCAAAGTCTAGTGATTGAAGGTTTCAAGTTGTGCTAAGCCACTACTGGATTCCGTTCGAGATTACACAAATAATTCAGCTTTTACCCTGAGACATTCCATAAAATTGTGGAGATATACTTGTCTATCCACCCTGTTCCTGTTTGGTGCTTCAAATTTTCACATTTTTATTGCTTTCCGGAAAATGTCTTAACTTTCCATCCAAATGATTATTTCAGCTCAAAAACATACTGAACTTCACGGTTCGTGATTTTCCAGCAGAGTATTGGTCAAAATATCAATATTTCTGAATTTTGTTCTCATTTCATGAGAAAATACTCATATCTTTCATTAACTTTCCGAATTTCATGAGTTTTTCCAATTCTTCAGATCATCAAATCGACACTATTGCCAATTTTTTAATTTTCCATACCTATGAAGATTTCTATCCTATTTGAACCTGTAAATTCCAATCTTCCTATAATTCATAGGATACAAATGTCAAATTTATGACACTCAAAAAGTATCTCATGTTTTGAAGTCTAAATAGGTTCCCAATTTAAGAACCAGTTAGTTGAAATGCTTTATTTTCAAAAACTATTGGGAAAAAATGTTTCTCTATTTCAGTGTGGTAATGAATTCAATACAGTACTAAAAACAGTGCTGTAATGAACTCATTACAGCACAGCTTGGCAAAAGTATTTGCCAGAAGATTCACATACATCATTCATCTCAACCTTTGAGGGTTTATCAAAATTAATTCATTCTTGAGGAAGTATCACACTGTTCCAAAGTACAGAAAAATAATAATTTTTTCCTAATGCTCAAAAAAATTCCAAGATTATTCAATTAATCCAAAGATTTACTGTCAGAGTTTCTCTGAACCATTCATTTTCGACTCTGAAAAGCTGGCAATAACATACTCAACAGTTCCTAAAAGGACGTCAACTCGAGGAATCGTTAAGCGGGTAGAGACCCTTGTTCGAACCAAGCCAGAAATTTCATCTCCCCCGAATCATGCCAGACTACCCGAACGTGATCCATTCACATCTCGAAGAGCCACCCCTAAATCCATGCCCATCCAGCCCGAACGATCATGGAATCTTGGCGGAACCCACCCTTCACTCTGCAGATCCGGCAACGTTGAAAGCTGCATCGATCCAGCGCACCCTCAGTATACGTGACGTCATGGAGACGCTGCAAAATCGTAAATATGTCCCGAATTTCGCCCCCGTTGGGACGTTACGTTCTGGGTGTTCTGGATTCTCGATTTTGCCGTCCAGGGTTGCCGGTTGGTCAATTTTTCCTGTGGATATTGCCTACCCACATATTTTTGTGTATCTTACAATAATCTAAATAATCATCACATTTTATGGTTCACAATAAATAAAAAAGAGGTAAAGTTTTTATTGAATTTTTTTACATCATTCATAACATGAAATTGCCTTGGTAAAATATTGTATTGTTTCATAAACATGTATATAGATTTTTTTAATAATACTTAGCGAATGAATTAGATAGTATATTATATCTTGTTCCTTCATTCCTATTTTTTCATTATTCAAATAATCCCTTATGTTCTACCAGAAACTTAACGCAATCATATACGTATGTGCCAGTTAATGTCAGAATATTGTTGGCTTTCAAAACAGCCTCAAACATAAATGAAAAAAAATCTTGAGTCACAAAGTGATTGATGACATTACTTTCATAGATTTGTTCAATGTAATCCAGTTATTAGAAGTCAGTTAAAATGTATATGATTTTGTTCCACGGATATCTCATAATAACGAATATTTCATAATGAAGTGTCTTATCTGGACCACCTGTATGCGCATACTCGATGTCGAGCTCATTCATTATAATTGCTATATTAGGGCGAATCCTCGGCAATTTGGAATTGGGACAAATATTTGAATGTTTATCATGTCGAAGGTCGACACGGCAGTTCGAATTTAATTTCAGACACAGGGTGTTGTGCGATAGGAAATGATATTTTGTGAGAAAACTTTCGTTCTTGTTATGATACATTTTAATGTGGTGAAGTTTGGTTAGACAATATTTATTGATCTATAAATTATTTCAGAATTTTTCATTTGAAATGTTATGAGTTCTGTAAATATAATCTTTTCTCTTATTCTTATTCAGTGAAATACTTCCAACTTTAAGAAATCCTGTTTAGCGATTTATAGCGATAAGCACGCGGAAATATTGAGCAATTTTGAGATCGTCGTTCATTGAACTAGCTTCGTGTGCTGATACGAGTCGAACAGAAATTGCCGAAAATTATCTCGGACCATTTCCGTTATAGTAGTTCTGTACCTACGCACTTGAAACAATGGTATTAATTTATTTCGATGAAACTGCTTTTTTCAACTACTTGTAACTAATTCTTTGTTTTGTTCCAGGTGAGTCACCATTGGAGGATTTTGAGATCGATTTACCTGGTGCGCAACTAAGTGCATGTCCCAGATCTGCTGAAATCAGTGAGCTACACAGAGAAATTTTTCGCTCTCTATTTCAATAGCGTCAGTACTACGAGGGCTGATCCCGTTGGTCCGCCCCTGACCCACTCACAATAAAAAAATTGCAAATATTTTACTTTTATTTTTCTACATAGTCTCCATTAAGGTTAACACATTTTTCCCATCGATGTTCTAACATTTCTAATGCTTCCCGAAAAAGATTGTTCAACGTCTGCAAACCAGTTATTTACCGCACATATCACATCATTATTTGAAGAAAATCGTTTACCACGCAAGTGTTCTTTAAGTTTTGGGAACAGACGGTAATCGCTGGGGCCAAATCTGGCGAATATGGTGGATGTTCAACTAATTCGAAACCTGCTTGAGCTATTGCAGCTCTTGCAATGGCGGACCTGTGACTGGGTGCATTATCCTGATGCAAGAGAACACCTTTGCGCAACGTTCCTCGACGTTTTTCTTTTATCGCGTCACGTAATTTAGGAATTAAGTTGGCATAATAAGCACCTGTAATTGTGGCTCCCTTCTGCAGAAAATCTACCAAAATTACGCCTTCAGCATCCCAAAATACGGTTAGCATGACCTTCCCTGCTGAAGGTTGCATCTTGAATTTTCTCGGCGGTGGTGAACCTCGGTGTGTCCACTCCTTACTCTGTATTTTGGTCTCTACATCATAATGGTAGATCCAGGACTCATCCATTGTCACCAATCTTGCAAGAAAATTTTCTTTGTCGTGTCTATACCGCGTTAAAAGACGACTGCAAATGTCTTTTCGAGTTTGCTTGTGTGCATCTGTTAACATTCGTGGTACCCATCTCGCCGACAATTTTTTCATGTTTAATTCGGCAGTAAGTATATTCTGTACCACATGATATGAGAGACCAGTATCTTCAACTAATTGTCTAATAGTCACACGTCGATCTTGCAACACGAGATCATGGACCTTTTTAACATTTTCGTGGGTAGTAACGGTTATGGGCGCTCCACCTGCATGTTCGTCTATACACGACTGTCTACCACATTTAAACTCACGACACCACCTTTTCACTATGTCATATGATACTGCAGATTCCCCTAATGTATCCACCAAATCTTGATGAATTTGAGTTGGGGTCATCTCTTTTAAACGCAAGTATTTAATCACCGCTCGCTGCTCGACGCGATCCATTTTGATACTGATACGTGACTCTCTCGACCTCGGACGTTACAGTAGGCACGCGTTAACATGTTCAGACTTGTATGTTTGTAGCGTTAGTCTATACATACCAGGTTACAATACTATGTGAAAATAAATAATTATTTTGGTTTATAAATGGGCCAGGGCGGACCAACGGGATCAGCCCTCGTATGATGAACTCATTACATAATTGTTTTTCTCTATTTCAGTGTCGTAATGAGTTCATTACAGTACTAAAAACAGTGCTGTAATCATTACAGCTTTGCTTTTAGTTAAATTTTTCGTTTTCTAGTTGACAACACTGACCTCCTATCTTTTCGAATGTCAATACGCGTCCATTGCATGTCAATTGTCAATATTGAACCATGTAGAGATTTGAACGCACTATTCAAATTGTATCATCTGTCAATTTTCGTATCAGTCACACCAACTGCGAAAATAATATACAAAAGGCACTAGGAGGTATAATCTGAATTTTTTTTGGATTCCAGTAAATTTCTCGCAGTTCTTGACTGAAATAGAGAAAATATCGTCTAATACTCGTTGCAGAAGGTAATTCCAACACTCATGAATTTCGCATTCGTTTTGGAATAGGTGGTGCCCATTCTGCAACTTGTATTAGAATATACTAATGTGTGTGAAGTTGGACCCGCACTTTTTGATTTCCGAAAAAATTTTTGTTGTGTTGAATTGTGCTAGGTTTGTGCTGCTTTGTGCTGTTCGAATTTTCTCGTTATTTCAAGTAGTTTTCGAGATATTTCACCAAATGCATAAAATGGGCCAGCCCCGCACTTTTTGAAAATTTGAGTTTTAACCACTGAAATGAATTGTGCTAGACGTAAACTGAGTTGTGCCGTTCGAATTTTTGAGATGGATCTCTTAATTTCCCAGAAAATCGAAAATCAACAAAAAAGTTAGCCCCGCACTTTTGTTTTTTCTTATCGGAAATGAGTGTAAAAAGTTGTGTTAGGTTTGTGCTGAGTTGTGCCGTAAAAATTTTTATGGAAATACCTCACATTTTCCGGAAAATCCTGAAAATCCATTACAAGGCTAGCCCCGCACTTTCGTTTTTTTTCAATCGGAATATGTGGAAAAAATTGTGCTACGCGTGTATGAAGTTGTGCCGTTAATATTTTTGAAAAATCGAGTTTTTTTTCCCGAAAAAACTGGAAAATTTGAAAAAAGATAGCCCCGCACTTTTTCCATGAAAATCATCTTATAGAGTTGTGCTACATTTGTGCTGACTTGTGCTGATAATTTTTTCAGAAAAAACTTCAAGTTTTCTTTTTAAACGGAGAAAAATCAAAATATCAGTAGACTGAATGATAAATTGTGTGAATGGCAACACTGTTGTGTTGTACGTTCAATTTGAGAACACCCTGTAGATTTGTTAATGTATCGTGGTGGTTGTATTAGTATCACACTTCCAGATTACGAAAAAATATATTAGAATAAGCTCACAAAAGCTTCTGATTCGCTTCAGTAGGTTCTTTCCTAAATTTTTTTTATTTACACTGATTTTTCCTGAGTGTTATGTGATGTGAATTTTCTAACATCTAATATATCGCCAGATTCATGTAAATTAAATCTATTATTACTACTACATTATTGTCATTGGGAGCAGGAAAAGCTTGACATATACTTTGTATAGTAAAACTGGTATAATGCGATCAGGTACAATTTCTGATGAGCATTTGGCTATTTCATAAGCCCCTAATTCTTTGTTAAAACCGTAACAAATCAGTAGTTTGTAAACAAATTTAATGCTTTCATCGCTAATATACACTATTTTAAGTATTTCACCAAATATTGGTTCAGTAAATTGGTCTTTACCTATCTGAATAACTAATCCATCAACAACTTGAAACTACGCGCGCAGTGACTGCGTGTACCGTTATTTGCACAAGGGGTAGGTCTTAGAGCTCCATCTTTCGAACGTTTTGGTACTCTAAACAAAATATTTCGTAATTAATAAAGAGATATATTATTGGTTAATATAGCATTCTCAAGGCTAAATATTGATAAGTATTCAAAATTGGTAAAGAATACTTGGTAATATTATCAAAGTGTTATTTAGCAGCAATCGATATATTCTAATAATTATCAATCCCCATTAGCGAATAACAAAATAAGTAATATCAGGTATTGAGTAAATTTTAAGTGGTCTGCTCAAATTTTATCATTCTTCATATTTTGTTTGGAATTATAAAATGATAAAAAAAAATTTGGAAGAAGCAAAATCGAAAGATTGATATTCGAAGCGTCAGAGAACGCAGGGGAAATTTGTGCCGTTCGGGATGACAGTCGAGTTTGAAAGTATTTTTCCTGCTCTCTCAGAATCTGAAGTCAAAAAAATTGAAAACGGCATACAGGGTGTTTTCAGAAAAACTAAAATTTCTTCGTCCGGATCTGATTTTATTTCGAATTTTTCATTCAAACAGATGCGTACTCACTCCATTATTCATACGAAAAATAATCGGATTAGCTTTAATTTGATTAATTTAATTTTTTCCAAAACACCTCAGATAACTCCAAATGGCATTTTCTCACTCCTTGAGACATCCCTCATCACCACCTAAACGTTGTCCTCACCAGACACCCTGTGTAATTGCCAGACCTTGCACATAAATTCATTTGATCTGATTTCGAGCCATCCAGTATACCTTCAATTCAAAAGCTTAAGAATCTAAAGCTTCTCAAACTATCCTTTTAGTATTTATTCACGTAAGATCGTCAATGTATTTATGTAAATTTTGAAACGTACATTGAAACTGCGGAACGTCCGTCTACGGTTCCATCTCGGTTTCGGGCTTTGCAAAAGCAGATTCGCCTCTTATTGCAAGCACAGAGCCCGATGATAATTAACGGCAGGCCCACTTGCAGAAATGATGACTCGATGATTTATACACGTAAGGTTCTATGTAAATAGACTTACAATTGTCTCGGATATAACACTCGTATGTGCTAACAGCCTGAAACGAAGTTTGTATTAATTAACAAGCGCGAGACATTGAAGGTGCATTTAAAAGAAGATTAGGATACGACTGGAACCTGATTTTAGTTTTAACGAAGGTCGGTGTAAGGTTCCCAGATGGAACAAAAGAAATTCTTGGAAGTTGATCAGCTCAAAAACTGATACTCGCACTAGATGATCAATCTCAAGAATCACAGTACGTTCAAGATGTATTGTCATCGATGCAGCTGTAGTCGGTGCTATATTTCTGGTTACAAAAAGTTACTGAAATGTACCAAAGATTTGAGAGGGATAAATTTTTAAGTTCAATTATTGAAACACTCATAAGTATTGTTGGAAGCTGCGGAAATATTATAACGAGAGATTAACTTTTCCAATCATTCTCTCAAAGTCGATAATATTAAGAAAACTTATGGAAATTATCTAAGAGGCATGTTTTTTAAGTAAGTACCGTTTTGGAATTAAATAAATTTAGAAAGCACTGACGTGAGGTCAGATTGCTTTGGCGCTCTTGTTGAGCTACTTGCTAGTAAATATTCAAACCTTAACAAATCTATAAGCTCTCTGATCGGGCGAACAATAGTCTTTTTCCGTACTATGGGACAATGTGATGCAAATATGAAAGCCTAATGAATAAACAAACCTTTATCTCAATTTGAAAATAACTACTCATAATTTTCACCAAATTTTGTTCTATGCTTCTCCTAAAGACTTACGTCATTGCTTTTCTGAGTTTTGACAACGCCATCAAATTCTTTCTCTATGATAGAAAATTTTTTGATTAATATTACGTCTGTGCTTTTCTGAATTTTGACAACGTCATCGACATCGAATTCTACCTCTATGAATTCTATGAAAATTTTGATTGATATTACGCCAACTGACACTGATATCTAGGTCCGCAAGTTGTCAAACGAATATCGATCTGTGATGGCAAATCTTTCAATGACAAAGCTCGGACTTCATGACATTTCTATTTTTCTCTTGAGTAAATGAAAAAAATGATCATATCTTCAGAAGGGGGAAAGCTACGATAATGAAATTTGAGGATGAGTAAGATATCGGTAACCTCAATATATATACGGATTTTTATTTAAATCTAAATGAAGTCTTAGGAGATATTGAGTATTGAAAATTTTTTTGGGAATTTTTTAAAAATTTTCTAGCGTGACGATTTCTGCGAAATTTTGCAAGCCGTTTCGTTTCAGCCTCCCTCAATAACATTCCAAGTATCAACTTGATTGGATGGATATTCTAGTAGTTATTGAGGAAACAAAATTTCAGATGCTCATAACTACTGAACCATCCGACGGATTTGGCCCAATAACGAACTTGACCGAGATATTTGGACAATTAACCTATTCTGAAAATATGAAAACTCTAGCTGATTCCTTTTGGATGCTAGAGAGGATACGGCCGGACAGACTCAACTTTCGCCACGAATTCTTCATCAGGGATTCGAACCCAATCGATTGAGACCATTTTCGGCTCGATATTCCAAAATTACAGACATTCGGGCAAAATGATAGGCACTCTGTTCGGGTGAACAAGAGCGCCAAAAAGACGTGTAAAGATATCGCAATAATTTAATTTTTACATGAAAGCCTGTATCTTAATCTACTTTTCAACATAATTTCCGCGAATATTGACGCACTTGTCATAACGTGGCACCAGTTTTTGGATTACCTCTTCCTAAAATTCTGCCGCCTCACTTGTTAACCACTGTGTCACAAATGTTTTGACTTCGTCTTGCAGACGCTGACCGCCCAGGTGTTTCTTCAAGTGCAGGAACAAATGGTAGTCGCTGGGTGCCAGATCAGGGCTTTTCGTCCACTTTCTGCACCAAACCTTCGACCGAAGGACACCTACTCCGTTATTCATCATGCACATTTGCCATCTTTAAATGTTCTCACCCATTTCCTTACCATTCCATCACTTATAATAATCTGTCCGTAAACTTCAAAGATCTCACGATGACTATCGATCGGTTTTACGCCTTTAGAACTAAGAAATCGTATAACAGCCCGTACTTCACAATCAGCGGGACTCACGATTGTCGGAGGCATCTTAAACACTCAGTAAACAACGTATACAATGAAGAATCAGACTGTAATGTCGTCAGTGCGTAGAAAAGAGATTTAGGTAACCAGCGCGCATGCGCGGAGCGCCGACCGTAGCACTACGGCGGTGGAATCGCAAAACGGTACTTACTTAAAAAACATGCCTCGTATTATCATCCAGAACGAAATGATAGTTTAGCTGCAGCTAGTGATTTTAAGCACGAACAGTTTGAATTCTATAACTTGAAATATACCTACATCTGCCGTTGCCAACTCAATTTCGATTTTTCATAGCTTGATGACAATATATCTTGAACGGACTAAAGTTTGATATCGAATGCTTTATTATACCAGGTGCCAACGAAATTTCACAAACACTGTTAGTAGTTGAACTTAGATATTTTATATTGTTCATGCAAATTTATTTTGTCAACAAAGATCTATTTAGAATTCTTTAATCGATCGTAAACTCGCACCCCTTTTCTTTGGCTTATTAAAAAACCCAAGTAGGTCAATGACTGGCACACGTTTCCAAGCAGATAAATATCCCTGCAACAGATGCCGTCAGCAGGTGCAGCCAGTCGCAAAATAGACTGAATAACTGAAGAATTGACATCAACTTAACTTTAACCACATCGCATAGTCGTCCGCCTATAAACCATATTCCATTTTCGCAGCGGCAGATGTTAACGACACTTCTTTTTGCAAAAAAAATCAGGGTTGTTGAACATCGCGCGTGCTGCTGGTACAAGGTAATGATCAAGTTTTGGGCAGGTGCACCTATTCACCTGTTGGACATTACGAGATCGAAGATGGACACTTACATCCTTCAACTATGCGGGACATCAATTTAATGGTACTTCTACCAGGGTTGCGTTTTATGTTTCGGGATTAGTGAAGAAAAACAAATATTAATCATCGAAGGAAAATTTATTGTTTTTCACAATAAGAATTACGGGTGTCATTGCAGCAACGCTTTTCAGCAACGGATTTCGAAAGCTGGTTTATATTTACGATTGCGTGTCATTTGTAATCGGTTGAATGAAATGACCTGATTTTTTTCGGGAAGTATTATATCTTTTGTACTTCATTAGTGGGGGAACCACCTACATAAAAAAGACCCCCCAACAACCCCCCACAAAACCTCCAACATCAAAAAATAATTTATTTTGCGTTATAATTATGTCAGTTTATTCAATATAATCTACTGAATCCAGCACATATAGTGAAATAATTTGTGACCCCCCGCTTACCACCGCATAGCCCCCTCGAATTCAAAAATTCGGCGGACAGTGAAACTGCGCATTGCTGGCGATTTTTCGATTTTTATAATCACAGTATCTGTTTTAATTACGTAAACTAAAACATAAATATTGAATAATGGTTATTCATAGATTATGTCAAATTTTAATACCTTACCATAGAATATTAATTTATTACCGAACCCCAGGAGAGAAAAAATTAATAATTGCAAAGTTTTTTTAAATGAAAGATAATATCTGTAACCATTATTGATTTTTAGTTATAATTTTCCTCAGAATAACTTGAGTGAATTATTATCACATTAAAATGTTATAATAATGACTCTGTGGTGGGTGGTTCCCAATAAAATAGTGTTCTGTGGTTCCTTGTTGTTTTGATTCTTTTTGAAACTGTCAACAGTTATTTTTAGCTTTCTTTAAAAAAATGTGGAAAATATTGTAAGGATAATTTCGATAGTTTGAAATTATTGAATTCAGTATGAAATGATTATGGTCAGAAATTGCATTTTATTCTAATCTTTCTTGTTTATGAGCTTATAGCTTCCAGATTCAATATTGATTGAATTTTAATTAACCACGCATCATAACAAACATTCAGAAATATTAAAACTAAGTCAAATACTATTATCTCCTAAGTTTGTGAATCAGGTTGAATCGGTGTATGAAATAAAGATGTGAAAAAACTTCTATAAAGGTACAAAACAAATCTAAGAGACTGGATTCGAACTTTTTAAAACTCATATGAGCATTACCTATTTCAACGGTCATCATGAAAATATACCGAAGTACCTATGTGAGTGATGGAAATCTTTTTCTCTATTTATTATGGAATATTAGTCTGGATTAAATATTAAACAAGGTGCAAGACATCATTAATAATGAATACAGCAAATGGCAATTTAGATTTTGTGGTGGATGTAAGACAAAAATTGTTCAGTGGTTAATTTCACCTATAGTGTTTAGTGGTGGAACCATAGACTGGAGAGATTTCCCCAACCTTTAATAGAAATATTTCATAAAGACATAAAATATGGCAACATCGAACAAATCTGATTATTGAATCATTTCAGCACAGAGTTGGATTTGGGAAAATCAGAAAATTTGGACAAAATTATATCGATTTAATTCCTTTCAACTTCAAATATCTCAAGAATGGTGCAATTTAGGAGAAAAAATGAAGAATGATTTTATCTGCAAAAAAGACTAATGATTCCAGGAAGTACAAGATACGGAACTTTAGTTCAAGTGATATTTGTTTTTCATGCAATTCAACCAATCTGTAGAGTAGTAGTGAGAAACCCACAAGAAATGGAATAAATCTTTTGATGCCAAAATATGCACGAGTGTTATCAAAAACCTTCTACAAGCGATCATTTCAATTGATATGTCGTTTGAATATTACAATTTCAACACCCTATATCTTTTGAACAGGGCCAAATTTGGAAAAATGTTATAGGAAGAAAATGTTTCTTTTGACGTCAAGAATCTATGGTTAAAATTAACGGAGTGGTCAAAGCCTCACCCTGTATATTCCAAATCTTGTAGATCCCTGATGAATATCTTATGACATATCAAGTTATAAAAAAATATGGGAAAAAATCGCAAACCTATTCGATTCAACCTTATTAAAACATCTTCCAAGTTTCAAATTGATCTAATCAATATTCTAGGATTTAATAAACTAAATTTCGGATTAGAACATGCTCGCAAATAGTACAAAAATAAAAAGTCATGAGTTTTAATAGGAAGGAATTACACAACCTATTTTTCCTATTCAAACTTATTAATTAATGAATTATGTGTCAAAAACTGGGTCCTTCCAAACAAAAGTTGACCTATATCTTCTTTTTCAACGAATACTGCTAATTCGCCTGTGAATTTTTCGTTCTTAAGTGGGCACCCTGTATCTATACCACTTGGAACACTACTGCTTTCACCAGGAATGCAATAAGCTTGTGCGATCAACGCTATTCTAGTCTACATTTCTGATATCTTCTCCCAGTTTTTGCGTCGAAGGAATCTCGATTCCGTCAGGTACCCATATACAAGACCCCTTGTATTCTGTTAACTTCCTCGCTTTGTGTAACTAAACACAATGCTGCCAACCTCAAAAACGGGCCTATTCGAAATAAGATGGACCGTTCGTTGTTCTCCGAGAGCCATTGTGCGTCAGATACCTGAACAAAATCGATTTAATACAGGTGATACAGACCGAAAGAACCGTGATGTAACAAGAGAACTGTTTAGAATCGTTCATACTTTCGAATATTCGTTCTGTTCCTATTTTTCGTGGAGATTCATTAGTCGATGTACATCGTTTGAGAACGCTCGAGTGTCATGACGTTTTATAATGGCAATTAGTTGAGGAGCGTAGATGAATGGGAAATATTGAATTTCGACGATGATAGAGTCCTCGAGAATGCCTAAAATGTAGGCGGCAATCAATACTGTTACTTGATACTGGTTCTTTCGAAATGTACAGTGTTGAACAATGTCGTGCATCGTGAGAAAATCGGTTTAGATGCCTGTCAACAATGTTGAATATTGAAAGGTTTCGAAATGGAACATTTTCAGCCTTGGTAGTGAATTCGTTCAATGGAAACGAGCAACATGATGCTACTAGGGCGATAGGTTATCCTCCGAAACGAAACCAGATTATTGAACTTGCTTCTACTTGTAATTTCGAGCATTCCTCTGAAATTGCATACAATTTTCAGGAATTATGTACATTTGGCAGGAATTCCGTACATCAGAAATTTCGTGCTTTTTTTCAGGAATATGGTACTTTCATCACAAACTAAGGAAATTCTCAAGGAATTCCTCAAGGATTCCGGTAATTTGTCAGGAATTCTCGTCATTCTTTTAGAATCTTAGAATTTTGCGATTGTTGTATTTCCCATAGAAATGAAACCTTCCTCTGGCGAATCGAACATTTCACAATTGCAAAAGTGAATACTTTTTCATCTTTTCTTGTTAGTCGCTAATTCCCAAGCTTCATTCAGCCTCCAACTTTTCCTGAAAATTTTATTCGTTATCGCGTCATCCTAAATTTATTTTTTCTTCCTCTTTTTAGCTTCTTTTCAATTCTTGTTACCTTTTCAATTTGTTTTAATTCATACGTTGCTATGCCCTACCATCCCTTTCTTGTTTGTTTCTCCCTTCCGTAAGAATTGCCTCAGTATTCTATTTATTTTGTGTTGATTGAAATGAAGATACAAAATTGATGTTTACGTCTGTGAAATGAATCTAGAATTGAGGGGAGGTATTTTTTCCAGAATTTCAAATGTCGAACTTCATCTGTATGCCATTAACCTTAGTTCTTGGAATGAAATTATCAAGCATAGAAATACTACGATCCTTTGGGGAATGACACCAGCCTCCAATCTTTTGAGAATGCTTGGAGTTCTGATTATTCTGCAGAAATTAGTACATTTGTCAAGAATTTAGTACATTTATCAGGAATTCAGTACATTTCTCAGGAATTCCGAACATCTGCCAGGAATTCTGTACATTTGTCATATTCCGTACATTTTACAAGAATTCAGTACACTTTTCTGGAATTCGGTATATTTGTCACAGGATTCTGTACAATTGTCAAGATTTCCGTACATTTATCTGGAATTCCGTACATCTGTCAAGAATTCCGTACATCTGTCAATTCAGTATATTCATCAGGAATTCGGTACATTTCTCAGGAATTCCGAACATCTGCCAGGAATTCTGTACATTTGTCAGAGATTCCGTACATTTTACAAGAATTCAGTACATTTTTCTGGAATTCGGTATATTTGTCAAGGATTCTGTACAGTTGTCAAGGTACATTTATCTGGAATTCCGTACATCTGTCAAGAATTCCGTACATTTCTGTGGAATTCAGTACATTCAACAGAAACTGATGAAATGAGAAATCAATGTTTCGTTTGGTCAATTTAAAATTTCATGGTTCAGAAAGGAAATTTCACAGGTTTTCGAAATGTTCTATATATAATACATATGTAAAATTTAATTTCATTGTTCTAAGATTCAATATCCGACTTTCGTTGATTTTTCTTTCTATGATTCGTAAGTCATAACAAGAGAATTAATACATTTCTATATTTCATACTTCATTGACGATTTCACAACCAATACTTTGATGAAACGATTTGAAATTTAAAGCGAACAGGGACAAATTTTCTCATAAGTGAGGATTGGGAGTTGTAGGATTCGTTTTGTTGAAGTCTAACTGGTGGCTGTTTGTTATCTTGAACAGATTCAAGCTGGCGAGTTCTAAGAAAGTGAAACCACCCTCCATCTTTTTTGTTTCCAATGACATAAGACCTATTCTATGTTTTATTGTTACCATTCGATCATCACCACTGAATAGTGGATTCGAAGGCGTCCACGTTCGACATAGAAAATTCATCAAATTCCGAGTAATATCACATTCTGTGCTCTTCCAATTTTCCATTTAGTCAGTATAATATCGAATACGTTCAAATTAACCTCTGTTCAAGGTTCAGTACCGCGTTCGAGACTCGATATTATACTCCCATAATTCATGCAATGATCGTCAAATAAGCAATTTCCGATTTCACACGACGTTCAGGTGTATAAATTTCGCGCACGTTCGTTGCTTTTTCTCGAATACGGAATAAGAGAGCTCGGGGTTTTAATTCCGAACATAGACGACTACACGAATCGACATGAATGGAGTTGTGGACCCTGAAAGTAGGTCGATGCTCGTGCGAAATCAAAAGCTGGCAATAGTTTGACCTAATTTTTCGTAACACTTTTTCAACTATGTAATATAAATAGCGAACCTGTGTAAATAAATTGGGCAAAATCAATTTTCGTTACATGGGAATGCTGGTTTGGATACATACTCCCAGTAGATTTTGGGATACAGCGTGTCCCTGGGTCCACCTGTATTTTAAATATCGGATGTCCCAAGGTGGGTGGCCTATTAAATTATGGAAACATTTCTGAAGTACCTACATACTTTCAAATTTCCATTGTCCACGCCTCTTCTTTACGACTGCCAAAGCAGAACGTCAGAATATGATGCTACCTGTATTATTCACAAGGTTATACAGAGTGTTCCGTCTCAGATGAACGTTTCAAAGCAAACGATTTTTCAACATTTGGCTGACATTTAGGAATACACTGAGGATTCCAAAAAGTATTTCAGAAATCAAGACAAACTGTAGAATTTCTCTTTCTGGTCGAAATCGATGATGTAACACTAATGCAAATATACTGCACTCAAATCAATGGAATTATCTGGTTGAACCTGACATTTCTCAGGTTTCCATAACCGGATATCGGTTCTTCGAATGTTGGAACGGCTTCTTCAAGATTTTCTCAATTGTAACTATTAAGTAGCGAGTATTATTTTTTATGCGCTGATCGGAATTAGGTCCTTCCAATCGGTTATCTATTTCTGTTCGAACCCTTTTGCATTCTGAACTAATTCAGAAAGGTTATCTCTTCGCACATAACAGTAATGAGTCAAAACCAGTTACACTACGATAGAAACATTTCAGGCATCAGGAAGTTGGATAAATGAAACTGTGCGACAATGAGATATCTCGCAATAGACGACCTTCGCTCTGCCATTTTCAGTGTTCAGGTTCACAATGAAAATTTTAATTCGAGAATACAAGGATTCTCAGCCGTTACGAAATTTTTCACAAGATCTCACATAAAGGTGGTTCTCCACCGTTCCAGGTTCGTGGCAACATTTCTGTGGTTCATTCAAAAATTCAAAGTGTGTACCCAGTTTGCTTGGGGCGGTACTATATGGAAAAATAAGTATACATTGATAATTAAAAGTATGGCCTGAAATGCATATTTATTTTTTTTAGATTCCTCACTACTGGGGGTTTCTGATTTTTCTTTGTTTTCGAGTTATAATTTTTTGTGCATATCTAATGATTTCTGAGTCAGATTTTTTTTGCCAAACATATGTATTGGATGTTGTTTTAATGAAAAAAAAACCCTGCTGAAATCAATTAATTTCCTTAAGGGTTGAAATTTTTATATTATTATATTTAATTACTAGCTGACCCGACAGACTTCGTCCTGTCAAAAAGATTTGTAATGTGGCAGTTTTTGTGCCTACGTACTTTAAAAAATTCTCCTGAACAGAACCGTCACCCTGGTGATAGGGCGTTGTGAATAAAAAATAATTAAATAAAAAATATATAAGGATTTGAAAGTAAGTAATCGCTTTATTGTTAATCATGTGAATCATAATTATTATTATTATCATTGTAGTGCTTTGTGGTATACGATGTTTTTTGTTTGATTACCTGGCGCATAGATAAATAAATCTGATGGTTTCCCAATACGGGAACAGGCAACATACAATTGACCATGTGAGAAACATGGGTTTTCTAAATTAATACCACAAACATTTAATGATTGCCCCTGAGACTTGTTTATAGTCATAGCAAAAGCAAGCCGCACTGGAAACTGTAGTCGTTTAAACTCAAATGGCACATCAGTCGGAATCATTGGGATGCGCGGTATGAGAACATCTTCTCCTTTATACTTTCCTTTGAGTATAGTTGCTTCTATTACATTGTTTAGTAATTTTTTTATCGCTAACCTTGTACCGTTGCAAAGACGCGGTTGGTAGATATTTCGCAACATTATAACCACCGATCCAACCTTTAATTGAAGATTGTGAGGTGGCAATCCTGGCAAATCCAGCGAGTTTAAAAATTCCTGTGGATAGTTGACTACATCATCTTGATTAGTAGCCGAATCAACTGATTTATATATCCTCAATTCGCCTGTAATTTGTTCTTGAATTTGGAAATTTAATTCATTATCTTTTTTGCAGTCAGTATAGCTCGTTCGCTCAACCAATCATGGTTTCTGTAATTTTGAGAAACATCTGAAACACCTTCTGAATAAGTTCATCTTTTGATCAAGTTAACTGACAAAAACTTTGAGGAAAGTTAATGCAGCCAGTCAACATGTCTATAGGAAATTTGCCATTACCAATGTCAATGAGTTGTTTAGAGAATATGTTTCCAGATTGGTCATTTTGCAACTCGACATGCATATTCTTGCTTAAATGAAGTACTTTGAACTGTTTCCACAAATTGGAGGACTTTAGACATGCATTGAGTTCATTAGCTGGCGTTGATCATGGAATCACTGGCAATGTTTGACGAAAATCTCCTGCTAATAAAATCATTGCTTTACCAAATCGGTTATTATTGCTCCGTAGATCTTTTTAGGTTCTGTCTAAAGCCTCCAAAGATTTTTTATGTGCCATCGTGCATTCATCCCAAACAATCAATTTACATTGCTGCAAAACCTTTGCCATTGCAGAGTTCTTCGGAACGTTGCAGGTTGGAGTTTCATTGCTTTTCATATTTAATGGCAATTTTAGTGCTGAATGGGCTGTTCGACCACCTTCAAGCAAAGTTGCTGCGATTCCCGACGAAGCGAGTGCAAGTGCAATTTTATTTTGTGAGCGAATTGTTGCTAATATTAATGAAATCAAAAAAGTTTTTCCTGTAGCACCAGGTGCATCTAAGAAGTAAATCCCTCCAGTTTCATCATTTGTTACTTTCATAAGAGTTTCAAATACATACTTCTGTTGTTCATTTAACAGTGGAAGATTTGTTTGAATTAATTCTTTCAAAGCGTTGAGATCATACAGTTTTTCTCGATGCAACTCTTGGTTAAAAGCATTGGACGATTGGGCGCGGTCAGGCCTAATTGAATTAATAGTTTGTTTGACATTATCAAGCACATGTCCTCAATTGAAATCAATGCTTCATTGTAAATTTCTTGACTGATTTGTATATTTGGATTTCCCATTCTATTTCGAATTTGATACAAAATATCATCACACATATAATCTTTGTACTTGATCCACAAATCAATTGGGTTTGATGGGAAGCATGTAGATATGATTATAGAAAACAATGTTCGTATTTGATGAGCGTGTGATGATATTACAGCATCATTGAGAGTTTGATCCCAATGAGCGTCATTTTCAAGCAATTGCAAACGTTGACAGGCTTCTCTGTAGGATCCACACAATTCACCATCAACAGTTCGTAACTGTTGGAATGATGTTGGGCCACGTACATTGACTTATTTAATATGAACTTTATACCATAGCAATAAAGCTCAAATTGACTACGTTTTAGTTACAAATCATTTGTATGGGAAAAAGAAAAGGGCTATTTTTAGGATTTTTCCAGCAATAATTCTAATTTTTCTCGCCGTAAAAACCATCCTTTAACTTCAACGAACATTTCAAAAAAGATTTGGCCAAATTGGTCCAGGCGTTGTTGAGTTATGCGCTTACCAACACATTTTGCTATTCATTTTTATAGTATAGATTAATATTGTAATTGGTGTTTGAAAGCATTGAAACACAATTGGAGCGTGTTTCAACGATCAAATCTACTTTTTATCAATGATATACCATACTAAATACTAAAAACAAAAGTTTCAACTTTCAATCATTTTTAGAGCAACTTCGAGTAATTTCAGGAAACTGAGGTATTTTTTTTATTGAAACAACCTTCAAGACAATACTGACACAGAAAGAAAACTGCAAAACACCTTCTACAAAAAAAATATATGAATTTTTTAAACGTCTCAATTTATATTTTGAAAACTTGAAAGAAAAATCCCGGAACGCATATCGGGTATTTTCGGATACTCCCAGGTGCGGGAAATATGTTGACGTCCCTAATTGGACCACGCTGTAGATGCTCTGTGGTCTCAAGCTATGGCGCCTTCTTGATTCCAAACGTAAAGAAAAATCCGTTTCTCCAGACTATTATGTTAATTTTCATGGTTGAAACGGAATGAAATAATGTACGTTGTCTAAATTTAGAAACGCACTTACCTGGGTTTTTAGAAGAAGGTAATTTGGACTTCGAACAAAACTAAGGGAAAACTATGAAAAGTTATTTTCAATTTGAGATATAGGTTTGTTCATTCATTGTGGCATTTGTATTTGTATCACATAGCTCCAGAGTACGAGAAGAGACTGTTGTTCACTTCATTACTCGCAAGTAGCTCAACAGGAGCGCCGGAGCCATCTGGTGCTTTATATAGTATATTCTAATACAAGTTGCAGATTGGGCACCTATTCCAAGTTGGGATGGGACATCATCATCGATGTTTTTCAAACATCGATATTTCAGTATCGATGTCGATGTTTTTACCATCGATGTTAATCGATTTCATCATCGATGCTGACATCGATGTTGCGGATAGAATACTCAACATCGGTTTCTCGATGTTTCATATATATATTTATGGAAATTCAGCGATTGGATCAGTTTTCAGTCAACTAGGTATATTTTTATACTAGGTGATATATATATTATTCAAAATCATGAATATGACTTGTCAAAAATTGACGAAGAAAACAGCGCCGTACTCAAAATGAAGTGTACAATGAAAATATGAGAAAATATACCCATTTTACCATCAAATATTCAAAAAATTGTCCAATTTCTGTTTACCTGTAAATATTTGTGACCTTTTCTTTGGTTCAACTGATGCCCATCCAAAAATATTCCATACTGAAAAAAATAGAATTTCATATCCTCAATGATATGCAAACACGAACATGATTCCATATTTTATTGTCACCCTGTTAGACAGATGGGTGAATATAGTCGTCACAGTTTTGGTTCACGTCAGGAGAAAGTTATATTCGGGTTTTACCGCAATTTTGTGTTATTGAATATTTTGGAATCGGTCGTTTATTATACAGGGTGTCAATTAATTACTTGTACAAACTTTAAGGGGTTAAACGTTGCGTAACTTTAAAATGTTCATATGAACTGCTTTATTTCAGAGACTTAATGGCGTTTTAATTTTCTTAATTTTTTTGTTCTCCAGTTACACTAATTTGATGATAGTGATATGTGATGTACTAATTCAACATGGACATGACACAAAAAAAAATATTTTGTTGAAGTGTTTAATCGTAGAAAATTCTTACTGAGTGTAAATTCTATAAAACGGTAAGAACTTTATTGACATTCAATTCATTTTATTTATTTATTTCACCAGTTTGAATAACATACAAAAATAGATTTTAATATACATTTAATTTATTCGGATATTTGATTGAGTTGGAAGTTAATTTTTTTTTGTACTTTCATCCAACTTTATACTGTACTTATAATTGTTATTTCATCGTACCCCTTTTTTTCAATATAAGAATTTTCAGTAGACATTGAAATTATTTCTGATATATTGGGAATCTATCGTTGAATCATTATGAATTATTGATATATGTAAGTATAATTAAAGTGTTAAAACACCGATGTTTACAAACATCGATATTCACAAATATCGATGTTCAATTAACGATGTTCAGTCAACATCGATGGTACAGTTCGATGTTATCATAGATGTTAAACATCGACGAAAACCTATCGATGTCCCATCCCTAATTCCAACCCGAATGCTAAATTTTTGAACGCATGAGTGTTGGAATTGCCTTCTGCAACGAGTATTAGACGATTTTCTCTATTTCAGTCAAGAATTGTGAGAAATTTATTGGAATTCAATGAAAAATTCAGATTATACCTCCTAGTGCTTTTTGCATTTCATTTTCGCAGTTGGTGTGACTGATACGAAAATTGACAGATTATAGAATTTGAATAGTGCATTCAAATCTCTACATGGTTTAATATTGACAATTGACATGCAATGGACGCCTGTTGACATTCGAAAGGATAGGATGTCAGTGTTGTCAACCACAAAACGAAAAATATAACTAAAAACAATGCTTTAATGAGTTAATTACAGCACTGTTTTTAGTACTGTAATGACTTCATTACGACACTGAAATAGAAAAATTATATTAAATTATTAAATCGTAGTTGAAGGTTTGATTAAATCGTACTAAAAACAAAAGTTCCAACTTTCAATCGTTTTTAGAGCAACTTCGAGTAATTTCATGACTCTGAGGTATTTTTTTTATTAAAACAACATTCAAGACAATCCTGTCACAGAAGGAAAACTGCAAAATACATTCTACAAAAAAATATATATTTTTGAAAAATCGCGCAACGTATATCGGGTATTTTCGGATACTCCCAGGTGCGGGAAATGTGTTGACGTCTCTAATTGGACCACGCTGTAGATGCTCTGTGGTCTCAAGCTATGGCGCCTTCTTGATTCCAAACGTAAAGAAAAATCCGTTTCTCCAGACTATTGGAGCCGCTCCCATGTTAATTTTCATGGTTGAAACGGAACTATCCACTTGTCCGCGTCTGCGAGAAGTTTTCCAGGCTTGCTGGAGCGACGCAAGTTTTACGTCGGGAAATATATTCAAGAACGGATACCAACATGTTCTCGCGTTTTTCCTAGACCCGTTTTATCGGCAGTGTCTGCTCAATTCCCGATGAAGCTGTTGAATCAGTTAGGTCTCGATCTGTCTTAATAAGATATAAAGTGGTACTGCTTTTAGTGTCTTCTCATCGATGTGTCTCAATTAGCGTTATCGGTTTGTCTTCAGAAGTGAACGATCGACGCTTCCTGGGTCTTTATTTCTTTTATATCGAGACGATTTTTTATGTTCGCGGAAAGGTTCTGAATTAAATGTAATGCGCGCAAAAAGAAACTCGTATATTCTCTAGTGGGTTTGCTCTACGGAGATGAAATTATAGAATGTGCAACCCCCATTAATAAACAATCTTTTGTTGAGATGCGACGGATACTTTATGTGCAATCAAATGTTTCCAAAACAAATTTTAGGAATTGAATAGCTTGAAGATTTCACTTCTTTCTTTCTAAGGATCTCTGAAAATTTTTGTGAGTTAGATTTTCTTGGTGAAAGTAGAACCGCACTCGATTGTCCATTAAACAGCAAAATATTGAAACTCTCCTTTTTTCATGGGTATTTTCACTTTTCATTATGTTTAATTTATTTCTATTGACTTAACCTTTATTACTGAATTTATTATCTTTTCAAAAAATTTTCTGTATTTTCAAGTTTCTCAAATATTTTTCTACATAAATTAATATAAATGTATATAATTGATTCGCAGTGGGTACTTTTTCCACAAAAAAAAAACCAAAAGAATATCGTTTTAACTCCATCGATTCGCGCTTGGTGAATTTCACAAAGGTGAAATAAAAATTATTCGATAACGGTCTAAATGTGTTACCATGAACAGAGTGCCTCGCCGATTACTTCCAATTTCGTTCCATTCGTTCACGAATAAACTAAGTGGGTCCGATTTACGTCTAGAATATGACATAAGAATCTACATAAGATTAGAATGTCGACGACTATTGTCATTTCAGAGTAGGAATCGACAGGGGTGAAATGAATTGGCTAGAGATTGCAAAACTGGTTCTATTCTGGGTAAATTTTTGAAATAAATACATATCGTAGACTGTTAAACTATAAGAGAATACCTCACCAGGGCTCTTACGAATCCTATGAATTGAAGAAATTTCAAAATATTATACGAGATATGGGTTAATATTATAATTGGAATGATCTGACAAAGTTCTGTGAACGTCGGACGTGACTGATGATCTGGAAATTTGTGTTTGAGCCGAAGTAAGCTATTTTCAGCAATTAATTCAGAATATTTTTAATTGCGATTGGAAGATACGAATAGCCCTATCCAAACGTCCGATTCTCGGGGAGTTCACGTATGAAAACGGCTTTTCCTGATCGTGTTCGTGGAAAAAGCTTTTTTCAATTTTACCGGACCATCTTTCGCGAGAAACCGGGAAATCGGTGTTTTGGATAAATTTTTCTGAAAATGTTTGCGTGGCCATAAAGGCGTGTGAAATGCACCTAACGAAAGGCCTTCTTAAGAACTTTTACGGTGCTCGCTTCGCTCGCGAGATCGCCTTACCCTTTCTACCTCGAAATATCGCATTTCTAAACCCCTCGCCGACCCAAAGTTTTTTGATCTCCTTCGGTGGTTATCTGTATCGAACCATCGATTACCACAGAAATATTCCTTATTGTTTTTAATATATTGGGATTAATATATTGGGATGAATTGAGATCTATACACTTTTGCATGCGTTTGAACCAATTGTCGAAGCTCTTTTGCCACTTCTGACTACGTATAACTTCAAAAATGTCAAACTTTACGATAGAGCTGTCAGTAAACAAATTGCAACACTAGGGTTGTCCAATTCCGAAATATAAAAGGCTACCCTCGTTAAACTCAGACCTGGCACTTTTGAATTAGACTTTGGATTATATACTACAATGGTTACGATGATTTCTTCAAAATATTCATCGAATCTGTTTAGATCCGATGAATTCGTATTTATATTCAACATAATTCCAGAAAATCTTGAATAACTTGGAAATATGCTGTATATAGGAGCAATATCATCTAAGATCACCCTGTGCTGATCTTAACGAAATTCAAAAGCTGCATGACCTTTCCATATTCTCCTACTTTTACATTATGAGAACAGTTTTCGCATTCGCATCAGAAACAGAAAGATAAAATTTTTTATTTTTCACTTGTACATTATATGTTTATTTTACCTTAGAAAGGGTTGCTATAAATACACTCATTATGCCCGTGGGCATTTCAGCGGGCATTATGGATCATAACGCCCGCTCGTTGTGCGACAAGCAAAATAAGCTAGAAAGAAATTATTTATTTCGCAGAATTTTAATACTAAAACAACGACAACTCAACAAACGAAAACAAAGTCTTTCTTAATTAAAATTAAAAGTGCAGTTTTCGAATTTCCCGGAAAAATTCTTCAATCGTGAATCTTGGGATGTTTTCGAAACCTGAGGAGCGAAAACTTGACCACAAGTACTTGGAAGTTCGTTCACAAGAGAACCACTAGAGAATTCATGAGAATCTGTTACCGAATTCACAATCATCGTCGATATTTTGTTTTTGGAAAAAATGCTCTGCTCTATGTTACCTTCCGCCACAGATACACTCTTCCATCTTCCGTGTATTTTTAACGTTTCATATGATGCACCAGCCTCAGTTAAAAGAGTTGCTGAAGTCCGTCTCAAACAATGTCCTGTATATTCATTTGCATTATCCAATTTTAAGTATTTGGCAATCATCGAAGGCACACTTCCTATGGTATTTTTGCCAACAGGTTGGATGGTGCACCGACCATTTCGGAACGTGAGGAAAAATCTAGGATTCTTCACTCCACTGGGTCTCAAGGATATATATTTTCTGACCAGCCCCAAAGCTCCTATTTTTTTTTTCTTCCTCTACAATGCTAAATCCTTTTGACAAACCGGTTTTAGTTTCGGGTATTTTAACAGGTAAACAGCTACCCTTATCGTCTATATCTTTGATAGACATTTTCACTAATTCATCTCTCCTTAGTCCTCCAAAAACACCCATTATTAGAACTACTTTATGAAGAAGATGAATTTCATCAGGAGCTTCATTGATGAATGTATGAACTTGTTCTGCTGTCATAACTTTGGATTTCTTCGGAATATATCCTTTAGATTTCATTTTTAAAAACGCTACTAGCCGGGAGAATTGTGAAATATTGATATTTTCATTGACAATCAGTGTAGATTTCAATATAGAATATTTCGTCCACAATGACGCAGGACAAAATTTTTCAGACTGAAATAAAAAAATTACTCACACATGAACGAAATGAAAAATAAAATAACATACCAATTCTTGAAAGTACGCCAATAACACTGTTTCATCTATAGCAATTATTTCATTTTTCAACTTCCATTGATGGAATGTTTCATAATCCTTGTCGTAGACGAGTCTGGATTTTTCTGGTAATAAATTATTTGCAGCTTTGGCTGCATTTTCAATTATATCATTTGGCAAATTGCTATTCATTTCTGTTATTTCTTTAAATCTTCACAACGAAAACAGTAATGACATTCACTTAATAAAATTATGATAGCAATAATGAACTTCAAAATATTAACAAATGCCATGGTTACTACTGAAAGTTAAATGGAAAAAAAATTCATCCCTCGGGCCGAATGTTTCCCTCCGGGCGGTAGGATCCATATAACGCACTAGGTACATAAATAACTATTTTAAATTTATTTTCTCATCGAATAATACCATAATCCCAATTTTTAGATTCTATATATGTCCAGTTTTCCAAAATGTCTAATTGGCTCTCGAACTTGGGTTACCCTGTATAGAACCGCGCTTTGTGCCAAATGCTGTCGAACGCCTTCTGTATATCTAGGCTCAAGGTTGCAGATTTATCGCAAGGTTTTGAGTATTCTCTTAATGTTTCATTAAGAGAGTTAGGTATGTGGTTGAAACAAAACTTATGGAAAACTGTATTTTTGCTTATTTGCATGTAAGATACATGTTTCTTCACTATTATGTTATTTATGTGGTTTTTTCTTATACGTAAGATTTTTGAGTACGGAAGATGACTTGTAACATCTGTATTTTTCATTATTCGAGTACTGAATAAAATACACAACAAGCACTGATAAAGTTTCAGTCCCCCATTTAGTACTCGACATGCGTAGCCTTAACTGTATAACCTTTAGTGGATCAACTAGCGTTATATAATTTTCTCATGAACCACTTACGTCGATATAATTAGGGTGGGCCAAATAAAAAGCGCCCAACAATAGGTGGATAGCTCTGTTCACCGGCTCGGAATAGCATATTGCTGGGGGAACGTTAGCGTAATTCGGGTAAAACAAAAAGTAGAAAACCGTAATAGCTGAACTCTAATACGCGTGTGTTGTAACACTAAAGTGTGTCAGTGGGACGGCATCGCCGCCGCTGTTCAAAATGCTTGTTTTGAAGAGGATTTCCATCGACCTTACGGATTTTGAACGTTCACCGTTATGCGAGGTTCCTTCATCATAAGCTTATTGGAATATCGAGATCGACGCGAACCGTGAACTTTTATGGGCGGAGATTGAGATAAAGCGAAAAGAAAAGGTCTGGCCATGCTTGTTTGCGCACACGGTTTTTCACTCAAAAGAACGCAGAAAGATAACTTGAACCAAACGAGAGGCCGAGTTATTGATAAAATGTGAACAAAATCCATGTCACTTATCCTCTTTTACACCGTTTCATACATGAGACCGTCTTAGCTTTAAATTTGAATTAGGCTTACCCTCGTCTTAGCTTGCACAGTACACTCAATAGCAACGGCTTAGCAAAGAACGTTTCAAGACTTGGTGAATCTGGCAACGTCGATGATTTTGTCGATTTCTGCAGTTGAAATATTATTATTTACTTCATTCAGCTTATATACAAGAACCACACTTTCTGTTATTGAATCACAAAAACATTGCGAAAATTGACCAAATCACAGCAATAAATATTTGGAGGTTATGTTTGTGAATGTTCTAGACGGGCTTAAGGGTTGAGTCATGAGTCAAATTGTTTTCAACATTCGAATGAAGCGACGTGCCTGTGAAATGTCTTCGACATTTGAAAACAAAAATCGTGTAAGTATACGACCGACCTTATGAATCGAAATTCATACGTTTTCTTTTTCAATCGTTGTTCATTGTGTTTGTGAAGTACGTACTAACATGTCGAGAACAAAAAAGCGTTTGATAATCAACTATGTCTCGAGAAGTAGACTAATGTGCAACCTCCCAGGACGATGCGAACTCTAAGGAAGTAAAAAAACCAAATGGCAGACGAACTTCGTATCCAAAGACGCCGTATCACATTGCCTAGATCCCTGCTGCCGCCATTAACATCCGCAGAACTAATTATTGCGATGTATAATATAGTCGCGAGGCATTTTCTCAATTTTGCATTCGAATCACTGCATCATCGCCTCGAAGCAAATAACGGAAAATCCATTTTTCCAGACCAAGACGTACACCGGGGTCGCCGTCAGGTCCTGCATCATTTTATAGCGGCTCCAAGTGAGCGAACTCGAGGAAAACATCCTGCGGAGAGGTTCATTGATTCAATTAAACCATGAAATGATGAATACTTTACGCGGATATATGTGATACTAACACTGTCTACCGACTGAGAAACTTTCGTATTTCCTAATTTCATCTTGTTGGAATTGCAACTTGTTCCAGAATATACTAATAGGTGATTTGAAAAGTTGTCACTAGATGGTGTTCATACACATATTTGTTCAACACTTGTGTCAAAAAAACACGTTTTGAGCAACATTTCTCGCGAAGACAGATCTGTAATTTGTCATTCGCGTGGAAAGTAAATCTTTGACCCCTATATCAATTTCGAATACAAATTATTCATTTGAAAAAATAAATGGGGAAATGATATGACGTGTGTATTTGAACACCCTAAATGAAAAATCTAGCTCTCGTGAGTAGCCTTGTCACCTTGTCTTAGTAGCTAGGTAAAGACATGAATGTACCAATGGAATCTTTCGATAAATGTCAAGAATATTCAGCTTTCGATGTCAGTTTTAGGAAGAAAGAACTTCAGTCATATTGACGTCCAAAATGATTTTCCACAAAATTATTAGATTTCTTCAACATAATTTCAGGATTATTCATCATACTTCTCACGCTTCGATCCCGGACAAATCAAATTTGGCTTTATGTGGATGACATTCAGTTGATCGGTACTTAAAAACCGGTCTTCGAAGATTGTTGATTAACTTAATAAATAAAAAATAATTAAACTGAACTTAAATTTCAAGCATCCGCCCATAAATTCTGAAAACGCCCTGTATGGCCAATTCACATCAGTGCATATGTCAATGGGGATCTTCAAAAGAAGACCGATTCGTTCACATACAAGCCATTATGTGAAGCCGATAACTGACGGCTGAACCGCTTCTCACTGTTGAAATACGAAACAGAAATCTTCTAAACGTGTCCAATTAAACCGGACAAGTTCTTAGATAAGCTGAATATGCGTCCAGGGGCATTTACCGGCAGAAGAAGCCTCAGAAATGTATACCACAGCACGCATTCAACAATTTTAATGCCACACTCATTAGGAAATGTCATTAGCTCGAGGTAAGATAGATAAAGGACGCTACACGTGTTGCTTTGTTCTCGGCTTACTTCTTTGTACTCATCGTAGATTTAATGTGCGAGATTATGATCTTGCAGAAATACCGGGCGATCGTCGGTGATCTGCTCATTCAAGTACGGATTTATTTAAAAATTGTTTAGAGATTCCACCTGGACAGAGGATTAACCTGAAATATCGAAACCTAATCTCTGAATTCTTACAGAATATTTGTTCTTCTTCTCAATAGCCTCTATTTTATATCTCTTGGAGGATGTAGCGATGGATGTAACTCTATGAAATACTCTAGCAGTACTGGGATTTTCACCAATGTGTGTTGTCGGTGCTGAATTACGGAGCCGAAACTCTCACTTTTACAATGTTCTCTCGTAAAATGATTTCTAATGACCAACTAAAAAGATGAGAAGTTCTGGATAACAACCTCGAAGTGAAATTGGGCGGGCCACGTGGCTGGATTGACGGATGGACGCTGAACAAGGAAGATTCTGCGTGGACATCTAGACAGAGAGGACATTGAAGTAGTTGTCGGTTTTCGAGAATATGCTTCAGTAGTCCAATGGTCAAAATTAACTGAAGCTATATACCAAGAATAAAATAACAGCGAATGAATTGACCAAAAATTCTAGTCTCAGAAGATCGTTACTTGATTCCGAACTCCTAAGTACCTAACCAAGAAATATTTTACGCACAAAATAGCATTATGGAACCTCGTTTTCCCACTATTAGTCTGACGATCATATTCTTGGAAATTTGTGCAGCGATATATTGTAACTTATCGTCAGTTCGTGAGTGTATAAATGAAAGTAAAATATCAAATATCCTTTGAGAGGAAATCAGAATACGTTCAACAGTAGAAGGAATTGAAATATACATAATATTGATAATGATATAAGCAAACAGAAACTCATGAGAGAAGATAAGCGGGCAGATACTATTGTTGCCTCTCCTTTTTATCAGTTTTTCTCGATAAGTCTCCAATGTTGGTGTGAGGAGTTGTTCAATAATCTCCAGGTCTAATCGGTCAAATGCAGGCCATCCGTTGCAACCAAACTCAGAAGTATGAAATTGAACGATAACAGAATGGATTCAATAAGCATATATGCCCCATTTCCATCTCAACAAGGAATCAGGATTCGTAAAAACACTCAGACAGGTCTATTATTGATGGCACATTTGGAATTGGACACAATTGGAATAAGGAATATGGGTAGTTTTTTAGCCCAAATTTGTGCATGGATTTAAATTTGTGTGAATCTGCAGTTTGAGATCATAATGTGCTTGAAGTTACAGGGTGTTTTGAAGAATTATGGAACGATAAAACAAAATTATATTAAAAATATGTATATATAAAAATTTTTCAATAAACAGTATTATTAAAAAAATAAACTACGAATTCAAGAATTTCTTATCATTGAATATACGCAGCGATAAAACCATGATTACCTTTTGTTCGTAGACGCAGTAAAGGTGAATGTAAGGTATAAATTGCCCCTTTTCTCTTCGGCCTATCAGAAAATGCACTGCCAGGCCTTACGCATATACGTTTATTAGAGGCTGATGGATGGGCTAAAAGGGCCTAGTGGAGTGGCCTGCGCGATCGCCGTATCTAACACCACTTGATTTTTTCTTCTGAGAAGTCACAAGTTCATAAAACTAGAGATTGAGATGACCTTAAGTACGAATTGTGGGAAAATGGCGTAACAGGGTGAATATTTTTAAATGACTATACTTTTATTACCGAACATAATATTTCAGCAAGATCCGCAAGAAAATTCTATTTGAGGGATCAAATATTTTATATGAATCATTACCATAAAAACATTAGTTGTTGAAATATCTCAAGTTTTATTTTGAAAAGAAGTTGTTGAGTCCTTATTAGAAAACCCTTCTTTTGGTTAGAAAGGTCGCCGTCTCCATTGTTTCGATGAACAATAGTCATTAAATGTGATAGACAGTATTGTAACATATTTCAATCTATAACGCAAAAAATTACAAGTTCTTTTTACAATAACTAATTGATTCACACAACTTGAAATAATAATTTATGTACACAGATAATTTATATTTATATAGTTATCACTAAATAAGTCTCTGCAACGTTCTTGGAACAACTCTGCATCCATCTACTTAGACAGCTACTTTTATAACATGATGACTATCTCGAAAATATTTCAGAGCTTTCCATTTTGATATTGTTCGAGAAAACCGTTTCATCTTTTTTCTTCTTTATGACAGTTATTGTTATTATTACCGCCAGATTGTCATAATACGAACGGCGATATCATCTGTAGTCGGCGCACGCAAGGCAAGGGCCGTCGTAAACGGTATCGTTACAGTATTTTAGGCTGTATATCAGAGCGAGACAGTTTATCATTCGTGTTTTAGGATTAGTAAGACAGATAGAGATGCCGTTTTCAGTACGCATCGTTTCATCGTTTACTGCGTATCTCTCTAAATCGTAATATATTTCCGGATGTGTATTTTCACGACAAAATGTGAAGAAATATTATCAATTCGGCGATTTATTATATTATTTTCCGTTACGGTCTCACGATGCTTCATCGGCTTATTCAAAAGATCATGGTCATCTCCATGCAGCCGCCCAACTTGATGAATCCAGGCAGCCTTCGGTTTTATTGCGTTTTACCTCCCACGAAAATCTTACGAAAATGCAGCAGATTCCCAGTTTCATCATCTTCCGTCTGGAACTTTGGCACCGGTTCTGCAACTTGCTCCTACTCGGTCTGACGCTCCCCTCGGCGTTTTTATAGATTTTGCATTTTTACGATTGCCGCAAATGCTGGGCGCCGAAGCAAGGACGTAATATCATTTATAGAATGAAATCGTATATATTTTCTGAGAGAAAATTTCATTTGAATATTATATTTCAAATTGTACAAATCGTAGAACGGAATCAAATGATCCCACAAGTGACAATTACTCAATAAAGACTATTTCATCTTAGACGAGCCTCATATGTGAAGTCTAGTCATAAAGTGCCATAAATTTAAATGACATTTCGAAATGACCAGTTTTCAATCAGTTCTTTAATAGGAAAAGTTCAACTTGATAAGAGACGCTGCCCGAAGCCTTTTTGTGATAAAAGAAGTGAGATCTTATTACAGAAAACAATAATTCTGACAAATAAGCAAATGAAATGAGTAAACGACAGAGTTATAACACCACGAAAAAAATCTAAGTACAAAATGTCAATCAGATCCAATACTCCTGAGCATGACAATTCGACTGAATTGAATAAATCTCGAAAGTGCAATCGCCACCTATATCGTGTCGGTAATTGAATTAAATGTTGACGCAATTAGGGGGGTGTCAGGAAAAACAATGCTAAGGCTCACCATACATGTGGGTGGTTAATTTAATTGCATCATTAGCGATTCCTCGTTGGATTACATAGTTTCGAGGTGTAGGCATATGATTCGATCTGCTCGGGGGTAAATTGACGAATTTATTATTGAACGCTGATGAATGTATGAAGTAATACGTTTTTAAAAAATTAATTTAATGGTTAATCTTCATTTAATTGAGCTAATTTGGTTGTAATTGGATTGCTTTTGTTCGAAAAACCTTCCTGAAATTGTATATTTTTGTCCTTGTGGCTTAATTTTCTCAGTTTTTATTTTATATTACAATACTAAAAAATTAGGATAAAACAAAATTCCAGTTTTTGGGCTGTTTTCAACAACCAATAACTTCGAGAGAAATGGTTGTACAAAAAATGGAGAAGAAAGAAATTGCAGCTCCTAGTGTTTAGTTTTCGGATTAATACTTAATTTTTTTTTAACATTATTAGTTTTCAAATAATACTGCGTAAAAAAATTTTCAGGTTTTTTCGGGTCATTACCAAAAAAAAATTTTATACTTCATACCTCATGAGATATAAATTATGATATAGATTTATTCATTTATTGAGGAGAAGACTTTAAAACACGCAAAAGCTTCTGATTTCACGTCAGTGATCTTCTACGTTTTAAGCGCATTTCCCATTGGCCGTTATTAATCACTATATGAAAAGGATCACGTACTTTCAACCTCTGTCTTGTCCATCTGTTTCGGAATTGCATTCCGCAGTACCAGGTGTACCAAATTTGGCCGATGAATATTTCTCCATCTTCTCGACTCATTAGGAGCGTGTCGACACGTAATGCCTTTCATGTTAATCTGGATTTAAGGTTGTCGATGCATAAAAAAAAATGGTGCCTCGAAAGCGTATGACCCATATTAGCGAGCACCTTGCAATCTCATACGAGAGGAGGTTTAGTCAAAAAAAATGAAATCAAGTGGAATCCACTGAGTTATAATATTCCTTGATTTTCCTATCTTTGAAAAAAACCAAAAAGAAAATTGCAGGGCATGTTAGATTCGGAGATTTTATGCGTTTGTCCACTTGGTTCGTTCTTGAAATAGAGTCATACGAACATTGAAGCATTTTTTTCATAATTAAATATGCAGGTGTTCAAAATTAGACCGCAAACTCCTAGTGGATGTTATTTGAATCACTTTTGTTCAAAATCATATAATACAGAAATATTTCGTAAAGGAGCTAGAAAGCTCTGAAAATGACGTCCAGGCAACACTTTCTTAAAAAAAAATTGGTTGTAACTGAAATGCATCAGACGAATTCATAATTACACGTTGAGCTTGAGAAAATAATCGAGACATTGTTCCATTGTTAGGTACAATTGTTTTATTTTTATTTTTTTTATTATTTCTATTTTTGCTAGAACTGGTATAACCTAACATATCGCCCATTAACCGCTTGACGTTGAGTTACGGGACACCTGTATATTAGAATTGATGATAATTCACCTTCAAAAACCTTTTTTGAATGTTCAAACACACTAATAATGAGATATTCGTTTGAACACTGCAAGATTTTGATTATTAAATATGTGTTTTTTATTCAGACTTTATTTTTGAACTCATCATCATGAATGAAGATCTATTTGGACACCTTAGCAATTTTTCTCTAGATTGATTTGAAACAAACGAGTGTTCTAAATTCTTTTTCCGTACACTGGAACAGTGTAATAATAATATAACCGTCACAATGAATGAATGAATAAACCTTCATCTCAATGAATAATACTCACCCATAGTTTTCTTTCAGGTTTGTTCGAAGCTCAAATGTACTCCATTGATAACCATTTGGAATGTCTTTTTTCCAGTAAGCACTTCTCCTTTGAAATACCTAATAAATTCCATTCTAAATTAAACAGAAGAGATGATTTCTCCGACTCGAGTCTTCTGAAACTTATACAGCCCCCAAAGGAGCGGTGTATTAAACTTTTTCAGAGCACGTTTTTTTTGAGTTGTCAATTCCGACAACCTCTAATTAACTGTAACTTCTGTGATTCCATGTCCTTAAGTAAATGAAAAAAAAATTATCTTCTGGTAACAGGAAGCTACGCCAATGAAATTTGAGAATATAAAAGGTATCAAATACGTCCATACCTACACAAATATCCTCTAAATCTGATCCTATAAGTTCTAAGGATCGATTTTTTTTGTTTTTTGGGAAACTTAAAGTTTTCTAATCTATCTTAGTATTTTTCAAGCCCATTTGTTTCAAAAGATTCAAACATCTTCCAAGTTGCAACTTGATCGGATGTATATTCTAGGGATTATTAAAGAAACCATATTTTAGATACTCGCAATTCCTGAATCATTGAACGGATTTTGCGCAATGAAGAACTTTTCCCATATATTTGGAGAATTAACCATTTACTGAAATTATGAAAACTCTAGTTCATATCTTGGAAGATTGATAATATACGGCCTACGGGAAGGAGATATATTCAATTCTGACTGCGAATTCTTCATCAGGAAGTTGAACTTGTGAAAGAGCTTAAAAGTTTAGAATTTGTGAATGTGAAACACTATTTGTTTTATTCATTGGATTTGGCGTGAAAAATAATATTCCTTTGTTGAGACTTTCTTAATCCAATAAATATAAAGAAAATTAGTAGATCCTATTTTATGATTGTTTGGGCTATTACCATCATCTATTGTGGATGTAATGATTTCCGACGTTTCGATAGACATCTCCTATCTTTATTAAGGAGAAAAGTAAGAAACCTTTTGAAAATTATCAATTTTCAAAAAGTCAATATTGACAGAAGTCATGAAAGAAAATGAACGATGTTATATACTCATCTGTGATATGATGATCTTTTTAGATGTCTATCGAAACGTCGGAAATCATTACCTCCACAATAGATGATGGTAGTAGCCCAAACAATCATTCAACACGAGCTCCATCATCCACAATATCTCGTCGATCCTATTTAAATTTTAACTTTTGAGCTCTTACAAATTTGGTAGCCATTTTGCGCCTTCTTGTGTTATCCATTTCATAAAACTAATATCTTTTATTTATTTTGACGATTCATCAGGAAAACATTAATTCGTAGATATTTAGCTCTTTGGGACACCAGTTGACTATACAATTTTTGGAATAGTCTTTTTTAACTCCGAAACCATCGAATATAGACATAGGATATCCCTTATAAATAATCTCAGAATTCGCTGAGAAATCCAAAAGCTATAAATACGAGGCATGTTTTTTAAGTAAGTACCGTTTTGGAATAAAAAAAAGACGTGTAAAGATATCGCAATAATTTTATTTTTACATGAAAGCCTGTATCTTAATCTACTTTTCAACATAATTTCCGTGAATATTGACGCACTTGTCATTACGTGGCACCAGTTTTTGGATACCCTCCTCATAAAATTCTGCCGCCTGACTTCTTAACCACTGTGTCATAAATGTTTTGACTTCATTATCGTCTTGCAGGCGCTGACCGCCCAGGTGTTTTTTCTTCAAGTGAAGGAACCAATGGTAGTCGCTGGGTGCCAGATCAGGAGTTTCGTCCACTTTTGCACCAAACTTTCGACCGAAGGACGCCCACTCCGTTATTCATCTTGCAAATTTGTGCGGCCATCTTTAAATGCTCTCACCCATTTCCTTACCATTCCATCACTAATAATGTTTTGTCCGTGAACTTCACAGATCTCACGATGAATATCGATCGGTTTTACGTCTTTAGCACTAAGAAATCGTTTAACAACCCGTACTTCACAATCAGCGGGACTTACGATTGTCGGAGGCATCTTAAACACTCAGTAAACAACGTATACAATGAAGAATTAGACCGTAATGGCGTCAGTGCGTAGACAAGAGATGTAGGTAACCAGCGCGCATGCGCGGAACGCCGACCGTAGCGTTACGGCGGCGGAATCGCAAAACGGTACTTACTTAAAAAACATGCCTCGTATAAAGGATATCCCATTTGGAAAAATGAAGTTGATGTGTACTTCTGGTACAACCGAGAACACTTTGGATAGAAGTATTTTCCGTTAATTGGAAATGCTCTCAAACTTTTATTTCCAAATTTTCATAAAATTTTATCTAATATTTCTGAAAATAACTCTAAACGAAAGTCGTCGTGAAACATCCTGTATATGAATGAGTTCCAAATCGTGTCAAGCTGAAATTGCTGAAAGAACCAAAGCGCGTAGTCTTTTTCCCTACATTTTTGGATTAATAAGCTGAACGGTATTGAACTGGCGCATCCACCAACCTGTGATATTGCCGGCAACTTGATAAAAGATTTATAAACAAGATCTCAATCTATCTATCTAATCGACATCAGTGACATTTCCTTTCTCTCAAAGATTCCAAAAATCGGTCCAACAGACTTACAACCTCCGCTTCCTCGATGTGGGTTAAATATACCTACGGAAATATTGCATAACAATTGGATTTCTATAGACAAAGATCGTTTCGAATTCCAGTTTCTCGCAATTTACAGCGGTCCCTAATCGATCTAACAATCAATTGGGTGCAAAAATGAACCTCCTACGCGCAATTACCTACACTCGCTTACACATATATTGTGTCAAGAGGGGAAGTACCACTGTTAATCATTTCGAGTACCAGCGTTCCAGCGCTGCCAAATCTACAGACTTAACCACCATTCTGGTCCAAATTTTTCTTGAATCGTGTTCAATGGAATTCTTTTATAGGAAAAAAAACATACGGTGTTACACATTTTTGAAATCGGAAAAATTAAGCTTTCAGAAAATGGTACAGAAATTTAGTGTTCCTATTTTAAGAAGACATAACTTTGGATCGCAGCTTCGTAAGTAAAAATGGTACAAAAAGGAGAAACACGCCATTAGATTCTACGTAAAAGAGTGCCTGTATAATGTTTTGATTTCAGAGCTCTACCTTCAGTATTAGCGGAGATATAAATATTTTTCGGTATCCCAATTTTTCCAATTTACGCTTGTAACTCGAAAACAAAAGAAGGTAGCCAAAAATGAATACTACTCTGTCAGTTTTTCAGAAAAAGGAAACGAGAATGGGGTATCAGATATATATGTTCACCTTGTACTTGTTCAAAGGGTTTTTTGATTTTTGGACGAACTTTCAGCTTGCAATGCGACATAAAAGAAATACAGAAAAGCAAAAGTGAGGTAGAGAGCCGGCAGGACATACTCAAGTATAACCACGGATAATAATTCATCAGAAAATCGAACCCAATCGTTTGAGGCAAAATGCTGTTCTATTACTTTCTGAGCTAAAACTATCTCGTAAAAAAAACTACTATATCTTCTCGTTGGTTTACTCTACGGAAATGATTTTCCAGAATACGCAATATCATAATAACCTCATTGAAAGCACAATTTTTCGTTGAGGTTTTGAGTAATCCAATATTTTCAGATAAAAATTTAGAAATCTCGAAAAAAATTCTAGCCTGAGGATTTCTAAAATATTCGGTAGATTCCTTTCATTCAACATTGTTTAAACGACTTTCATGTTTTAAATCGATTGTATGGATTGAGTGAATCAAATTTCAGATGCCTGTAACTGCTGAACTATTCGACGGATTTTGCTCAATATCGTTCTTGGCCAAGACATTTGGGCAATGAACCTATTCTGAAAGTAGGGGAAACCTAGCTCATATACTTTCGAAAATTTCCGATCGGACTGCAGATTTGAGACTACGTTTACCGACAGCGTGTGGCAACACTGGCGTTCACTTTCGTGGGAACCGTTTAGAAATAGGAAATGTATTCCAGGTCGTATAAATCAACGACCTCGGTGTATTTCAACAGTTGATTTGGTATTTTATTAATGGGTGAAACCCTTATCCTCAGCAATGCCGACTAACAATAAAGTTTTCTGCGTTTGCTTATAACTTTAATCCATTGTTGGCACGGTCGTTAGCAATGAGTAATGGTTATTGTAAAATTCCTCTTTATTGTTATTTCATAATGGGTCTTTGTCTATGATTTTCGATCCGTCCTAGTCTACATAACCGTCATACAGCCCAACCTCTAATATTAGAATTTTCTTATACTGAAGGTCTACATAGAGGCTGGCCACTTCAGAACACTACGGAACTATTTTCATATATTACATGGTTCACTAAGTCTTAACTACCAGATGGTGCCACTAACAAAAGATGGTTATGTTTTTTCGTAATTGTCAACTTTCGAAAGATAACTGTCAAAATTTCGTGACGTTTAGTTATTATTCAACGATTTACACTGGTTTAAGTATACTCTATTTTTGTGATTTTCAAAAATGCAAAAATGTTGAAAAGCAGTGATGTTAGGTCAGGAGCTTTTGGGCGCTTGTTCTAGAGTCTTTAATCGTTCTCTGGAACAGTGTGATACTAAAAAAACCGCAACGATGAATGAACAAACAATTGATCTTTAGTTATAATTTTTTCTTGTGAATCAGGTTGAATCGATGTATGAAATAAAGATGTGAAAAAACATCTTTAAAGGTACAAAAGAAATCTAGGAGACTGGGTTCGAAGTTTTTACTACTCATATGAGCTTAATTTGAAGCATTCCTATGTTAGAATAGATATAATTTGATGAACCCCCTGAAAATCTGAAGCTATAAAGAACTAGCTCTTCATAAAGACAAGTCTTCAATTTTACAGTTCCTGACAGAAAATTTATAACCTATTTCAACGGTCATTATGAAAATATACCGAAGTACCTATGTGAGTGATGGAAATCTTTTTCTCTATTTCTTATGGAATATTACTCTGGATTCAATATTAAACAAGGTGCTAGACATCATTAATAATGAATACAGCAAATGGCAATTTAGATTTTGTGGTGAATGTAAGACAAAAATTGTTCAGTGGTTAATTTCATCTATAGTGTTTAGTGGTGGAACCATAGACTGGAGAGATTTCCCCAACCTTTTGTAGAAATATTTAATAAAAACATAAAATATGGCAACATTGAACAAATCTGATTATTGAATCATTTCAGCACAGAGTTGGATTTGGGAAAATCAGAAAATTTGGACAAAATTATATCGATTTCATTCCTTTCAACTTCAAATATCTCAAGAATGGTTCAATTTAGGAAGATGAGGAATGATTTTATCTGCAAAAAAGACTAATGATTCCAGGAAGTACAAGTTGCGGATCCTCAGTTCAAGCGATATTTGTTTTTCATGTGATTTAACCAATCTGTAGGGTAGTAGTGAGAAACCCACAAGAAATTGAATAAATCTAATGATGCCAAAATATACATGACTGTTATAAAAAACCTTCTACAAGAGATCATTTCAATTGATATTGTCGTTTGAATATTACAGGTGAAAATGCAACTTTTTTATGAAATTTCAACACCCTATATCTTTTGAACGGGGTCAGATTTAGGAAAATGTTATTGGAAGAAAATGTTTCTTTTGACGTAAAGAATCTATGTTTAAAATTAACGAAGTGGTCAAAGACTCACCCTGTATATATATATTTTTAATATTTTTTGTTTTATTGAATTTACAAATACCCGATGCCCTTTCTGGATACCTTGTATAAATATTAATATTATTAAGAATTATTATGTTTCTGCTAATATGTGGTATTTTCTGTTCTATTTAAATAAGAATTAAAATGGATATAAAAGCAATGTGTCGTATCATTGATTTGTTATGCTACTGGGTTGCCGAAAAAATATTGTATGCAACACGCCTGGAAATGTTTTTTTTTTTGGGATTCACAGACTTCAACAATTTTGTCTTTTCGTCCAAAAAAATTTGGATTTTTCGGACTTATTATTATTTTGTCCTTTGCTGCAGTTCATCTTTTTCATCATAAAATCATAAAAAATTCACTAGATAATTTTTTCATATCACTAATTACAATTTGTTTTCAGGTGAGTCCACTTTTCTGTGCCTTCACATACGATCTTATGAAGTAGTAAGTAAAAACTTTCATTTCATTCATGACTTAACTTCAATCCTCTCCGGTACGCAGTGAAGTTATACGAATTCGTGCAAGACATGCGAGCCGGAGATTCCCAGGTTACTCACGTCCATTCTCGGATATTTTTTAGAGGAAATGGAACCAGAATACATGATTTCATTGTCCGTTGCGGTTATTGAGCTTTCGTAAAGACCTGGCTGGTTGTTTTTTTTTGAGGTCGTATATAGTGCTGCTAGTGTAGGTATGACGTTCAAATGAACGACCAACAGGGGAAAACATAGGTGGTGATGTGGAACTCGTGAAGCTCGAATGCTTGGTTAATTAATTGGGAAACGTAGATGCTACAGGCCATATGGTGTGGACTATTGAATATTTACATTCTTGGGTCAAAGCTGTAGTCGACTGCTTTAGACTGTTGAATTAAATATAAAGTTTGAAGAAGTGTATAGTATTTATTACTATTGGACAATTACCTCCTCGAACGTCCTGTTTCATTATAAGGAAGCATAGGTTGTCTGTAATGTCGGTTTACTAACGATAGTTTAACGCAACGTCATAAGAATATACTGATGGAAATGTTTCATTTTTTAATGAAATCATTTTAAATTTTCATAATACTCGAATGAAATTTATTGTTCAGATTCTACTCGACTGTTTAAATTTAATTTTTGATTTTATTATTTTTAATAATAAATTCTGTATTCCTTCAGCAAGTAAACTGAATAAAAGTTGTTCAATTAGTTACTTAATTATTTTTGCAAATTCAATTGTAATTTGTTGTTGAAAGGTATTTGTTTTGAATTATCTATTATAAGAATAAACTGTGATTTGATTACACTGGTCAACAGTGGTTTTGGTTCCGAAGATTTTTGAGGTGATTTCATATGAATTTGATGTCCTGAATTCAAATATGCTATTCGTTTTTGCCTGTCAGCTCGAATTTTTGAGATATCAACATTTTTGTGAATTATACATTACACTATTCTAAAAGAAAAACCATGGTTCAAAGAAACAAATTAATAAAGGGATTTTTATTATATTACACAGATATTACAGATATTATTCATTATATACTATAGAAAACAGAAAAAGTCATCATTTAAACCAATTACTCACTAAACATTTTTAAGTCTACACAAATCACCCATTGGTGTTCATGATACTTTGTTTTTTCCAAAACCAAAGCTATGTTGTCATATTGCTCTTTCATTTTCGTTGAGTGAGCAATTGGTATTGAGCCATATTTGTTCCCATTATATAAAAGAACACATTTCAAACTTCGTTTTGAGCTGTCAATAAATAGGCGACAATCAACCGGAAAATGTTCAGGAAGATCCATTTTTACCAGGAGTTCTCTAATAGCATGGCAAAATACAAGATTTTGTTCTTCAGAGAAAAAAGGTAGCAGATCTTTCTGTCTTGTGCGATAAAATGTAATTTTCGTTCCTGGTTCAAGTAATTTTTTTTCCTTCAACCTGGAAGCTAGTAATTCAGAAGCTTCTTTCGACAGGTTGAGATCTCTAGTGAGGTCATTTAACTCATCTTGGGGATTTGATGACATCGTTTCAAAATAACTGTCACCTTCAGTAGTGTCAGAATTCTGATCAGAGAAACATGTGTTCTCACAGAGTTCTGGTAGCTGCTGAAAAGTTTGAATTGGCACTTCTTCTGAGTGAGGGATAGGGCGTCTTGCAGAGACTAAATCTGCATAAGTCCACTTGTTACGGTTATTTCGATTGATTCCAGTAATATTTACTAGGTAGAAATAACAGTCATCGAAGTGATTTTTTGGTTCTCTCTTTTCCTTTTCCCGGTAGTCCACTGTCGTAAATGCTCTGTACAAGTTTTACAGACAATATGTGGTTCCCAGGTTTTATCCTGATCACCAAGCTTAACACCAAAATATCCAAGATAAGCCCTCTTTACAAACTCACTAATAGTTTTTCTGTTTTCCAAGAACTTGTATTCTCCGCATATGTAGCATAAAATATCAGGATGATGTACACAGCTTCTTCTGCTTGAACTCATTTCTATTCAACAACACAAATACAACAATTCACATTAATAATCTACTTTTTAGATTTACTTTTCAACAACTCGTTACTGAAGAGAAATTTCATATGACGCTAAGTTCTATCTATCTGCACCGCGGGAATTCACAAACTAACCGCAACTCTCAACTGCAGTTGAAGTTCACTTCAGACTGGACAGCTCCATATATCAGATTTCTATGGAACTAACTGGATGACACTAAATAGTATTAATTCCCACTTGTTAACAGTTTGTCAACCAATCAGTTATATATCTCATATTGTTAGTCTTCTATTTGTAATAAATGAATTAAAATAATAATTATAATAAATATTATTATTTCAAATTCAATTCGATACAAATGAAGACTGTCACTAAGGAAAATATACAAGAATCTATCTCTTGTATGAATTTTACAACACTCATACTTGAAAGTATTAAATAGGAAGAAGCATTGATAGATAAGTGAATATATCTAAAAATCTAGAGCTGATACAGAAAAACTGCTACCCAATTTTCGACCTCCTCGTAGGAATATCAAAGTGCTCCTCAGCCAATGCGTGTCCCTCGATGAAAACAAATGGTGGTCTAAAGGAGCCAAGTCTGGTGTAAACGGCGGGAGGGGTAGCAGCTCCCAGCCAAGTGTTTTGATTGTATCCTGAACCGGTTGCTTTATGTGCTGGTGAATTGTCATGGAGCAAAATACCATGCCGTGTCTTCTGGCCCATTCGGGTCGTTTCTCGATCAATGCATGGTTCAAATTAATCATTTGTTGTCGGTATCGATCATTATCAACGATTTCACTAGGTTTTAGGAGCTCATGATACACCACACCTTCCTGGTCCTCAAACCTTTTATCAGATAACAGGTTTTGTGTTTTTGTCGACAATAAGAGAAGCAATTTCAAAACATTAAAAATGGAATTGAAAGAACAGTTTCCTATCTCGTCAACTTGAGTCAACATTTTCCAAACATCTCAAGGCATGGGAATGAAACATCTAAAAGATCAATATAACAGAAAGAGACGCAGCCAATCATATAAATGGCTAGGAAATCTAAAAAGGGAACGGAAATTCGTTACACGTCATGTGGAGGGCAATTTGAAGGAACTAATTTGTAATAATATCATGTTGAGCGAGCTTCAATACCAACAATTTTCCACGAGAAGCCTTTGGTAGGATTTTGATTCTTGGAATTCATTCTTGCAGTAAACCTGTTCTGAGAATGGGAAATTTCAAGTTCTCGGGAGATAGAGGGTATAGGTTGAGGCGGCCGGACCTAGTCAAGTTTGACCACGTATGCTTCATCACGAAGTCAAACCAATTCAATTGAATTTCCGGCTATATGGAAACAATTTATGCACTGTAAAAAATAAAATTCTGCGCTCAAACTCCTCAGGAGTTTGAGAATTTTTTTTTCAATCAAACCATTTTAATTTGAATTAATCTAAAATTGATTACGCCAAATGAACTATTTTTCTTGATTAAAACAACCTAGTTGATTATAGAGAACAGCTAAAACATTCGCCTGAAACTTTTTACATTTTACAGCGAAATGAAAGAAACAACTGATTCAAAATAAACATACAATTACAAGAAATTGTTTATGCACTTGTCTCAATATCCATAATTAATTGATACAAATACATTATTCTAAATAGGTTTTAACGAAACCATTCGTTCGTTTCATTTTATTTGTTCAATAGAACGAAATGTTACGGTTGTCGTCAAACTGTCAGTTGATGCAACGACTTCAGTTTCTTGAGACAAGAATCTCGTGAGATTATATTATTCGCCTCCATTTACTTGAAGAAAACTATAAATATTTGAATAAAATTGAACATATAATTGTTGCAATATGAAGTGACATTTGTAAAAAAATATTGCGTAATTGCATCTCTCTTTCATCCATCATTAGATTAATCATCTAGTTAATTTCGTACAAATTAGTGACAAACATATAAATATCCAGCTCAATACAAAATCCCACATTTCATTCAGCTGACCATTGCAAGTGAACATATTCGTGAGTCATCGTTCTCACGTCTCCCGAACTTGAAGGCTCAAAGGTCGAACGCGGTCAATTGAACCGATAATTGGAGCCTCCCCCATTACGTCCAAAATATTTTATTGCGTTTGGGTTGGTTGGAGATAGAAGATGGAAGTAATTCGTTTCAGTTTCTAATTTTCTTAACACTCATCTGCCACATCGTCAATATGTCCCTGCTCCAACTACCAGATGGCGCCACTAACAGAATAACCAAATGATTTTTCGAAAGTAGAGCACTATTTTCAGATTTTAAATTTTCTGAGTGATATTCAAAGAAATGCTGAATTGATATGAATCTTATGCATATACTAAAAAAATAAATTTGACATGAAAATAAGATATTTTTTGTTTAAATCAATTGTTCTGCCACATTTGGATTATTGTACCTCTCTCTTATTTGGTTTGAAATCGAATCTCATCAGTAGACTACAAATAGTTCTGAATAGAGGCATGAGAATGGTTTTAAAGTGTAATAGAAGAACACCAATCAAGTCAATGTTGGAGACACTAAATTTGATGACTGTCAGACAGAGAATCTATTTCAAAACATTCGATCTGATATATAAAATTGAACATAAAATGTTACCAGATTATTTATCTGAGAGGATTAAATATGTTAAATATGTAAATCATTCAGTCTTCAGAGAAATTTTCATTCCCCATTTGGATGGACCTTCAGTCACATCACAACAAAAGCGACATCTACCTTTGTACAATTTCGATGGACTCTTTTTTACACATGAAGTGATTCCTGCTTTCCTCTATTCTCCATATCCTTCAGTCATTGTCCCATTTGGGACCAAGAAATTTTCATTTTAAATGATTTTTTCCTAGACCCTCCAAGAATTAAATTGAGTTGATCTTTCTGAATGGGTCACCCTTTTATGACATACACAAAAACATAATTTATCTATTTCCGTTTTTAGAATATATTCCAAAACAACCGTGCTCCATTTATCAATAAAGAAACCTTGTACCTATCTTTTAAATAGGAAGGAGCCTCATGTTACGCATAATTGACCCTGCGTCGCCAAATTGATTTTTCTTTTCAATTGAGTTATACAAACCTGACGTGGAACTTGGATGGAGCCCAAATTATCTGAGTAGTAGTTTGTGTGTGGTTTTCGAACGTAACAAATCATTTTAGACAAGGCCGTTCGCAAAAATTAACGACTTGATGAGTCATTCGGAAAATTCATTGATATATCCTGAAAAACTGGATACTCATTTTGTAACAAAGGATATAGCCTGAATTTGGATTACTCCTGTTTATTTCAAAGAGAGAATGGTGAATCTCGAAGCAATTACCTTGTTCGCAAATGCTATTTTTGTTGCTCAAACTGGATTGTATTATATTTTTGCATTTTTGTTCTCAGTGTAAGAGAGTGTTATCGTTTTGCGCAAACCATCCCTTATGAACAGATTATTTCGATGCAAAATAATAATAAATACTATCGGGAAATAGCGGTCCAAGGAAACTATTAGAATGAATTGATGACTCATTTATTTTGTGAAAATCTATCTTGAATATTAAAAGAAAACAATTATTTTTGTCTAATTTTCACTTTATTAATACTATTACACGACCGGTTTCGGTTGTTAAACCATCTTCTGGTGCTAGGTACAGAGTCTGTACCTAGCACCATATATTCATTTGAACTATTGGCTTACAATTTTTTGGTTAGCAAACAATAGAACATGTAGTGTTAACAGGGTTTAGTGACGGGGTGCCATTCAATTCGACGTATGACATGAATGCCTAGGGAAAAAACCCCGACAAAAACTCGAAACCTTCTATCAGATAACAGGTTTTGTGTTTTTGTCGACAATAAGAGAAGCAATTTCAAAACATTAAAAAATGGAATGGAATGAAAGAACAGTTTCCTATCTCGTCAACTTGAGTCAACATTTTCCAAACATCTCAAGGCATGGGAATGAAACATCTAAAAGATCAATATAACAGAAAAGAGACGCAGCCAATGAAGACAAAACTGCACTCATATAAATGGCTAGGAAATCTAAAAAGGGAACGGAAATTCGTTACACGTCATGTGGAGGGCAATTTGAACTGGGAACTAATTGTAATAATATCATGTTGAGCGAGCTACAATCACTGAAACCTCTAAAAAGATACAGATCGCAGCCAAAGGCCAACAATTTTCCACGAGAAGCCTTTGCTGAAAGAGCTACTACGCCAAGGAATTTCTGTTTATAACCCATTTTGTCAAAAATTCTTGGAATTCATTCTTGTTTGAGAAGAGAGTAAACCTGTTCTGAGAATGGGAAATTTCAAGTTCATTTTTTTCGGGAGATAGAGGGTATAGGTTGAGGCGGCCGGACCTAGTCAAGTTTGACCACGTATGCTTCATCACGAAGTCAAACCAATTCAATTGAATGCACTGTAAAAATAAAATTCTGCGCTCAAACTCCTCAGGAATTTTTTTTTCAATCAAACCATTTTAATTTGAATTAATCTAAAATTGATTACGCCAAATGAACTATTTTCTTGATTAAAACAACCTAGTTGATTATAGAGAACAGCTAAAACATTCGCCTGAAACTTTTTACATTTCAGCGAAATGAAAGAAACAACTGATTCAATATAAACATACAATTACAAGAAATTGTTTATGCACTTGTCTCAATATCCATAATTAATTGATACAAATACATTATTCTAAATAGGTTTTAACGAAACCATCCGTTCGTTTCATTTTTATTTGTCCAATAGAACGAAGGTACGGTTGTCGTAAATTCTGTCAGTTGATGCAACGACTACAGTTTCTTGAGACAAGAATCTCGTGAGATTATATTATTCGCCTCATTTACTTGAAGAAAACTATAAATATTTGAATAAAATTGAACATATAATTGTTGCAATATGAAGTGACATTTGTAAAAAAATATTGCGTAATTGATTTAATAAAACGAATTAATTGTAGCAATTTTATATTGGCTGCAATTAAATCAAAACTCTATCTCTTTTATTTTAAATATATCCGATTTAAATGCAATTATTTGTGCATTTTACTCACAATATTGTTGTATCCGGTGATAAAGATGACATGGAATACATGATGCGCAAGCTAAATAAAGAATACGAGAAGTGGGGCTTAAATGTCAACTTATAGAAAACCAAATATCTTTGTGTTGGTGGAGAACCGGGTGATCTGGTAATGGATGATGACAGGGATGAGATGATAACCCACTGCCTGGACTATAGCTTTTGTAGCGGCACTCTGTCAGCGGCTGTCAGCGGCAGGGGAGTGTATAGGGATCTCTTGGCGGCACTCTATATAGCCACGCATAGCTTAGTTCACAGCGCTTCGGTGGCCTAGAGGTTTGCGCTCAAGTTTCACACCGACTAGGTACTAGGTGCCGGGTTCAACTCCCGGCGGCTCCTCAAAACTTCTAACCCCTGCGTCTATGGCATGGCGCACACAAGCCATACTGATGAGTCCAAATGTGTGCGCCAGGGACGAAACGCATAAGTAGGGATAAATTCCTTCGATTCTACATTGGTGACCCCGACGTGATGGGAACGGTTGTCTTTACGACGTGTCTTGGAAAAGCAGACGGTTGACGCTTGAGGTATACTCGCTCCCTCTCTGCAACTACCAACGAAACTCTAGACGCCTTTCCCATTCCGTACAATATTCATGGTCTGCCGCGGTATTGCGGTATTTATTAATATAAAAGAGAAATTATTGTTCTGTGAAGAAAAATAATGATTACATACAAATGTTTTTTTTGTTTTATCAAATTATTCCTTTGCTAGTGTCAAAAACCCTTCAATTTAGCTCAAATCAATCAGTTTCTTAACCCAAGAAACTTTCACTTGACATAAGAGATATTATCATTTTTATCGACTGAATTCTCGACCCATTCAACTAAGATCCTTTAAATCAACTACAAATCGAGTTTCAGTGAAATGTAATATTTATTTACATGAAACCAAAATTTTTATTCTACGAAAAGTATCAATAGTTACATACTAATTAATATTACCGTTGGATCAAATTTTTTTACCACCTGAGTCAAAATTTCTGAGCTTGGTTGAAACTAATCAGTTTCTTAACTCAAGAAACTTTTATTTAGGGTAAACGCCATTCTCAACCGTAGAGGGCGGTAGGGTCAAGTACTTTATGCATTTGGCTGTATTCAAACGTACGGAGTACTTGAGACAAATTAATATGGTTTGAGATGAGGAACTATTTTTTACAGTGTGCTAAAGAGATTTCTGTTCGAAATTTGGCCTGATCCCATTATACAGAGTGGTCAAAAAAGATTACTATTACTATTTTGCCACTACCAATTTAGTATTTAGTTTATAGTTGGAATTAAAATGTAGATATCGACCTGTGTTTTTTATCTGGTTTTCGTAGTCTGTCTATTTAACATTTATGAGACTTGAAAACTTAGGTGAACTCAAAAGCTTTTGAATATGCTAATTTTACCTTGTAACTTTCAATGATTCTCCTATCGATTATAATTTCTATCCGAAATACGAGGGCCGTTCAGAAACTAACCTCCGGTTAATTGAAAAAAATACACAAAAACACAAGTTAAGTAAAAATATTTTAATATATACATCTTACAACTACATCTTTGCACTATTTTTCGACATAGTCTCCATTACGATTGAGGCACTTATCGTATCTCTTCACAAGCTTTGAAATTCCTTCTGCATAAAAATCACCCGCTTGTGCCTTGAGCCAGCCTGTGACCGCATCTTTGAGCTCTTCGTCGTCATCAAACCGCTGGGACCCGAGCCATTTCTTCGATTTTCACGAACTTTTGCATCAACTGTCTGAACGAGTTCGTCAGTCACCAATGATGGTCTACCACTCCTCTCTTCATCATGAACGTTTTCTCGTCCACTTTTAAATAAACGTACCCATTCACGGACAACTCCTTCACTCATAAATTTTGGTCCGTACACGGCACAAAGCTCACGATGTATAGCTGCTGCAGAGTATCCTTTGGCTGTAAAAAACCTTATAACAGCACGCACCTCACATTTGGCGGGATTTTCTATTGCAGCACACATTTCAAACTGCCACAAAAACTAAACTAGCGCTGGTACGATGTTCACTCGACTACGGCTTGATGCCGACTGACCTGCTGAGCGCGTGAATGCACACATGGCGCGCTACTCCCCCCCACTACCCGCACTGTGACCAATCGGAGGTTAGTTTCTGAATGGCCCTCGTACTTAGAAGTTAAATTAGATTCATCTCTCAATTACAAGGCTCATTTAAATGATCTGAGCCTAAAACTGAAAACTAGGAATAATATTGTTCAGAAATTAGCTGGATCGTCTTGGGGTGCTGATGCTTCCACTCTTCGCACAGCATCTCTAGCCCTAGTTTTTTCTGCAGCTGAGTATTGTTGCTCTGTTTGGTTTAATAGTGCACATACACAAAAAATTGATGCACAATTGAATAAATCCATGAGAATAATTACTGGCACCATAAGATCTACACATTTTCCCTCCCCATATTCGCAGACAGACTGCAGCCTTGAATTCTTGGAACAAATATCATTCTTTTCCGAATTTATTCCCAATTCTTTCATATATTCATAATAATTTTATAGGCCAACCACGTTGGGGCATCCGATATATACGAAAACTATCATTTAGCCAAAACAATAATAGCTCGCTGTCCCACTAGGAACAAGCATGCAAAAATACTTTTCCCCTTAAACGTTGAAAGATTTCAAAACGAACTCCATGTACCCCTATCTCCCACTGCAAAACCCAAATCATCCCGATAATATTTAACGGGGTTCATTATAACGTCTAGGGCTGGCACCCCTCAACCCCCCGAAACAATGGCCCGGGTCCTAGAAGGGAGGGTGGTCCCTGATGTTGCTGGTCGTCGATCCCGTTCACCGCAGCACCGGGTTCGATCGCCTCCCTCCGGAATCGCATCTTGTATGTCTGCCAGCCAGGCTTTCAAGGGTGCGCAACCGGCCTCTGGTAGGGTTCGATACACCCCGAGAGCGAGGGAACACTGAAACCAGCGTGGCTGGTCGAACGAGGCAGAGGAGCGCCATCTGTGAGATGATCAGGTTATTAATCTGGAAGATGCAGTCGGACGAGCGAGCCTAGGTATTCTTGGAAAATTCGTTTCTGACAAACGGGATCTCTTGTGGAGGCGGTTTCATTTTCCCTAGCAACCGATCGGAGTTCGGGAAATGTGGTCAGTGTGGCTGTTAGTGATTTTCCATACAGGTGGTCCAATTAGTTATGTCAATTTTTTTTTAGATTTAGTATTGAAAAAATTTTTTGGAATATTTCTAAAATATCGCAAAGTGACGATTCCTGCGAAATTTCGCAAGCCTATTAGTTTGAATCTAATCAAAATATTTTCCAAACTCCAACTTGATCTGATGAATATTCTAGGAGAAATCAAATTACAGATGCACATAACTCCTGACCCATTGGACGGATTTGGTCCAATAACGAACTGGACCGAGATATTTGTACAGTTAATCTATTGTGAAATTATGAAAATTCTAGCTCATCTCGTGACTAAAACTCCATAAAATGGCAGACGCCATGAATCCCTCCACGCTCCTTTTAGGCGCCCCGTTACGAACGTGGCGCGAAAACAAACACCCGATTCCCTTTCTGGACACCTTGTAAGTGCGCAAAAAAGTGTTTCCATCACGTTTGCCCGGCTAAGTTTCGAAATAGTCCATTGAAATGTTACATTTTTTAGGCTTTACCTTGCGTTTTTTAGAGGACGCAATTTTATTTTTTTGATGTGTAGGGGGGGTCAGTGTAAAGCTAAAACCAAGTTTGTGGGGTCGCCACCCTTGTCCCACGGCCGCCATCTTGAAAATAGGGGTTGAAATAGTATTTACGATATATCTCTTAAACTATTTATTTTATAAAAAAAATTTATTAACATTTTTTGTTGCAAATTAAATTCTCTACAACTTTGCTCCAGTAACTTTTTGTCGTAGAACTATAAATAAAAAGTTATAAGCGAAAATCTCCGGAAATTTGAGAAAAAATTTATATTTTCGATGTAACTTTTTTTTATCATTTTACGAAAAAATGATGTCTGACCATTTTTGTACATCGTTTTTTGAGGAACAACTTTTATTCGCATCATTTTTTCATTAAGTCAATAGCTAAGGTTTTACAGCGCTCCGAAGTGAGTACTATTTTTCAGTACTCTTAACTATACCTATATTATACGTGTGTACCTATAACATGTCATCAGTTATTGTTTTTTTTCTTTTTTTACTTTATTATTATAACTTTTTTAATTACAAATTTTGCAATATTATTAATAATTAATTATTGACTCTTTTCCCCACCACCCACGAGGTAGAGTCTAGAGGCGCGTTTTTTTACGTGGTATCCCCAATAGGCATAATCCACGGTGATTTTCTGAATTAGAACTACCCCGTCCTCAGTCGTTTCGATGGACCAGGCTGCGGCTCATCATCTGATCGGCTTTCTGAATTAAATACCAGTGGGAGAACTGGAGAAGGAAGGGGTGTTAATGTTGGCGGTTCATCATCAAAGTCATTTTCATTTATTAAATCTGAGAGTTCCATTACGTTGCTGCAAGTCTCTCCAGAACAATGGAAGCACACAGCAGAACATTTCATTCCTGCTTTTCGGCATCCACACATCGCTCCACAGTTTCCTTTGCATTTGCAAAAGATCAATTTTAGAAGCTCAGGGGGTGATGGAGGTTTAGAGTTCTGCACTGGCATCAATAATTTTCCACATTTTTTCCAGCCCCAGTCTTCAGGATCATTATAATTACCAAGCCACGACTGGACCTGATGGTAGACTCGGAAAGTATGAAAGCGAGCTGTGTCTTGTGTTGGAGGAAGTGAGGATGAGTTAAATGTACTTTTTGTCACTGTCTTGGCGAATTGTTTGTATCTTAGGCTGTCAAGAAAATTATCATCTTTATTACCTCCGTATAAAGAGATAAAAAAACGTTCACCAATTACAGTGAGCAAAGCAGGGTCAACTCTCTTGTTGAGAAACAAAGCCGTTCCACTTGCAAACTCTAAATGTTTCTCTAGGGTTTTCACAAATTTCATTTTACCGATATTGTAAGGAGCTGAAGTTGTGTCACATCCGGAAAAAGCATGAAGAAACAGCAAGTTATTTGCAATGACATCTCCGTACATAAAACCTGAGTACTGAAGAATAGTACTCACTTCGGAGCGCTGTAAAACCTTAGCTATTGACTTAATGAAAAAATGATGCGAATAAAAGTTGTTCCTCAAAAACGATGTACAAAATGGTCAGACATCATTTTCGTAAAATGATAAAAAAAAGTTACATCGAAAAATTTAAATTTTTTCTCAAATTTCCGGAGATTTTCGCTTATAACTTTTTATTTATAGTTCTACGACAAAAAGTTACTGGAGCAAAGTTGTAGAGAATTTAATTTGCAACAAAAAATGTTAAAAAATTTTTTTTATAAAATAAATAGTTTAAGAGATATATCGTAAATACTATTTTCAAGATGGCGGCCGTGAGACAAGGGTGGCGACCCCACAAACTTGGTTTTAGCTTTACACTGACCCCCCCTACACATCAAAAAAATAAAATTGCGTCTTCTAAAAAACGCAACCTAAAATGTAACATTTCAATGGACTAAAACTCTGCATGCTTTTGAACTACCAAAATCATTTTTAAAAAAATAGAACTTCATCAACCTTATTTTGTCGTAATTGGCTATTGTTCTAGAAAATTAAGCTCAGAAATGAGATTTTAAAAAGGTGTTTCTTCAAGTGCAGGAACAAATGGTAGTCGCTGGGTGCCAGATCAGAGCTTTTCGACCACTTTCTGCACCAAATCTTCATTAACGACCGAAGGACGCCCACTCCGTTCTTCATCATGCACATTCGTGCTGCCATCTTTAAATGCTCTCCCATTTCCTTACCATTCCATCACTCATAATGTTTTGTCCGTAAACTTCATAGATCTCACGATGAATATCGATCGGTTTTACGCCTTTAGCACTAAGAAATCGTTTAACAACCCGTACTTCACAATCAGCGGGACTTACGATTGTCGGAGGCATCTTAAACACTCAGTAAACAACGTATACAATGAAGAATCAGACTTTAATGGCGTCAGTGCGTAGCGTAGCGCTACGGCGGCGGAATCGCAAAACGGTACTTACTTAAAAACATGCCTCGTATATACCTGAATACAAATCGATCGAAACTCGCCCCAAATTAATTAATATTTAGCATTTTGAAATTTTTATTTTATGGTTGATGGAAATGGTCGTGAAAATCGAATAAATAAGTGTGCTTCTAGTGAAGTATCAATTGTGATATAGATTTCATTCTATCTTACCATAGAAAATCGCTCTAATAATCTAGACGTCTCCTGATAAATATTTCAAATAGACGTTTAGTTGCTTCTCCAGTTACAGATAAGAATGGAACCTAACCATTTTTACGTCTGCATGCAGTCGAATTGACTAAATAATTGATCACGTCAGTAAACGTTCAATCGCCTAGGGTGAACTTCGTTTGCTGGAAATTCAAATATTCTGACCATTATCGCAAGAACGTATTCGTGTTTTATTTCATTACTGTTTAGTTTTGTAGTTCTGTGATCTCATCAAATATAAAAAACTCCCAAGTCTTCTCAGCATTGATTATGATGAAATTTCCAAAATTTAAATCATCTACACATTTGGACAAGATTTCATCGCAATCGTTCTTCAATATCGAGTATTTTCGGGTGGGAATTCTCATAAAACTTTGGAATCTGAATGGAAGGTGGATTTTCATCTAGTTATGGGGAAAATCGAATTTATGTTGATCATAACTCTAGAACTATTTTGCGGATTTTGCCCGAGAGAAAATGATAGAAAAGTTTCTTTAAATTGTGCCACTTTATGAAACTAAGAATTAGATGTCGATATTTAGTTGTCATAAAAAATTGCGACCTGATCTTTCAACACTATACTACATCGTCCAATGAAATCGCTCAATTTTTGAAAACGGACCAATAGAAACAAACTGTATCTGAAAACACTCAACCTCACAGTGTTTTCACTTTTAGAAATTTGTTTTTATCAAATGCCTAATTTGCATAGGAATATTAATACGTCCGGATAGCTTTGGCCGTTGGTGGAAGTAGCGGTCGTCATGGTTACGATAAACAAGCAGTTGTTAGCGATAACTTCAACAGCACATTTGACAGTTTTATCAGTTTATTTTCGTATTTTATTTTACCATAAAGTAGATGGAAATGAAACGTTTTGGGAATTGTAATATTACTTCAATTGAGGAAAGTGTGAAGAAAGGTGTACCCCTTAATACAGTGAAGTCAAGATCCTACATTTGGAAACAATTTGAAGAATTCTGTGCTGCCTGGAAATACCTTGTAAATGAAAAAACAAGTTTGTCAGAGCTCAATAATATTTGTGCTAGACTGTGCTTTCAATATGAGGAATAGAGATGGATCAGACTACAAGGAAAGTGTCGTAAAAACCTTGTGGAATAATACTGCCAAACAGCTGCAGGAAAATTCTATTCCGAATGGGACGTTAGGTTCGATCCATTTACAGACGTGGCTTTTAAAACGGCGCGGGATGCACGAAATGCCAAGAGGCGTATTTTGCAAGTGGACTCCGAGAATAGAAAAGTTAGTGCCAAGGCGCTGTCTTTGGAGCAACACGAAAAGATGGTCAACTTATGTAAAGAAGATAATCCAGACGGTTTGAACAAAAAATTTTATTTTATTGATGCATTGGAGCTTGCTTGGAGCGGAGGAGAGGGTTCATCATGCCTAATTTCGCATTTCCAATTCGAAATTAAAAACGATGGTAATCCCACGGGCCGAATTGCCTATAATTTGATATTTTCTAAAACAAGACAAGATGGTGCCCAAAAATTTGCGGAAACGAAATGGCTGACTCCCAATATTGAAGAAGATATTTGCCCGGTGAGGTTATATAAGCTACTTGTATCCAAAAGAACTGCAAACATAACCACTAAAAGACTATTCCTTACTCCACATAAGAATTGGAAATATGGTTCATGGTTCAAAAACTCCTCAGTCGGTCCCAATACGATAGCTAAATGGACAAAAGAATCGGCACAACTCATTGGCATCAACACAACCAAGTCGAAGATAACCAACCACTCGCATCGAGCTACTACTGTCAGCCAATTAGCCAAAGCAGGGATTGGCGAGGAACAGTTGATAAAGATAACAGGCCATTCTTCTGCAGCGTCAGTGAAACCGTTTCTCCAACTGGACCAACAGCATCACAAAGAAATAATCACAGCCATAAGGAATGAAAAAAAATGTCTTCAAGAAACAACATCAGTATCTACTTCATCATTCGAAATTAATGCTCGTAATGTGTATAATAATTGTACCATCAATAATTATTATTTTGAGAATAAAGATAAATAATTTCTCTCTTCCTTCTGAAAATGCCTTAAGCCACCGAAAAACCTGGGCCCGTGTTGAAACACTAGCTCCATAGGCCTGTTGAAGTTTAAGAAGAGTTTCCGTAGCACTGTACCCAAGTCTGAAGCAAAACCTGAAAGCACCGTTGCACGAAATTGATGTTATTCATCTTTAGAACACAATAGAAAACAATTGTTTCACAAAAGCAATCGTTACGCACGACCAAATGACTCAAGCGTGGTCAAACTAGTTCTGAAGGTAGATCCCATGTTCCTCTACCGCCCCATTAAGCCCCGCGCTTCCAGTGTTGCCAAATCAAACGCAACGTTGCCAGTCTCCTTACTTCTGTTTTTTCCCAAGCAATTTACTTTTCATTGCCAGTTGCGAAATATTCTACATATTTATATATTTTACGAAAAGTAAGACGATTCCAAACATTCATGAGTATTCATAAGTGTCACTTTATTTGTCAAAATTACAAAAAGAAATTGATAACCGCTCAAAAAATTTATAATTCACACCTCAATTTTCCTCTTTGGAATGCTTCCAAATAGACCTAAAATTAATTGAAATCTATTCGTTGTAGTGTCTTCGTCATAGGAATTCGCGGTATGCCGATGAACCTCCAGGATGTGCGTAGTCCATGCGATAATGCAATTATGAATTATCGACCGTCCGTATTAGGCTCCCATGGACACATCAATTTCAGAAGCATATGCTGTCTGCATATTATGTGATACAATGTGGAAATCATACATTCAACCAAACAATGGTACATTTGTTGATCGTACACTTTGCATGGATGCGATAACCTGAGGCTTCGTGTTTAAAACGTTGTTATCAACTGTTCGGCAAAACGGGTTTTTCATCAGAAACATTATATTTCGATCATCGCTACAAAATGCCGAAAAATTGGTTAGTCGAACGTTGGATTATCTGGTACTTAAAAATGTACATTTTGTATCAACAACGATCTATCCTGGGTTTAGTTTTTTTTTAAAGCTTGGATATTCCTGTACTGAGTGAACCACCACACCAATTTCTGAGGACAATATACCGCATATTGATATCTTGTTCGAAAGATACAAGATTTGTTTTAATTTTGTGCATTTTCGACACAACCCCGTAACTTGTTGATTTTTGAATATTTGTTGTCTCTGTGAAAACATTATCCAGTGACGTTTTCGAAAGGAATTCAATGGTGTCTCTAGTTTTATATCCAAAAATATGGTTTTGAAGCTATAACATAACCCTGTATCATTTCTTTTATATTTTTATATATTCTTTTACCATAAAGTAGATGGAAATGAAACGTTTTGGGAATTGTAATATTACTTCAATTGAGGAAAGTGTGAAGAAAGGTGTGCCGCTTAATACAGTGAAGTCAAGATCCTACATTTGGAAACAATTTGAAGAATTCTGTGCTGCCCGGGAATACCTTGTAAATGAAAAAACAAGTTTGTCAGAGCTCAATAATATTATGCTAGACTGGGCTTTCAATATGAAGAAATGAGATGGATCAGACTACAAGGAAAGTGTCGTAAAAACCTTGTGGAATAATACTGCCAAACAGCTGCAGGAAAAATTCTATTCCGAATGGGGCGTTAGGTTCGATCCATTCACAGACGTGGCTTTTAAAACGGCGCGGGATGCACGAATTGCCAAGAGGCGTATTTTGCAAGTGGACCCCGAGAATAGAAAAGTTAGTGCCAAGGCGCTGTCTTTGGAGCAACACGAAAAGATGGTCAACTTATGTAAAGAAGATAATCCAGACGGTTTGAACAAAATTTTTATTTTATTGATGCATTGGAGTTTGCTTGGAGCGGAGGAGAGGGTTCATCATGCCTAATTTCGCATTTCCAATTCGAAATTGAAAACGATGGTAATCCCACGGGCCGAATTGCCTATAATCTGATATTTTCTAAAACAAGACAAGATGGTGCCCAAAAATTTGCTGAAACGAAATGGCTGACTCCCAATATTGAAGAAGATATTTGCCCGGTGAGGTTATATAAGCTACTTGTATCCAAAAGAACTGCAAACATAACCACTAAAAGACTATTCCTTACTCCACATAAGAATTGGAAATATGGTTCATGGTTCAAAAACTCCTCAGTCGGTCCCAATACGATAGCTAAATGGACAAAAGAATCGGCACAACTCATTGGCATCAACACAACCAAGTCGAAGATAACCAACCACTCGCATCGAGCTACTACTGTCAGCCAATTAGCCAAAGCAGGGATTGGCGAGGAACAGTTGATAAAGATAACAGGCCATTCTTCTGCAGCGTCAGTGAAACCGTTTCTCCAACTGGACCAACAGCATCACAAAGAAATAATCACAGCCATAAGGAATGAAAAAAATGTCCTTCAAGAAACAACATCAGTATCTACTTCATCATTCGAAAATAATGCTCGTAATGTGTATAATAATTGTACCTACTATCAATAATTATTATTTTGAGAATAAAGATAAATAATTTCTCTCTCTTCCTTCTGAAAATGCCTTAAGCCACCGAAAAACCTGGGCCCGTGTTGAAACACTAGCTCCATAGGCCTGTTAGTTTAAGAAGAGTTTCCGTAGCACTGTACCCAAGTCTGAAGCAAAACCTGAAAGCACCGTTGCACGAAATTGATGTTATTCATCTTTAGAACACAATAGAAAACAATTGTTTCACAAAAGCAATCGTTACGCACGACCAAATGACTCAAGCGTGGTCAAACTAGTTCTGAAGGTAGATCCCATGTTCCTCTACCGCCCCATTAAGCCCCGCGCTTCCAGTGTTGCCAAATCAAACGCAACGTTGCCAGTCTCCTTACTTCTGTTTTTTCCCAAGCAATTTACTTTTCATTGCCAGTTGCGAAATATTCTACATATTTATATATTTTACGAAAAGTAAGACGATTCCAAACATTCATGAGTATTCATAAGTGTTACTTTATTTGTCAAAATTACAAAAAGAAATTGATAACCGCTCAAAAATTTATAATTCACACCTCAATTTTCCTCTTTGGAATGCTTCCAAATAGACCTAAAATTAATTGAAATCTATTCGTTGTAGTGTCTTCGTCATAGGAATTCGCGGTATGCCGATGAACCTCCAGGATGTGCGTAGTCCATGCGAATATATGAATTATCGACCGTCCGTATTAGGCTCCCATGGACACATCAATTTCAGAAGCATATGCTGTCTGCATATTATGTGATACAATGTGGAAATCATACATTCAACCAAACAATGGTACATTTGTTGATCGTACACTTTGCATGGATGCGATAACCTGAGGCTTCGTGTTTAAAACGTTGTTATCAACTGTTCGGCAAAACGGGTTTTTCATCAGAAACATTATAGTTCGATCATCGCTACAAAATGCCGAAAAATTGGTTAGTCGAACGTTGGATTATCTGGTACTTAAAAATGTACATTTTGTATCAACAACGATCTATCCTGGGTTTAGTTTTTTTTTAAAGCTTGGATATTCCTGTACTGAGTGAACCACCACACCAATTTCTGAGGACAATATACCGCATATTGATATCTTGTTCGAAAGATACAAGATTTGTTTTAATTTTGTGCATTGGTGCATTTTCGACACAACCCCGTAACTTGTTGATTTTTGAATATTTGTTGTCTCTGTGAAAACATTATCCAGTGACGTTTTCGAAAGGAATTCAATGGTGTCTCTAGTTTTATATCCAAAAATATGGTTTTGAAGCTATAACATAACCCTGTATCTTTCTTTTATATTTTTATATATTCGTGTTTGAAATGAAATTCTGTTTCAACCATAAATAATAGTTGTTACTTTCTTTGGAGGCATTTATTTTGTGGTGATTTCGAATTATTTTAGATGATTTTCAAAATGTAGGTTACCATGCTTGAATATGAATAAAATTACCTTAGTAACCACAGTTTACGCGCACTGTCAAGCAAGTTTTATTAAATGCAGTTCCCTTTTTTAACTGGTTCAAACATACTAGAAAACATGAAGATGCTCAGACTGTCAGCAATCTTTACTATAAACGATATAACGAAAGAAGACAACGTTTCGAAAATTTGCACTAGATTGCAGCAAAACCTAGATAATTACGGTTCTCTTTCAAAACCAAGGTCTAAAACCGGAAATAGAGATAGAGAGAACGGTTTTGGGGGAAATACAGAACCATCCCAATATTTTACTTGGCAAAATGCAGTTGAATACAGGTATTCCTAAAACTACAGCAAGCGAATTCTAAAGAAAAGATTCAAACAGTAAGTATAAAGTAAGAAAAATTCACAATTTACTACCGAATGACCTACAATTCTGCCTGTGGTATTTAGGATAATGTACTTAAAACCCAAACTTCGGGAAAAGTGGCATATGAACTGATGAAGCATACGTTAGCTGCTCTGAATTTTCAATTAATATAATTTCTACAATTGGACTTTGAAAAATCATGTTCTAGTGGAGACCTAAAATCAAGGCCGATACAGAATCAATGTTTGGATCTATCTTTTTAGCGGAAGGTTTATCCGTCCCTATAACTATGGGGGCAATTTCACGGTAGCGCGATATTAAAAAATATTGCGAGATTAAGTTGAACCAAAAATGGATGATTTGCCATTACAATTTACAATAAATTAGAGACGTATACTTCCAACTAGACGGAGTGCCGTCACACATCATAACGACGTTTGGCAATTGACAATTTGACTTGGCAACCAGGGTCCTGTTCATTGGGCGGCAATTTCTCCCAATCTTGCTACTACGGTCAGCCAATTAGCCAAAGCAGGGATTGGCGGAACAGTTGATAAAGATAACAGACCATTCTTCTGCAGCGTCAGTGAAAGCCGTTTCTCCCAACTGGACCAACAGCATCACAAAGAAATAATCACAGCCATAAGGAATGAAAAAATGTCCTTCAAGAAACAACATCAGTATCTGCTAAATCATTCAAAAAATAATGCTCGTAATGTATAATAATTGTACCTACTATCAATAATTATTATTTTGAGAATAAAGATAAATAATTTCTCTCTCCTTCTTCTGAAAATGCCTTAAGCCACCGAAAAACCTGGGCCGTGTTGGAAACACACTAGCTCCATAGGCCTGTTAGTTTAAGAAGAGTTTCCGTAGCACTGCATACCCAAGTCTGAAGCAAAAACTGAAAGCACCGTTGCACAAGAAATTGATGTTATTCATCTTTAGAACACAATAGAAAACAATTGTTTCACAAAAGCAATCGTTACGCACGACCAAATGACTCAAGCGTGGTCAAACTAGTTCTGAAGGTAGATCCATGTTCCTCTACCGCCCCATTAAGCCCCGCGCTTCCAGTGTTGCCAAATCAAACGCAACGTTGCCAGTCTCCCTTACTTCGGTTTTTCCCAAACAATTTACTTTTCATTGCCAGTTGCGAAATATTCTACATATTTATATATTTTACGAAAAGTAAGACGATTCCAAACATTCATGAGTATTCATAAGTGTCACTTCATTTGTCAAAATTACAAAAGAAATTGATAACCGCTCAAAAATTTATAATTCACACCTCAATTTTCCTCTTTGGAATGCTTCCAAATAGACCTAAAATTAATTGAAATCTATTCGTTGTAGTGTCTTCGTCATAGGAATTCGCGGTATGCCGATGAACCTCCAGGATGTGCGTAGTCCATGCAATAATGAATTATCGACCGTCCGTAATAGGCTCCCATGGACACATCAATTTCAGAAGCATATGCTGTCTGCATATTATGTGATACAATGTGGAAATCATACATTCAACCAAACAATGGTACATTTGTTGATCGTACACTTTGCATGGATGCGATAACCTGAGGCTTCGTGTTTAAAACCTTGTTATCAACTGTTCGGCAAAACGGGTTTTTCATCAGAAACATTATATTTCGATCATCGCTACAAAATGCCGAAAAATTGGTTAGTCGAACGTTGGATTATCTGGTACTTAAAAATGTACATTTTGTATCAACAACGATCTATCCTGGGTTTAGTTTTTTAAAGCTTGGATATTCCTGTACTGAGTGAACCACCACACCAATTTCTGAGGACAATATACCGCATATTGATATCTTGTTCGAAAGATACAAGATTTGTTTTAATTTTGTGCATTTTCGACACAACCCCGTAACTTGTTGATTTTTGAATATTTGTTGTCTCTGTGAAAACATTATCCAGTGACGTTTTCGAAAGGAATTCAATGGTGTCTCTAGTTTTATATCCAAAAATATGGTTTTGAAGCTATAACATAACCCTGTATCTTTTCTTTTATATTTTTATATATTCGTGTTTGAAATGAAATTCTGTTTCAACCATAAATAATAGTTGTTACTTCTCTTTGGAGGCATTTATTTTGTGGCTGATTTCGAATTATTTTAGATGATTTTCAAAATGTAGGTTACCATGCTTGAATATGAATAAATTACCTTAGTAACCACAGTTTACACGCACTGTCAAGCAAGTTTTATTAAATGCAGTTCCCTTTTTAACTGGTTCAAACATACTAGAAAACATGAAGATGCTCAGACTGTCAGCAATCTTTACTATAAACGATATAACGAAAGAAGACAACGTTTCGAAAATTTGCACTAGATTACAGCAAAACCCTAGATAATTACGGTTCTCTTTCAAAACCAAGGTCTAAAACGGAAATAGAGATAGAGAGAACGGTTTTGGGGAAAATAGAACCATCCCAATATTTTACTTGGCAAAATGCAGTTGAATACAGGTATTCCTAAAACTACAGCAAGCGAATTCTAAAGAAAAGATTCAAACAGTAAGTATAAAGTAAGAAAAATTCACAATTTACTACCGAATGACCTACAATTCTGCCTGTGGTATTTAGGATAATGTACTTAAAGCCCAAACTTCGGGAAAAGTGGCATATGAACTGATGAAGCATACGTTAGCTGCTCTGAATTTTCAATTAATATAATTTCTACAATTGGACTTTGAAAAATCATGTTCTAGTGGAGACCTAAAATCAAGGCCGATACAGAATCAATGTTTGGATCTATCTTTTTGTGGAAGGTTTATCCGTCCCTATAACTATAGGGGCAATTTCACGGTAGCGCGATATTAAAAAATATTGCGAGATTAAGTTGAACAAAAATGGATGATTTGCCATTACAATTTACAATAAATTAGGGACGTATACTTCCAACTAGACGGAGTGCCGTCACACATCATAACGACGTTTGGCAATTGACAATTTGACTTGGCAACCAGGGTCCTGTTCATTGGGCGGCAATTTCTCCCAATCTTATGCCTCTAGTTTTTCCAAGGGTAAAAAATAAAGGAATTCATGAGTATTCATAAGTGTTACTTTATTTGTCAAAATTACAAAAAGAAATTGATAACCGCTCAAAAAATTTATAATTCACACCTCAATTTTCCTCTTTGGAATGCTTCCAAATAGACCTAAAATTAATTGAAATCTATTCGTTGTAGTGTCTTCGTCATAGGAATTCGCGGTATGCCGATGAACCTCCAGGATGTGCGTAGTCCATGCGATAATGCAATTATGAATTATCGACCGTCCGTATTAGGCTCCCATGGACACATCAATTTCAGAAGCATATGCTGTCTGCATATTATGTGATACAATGTGGAAATCATACATTCAACCAAACAATGGTACATTTGTTGATCGTACACTTTGCATGGATGCGATAACCTGAGGCTTCGTGTTTAAAACGTTGTAATCAACTGTTCGGCAAAACGGGTTTTTCATCAGAAACATTATATTTCGATCATCGCAACAACACGCCGAAAAATTGGTTAGTCGAACGTCGGATTATCTGGTACTTAAAAATGTACATTTTGTATCAACAACGATCTATCCTGGGTTTAGCTTTTCTTTTAAAGATTGGATATTTCTGTACTGAGTGAACCAAATTCGATACTTTTCATAGCACACACCAATTTCTGAGGACAAAAAACCGCATATTGATATCTTGTTCGAAAGATACAAGATTTGTTTTAATTTTGTGCATTTTTGACACAACCCCGTAACTTGTTGATTTTTGAATATCTGTTGTCTCTGTGAAAACATTATCCAGTGACGTTTTCGAAAGGAATTCAATGGTGTCTCTAGTTTTATATCCAAAAATATGGTTTTGAAGCTATAACATAACACTGTATCATTTCTTTTATATTTTTATATATTCTTACTTGAACTCGGTCCGTTTAATAAATTTCTTTCTCTGTTTCGGTGTCGTAATGAGTTCGTTACAGTACTAAAAACAGTGCTGTAATGACCTCATTACAGCCAGGGCCGTCGCGTGGTTCGAAGGCGCCCAAGGCAAGATTTAGTGACAAAATAGAGAAAATATCGTCTAATACTCGTTGCAGAAGGCAATTCCAACACTCATGCGTTCAAAAATTTCGCATTCGTGTTGGAAAAGGTGCCCATTCTTCAACTTGTTTTAGAATATACTATTATACGAAATTACCTGACCACGGTGGAGAATTTCGAAATGCTGCGGACATAAGTGCAGTTCACCGTTTTTATCACATTCAAGTCATCAAAATGTATCATGATTCTCTCTATGAAACCAAGCTATTTAAAATCTCTCTAATGCAGGCCATAAACGCTCCGATCGACTGGAGAGGAAAAAGAACTGTACAGGTACACCTGCACAGGTCGTGTGTGTCGAAGTTTTACAAGCCTGAACAGTTCACAAATTCGAAATTCGACTCGGTCTAGCGGCACCGTACGGTCGCCGGTCGACCGGAGCGTGTATACCCTACATTAGTGATCTACTGGATGTTCCATGCTCCCAATTGTTTCTGAATCTTTCAAGACTGTCTGATTCATATGATATTGATAAACAGGTGGAGACTTCAATCTACGAATCCTCTCAACTAAAACACAGCTACAAATAAACTACTATTCACTACTGACCATTCTAAAGATTCAAGAAAGAAAAAGTTTCAGCCTGTATTCAGTAGTCCTGACGATCGCTTAACCACAGAAACCGATCGTATTGATAAAGTGAAAATTGGACAAAATAGATATTTCATAATAGATTTTCACATAATAAACGAGTCATCAATACAATCTCTCTCTTTCCAATTCGATTCCAACAGTGCTGGTTTTCAAGAAATCTATCTTAATTCGAACAAACCTCAAATCTTCCGGCGGTTAAAAAACAATCAGAACCAACTCTCCAAATAACTTCTCTAGAAGTCTTGTATCCGTTCGCTTTGTTTCCCACAGTCCCAACTTCTTGAAATCCGTGCTCGCTCGGACGTTCCTGGAGTTCCATCGCACGAAGGTGTCCATACGGACAGAACTACTTTTTGTGAGCGCTGGGTAATCTTACCTGGCCGTAAAAATTCGTACGGTGCCCCCCTCAACTAGTCATCAGCAACCATTAGATATCGGAGTCTGTGTATCTAAATAATAAACTATTGTACGCCCTCTATTAATAATTATGGGTTCGTGAGATTATTGCTTGTCAGATTACGTGATTGAGGTTGGGATGTTTCTCGAATCGGTTTCTTGCATTGCTGTGTGCCTTTGCAGATTGAAGGTTTCGCTTTGAGCGTACAGAATTGTTTCCGAAATTATTATTCGAAAAGAAACATCGTGGATTGTTGGTTGCTCCATTCACTATTTCTAGCAAACTCTAAAATTGCCTCACATTAGATACGAAAATCAAGCAAACTTATCAACGTTCTTTTTCTGTCTGGAAAATTTTGGATACATTGAACAATAGTTACTCGTGCAAGCAGTGAGAGAACAAGTGTTGGCCAACGTGTTTCACATATTTTTTCTAATTTTGAATAGGACTAGGTATTTGAATTAAAATTCAAAATATCAAAACGACCTTACAAGCGTCATGTGAATTCAGAGATATTTATTTTTGACTTCGTTGCTATGGAAGTGTTCAAAAATCTAGGTGTTGAGATTTTTGGCTATTACTTAAAAGAAGACTGTTACCAAATGATTGAGCTAGAGGTGGTAATATGAAATGTTTATGGTACAATGTTCACATTCACATAATAAATAGGTACTCGCACGAAGTTAAATTATTTATAAATTAACTACATCTAAACAGAGTTGGCCTATTTACAAGTATGGAGTAGTTGTAGAGATATTGAGTGTAATAATAATTAAGAAGTTATCTTGAGAAAATGTAGAATCATATTTCACAATAGAAAAGTCATAACGTTGTACATATTTACTTGAGAAACAGCGTTATCTGCAACACTAGATCGAGTAATGTATGTTGCCGAAATTATTCAAGTTAAGAATATTGAGAGTAGAGGCGCCATCTATCAATCAAACACAAAGTTTACTGTGATAGAGTTTGAATTTATTTCAAACTGTCTAATAATGTAACAAGGCAGACTTTCTGAGCGATTAAAGAGAAAGAATAATTACGTTTACAGTGATAACCTGTCGAATCTATCAGAAAAACAGAAGTAGAAATACATAATTATCTGTGAAGAGTTGAACTGTATGAAATGAGGCTAGAGAGGAGATAAAAGTTATACAGGGTGAGTCTTAGACCACTGCGTTAATTTTAACCATAGGTTCTTGAGATCAAAAGAAACACTTTTTCCATTACGGTTTTTCTATATTCAGCTGCGTTGAAAAGTTATAAGCATTTTAAGAAAAATGCAAAATGGGCAAATACCCCTCTGTAGTCCAGTATAGTTTGAATGAAAAATACTTTCCACAGCATCCACTATTGAATATGAAATGTTTAAAAACATTATTTTCCCTCTAAGAAATGATTCACTCACTCATGTTTCATCCGATGAGGTTCATATCCAGAAGGAAGATACAAAATACTAATTTTCTGTTAAGAAAATTCAACACCATAAACATAGATTTTTGTTGTTCTACTATATTTTCTTTCTACTTCAAGATTATAAACCATGCCTTTCTAGTGAGAAATTTCAAAAAAACCTCAGAATTATTGGGTGTTATCATACATTCGTAATTTTCTTCTTAAAATTTCCAAATTATGAAAACCATCATTTCTATGAAAACTTCCAAGGCAGGAGGTTGTCACTGTGCTTTTATTTTCACTCAAAGCCAGAAAAAATCATCTATGATTTTCCAAACACTGATATTTCTGAAGTATCTTCTCCTTGACAGAGACCAGTGAACAGGTCTATGAGGTCTCTTGATATACTGTTAAAAATATGAAAATCTTTTTCGAAATCTTCAACAACAATGAATGATGTCACTACGAATAATCATTTTAAAGTGATGTTACTTTGCTTGATGATTATTTTCTGGACTGAATCCCAATAACAATTTACCTGGATAGATTACAAGTATTTCCAGATTTAGGTGTGCAATTATACTTTCATGAAGAAATTCCTAAATTTGATTTTGGAAAATCAACTAGGTGTTCTTTAATAAAATTTTTTTTTGTTAAATCATTAATATGAATCTATTCTGTTTAGACTATAATTACTGATTACTGATTTTTATAATCAGAGTATCTGTTTTAATTACGTAAACAAGAACATAAATAATGAATAATGGTTATTCATAGATTATGTCAAATTTTAATACCTTACCATAGAAAATTAATTTATTACCGAACCCCAGGAGCGAAAAAATTAATATTTGCAATGTTTTTTTAAATGAAAGATATCTGTACTATTATGGATCTTTAGTTATAATTTTCCTCAGAATAATTAGAGTGAATTATTATCACATTAAAATATTATAACGTCTCTGTGATGGGTAGTTCCAAATAAAAATGTGTTCTGTGGTTCCTTGTTATTTTGATTCTGTTTGAAACTGTCAACGGTTATTTGTAGCTTTCTTTCAGAAAAATGTGTAAAATATTGGAAGGATAATATCGATAGTTTGAAATTATTCAATTCAGTATGAAATGATTATGGTCAGAAATGCATTCTATTCTAATCTTTCTTGTTTATGAGCTTATAGCTTCCAGTTTCAATATTGATTGAATTTTAATTAACCATGCATCATAACAAACGTTCAGAAATATTAAAACTTAGTCAAATTCTATTATCTCCTAAGTTTGTGAACAAGGTTGAATCGGTGTATGAAATAAAGATAATAAAAGTATAAAACAAATCTAAGAGACTGAGTTCGAAGTTTTTAAAACTCATATGAGCTCAATTTGCAGCATTCCTATGTTAGAATAGATCTAATTTGATGAACCCTGAAAGTCTGAAGCTATAAAAAACCAGCTCTTCATAAAGAGAAGTCTTTAATTTAACAGGTCCTGACAGAAAATACTTTACCTATTTCAACGGTCAAAATATACCGAAGAGTGATGGAAAACTTCTTCTCGTATTTATTATGGAATATTATTCTGGATTAAATATTAAACAAGGTGCTAGACATCATTAACAATGAATACAGCAAATGGCAATTTAGATTTTGTGGTGAATGTAAGACAAAAATTGTTCAGTGGTTAATTTCAAAGTGTTTAGTGTTGGAACCATAGACTGGAGAGATTTCCCCAACCTTTTGTAGAAATATTGAATAAAGATATGAAATATGGCAACATTGAAAAAATCTGATTATTGAATCATTTCAGCACAGAGTTGGATTTGGGAAAATCAGAAAATTTGGACAAAATTATATCGATTCAATTCCTTTCAACTTCGAATATCTTAAGAATGGTGCAATTTAGGAGAAAAGCTGAGGAATGATTTTATATGAAAAAAAGACTAATGATTCCAGGAAGTACGAGATACGGACCTTTAGTTCAAGCGATATTTGTTTTTCATGCAATTTAACCAATCTGTACAGTAGTAGTGAGAAACCCACAAGAAATGGAATAAATCTATTGATGCCAAAATATGCACGAGTGTTATCAAAAACCTTCTACAAGAGAGCATTTCAATTGATATTGTCGTTTGAATATTACATGTGAAAATGCAATTTTTTTATGAAATTTCAACACCCTATATCTTTTGAATGGGGCCAAATTTGGAAAAATGTTATAGGAAGAAAATGTTTCTTTTGACGTCAAGAATCTATGGTTGAAATTAACGCAGTGGTCAAAGACTCACCCTGTATAAAATATAGAGCAGTTGAATAAGTGATTAGTTTTTAAGAAAGCATCTGTATCATACTAACTTAATTCAGAGATTTATCATAGAATGATCAACGCTTACAGTAATAATAGTTATATTAGAAAAGCAGAAGAATTCCTATGATAATTCAAGAATTGAGATGAAATATTCGTACAATAAGAGATGTGAGATGTAGAGAAAATTATCATAAACTTGAACTAAAGTGACAACACTATTATTTGAGTTGAAGTTAGCTAAATAATAAATCTATTGATCTTCATCATATGAAGTACATCCATTTTAATGACTTAAAAAGTAAAGGGGCACATAGTTCAAGTAGTTTAGTCTTACAATGATTCTTTATTTTTAAAATCAATGCCGAAGTTCCCTTCTATCACGAAAAGTGAGAATTCTCGAACGTCCTTGATGAGTTTTGATAAGTTTCAGTTTATTTGTGCAAATTAGAAAAACAATAAAAATCTACATTTATTAAGATGAAAACCAATCCTTTCGTATTCAAAATAAAAAAGCGTATTTCAAAATATAATGACTAAGGCTCTTTGACAATGAATATTTCAAAAATAATCTAATGGACGAACCAAGGTGAAATGACGCATTCTACAAATTCGAAAAATCAAACTTTTCTGTAAGTACAACCGCCCCAACAGCGACGTTATTTTCCGAGTGTAATCCAAGGACTCTTCGAACATGTATCTAATTGCAGTTAGGAGAAAACCTTGAGATAAGGAAATGTTGGAGTCACGCTGCCGCCGAGGTAAAGTATATCATAAAAGATTATCCTCGAGTGGAGGACGAGGTCGGTGAAAATGGCGGAAAATATCTAGAAAACTGTCATTGTTCGTTTGAAAAATGCAAATATTAAAGCGGATTCATTAACGAGTGCAGAAACAATGTATTTCGATATTTCCACGTGTTTAACCTTGACTCTATAGATAGATGAGGATAATGGGGGTTTGATGCAGCATCGTAATCTGTATTTCTGTGCGACAAAGGACCTGAGTACAGGGTTATATTATTTCTGGACCTCTTCAAGTATATTTCCGTCACTTTGTTTCCTGTCTTGAATGTTGATGAGCTTTTTACTCTATTTAACTAACCGACACGCGATTCCTTTTCCAAAAATATTGCACATAATAATAATACTGAGAATAATATGATTAAAAAACTTCAATGTATTTTCTTTCGGTTTGTACCATTCACCATTCGTATAAGTACGTGGACAGGAAACCGAGTTTATTTCGTGATCGTGACTTCAACACATAAAAGAACTCCTGTATCTTCAAGCAATTTTACGCTACGGCGATAAAATTTCAGAATGTGTAAGATATCAGCAACCTCCATTTATACGAACAAAATTTCGTTGAGATCTGATGAATACCTCAAGAGTAATCCAAATTTTCAAAACATGTTTTGGAAATTTTTAAAATTTTTCGAGCCTGAAGTTTCTCTAAATTTTTTGAAAATTTAATCATTATCTGCAGTGAGAATGTGTAAAAAGTTCAGAAAATCTTTTTTCTCATTTTGCTGAGTGAAAAACGTGATCCTTTTTCCAAAATTCGATCGAGTGAAACAAAAATTAATGTGGATGTATCGATTGGGCGTTCCGTGAGGTTTTTGTTGATATATTGAACCTTGAAAGGATATTATTCAAAAATCTGGGTGTTGAAATTTTTGGCTATTACTTAAAAGAAGACTGTCACCAAATGATTGTGCTAGAAGTGGTAAAATAAAATGTTTGTTGTACAATGTTCACACTCACATAATAAATAGGTACTCGCACGAAGTTGAATTATTTATAAATTAACTACATCTAAACAGAGTTGACCTATTTAGTGTGAGAATAATTGAAAAGTTATCTTGATAAAATGTAGAATCATATTTCACAATAAAAGAGTCATAACGTTGTGTTTACTTGAGAAACAGCGTTGTCTGCAAGACTAGATCGAGTAATGTGTGTTGCCGAAATTATTCAAGTCAAGAATATTGAGAGTAGAGGCGCCATCTATCAATCAAACACAAAGTTCACAGTGAGTTTGAATTTATTTCAAACTGTCTACTATCAGAAAAGCAAAAGGTTTTATTGATAAATTGAGATGTTGAGGTGTATAATGTAACAAGGGGGTCACAAATTATTTCATCCCATAGATTATATTCGACGTTATACAAAGATACTATTTTCAACGCAAAATCGCCAGCAATCCACAGTTTCAGTGTCCGCCGAATTTTTGAATTCGAGTGGGCTATTCGGGGGTAGGCGGGGGGTCACAAATTATTTCAACATATAGATGGTATTCAACGATATACAAGGATGCCATTTCCATCAAAAAATCGCCAGCAACGCACAGTTCCTCGCGCTACGGAATTTGAAATTTTTAATTCTACAGGGGGCAATTCTGATTGAAGCGCGGGGTCACAAATTATTTCATTATATGGGGTGGCACGACACGGCCTTTGAAATGAAATGAAAGCAAAGAAATTAACAATGAAATTCTGAAAAATATGAAAAAATGACTCGAAAGAAAGGCGAATGCTGGAGTATCGACGATTGCGTACCTGTTGGTTTTACAGCACATCAATGTGTCACTCACGAGCGAGAAATAGTCACTTTTTCACCAGAGTTCTAGTTTGTAGAAATTAACGAGAAAGATAGCGAAGAAACGAAGAAAATTCTTGCACTGTACCGAACGAGCGTCGATGTCTGTATTCGAATTACTACCCTCTCGTACTTCTTTCGTCTCGCACTGTCACATATCTCCAACATATGTCACGCGTCCATAGACAAAGAAATGAACATACGTGGGCCGCATGAAACGAACAAGCATTTTGGAACAGAAAATAAATGAATGCAACTAACAACACTGAGTTGCAGTAACATAACCGCCCACCTAAAATAGAATATTTTACAAAAAAAAAAGGCAAATATAAAAATTGAAAAGATATCGAACATAAAGCGAAAAAAAATATATACATATATACATCAACATATGTCATAACTATTGGAGAGGTAATGGACATAATTTAACCACTGATCTCTGCAGTACACCTTGAGTTGTCCGAACAGTAGCTACTCTAGCTATTTTATCAGCGCCAGGATGCAATTTCTCAATGCGTCCAAGTCGCCAGCGCAATGGGGGAGTTGATCATCTTTTATCAAGACGAGTGCACCTATTGAATAAGGAGGCGAGTCACTATTGAACCACCTTTTTCGTTGTTGCAGTGTGTTCAGATATTCTAAATTCCATCTTTTCCAAAAATCCTGATGGATACGAGTTAAAAGCTGCCAACGCGATAATCGACCGATAGATAGGTGTGATAAATCTGGTTCAGGAATAGCAGTTAATGGAGCCAAAGTAAGAAAATGTCCTGGTGTTAGTGCAGATATGTCATTCGGGTCATTACTAAGCGGACATAAAGGGCGAGAATTGAGCACAGATTCAATCTGTGTGAGGACTGTATAAAACTCCTCATATGTCAGGAGTTGATGACCGATTACTCTCAATAAATGGGATTTGACAGATTTTATACCAGACTCCCAAAGACCCCCAAAATGAGGACTAGAAGGCGGATTGAAACTCCACTCAATTTTCTCTTCCAACACAGCGCCCTGCATATATTTCGAAAGCTCCCGATAAGCTCCCCTGAAATTTGTTCCACCATCACTAAAGATGTGGTTACATCTACCCCTTCGAGCAATAAAACGACGCAATGCAGCAAGAAAAGCATCGGAAGTTAAATCTGACACCAACTCCAAATGCAATGCCTTCGTTGTGAAACATACAAAGAGACATATATACGCCTTTAACGATTTTGAGCCACGAGACCTAGACATAGTTATGAAGTATGGGCCACCATAATCTACTCCGACGCATTGAAAGGGTTTGAGCTGATTAATTCTCAAGGGTGGCAAATTACCCATGAGAGGTTGAGACATTTTGGGATTGACCTTGAAACACGTGTTACAGCGAGAAATAACTTTGTTTATAGCTCGTCTGGCTGATAATATCCAGACCTGTTGAGATAGAAGGAACTGTAAAGTCTGAGCACCTGGATGCAGATATATTTTATGGAAATGCTGAATAAGGAGCTCCGTAAGTCGATGAGATGAAGGAAGCAAAGCTGGGTGTTTGTGATCATAGGCCAGACCAGAAAAAGACAGACGACCGCCCACCCTGAGAACACCGTCTTCTCCAATAAATGGATTCAATTTTCGAAGTGATTTAGATATGGGATTTCCCGAGATGAGATTATCGATCTGTTCCTTGAACACAACCCGTTGAACCTGCTTTATAATGAAGAAAAGTGCATCTTTGAGATGAACTGCGGAAAATCTATATATCCTAGGAGCTTTAGAGTTCTTTATGAAGTTAACGAATCTGAAAATGTAAGCTACCACCCTTTGAACCTTGGACAGAGAGGAATACCTGGAGAGCAAATCATCAACAAACGATAGAGAAATGAAAGTTGACAAAGAGAGGTGACGCTCTTCTGTTTGTACAAGATGAAGAGAATTCTCTATTTCATCATTTGCGAAGGTGAGATGTTTGGAACGAAGCCACTCAGGGCCTGTCCACCACAAAAAGCAGTTCAACACTTCGGTTGGCGTTAAGCCGCGTGAAGCACAATCAGCTGGATTGTCTTTCGATTGAACATGATACCAATCTTCTGTTGAAACTAAGTCCTGAATTTGAGTTGTACGATTGCTTACAAATGTCTTCCATCGATGAGGAGAAGACTTAATCCATGTTAGAGCTACCATTGAATCAGACCAAGCAAAAATGTCATCTATTGTGAAGGCTGATTGGTAAACAGAGGAAACCACATTAATGAGTTTTGATAATAAGAGACAAGCACACAATTCCAGTCGTGGAAGTGAAATTCTCTTCAATGGGGAGACCTTTGATTTACCACCTACGAAAGAGATGTCAATGGAGCCGTCATAATTGAAAAACCTGAAATATACCGCGGCTGCGCAACCACGCTCACTACTATCTCCGAAACCATGAAGTTCGCAACGATAAAATGGTTTCGATGCAAGTTTCCGAGGTATCTTTAATTTACCCAATTCGGTTAATTCGGATTTACACTGATTCCAGCGACGGCTGACATCGTCTGGAAGTGTATCATCCCACTGCAAACCTAATGTCCAAAGATGCTGGATCAAATGTTTAGCAAGAAAAGCAAATGGAGAAAGGAACCCCAAAGGGTCGAAAATTCGAGAAAGTCCTGAAAGTATGGTACGTTTGGTACATACCTGCACAGTAGTTTCCGCAAAATAAGAAAATTCGTCCGACGAAGGAAACCACTTCAAACCGAGAATTTTGACTAATATTTGACGATACAGTTGTTTGATATCAACTGTGAAAACGAACCGATGAACACGAAAGTTCATCAAAATGGCAATAATATCCTTTTGTAATTTAGGACCTATCAATAGCGCATCATTTAAAGATGAATGACCAGGTACATGAGCTGACGCATCGAGAACAACCCTCAACTTTGTAGATGGACTGTTTGGTTTGATTATACAATGGTGAGGGATATAAAAAGTATTTTCACAATCCGAACTAGTAGAAATCAAGGACATATGATCTTTTTCTAAATATTCCTGCATGAAAGTAGAGTATTCCCTGTATATATTCTGGTTTTTAATAAGTTTACGTTCAAGGGATAAAAAACGACGTAGTGCGAGAGAATATGTGTCACCGAAAGAAAGTGTTGACTGATCAGGTTTAAATGGTAATGCCACAGTGTACCGTCCAGATGTATTTCTAGAATAGTTCTGACCGTATAAGTTCTCACAAAATTGATCTTCTGGTGATACAATGACATTCTCTGAAACTTCTTCAAGTTCCCAAAATCTTTTCAACGAGGAGTTTAAACCTGATTCAGACAATGACAAATGAAAATTGTTTACTGATATGTTAGGTGATTGAATCTTTCCCATGAAAACCCAACCAAACACTGTCTCAAGTGCTGTTGGTTCTAAACCGTTACCCTCGATACGACCCGGTCGAATTATTAAAGAAAATATATCCGCTCCGAGGAGAAGGTCTATTGATTTCGGAATGGAAAAGTTCGGATCTGCTAACTTCTTGTTATGGACACAATTCCTAAACGAATAATTTACGAAAGAACTCGGCATTTCCGCACAAATTTTCGGAATCACGACGGCATCGAATGTAAATGATGGATTTATTTGACCTGATGGGCGAATAGTACATTCAGTGCTGCAATTAGCAGAAGATGAGCTTTCACAAATTCCATTTATCGAAAATGAAGCTTCACAAATTTTCAAGCCTAATCTATTTACACACGATTGAGTTATAATATTTATTTGAGAGCCTCCATCTAACAGAACTCGGACCTTCTGATATCTACCCCAAGCATCACGAATTTCGACCTCAGCGGTTGCCAAGAGAACGGTAGAATTTGAAGAAACATTGGTTAAAACTTGAACTGAGCCTGAATCCGATGAATTTGCAGCATTCAAATGAAATGACTCTGTTGAAGCATCATTATCCGCATTATTGCGCATGTGCAACAGGGTATGATGCTTTGCGTGGCAAGTACGACAATTTGACCTTGAAGAACAATTGTTAATCTTATGTCCAGAATGGAGGCAATTGATACACCAATTTTTGTTCTTCACAATCTTGAACCGATCTTGAACAGTTTGTTCCAAAAATGATGGACATTTGTAAATACTATGAGCTAACTTGCAATAATTACAGGTTATACGTTTCTTGAATGATTCAGTTTCCGTTTGAACGAGAAAAGTCGAATTTCTTTTATTCGTTGAGAGAGAACTAGATTTCAAAACTTGAGAATTCGAAACTGAATGAGTTTTCGACGGAAGAGAAAGAGCTACTGCCTCCAAGGCTATACACTGATTTGTCAGGAAATTTCGCAAATTGACAAACGACGGAATATCTGTTGAACATTCTTGTAATTCAAAACGTTTGATCGTTGCTGAATCTAATTTCTGAATGAGAATGTGAAATAAAACGAAGTCCCACTGGTCAACGAGTAAACCTAAATTCCTTAATACCGATAAGTTTTCCGCAAAACTTCTAGAATTCGCCTAAGGTCTTTAGCTGAATCACCCTGTAGCTTTGGAACATTACAGATTTCCTTCCAACATGTATTAGCGAGAAGTCTTTTATTTTGATATCTTTCCGCTAATGTCTGAAAAGCGCTTTCATAATTTTCAGCAGTCAATGGAAATCCTTTAACTAAATTTAAAGCATGAGAAGAAAGTGAACTAAGGAGGTATTGAAACTTTTCTATTTGACTCAAGTTAGAATTTTCATGTACCAAACTTTGGAACATATCGAAAAAAGTAGGCCACTCTTTATAATTCCCATTGAAAATGGGCAATACTATCTTTGGAAGTTTAACATTTGGCGAACTAATAGAGCAACTGTCTTGGTTTTTACTGGAATGTTTACTACAGGAAATAAATTAACATAAGTTGTTCTGATGGTGTAATAATTATCCATGAAGGCTGTTCGAATAACCTTCTCAGTGTTCAATTCGGGTTCTTCGGAAGACACTATCATAGAGACAATTGACGTATGTAAATTTTGAAAGTCCACGAGAATATCGTCAAGTATTTCACATCTTAATTTGAATCTAACATGTGAACTCTCATCAGTGACAGCGAATTGTGCTAAATTGAGAATTTCCTCGAGATCATCAATAACAATTTGACGACGAGCTTTGAGTTGTTTCAATTTTGTCGCCATTATTATTATTCAAGGTATACTGCAGAAAACAATATGAATTTTGTTTTGAGTAATTTCGAAAAAGAGTAAATAGACTAACCGATTGAAAAGAACTAAATTAATTAATAAAGCAAATAATTAAGATTGAATCTATTAAATTGAAAATCGAGTTGAAAATAAACAAATGAAAATAATGAAATGTAAATAAACAAAAACAAGAATGTCAATCTTTGTTTATGTTTCGAATCAAGGTTATGAGCATAGATGAGAAAAACAAACGAAGAGTTGTCTATGTTCCGAAAATGAAAGCAGCTAAATTCTATAACATGCGCAGATATTAAAGGATTTATGAATGTGTTCGATATCTTATCAAGTTTTCGAGGTCACGTGAATAATGACAGATTGAAATAAATGCAAATGAAAAAACGAAATGAAAAAATTCCAAAATGCTTGATCGCAATAATTTTGAAAACGCGGTTCGAAAATATCCGGCCCGAAGGACCAAAATGGCACGACACGGCCTTTGAAATGAAATGAAAGCAAAGAAATTAACAATGAAATTCCGAAAAAACATGAAAAAATGACTCGAAAGAAAGGCGAATGCTGGAGTATCGACGATTGCGTACCTGTTGGTTTTACAGCACATCAATGTGTCACTCACGAGCGAGAAATAGTCACTTTTTCACCAGAGTTCTAGTTTGTAGAAATTAACGAGAAAGATAGCGAAGAAACGAAGAAAATTCTTGCACTACTCCGAACGAGCGTCGATGTCTGTATTCGAATTACTACCCTTTTCGTCTCGCACTGTCACATATCTCCAACATATGTCACGCGTCCATAGACAAAGAAATGAACATACGTGGGCCGCATGAAACGAACAAGCATTTTGGAACAGAAAATAAATGAATGCAACTAACAACACTGAGTTGCAGTAACATGGGGCTTATTGAATAAGTTAAGGTAGACTCATTTTGCAAAAAAATATCCAGCAACGGCCGTTTCCATCTAGTTTTTGCCATCGTCAGCTTTGGGGGATTTTTTCTGTCGTGCTTTAGGGGATTACGGGGCATCACAAATTATTTCATCCTATAGATTATATTCGAAGTTTTACAAATATACTATTTTCATCGAAAAATCGCTAGCAATGCGCAGTTTCACTGTTCGCCGAATTTTTGAATTCGAGGGGGCTATGTGGTGGTAAGCGGGGGGTCACAAATTATTTCAGTATATGTGCTGGATTCAGTAGATTATATTGAATAAACTGACATAATTATAACGCAAAATAAATTATTTTTTTATGTTGGAGGTTTTGTGGGGGGTTGTTGGGGGGTCTTTTTTGTGTAAGTGGTTCCCCCACTAATGAAGTACAAAAGATATAATATTTCCCGAAAAAAATCAGGTCATTTCATTCAACCGATTACAAATGACACGCAATCGTAAATATAAACCAGCTTTCGAAATCCGTAGCTGAAAAGCGTTGCTGCAATGACACCCGTGGATATAGAGATCAACCGACGAATAAATGTCCTCTCGCAAATTGTCAATTTTAATTATTAAGCAGTTGTTATTCATTCATAAACATTCACTCGTCGAACTAAGTCATATATTCTCAATAAACACCATAAGTTTCTTGAAAAGTTCATAAATCGATCGAAAGCTATCTTTGTTTCAATTTCATTCTGTCAGTGAAAATACTGTGTGTCACTTTATTGCGGCCGAGCTTCACAACATCGTAAATTTCGCAGAAACGCGGAATAGGTGAAAAACGGACGAGTAATGATACTGCAAGATCAAATAAATATAAAACAATCCGTACCCGACAAGCAGATGTGCTTGTAAAGCGCAACTTTGAAATCTGTTATTATTTTTAGTATTTTGGTGGAAGGATGTTGAACTTGGTCGCTTAAACCCGTGACGCTGGAGTTCAAGGTGGTTTATTATGAATTCTTTGTCTGCTTTATCGCAATTATCAATGTAATTAACGGATCTCGATTCACCTACGGAGCTCGTTTATCTTATCTGGACATTCAGAATTACTTACTGCTTTTTTTGTGGATTTGTTCATGGCTGAACTGCATGCTATCATTCTTCCCAAATATTTCGATTTCTTGAAATGGAATTGAATGGAAATGGGAGAAATTAACCCAGGAGCCCGTAGGGCTCGTGGGTTAAACTTTCTTCTCATGAATAAACATTCATTTAACTCACTTGTTGTATAAATAACTATTATTTCAATTTGAAATATTATTGCCCTAAAAAAAACACTCTATATTTCGCAAAGTCGTTTCTGAGATTTGGCGAATTAAGGCACACAAAATCAAATCCCTATAGCCTACTTCCAAGCACCCTGTATAAGCCATACAAGCTTTTTCAAGTGTTCAAATTAAATTCTTACATATGTTAATAATCGAAAATTGTGAATTATTTTTGTTAATAAAATTTGAAATAATATGTGTAAATAAATGATTTTGTTCAAATTTGTACTGGTTAAATCTCAATATTTTTTTCTTTCGCAGGGCTGTGACAGATCCTAGAGACGGAAGACGAGTAGCGTTAAAAAAACTGCCCAATGTTTTCCAGTCTTTAGTTTCGTCGAAGAGAGTCTTCAGAGAACTGAAAATGCTCTGTTACTTCAAGCATCAGAATGTAAGTAACGAGTTATAATCTTATTGAATGATTGTCCTCAACAAGAACTTTGTTTTTAATCAATACAAATCAGATCGACTCCACAGTTCTGATTACCTGTAGTTGAATCGGTTTAAGTGGCAAAATCACCTCGGTTTGTTAAAGATACATTTCCAGATTCCTAGAACATATTCGTCAATGAAGGAAAGTTCGTTTTTTCGCAAGTAGACACTCGATTCCAAAAGATACCGAACTTTTTATGAAAACAAAAAGCCAATGTACATGCTCCAACAAGTATTTTTATTAAATTGAAAATTGGCCCTTCTGGCCCAACACCTTTTGCGATCTTTCTGGTATTGATATAATTTCAAGCTAATAAAATTTTTAGTTGTGTTGTTAATATCCGGTTCACATCAGCTAATGCCATTATAAACTTAAATGGCCTTTCTGAACATGGTGCATCTTTGACATCAAAATGCCGGATCGAAATTTAGCGAACCAGTTCTGGCACTGGCATACTATAAACACACGGTCAATTTCTTTCTGGCTTGGAACAGCATTTTTACCCGTTCTGTAGTAAAACACTAAAATACGGTGATACTGCTCTTAATCGCTCTTAATATTTAATAAAGAGGTATCAACCAAAAACCACTTCGTAGAATTAATTGAAACTTTTCACACAAAAAAATGGCTATATGAGCTCTTAAACATAAAAAATTGAACGGCTCAAGTGTGGAGTTGAGTGTATATAAACTCAATTAAATCCTCTGCCGGGACAACCTTATATTTTTCAATGTTCCATCACACCTAAGGAACCTCGGTACACATTTTTGATTTGTAATGGTGGTATATATTACTTTCTTACTGAGTTCTTGTTGACATTTTCGCATAATTTCAAATTTTCTTGTTACCCACTAATGTGATTTTCAGGTTCTCTCAGCACTGGACATTCTGCAGCCACCCCATATAGACTTTTTTCAAGAAATGTATCCTTTTATTGCAATGCATATCAACTTATTTTGACAATGTCGAGTTCACTGAGTGATTTTTCATTTAGGTTCGAATTCTTGTGTGTATTCTTTCTCAAGTCAATCAAAATTTACAGTTAAAATTAAAGTTAATGGCATTCAGACGATTTCTACATTTGAAAATCCGGAAAAAATGCACCCTGGACGTATTCAATTCATATTGGATTAAATTGTTCACGTGATAACGCATAGGAGGAAAGATTGAGATGAGTCGTGGTGATGTCTGGTGTTAAATGGCTTTTCTTTCATTATTAACATATCCACATATTACAAATAACATTTGACTTTTGGGTGTAAGGGGTTCTCAATTCGGTTGGATGAGATATCTCTTTGGTATCTGAGTAGTATAAGCGTCAGTCTAGTAGTAAGGTTATATGGGTTCGAATCCCGTCCAGGGAGGCATTTCTTCCGGAATTCAAGAGCTCGTATTAATATTATATACTTAAATGCAACGTTGCCATTGTTCCTTCGGAAAAGAAATCGAGAGCGTAAAGATGAAGAATCTAGAACGCTAAAGAGTGTTACAGAATACCGATTTTACCTCGATTCACTCGGATTCGTTTCGACTTCATCTTCGTATGCTACGATAACGAAAGTTATAGAATCCTGCCACTCTATGCAGCCATGAATGGCATTAATTTAACGGGCGGTCGGTATTGTTCATAGTCTGGATCGAACATCAAATAATATCAGGGGGGGCCGGTTATTATTTGATACGAGTACAAACCGTGCTATCTAGATTATGGATCTTGAGTGTCACAATGTGAATGAACCAACTCTGACTTAATAGCCAATTAAACGTTAACGGAAGTTGTAAATTAAAAACTCCGGGTTGAGCTTTGCGGGACGAGCAAGGTTAATTTTTCCAGGAGGGGTTAAATAAGTTTGTAAAAGTAATAGCCATGCGAACGACCCGCCATGTGAATCAGGAAATGACTTACTCACAATTTGTAGAGGCGAAAAATGATTAATACTAGGTGTGCTCTCGAAAATATTGCTGTTTTAATTGGAAATAAAAATCAGCTAGATCAAAGCAGTTTTTATATCCTTAATCTTATTGTAAGGTCATCTTAAGAGCTTCCCCGTCTTCCTGACTCGTCTTCACTCTTAACAGTCCGGCGCTCTCCTTTGCCAAGCTGATTGTTATTCCCCAAAAACTGCCTTTCGTGGATTTTCTGTCATCTATCTAGAAAGATTAAAACTCAATTTTACCCAAGGTTTCCGAAAACCAGACGTGACCAATCACTACAGGTTAACAGACAGTTCTCATAAAGATATGACAACGTTTCAACCCCTTATGTGAATTGATTGGTGCGGCAATTATCCCAGAATGTCTGTTATTTCCTTTATCTGCCATTATTTGTTAAATGTTTAAAAGCATGTAATCTAAAGTGTAATAATGACTATGCGACTTCTTTATAAACCGGATGCCCGGGAAAATGCGGGAAATCTCTCGGTGCCAGATAAACCATAAAATGAGATGACAAGCTTCCATCTTTTGTTTTTTTTTTTACTAAGATACGGTCTCATAAATGACTTCACTGGAAATCCATTTTACGGGATTAATATCAAACTATTTGATGGAATTTAAAGAATAATTGATATGATAAACATTAATAAGATCCTCTTGAAATACTGCCCTTAAAATTAAATTAGCTCTTTTAGTTTGATTTAATTTAATTCATTAATGTCATATTCTGGCAACGTATATGAAAAACGCCAAATATTACACGAATCCGTATAAAAATACCACGTACATCACTTCCATCACGGAAGATCCTCTCGAAGGGGTGGCAGAATGAAGAGTAATAGAAGTAACTGTAGTAGGGTGTGACGTCATTGAACACGTGTGAGAAACAGTGGAAAAACGGCTGTTGCATGGGTGTCGTTGAAATATTACAGTCATCAGCTATCTCTCTTATGGGCACGCAGGAAAATTCAATAGCCGGTCGCGCCCACCGTTGATAAACACTATCACGTACTAGGGGTGGCGAGGGTTGAGGATATGTGTCAAGAATTGGTCTGATTAATTGCTATGTTAAAATTGATCGATGGTTACGTCAGTTTTTCATTTAAAATGATATCAGATCTGTCATGGAGTTATTGAAGATTTCTTCTCATCCGATGGAAGGAAATAATTTCCACATATACAGGGTGAGTCTTTGACCACTGCGTTAATTTTAACCATAGATTCTTGACGTCAAAAGAAACATTTTCTTCCTATAACATTTTTCCAAATTTGGCCCCGTTCAAAAGATATAGGGTGTTGAAATTTCATAAAAAAATTGCATTTTCACCTGTAATATTCAAACGACAATATCAATTGAAATGATCTCTTGTAGAAGGTTTTTGATAACACTCGTGCATATTTTGGCATCAATAGATTTATTCCACTTCTTGTGGGTTTCTCACTACTACTCTACAGATTGGTTAAATTGCATGAAAAACAAATATCGCTTGAACTAAAGGTCCGTATCCCGTACTTCCTGGAATCATTAGTCTTTTTTGCATATAAAATCATTCTTCATCTTTCCTCCTAAATTGCACCATTCTTGAGATATTTGAAGTTGAAAGGAATTAAATCGATATAATTTTGTCCAAATTTTCTGATTTTCCCAAATCCAACTCTGTGCTGAAATTATTCAATAACAAGATTTGTTCAATGTTGCCATATTTTATGTCTATATTAAATATTTCTTCAAAAGGATGGGGAAATCTCTTCCCTCTATGGTTCCACCACTAAAAACTAATAGATAAAATTAACCACTGAACAATTTTTGTCTTACATTCACCACAAAATCTAAATTGCCATTTGCTGTATTCATTGTTAGTGATGTCTAGCACCTTGTTTAATATTTAATCCAGAATAATATTCCATAATGAATAAAGAAAAAGTTTTCCATCGCTCTTCGGTATATTTTGACCTTTGAAATAGGTGAAGTATTTTCTGTCAGGACCTGTTAAATTGAAGACTTGTCTTTATGAAGAGCTGGTTTTTTATAGCTTCAGGCTTTCAGGGTTCATCAAATTATATCTATTCTAACATAAGAATGCTGTAAATTGAGCTCATATGAGTTTTAAAAACTTCGAACCCAGTCTCCTAGATTTGTTTTATACCTTTATTATCTTTATTTCATACACCGATTCAACCTTGTTCACAAACTTAAGAGATAATACAATTTGACTTAGTTTTAATATTTCTGAATGTTTGTTATGATGCATGGTTAATTAAAATTCAATCAATATTGAAACTGGAAGATATAAGCTCATAAACAAGAAAGATTAGAATAGAATGCAATTTCTGACCATAATCATTTCATACTGAATTGAATAATTTAAAACTATCGATATTATCCCTAAAAATCTTTCCACTTTTTTTGAAGATACAAATAACTTTTGACAGTTTCAAACAGAATCAAAACAACAAGGAACCACAGAATACTTTTTTATTTGGAACTACCCACCACAGAGACGTTATAATATTTTAATGTGATAATAATTCATTCTAATTATTCTGAGGAAAATTATAACTAAAGATCAATAATAGTTACAGATATTATTCATTTAAAAACATTGCAAATATTAATTTTTTCTCTCCTGGGATTCGGTGATAAATTAATATTCTATGGTAAGGTATTAAAATTTGACATAATCTATGAATAACCATTATTCAATATTTATGTTCTTGTTTACGTTATTTACTCTGATTATAAAAATCAGTAATTATAGTCTAAACAGAATAGATTCATATTAATGATTTAACAAAAATTTTTTATCAAAGAACACCTAGTTGATTTTTCAAAATCAAATTTAGGTATTTCTTCAAGAAAGTATAATTGCACACCTAAATCTGGAAATACTTGTAATCTATCCAGGTAAATTGTTATTGGGATTCAGTACAGAAAATACCTGTTCACTGGTCTCTGTCGAGGAGAAGAAACTTCAGAAATATCAGTTTTTGGAAAATCATAGATGATTTTTTCTGGTTTTGAGTGAAAAAGAAAGCACAGTGACAACCTCTTGCATTGGAAGTTTCATAGAAATGATGGTTATCATGATTTGGAAATTTTAAGAAGAAAATTTCAAATGTATGATGATAACACCCAATAATTCTGAGGTTTTTTTGGAATTTCTCACTAGAAAGGCATGGTTTATAATCTTGAAGTAGAAAGAATATATAGTAGAACAACAAAAATCTATGTTTATGGTGTTGAATTTTTTTTACCAGAAAATAAGTATTTTGTATCTTCCTTCTGGATATGGACCTCATCGGATGAAACATGAGTGAGTGAATCATTACTTAGAGGGAAAATAATGTTTTTAAACAATTCAGATTCAATAGTGAATGCTGTGGAAGGTATTTTTCATTCAAACTAAACTGGACTACAGAGGGGTATTTGCCCAATGTGAAAACTAAAAATGCTTATAACTTTTGAACGCAGCTGAATTTGGAAAAACCGTAATGGAAAAAGTGTTTCATTTGATCTCAAGAACCTATGGTTAAAATTAACGCAGTGGTCAAAGACCCGCCCTGTATAGGATATCCCTAAACTCAATGATAACTTGGTGATAGGGGATGGGCCAAGGTTAAAAATAGAATTAGGGAATGTAGAAAAGCACTGACGTGAGCCCCGGGGCTTTTACGCTCTTGTTCTAGAGTTTTCCCGTATTCTAGAACAGTCTGATACTAATAACCCGCCACGATGAATGAACAAACCTATATATATATATAAAATTGAAGATTAAAGACTCGCAGTTCTCCTTAAGTTTTGTGCGGGGATCAAATTCCCCTCTCCTACAAATCAATCTAAAATAGTCATATCAACTCCATCAAAACCATTTAGAATATCTTGTCCTTTGAATTACCATATATATTCGAGTCTTTCAGTCAGAATCCTGCTCCACTCAAAACCCTTCTGATTCGTTTAATCACTTGAATCATCCAATGCATATGGTTACATATTTTCGAATAACGTTAGGTTGGGAAATTAACTGTGTGAATCGTCTAATATGAAACAAGCACACAGTAGTATTGACAATTGTTAAAAGCTACACATCAAAAATTTAGAAAGCACTGACGTGAGGTCAGATTGCTTTGGCGCTCTTGTTGAGCTACTTGCGAGTAAATATTCAAACCATGACACTTCTATAAGCACTCTGATCACGTGAACAATAGTCTTTTCCCGTACTATGGGACAATGTGATGCAAATATGAACGCCTAATGAATGAACAAACCTATATCTCAAATTAAAAATAAGTACTCATAATTTTCCCCAAGTTTTTTCGAAGCTATAATTACCTTTTCCTAAAAACTTATGTCAGTGCTTTCCTGAATTTTGACAACGTATATTATTTCAGCCACCGAGATTGAATTCTATCTTTATGATTTCTCTTTATGAAAAATGATTAATATTAGGACAACTGAAACTGATTAATGAACCCGGCATTTGTCAATCGAATATTGATCTGTGATGGCCATCGTTCAAAGAAAATCATCGGGACGTATGTCATTTCTCTTGAGTAAATTAAAAAAATGATCATATCCTTAGATGGAAAAGAGCTAGGAGGAAATTTGAGGAAAAGTAAGATATCGTGACGATTTCTGCGAAATTTTGCGAGCTGTTTCGTTGTAGCTTTCCTCAACAATATTTCAAGTATCAATTTGATCGGATGGATATTCTTGTAGTTATTGAGGAAACAAAATTTCAGATGCTCATAACTACTGAACCATCCGACGGATTTGGCCCAATATCGAACTTGACCGAGATATTTGGACAATTAACCTATTCTGAAAATATGAAAACTCTAGCTGATTCCTTTTGGATGCTAGAGAGGATACGGCCGGCCGGACAGACTCAACTTTCGCCACGAATTCTTCATCGTGAGTCGAACCCAATCGATTGAGACCATTTTCGGCTCGATATTCCAAAATTACAGACATTCGGGCAAAATGATAGGCACTCTGTTCGGGTGAACAAGAGCGCCAAAAAAGATTAGATAGTGGCTTTTCAATCGTTACTCATTCTACGTGAATTTGAGACAGTTTACGAAAGAGAAACTCCCAACATGATTGAATGAAAAATATTATTAGGACGTATATACATAATGTATGAAAGCTATCATTACTCAGAACATGTATATAATATCATTAATTACTTCCCCACTTGACCAGTTGGTGTGACGGTTCAGCCCATTCTGAAGAAATATTGCTTCAGGAAAACGAATAATATAATCAACGATAAGCTGTTAAAATACGATAAATTCATACGTGATGTGCCCATCAGTTTATCTTCAACTGCAGAGTTCAAAGGAAAAATGCGACCGATGTGTATATTTGACAAATAACATGAATTCCAATCGTTCATTCATTGCGCCCATGACTTTCAGAATTCGACCTAGATACTGCACTAGTTTGAAATCATTTCAATTTCACTGAACTTCTTTTCATGTTAGTATATTTTTATTCAATGGATCGTTTTCTTTTTTTGTCGAAAATTAAAAACCAATAATCTCCTTTTCTCTGTCACGGAAAAACCTACTTATAAATTCATTCTTATAACTTAATTCGTTGAATTATCACTTCCAATCCAAAATTATTTTTCTAAATTAGATATCAAAACAACGTTTTCAGGAAGTCGCAACCTAGGAAAAATATTACATACACAACTTAAAATCCTAACTGAACCCCGTCAAAACTTCAAGTGTTCATAAATCATAGAAATAATGAAACATCAAGAAATCATGGAAGAAGATATTATGGTCAGCTTCGACATTACCAGTTTATTCACTAATATTCCGACAGATAAAACACTTATCATAGTTAGGAAAAAGCTTGAAGAAGATCAAACCCTTAGTGAAAGAACTACACTAAGCGTGGATACAATTATGGAAATGCTTTCTATTTGTATTGACACAACATATTTCCAATTTGAAGACATCTTTTATCAACAAGAATTTGGAATGGCCATGGGTTCACCACTATCACCAATTTTAGCTGATTTATATATGGAAATTTTCGAACAGAAGGCATTAGAAAACTATGTACTTAAACCCAAACTATGGAAAAGATATGTAGATGATACTTTCATTATTTGGCAACATGGAAGAGACAATATAGATGGATTCCTTCAATATCTAAACAATCAAGAGGAATCAATTAAATTCACAATTGAAATCGAGAAAGACAGACAACTTCCATTCTTAGATGTACTCGTACATAAACAAAATGGAATCCCAAGAACCACTGTGTATAAAAAGCCAACGAACACAGGACAATATCTACATTTTGATTCAAACCATCAACTAAACACTAAATTGGGAGTAGCAAAATGTTTATTTGATAGAGCAATAAATATTTGTTGCACTGAAGAAGACCAAAATGAAGAAATAAATAACATCTCGAGAACGCTTAGAAGCAATGGCTACCCCAAAAAGATATTAGAAAAAGCTAGACGAACAAGAGAAAGTCAACCTGAACCAACAGATATAAATCAGACCATTAAAACCGTAATTCCTTATGTAAAAGGTTTGTCGGAGAAAATGAGAAGAATTGGAAATAGATACAACATAACGACTGCATTCAAAACTCAAGACACTATCAGAGCTAAACTTACAAAAGTTAAGCCTAATAATGAGACACAAAGGACAAAAAACTGCATATATGAATTACCTTGCGAGTGCGGAAGATCTTACATCGGAGAAACTAAACGCCCTCTGAATGTACGAATAAAAGAACATCAGAAGCTTCTACGAGTACTAGACAGCGACAAATCCAGGTTGGTCCAACATGCTGTAGATGAGAATCATCGTATAAAGTGGGATGAAGCATCAATAATATCCAAAGAAGAAAAACTTGCAAGAAGAAAAATCAAAGAAGCAGCATTTATGAAAATAACACCTGATTCCATAAGTGCTCCATCTATAGATCTGCCAGAAGTTTGGACGCCGATTGTTCGATCCAACTTAAAAAGATCATCATATCACAGATGAGTATATAACATCGTTCATTTTCTTTCATGACTTCTGTCAATATTGACTTTTGAAAATTGATAATTTTCAAAAGGTTTCTTACTTTTCTCCTTGATAAAGATAGAAGATGTCTATCGAAACGTCGGAAATCATTACATCCACAATAGATGATGGTAATAGCCCAAACAATCATTCAAAACGAGCTCCATCATCAACAATATCTCGTCATCCAGTTCATAAATCAGTTGTAAATATTGCAATGCTCCATATGTTGGCCAAAGTGGCAGAAACTTCGAGACAAGATTTCAATCTACCTGGAATCAGACAAACAGTACGTAATCAAATCATTTCAATACAGAAGAACATTATATGGATATTGTCAATTTTAAAATCCTTCACAGATGCGATGAAGGACTGAAACTCAATTTGCTGGAATCGATGGAAGTATACAAGAACCTCAATCTTTCACCACTTATTAGCGATTCACGGTTACTCAACATCCCAATGGTTTCTTGGTTTAAGAACATAAAATATTTCCGTCCGTATCCACCACCTGACGATCGGTCGTGTCGTAAGATCAATAAAGTGAAAATTAGACAAAATACTTGTTTCTTTCAGTATTTAATAATAAACACTTTTATTTATTTCTCATTTGTAAACGTCAGTTTCCAAAAACACAATATTGATCAAGAAGGTTTATTTTATCAAGTCACTAACTTGTAAAACTGACAGTTAACTTGCTATCAATTAATTGGTTGCAATATCCTCAAATTAATTCCTGAAATAGAAAAATAATTACATATATGTAATATATGCATAACAAGTTTAGATAAGTTGGCAGATTTTACTTACGATTAACGTACTGAAAGGATTCAACGTCTATGCCCTGAAGTTTAGTTTTTCGATGTGGAGAATTTTCTTTTATTGATGACTCCTTTCCACTTATTGTTTACTGCATACCAGTAAAAGGAAAGTATCCAAACAAAAATAAAAACAACCCTTATGTCACCGTAGTTCAAATCAAATGGAACTTCTGTTCCTGACGGAAGGTATAACGAGATATGTGTATGAATGATTGTTTGGGCTATTACCATCATCTATTGTGGATGTAATGTTTTCCGACGTTTCGATAGACATCTTCTATCTTTATCAAGGAGAAAAGTAAGAAATCTTTTAAAAATTATCAATTTTCAAAAAGTCAATTGACAGAAGTCATGAAAGAAAAATGAACGATGTTATATACTCATCTGTGATATGATGATCTTTTTAAGTTGGATCGAACTATCGGCGTCCAAACTTCTGGCAGATCTATAGATGGAGCACTTATGGAATCAGGTGTTATTTTCATAAATGCTGCTTCTTTGATTTTTCTTCTTGCAAGTTTTTCTTCTTTGGATATTATTGATGCTTCATCCCACTTTACACGATGATTCTCATCTACAGCATGTTGGACCAACCTGGATTTGTCGCTGTCTAGTACTCGTAGAAGCTTCTGATGTTCTTTTATTCGTACATTCAGAGGGCGTTTAGTTTCTCCAATGTAAGATCTTCCGCACTCGCAAGGTAATTCATATATGCAGTTCTTTTCCTTTGTGTCTCATTATTAGGCTTAACTTTTGTAAGTTTAGCTCTGATAGTGTCTTGAGTTTTGAATGCAGTCGTTATGTTGTATCTATTTCCAATTCTTCTCATTCTCTCCGACAAACCTTTTACATAAGGAATTACAGTTTTAATGGTCCGATTTATATCTGTTGGTTCAAGTTGACTTTCTCTTGTTCGTTTAGCTTTTTCTAATATCTTTTGGGGTAGCCATTGCTTCTAAGAGTTTTCGAGATGTTATTTATTTCTTCATTTTGGTCTTCTTCAGTGCAACAAATATTTATTGCTCTATCAAATAAACATTTTGCTACTCCCAATTTAGTGTTTAGTTGGTGGTTTGAATCAAAATGTAGATATTGTCCTGTGTTCGTTGGCTTTTTATACACAGTGGTTCTTGGGATTCCATTTTGTTTATGTACGAGTACATCTAAGAATGGAAGTTGTCTGTCCTTCTCGATTTCAATTGTGAATTTAATTGATTCCTCTTGATTGTTTAGATATTGAAGGAATCCATCTATAGTGTCTCTTCCATGTTGCCAAATAATGAAAGTATCATCTACATATCTTTTCCACAGTTTGGGTTTAAGTACATATTTTTCTAATGCCTTCTGTTCGAAAATTTCCATATATAAATCAGCTAAAATTGGTGATAGTGGTGAACCCATGGCCATTCCGAATTCTTGTTGATAAAAGATTTCTTCAAATTGGAAATATGTTGTTTTAATACAAATAGAAAGCATTTCCATAATTGCATTCACGCTTAGTGTAGTTCTTTCACTTGTTTGATCTTCTTCAAGCTTTTTCCTAACTATGATAAGTGTTTTATCTGTCATCAACGAGATATGTGTATATATTTCTGTGTTCTCGAAGATCGAAACTTTAGAAAATGTTGTCAGATTGTATTCTGCAATCTAGGGACCGAAACAAGCTTCATGAAACTTTGATATTGATAAGAGAATCAACTTATTTCTATGAAACTCGCCATATTTCAAAATCGACGATCAGAACTGCACTAACATTTCTTTTAGTCGATGCGTTTGGAAATTGAGCATCCCTTGATTGCCGGACTGCAATATGCGAGAGCTCAGAAAGATCGTTCACATCCGCAGCGAAGGGTGGAGGGTGTAGCCCCTTCCTACCCTCTGCTGTAACCGTACGAATGGATTATTTATCACATCCTGTTTTCCATCGAGTAATGCTTCCTATTCGTTTTGAATTTTTCGACCAACTCGTCCAAACATTTAGGGGGATATTTGTTAAAAGAGCTTTGATCTAGTAATTAGTATCAGATGGTGAAGATAATTAAAAATTGGCTTATTGGGAATGGCGCCGTAAAACGGTATATTAGTCGAGGATAAAAAGCAAACCCGGTAGAGACGTTAGGTGTTCACAAAATACGCTGCAATGATATTTCGGTCAAACTAGTAGATAATTGAATAAGTCGAGTTGAGACAACTTGTTACACACGGTGGTATCAATCAATGATTCATCAGGCATTTTCATTGACGAAATGCGTGTCATTCCATTTCTCAACAGAAGTAATTTGGGATGCTAGCAATAAATTGACTGTTTTTGTCGTAGAAAGGTAATTCGAACTGAAATGTTCGCTTAGAATCGGATCAGTAGTTTCCCACGATTCTCCTGCTTGCCAGCTGTGTCGTATATGCCGGTAGTAAGTGTACCTTCGGCGCTTTAGACTTGAGTGGAGCTTTTTAAAGGGAATCCTCCGTTGCATGCAAGTACCGTTTCCGTATTTAAATTCCTTCGCGTTTTATTCCAAGAATGAGAATGTTGCTGGGTTCTTTGGAAGATTTGGAGAATCGCTGTTAGAAGCATATAGTGTACTCATTATCATAAATCTTTAACTTCATATTACTGTAAAAATGTCGAAGAAGGTCAAAAGCTTTTGCTTTTTTAAATTTTTCCTGTTTCTGGAATAACAAATATAAATATCAACGACCAAATATCTTCAATTAAAAATAATCTAGGGTAATACCACTAGAGGTGAGAATTTTTTAAGAACACTCTTGTTTTTTGGGAATTATGCGTTTAAATTTCACGAAACAAAGTTATCCTTAAAATACCACGAGCCCAAGTCGAGTGGTATTTCGGGATCACTTTGTTGAGTGAAATTTGTATAATTTTCAAAAAACGACAGTGTTCTCAAAAAAAATTCGAATCTCTTGTGGTATTTGGAAAGATCATTCAACAATATAAGTCAAACGAAATGAAAAATAGTTTTTTATTCAAAAATAACCAGATAGAAGCATAACAACAAATTATTCATCTTTATTCTCAAAATAATAATTATTGATAGTACAATTATTATACACATTACGAGCATTATTTTCGAATGATGAAGTAGATACTGATGTTGTTTCTTGAAGGACATTTTTTTCCTTCCTTATGGCTGTCATTATTTTTTTGTGATGTTGTTGGTCCAGTTGGAGTTACGGTTTCACTGACGCTGCAGAAGAATGGCCTGTTATCTTTATCAGCTGTTCCTCGCCAATCCCTGCTTAATAAAGTCATTTTGAGCTAGTAACTAGGACACGAAGGGATTTTGTACTGTACAGCTGGGTCAAAATGAATTCTTTAGACCACCTATTGAACATTCCAAATCGGTTTTGTTGAATTTCCAAAAGAAAGTCTGAAAATGAATCGTGAAAAGAAGTTACTAGATAAGTAAATTCATTCTTGATGACAATGATAAGTACCTGAACCAACCTTCATCTGTTTCTTCCGAAACAAAGAAATGAGAAGCAATAAACAAATTCTTTCTAGAATAAACTGAAATTACACAAATTTTCACCCGTAATTGATAACTGTGGGACTTTTTGATTCACATCCTAGCGAGTAATTACACAAACTTGGAAAAAAAACTATCTCCGGAAGTATTAATTCATTGAGAATAAAAATGGAATCGGTGTATTTATATAGTAAAACTGCATCACAAGAGAAAGTGTGATTTAAAAAATATTTTTTTCATTACTACGAAACTACTGGATCGGTTTGGTCGAATAACATCCTAAATAACATTCCTCAAACCTACCCTGAAAATTTCACACAATCGCAGAATATCACAAAGGCAGAATCCTTGATTATTGCTTATCAAATATTAAAATGATTTGAGTTATTCTGTTACACCATTGTTTATGTCTGATTGTTGGTATCAGAAAATAAGATCACATATGATCTTCAATCATAGTATTCTATGGCCAATCTGTGGTGGATTGCAATCTTGTACTCTATGAAGGCACCGAAGATCTGGCAACTTTTTTCTGCAAATGTGCCTTTGTAGATATATGCCTTTCTGTCCATGTGATTTTCTGGGCGAGTTATTAGGTGTACAAATAAGTTTCCGCGGTTTTTTATAAAAAATTAGGAATTTATTGTAAAGGAAAAGTACATTACGTTTTATTCAAAGTATTTTCCATCATTTGCCACTACTTTTCCCCATCTTTCTGGCAACATTCGGATAACCCGTCGAAAAAACTCTTCATCTTTTGACGCTATCCACAAATCTACCCAATTTTTGGTGTCTTCATATGATGTGCTGCTCAGACAGACCATGTGCCATCGACCGGAACAGATGATAATCAGAAGGGGCTAAGTCTGGTGAATACGGCGGGTGGGGTAAAACTTCCCAGTTGAGTGTTTCCAAGTATGTTTTTACCGGCGCCGCAACATGTGGACGAGCATTATCGTGTAAAAGAATAATTTTGTCGTGTCTGGAGTAGTAATGGGCGCGTTTTTCCTTAAGTGCCCGACTCAATCTCATCAATTGTATTCGGTAGAGAGCTCCAGTAATGGTTTCGCTTGGTTTCAGCAATTCATAATACACGACACCACGCTGATCCCACCAAATACACAGCATGAGTTTTTTCCATGAATATTCGGCTTAGCTGTCGATGTTGATGGTTCGCCGGGCTCAACCCATGACTTTCTCTTCTTTGGATTATCGTATGAATCCATTTTTCGTCACCAGTGACTATACGATGCAAAACACTCTTTTTTATTCCTGGCAAGCAGCATTTCACTCATGCATAATCGGCGTTCAACGTCTCTCGGCTTTAGTTCATATGGAACCCAATTTCCTTGTTTTTGAATCATTCCTAACGATTTTAAACGATGTGAAATTGCTTGTTGAGTCACTTGTAGAGTAAGTGGAAGTTCTTTTTGAGTTTGGGACGAATCTTCCTCCAATAGTGCTTCTAATTCCATGTCTTCGTACACTTTCGGCCTTCCACTGCGTTCTTTGTCTTTAACGCCAAACTCACCGTTCTTAAACTTTTGAAACCATTCCTGACAACTTCTCTCACTTAAAGCAGCTTCACCATATGCTTCTAGAAGCAATCGATGCGCCTCAGCTGCAGATTTTTTCCCATTAAAGAAGTAAATCAAAAGTTCCGCAAATGATGCTTCTTCGGAATAAAACTTGATATTTGTGCACGAAAAAATTACGTGATGCTGGTACGGAATCACTAGTACTTTAAGGTTATGGTGTTGCCAGATGACTAAACTTGGGATATTACGTTTTACATCTGACAATTTCTCCATAACCTTCTGGTGGGGCCATCTTTTGACAAACCGCGGAAACTTATTTGTACACCTAATACATTCTGCCCAAGTGCATTTCTGCATTCATTCTATAAATGTTTTTCTCTATTTCGGCATTGTTTTTAGTCATATTTTTCGTTTTGTGGCTGACAACACTGACATCCTATCCTTTCGGATGTCAACACGCGTCCATTGCATGTCAATTGTCAATATTAAACCATTTAGAGATTTGAACGCACTATTCAAATTCTATAAACACACCAACTGCGAAAATAAAATACAAAAGGCACTAGGAGGTATAATCTGAATTTTTCATTGAATTCCAATAAATTTCTCACAATTCTTGACTGAAATAGAGAAAATATCGACTAATACTCGTTGCAGAAGGCAATTACAACACTCATGCGTTCGAATTCGCATTCGTGTTGGAATAGGTGCCCATTCTGCAACTTGTTTTAGAATATACTATTTCAATACTAACGGGTGGCCCATTTAAAAATTGGAATTTAATTTTGCTATAAAAAAAAACTGCTCAATATTTTCCAATGGTTGAACATTTATTTAAAAGGTTGGTTCATGACATTTATTTATGAAAAATAATTTCGGCCAAATGACCACCACGGCTGACTTGGCAGTAGCCTTTTCGTTCCACCCAATTTTTTAATACATTTTCGATTGTTTGGGGCTCTATTTCACCAATAGCAGCTCGAATTTCGGTCTTGAGGTCTTGAATTGTTTCTGGATTGTTGGCGTAACACTTATCTTTCACCGCTCCCCAAAGATAATAATCCAATGGCGTCAGATCGCAGCTTCTTAGTGGCCAATTCACATCAGCATTTCTGCTGATTATTCGATTTCCGAAAATGCGGCGTAAAACATCGATTGTGGCGTGTGCTGTATGGCTCGTTGCACCGTCCTGTTGAAACCAAACATCGTCCAAGTCGTTAGCTTCAATTTCTTGAAAGAACCAATCGTTCAACATTGCGCGGTAGCGTAGTTTGAGTAGAAGACTCACCACTTTGGAAATAAGTTTTTAATATTTCCCAACTTTCTTCAAGCGAATAGCGTCCCATTTCGTAAACTTCAAACTTTCAACTGAATATTAGTCACGTCAAAAAGAATAGTTGACGTTTATAATGTCAAATAATCGGTAGTTCAAATTCCAAACACTAGATGGACCACCCATTAGTTCGTTTCTGCAATTGTTCAGTTCTGTGGCCAATTAAATGAAATCACCGTAGGGCTCTGCCACTCCAATGGCATTAGTAGTCAAATTTCATTATGAAGCAATTTCCACAAAGCGTTGAATTACATTAAATTCATACTTGAAACTGGCCAAAGATAAAGTGATCTACCTAATAACGTAACAGCCGATGAAAATGTTCAACATCACAGAAATGAATGAATTGTAGTCCCTGCGCCGCGATTAGTACGCCACTGCGAAAGCTCAGGCCGGCGAACCTCGAAGCTCCACATGTTCAGCCGCAATGGCACCCGATTTTTGTCGTGGCAAACTTGATAGCATGATTTGTTTCTCTACCTGGGAGAGTAGTTCAGGTGTCGGGACCCCGTTGAGGCTTGGTACAAAGGCACGACGGCCTTGGACCGAGGAGCCCCGGCATGAGGATCCACGAGACGTTGACCAACACACTAGTTTTACCTCCTTCCTGCTGCTGCCGGTGGTGCCTTCGCGCTCCTATGGCCACGGCGTCCGCGGAGGTCGAGTTTCTTCTGAACGTGGTATTGAGCACGTTGCACGCACAAGTGGTCCTGATAATGACTTTAAGGGCTTACTACGCTTTGTGGGCTGCTTCGACGTTTAATATTGTGCCGGGGAAGGTCGACAACCTTTTTATGTCAAGGATAAATGTCATATTTCGAGAGAGCATTCTTTTCTATAAGACTGTACGCGTTTAATTTAATCCATGGGTTAATTCTTATTCGTTACTTCCGTTAAACTGTTGGAAAATTTCAGACAATATCAATAAATTGAATTACCTAATACAAATTCTCCAGATTTAGTAGAAATTTTTTGTAAATTCGTGACTCACCTTTAGTATGTAGGTGATTGATATTCAGAAATTTCAGTTACATAGCACTTAGTAAAGTTTGTGGAGCTGTCCTCATTTGAAGAGAACACAAAACCAATCAATAAAACTCAATAAAAATAATATACAAGGTGTCCCGAAACTCAATGATAACCTGGTAACGGGCGAGAGGTCGAGGTACATCGGTTATAAATAAAATAATAAAGAACTGATTGTCACTAACGGTTGGTTCAATAAAGCGTTGATTGGCCATCAAGTCTTTGATCGACAATCAGCTACGGAATTCTGTGCTCCATTTTCCAATTTGATTGTCGATCATAGATTTGACAGTCCAATCAAGCAATAGTCACTTATAATACCACAAGAGCTTCAAAATTATAGGGTATTTCCCGATAGGTTCGTTGCAAACAAATGAAGAGTCAAGTTTTTCAGGTTAAAAAATCACGAGCGCGAAGCGCGAGTAATTTCCTGAAAAACTTGACGATTTTATTTGTTTGCAGGGAACCTATCGGGAAATACCAGATAATTTTGAAGCTCGTGTGGTATTCGGGGGATTATTTTTCTGTCCCAAATGTCGGCCAATAGAATTGCACCATGAGACGAAATGTACAGTTAACAAATAAGAATTTCATAATGAATAAAACAACATTTAATTAAAAATCAGGGTAGTGCAATTAAAAATACAATTGTTGTAAACATTGGTGCATGTTTTCTTCAAGTCAGAGTTATCGGTAATGGTCCCAGAAGAGGTAGATGGCATGAGGTTTATGCTGTTGATGGTATTTTCTGCAGTAGGCTCACTCCTTCGCAGTTTCTTGACAATTAATTCGTGGTGTTCCTGGTCGAGTTGGAGATACGGCTTGATGGAGTTACTGTTGGCATGTCCAGTTATTTTGATTATCTGCTGCTCTCCCAGGCCCGATTTCGCTAGATTGGAGACGGCTGTTGCACGACTGGAGTGATTGGTGATTTTTTGTTACCAAGGTCAAGCCCAGCTTTTGTGCTGACTCCTTAACCCACTTTGAAATCGTGTTTTGGCCTACTGGGGAATCCTTGTACCACCTAGCGCCTGGAACTTTATTCCAGAATGGATTTTGGGTCAGGAATAGTCTGTCGCTCTTGATATTGACATCTCTCTTCTCTCTCAATTTCTGGAACAGTCTCACTGGGCACTTGTCAGGGATTTCCCGATTCTCCACCAGCCACTTGCTGTCTGATAATTTTTTATCACCACCTTGTGTGGTCTTGCTGAAAATTGGATTGTATTCAATTCTCCCAGTTGTTTCCCCGTCATTTCGCTATTCTGCCTTGAAGTGATGTATTGACGCCATGCTGCTCTCACCACCTCTCCAAGCCAATTCCACTGATATTATCATGAATAATTTTTTCTGGAGGCCATCAGGAGTTTCCTCGTCCCAAACAGTGGTCATTGCATCCCAATCTTTTTCCTCCAACGCTGCTGCACTTGCCCTCCGTTTTTCCGGAATAGATTGTAAAGCCTTACGCTTGACATCACGAGCTCCTCGAGCGGTCTTGAATGCAGCATCCGAAAATGGGTTGATTTTGATGTCGAAATCGTTCAAATACTTTTCTTGAAGTAATTTGGCAGTCTGATTCCACATTGTTTTTATTGTACCTTCCTTATAGTCTTCTCCATCCATTTTCTTCATATTGTAAGCGTAATCTTTCATAATGTTTGCCAATTGCGCTTCACTCGTTTCAGCACTCAATGTGTATTCCCTCTCAGTACAAAAAGTAGTAAATTGGTTCCAAACTGTTTTTTTTTGCCTTCTCCGTATTAATGGGAACATTTCCTTTGACTTTTTCATCGATGGTGGACAGAGAACAAACTCCAAATCGACTCATTTTCATGCAAAATCTCCAATTTTCACAATTGAATTCGACCTGTCAGTTTGACGTGTGTTTAATTTGACTGGATCATGTTTTGTTTATATATAGCAACTACCAGAGAAAATTTTCAAAAAATTATCAGTATAATACCATGTAGGTTGTACCACGTGACGTCGAATGGTGCAATTCTATTGGTCGATATTTGGGTCGGAAAAATAATCAATAAAAATCCCGTGATCGTCGGTCAAGCTTAATATGAGTTTCATAAAATATTTCCATGATTGGTCATCCTAGAAAATGGATGTTAATCGACAATCAAGCTGATGAAAAAAATTGAGTGTTCACAAATTGAAAATAGTACTTCCTCGATATTATTTATTGACTAGATGAAAACCCGGCTTCGCTCGGGTAAAATTTGACTCATAATACACATCTAGGTGCAAAATGTAGATAGATGTTTCTGTAGTCATCGGTTCTGCACTATACTATATATTGGACAGTTACATACTTTTTTGCAGCGAAAACCTATCATGGTTGAGTAGCTCTTCAAGTTCAATATTATTTCTGCTTCCATATTCATTTAATGAGTTATTGTCTAAAAATGTAATTACCGAGAATGAAGATCCTTCTAGGCCTATTCCGTAACTCCAAACTTACTTTATTGGTTGCAATATCCCCAAATTAATTCCTGAAACCGAAAGATAATTACATATGTATCGATGTTTAACAAGCAAGTCTGGATAAGTAGACAGATTTTATTTACGATTAATCTAATGAAAGGATTCAACGTCTATGCTTTGAAGTTTAGCTTTTCGATGTGGAGAATTTTCATCCATTGATGACTACTTTCCACTTATTGTTTACTACAGACCAGTAGAATGAAGTGTCGAAACAACAGTGAAAACGACTCTCATGTCACTGCAGTTCGAATCAAACTGCACTTCAGTTCGGAAGGTATTATGACCTATGTATATAGGTATTTCTGTGTTCTCGAACATCGAAACTGGAAAATCGATGTTTTCAGATTGTATTCTCTAATCAATTGAAGGGAGTGTTCAAAGAACAAATAGTTAAATTCATCACGCTTCAGACCAGCTCGTAGAATCTTCTGACGTCAGGGTTTTTCTGTCTCTTTCGGTTTGTGGTGATCCCAATCTGTATAAATGACCATTGGATTGACCTGTGGAAGAATCCCTTCTAATATCTGTTACATCTCCGTAATATAAGCCGAAAACATCTTAAACATCATAAGGCATAATTCGATGCAATGCTCCGTGAGACAGTCCAAATAAAAAAAATAAATATTCATTTAAATTCCAATAACATATACATGTTATCAAATCACTCCTATTTTAATCCAGGTCCTGTTACGTCATGGAGCATCATCCATTATAGGTAACGTCACGATAAACCGCAAGCGGTCGAATAAGACTTAAATCCTCTTCCATCATTTTCATCCAACACGTCACTGATCGCTTATTCAGCAACACTCTTCATAAACGATCTTCGGGGTTATTTCTTTGTTGCGTACTTTAACCTGCAATTTTAATGGAGTCGGTGGAAGCTGCAAGGCCAACATAATATGCCACCAAGATAAAAATAAACCACATTCTGCTACATATACCGATTAAAGCCCTGGAATGTTGCTCGAGCGATCTGGGCCTAATAAGATCTCTCACTGCATAAACCAATTATTCAGATATGACAAGTTCGAATGTTTTGTCTATCGAATGAATATTCAGTTGTTTCATATTCTTCGGTTGGTCTTTGATTTGTTTAGTTTTGTGGGCTTGTTCTAGTTTATGAAACTAATAGAACAGCGTGCAGTCGTTTTGAACAAATGTCTTTAATTTTTTCAACGGTCTCGCAACCATTTAGTGTGATAACAGTGACTTTTCATTTACGAAACATATATCTTACAGAGACTATTCTCATTTTCTATTTGTTGATAAGCAATGATTTGTAAAACGTTAAGATGACTGATGGATTGAATAGATTTTCTAACCAATCATTTCATAGCTTCAAATGACTGGATGAAAGATAATGATTTCTATTTGACTTCATTGAAAAGATGCACCCTTCTTTCCATTATTTAATATGAAATAGAGGTGAAATTGTATTGATAACTGTTCAATGAAGATTTCTTCATTACATCAAATTATTGTCTGGATTTACACAAACCATTATTCATTTCACAAATTACACTGTAATTAATTCAAATTGCCCTCGATCGATTGCCTATATTAGGCATTAGGTAATTAACTAATATTCAAGTAATTACAATTGAAATTTAGCAATAATTTGCTATACGCTCTTATGAATTTGATGTGATGAAACACGATTAAAAATATTGAGATTAATTGTAGTATAAAGAAAATATTTTGGAGTTATGAATCTGAAATACGTTTTTTCAATAAGACCCCTTGTTGAATTGGCTACTTGAATATGTATTTTTTACTAGTGAACTCGACTTTTTGTTTTATATTATAATGAAAACTATTCACTTTTAGAATAATTTCCTTAATGCTTCCGTAGATATGTGATAACAGAACTATTGCAAAGCGACTTACATAAAATTATAGTATCACACCAGCCTTTATCTCCTGACCATATAAAAGTATTTCTCTACCAAATTCTCAGAGGTGAGTACACTAATCTCAGATCATTGTGCAAGTACTATTTATCAATATTAAAATATTCTCTTGATTACCCAGGAAATTACAGCTATTAATATCTTTCATAAAAAATCATGTTATGTTTTTCTCCCTAATTACAAAAATATTTCAACATTGAGCCTGTTGCTTCTGATTACTATAATTACGTAGGCAAACGATAATATTTAATTATTCTCGTAGGTTTGAAGTATTTGCACTCAGCCAAGATATTACACAGGGACATCAAACCTGGAAATCTGCTGGTCAACAGTAATTGTGTTCTTAAGGTGAGTAACCTATGTGGAAATTGAATATAACTTTTGTTATTATGCTGGATGTTTATCTTGATTTTTCTCGCTTATTTATACACCGGTCTTGAGCAGCTACTATTATTATCAAGAAACCCCTTAGGTACAAATTCTAATTTAGATAAAATTTCATTTCACCCTTATTTTTCTTTAAAAGATATTTTTGGATATATAATTATAATAATATATATAAATAATTAATTAATATTGTAATTTTATATCCCTATATTTTAAGAGATCCTGATAATTTTATTCCTGCTAATCCATTATCTACTCCCCCTCATATTCAGCCTGAGTGATATTTCTTATTTGCATATGCTATTCTTCGTTCCCAATAAATTAGGAGGAGTAATTGCTTTAGTTTTTTCTATTGCTATTCTTTATATAATACCATTTATTGATAAAAAAATAATTAAATCTAACTCATTTTATTCTTTAAATAATTTTAATTTTTATTTTGAATATTTATTGTTACAGTAATTATTCTTACTTGAATTGGAGCTAAACCTGTAGAAAATCCATTTATTGAAATAGGACAATTATTCACTTTTTTACATGATACTATTATTGATATTTTAAGATTTTTTTTATTATAAATTAAAAACTAATATTAATAATACATTGATGATGAACCCATTGATGAGTAAACTTTGAGTTTCCTGTTGTCATATATTTGCAGCAACTGGCATGGTAAATGAGTCTATCTAGAAGAAAACTTAATCTATAGAGAAAATTGAATACTACGTGATAAGGTTCCTTACATTGTAAGGAAAGAAATCTCATAGTCTAAACATCAAGTCTTTTGGATGGAACATTTTGCGTATTTTTTGCCATTCGATTCGGAATGGCGTGAAGTGATAGTTTTTGAGACCGCTCACTTAATTTACATTTAGTGTAGAAATAGAGTTCGATTCAACACCAGTATGTGAAGAACTATTCGAACTAATCTAAATTTGAAAAAATATTGTAAAATTTTGTAATTTGAAAGAAAAGCATAATAATAAATGAATAATATAATGTATTAATTGAAAGAAAACAAAATTTTATTTTGTTTAATCTTGAAGATACTAATTAGGTACAATTCAACAACTTTTGGTAAAAACGATGAAACAGTTCTTTGCCAGAAAGGCAACCTGTAAGAAATTTTTTAATTTCAAATCTACCTATAATATTGTATTGACAAAACAGATAAGATGAAAATAGTTCAAATCCAAACATATTACCCAATCGCACACCGGATACTTGTCTTAAAATAGTGGTTTTTACCTCGCGATCCGGTTGTGGGACCAATGAAAAATGATAACCGCATTGTGTTGAACAGAGAGGACAACTTATACTTATCCATCTACCATGTCATTCGAAAACAGACTGTTAGATAATTGCAACAAACGCCGATAAATCAATATGTTCGAGATTTACACGCGAATAAAAAAAACATTATTTAAAAAAAGATTAATCAACCGTAGCAATCAAAACTACTGTTAACTAAGACAAAGAATAGAACAAACATGAGGATTCAATACTATAATGAAGAAATTTAGCAATTTAATGGCGGATTGCTTCGTTTTAAGTCAGACTCTGTAATACTAAAATGATACAAAAAAGTTAAATATATTGAACTCTGGCAAACCTGCGAATCAATCAGAAGTTTTTTTAGTGGTATCAAGGATGAATAATGTATTTATTGAAACAAAAGAAATTGTTGTTTATATTTTATCTTGAGAATACTAATTACAACAATGTACAGTTCAAAAAATATAGATTAATGTTAAAATGAAAAAAATAGTCCTCTGACAGAAAGGCACAGTAGAACGAACTCATTAATTTTAAATCTACTTATAAAAGCAACTTAAGGTATTAACGAAACTGATAAAAGACGAAAATAATTCAACATCAGATTTACTATAAAATCATACAGGATGTTTATCTTAAAATAGTGATATTTACCACGTGATCCGGTGTTACCAATGAAAAATTATAAGCGCATTGTGTTGAACGATTACGTCTTACTTCCCGCCTATCTGCCATATGATTGCTATATTTGAAAAAATTCTTTAGATAATTAAACAAAAACCAATGAGTGTATACGTTCGAGATTAGCATGTTCTGCACATTATTGTAATTTGTGATAATTAAAAAAATTACTTGATTATAAAAAAAGGAAACAGCTGAAAAAAAGAAAATACTCTTTCCTAAAACAGATAACACAATAAGCATGAGGATTCATTACTAAAACAAAGAAATTATCAATTCAATGGCAGATTGCGTCATTTTAACTCAGACCTCATAGTATTGAAATGACAAAAAACAATGTAAATATATTAATCATCAGCAAACTTTCTGCGAATCAACCAGAGGATAACCAAAGATGAATAATATATTAATGGAAACAACATACTTTATCTACTAATTAGATACAATAATTTGGATACAGTTTAACATCTGTAGACCTAGATTAAAGAAGAAAAAAATTCAGACAGAAAGGCTCAGCTTTACAATTTCAAACCTACCTATAAAAGCAACTATATTGACGAATGAAATAAAAAGATAAAATAATTCAACATCAGATATTTTACAAATTCACACACGATGTTTCTCTGGAATTCACGATTTTACCACGTGATCCGGTGTAACCAATGAGAAATGATAACCGCATTGTGTTGAACAGTGATGCCAATTGAAACTTTCGCCCCGCCCATCTGCCATTTGATTGGTGAATTTGAAACAGTTTGCTAGTTATTTACAAATAATAATGGAGAAAAGCACTGATGTGAGAACAGGATCTGTTTCGCGCTTGTTCTAAACAGTTTTCCCGGACTCTGGAATGGTGTGATACTTATACAATCTCCAAAATGAGTGTGCAAGAATCAACCAACCTAAATATTAAATTAAAAATAACTACTCAAAGTTCACATTCAGACTCTGAAAGAGTGTGATACAAATACAATGGAATTGGACAAATTGAAAAAATCGACGAAAAATAACAAACTTACAGTTTTCCTTCTCTTATATATTTTCTAGCATGAGGATTTTCACAAAATTTGGCAGACTTCTTTCTTTCAACGTTATTCAAATGATTTTCAAGTTTCAACACGATCCGATAGATATTGTAGAAGTTATTGAGGAAACGAAATTTTAGATGCTCCCAACTGCTGAACTGTTCGACTGATTTGGCTCAATAACGAACTTAACCAAGATTTGGGCCATAAATTTATTCTGAAAAGAAGAGAGAGCCGGATATACTTTAATTTGACAAGGATGTCTAACCTAATCGATTGGGACCGATCGATATTCGAAAAGTGTAGATATTTAGACAGCGGTAGCACGCTGTTGTAATAGGAACAAGCGGCCAAAAATGTGTCTGATCTCGATTTATTGTTACCATTTTGATTCTCTGATGTTCAGTCATTTTTAGCCGAACTAAATTGTTTATGGTGAAGAGAAACGTGAAATTTTCTTTCTAACGGAATTCTATACTGATACCATTGAAAAATATCTCGCAGAATGGCAAAAAATTCTCAGGTCAACCGTTCAACAATTATCTTACTTGCAATACTAATATTCCTACTATTAGTATATCAATTAACTAATGGATAACTAATTAAAAAATCACAGTATAGTTCAGCTGTATAACTCCAAACAGAATTGATGTTGTCAGAAACATATTTCAAATAAAAAAAGAGCTTTCGTTGAACAAGAAGTACTGAGTGAACAATGAATTAGGATCATATTGACTACCAAATTCAATCAAATAAAGTTCGATTTTTCTTGTATCATATCTCATTTAATCCTGGAGCAATTTCATTTAGTATCATCTTATTTCAGATATGTGATTTCGGCCTGGCCAGGGTTGAGGAGCCTGATAGGTCGAAAAATATGACACAAGAAGTTGTTACTCAATACTACAGAGCACCAGAAATCTTGATGGGTGCCAAACATTATACGGCTGCTGTAGATGTATGGAGTGTTGGCTGCATTTTCGGTGAACTATTAGGACGAAGGATATTGTTTCAGGTATTTAGATTTTTCTTGTCATTTTTACCATATCCCTAGAAATGATGTTTGACGGAAATTTAAGTATATTATTATAACTTATAAAGACTACACATTTTTTGATCAAAAATTTACCTTTTGGATGGATTGTTTTGTATCATCGAACGTTTTTTCAAGTTATTGAAGCTAAATCACTAGTTATTTCATAGTAATTAGTGTAACTTGAATGTTTCAGGCTCAAAATCCAGTTCAACAGTTAGAGCTTATCACTGAACTGCTGGGTACTCCTAGCTTAGAAGACATGAAGTCAGCCTGTGAAGGCGCCAGAACTCATATGCTTAGCAAAGCACCAAAACCACCTGCTCTCTCTGCTCTATACTCTCTGTCAACTCAAGCCACTCATGAAGTAGTACATTTGTTGTGCCAAATGCTTGTATTTGATCCTGTAAGTATTTTTCAGCTTGGTTTGTAGGTAATGAAATATCTAGACTGTATTCTACACTGACATAAGGAATATTGGGATACAGCCAATTATCAATGACAGTACAATTTCTTTATAGTCAAGTTTCCTGTGTACTTAACAGGAATAATGATTTCATTCTCTACATATATTTTTAATTATTAGATTGGGACAAATTGTATATGACTGAATGCCGGATGAAAGATAGTAGCCTGAAGAATCATTAATAACAGTGACAGATTTTGTTCGTCTTCAGTTATTTGAAAGCGAAATAATTGATTCAAAATTTAACCACAAACACTTAATAACCTCTCAACAAATCTTGAGTTCTAATGGTCACAATTTCATTTCATTTGGCAGAATCTCGGCGACATCAATGGCATAAACTCGCATTAGACATATATGTTACTATTATTATTATTTAAAAGTCATATATACTCCTTTTGAAGCATTCATATACTTGATGAATAATTGAGTTTTATTCAATTCCAGGATAAACGCATTTCAGTAGTAGATGCATTAGCTCATCCCTATCTTGATGAAGGTCGATTAAGGTACCATTCCTGTATGTGTAAGTGTTGTTACACTACAGCTAGCGGAATGAGGCAGTACACCAACGAATTCGAAACGACAGCACCACAACCTTTCGATGATACTTGGGAAAAGAAACTCACATCTGTGCAACAAGTAAAAGGTGAGAAGATTTAACAAATACCATATACTTACTTAAATAAGTTACGGTCATGAGATTCGCCCTGTTTGAAGTCCTGCTAACTTGACACTTTAAAAATGAATCCTTTTTATGATACACATTTTCATTTGTTTCAGAGGAAATGCACAAGTTCATCGCAGAGCAACTGAACAACACAAGTCGAGTGCCTCTGTGTATAAATCCACAATCAGCGGCCTTTAAGAGTTTCGCAAGGTAAGACGGCCGCCAACGTGTCTGACCAGCGCAGCGCCATTGCATAGGTGACCACCGATCACTTTACTCTTTTGGTGTACGTTGTTTTGTTCATTTTATTTTATTTATGTTTTACTCATCATCATTATTTTTTTTTCCTCAGTCGACGTCATTTTGCATTGTAGATTCTCATCTTGAGGGTGTAAAGATTAATCAATATCAAAAATACCTAACTTCGTTGCTTTCAACATTGAGGGAACATAATAACCTTGAAAGATTTCCTTTCCTCTTGTGTTGTCATATATGTTATATGTCTCAGTACCTATTACTAAACAAAATAGGAAATAAGAATGCTTTTTGTTTGGCTAATAATAAGTTTTTTCGCAGTTGAATTTCTCGAGAGATAAATCAGTGTTCTGCTCTAAATTTTACCCATAACCTTTTTTCAGTTGCACCATCGTTTTTTGTAGTAAGTTGTAAAATTTCAAATTTAAATTTGAACCATTTCCGAATAGAATATTATACTTTATTTTTTAGTAAAATTGTCATTGAATGACTTTTTTATTATGAAATAACGTACACCAAAGTGCAAAGAGAACTTTTCAATCTGATCCGATAGACCAGTGATACCGATTTCCATGCTGGCGCGTGCGCGATAAAATTCTACTTGTAGTTTGGTTCTTTATTGATTTGTGTATTTAGAACGCAGTTTTTTTAGCTGCCTTAGCCTCATGATAACATTATTCATTCATATATTTGTTAATATCTAACCTTGTTGTTTTAATGATGCATGGAAGTCATTTTTTGTTTTATTTCTGTATATATTATTTTTTCGTTCATACTCAAGAAATTCAACATGCTCATGGCATTGTGGTTATTTCATGGGTATGTATATTGTATATAAAACGCCTAAGTAAGATGATGGTTGTTGTACAGGAAGAGAAAAGGTTGTGCTCCTTTCAAGAAGACGCTAGAAATCTTGTTATCACCCGTCATCTTTCTCTATGCCGCTTGAGCGCATTTATTTTTAGGTTAGTGGTTTTTGAGCATCAACTCACCTACACATATTCTGAAATCTGGAAGGTTCACCAAATATACCATTTAGCTAACATGTGTGATAATATGGTGCACTTATTAGATCTTGTGTTTCATACTTGGAAGTATCAGATGAGTTTCGTTTTTTTCTCAGTAGTGGCGCTTAGAGAAAATATTTGACGCATTTCAACATTTTCATTGAAATTACAACTCTTTGAGTTTTCTTGCTGACTTTTTTGTGTTATTTAGTTCATGATTTTTTCAATTTCCATATATCTAAGCGATATGTAGTGTTTATTGTTCATTTCGAAAAGTATTGAACTTGAATTGTTTGAGAATACTTTTGGGAGATGCGCGATTTTGTGGAGTTAATCATGTTCAATTTTATACAAATTTTTTTTGTTTTACTAACTAAAAATGGTAGGTTTCCTATGTTGAACTCATTACCGAAAAACTACAGATATATATCCTCAAAAACATGAACCAAATTTTCAAATCCTACTCAATAATTTAGTTGAAGTATCAAATCTTGTAAAAATATTTACCTATTCCTCTTTATTCAATACATTGTATGTGATCGCAAACATTTTAAATCAACCATTTGATAAAACAATGACTGAGAATTGCCACGAAACTGTCGATATATTAATAGATTCGGACCAGATCATATCACACAATATGAGGAGTGCATTCACCATGTTTTTATACAGCCTAGTACCACTTACAATTTTATTAAGATCATATATTTTTAATGGAAATTGTTAAGTTGCTACCAATTTACAATATGAAATAGTGTTTGATCATAAACTGGATATCTTGGAGAATCTTTCATGAATATAAATTGCATGCAATACCTTCACTCCATATTTTTTTTTAAATATTTCCCTTCTTCTTTCATTGAAATATCCTTGAATTTAAATCAAATGGTGTAGAAGTCGATCACCATTAGAGAGTATAGAGAGTGAGTTTTCAAATTTACAACTATTTATATCTTGAAAAAATTAATATAGCTCAATTTCTACCCCATATCGTTTTACATCTTTAAAAGAACATTGTTTCTTTTGATTAATACCGTAACTTTTAGTATAAGGAAACTTTGTATTGCAAGGGATGAAAATTTGCAAATGCAATAATCACAGATGCCTGAACTGTTAATTTGACATTTCAGAATTGTCATCTTATAATAACAGCCTTTTTTTGAAAAAATCAACCAAAGCACTTTGTTTCCTGTAATTATTTGCTGGTGAGAATGGAGGTGAACAACACATGAATTCTCATGCTTTCAAGAGGCGTTTGGTAAATTTTATTGATTATAAAATATAATATACAGTTTTTTCCTCCTGAGTGAGCAGTATATTGGTGACTAAAATATTCATCTCCTATCGTGTGGTGTTTGTTAGTAATTGAATATCCTTTTAACATCGAGTCTACTCTGATATTGGTAGGCAATGCAGAATATTTAAAAAATGATCAACACGAAATATAGAATGTGCTCTCTTCCTCAGTGCTTTTTGTCTTTAACCAAAGAGATTTGTCTTCATCATTTTCCGAGTGAATCAAACACAAAGTAAGAGGTAGAAACATATATTGAAGATTGGGAAGGACATAACCAAAAATAGTCATAGGGAGATGCACAAAAATCCGAACTAATGTATTCTTTTCCTCAATTTTTTTTCGGCGCTAAGGAGACAATTTCCTAAGGAATGCGAATCAAATTAAGTGTAGTACATATATACAGGGTGGCCATTTGAAAACGAAACAGACGAGATTACAGATGAAATAAGTTTTTTCGATAGAAATGCTCGGACAGGCCGATTTCTGTTTCGAAGGGGACAACTGACAGGTGTAGGTTACGGACGTATAGCGCTTCAACCCTTGCTGCTACAACCCCCACCCCCAATTTTTGAATAGAGAAAATGGGGTAAGTGATACCTCAATTCAAAGGTATTTTTATACTGATTTCAGCACAGTAATTGTTTTTCCATTTTATGCATTAGTATCACTCACCCCATCTTCCCTATTCAAAATTTGGGGGTGAAGGTTGTAGTAGCAAGATTTAAAGGATTCGAGTTTTCCTGTTAAATATTTTTCAAAATATCGTAAAGGGAAACCCAAAATTTAGCTATTGATATTCAGGAATTAATATGCATTCTACTTAAAACCTTCTTTAGAAGTCAATACATTTATAAATGGGCGACAAAACAGACAATTCATTAAAACTTAATTACGAGGGCCGTTCAGAAACTAACCTCCGGTTAATTGAAAAAATACACCAAGTTAAGTAAAAATATTTTAATATATACATCTTACAACTACATCTTTGCACTATTTTTCGACATAGTCTCCATAACGATTGAGGCACTTATCGTATCTCTTCACAAGCTTTGAAATTCCTTCTGCATAAAAATCACCCGCTTGTGCCTTGAGCCAGCCTGTGACCGCATCTTTGAGCTCTTCGTCGTCATCAAACCGCTGGGACCCAAGCCATTTCTTCGATTTTCACGAACTTTTGCATCAACTGTCTAAACGAGTACCCATTCACGGACAACTCCTTCACTCATAAATTTTGGTCCGTACACGGCACAAAGCTCACGATGAATAGCTGCTGCAGAGTATCCTTTGGCTGTAAAAAACCTTATAACAGCACGCACCTCACATTTGGCGGGATTTTCTATTGCAGCACACATTTCAAACTGCCACAATAACTAAACTAGCGCAGGTACGATGTTCACTCGACTACGGCTTGATGCCGACTGACCTGCTGAGCGCGTGAATGCACAGATGGCGCGCTACCCCCCCCCACTACCCGCACTGTGACCAATAGGAGGTTAGTTACTGAATAGCCCTCGTATTAGTTAATTAAAGTTTGTCTCTTGGCTTTTTACCTTTTACGGCTGACATATGGCAATTTTCAGCGCCATCTCACAGGAATGCATTCTGAAAGACAAATAAACAAGTCACATTTATTTATGTCATTAATTGATTCCACATTTTAATTGTATAAAGATGATTTTTATTTAAAATATTAACTTTTTCACCAATCCAGAACGTTTTTTATTGTTTTTTTTTTCAATATTCTTGTGACTGATATTCCTCACTAGGTACTTATCTATATCTTCAAAACGATAATTTCATCTAATACTAGTTGAAAACTCACTCTCTATATGTATTATGACCATCTCATATGTGCTTGGAAATTGAATTATAAAAAATCTCGTTATATGAGTTCATCATGCTTTTTGTTCCTTTCTTCGCTTATTTATATTTATGAAGATACGAGTTTCTTATTTGTCACTCATTTTCAGTTCTACTGTTGCCCATCCATCAGAGCTACCGCCATCTCCTCACCAATGGGATGCGAAAAATTGACGTTGGAGGCGTAGTAGATAACAGAATTTTTTGTACATAACTCCTTTTTCTTCTATTCCTCTAATCGAACATCAGTGACTTCTGATGAGGCATTCTCATCGAACTGTTTAGAACAGGAAGTTTAAACGTTACACCAAATATTTTATCAGGGATTCCATGCAATGCAAAACTAAACAGACAATCGCGCTGCAACTATTAATATGTGTATTTGTCGTGTAAATTTAAGTAGCTCAGAGTGTGATTCTATATTAGTACCAATCTGACAATTCAAACTGTAGATCTGTTGTTTAGAGAACAGTGTACAGATTTAATCACTGCCTTTCGTTTATGTTAAGTTTTTAGTGAATTTAAGTTAATTCAGACTGACAGATATAGCCAAGTTGATCAAAATATAAGTTTACGTTGTAGTTTATAGAATTATTTGGATATCAAATCGTTTTTCACTTGATAGAATTCTGTGTTCATATGTGCACAAAAAGGTCGAGTCGTATCACTCTACAAATCTATATATATTTTCACATTGGTAGAAATCAATTTTTGTATTGAAAATTATCTATTCTGGGTGGTGTCAGTTTGTCAGTAAATCATACCAATGGGATGAAATGGGGCAAACAATTATGAGAAAAATTTTTCAGTCGTTTGACAACATCATGCTTGAATATATATGAGAGGGTGCTTCCTTTCAGACTAAATACGCCGTATTAGTGTGACGTCACATCATGCTCGTAATCATAGTTACCGGTTCCAAACAAATTATTCTTGAGGAGTTTATAATATATTTCAATTGATATTTAATTGAAATTGTGTATGTAACTTACCTCTAAACAATTTTTCATTCTTAGAAATGCCTGTCAGATGGAAAATACTGAGCAATCCAAATTAAAACTGAGTTGTTTGGAACCCGTAACCATAGTTACGTGCAGATGTGACGTCACCACTAATACGGCGTATTGTGTTTTCCAGTGTTATTTGTATAACATTATTTTGAGAACATTATTATAGTAATAGTTTGATCAGCTTGTCTATGCTGTAAACCAAGTCAATCCCTTAATTTAAGACTTTCAAGAAGACTGGAAACATTGAACTAGATGCATACCTGCATAACAGTGCAGCTCTTCTAATGCGACTTTTTTTTTAGTGAATTTCAATGACAGGGTTGCCAAATCGTAGTCAGGTTCATAGTGTATTCTGTGTGAATTAATTGAGTGTGCAATGAGTCTTTATGTATTTTTTTTTATCTAAAGTATTCATGTCAATCTGAAATTCCGGTTTTGTGGTATTTTGATGATTTGCTGTAAATATTGTTTTCAAAGGTTCATCTGTAACATCGTAATAACCATATTTTTATTGAATTGTATGAACGGCTTGTAAATTAAAATACTGATATGAATTTCAATTGGCTTTTGCGTTGTTACAGTAGATCATTCGATGTATCTCCTAATATGTCGCAAAAAAAGAAAAAAAATGTAAATTGTTCTGTATATATATAAAATGAACACTTAGAAACTGGTATGCCTTTAAAGTGAATGACGACTTGTGTAACCTCAAGTGAGCATCATTTTTTTGCAAATAATGTGAGACCAATTTTTATTGATGTTTGCAAATTAGTGAATCCAAGTTTATTCCAAAATATGAATGTAAATATTTGAATCAAAAGTGAACATTAACATTTTATTTCTTTCTATTGTTTTATCTTCAATTTTTTTAATTATATTCAAACAAAAAATCATTTGATATATCTTGATCACAATTGAGCGTTAAAAGTGCATTATGGGTTGATTTTGACACTTTATTTATTCTAGACTTAGTCAGACAACCTCTTCTAGGTAATTTTTTTCTATTTGAGAGATAACTGTGACTTTGTTATTTACAATTATTCCAAATGGCCTGTTTATACTATTCTTCGAGTCAAATCAATTAGGCGAACACAATGTTTTGTGTCTTAGACTTTTGTTGGTAGTGTAGCTTGAATTTCAATGTGTAAGAATTTTACAAATGGGCCTACAAAAAAAAATCGATCTCATTTTGTACATATTGTGACATTAACTCTTCCTTTTCAAGTATGGTCAGTCTCCATGTTATTTTAGTATACTCAAAATAATAAAAACACTTCAACACGAACTAATTGTTTTATTTATTGATTTATGTTTGTATCTAGCTGAACCAAAAATATTGAAAGAAAGAGCAATTTATTTTTTAGTTAGAAACTATCAGTGTTATTCAATCAATTTTGTTTATAATCTTTATTATATCATTAACTTTTTTCAGTTACATTTGTTGCACATTTAAAATTACATTTTGATACATTTACGAGCCCTAATTATAAAACACATGTCTGAACGCGTTATGGGTCATCTTCAAACGGCGTTATAGGCCAAGGGCAGTCCTAGGAAGAATTTCTAGGGGGCTTACTCCCTTCAAAGAATAAAAACTTCTGTGTCTTTCCATGATGATATTCTACTATAAAAATTTCTAATATTCAAAATATCATGCACATTTATACGATAAAAACATTTTTTTTGTGATTTTCATTTCATGAATAGATAATTAAAACGCTTTCAGTGTTCTGGGTCTGGAGTGGGATAGCTACGTCACAGTGTATCAATCATGTCAATGATTGGATTTTAAGCCCCGCCCATCTACCATCTTATTTATATGCCTTATTAGTGTGACGTCACTTCATGCACGTATGCACTTACGTGCATAGCCATGGTTACTTGGGTGTTTGGGTTCCAAAACAAATGGTTTTTAGGGAGGAGATTATAATAATTCAATTGATATTCGATTCAATTTGTGCTGAACTGATTCTCAAAACAACTTTTTCAGTAGTAGAAATGCATGTCAAATGGAAAACATAGTTTTTTGGAACCGTGGACATATAAAATTTATCTGATTTTAATTAATAACAACAAAAATAGAATGTTTGTTCATTCATTGTGGTATTCGATATCAATTGCACCTATGTACCTGAATTTCATGACTTCAAGAATGCAAACCTGCTGAGAGGAAGAACATTTCTGTTTCTGATAATTAGTCAACATAGTTACGTATAAAGTGAAGCCTGAAACTGGAAAACTAGGAAAAATATTCTTTATTCATATTGATGCTCTGTTTGGTTCAATAGTGTACACACAAAAAATTGTTGCACAATTAAATACATTGGAAGACAAAAAATACTGTACATCTGCTTTTTTGGATGTCAGTCAGGCCTTTGATAAAGTCTGGCACAAAGGACTGTTATACAAGATCAAAAAGTGTCTACCGCTATACTATTTCCTACTGATGAAATCTTATCTTACCGGAAGAAGCTTTAGAGTAAGGGTCAACGATAAAGTATCCGATCTTTATCCCATACAATCAGGCGTTCCTCAAGGGAGTGTTATTGGTCCGTTTCTAAATTTGGTGTATACAGCAGACCTGCCCACATGTGCTAACACAACAATCGGAACATTCGCAGATGATGCTGCAATACCGACGACAAAAATCCTGAAAAAGCATCCAATATTTTACAAACGCACCTTGATAAAATACAAGAATGGCTCAACTAATGGAAAATCAGGATCAATGAGACAAAATCAATGCAAATCAATTTTACGCTTCGATAAGGACAATGCCCTCCTGTTCAGTTAAATAACATTCAGTTGCCAGTATCAAATAATACAAAATATTTGGGAATTCACTTAGATAACAAATTAACATGGAAGGAACACGTGGTAAAAAAAGGAAGCAAATAGACCTGAAAGTTAAAGAGCTGTATTGGCTCATAGGCAGGAAATCTAAATTGTCGATAGAAAACAAACTTCTCATATACAAAGCAGTCATAAAGCCTATTTAGACATATGGTATTGAACTGTGGGGATGTACTTCTAAGTCCAACGTATCTATAGTTCAGAGAAGCCAATCGAAAATACTAAGAATGATAGCAAATGCACCATGGTATGTGACCAATCAAACATTGCACGAAGATCTAAAAATACCTTATGTTATGGAGGTCATAAAGGAAAAGAGCCAGAAACACCACGACAAACTACACGGACACATAAACGACCTTCTACAGCCATTGCTAGAACCACACACCACCCGAAGACTCAAAAGGAATTGGCCAGCAGACCTTAAGTAGGACAGAAGGGGTCCTTTCATTGGAGAAGACCCTATAAACCCAATTCAGAGCCTCATGCTCTACAGACATCTGATTAGCCTATAGAATTATTTTATTGTATTCTGATTGCTAATGAATAAATGAAATGAAAAAAAAACATGGATCTGAATTATTACTGGAATCATAAGAACTACTGGTCAATTGTTTACCAGTTTTTTCTATCACTGTCCGACCTCAGATTCGCAGACAGACTGCAGCTCTGAAGTATAATATCTAATATAATTGCCGTAACTAACGGTAAAGTGTAATTAAGAGAAAAGAATAAAACATTGAAACGTGTCTTGAGAAACCGGTTTGGAAAGAATCGCAGACGCTTGGCCGTTAGAGGGCGCATGAAGGTGTATATAGTTCCACTGTGCTCTCCGGTCTGAGATAAGTTCTATGGGTTCGTTTGGCCGTCATCATCAATCAAGTTAAGCCACTGTATAGATACCAACCAGTAGTCGCACTCCGTGGATTTTCTTACACCAAGTCTGACTCGCGCTCTCGCAGGGATTCTAACCTCATATTTTGGTCCTTGTTCATTGTTTTCATCAATAATTCTAGGATGTCTGGAATAAAGTCATTATTATTATTTTAGACATCTTAACTAATTTCTTTATATAATTAATTCGTTTAATATTTAGAAGAATATAATTTTTTTGAGATCTATTTAAAATTCAAAGAAGAAGTTGAAGAAAAAATACAACCTAACCTATAATACAGTGGAATTTCTTTGAGTCAAAATCTACCATGAACCAGCAAAGCTCATTTATTTAATCATTTATTTTCATTCCAGTAAGTATTGTGTTTCAATTTTGTGTTATTTTCAAATTAATTCCAAAATGATTAACAATTGTAGCGTATACAACAGCAGAAACAATAGTTTCAATAATCCCAAACTTTCTTTTTTCTCCATACCATTAGACACCGACAGGTGAGTGATACATATAGTATTGTAGAAAATGTTGTTTATTAAATGCTCCGTTATTTGAGTAGTGCTTCATTCAGTTAGTTGAGATCAGGAACTAATGGAATTTAAGGAGGTTTACGCCTACTGTCGTCATTTCTTTACGATTGGTTGAGATATCAGGAACCAATGAAATGTCAGGAGGTTTACGCCTACGGTCGTCATTTCTTTAGGATAAGTTGAGATATCAGGAACCAATGACATTTCAGGAGGTTTACGCCTACTGTCGTCATTTCTTTACGATTTGTCGAGATATCACGAACCAATGGAATGTCAGGAGGTTTACGCCTACGGTCGTCATTTCTTTACGATTGGTTGAGATATCAGGAACCAATGAAATGTCAGGAGGTTTACGCCTACGGTCGTCATTTCTTTAGGATAAGTTGAGATATCAGGAACCAATGAAATTTCAGGAGGTTTACGCCTACTGACGTCATTTCTTTACGATTTGTCGAGATATCACGAACCAATGGAATGTCAGGAGGTTTACGCCTACGGTCGTCATTTCTTTACGATTAATTGAGATATCAGGAACCAATGGAATTTCAGGAGGTTTACGCCTACTGCATGCGTATGCAGAAGAGTAAAAGTATTTAAGATAAATATTTGAGTGTGTATCTATACGATTTCCCCGCTTTTAACTCAAGATCAGTTCAGGGCCCTCGCTAAAACTTGCCACTAATTCTAGAATTCCATAATCAAATTCCTCTTTTCATAAATTGAATATAGTAAAAAATAGTATCAGTTCAAACTAAATCATCAGAGAATTCATTAAAAAAAATTGTTCGAAACAATTCAATATAAAAAGAAAGTTATTTTTCATGGGCTCGAAGATTAATGTTTCAGTGAAATTTAAGTATATTAAACACATTCGATGCTTTCAACCACCAACTACTTATTTTTCCATATAATACCTACTCTTCAACTCAATCTTCGTTTAGAAAAATTTTAATGAGTCATATCTAAACCTAAGGTACCTATGATTTTAACACATTTCAAAAAGTTTCAGAGGCTGTTCCTGAGTAAATTATTGAGTAAATTTCATCAATAATTACTGTTTCTTTCAAAGTGATATTAAAACCACAATAAAACAATATATCTTTTATTGAATGCGTTCTGTTAATGAGGAAATGTGATTACATTTACGGTTACATTATGAGGGGAGTCATAATTTTTATATGAATATACACTAAACAATGGTCCATACACTCTAAATATCGCTGTGAAAACTTATTACCAGCTTGAATCAAAATATTTAAGTTTTAAGATAACGTAAATAACCTTTTCTAATCAATTTTTAAATTCACGGTCGATAAGATTAGATGCGCAGGGAGGAATGCGCGAGTTCCCTTTGGTGTAAGCGATTTCAGTCAAAAATCCACGGAGTGCGACTTCTGCTTGGTCCCTATACGGTGGTTAAGCGACACTGATGAGGAATAACAATTCCGAAACTATAGTCTGCCTGCTACTTGTTATCGATGACGACACGTATTCCAATCAAATGTTTCTCGACAAAGTTTCAATTATCCCGCTCAGATACCTTGAAAACAAAATAATTTATATTCTTGAAAAGAAAAAGCAGGTATTCTTGTAGATGTATGGCAGCTGCTGTTAGAATACCACTTTGTCTAAATTTGTTCCTCACTCCTAGACCTAAAATTCTTCTTAAAGTTTTTTTTTGCAATCTAGCTGCATACTTCTAGGTCAGATGAACTGCAATAAAACATTGCACCATACCTAATCCTAGATTCAAAGACGGCTTGATAAATTTGAGTGAATCAGTCTTTAGGTAGTTACCGAGAACATAAAGAGAATAGCATATATTAGTAAGTTTCTTACTAATAACATGGCCGTCCGAGTACAACGATGAATCAACAGTCATTTCCAAAATCGTCAAAACTGGCATGAATAGTTTTAAAGAGGGTTAGCTTCGTTTTGTCAGCATTTACAGCTCACAAAAATTGCAAGTCAAAAGTTCAAAAAATATTCTATAAATGTTGAAATTTAATTAAAAATAATGGGTTCTCACAACAAACATAACAATATTCATTGTGAGTCAATTCATTAAAGATCCTACATATATGTTGTTCTCCCTGAAAACAAACAAAAGAATTGTTGAAGTTTTGTCGTTCCAAAACTTTTTCATTGTGCCACTCTGTATGGGAACAAATAAAAACATCTCATTCACAAGACATTCCCAACGTCGTAAAAATACAAACCTCTCTCGCTTGAATGCGGAAAAATCTCCGTTTCTCCCAATGCGCTCATCTTCAATCGAAAAGAACGAAGAACAAAAGCCGTGATTATGGTGTTAAGATGTCAGGTCATAGAAATTGAATCGATCTCGGGGATTGGTCCGAGCTCAGCAGAACTACACGGACCAAGTTTTCAACTTTTACTATTATGAACCTACTCATCCTCGCTAGAATGTGTGCAAACAGGTTACTCATAATCTGATCAGATAAAAGTTCGATATGATATTTATCCTTTCTTTTTATTCGATATTCAAAGACTTATTACGGCCAAAAGTTTGATACGTTTTTTGCTTTCTCGATCACCTTTAAATGTGGTAAACACTTTCGATGTTTTGTACAGGATGGTCCAATTAGGGACGTCAACAAATTTTCGCACTTGGGCGTATTCGAAAATACCCGATGAATGTTATGCTATTTCTTTGTTTCGGAGTTATACTTTTTTTTATTTTTATTATGATTTTTACAAGAGAAGTTTCAAAATTTTACATTTTGTTCGTAGTAGGTATTTTTTTGTCATGATTGCCTTTGTCTTAAATGTTGTTTTAATAGAAAAAATAACTCAGCTTCCTTAAATCACTTTAAAATACTCAAAAAAGGTTTGAAATTGGAACTTAAGTTTTTAGTAGGGTTCACACAAACATTCAATATCAATTCAATAATCCAAAAATGCAGCAAAGGACTGACAATAGGTCAGATGCTTTTGCGCGCTAGAGCTAGTCTTCTCCGGGCTCTGTTATTGTGTTTTCAAAAATTTATTATCATCAATAAAATAATAAATTATATCGAAGGACACAAAAAAATAGAACAAATCGAGGACGAATTAACCAGAGATCCTTTTTAATGTTTTCAAAGATGAATAATGTATTAATGGAAATAAGAGAATTTTATTTCATCTTAATTTACAAAAATATAGGTACAGTTGAACACCTATGATTAAGGTTAAGAAGAAAAAACAGTTCCTTGACAGAAAAGCACAGTAGAGGAATTTTTTTTACTCTTAAACCTACCATCAGAAGCAATTATACACTGATCAACAATTGCTAGGGATCACTTATATACTTCTCTTTATTTGTATTTTTTTCAAGTTATCTCGTGAATATCTGTACATTATATGTTCTCTAAGGAAAAATTAAGATGTTTTGAGTTGATTATATCAAATTTTTCCTCACTTCATCGGCCCTTGTTCACAAAATCGATTATTATCTGTATGCTGTTACAGGTGGAGTGAAAAGCAATGTGGTATTTGTTATTAAATCTGTTTTTTTCTCTCGTTCAAACACATAAGGTGACAATAATTGAAGAAATGAGAACAATATCAGCTTATCAGTCATGCCGACAAGACGTTTGGCTTCTGTGCAACTGGACCAAATCATACGGTGGATACAGGAAGGTTTGTCCCAGCGAGAAGAGTCCCGGCGGTTGAATGTTTCGCAGTGTCGTGAGTCGAGCTTGGAATAGGTTAATCCCTTCAAAACGACTCAGTAGCTTATGTTCATGGGGGCGCAGTACAACAGCTGCCCAAGATCGTCTTTTGAACCTCAATGCTAGGAGAAATCCCACTTACCCAGCGTCGCGGCTCAATAGATCACTGAGAGTTGCAACAGGAGTTCTAATTTCGAACCAGACTGTTAGATGACAACTACATGTTCGTGGTTTGAGAGCACGTAGGAGGGTAGAACAACCCCGTTTGAATAGGGAACACCGGGTTAATCGACGGCAATGGGCTGAGGAGCACCGCAATTGGACAGTTGAAGATTGGAGCTGATGTTTATTTACAGATGAGTCTAGATTTCGTTTGGTCAACTCTGATGGACGTATTCTTGCTTGGAGGGAAAGAGGTCGAAGGTATGCAGAACAGTTTATGGTACCCACAACAGCTTTTGACGGAGATTCTATACGTGTATGGAGAGGCATTTGTTTGAACCAACGCACAGAGTTGGTTGTTCTGCAGAACACCACAATTACCTGCCATAGATATCACGATATGATTATTGAACCCATAATTGTTCCGTTTGCGGCTGCCTTGGGCGATAATTTCATTTTAATTGGTGATAATGAAGTCCACACCGTAGTCATATGGTTAATGAAGCGCTAGAAACTCATGCTATTGATAGGATGGACTAGCCAGCTCGCTCTCCAGACATGAATTGCATCGAACATATCTGGTCTGAGATGTCTAGACAATTGTCAACCTTAGAACAACCGATCAATAACCTGGCGGACCTTTCTAACGCTTTGCGGGATATTTGGACGAATTTGCCCCAAAATTTTATAAATCGTTTGATTGAAAGTATGCCTCGTAGGGTAGAATGCTTGAGACGAGCTCGTGGGGGACCAACTAGGTACTAGCTTAACCGAAACTTCAGCCTTCTTGTGGTTTCATCATAAAATTTTTATGTTATTCAAACACAGAATTCTAAATGTTCCTAATAAAGTCTTTTTTTCTCTCCAACTTTCCATGTTTTCATTCTTTTCTCAAGTGAACCATATTATCAACTGAAAATACTCTGATATCTGACTAAATTTATAATCTTGGAGCGAATATTTCACAAATAAATTTAGAAAAAGTAAGTGATCCCTATCAATTGTGGAGCAGTGTATTTAAGAAACAGATAAAATAATTCAACATAAGTTATATCATGAAATCCCACATGATATTTGAAAATGGCGATTTCTACCACGTGATTCGTTGTGACCAATGAAAAATTTATAACCGCATTGTGTTGAATAGTGGAGACAATTAAGACCGCTGCCACGTAATTCGAAACAGATGATTCGTTTGAGTTTTGACTAATCTTCAGACGAATCGTAAACAAATTATGTTAAATAACTATATAAGAACGGCTGTTGAGTTAACAGCAACTTTTCTTATATAATAGGTTTTTTGTCATCGATTAATTTATCAAATATTTTGTGAACTTGCCTCTATCGATAATAACCCAAGTGGTTGATGCGATTTTTTTGTGTTTTTCTTTGAAAGAAATTCGGGTACAAGAGCTATTCCGGAAAATATACAAATTATACAAAATACTTTTCTCTTTCGAAATCGAAGTTTCAAACCTGTTAGATTACTAGCATAAAAAAATCGAACCAGACTCGATAAATCCATTTCCGATGGCCAAGTGGTTTTCTTAAAAACTGCACGCGCCATAGGCGCATCTCGTAAGGTGTGCATACGTGAACCTGTCGCAAAGAAGAAAGTATTTCCTTCAGAAACGACGAAAGAAGAGAGAACGGCCCTCGGGCCAACTCTGAACCACTTGGATAGTGAGAAATTACAGATAAGTAGACCAGCGCGATGCTGCAGTCTCTACTCTCTCGAAAATCTGTCCGAATTAATTTATTTTTATAATGAATTACCGGCGGTATCGAAAAGGATTATTCGTATATATCATTTCGTTTGTTTATGTAGTTTGCGACTTGAGATTTTGTTTAAGAGCGCGAAGTCTGTTTAGAGATGTCGTTTCAAATCAACAAATATATATCTTGAATTAAAAATAACGACGGGCAGTTTTTCTTTAGTTTTATCCGAAGCTGAAATTGCCTCCTCTTAAAATCAACCAAAATATAGATGTCTTCCTGCCAGTAAGCTCTTGTTTTTAAAGTATCTTATTTATTTACGCCCAAATTAGGAAAGTTTTTTTGAGGAACACTTTCTCTATGAAATCAAAATTTGATATGATTGAACATCCTTATATAGTGAGCGTCAAAATTAAAAGGGTTTCAGTAGGTGCACTTTGTCGAGGCTCATTTACTTTGAGACCTTATGAAAGGGGATGAAAGTTGTGCAGGAACAAAACTGTAATGGTCGACTTTCATTAAGTGACAAATTTCATCAGGTACAATCGACTGATCTGCCATGACACATGTGCACAGACTGAAAATCTCTTTGAACTAATTTTTACAAAAAAACTTTGCGCACGCCTATAAAGAAAATACAAAGACCTTGCCAAAAAAGTACCAAAAGACCCACTTTCCTTATTCAAAAAATTCAGAGGATTGAAGGGGAAGGCACATGGTGCAACAAAAATCCTTCAAAAATGCATAAAAGAATGGTTGAAGTGGAACAAAAATTGATTTTGTTGCCAAATTTTTTTTTGCAAAATGAATTATTCCGTAATTTTGACGCACACTGTATATTCTTTAAGTTTGAATATTAACTTGCAAGAAGCTTAAAAAAACGCCAAATCCAACTCACCTCACGTCAGCGCTTTCTCAATTTTTAATTCTCCTCTAATTGACCAGGTCAATTGACTGTTCAATAGGATCGAATAATTCTATAAAAAATATATTTAAATTTCCATTACCCCAAAATCATTAATAATGTACAATGAATACAAATTAATTATGTTTAATATTTAGTAAATTATAATGCCTAAAAACCAATTATTTTTAATTTTACAATAATGTTGTTATTCTTTGTTTTATTAGCCTAACAGTATTTTTTGTGGAGCTAAAAATCATATTCTATTATAAGGATAAAATATTTGTTATGTTCATAGAAAATAGTGGTCGAAAAACATTTGTCAATAATATGACTACTGCTTTTTGAATGATAAGAGTTTTTTCACATAGATAATATGTTTACGCTTCATCTGCTGTATCGAATCATAAGCCTCAATTTTTATCCTCTTTAACACAATGTGGATATCAATTTTTATTGTTCACACCGTATCACGTGGTAGAAATCGCCATTTTCAGACAAATATTTTGTTTGTGATATTATAATAGTTGGTTTCCAGTCACCAAATAAGTCACGCCGGAAGAGCTCCTGGTACGCCTCGATCTACTCTAGCCCTTTCCAGTAAATTCGTTTCCCTTCATAAATAGAGCGAGAAGCACCAGAAATTCAAGATCTGAGGTAAAATGCACCTGACTGAAAAGGGACAAATATATCTGGTGTAGATTTATTTTATCTTTTTATCTGTTTTGTCAATAAAATTGTTTTTATAGATAGTTTTGCAATTAGAAAATTTCTAATACTATCCTTTTAGAAGGAGCCCAGAATAACATAACGTATAAGGCAAAAAAGTTAGGGTTGATTTAAATGTGGAGGAACCCTGTATGAGGCGCCCTCTATTAGTAATCTTAAAACTAATAAGATATTTAGATTCTACATCATACAAAACCCCTGCATACCACATTTTGGTCAAATCTACTTTTTTTCAAAGTTATTAAAAAAATTAAATAAAGAAATGAAATTTAACACCCAGTGTTTCTTAAAGGAAGCAGTTTCGGACATATATCCATAGGACCTTTTTTTTTCATATTTTATAGCCCTTTATCGAGTGGTACTATGCATAGCACTTTTTTCCTCGACACCATGTATAGTTCGAGTAGTTTAGTTTTGCAATGATTCCGTATTTCTTCACAATCAATGGAGAAATTTACTTTCTCTATTTCAGTGTCGTAATGAGTTTATTACAGTACTAAAAACAGTGCTGTAATGAACTCATTACAGCATTGTTTTTAGTATTACTTATTTTTCGTTTTGTGGGTGACAACACTGATATCCTTTCCTTTCGAATGTCAACACGAGTCCTTTGCTTGTCAATTTTCGTATCAGTCACGCCAACTGCGAAAATGAAATACAAAAGGCGGTATAATCTGAATTTTCATTGAATTCCAATAAATTGCTCACAATTCTTGACTGAAATAGAGAAAAGATCGTCTAATACTCGTTGCAGAAGGCAATTCCAACACTCATGCGTTCAAAAACTCGCTCCTTCGTCGCATTCGTGTTGGAATAGGTGCCCATTCTGCAACTTGTTTTAAAATATACTATTTCCTCACCAGTTAAGAAAATTCGATAGGTTTTAAAAAGTGTTACTTTATTTATCAAAATTAGAAGAAATAAATTATTTTGGTTACTATCACTACCGAGTATTATTTTGATTGCCATTTCATTTCCCAAGTAAAAGGAATTTGCTGGTTCTCCAGATCACAGCAGATTTTGGTCTTTGGGGTTTTATAAAAAAAATACATATTTGCGTTGGACTTTAGAAGATCATCAGCTAGCAGGTATCGAGGCAAAGAATAATTGACTAATTTGAAATATGTGGGGACATCTTGGAAAAAATAACTCAAGAATTCGTTAGTAGGATTGCACATTGTTTACTGGTGAACAGTAGGTATTTTCAACATTTAGTTTAATTTTGTTCAAAACACTATTTCCTAATGTCTGCAAAGAAATTTAGCTATTCTAGAGATAACAATCCTCGTTTTTATAATTCAAAGATATACAGGATGCCCCATATAATTAAAAAAGTTTAAGGGTATTTCCGGTTCAACTGGAGATATATTAAAAAAAAAATGTGCCATTGCACTTACCTGCAAAATTTCTTAAATATTGTCAATTTAATTCAAATGATATTTACTTGGTTGTGTAGTGTATTACGACACTGCATTTCTCCAAATAAACTGAAATAAAATAAATGAAGAAAACTCAAAAACATTTTCCATATTCCACATGTAATTCGTCTGCCTAATTGCATGTCTCTAACTCAGCTACCATTTTTTTTTCTCTAGAAAGTAATCGCCCATAAATAGGATCAAAAGAATGAACGATTGATTCGGTTCTCATTTCGATCCTATACAATTTATATGGCATTGCGAAAGTAGAGGAGATGTTACTTAAAAGGAAGATCAATTCTGTCTGTCGGTACTCGAACATGTTTTCTAGAATCTCTCTCTTCGAAGGTATGACTGATGTGTTTAACTATCCGATGATGTTTGAGCAGAGCTTGGATTTCTATTAGACTAGGCTTTTTTACTCCGTGGAACAGGATATTTGAAGTGATACTTTTTCACTTTATTCGGTAAATCCTCTGTGTCGAAAGAAGTAATTCCATTCTTATATGTACCGATTAAGCAATAAAACTCCTTTAGGCACTCAGAGTGTTGGCAAGGAGGTCAGATTTCATTAATGAAACAATAAATTCTATTTAAAACAACGTCTCGATTAGTAAGAAAGCGTTTTAGGCTTAATAACAAACTCAACCAAGATATTTAGAGAATAGATCTATTCTGTAAATATAAAATCTCTATTCCCCTTATTCGGCTCTAAAAATTCCTCAAATATCTTTTACATAATTATTATCTCATCAGATTTTATGTAGATTTCATATAGGTTAAATAAGGTATCCCGAAACTCAATGATGACCTGGTACCAATAGAGAAACTAATATAGGTGAGATGTAGGTAATGGGAATCACTTAATCAAATATAAAAAAAAACATGATTATCCGTCATTTATTTATTGTTCTATTCTAACCATGAATTCCAACCTTTTAATTATCACCTGAGGTCAACTTTTATCACATAAGTTTAAGAATTTTGTTTCAATCAACAACATCAAAAATAAGTTTGATCGGTTGGCAATAGTGATCAGTACATATTATCGCATACATAACTGTGCGGTAGATATGCTGATTTTGTCCCAACTGTGCCTACCAAACAACCAAGTTTTTCCGAAGGATAGCTATTTACCCTTTTTCTTTTGATCAAATTTTCCACGAAAAATTATTTCTTAATCATAAATGACAGTCCTATTAAAAATTCTAGAAAAAAATAAGTCAATATTGACTTCATGAAAATTGATAATTTTCAAAAGGTTTCTTACTTTTCTCCTTGATAAAGATAGAAGATGTCTATCGAAACGTCGGAAATCATTACATCCACAATAGATGATGGTAATAGCCCAAACAATCATTCAACACGAGCTCCATCATCAACAATATCTCGTCATCAAAAAAATTTTATTTTAAATGTTTGCAAATCAAAATTTTTTCAATCTTGTTAAATAAAAACGATATTTAACTGACAATAGAAATGTTTTTCACTTTACGATAAATTTTCTTTTTTGTCAATTAAAAAAAATGATTATAAACAAAGTATTAAATCTATTTAAACTTTAAACATACTTTAATCTTTCATTAGGGGTATAAAAGAAAGGCCCCATAAAGTGAAAAATTTGTACGGATATTATACAAATATTTTTTTCATTCACAATTATGGAGGAAGGGGTTGTTAATCAACAACGGTCTAGTCTATTGTTAAATTGACTTGAACGACGAACTTCACCGGAAATCGGTTTTTTGCAGTGTTTAGATAATATTAATATTTTTTACGTTTTTAAATATTCTATAATTAACCTAAAAAATTATTTATCGTAACTTTCCAGCTTGTGATATGCGCGAAATCTAAACATGGCGAGCAGACGGCAATTTTCAACGTTGAATGAATATTATTAATAATGGAAATGGTGTTTCGGAGATTACAACAATTTTTTTAAGGTTCATCCTCTTTCAGAATTTTTTCATTATCATACAAAATTCAAAGTTTTCTGATTTTGAGTAACTGTAACTAACAACCACTTGTAACCATCTCTAATTGTTAATTTTTAACGTACCAATCCAATGTTTTCTCACAATGATCCAGACGGTGCTTCGATGCACGTCTATGACATCGTGACAGGTGATGAATCGTGGATTTACGCCTATGAGTCCGAAAGTTGAACAGTTGAAAACTGTTAAAAAATTGATATTATCGCCTCAGTGATTGACATGGGTTTTTATACATTTTATATATAACTGCTGTACTGTGGCCTCTCTTCCATAGAGTTTCGAAACATCCTATATAAGTACTCTGTTCAGGTGTACAATGGCACTAAAATTGCAGTAGGTGCGTCACTTCGTTGGTTGAAATTTAAATTATATCAATCACATTTTTGCTCAATACAAAGCCAAAATAACACCGAATAGTATTTGCATTCTTCCTTGATAAGAACCTCATTACATAAATGATGAAATAATATATAGCAGTACGAAATACTATATCACGAATACCAAAACTAGGTAATTTAATTCATAGGTCATTGATAAATCATGGTTTCTAACTGATTTCTCTTTATAATCTCATTAAATACAGATCGTAAATCTGTTGACATATACTCGATTTTCAATGTTAATTCGATATGTTATACTTTTTACGGAAGATAGACATGGCTCCTTACATGTTGAAAGGGAGTGTCTATCTAATGAACTGACCGCGTACATAAAATAAAATGAAGAAGTGCTCTGCGATGTATGAGTTTGCTAGCCTACCTGTCGATTTATCTTAGGAGAATGGTCCTCTAAGTATGTCAGTATGCCGAGATGCCTTTTGGTTAAAGAAGATGAGACATAGCGTGATGTCTCAGGGCTTGCAACAAATTTGAAATAATATCAATAAAAAATTCGAGAATAGCACAGTCATGAAGTGACAATCTATTTGATTCCGGTTCATTTTATGATAATGAAGCAGTGATTACCAGTCTGGTCGCTATATATTTCTAGCTGGAATCTTGAAGTGCAGTCCTGTGATGATTTTTGGGGGCGATGTATCCACTTCAGATGAGAGAAATCCTTTTCACGTTAAAATGCTACTACAAAAAAATTCAGTGTTCTGGTGGGGCACAATTACCCCTATTTTCTACCCAATTACTATTTTGTACGTCACTTCCTTGACGACTAGAATGCATAACAGCTATAAGGAAGAAAACATGTGATTCATATGTCGAAATTTCCCTTATAAATAATTCGAAACTTCAAAATATCAATTCAAAAATAAAATATACCGAATACACGAGATTTCCGTGCTTGAACAAGGTAATTAGCAAGACAATGGCGCTGACCAATGAGAAACCTGATCTCCATTGTCGCCCTTGTCTTGTTAGTAGCAATACCTACGTCTAAAGTGACTCAAACATGTCGATGATGACAATTGGACCTTAAACCTCGCCCATCTGACATCTTATTAATAAATTCGAATCAATTCATGAGATTTTATCGAAAAACAACCACATGTGAATATGTTTGTTGCTTTATTATGATGATATTAGAAATCACCTGCAGCTATGTATCTCACTTTGAAGACTTCAAGAATGTAAAACAGTTGTAAGGAAGAAACCTTCTGATTCCTATGCCGAAATTGCCATAACAATCAGTTCGTAAGTTGAAAATGCTAATTTAAAGATAAAATATATCAAGAACGCCAGAATTCAGTACTAAAACAAGGGAATTAGCAAGATGATGGCCCTGATCAAGAAGAAAGCTCTCTATTGTTGCCATTGTCTTGTTAGTATCAATCAACGTATACAGTGGGCGAGTTTTTTTTACTCCCCACGATAATGATTGACCAGATACATACAATTGAAAATTGAAAATAAATAAATACAGGGCAGGATTAATTTTATTATTGCTTTTGTTTCAAAGTTGCTACCGTCTGCCAGGGTGGCTGATCGGTGGTATTTTCTAGTCCTCAATAGTCTCTTTGCGTATGTGTGTGAAGTTGGCCCCGCACTTTTTGATTTTCGAAATATTTTTTAATGTGCTAAATTGTGCTAGGTTTGTGCTGCTTTGTGCTGTTTGAATTTTCTCGTTATTTCAAGTAGATTTCGAGATATTTCACTAAATGCATAAAATGGGCCAGCCCCGCACTTTTTGAAAATTTGAGTTTTAACCACTGAAATGAATTGTGCTAGACGTATACTGAGTTGTGCCGTTCGAATTTTTGAGATGGATCTCTTAATTTCCCAGAAAATAGAAAATCAAAAAAAAGTTAGCCCCGCACTTTTGTTTTTTCTTATCGCACTTTCGTTTATTTTCAATCGGAATAAGTGGAAAAAATTGTGCTACGCATGTATGAAGTTGTACCGTTAATATTTTTGAAAAATCGAGTTTTTTTTTCGAAAAAACTGGAAAATTCGAAAAAAGATAGCCCCGCACTTTTTTTTCCATAAAAATCATCTCATAGAGTTGTGCTACATTTGTGCTGACTTGTGCTGATAATTTTTTCAGAAAAAACTTCAAGTTGTCTTTTTAAACGGTGAAAAATCAAAATATCAGTAGATTGAATGATGAATTTTGTGCATGGCAACACTGTTGTGAAGTTAGCCCCGCACTTTTTGATTTTCGATAAAATGTTTGTGATGCTGAATTGTGCATGGTTTGTGCTGCTTTGTGCCGTAAATTTTTTTTTTCAAATGGTACCTACGATTAATAAGATATTTCACTAAGTGAGTAAAAGCGAATAATGTAAATTTTCATTTTTTCTTTCCGTTTAACGGTCATTTGATAACTGAATCTCTTCAATGTTTCAAATTTCAGATTCAGACATCTAATCTATTCGATGGATTTGGAAAAATAACGAACTTGTCCGAGAAATTTGACAATCAACCTATTCTGAAAAAATGGAAACTATATGTGATCTCCTTCGGAAGATAAAGAGTATACGGCCGGACAGCCAAAAATACTCAAATTGACAACAGAATTTTCATCAGGAAGTCGAACCCAATCGATTGAGACCATTTTCGGCTCAATATTCGAAAATTACAGACATTTGGGTAAAACGCTGTTTCACTAAGAACAAGCACGCAAAAACAAAAGGGCTGTGTTAACTTCTTTTGAATTTTCCATTTTCAACGTAATTAAAAGTACTATCTCGAAAATTTCAACGGCACAACTAAGAATACGTCTAGAATTCTGGAACAATCTTCAGTCGTTGAGATGGCTAACTTTCTACATTTTATGGAAAGTCGGAAAAACTTCAGAAAACCTCAACACAATTCAGTAAAAATAAAAATTTTCTAATTGAGAAACATTTAAGACTTTATTCTTACTTCAGTGGAAATTTCATTATGAAGGAAATGAAACTTTAGTATCAATATTTTCTTCTCAAAATCACAATCTGGCAACTTCTCCTATCTACGGTCATACGATTTTGTTTACACTGTCGCACCACGGGGTAGCATCTAATTCCATGAATTGCTACTACGTTGCCTTCTATCAAGATTTTTCAGGAATATACTGATTTCTCCGATGTTTCCACCTTTTGAGAAAAAATTTCATGTGAATTTTGAAAATTAGGTTTGAACGAGTTTGTACGAAAGTAGCACAAGTTTTGGTGATTTCGATTCGGAAGAAAGAACACAAAAAGAATATTGAAAATTTTTAAACTCGATTTTCCGGTATATCAGAGTTTTTTCGAGGAAGTTCGAAAAGCACAAATCAGTGTATTCACTGTTGAATGAGATTCAGTTATCAAATGACCGTTAAACGGAAAGAAAAAATGAAAATGTACATTATTCGCTTTTACTTACTTAGTGAAATATCTTATTAATCGTACCATTTGAAAAAAAACTTTTACGACACAAAAGCAAAAAGTGCGGGGCTAACTTCACAACAGTGTTGCCATTCACAAAATTCATCGTTCAATCTACTGATATTTTGATTTTTCACCGTTTAAAAAGACAACTTGAAGTTTTTTGTGAAAAATTATCAGCACAAGTCAGCACAAATGTAGCACAACTCTATGAGACGATTTCTATGGAAAAAAAAGTGCGGGGCTATCATTTTTCGAATTTTCCAGTTTTTTCGGAAAAAAACTCGATTGTTCAAAAATATTAACGGCACAACTTCATACATGCGTAGCACAATTTTTTCCACATATTCCGATCGAAAATAAACGAAAGTGCGGGGCTAGCCTTGTAATGGATTTTCCGGAAAACGTGAGGTATTTCCATAAAATTTTTTACGGCACAACGCAGCACAAACCTAGCACAACTTTTTACACTCATTTCCGATAAGAAAAAACGAAAGTGCGGGGCTAACTTTTTTTTTGATTTTCCATTTTCTGTGAAATTAAGAGATCCATCTAAAAAATTCGAACGGCACAACTCAGTTTACGTCTAGCACAATTCATTTCAGTGGTTAAAACTCAAATTTTCAAAAAGTGCGGGGCTGGCCCATTTTATGTGTTTAGTGAAATATCTCAAAAACTACTTGAACTAACGAGAAAATTCGAACAGCACAAAGCAGCACAAACCTAGCACAATTCAGCACATCAAAATTTTTTCGGAAATCAAAAAGTGCGGGGCCAACTTCACACACATTCTTTGCGTCCTCTTTATTGGCCGCTTGCGTTTTTTTAAACACAGTTGAACACATGGCGGGCGCGGCCCTTTAACGGATTTGGCCCAATACCGCCTATTCTCAACTCAAGCTCATCTCCTTTGGAAAATATAGAGTATACGGCAAAACATAACTCAAATTTGACCACGGATTTATCAGGATGTCGCACTCAATAGATTGAGACAATTTTCGGTTCGATATTCGAATATTACAGGCATTTGAGCAAAATGACATCGCGCTGTTCTACTAATTCTTCAAACTAAACAAGCAAGTCAAAAAACAAATCAAAAAGTTACATAAATTATTCAGTGGCAAATAATTCCGATTAAAATTCAGATTTAAAGTAACGGAGATCGTTGCTTGTACCAAGTCTCTAGTCGTTCTCACCGGAGATCCTCCAAGCTTTACCAGACTAAGCGGCATCAAGAAAGAGCACCAACCCAGGCACCAACCATCCTCACCCATCGATGGTATAGTAAAACTCTCGTTCTCACCACAATCGTAGCCGGTTAATCAGTCTTAGCGCACGTGCTTTCCGTTGAAGAGTCTGGCCACAATATTTTCTCAACGAGACACTTCACGTGCCCATTCGACATGAAAAACTAAGTGACAATTTTCAATTTGAAAATTTTTGGATTTTAATTCTGTTTCATTGTTTTGACAATGCGTGAGTGTGGTGATAGAATCCGGAGGGAAAGAGCATCCCCTTCAAGTCCGCGTTTGGTGCTGAGACGTGTTTTGGTGTTGTCTGAGGGTAGGCAGTTCAGGGAAGCTGCCCAAGCTTTGCAAAAATTAGGGGCAAGTAGTATAGCTGCGGTTGCGCCTGATTTACCTTTGGATTTGCTGGTTGAGGGGTTGCCCCATTCTGCACAGCTCTTGGAGACACTTTTCAACAAGTAAGTATTCGATATATATATGAAAAGACTGAAGATTTTCACCTTAATCGGTATAATAAAAAATAATTGATAGATATCAGAGAAGCTCATAATATATCTTAACACATGAAATTTATTTGGGTATTCGGCAATGTTGGGAATGATCAATAATAATCAAAGTTTTAAAACATCTATATTTCGAACTTTTTTGTAGTTCTTCTTCAGGATGCTATAGAGGAAACAATGAATATAAGAAACTGAGCACAATATTACAAAATAACTTACTTACATACAAAAGATTATTCGAACAACTGACAAGAACTTGAAATATTAAATTTGACAATTTATTATCATAGATGAACTAAATTAAGTGACGTCTAAAGAAAGTTGGTATTCATAGATAATATTTAGATTTTCAATATCTGTTTTTTTGTTGATGTTGTTCTTATTTTCATTTATATAACACATTTCTAAAAATAGTCTTTTATTATAGTCATCTTTGTTACATAAAATTTTTATACCGTCAAAATCGAAAGAATGATCGACGGTTGATGAATGGTTTGCTAATGCACAACTTTCAGGTCTCAGTCTGGTGTCAGTTTTGTGACAATGATTTTTTTTTTAAATTTGTGATGTTTTTCCAATATATACCGCATTGCAATCTTTACATGAAATTTGATAAATTAGGTCTGATTTGGAGAGTTTATTTATATTATCTTTCATTTTATTAAATATGATTCCTACCATCAATGGATTGTATTTGGCAATTTTTATGTTAATGTTAATGTCTTTGAAAATATTTGTTAATTTTGGAGTGAGGTCTGGAAGGAAGGGTATGCTAACATATTTCTTTGCTTCTATAGGTTATATTATATATTCAATACCTTAACATATATATTTAGAAAAATGAACAATAAGATATATTTCGTTTATGTGAAATACCATGAAAATTACAGAGTGAACAATGGTTAAATTTTGATCCATGAGAAATAAATCACAAAGAAAGGATTCACAAGGGCACACTGATAGTAATCAGAGTATATATACTCATTTTGATATCTCCTGTTAATTTTTGAGGAAAATAAAGAAGATGAATATAAAATATGAATATGGAAATATCACCTAAATTTGAGTACCTATTATTAGAGGGTAAAAATCAAATTCCTATATCAAAAAACTAATTTTCAAACTACACCAACTGACCTTACTTTTATTCAGAAATTTCTTGCAGAAATCAATAATGAATTTAGAAAATTTGGGATAGCATTATTAGTTGATGACGAGATATTGTTGATGATGGAGCTCGTGTTGAATGATTGTTTGGGCTATTACCATCATCTATTGTGGATGTAATGATTTCCGACGTTTCGATAGACATCTTCTATCTTTATCAAGGAGAAAAGTAAGAAACCTTTTGAAAATTATCAATTTTCAAAAAGTCAATTGACAGAAGTTATGAAAGAAAATGAACGATGTTATATACTCATCTGTGATATGATGATCTTTTAAGTTGGATCGAACTATCGGCGTCCAAACTTCTGGCAGATCTATAGATGGAGCACTTATGGAATCAGGTGTTATTTTCATAAATGCTGCTTCTTTGATTTTTCTTCTTGCAAGTTTTTCTTCTTTGGATATTATTGATGCTTCATCCCACTTTATACGATGATTCTCATCTACAGCATGTTGGACCAACCTGGATTTGTCGCTGTCTAGTACTCGTAGAAGCTTCTGATGTTCTTTTATTCGTACATTCAGAGGGCGTTTAGTTTCTCCGATGTAAGATCTTTCGCACTCGCAAGGTAATTCATATATGCAGTTCCTTTGTGTCTCATTATTAGGCTTAACTTTTGTAAGTTTAGCTCTGATAGTGTCTTGAGTTTTGAATGCAGTCGTTATGTTGTATCTATTTCAATTTTTCATTTTTCTCCGACAATTTATCTGATTTATATCTGTTGGTTCTGGTTGACTTTCTCTTGTTCGTCTAGCTTTTCCTAATATCTTTTGGGGTAGCCATTGCTTCTAAGAGTATTCGAGATGTTATTTATTTCTTCATTTTGGTCTTCTTCAGTGCAACAAATATTTATTGCTCTATCAAATAAACATTTTGCTACTCCCAATTTAGTGTTTAGTTGGTGGTTTGAATCAAAATGTAGATATTGTCCTGTGTTCGTTGGCTTTTTATACACAGTGGTTCTTGGGATTCCATTTTGTTTATGTACGAGTACATCTAAGAATGGAAGTTGTCTGTCTTTCTCGATTTCAATTGTGAATTTAATTGATTGAAGGAATTCATCTATCTATAGTGTCTCTTCCATGTTGCCAAATAATGAAAGTATCATCTACATATCTTTTCCACAGTTTGGGTTCAAGTGCATATTTTTCTAATGCCTTCTGTTCGAAAATTTCCATATATAAATCAGCTAAAATTGGTGATAGTGGTGAACCCATGGCCATTCCAAATTCTTGTTGATAAAAAATGTCTTCAAATTGGAAATATGTTGTTTAAATACAAATAGAAAGCATTTCCATAATTGCATTCACGCTTAGTGTAGTTCTTTCACTAAGGGTTTGATCTTCTTCAAGCTTTTTCCTAACTATGATAAGTGTTTTATCTGTTGGAATATTAGTGAACAAACCGGTAATGTTGAAGCTGACCATAACGTCTTCTTCCATGATTTCTTGATGTTTCATTATTTCTATGAAGTGTTTCGTGTTTCTTATCATCGATGTTGAATTACTTTTTAATGGTGATATAATTTTCAGCAGAAATTTAGCCAATTGGTGGCATGCTGAATTTCTTGAACTCACAATTGGTCTTAGAGGAATATTTGCTTTGTGTATTTTTGGTAGACCATATAAATGTGGTGGTTTACTGAAGTGAGGTGTAAGTCTTGATCTAATGAATTGATCTGGAAATTCATTTCGATATTTATAAAGGATTTTGTAAATCTTGTTTTCAACTGTGGTGGTAGGGTCCTTTTTTAGTTTTTTGTATTTTCCTGCTTCTAATAATTCATTAGTTTTTTGATTATAAAAGCCAACATCTAGAATTACAGTGGCGTTTCCTTTGTCTGCTGGAAGTATCTTTATGGAACTATTATATATCTACATATATAATTTTCAAAAGGTTTCTTACTTTTCGCCTTGATAAAGATAGAAGATGTCTATCGAAACGTCGGAAATCATTACATCCACAATAGATGATGGTAATAGCCCAAACAATCATTCAACATAGCATTATTATTATGATAAAAATGTAGAAAAGCACTGTACTCTGAAACAGTGTGATACTGAAATATATGCCGTAAAGAATATGAAAGGATCGACAAACCTATATCTCAAATTTCAAATAAGCACTGCCAGTTTTATTCGAAGCTCTCCTCTACAATAATGTCTCATCTTCCGAAATACCATATTTACTCAAGTCCAAATAACGAAAAGATACATAGAGATTTTCTTGAAGAAAACAACTGATATTAAAAACCGGAAATATATACGCTGGGTTTCATAAACGTTCATCGTTTGTTCAACTTGTTGATCGAACAATTCTATGCCTAAAGTAACTTAAATTCGAAATTCTAATGGGTAATCTGATAAACTCATAGAAAGACTCTTTGAATGTGTCAATCATCGATGGTAGTTTCTACAACATTTTCTAGCATTATGATTTTCACGAAATTTTGCAAACTTATTTGTATATAATATATTTCACACAGCTGAATTATTTTCAAAGGCCGGGTTATACAGGGTACGAATTAAGTTTGTTACAAACACGCTCTTGTTCAACTGAGTTTTTTTTAAATGATCTATTGATTGAAATATACAAGTAAATAAAAATTAACATTCATAATCCTCTAAACAGTATCCTAAACTTGTATTGACATAATTCAATTTAAACAGTGCCTTTGTTAGCAAATTAAATCCTCATGCGTACATACCTTCTTGATGTTTGATAGAATCGCAGTTCCACATCAAGACAAAATTTCAAAAAGCAAACTTGATTCTATTGAACAAGTGTACGAATCACATTACACCAACTTTTAGTATTCTCTTAATTGATAAGAAAATATACTGAATGAACTTGCAGATTATATGGAAGAAGCTAATCGATTTAACATTTGTGAAGCTTGTTTCATTGGGTTGTTCAAACATTTTTGGCTTTCAACAGTGTAGCCAAATATTTCTTATTTTTTTGATTTTTCATGATCATTGTACCAATACCTTTTACTGATTCTGTTCGTCAGTGAGGATGATGACTCCCGAACAGAATGATTTTGAGTAATCAGTTCCTAGGATGTAATAAAAAACTTTTTCCGAATTATTCACAATAAATTTTTGTCATTATACTTATTATTACCCATTTGCATATGAATCATGTCCGTTATCCAATCAACTATTTCACCGTGCTCGAACAGTGATCACGTCTCTGACAAACATATATTTATTAGTTTGAGTAATTACTAGGTGGTTTAACAAGAGCGCCAAAGCTATCTGACTTCATATCAGTGCTTTCTTAAATTTTGAAATGCGAACTCGTTGATCAGGTTGTTGAATCTATCAATGGCATCAACGAATCTTTCAGAAGTCCTCCGTCAGTGTTTTATATTCTTAAATTTTATCTTTCAAGACATCAAGTTTTTTTCCTTGAATTATAGATTAATAAACATAATAATGATATCGAAGCTGATTATCCTCTTCAGACATTTATGATTTCTCATTATTTCGATAAAGTATTTTGTATTTTTATACATAATAATAACTTCTTGAAGGTGATAGTATAGTCTTTTTATAAGGAATTTTGGTATTACTGTAACTGTGTTGATTGATTCCATTTGTATTTCATATATTATAATTAGCAATGCATTACTTTACGAATTGCTGTTACCTATTGGTCAGCGGGTAGGAAACACCCTGTATTATCGTAACGTCAGTAATTTCTTCGGAGTAGATGGTTCACGATTTCATCTCTCAAGAAGATTGCTTGTGCAAGGATGGAATTTATTTCATCCTCATTTCATCTACCTCCGTTTGTTTTTGGAGTTCATCGCTCTTTGACGTGGAATGAGTTTTTTACCTTGTCGCGTGAACACTAGATTTTAATCAACTAATTCCAGCCACTAGCCATTCCTACATCCGAGAACATTAGAGCCAAACTAAACATGCTCCGTATTTAACAGTTTTTACAATGTTTCACATAATCAACTACGAAGAGCAATTCAAACAAACTGGCTGCATAATTTTATTACCTTAAAAACACCTGAGTTTTACGTTGAGATAAATTTGCATCAGTACCGTATTATACCAAGGGGCAGCCGAACTGGCAATTCATATTTACGAAAAATTGAATTATAAATTAAGCAGAAACGTGAATTGTGCAGACTATTTGTAGTTAAAAATCTAGTGGATCAGCGTGTTAGGTAATTTTGGGATTGACTTCCTCATGATTAATCAGTGGTCAAAATTGAGTATCATTCGAACGAGTTGAGCTAGGGTTTCCATATCTTCAGAATAAGTAATTGTCTACTGCAAAAATTCGTTCGACAAATCCGTCGAATTGTTTATCAGTTATTAGCATCTGAAATTTGGTTTCCTCATTAACTCCTTGAAAATCCGTCCTATCGATTTGTAACTTAAAAGATATTTCAATGAGGTTGCAAAAATAGCTTTCCAAAATTTCATGGAAATCGTCACTCTTTTGATATCTCATAAGATATTCGTCGATTTTCAACAAAAACTTATCTATGTATGCACGTTACTATTATTATTTTAATCAAACAAAACGTGTCTCATTAAACAGGGCCTTTGACAAGAAGATAAGGTAACATAAAATGAAGCTTATACAGGGTGATTCCGGAGGAGACCGTCAGATTTTAGGTGAAGTATACACTAGTCAAGGCAGCTTCGAAACAATGTTTGGTTTATGGTTGGGAGCCTTTAATGAGAGTCTATAGGGTGATTTGTCCGATTCGACCGATTTTTCTTTTATTCATAACTTTGGTATGGTTTGATCAATCTTGATGAAATTTTCAGTGTAGAACAATATGATTACCTTCTTTCAATAATTCCAACACTTTCTAAAAAATACAAGGTGGGAATTATGATAACTTCAGATTAAGTTTGCAGGTTGAAAAAACACCCTATACATTCCGTTTTCAAAAATTTTCTACTTGCTTCAGATTCTATCATGAGTTTACATTACTGGAGCGTTTTTATTTTTTTTGGCACACATCCAGTTTTCCTAGAAAACGATGAACAATATCGTTATTTCGCTCCAAGGCAGTGAGGATATTCTGAACTAGAATGTAAACCGGTGTCGTCCAATGATACAAAGCTCTTCCTGAGTACTGAAGTGGTTCTTCCAAATTCGAAATTCACATTTAATCCAGAAAATATCTTTATACCTACCTACTTAAACCAAAAAATCTACAACTTAAACAGAATAAACATTCGAAACATATCATGAACGGCAAAACTAAAGATTAACACAAAATTTACATAGAATGTTCGAAATGATTTCCCCTTTTTTGAATACATATTCGAGACCTTTTTATTAAATTTCCAATTGACCTTCTAATGAGGGATTGATTTTGCTTCAAGATATTACATTCCTCGAAAATCCTTTCAACTAGGCGTTCACTACTTCTAATTTCAACCTTATAAACTCTTGTTTTCAGATATCCCCACACAAAATAGTCTAAAGGGTTCAAATCAGGCGATCTTTGTGGCCAAGCAATAGGGCCTCCACGACCAATCCATCTGTTCGGATAATTTACATCCAGGTGATTTCTCACATTCAATGCAAAGGGAAGTGGTGCTCCGTCATGCTGAAAGTACATAGAGCGGATATGTACATTTTCCAATAGATTTGGTAGAATATTTTCCAAAAACTCTAGGTAAATTTCACCATTTAATCTTTCCGCAAAAATGTGAGGGCCAACTAAATTTCCGTCTATTGTTCCAAGCCAAATATTGGCAGAAAATCTGTGTTGTGTATTATGACTCTTGTTCAAATGCGGGTTGTCTCTTGCCCATTCGTGGGAATTGTGGATATTAAAAATTCCATTCTTAGTGAACATAGCCACGAAAAATAGTTCGTTGGTGACTAATAACCCAGCGACAAAATTGTAATCGTTGGGGCAGATCTTGTGGCAACAATTCTTGCACCTTTTGGTAGTGGTATGGGTGGAATTGTTCTTTTTTCAAAGTCTTGCTCACTTTGCTCTGCGAAATTCCTAATTCGGTACTAATTTCACGAGTACTAATAGACGGTTCCTCCTCCACCCGTTCAACAATTTGAATCGAAATTTCATTTTGAGTAGGCCTATCAATGTGCTCTGCCTTACTAGGATATTGCCCATGTTCTTTAGAATAATGGAATACTCGTCCGAAAGTACATTTATTTGGTTGACGTCGGTTGGGAAATCGTCTATGGTAATCCATTTTGGCTTCATTTCCATTTCCGTTACAAAAACCATAAACAAAAATCATATCCGCATATTCCGCATGAGTAAATAATTGAGGCATGTAGAAATTATTCTTATTCTGTGGTTCACTGTGATGGTAACCATGGATCTTAAGAGACTTGATTTAAATAGAGATTTAATTTTCATGGAGAATTTTCAATTTCATTAAAACTATTTATCATACATTCGTGATTCAATATTTTACATACCATAAGGCCATAAGTGAGTATATTTTTGAACCAAACTACTTTGTTTTAGGAATATTCGCTTCATAGAAAACCGGAAGTGTGCCAAAAATCACCTGAATAATGAGTCAATTTTATGTTAATCCATAATTTTGCCTTTCATATGTTTCGGATGTTTATTCTGTATTTGTAGTAGTAGTATGTAGATTTTTTGGTTCATGTACGTATAAAGAAATTTTTTGAATTAAATGATTTTATACATCTGAATATGAGCGATCAAAAATGAATTTCGAATTTGGAAAATTTATTTTAGGACTCAGGAAGAGCTTTGTATTATTGGACGATACAGCTTTACCATCTAGTTCAGAATATTCTCAATGCCTTGGAGCGAAAAAACGATATTGTTCATCTTTGAAAAATTTTTCTAGGAAAAATGGACGTGTACCAAAAAAATAAAAACGCTCCAGTAATGTAAACTTATGGTAGAATCTGAAGCAAGTAGAAAATTTCTGAAAACGGAATGTACAGGGTGTTTTTTCAACCTACATACTTAATCTGAACTTATCATAATTCCCATTCAGTATTTTTGAAAAAATGTTGGAATAATTGAAAGAAGATAATCATATTGTTCTACACTGAAAATTTCATCAAGATTGATCAAGCCATACCAAAGTTATGAATAAAAGAGAGATCGGTCGAATCGGACAAATCACCCTGTAGACTCTGAATGAAGGCCCCGAACCATAAACCCAACATTGTTCCGAAACTATATTGACTACTGTATACTTCACCTAAAATCTGACGATCTCCTCCGGAATCACCCTGTATATTAAAATATATTAATTCACAAACTCTATAACATATCTACAAGGGTTGCCTTATATATTTGGGGATTAGAGGAAAAAACAAATATACTTATTTAGTTACATGTTGTATAGTTTTTGGAATATGTTTTTTGTACGTTTTTTATATCTCATTTATTCCCAAATTTCAAAATCGTAGCATTTTATCACGAGAAGATATAGGAGTTTTTTCATTGTCTTCAAGATGTCGCAGAAAATCATAGAATAAACTGAAGAATGATTGGATATTTATGCATGCTTATTCAGTTCATTTGAAATTATCGAGAAAATTTGATAATCCGATAGGTCTATAGTAGATGATTCATCCTCCTTAGGGTCCTGGTAAAACTAGAGTACGGGTACTTATTAACTCATGATTTAATTTCATCTCCAGTAGCCCTTTTGTTTCTGAATTTCTTCAACCGGATCTGTTTTGTAATTGCATGTGGAAAAACGACCAAAATATGAAATTGGCTTCGACGCCTGCAATAAAGAGAGTAAAAGTAAGTCCAATGGAGAACCAACACGATGAGTTTCGCTCGAATGCGGAGTAACAAAGAATAGCTTCATTGTTATTATCATCATTCAAATCCATAATTGAATATGAGAACCCAACATAATCTCGTCCCAGCAGATCCACTCGGAGGAAATTTCACATGATTATAATCCTACGCCACATGATGAGAATTGATCATCATCCGAGTTCAAACAGCTTCGAGTTTTACACATAAAACCGCTCTAATAGGTCCATTGTTGTGAATAGGGATTGTGCTCGTTGTGTTATTGTTAATTTTATCACATATCGTGGGGCTCTTGTTTCTAAGTTGAATAGTAGGAGTGTGAAACTTTTCTTGGTTTAATTTTTTTCCCATAGAAGTAAAACGAAAGTACTTAGTCTTGATTTGAGATCGATTGCATTGAGAACGCGGCATTCAAATATTGCAGTGTTCTCGTTTGAGCAAATTGCTTTATCTACTCCCACACAATAATATATTCATTATTAAACTGATTTTGAATCATATACTGATAAAATCAAATGTTGGGGTAATGGTGTATGTGAATCTACTGGTAAATATTTTGGCAAGCTCCATTCATCTCAAAGAATTAAAAGAAATGAATTATAACTAGATTATCAATTAAGGTTGAAATTTCTCACTGAATTATCCACTTGAATCTTCGTTAGAAGGTTCCACATTACTCATCACAATAAACTACCTTCTCAATTATTGGGGATAAAAAAATTTGATGGCAGTCATCCCTTTATGATATGAGGGCTGCAATCAAATCTACCGAATCTCGAAAGGCGGCAGGTTCTGACGGAATTTATCCAGAATTCATCAAACATTTAGGAAAAATAGGCCTTGTCTGAATTCAGGAAACTTTCCTTCCGAATTTCGTAAGGCTAAAGTAATAGGTATTTTGAAACGAGGAAAAAATCCTTGTGATCCTAGTAGTTATCAACCAATCAGTTTATTGAGTGTTCATTTCAAGATATTAGAAAGGTTGATTCTTTTTAGAATTGAATCTTCTATAGAAAATGCTCTACAAAATTTCCAGGGAGGCTTTAGGAAAAATAAAAACTGTTCAGATCAGGTTCTCAGCCTTACAACTTTCATAGAATCAGGCTTCAATGATAGGTTGAAAACAAGAGCTGCTTTCAATGATTTAATAAATTAATAAATAATATCGAAGGACACAAAAAAGTTACATATATTGAACTATAACAAACTGCGAATGAACCAAAGGTTGTTTTAATGGTATCAAAGATGAATAATGTATGAATAAAATCAAAGCAAATCATTAATTTTATTTCATCTTAAAGATTTTATTTACAGTTCAACACCTATGACTAAGGTTAAAAAGAAGAAACAGTCCTCTAACAGAAAGGCACAGTAAAAGAAATTCTCTAATTTTAATCCTACCTATAAAAGCAACTATTTTGATGAAATATATAAAATGATACTGATAACCAGACATATTATTGAATCACACCGGAAATTTGTTTGAACTTCACCACGTGATCCGGAGTGACCAATGAAAAATTATAGCCATTGTGTTAAACAGCGAGGAGCGAGGACAATTAAGACTTATGCTCCGCCCATCTGCCATGTGAATGTTATACTCGTATTCGACACAATTTGTATGATAATTATGGAAAAAACAAAGAATGAATATGTTTGAATTTTAATGTGTTATTCGAAATATTTCACCACTCTGTACATTATTTTCATTTGGGAGAAAATCACTGTTTTCTAAGACCAAGAACATAATAAACATAAGGATACATTTAGAAATTAAATGGCGGATTGTGCCATAATATCGAAGGGACACCAAAAATTTAAATAGAGGGTGTCCAATTGTTCACGTGAACAAATCCTATTCGGTTTCCTCGTACATAGATCTACAGTACATCCTGGATTTTTCTTAGTTTTCGAGTTGTAATTTTTTCCGTGAATGTTATGATTTCTTGGCATGGGATTTGACTGCTTGCTTTCTTTTTATCAAACTTAATCTTCCTACTACAGGTGCCTGTTCTATAAGCGTGAATCAAGCGGAAAGCGCAGTTCACATTTTCTCCATCAATTTTGTCATAAACGATAAATCATGTTTTCAACTCAAATATAAATTCGGCCGACCGATTAACTGGTTGAATGGTTGCACCGAGATAAGTAGAATATATTGCTTATTGTTTTATGGCCTTGGCAGCGAGTGTGGACCAGTAAATCACCGAAGAATTCGAACAACTTCCTCTAAATTTTTTTCGTGAAAAGATAGACGGTTGCTTTCTCTCACGACAGTGCCATAACAAGGATTCCATTAAGATTGGAGTGTGTAATTTCATTTTATTGACCACCACTTTTATTGATTCCGAAACCGGTCAATCGCTGAAATATTCAGCAAAAAATTGATCGATTTATATTCAGAAAAGAACTTTCACTACAATCGGAAGAACTCCGGTATTTCCAGATTTTTGAAGTAAAATCTACACATTGTATCTAAGCGATTAGTTTGAAATTTCTAATATAAGTGTACGAATCTGACTGCTTCATAGTTTGAAGGTGTGCTTACATGGACAATTATGAGTAATGATGTCGAAAAAGACCAGAGAATATATCGATAAATTTACGTCTATGGCACCAAATAGTTCAGTAAAGGAAGGGCTGTAATCACTTTTTCTCGGAAACAGCTGCATTTTTTATATGTTGATTGTTATAATGAGAGAAACATATAGTCGAAAATGCATGTGTTAAAATTTTCAGGAACATTGAAAAATTCTTGAAAATATAGAGAAAAATACGGTTTTTCTGATATTTTCGCGAATTAGAAGGTTTAGTAAGAAAAAGTTTTAAACAAAAGTTGAAGAGCGGAAAATTCTAATACAAATTATGTACTTTATCGTTCTCGAAAGTGAATTTGTATACTGATAAACAGAGTATTTCTTTAGTAGCGCAATACTAACGAGTTTTTAATTTGACGCTTGATGAAATGACTACCTGAACGCTGAACCAAACATCTGGCAGATATTCGCCAGAGTTGGACTCTCTACTCGTTTTGTTATTGTGTTGCATTTATTACATCGAACCCTAGCATATAATGTTGAATGATTGTTTGGGCTATTACCATCATCTATTGTGGATGTAATGTTTTCCGACGTTTCGATAGACATCTTCTATCTTTATCAAGGAGGAAAAGTAAAAAACCTTTTGAAAATTATTGACAGAAGTCATGAAAGAAAATGAACGATGTTATAAACTCATCTGTGATATGATGATCTTTTTAAGTTGGATCGAACTATCGGCGTCCAAACTTCTGGCAGATCTATAGATGAAGCACTTATGGAATCAGGTGTTATTTTCATAAATGCTGCTTCTTTGATTTTTCTTCTTGCAAGTTTTTCTTCTTTGGATATTATTGATGCTTCATCCCACTTTATACGATGATTCTCATATACAGCATGTTGGACCAACCTGGATTTGTCGCTGTCTAGTACTCGTAGAAGCTTCTGATGTTCTTTTATCCGTACATTCAGAGGGCGCGTTTAGTTTCTCCGATGTAAGATCTTCTTTGCACTGTGCAAGGTAATTCATATATGCATATATATTCTCTTGTTCGTCTAGCGTTTTTCTAATATCAATTTTTGGGGTAGCCATTGTTTCTAAGCGGTTTTTTTGAGATGTTATTTATTTCTTCAGCTTTTTCTAATATTTTGGTCTTCTTCAGTGCAACAAATATTTATTGCTCTATCAAATAAACATTTTGCTACTCCCAATTTATTGTTTAGTTGGTGGTTTGAATCAAAATGTAGATATTGTCCTGTGTTCGTTGGCTTTTTATACACAATGGTTCTTGGGATTCCATTTTGTTTATGTACGAGTACATCTAAGAATGGAAGTTGTCTGGCTTTCTCGATTTCCATTGTGAATTTAATTGATTCCTCTTGATTGTTTAGATATTGAAGGAATCCATCTATAGTGTCTCTTCCATGTTGCCAAATAATGAATATCATCTACATATCTTTTCCACAGTTTGGGTTTAAGTACATATTTTTCTAATGCCTTCTGTTCGAAATAGATGATGGTAACAGCCCAAACAATCATTCAACACGAGCTCAATCATCAACAATATCTCGTCATCAACTAGCATATAATGTTGAGTTGGTTGGAAACGGAGCGCGAAGGCGATATAGATTCTTCAATGGAGGCTAGAAGTAATATGAAAAATAGAAAAGTCAATAATTGGATAAATTTGAAAATGGAAATTTTGTAATTTGACGAAATTGAAATTCAAATTTTATTAATTCAAAAACTAAAATAGTTTTCAGCCGCAATTATGAACAAATTCCTAGCCGAATTTCCTTAAAATGCATACGATATACGAATAATAATTTAGACGTGGGTAGGTATGTTTCTGATAGTAAAATAATAGTAATTCTTCGAAAGAAAGAAATTTATTCAGAGTAATGGGACAAAAGAGTTAAATTAAAAACTGTAGTAATTATTTGAAGAGCAACAGCATTAAAGAATAATAATTAAAGTTTCTGCATCGAATAATATCAGGAAAAACTGTTTTTCATTTTTACTAATAATTCTTCAATCAAATGCATCAATATCATCTCCCTCAGCGTCATCTAGATCCCATTCGTCTTCATCGACATCAGAGTTCATTTATATTCTGTTTATCAGGTCACAGACATTTTCACAAGTTATGCCGTTACACATTTTGCAAATCCTTGTACATTTCAGTTCTGCTTTTTTGCAACTGTAGCGAAAAGTATCACATTTTCCATTACAGCTGCAGAATACCTTTAACAAATATGAATCAATAATGATAAGTCTATAGAAGATGTACCTCCAGGAATACGAATTTTATTCTGGCTATCGCATAAACTCTTAACTTTAAATTTTGATGACAAAATCATGTTCCACAAATTTTTTCCAACGATTGCTTCCATTCCTTTGCGTCCTTGAAATGCCATATGACAGTTAATATGGTCGCTACCAATAACACCTGTAGAAAGAGACATCAGACAATCCCTTTTCTCAAAAAGATTATGTTATTTTAGCCAGGATGTCTTCTAGCTATGTCTTCTTTATCTCTCTTCATACGACTTTAAGATAAATCCACGTGCTGTTCACTATTCGCTGTTCTCAAATCTGTATAAACTCTTTTGGTGCTTGTGAAAAAAATTGTTATACAAATTTTATGCACTCCCTTTGAGGAGCTGTATCTTAACAAGGGATGCTCCAATCAAGTTTCGTTATATGAAAGATCTTTTTTTCGATGAGGAATCACCTCCTTAAATATTTTACACTTATTTAGTTACACCCTGTATATCTCAGCATAACCATTCAACCAGTAAATCTGTGGGACGACTTCAGTTTTCGGTTTTGCAACTTGTTAATACGATTTATCATTTATGGAAAATTCGATAAATTAAACGTGAGCAATGTCTTCCGCTTGCCTGACTTGTATAGAATATTCATAAACCGAGTGAAATTTTGGCATTTTACTTCCTCTTGTTTTGTAATAATTTACACAACGTTGCGTTTGGGTTCCTCATGGTTTCCCTAGAAATTAATATGTTAAATTAAGGATTGTGTAATTTGATAACAATCCATTTTAATTGATGGGTGTCGGATAGGAACAACGTCCATTTAATGCTTCAATGATAATTTCATAGTTGACGTAGCCTTACTGAATGATGATGAAATAATAACTTCATTCCAGGAAGTAAATGCTTTCTTCAATGGTTAAATGTTAGTGTTATGTTATGTCGATGCATGAAGTTTAAAAGTATTGATTTCCATTAAAAGCGGAGCTAACAATCAACGAATTCGAAAATGGTAACCCAAAATATGGTTTCTATGTCTAGTTAACTCAAACCATGGATTCTTGGGATAATTTCTCAGTTCTCATTCCATTATTCGAATTAAACTCCGTTTGTTAAAAACAGAGCTTCGCGATTCACTGAAAAAACGTAAAAAGGTCTGACGTGACGCCAGCAGGTTTTGCGAGCTTGGTCATATCATTTTTTGTCATACTCTGAAACAGTGTGATACTAATAGACCCGCCACATTGAAAGAACATGCCTATATTTCAAATTACAAGTCACTACTCGCAGTTTTCTTCAAAGCTGAAATCAATTTTTCTTAAAAACCAAAGTAGGTATTTTTACTCCATCGAAAAAAATTCGAATTTGCTATCTTCCTTCAAGTTAGCATTTGTCCTTTGAAATACCTCACATATTCGAGACCGAATTATAAAAAGGTGATGATTCTTTAGAATGAAATCTTCTGAAATCTCTACTGGGGCCTAAGGAGCATGAATCATCTATAAACATAGCGGTACATTAAACTTCTTCAGAGTAGGATTTTTGGTAAGATTTGTCAGCATGGCAACCTTGAATAAACTATAAAAGTATTTATCCATTCCTTAGATTATTTTATGGATTTCTGTGACTTCCTAAAGTGAATTAAAAAACTCCTATATATTTTCGTGATAGAACGATAATGAAATGAATATATCTGAACAAATTTTTGTATAGATGCGACGAATATTTATGAGATAGCAAGTACCAGAGAAATTTTTAAATTTCTTTTTAGTTTTCAGCGGAACGATTTCTACACAATTTTGCAAGCCTATTTTTGTCACCCTCATTCAAAGATCTTTCTAGTTTTTAACATGACAAAGTGTCACTTTAAATGACGAGCAAGAGACTCTACTCTTAACTCTCTCAGGGTGGGCTCAATTATCCCATCAACAAAACTCCCCTCGGTGTTTGACAAATATATTGAAGTGTATAAGTACAATTCACAAATAACAATTTTATGGAATGTCCAATCTCCCAAGTAAAACAAAACACTAGGGATTTATCTTGAAGCTATCCGAGTCGATAGCTTCCTCCCAGCTCCCAGATACAAAATGAAGTCCCAGAGGGTATGGCCTGCCAGTTGACCAGAAACGGGTTGTATAGTTTCCACACAGATGTTCCAGACAGCGACTCGATGACTCCATTTTTCATCCCAGTTGAAGAATGTGCTCCATGGCAAGGTGGTTAAGCCACAAGCTCCAATTATGTATTGTTCGAATCAGGGACTGAATATGATTTAATCTCTCATCGTGGAATGCATCTTGAACTAGCATATGTCTTTGGCCTCGTAATAGGATATAATTTGGCCCCCAGGTAGGAGCTATATCAGGATGAACGACAGAACATTAGAAACTGCAAGTGCATGTATAACAAGGCTCCTTCTCGATTTCTTTTAGACAAATATTGAACAAAGCATAGTCAAATTACATTATCTTAACAAATTAAACCGAGAAGAAGTCATGTTGTGGGGATCATTGGAAGCAGTCAATGCAAAAACGTGCTCTCATGTTAAAGTGCCAAAAAGAACTAAAATTTCGGTTTCTGAGAGGAAATAAACACTTACCAAGAACAGTTATGTATTTCTCGCAAATATCTAACCCACAAGAGTTACTTTTAGATATTCAATAATTACAGAAGATGACCGGCATCTGATCTCGACAGAGAGAAACCGGCATAGAACACATCTATATCCTATTGCAGGAGAACTACTTCAAATTTCAACCATAATTCGAGTGCGCGTACGGAATAACGTCAGTGGCGTGCAAATCGTTGCAAGTTACGAAGTGATTAGTTAAATATTCAAAGGGTTATTGAGGAAACTACATTTAAGATGCTTATAACTGTTGAATAATTCTATGAATTAAGCGCAATAACGAACTTCTTTTAGATATTTTGACAATTAATGAAATTTCTAGCTCATCTCGTTCGGAAGATAGAGAGAATATGATCGACTTATCTCACGTCAGGGATCTTCTACATTTTTGGGTGCTTGTTCTCATAGAACAGCATGCTATCGTATTGTTTTAATGTCTAGTTTTCTAATATCTGATGAAAACGGTCTCAATCGATTGGGTTCGACTTCCTTATGAAGAATCCGTGGCCCAAATTGAGTTTGTCCGTTCCTCCGGTTGTATACTCTCTCTATCTTCCGAAAGAGAAGAACAAGAGTATTCATATATTCACAATATGTGAATTATTGGACCAAATCCGTCAAATGGTTCAGCATCTGAAATTTGATCTCCTCAATAACTTCTACAATATCCATCCTATTAAGTTTTAATTCGGAAGACGTTTGAATAGGATTGAAACAAAAAGGCTTGCAAAATTGAAACACCCTGTGATGATATTTTTGAAATCAAAAGATGCATGACCTTTTCACATCCTTCGTTTTCGATGTTGTAAAAACGGTTTACGATCAGGATATATAAAATAAGAATAATGAACATATTACTGACATGAACATATTTCACTTTTTCAAGTTTTTTTAGATATTTTGAAAACTATTCGATTTAATACAATGGTTTTAACAGAAATGTATTTACTATTGAATACTCGATCATACCAGGAATGGAAAACTTGAAAAAAATTTTTTCGTCGAATTTATTTTCACTTCCTGTATAACCGGAAGTTTTTGGGCTTCGAAAATGTTTTAGCTCTGTAGAGAACTTCGAACAATATCATAATCCCAATTTTCAGATTTCAAATATGTCTAGTTCTCCAGAAACGTCTAATAGGCACTCGAACTTGAGACACCCTGTATATGAGGTATGAAAGAAATTCGTGCTTCAAACAAAACTGATAAAAAACTGTGAGTGTTTATTTTCAATTTGAGATATAGGTTTGTTCATTCATTGTGACGGTTGTATTAGTGTCAAACTGTTCCAGAGTACAGGAAGAGGCTTTAGAACAAGCGAACAAAAGCACCGATTTCACGTCAGTGCTTTTATACATTGATTTTCAATCTTTCAAATCTCTCGTTTATCAGGTTATTCTCAACTTGCTATTAATATTGATCGCTTGATTATCCACCAACAATAATGACCGATTATTCAAATGAGTGGATACAAAATTCCTCAATAATAATTATAAGTGAAACTGAGCGCATTATGCACATAAATCTGCATAATCTAATGAACGTAGTTACATTCCAAAACACGGCTTCTAAATTCATTTTCGACATATTTAATCTTCGAATAACGGTTTTGAAGTAGCAGTCAATAGTCCCTCGAAGGTGAAAAGATGGAGTTTATAAACATGCTCGTCAAATCGAAGGCAGGAGAAATCACTTTCTCGGATCTAGCGTCTGTCCCAAATATTCGACTACTATGATGTAGAACAATATCCAGAAATTAGAGATAACACGTCACGACTCAACTAAGATACCTGAAATTCAAACGAGAGAAAAATTGAAAGTTAATATAATTAAGAAGGAATCTAAACAGAATTATCGAAGAATCTGGTGAAAGAGAGATTAAAGGATGCCGTGCACGACAACATTTCGATGGTGTCGATCGATATCACATAGCATTCTCAATTCAATAGAAATTCAGTCTGTAGGTTTCAACTTCTCGAAATAGAGATGATCCACTTTTCTCAGATGTTTTTCTGTTTTCGAAAATTTGAAATAATCGTATCTATAGGTTTGTTCGGGTGGCAGTTCCCAGTTGTACTGGGGTCATAGAGAACCAGGTTCTGTAACTCTTGGAATCGTCGCAAGTTGTTCTATGACACGAACGGGTGAGAACAGGTGGGAACAGATGATTTCAAAACGATTTCGTTAAGTGCATAGATAAGTGAAAGTAAGGTTATGTTATACATCATGGATCATATCATGGGTAGTGTTACAAAGATATCGAATAACTTATTCAATATCTTTGTGTTATTAATCTGATGGAAATACGTTAGAAATTACAAATATTAAAATTGAACAATTTTTTTGTCATAAATAAATAAACATAAACATATCCATATAAATAACTGTACATATAATTTATATGTAATGAAATATTTAAATAAATGATTTAATTTAATTATAATTTGAAATTTCAATATATATAATAGTGAACATCAGTGGAGAAATTATTTTTTTAGTTCATATCTGGGTAAACTGTGAATTCCTCTGTTATTTTATTGTAATTTTGGTGGAAACTGTGTACAGAAAATTTTATATAATAGAATTAGGTAATTGTATATGGAACTGGTGGCATTTGGGAAATAAATAAAAATATTTTCTAACAATTTTCATAGCTCTGTAATTAATTTTTAAATAAGAATTGTTCTAACAAGTCATTGTGTTCTTGAAAGAGGTCATTCCTCCGTTTCCTTCCTAAATTTGCAATACATTTTGAGTGGTTAAAAAATAAAGATACTACAATCACGAAATAACAAAAATAAATATATAGAATATAAATACGAAATATCGTTCATATAAATAATATAAAATAATTATCTTACATACTTTGATCAACAACTATGCAATTATTTTATTCATCTATGGCAATTGATCCTTCCTCTTCTTTGAGATAACAAAAACTTTGAGAAGTTATTATAACGAATTGATTAACAATTTATACTCACACAACATCAAATATACTCAAAAACAGCTTTGCGAATATCCTAGTCACCAAATATATAACTTAATTGCCAATTAGAACTACTGAAAATTTGAATTACCGATGATTTGAATTTACTGCTTCTTCTGTTGTACCTTGTACCATTGTACCATCTCTAGATCAGGAACCGTAAGAACAGTAACGAACAGTTCCGAAATAAAGTGTTCCGACCACGCGAACGACAAGGAACTCCTGTTCCGTCCCAGACGAACTGGTGGGAACCACAAATTACCAGAAATTACAGTTCCGAACTGCCACGCGAACAAACCTTATATTAGGTCTATCAGTTCTGTGAACCAAGCAAACCTAAGTATATGGTTGAAAATGTAGAAAAGCACTGCTTTTTGCGCCTGTTATACGAAGCATTTTTTTTAAGTAAGTACCGTTTTGCGATTCCACCGCCGTACCGCTACGGTCGGCGTTCTGCGCATGCGCGCTAGTTACCTACATCTCTTGTCTACGCACTGATGCCATTACAGTCTGTTTCTTCATTGTATACGTTGTTTACTGAGTGTTTAAGATGCCTCCGACAATCGTGAGTCCCGCTAATTGTGAAGTACGGGCTGTTATACGATTTCTTAGTGCTAAAGGCGTGAAACCAATCGATATTCATCGTGAGAGCGGTGAAGTTTACGGACAAAACATTATGAGTGAAGGAATGGTAAGGACATGGGTGAGAGCATTTTAAGATGGCCGCACAAATGTGCATGATGAAGAACGGAGTGGGCGTCTTTCGATCGTTAATGAAGATTTGGGGCAGAAAGTGGACGAAAAGATCGAATATCATTTGTTCCTGCACTTGAAGAAACACCTGGGCGGTCAGCGTCTGCAAGACGATAATGAAGTCAAAACATTAGTGACACAGTAGTTAACAAGTCAGGCGGCAGAATTTTATGAGGAGGGTATCCAAAAACTGGCGCCACGTTATGACAAGTGCGTCAATATTCACGGAAATTATATTGAAAAGTAGATTAAGATACAGGCTTTCATGTAAAAAAAAAATTATTGCGATATCTTTACACGTCTTTTTTTAATTCCAAAACGGTACTTACTTAAAAAACATGCCTCGTAAATACTTTTACCGGACTCTTGAACAGATACAATGAATCTGCAAATATATGTATTAAATTAAGAATAACCATTCAGAATGATCCTTCGGTTTTGTCCAATGCCCATAATGATCAAAAGAATCTTCCTCATCGTTTAGAAATTGATATATTCCTTCCAATAAGATCTCCTTTGAAGTGCCTTATTTATTCAAGTCTGAATCAGGAAAAATCATCTTCTGGTAAGTAAATCTTATGATCAAAGCGATTATGAAAGTGCTTTCTACAATTCTACAATAAAATAAATTGATCAAATTCCTACTTTACTTTATTCTATGAACGTCTGTGACTTCATCATCTTTGAAGACCAGCACAGTGTATGCGAATAAACCACGTATTGAATGGTTTATTTTATTTCATCTCGAAAATATTAATTAAAAAAAAATTAGGTATAATTCAACACCTTATGAAAAAGGTTAAAAAGAAAGCCCATTGGTCATTAAATTCGAAAAAATCTGTGAGATAATCACAAAAACCTCAATTGAATCAATTAGTTCGAGATATTTTAAGATATTGTAAGAAAAATTAAGGTTACCAAATTTTAGATCCTCATAACTGCTTAGCCGTTCGAAGGATTTGGTCCAATAACGAACTTCACCGAGATATTTGGGCAGTAAATCTATCCTGAAGATACTAAGACTATCTCGTCTGCTTCGAAGTATATTTTTGATTGATTGATAATGTTTGAGGAAAGCATTCTGGAAAAACACAACATCAAGCACTCATAAAGAAGAGCACAGTTTTCCAATAACGTTAAATTTCTCGCAAAGAGAAATTGAATCCAGGGAACTGTATTGTTGACATCAGTATAGTTGAAGAAATACATGATACTCTGCTTTAAGTGGTAATCGATGAATAGAACCGAACGGTAGTACAGTGGATAAATTGATCAGATAAGCTGTCTTTCTTCTGGAACACAGATTGATCCAAAATTGAACATGGGACATAATTAGGCATAACTACAGGATATATAAAGTTCTGTGCATTGATCTATTCCTAATTCATAATGGCAGTATTGCTTTGTGTACACGAGTGCTTACAGAGAAACCTCAGTAAGATATACATATATCTACAGTCTCATGCATAGCTAGACTACCTCAAGGTTGTTCAGCTCTTGCTTTCAATTTGGCTCTGGTCTGGATGTTGCAACTTCCTAATAACAAAGCAAGATCAAATCAACTAGCACTTATATGAACAACAGGTCATTTGGCAATTGTTGGCATCAAAAAGCCGACGAACTGACTAAAAAAGAAACTGGCATGTATTGATTACCAATTGGACCTAAACCTTTGTACGGGCTGAGTAAAACTCGGTTCGGTTAGATGCAGAAATGTAGAGCTAGAAATCTATTAAACGAATTTACAATTCGATCAACACACCTAGTCAAATGTAAGTGAAACGTCTATCCAATGGCCGCCGCCCTATTTTACAGCAGTCTTGGAATTATTCTGGGATAACCTTAGATTCTTAACAGGTCTGCTTTCTGGCCATTGAAACTACTACAGGTATCAAGTGTATAACATTGTAAAGGTTGTGTGGAACGATGTCTTTAAATGAATGGAAAGCAATTAATTCCAAAAAAATGTGGAGTTTCTGGAAGAATGAAAATATTAAGGAGGGTAAACCATCAAAACATTTTATTATTCGCAGTTCAGAAATATAAGAAAATCCTAAAGATCCTTAATTTTCATTCTACAGTCTTCATGAATGTCCACAACATATTTACCAAACCTGCTGCAGTCAGACTATCATCGTTACTTTCTTGCGGCGTTTCATTCTAAATCGTAAAGTCGAAATCCATCAAGACCTACATTCCATACCAACCTTTACCTCAGAATCATTTCGCTTTCAATCAGGTCCATCGATGCGGTTTATAAACCACAGATCCTAGTGTTTATACGACACTTCTTGCTTCACTTAACATGGGCACCGACTGAAACTGAAAACCACCTTTTTTTTCAACGTGAATCGTTGTGATCTCAGTATCATATTCGGAGTTGAAGCAAAGTTCCTCAACGATTTCAATGAAAAACTCGTTAGAGAAGTTTAAATTACACGTCGAAGAATTTTTCAGTCGGATCCGGTGAAATCCAATGTGGAAATTCTCCACAGAACTTTCGCCAAGTTCACATCGGAATAATTACATTTTATATCTGCATCAAGATTCCGTCTTTGTGGAAATTAAATGGATATCCTTCTTGTAGGAAGAAATTTGGATATTTGTCATCTTCAACAATGAAAAAAACAGTTATGGTGTTAATTGATTAATCTGTTGAGAAGTAGAACATCATGTATCAGGGCCAGCAATTCGAGTCTCTTAAGATGATAGTTATTAACGACAAATATTACAATTATTAGCAACATCATACAGGGTGATGAAAAACTGTTTCACAACCTTGCAGGGACGTATTCTACAAGTCAAATATTTGTGTATATGCATCTTTAACGGAGGGTTCGGGCAAAACACACACTAATCTACGGAGTCTGGAGATCTGGACAGCAACTCATCTATAAAGAAGACTCGATGTTGTGGAAACTTTTCCGCCACCAATGCAGCAAACTCTTGAGGGTTCGGAATTGAAGATCTTGGAAGGCCCGAATTGAGCACAAAACTGTGTTGAGTCTAACCTGAAGCGGAATATCATCAAATGGGATGTTCCGCAGGGTCTTTATCAATTGTTCTCTGGTAGACAGGTCATAAGTTTTAATTTGAAGATGTTAGTTAATGAACCGACAAGAGAAACTGCCTGCCTTGATAATGTTTTTGCTAGTGTTGATGGCTGTAATGTTGAGGTTGTCCAGCCACATCTATCTGATCATTCTGCACAGATAATGTCTTTTGATATAAAAAGTAGTTACCATAGAAATGCAAGTAAGAGAGTTATCAGGAAGTTTAATGATGTAAGTTTGAACGATTTTTTTGCGGAGTTGTCCGCCTTTGACTGGTCAGATCTGTATAAATTTAGGCAGTCCGAGGTAGATGAAATGTGTGGAATTTCTTTTTAATGTTTCAATCTTCATTTCCTCCTGTGACGGTAATTCATATATCCTATAAATAATGATTACAGAATTATGTGTAGATCTGATCCTCATATAGTGACCCTGAGGAAGAGGCTTGATGTTTTATATGTGATCTCACAACGTAGACCAGAGTGCAAGAAAGAATATAAAGTATGTAAAAGCAGTATGATTTAGAAATCACAAAATTGAAACAGAAGATAATCAGAGACAGAATCCTTACATCTGGAAATAAAACCAAAACAACTTGGGGAATAATAAAGTCACTAACTGGTAGAACTCAGCATAGGCAAAGCATACTTCCAAATGGTTGCCCCCAAATGGTAGTACAAAACTTTAACGAACATTTTGTGAATGCCTCTAAATGTTCAGTTTCTCTTTCACATGGTGATGTTGGTGGGTTGAGACGTCTAGACAAGTCATTCTTTGTTTTTGATATTGAAGCGGTCGAAATTCTTAACATAGTGAAGCAGTTGAAAAACTCCTTTTCATCAGGCTATGACGAAATCCCTAGCATTGTAATAAAGAAGACTATCCACTTTATTGTTGAGCCAATTAGGCATATTATGAATTGTGCATTTATAACTGGTATTTTCCATCTGCTTTGAAGCTATCAATGATAACACCATTATATAAATCTGGCTGTAATGATGATTTTAATAACTACCGTCCTATTAATGTTATAACAACTTTTGCAAAAATCTTTGAAAAAGTTCTTTCAGATCGCCTTATTAAATTTTTTAAGAAATATGGCATCTTTTGTTTTCAACACGGCTTTTGAACAACAAGAATACATGTACACATTTTGAGTTCTTGTTATCACAACAATTGAAAAGGGTGATTATTTCATTTCCAAAGCTTTCGATTCTGTAGACCATAGTAGATTATTGTTTATGCTACCTACAAGGACGAAAACAAAAAGTACTGATTACTATCAACGATAAAAAGCTTCAACAGGCAGCATACTAGGTCCTTTACTGTTTATTGTATATATAAACGACCTACCTCGCAATATTGACCAGAAAGAGTTCATACAGCAATTTTTGAATGGAAGTTGTCTGTTTCTGGATTTCAATTGTGAATTTAATTGATTCCTCTTGATATTTTTAGATATTTCCAAAGCTTTCGATTCTGTAGACCATAGGATTATTAGAGTAAACTTGAAGCATATGGTATTAGGGATAACCAACTAAAACTTATACAAAGCTACCTACAAGGACGAAAAAAAAGTACTGATTACTATCAACGATAAAAGCTTCATTTCTGAGGATAAGGATATATTAATAAAGTAATTCAAGGCAGCATACTAGGTCCTTTACTGTTTATTGTATATATAAACGACCTACCTCACAATATTAACCAAATGTTGAATGCAATCATCTATGTTGATGACACCAATATTATTAAGACCTTGTGTAACGCCTCTCAATTGAATGAAGAATTGAATACTGCCTTTTCAGTGTAAAAGATTGGTGCACAACAAACATGCTCAAATTGAATGCACAAAAGACAGAATGTGTTGTTTTTCACTCTTCAAGGTCAAAATTTCGATTCCCGGAAGAAATTTCTCTAGATGGTAGTCAAGTGAAGATCTCTGAGTCTATCAGGTTCCTTGGGGTCCATGTAGATCGTGAGTTGAGATGGGATGTACATATACATCAATTAAATAAAAATTAAATTCAGCGTTGTATGCCATTAATGTTCTCAAGAAGTCTGTTGATCTGCCCACCTTGAAGATTTTTTTTATTATGCTGCTTTTCAGTCGAATTTGTCATATGGTATTGTTTGCTGGGGAACAGTTCCTTCACGGACAGCCTTTTCGTAAAACAAAAGTATGCTTTAAGATCCATTATGAACATGAAATACAGGCAGTCATGTAGGGGTGTTTTTCGGGCTGGCAATATTCATACCTTAACAGGATTGTACGTGTACTCTTCCATCAAGTTTCTAATTCAGCATCGGGTTATTTTTGAGCCATATCGAAATAAGAATGAAAAAGACAAGGCAAATAGACTTTATCTCTATCCAGCTCATAAGACTTTGACACAGCATAATGCTATGTACATGTGTATGAAAATGTTTAATGCATTGCCAAGGCAATTTCGTGATGTAAATACAGAGAAACTACTGCTGTGTAAGCTGAACTCTATTTTTACTTTTTGAGGTGTGAACCATATTTTATAATATTAAGGAATACTTTGATTTTTGTAAGGCTGAAAGGTCGATTTCTCTTTAATGTATCTTTGTTTGACGTTTTTTTCTTGTACATTTCATCATGTACTTCGAACAAAATAAATTATTATCTATCTATCTAACTGTCTGAAAGGGGGTAAGGTTGTACGCTTCAAAAGGTGATCTAACTCTTCATGATGACCAATCATCTTTTGAACTGAGTGATCCTCCACCTAAAGGATCTTCTACACATACTTGAAAGTCAGTCACCTTCGTCTGTATAACAGAGGATGTTGTGCTACCGTGTAAATGATAGTAGCATTAGTTGGAGCAGACTTGAGTAAGTACATTGCCGCCAGCAGGACATCGTATTGTGCTCTATCTTGAATCTAGGCGCTCCAATTTAGATGTGAAGCAACTTCCATAAAGAAAGCTGGCGCAGTCTAAATACTGTAGAGCACTTTGTGTATATTCTAATTAATACGGCAGGAAGACAGCCCCATATTGCCTTGAAGATAGTTCTAAGCTCTTGAAGTCTCAGCACTTGCTGTAACGTGCTGCCTGCCTCAGCGGAAATTACTCTCAGGTTGAACACCAAGATATGGAAGTCTATATTTCCAGGGAATACTCTTATCTCGACAAGATATACTAGGGAGCGCAGTGGAGTCCTAGATTGAGAAAAAAACATCGCTGACGATTTGTCGAAGGAAAAAGAAAGATTTCTATAGGATATCCATGTATGTATCCTCTCAAGGTCAACTAATAAAACGGTGTAGATATAATTATTCCAAGTTTTCAATTAGAACAAGGTGATGATATTCTTTTTCCGAGATTTGAAATGACGTTTTGATCCAAATGATGGGAAGTGCATACAATATTATTCTAGACATCAAATGAAAGTCAGTAAAAGATTTGAACGTCATTTTGTGCTCTGATGTAGTCAAAAAGTATCCATCATTGTTTCCTTATTCAGTCGTCCACCTTCACGTTCATCGTCAACAAGTTGATAACCTCTCACCTCGTCTCAAAGTTCCACCCTCAATCATTTCCTTTGACTTGACAAATAAACCCCTCAAGTTATCAGAGACAAGGTCGTCAGAACTGCTGAAAACTCTCCCCCAACCCCCTAATTTCAGCCATGACGCGACACGAATTCGCTATCGAATTCATTCTTGTCATTAGATGAATGAAGCAATAACATTCCGGATTATTTAAATGAGAGACGGTGGTTTCCTACGGCCCATTTCAATGGAAGCCCACGCTTTTGAAAATCGATTTCTCAATGGGGTTGCCCCGCCACGTAGCTTTGGCGGTCGTTCGAATTCGACGAACTTCCATCTTGTAGTTATCCATTGAGAATCGGAGCCAATTAAAGGGAGTCGTATCGGGAGATCTTTGACATCTAGGCGCGATAATATTTATCCTGGAAATTTTATTGGCAGAGAGAATTATTCGAGATGGAAAATGAAAAATCTTTGACACTTTGGCTACAGTATAACATTCCCAATTCTTCATGAATGACGTTACCTGGTTTTTTCATCACATCACTAACTTGAACAGATATCGAATGTATTTCCAACAATTTTTGAATTGCCACGATTGCTTCACGATCACCAAAAAAAAATTCAGTTTACGAACGGTCTATGCCAAATTTCCACCATTCAGAAATGAATCTCAATTATTTCAATTATGTTAACGTGTATCTCTCAAAATAACACCTCTGGAATGGAACACTCTTTCTATCCAAAACCTATCTCGACAAATTATTTTCATCACTTTTGCAGAATATTCATCATCGATTCGTTGAACTAGGCATAAATATCATGCTAATTTAACGAGGACTAAAAAAATGACGGGTGAGATTTTATACTCCATAATTCCGATATAAACATCATTCGAATAACAAGATTCACTGTTTTATTCATAAGATGTTCACTAATTCCCTCAATAAACTATCGGTTCCTTTCGGAACTAAATACATTTTCACACCATATATCTTGGAAAGTTTCCAAACATCCAAAATCGTATACTAATGGGAAATTTGCAATTCGAATGAATCCATTCATAACTGAAGACCCGATTGCATCAAAAACATCTTGAGCTGGGCTTTTGACCTCATGGAACCCGAACTTAACCCAGAAATTTTTTGAATGAATCCATAGTCACAAAAAATTGATTTATTTGGAAAAATTAAATGTTTCGTCAAAAAGTGGGTTGTCCAATAGCTGTCACTTTTAAAGCTGTAATTATTTGGCACTGAGCAATTATTGAATAAAAGAGTAAAACTTGTAGAGGTCACTCTAGGAAATCTTGCATGGGCATGTTTAAGGTTATGGCTCTATACGTATATGTACCGGGTGTCCCAAATTCGTTTTCTAGTGACGCAATCTCAGAAACCCGATGTAGTGGCAAGTTGCAAGTCAAACCGTTTCCGAGCTGTTAGAGAAAATTGGAATTGGCGTCAAATTCTAATAACTTTTTTCTTACTGAAGTTATAAACTTGAAACTAAAAAAAAACTCCAATGAAATCAACTAAAAAAAGTCCTGGATCCCCAACTAGACAACGAATTTAGGACATCCAGTACAGAGGGGGTACTCAATCTAACGTTTCTGATGTTCGTATAAATTAGGGATAGGGATTTTTAGAGCTTTACATCCTCTACAAGAATTGAGAAACTCCAATGAACGGACCTTGTATGTAAGCAAACATGTTCTCTATACTCTTCAGCTTTCAAGTTCAATGAACGTCAAGATCACCCATTTAAATGCATAAAAGTAGATTACAAGATTGTTGAAACTTTCATTGCACATTTTATTACATATAGACTGATTGAAAGATTGATAAATGCATTCAATACCTCGAGTAGCCACATTATATGATATTGATTAATTGAGGTAATAACAAAAGGAAATCGTTATAATAACTTTCATTGATATGATTTATGTAAAAATCGGATGATTGAGAAAGTGCCATTGGAGGAATGATAGAAATTATCATTTTAATCACAAATGCAAATGAGAATTCGGATGCAAACATTTAGGAAAGCACTGAGGTCAAAAGTTTTTGCTCGCTTGTTCTAGAGTGATAAAGTGTGATACTAACATTACTGCCACGATGAATGAACAAACCTGTATCTCAAATTAAAAATAACTAGGTACTCACAGTTTTCCCTCAAAACCCAAATCAGTGCTGTTGAATGATTGTTTGGGCAATTACCATCATCTATTGTGGATGTAATGTTTTCCGACGTTTCGATAGACATCATCTATCTTTATCAAGGAGGAAAAGTAAAAAACCTTTTGAAAATTATCAATTTTTAAAAAGTCAATATTGACAGAAGTCATGAAAGAAAATGAACGATGTTATATACTCATCTGTGATATGATGATCTTTTTAAGTTGGATCGAACTATCGGCGAACTTCTGGCAGATCTATAGATGGAGCGCTTATGGAATCAGGTGTTATTTTCATAAATGCTGCTTCTTTGATTTTCCTTCTTGCAAGTTTTTCTTCTTTGGATATTATTGATGCTTCATCCCACTTTATACGATGATTCTCATCTACAGCATGTTGGACCAACCTGGATTTGTCGCTGTCTAGTACTCGTAGAAGCTTCTGATGTTCTTTTATTCGTCGTACATTCAGAGGGCGTTAAGTTTCTCCGATGTAAGATCTTCCGCACTCGCAAGGTAATTCATATATGCAGTTCTTTGTCCTTTGTGTCTCATTATTAGGCCTAACTTTTGTAAGTTGAGCTCTGATAGTGTCTTGAGTTTTGAATGCAGTCGTTATGTTGTATCTATTTCCAATTCTTCTCATTTTCCCCGACAAACCTTTTAAATAAGGAATTACGGTTGACTTTTTCTTGTTTGTCTAGCTTTTTTAATATCTGTTTTGGGTAGCCATTGCTTCTAAGAGTTTTCGAGATGTTATTTATTTCTTCATTTTGGTCTTCTTCAGTGCAACAAATATTTATTGCTCTATCAAATAAACATTTTGCTACTCCCAATTTAGTGTTTAGTTGGTGGTTTGAATCAAAATGTAGATATTGTCCTGTGTTCGTTGGCTTCTTATACACAGTGGTTTTTGGAATTCCATTTTGTTTATGTAGGAGTACATCTAAGAATGGAAGTTATCTGTCTTTCTCGATTTCCATTGTGAATTTAATTGAATCCTCTTGATTGTTTAGATATTGAAGGAAAACATTACATCCACAATAGATGATGGTAATAGCCCAAACAATCATTCAACACGAGCTCCATCATCAACAATATCTCGTCATCAAATCAGTGCTATTCTAAATTTTGACAACATATATTATTCCACCGTAAATGAAGCTTTTCGATTAATTTCACACCAACTGAAACTGAATTAATAAATTCGACCGATGTCAATCGAGTACTTATCTATGAAAGCATCAAGAAATGAAGTTTCTGACGGTCCTTTGACATTACTCTTTTCCGATATTATGAAAAATTTGTATTTTCAGACTAATAATTTGGCGCTTTTTCTATAAGTTTAAAGCGAATGGGGGGTGACAGAAGATGAGAAATTTCCTATAGTTCAGGTTTCGACTGCCGCACCGGAGTTTCGATGAGTTTATAGTAAATCACAACGTAATTAATTAACATTAACTTTAATTTATGTGATTGCCCTTAAGTAAATAAAAAATACTTATATCATCTGAAGAATATCAATAACGTCCATACTTGCCAATATTTTTTGTAAATATGATGGATCTTATGTAATATAAACTATGAAATTTTTTGTTTATTTTCTTTCATGTTGATATCTGCGAAATTTTGCAAGCCTTTTTGTTTCAACCTAATTCAAATATCTTTCAAGTTACAACTTGATCCAAAGGATATTCTAGGAGTTAAAGAGTACCAAATTATAGATGCTCATAACTCCTGAAACGTTCGTCGGATTTAACCCAATAAGGAACTTGACCGAGATATTTGGACAGTTAACCTATTCTAAAAATATGAAAACCCTAGCTCATCCCTTTTGGAAGCTGTTCTACGGTGGTCTTCTAGAACAAGCACGTAAAAATGTAGAACAGCACTGTCTTGATGTCAGAAGCAAAAACCTCAGGACTGTTTAGAGCAGCAGTCAATAAAGTGGTCATAGCTAGGATTATTGCCAATAGTCAAAACGAATAGGCACTTAAAGAAGAAGAAGAAGAATATCTTCGCATCATAAATCATTGAAAAATTAAAATTCTGTTAACATAGGCTGAAAAATTCATGTATATACCATAACATCCTCTACAAATATAGAGAAATATTGAGAAAACCTCACTTCACAAGCCAATTTTGAAAATTTCAACGAAACCAGAATAGTCTAATCGAACGAAGAAAGCTGGAGAATATTTCAAAACATACCAAAGTCTTTTTATTCAGGTTGAGGTTTTTCTAATATCCTTGCAAAAAAAGTGATTAATAAATTCCTTCAAAATCCTCGTTTTTTTTTACAGATTGATAGCATCAGGCCAGAGACCTAATATTAATGCAGAGCAAGTGGTGTGGCAGCTGGTTAGACTGTTCGCCTCACTGGATGATCCAACGTTAAAAACTAAGGTTTTCAGATTAGCAAAGGCCCTTTTAGATTATCAACCAGATTTCCAAAGACTTCTTCTACAAAGAAGAAAATCTTTAGACCAAGCTATACAAGGTTAGTAAGCAAATTGTGTAAATCTGTCACTTCTCAGCAATTTGGACCATTTCGAGGTCTTATTTGCCATGTCATCAAATCTTGAGATAAAAACTGTGCGCTTTCCTTTACTTTACAACTAAAGTTTACGATAACAACTGTAAATTAGGAATTTGACCTTCTATTTTCATTTATACGATTCTAACAATATCAAAAAAAATTATAGACTTTTTAGTTTTCATATACTTAATAAAAGATTGTTAACAAGTATTGGCCCCATGAAGATCATAAGATGTAAAGAATTGAATTCACTCAATGTGGAAACATATTTACCTGAACATCAAAATTGTATATTTGATTTTGATGGTTTAAGTCTTCTTCCAAAATACTGTTCAAAACATTGTTTATTTTTATTTTAGAATCCACTACCCACTTGTCTATCATGAGTTTTATTATTGTAGAATATTACTTCCTCTTGATTTTAGACGCCTTGATTGATTGATCTACCCATTGCTTTGGATATGGGAAGTATAATTCCTGACAATATTAATATGAACATGATTGTTGTTTTCAGAAATTTTTCATCATGCCATGAAAATATTGTCCTACTTTTTTTTTCTGTAACTACTTTCGATTTGTCATTTCGGAAAATCCAAATGATATTTTTATTTTCATCAGTCCACGGCAGCTGAACTTAAAGGATATCTTTCTGAAATCTCAGTGAAATACATTCGTTAGAAAGTGGAAAGAATTTCCAGGAACAAGAATATATTTACTTTTGAGACCCTAATTATAGTACAGATATCTTTCAGTAATTTTTTTCAACCAGTTACATGGCCTATTTTGATAGCACATGGGTCATCACGTCGCAGGCCTAAGTAGGACAACTTTTTTTGAAAATTCATTTTTATTCATCAATATATAATCTACTTTAGGAGTTATAGAATCATTCCAATGTTTTTCTAGTTTTTCAATACCACAGATATGGAACGATTAATCGAGAACTTCAAAATATGCTTAGTTTCACCAATCACTTCCTCATGTGAGCCTAACCTCTTTCCACGGAGCATCTCATCAAAAAAATATTAAAATAGGTATATCTGCTGTTCAATCATTTTATCTTTTTATCTGTTTCATCAATACCTATAGTTGCTTTTGTGTTGGTTGTTTCGTTTTAGTAATAAATCCTCATGTTTATTGGGTTATTTGATTTGAGAAACAGTAATTTTATTTCTTAGAGTTGTTGAATTTTTTTAAACATTTAGTTTTTCAATTCATCACAAAGGAAAATGATATATAGAATCGCAATATACGAACTACGCGACAAATCTCGAACAAATCCATTCATTGGTGGTTTATTTAATTATCCCCCCAATTACTTCGATTTTAGCTATTACATGGCTGATGGGCGGGGCGTAAGTATCACTTGTCGTTCAAAACATTGATAACGATAAGGGTATCGTTTTTCATTGGTAACAACGATTAACGAAGTAAAAATAGTCATTTTCAGACAAATTTCCTGTGTGATTTTATAATATATCAGATGTTGAATAATTTTAATTATTTTATCTGTTTCGTCAATAATGATGCTTTAATTTGTAATTTGGATTATAAAATTTCTTCTGCTGTTCCTTTATGTCAGAGAACTGTTTCCTCTTTTCAACTTTATTCTTAGGCGTTGATCTATACCTACATTGTTGTAATCTGGGGGCTTGGGAGTGCCCCGCCAAGTCGAGCGCGAAGCAACTGCCGTACCATCCTTTACTGGAACCATTACACCCCTTTTTCCGGCTTCTATTTGAGAATCTATGTATAGGACCCGAATGCAGCAATTTTCATCATACAGTAAGCTATTGCCACATACTTAAAATCCAAAACTTCAAGTCTGTGGGTCATTTAGTTTCAAAGGTATGCAAAAAAAAGTTTCCCATAATTTTAGAGAGCTGAAATTTGGTACAGAGTTAAGGTTTAATTGCCATATAAAGGAAAACTATAAAAAAAACTAGGATACTCGAAGATCTGGAGTACCTGGAGACTCCACCACCAGAGCCCAACCAAACGATAAGAGATCGACATGTACTTAAATCGCCTAAAAGAATAAATAACGAACGCGAATGTGCAATACGAGAAGCTGTTGCTACAATACAAGAATCAGAACCGAAAAAAAGAAAAGAAAGATTTGTAATAATAACAGAACTTCTCCTAAAAAAAAAAAAATTGTGTCCAATAGGAAAATCAAAAAATAATATATTAAATCAATATGCACAAGTTTCTACAAAAAGAAGTGAAATCCAACCATAATAATAATGATAATATAGATGGTCAATAGAGTGCTTGAGGAATTTCAGGAATGGCTTCCTAATTGAAGATTCTCCAATTATTAGAGACTTTTCAACAACGTTCAAGACGTAATTCGATGTCAATATTTTTAAACGTACTATAGGTTTTCACCAGAATCCCATGTGAATCTACATCGGTTAGTAGAATCATTGTTATTTGATAATCCTGATAGGCATATGAAAAGATTGCTTGAAGTTTCTTGGAAAATTGGTTGGAATAACTATTACATTTAGTTGAAGGTCCAAAAAATAATGATTCCCAACATTACTCCAATTTCCCACAGTGAAAGTCGCTCAATGCTTATAGACACATTCAGACACGGAATTGAGATAAAATCAGTGGTATTTATAGAGAATTCCACGGTGAATAGTAGATTCATAATCCACCATACAAAAAAAAATGTGAAAGTTAACAAAGATCTGTACAAATTATGTGTAAAATTAAAGATTCGAATTCGATATCTATGAGAATTTCACACGAATATCAATCATTCATTGTTAGATACTAATTAAGTACTTATTTACTAGCCGGAATTATGTTGAAAGCTCAATTTACATATGTAATTATAATTGGTGAGGATTATTCATTACTTTTTGATGATGTCGATAATTTATGAAATACCGTTCAAGAATTCACCAATTTTCCTCCGATATACTTACACTGTAAAAAATAGTTCCTCATCTCAAACCATATTAATTTGTCTCAAGTACTCCGTACGTTTGAATACAGCCAAATGCATAAAGTACTTGACCCTACCGCCCTCTACGGTTGAGAATGGCGTTTACCCTAAATAAAAGTTTCTTCAGTTAAGAAACTGATTAGTTTCAACCAAGCTCAGAGTTTTTGACTCAGGTGGTAAAAAAATTCGATCCAACGGTAATATCAATTAGTATGTAACTATTGATACTTTTCGTAGAATAAAAATTTTGGTTTCATGTAAATAAATATCACATTTCACTGAAACTCGATTTGTAGTTGAATGGATCGAGAATTCAGTCGATAAAAATCATAAAGGCGTCTAGAGTTTCGTTAGAAGTTGCAGAGAGGTAGCGAGTATACCTCAAGCGTCAACCGTCTGCTTTTCCATGACACGTCGTAAAGACAACCGTTCCCATCACGTCGGGGTCACCAATGTAGAATCGAAGGAATTTATCCCTACTTATGCGTTTCGTCCCTGGCGCACACATTTGGACTCATCAGTATGGCTTGTGTGCGCCATGCCATAGACGCAGAGGTTAGAAGTTTTGAGGGAGCCGCCGGGAGTTGAACCCGGCATCTAGTACCTAGTCGGTGTGAAACTTGAGCGCAAACCTCTAGGCTACCGAAGCGCTGTGAACTAAGCTATGCGTGGCTATATAGAGTGCCGCCAAGAGATCCCGGTTCTCCACCAACACAATTTGTTTTTCTCTAAGTTGACATTTAAGCCCCACTTCTCGGATTCTTCAATTAGCTTGCGCATCATGTATTCCATGTCATCTTTATCACCGGATACAACAATATTGTGAGTAAAATGCACAAATAATTGCATTTAAATGGGATATATTTAATATAAAAGAGATAGAGTTTTGATTTAATTGCAGCCAATATAAAAAAATTGCTACAATTAATTCGTTTTATTAAATCAATTACGCAATATTTTTTTTACAAATGTCACTTAATATTGCAACAATTATATGTTCAATCTTATTCAAATATTTATAGTTTTCTTCAAGTAAATGAGGCGAATAATATAATCTCACGAGATTCTTGTCTCAAGAAACTATAGTCGTTGCATCAACTGACAGAATTTACGACAACCGTACCTTCGTTCTATTGAACAAATAAAAATGAAACGAACGAATGGTTTCGTTAAAACCTATTTAGAATAATGTATTTGTATCAATCAATTATGGATATTGAGACAAGTGCATAAACAATTTCTTGTAATTGTATGTTTATGTTGAATCAGTTGTTTCTTTCATTTCGCTGAAATGTAAAAAGTTTCAGGCGAATGTTTTAGCTGTTCTCTATAATCAACTAGGTTGTTTTAATCAAGAAAAGTAGTTCATTTGGCGTAATCAATTTTAGATTAATTCAAATTAAAATGGTTTGATTGAAAAAAAAATTCTCAAACTCCTGAGGAGTTTGAGCGCAGAATTTTATTTTTTACAGTGTAGTTGAGAAGCATTGACAGGTGGTATTTTTTGCGAGCCTCTTCTAAAATCTATATCTTTGACAAAAAATAACTACTCTCAGTTTTCCTTCAGTTTTGTTTAAAGCTGAAATTTCTTTATCCTAAATGCCACCCGAAGGAAGGTTTCCCTTTTCCATCGAAATCATATTGAAATTGCTATCTTCCTTCCACTAAGTTATTTTTTTATTTATTTATTATTTATTCAAGTCCAAATTACGAAAATATCGCGTGCTACCAATTTACGCTTTTCGTCAAAGCGATTATTGTTAAGATCTTTTAAAGGAGGACTTATAAAGGAAAGTCTTCAGTTGAATTGAATATTTCTGCAATTTTTATTTTCTCAAGGAGTAAGTTTGTTCATTGGAACCATACGAAAACTTTTTGATGATTTTGACAATTTTTATTCGAAAATAAGGAGTTATAGTTACACTCTCTATAGAGAGTGTACAGCCGTCTTGTCGGTAGATATACTCGAGTTCGAGTACGAATTCTTCATCAGGAAGTCTAAACTAATCCATTGAGATCATTTCCGGTCCATTATTCCGAAATTACAGAGATTTGGGCACAATAATAGGAATCTAAGAGATGATTGAGAAGTCTTTGCCGGACCGATTTCTTGGTGAATTATATAAATCTTTATTAACTATTCTTGGTAAATGTTGCAGGACTAGGATGCCACGGATTGATGCAAGATGCCAGTGGCCTAACGCACCTCCACGTGGCTCTCAAAAACGAACTAACACGACACATCGACGTCTACAAAACAGCCCTGCATCGCTTGGACGAGCTACATCTGGTTTCTTCAGACTCTAAAAAACCAGTAGACGCTTCACACCAAAGACTGTTAAACTTACATCACCACGACGTACAGCAGAGACTGATCGACAATAAGACGATATTGACTATTCTAGACAAACAAGCCCTTCAGCAACTTAAACCACTAATAGACACTTTAGCTACAAGGGTACAAAACGACAAGGAAGCTTTGTTTTGTATATCACAAATCAAAAAGTAAGTTTATATAATGCTTTCTGACGATATAAGGGGTGGGGTAACGACTTGACAATTTTGAATGACAGCACCGTATGATCAACTCATGCTTTAGCAAGTCGAAAGATAAGTATCAGTAGCACGTTTTTATTTTCCTCAAGATGTACATAACACCCTTTTCAAAGCATTTCTGCCAAAAACACTTCTGTATAACTATCTCTTATAAGTGCCTTCTATTAGGATTTTTAATAAGTTCAAATTTGCTGACGAGAAATAGTTGATGAGGTAACGCCGTCTGCGGCTCGTCAGTTATATCCTCCATTCACCAGTAAAAACCCTCTCACCTTGCTAGTAATCTTATATACTTATGGTATGCCTTCCAATCTTTTGCAATTTGTATATGCTCTACAATATTTACATTTAAACGCACATATATAAAAGTGAAATCTGAAATTTCAGACTTCATCCTATGGATGAACAGATTCCAGTAGCAAAGTTGTTGATGTCCTTCTCCAAAGGATGTGGCGCAGTTCTTGAACTTATGCAAGCACCTGAGAGCCCATGTAGTAGTGAAGGTTATCATTCCGAGCCAGACAGTGAGTGTGATAGTGGGTATGTAAAACCTTTTTTCAATAGAGATGCTAAGAAATTTTCATTTGAAACATAATTGAACTCTTCTTTAACTAGGCAAGTCTATAAAAAAAGTTTCGAAGTTTCCATGTTTGGGAATGGGTTAAATACTATTATGACTTTCATTTTGTCATTGATCGTCATGTCATGTAATTCCGTTAACTTATATGGTTCATGCATCCATTTACATTTGAGATGAATTTTCCCTAATGAGACTTCTTTTGTTATATTTTTATTGGATTGAATAATCACTTGGGGGTCTTAACCAGAGTCACTGCACCTACAAAGGACAAAGAGTCGTCGTTGAATGACAGTGAAGAAACATTAGGTACAAAAAATCATTGGTTCAATTGAAATTACTGATTGAAAGCAAAGCAGATCGTTATTTATGTTCTGTATGATATTCCAAAAAAAAAAAACAAAGTAGCAATGGAAGTGGGCTGATACATATCGCCCTTTCATAAGAGTGCATCGTTCGCAGAAGTCAGACAGAACATAATATAAGAATATTTCTATTGAAAGGGATACACTGAGCTTTTGGCAGACTACACAACCAACAAACACCAGCCTGTAAATAAAAAAAATTAGATTACCAATTTTGGGGTCTCCCTCCGTATATTACTGGATTTTATGAGTCTTCAACTGTACGGCTATGCCGTGATATAGCTGTATAGGATCGGAGGAAATTCCTATACCGATTTGAATACCAAATTGAAAGACGTCAACAACAATATGCCCTGTACTGCCAAGAAATATTCACGAGGTATGCAATAAAGTTATTCTGCATGGGATTTCGCGTTATATTTCAAATTTACATGGCCCGCGTGCCATTTTATGGAAAACTCCGGTTTTTCATTGCCGGGAAATGCAGTTCTGTCGTACAGGGTTGCATTCTATATGAACCAGCATCACGTTGAGAGCATGTGAAGGGTTTTAGAGATAGTGGATTTTTATGTTTCGAAATAAATGTTATAATTCTGAGTTCAATAAAATATTTTTATATTATTCACATCTGGTCACTTCCATTGGCCTTGGTTTTTACGTCATAACCATATAACCAACTAAGGTCACTAGTAATTTCTTTTTTTCATCAAGAATGCTTTTAAAAGTTTATCAGAAACATCTTCTGAACCACAGTTAACAGAGATAATTTCATGTTTGGTGCAGAATTTTTGATATCCTAAAATTACTGGTACAACCTATTTCAAATTTTGGTAGTAGGTATAATCGACGAGAACATTTCTTCAAACATATTTTCCATAATCGTCTAGTTAATGAGTTCAAAATGACATTAATAGTAATACTGTTACTAAAATTATGTGATATGGTTCATTTGATGCAGGATTATGTCTAGAAAATATTTGATTAGTACATTAAAAATTACAAAAGTTATAAACAATTAAATATAATCAAAGACTGATATTTAATCCCTTACTTATAATTAGTAAACTAAGAATTATGAAGGATTTTGGAAAAAAGATCCTGAAAGAGAATAAAATTCGGATCACGAAACCGCATATTCATTATTGATAATTTTAATGTTACGTTAAATTACCGTCCGCAGAACATATTGAGGTCGAGCTCATGGCGTCACAAGTTAGTAAGTCATAATGAAAAATGTTATCAAAGTATATAACGTAGATTTGAAAATAAAAAAAATTCTTATATAATCTTATCACTTTAACGAACTCATTCCCGTTAATTCACAACTTTTTCCGGGGCTTCCTCAATCGTTGTAAATTAAAAAAATATTTAAATAATTGCAATAACATTTTTTCGCTTCATGGAGCCTTCCTCGTATAACCTTAAAATAAGATGGTTTGATAATAGTTTGAATAAATTCAATTACTTTGTTTATAATCATTTTTTAATGTTGAAAAAGAAAGAAAATTCACCGTAATCTCCTTATTTTTGTTTGTTCATTTTCACAATCTTATCGTTTTTATGTTTTATAAAAAAATTTATTGAATGGCAAAGGTATTATATCCTTTTATTTATGGCCTTTTCGTAAAAAAAACATATTTTTAATTTTTTTTACAACTTATTGAAGAACAGACTGTTTGTGATTAAAAAAAAAGGTTTTTCTTAGTGACAATTTCTATTTATTTATTATTTTGCTCTTATAAATCGTGATGAAAAAAATATAAACATTTCTTTATTTTATTATGATAGTTTTAAAAATTGAAAATCGAAAATACCAAAAAAACTTTCAAGGAATTATTTAAATATTTTTTGATTTGCAATGATAAAATAAGTCCCGGAAAAGTTTTTGATTACCAAAGGTCGAGTTTTTTTGGAAAATTAACTTTAATACAAATTTCCCACGAAAATCAGTTCTTTGAAGCGTTAAGATGGTTCTCTATTTTTTTTAAATTTATGAATCTACTATAAATAGACCATAAATAATGTTGTTATTCTAAGTTTACTTGCTCAACCTAAAGATGGCGCGGTTGGCAACGTTAAATCAAAATTATTAATAATAGAAGGACATTTTCGAGATTGGAATTTTTTTCTTTCATGATTTTTTTCCAATACAATCCAAAAAAATTTTCCAATTATAAGTAGAAAACTAAACACCACTATCTTAGTTACTGACGAGAAATTGTTGATGATGGAACTCGCATACAATTCTGTCGTTTTCAAGTTAAAATTAGTTTAGATTTCGATTTCACAAAAGTTCAAAACTTTGTTGATTACAAGAACAATAATAGATTATGGTTATTTGACAAACAATAATTCTATATATTGGAAAAAAATCAGCATCTACAATTACTTATAACTTTTGAAATTTTTAATGTACAAATCCAATTTTTTTCGCTCAATGATCTTAACACAAATCGATTCGAATGAACTATATCTCATAATTTTAGTAAATATATGTCTTATTGACGTCATTTCATACTCATTAACTATACCGATATAGGTCTCCAGTTCTTGTTTTTCCGACTGTAAGTTCCTCCATTTCGTATTTTTCAACAAGCCGTCCCATTATCTTTCCGAGGAAAAGATGAAACGCCCTTCGAATATTCCCCCAACTGTAATTTTTCCAATAGCTTCTTCTCTTTCTACGCTCGAGCATATTTTTCCAGCTTTTCTCTCTGCTACATATGTTCCTACATAAAAGATTGGAGTATCTCTCAATCAAATTTAGTTACTTCATTTATTATCTAAAATGGAGCATTTTGTTCACTTGCTATATTGCTATCGACAGTTTGATTCACAGGGGGTGAATAGTTTGTATATCATTCCTAACTTTCGTAATAATACGATCCTTGATTGCTGGTAGAAAACTGAACGCTAAAATCAGAATAGAGCTTTATGTCATTAAAGGAGCTGTCGAAATTCATTCAGTATCTTTTAGTTGCACTTTGAAGAAACTGTTATCTAACTTCATTTATTTATTTATTCTTTTAATCTTCAGCTTTACAATATAATAGTTGTCAAGCAATATTGCCTGTGTTGTGAGTGGAAGGTTTGAGCAGAGGCTTCCATACAATATAGCACATTATACCACAGCTTAGGTAAAAAAAGCTCAGTAGATATCCTTGAGTACTCGTAATAGTAGTTATGGTACGAGGCCTGTTCAAAAGTGAATTCTGCATTTTTCTCGGAGTATTATTTAATTATACAAGTTATTCCCCTACTTGAAAAATCCATTATATTGTGATCTTGTTCAGCTCCTCAATCGTGGAGCAGCTTAATCCTTCCATGGGTCTCTTCAAGATTGGGAGCAGAAAATCATTATAGTGGCTAGGTCTGGGGAATACGGTGGCGCAGCACCACTTGTATGTTGTTCGTGACAAACTATTCGCTCAGAATCAAGATGTTGGTGTATAGTGTTATCATTCAAAAGACAGTTTGTATTCTTCCACGAATTCGGGCATATTCAACGGATTGTTTCACGCTCATAACTTGCAGGTAATATTCCTTATCAATAGTACAGCCCTGAGGCAAAAACTCATGATGCACGACGCCCCTGCAATCGAAGAAAACTGTAAACAAAACCTTCCTTTGGTATGATTGAGTATTAGCTTAAACATCGTAGACAAAAACCCACGATTCGTCATCAGTTATGTCCCTCTAGAGGACAAAGGGTAATGGATCGAATTCAAGTTGTGTTTTTAGTTTAGCCCAAATCATAGCATTAAATCGAAGGGCAAGAGCCTATCTATAAGTTCACATTCTCAAAATTCTCTCTGACGGTAATTCGTCGATCGATCAATACTATTCTTTTACTAAATTGTCACCAAACCCACTCGGCTCCAGAGAGTGCACAAAGTACCTCCTCGGCTAGCTCTAGAGCTGAGACTACTTATAAAGGGGCGCCACTCTCTTTTATGATAATACAAAGAAAAAAAAAGAGGAAAGTACACTAAAGATCTCAGGGTCGCAAGAGAGAGAAAATAACGAACGCACTCTCAAGATGCCAAACGAGCTCGATCACACAAGCGGGAGGTAGTGGCTGGTAGAAAGAATATAGAGAAATTATTTAATAATATAATGAGCCCAAATGAAATACACAAGGTCCCTCTAACGAGGATATATCTTACAGAAGGTAGATCACTAACTAGTTCTTACTTCACAACCCGAATATTCGATATAATGCTTCATCTCTTACTAAACAAACAGTAATATCACCCCAAGGTATATACTTAGAGCCTCGATGGTAATCGTTACAAATAGCTCTTTACTTATATCTAAGCGACCTTCTCGATAGGTCGGGTTTTATGTACTAAACAGTATTCACTGAATTGGGCCTCTTTGATACTAATCAATCTTAACTAAATTCTACAGACTAACCTTCTATAACAGTCTAGGTCGTGGCTTGACTGAAGTACAAAAGGATAGAGTTTCTCAACCCATAATTATTCTCACAGTCTCGTGATGGAAACTGGGCTCAAATATATTCCTGGGCCAACGTAGTACAATTTCTCACAGTAATGCGCCCTGGGTAGACGACAGGTGGGGTATCTTAGATGGCGAAATCTGGTGGAGGTCCCCAAAGACAACTCCCACGGCAGCTCGACGGTAATTCAAAGACAGCCTAGACAAACAGCTCGAAGACTTCAAAGACAGTTCAGAATCTGCGGTACCTCGCAACGGTACAATAATAATTCCCAATTCGAAGCAGAATGATGCAATCCCACGTCGTTTTTCCAAACAAATACGCCACTCCGCTAAAGCGCAAAAATCTCACCAACGAACAAACCAAACCAACATGATAAGATTTCTCTCAGGGCTTCAGTTAAAATCCTGTTCAGATCCGCAAAATTGCGATTAATTACTCCAGGACATTTCAACCAAATATGCGGGAAGAACGATGTAATTGACAACCTACGTCACATGATGACAGAAAAGGACCACCGACAACGGCGTCCATCGAAACGTACGAGATAAGCTGGCAAACTACTGCGACTAACGCCACCAGTTCGGTTTGCAGGTACTAACTGGAGCGGGAATTTTGAAACCGTGACAAAATCAATGTTTTCGTCTCTTGTTGACTAAGTCGGACGTCCAGCACGTCGTTCACGCAGTCTCAGTCCTCTGAGAACATTTTGTACCACTGAGAAATGTTGCCAACATTCGAAATGCGTCCTGGCACATTTTTTATTCACACAAAATTTCAAAGATTATTCGATCCATTTTTTGAAATAGATATAATCGCAGAGAAGTCAAAAGATATCGAAGGACATCTGCTTTCAGAAATGTGTCGAGCTTGTTCGCATAAGTGTAGGTTTTCTATCCCTACACGTTTCGTCCCTGGCGCACACATTTTGACTCTTCAGTGTGGCTTGTGTGCGCCATGCCATAGACGCTGAGGATTTGTCATTTGTGGATTTGAACTCGGCACTGGTCGAATCTCGGGTCTTCAATCTAACCACTTGGATACCCGAGATCGATGTTGTCACACTCTAAGTGGCGTCTTACGAAGGATCGCCACATAAGTAAGGACTATGAGTACCAACATAAGGCTACAACAACTTGTTTCAATAACCCAGGCCAATTTCACTGTGAGCAGACGGTTCTGTTTGTAGGTAATTTGAATGGCTTCATTACCACTCAGTACAAATTCTGTACTATATCAACTGACTACAAATCTTCATTGTAATAACGTCAGTTACTAAAATTCTTCTGTCACCTTATTCTAGAGAACCGTCTTCATATACAATCTTAACTTCTTTGCCACATAAATAAACAGAAAATAAACTAGTCAAATTGCGGCAATGTCGTCATCAATTAAGAGTCTGTGTCATTTTCTTGAAAAAACTGCTGAAGAAGACTTTTTGTTTCTTGGGGCAGAAGAACCTTCATCTAGAGTTTCATAAAGATATTAATGAAGGTGTTTTTTATTGTTCAATATAAGAAAAAGCAAGTTATGAACTTTTTTTTGCAGGAGAGATGCAGTAGAGAGGTATGCTGCCTTATATTACCAAAGCCGGCCCAGGGCGCTGGAAGCCCTGGATTCCCTTCCAGATTTGATGCATGCGACTCAGCTGAAGTCGAAAATACTATTTTCAGTCGTTGTTGTGAGTATCAAAATCCCTATACACAACTATTTGTTGCATAAAGAAACATACATAGCTATTGTTACGTAATATACAAAACGAAAATAAGCTATTGTGTTCGTGGACCATCCACAGAAGAATCATGACAACGAATTCTTGTTTGTTTTTTCGGCTGCAATGAACGCATTGAAATGAAGAGTTGTGTGCTATGATTTAAATGAAGCTCTTACAAACTACCCGAACAAGGGGCTACTCTTTCGGTAGAATTATTATTTGGGCGATTTCAAGGCAAAAAAATAGGTTTTCCAAAAGCTGATAACATTTAAAAATTTTAATTTTCATCAAGTGTCGAAATAAACGTTATGAAACTGCAAGAAATCTTTGAAAAAGATATAATGAACTGTTTCGACCTCAAAAGTTTATTCACCAATATCTCACCCATAAATCATTTGCAATCATAAGTAAAAGCTTGAAGATGATCAAACTCTAAGTGAATCACTACACTTAGCATAAATGCAATAATGGAAATGCTTTCTATTCGCATTGAAACAAAATATCTCCAATTTGGAGACACTACTTATCAACAAAAATTTTTGATAAAAAGCTTTCGAACAATATGTACTAATACACAAAGGAATCGAGAATTTCCTACATTGCTACATTATAAGTCGAATTAACGTTCTATCTTCCTCGAATTTATATTTATTTTTTATCTCTTTTATTTTTCTTTATGGATATGATCTTTGAACCTATTAATCTTTTCTCTCCTCTCGGTTTCTGATAGTTATTTCCTCTGTTTCTTGTTTGATAACTGATATATTTTAAGTATTGTTAAGTGAGAATGTTATTTATTTTTTTTCTGTTTATAACTTTTTGAAAATGCTTTAATGAAACAGACAACAATTTGGAACCCCTCTCCCATTTGATGAGAGCATCGATAAAAATTCTCCTTGAACAGAATCTTCATAAATAATTTTCTCTACCCTACGGAATTTCCGTCAAATCTAAGTCACAGAAATGAGGTTTAAATGAATGAATTTTACATCCAACGTTGAGAATCTTCGATCTGAATTTTTTATATTATTCCGTCCGTAGAGAACATTCGGCATTAAAACATTTATGCTCGCTCAGCGCCTTATTCCAATTTTTTTCATTTCTCCACGAGTCGAAGTAAATCATTATTAACCTACTTTCTGCTGCTCCGGGCGGCTAACGTCTTCGTCCGTCATGTATTTTTTGACGGAGTCGTATTTTCCACCTCAGGGAATCACAAATCCATAAACTCCAGGACTTCTTGGGAGATTCACAACAAAAAGAAAGCGAAAATGAGTTGGCAGATAGCGATAGTTCGTGATATAAATAAAATATTTCCAGTGAAAGAGTTTTTCCTTATCTCGTCTTCATTATGAGCCTTTGATATAGAATGATATCCGGTGGAGTCTGTCTTTTTGCGAGATTGTAAGTTATGGTCATTGAAGCGAGAGAATTTAATTTTGTCAAAATTGCATGACTCATATGAGTCTTTCCAGAGTACCTACGTTAATTATATATTCCATTATTGTATGTAAATAGTTTAATTATATGTGAATACTTTAGAGGGTTTTGGTTTGGTAGAACATCCACAGAAGATGAACATCAAAAAGTTTGCTCTGATCTATGAACTCATACTGGTCTATCCGCTACATTGATCTACGGGTTAACTAGTTAAGACAAATACTGAAAACTTTCAAGAAATTTTCGTAACAAAATGAAAATAATCGTGCGAAACGGTTGAAATTTGTCCTCTAGCACTTTGGCGTTCGATCAGAGAACTGTGATCTCTGAGCTCCCCCAGTTTTAGTCGAAAATAGCAGATCGATTACCACATTTCCTGCATAGCAATTTGAAAAGCAAAACTGCAATTCATGTGAACTATATTTGGTACTTTGTATTTAATATGGAGGTATGGCTTGGGGGAACCATTTTGGAAGAAACGATTCGAATATTGCTCAATAAATGTTTGTTAGAGGGACTGTTGCGTACCACAGTTAGTTTACTGTGGCCTTTCTTGATGAACCAATCTTCGATTGACTCAGTTAGGATGTATATCTTAGAGGTTCAAAGATATACGTCGATACCAAAACGGTGTATCGAAATTTCACTTGATACTGCTAGGTTAGCTCAAAGTAAAACACTATTTAACTACAAGAGTAAAGTGACTTTATTGTTTCGTCAGTCTACGACTGAGCTTGATGTTTACAGTACGGAGGTTTGCGTGATTCTCTTTCAAATACATCTATTTTCAGTTTTTATATTCTCATCCTTCTGATGCAAAAGTGGGGTACAAACATCCGAGAACATTCTAATGGAATTCCAAGAGCTCTCTTGGAAGATCGCATTCTCAAATATATAATGGGACCACATGTTCCCCGTTCAAAGTATTACATTCCTTACAAATAAAATGGTTACAAAAGGTTCCTTCAATATATTTGTTAACCCTGAAAATGCTTTAAATGACCTGAGCGGCCAAATATCCTGTTTGTCAACAGATGTATATGTTCAATGAGTAACAAAGGGATCGAACACAACTCTTTTGTTACATTTCAACCCTGTGCATTCCTCAAATGACCTGACCACTCAAGCTCAATATCTGTTCGATGAATTATACAAGGGATCGAACAGGGACAAATACCGAAATCATGGAAGAATGCTGAGGTTATTCTGCTCCATAAAAAAGGAGACAACACAAATATGGAGACTACAGACCCATAAGCCTTCTATCCCACCTTCACAAATTATTAACAAAAGCTTCCGGAAGGGTTTCAGCACTATCGATCATCTACAAACGATCCGGACAGTGGTTGAAAAAACCATAGAATACAACATACCATTACACCTAGCCTGTGTCGACTACCATAAAGCCTTCGACAGTATCGAGACGTGGGCTTTCTTGACAGCCCTAGACGATGCAAGAATTGACACTGCTCTCATTAAAAATATTTATGATGAAGCGACGTTCCACGTGAAAACAGACGAAAACCTAATGACCGAAAAAATTAATTTAGGTAAAGATGTTGGACAAGGTGATACTATCTCACCTAATTTGTTCACTCTGGCCTTGGGAGATGTGTTCAAAAAATTAGCTTGGGTTAAGAGAGGACTGAAAATCGATGGAAAGTATCTCAGCCATTTGAGATTTTCGGATGACATAGTAGATATAGGTGAGTTAATATCGCTGCTACAAGAACTAGAGAAAAGATCCCGTGAAATAGGATTGAAGATGAATCTTGACGAGACAAAAATAAAGAGCCACAGTCAGGAAAATATCATTGTGAATAACACCAGCATAGAGAAGGTAGAACAATATATATATTTGAGGCATGTTATAAAGAATGAAAAAGAAAATCAAATATTGGAAATTAGGAGAAGAATACGTCTAACGGCTGCAGCGTTCGGTAGACTGGGTTTCATCTTCAAAGATACAAATATTCCTCTACACCTGAAACGCAAAGCGTACGTCAGCTGTATATTGCCAGTGGCCACTTATGGTCTAGAAACAATGGCTATAACGAAACAAGTGGCAGAACAACTGAGAATAACTCAAAGAGCCAAGGAGAGAAATATGCTGGGAATAACCATGAGGGACAAAAATTCCGAACAGGCAAATATGAAAAAAGACCAGAGTAACTGACATCATGGAAATAATAGCGAAACTTAGGTGGCAATGGGTGGCACACGTGGCAAGGCAAAGTATGGAAAGATGGTAGTATAGAGTAACATTTTGGAGACCTAAGGAAACAAGAAGAAGGATAGGTAGACATAGAAAAAGATGGATAGACGATGTGGTCGCTGTAGCTGGAAAACAATGGATGAGGGAAGCGAAAGACAGAGAAGCTTGGAGGAAAGGAACAAGTTCCCGACCTAACGAAACTACTTATCAAGATTTTTTAAATGATTCAACGACTCAGATGGCAGGTGGTTCTGAATTCTTATATATTTTAGAAAATAAGGGTTTGAAACTATAGAATCATATATATATCATATAATTGTGTATATATTATGAATATGCGGCAAACAAAATAATACTGAAACCACCTATTTATAAAGACTCTGTATGAGATTGTATGCTCAGCACCGAATATCCTTTATACGCTACTCTGCAATATGCATCCTTCTCTCCAAATGCTCCCGCAACGTTGCCATTTCATTTCGAACCCGAACCTCAAACATTAACTTTGTTTTTTTGTCGCAGCTGGCCTTCCGAACGTGCAAATCGATACGGGAGCAGAAGATCAGAGAAGTATTCCACGTCCTGCAGGTGGATCATCCAAGGATCGCGCCAGCTCAATCTTTGAGAGAGGAGACAATGCGATATCTGTCGGCTTCCAGTGACACTTTTCCGCTCGAAGAAGCGGAAAATCAGGTCCGTTCGCTCGTGTGTGACACTTTGAGGGAATACAAATGCCTGGAGGAAAGCGTCGCACTTAGAGGTTATGTCAGAGAAGTGACCAGGGCCGCTTGGCATCTGGTTAATCAGGTGAGTTTAAAGGAAGAGTATTGGTGCAAAGATGGGATACCGACCTGATCCGTTTCAGTACAAGATCCGGTTACAAAACCACTAGGTTCATCGTATATCATGAAATAAGTCCACCCCGATTATCTATACACTTTCCAACTCATCTTTGCATTTATTCAATAAGATCTACTATTTCCTATTGAGGGATGCTATACCAAGCCAGCAATAGTTTATGTCTCACAGTCGCCAAAGTTCGTAAGGGCTAGGGTAAAATATCGAAGCCTTTTTGATAAATAATGTCACTTGTTTGACTAAATCTGCTGTGCCATGTCTGGTGACTGCCTAAAAGCCTAGAAATACTTCCTTTACTTCTATGTCAATTGCTGTCCATTTTCCGATCTAATTATTACTTTGTTTCCCAACCTACAGAAAGAATTTAGGGGAATGCCCCAGACATAACCTTCTCTCAACTGAGTTGTCATGATTAAAGTGGAGTCATATTCATTCTGAAAAAGGACGAAATAGCCAAAAGTTCAGTTGGATCAAGATTTCTGTTAAGGATTCCAGAGCCCACTGAGCTTGAAGGCCCTGGGGCACTGACCAGCCTAGCCTCTAGGTATCTATGCCCCTGAACATTAGTGCATGTGTACTAAGCATTTTAAAAACAATATAATATGGACTTTGGATCTCCTCGAATAGCTGGTTTGTTATAGAATTGAAAAATTTTCAAAATATGACTATAAATTTGAGTTCAAACAAATGTTTGGGTAAAAAATCTTTCACTATTTCTGTCTCTATATTTAAATCATTCATTCCATACTATACTATCTATGCTTCACTTGAAAAATCAAAATTCAAACAGCTCCTTCTGTATCACAGTTTCTTTGTCAATTTATTATAAGTAAATTCTACTCTTTAGGTTCCTTCAATTATATCTGTGTCCTTTTGTTGTGCACAAGATCACTTTATAATGAAGAGAGCAAATCTCTTTTTATTGTCAGAAAATTAATTTCTCCTTACTCTAGCATGAAAAGATCAAATCTCGATTTATGGGTTACTTTGCTCTAATGAATGAATCATTTTGACTTCCTATTATTCCTTATTCTTTTTCAAACTCATTTCTTTCAAGCTGAAATTCGATGCAAACCTAGGAGGATTTTAATTTTCATCATACGATCTATTATTCTTGTTATTTTAATTGGAATTTGTTTCAGGTACCTTCCTACGAATTGGATACGGACTTCCAAACGCCAGTGCGTATGCAATCCAACAAACATCAACGCCATCATTCGGCAGATCGTACTTCAGATATAATACGGTCTTATCTTTGGCCTGGACTACATCTTCAGAATGTTTGTGTACATAAGGCAGTTGTTATCACTGGAAATTCTTAAAAAATTTCTCATTATGTAATTGATATTTATTCCTGTAAAAATATATATAAAGTCATTCAAGTTAAGTGGATTTCTCTAAGTTGTGATCTGAATTTTTCTGAATATTTTCACTTTGTAAGTGTGATCAGAATCAAATATATTCAATGAAAAAGTTTATCAGAAATGTTTACTTAATTGGCAACACATACTAAAATAGAAATACAATTTTGTTATTATTAGGATCAGAGACTTTTATTTATCCAATCATTCATATTAATTGATAAGATAATCCTATGATTCTCCTGAATGTTTTCGATAAATACTCACAAATAACAACTTTATCGATCTATGTAATTTATCATAATATGAATCAATAAAATTTATATTTACTCGATTTTTTTTATCGATATTAGCCTGTGAAATAAATATGCATACAGCAATGCAAGTATTTTTCCTTATCTTGGAACATCTTTACAAGTGAAAGGAAACTTTTTCAGTTATTACAAAAGAGACTTTGAAACGCCAGATCATCCTATCCTAATTATCTGCTACAAAAATTATATGTGACAACGTCGCCAGTTGTTCGGCACGGCGAGTTGTCGGATAACGAAATGTTCGATGCTCGGATTGCTGGTTGCGTTGTTCTATGGCGCAGTGCTACGCGTGTGCACCTCCGTCTACGACGGGAATAAGAAATTCTAAACACGGAACGGGGCTACAGACAGTGGAGAAATTCAGAGCCAGTCGAGGGTGCTAACAGACACACCCCGTTAAGTTCCTACAAACTTAAATTGAATTTTGAAACGACGGTCGCCCACGACCTGACTGGATATAATTCACACTCAGTGCAAGGGTGCGGAACATATATTGTGTGATTTTGACAGTGACCTGTGAGACGAATAGTGAAAATACGCGAGAAAAACTGGACTCATCGATAAACTTGCACGTAGAATTCATGGAAAAGGGTCTTAAAGGACCCGAAGTGCCGGGTATCATCCAAATTTGTCAAACTGGAACTGATGGAACTAGAAAATATCGTTGCGAACACTGTATATTTAAAAGCGAGAGAGGGTAAGATGAACTTTGAAGGTTAAGGTTAAGTTTAGTCAACAGTTTTTGGATATTTTAGGTGGTTCCGATAATAACAAAGGGAAAAGCAAGAAATGGAGAAAAATCCTGCAATTTCCCCACATCTCTCAATGTATAGAGCTGATGAACAAATTGGGTAAGTCGGAATATTGTCTATCTGCAATTGTTTACATTCAGAAATTAAATGTTATTGCTAACTTCAGTGTAAGCAGGCTGAAAGATTTATCTAATTTTATGATCTTGTCAGATTGAAAAAGAGAGGTTATGTTTCTCTATATCAAATAATTTGAGAACATTGTTTAGATAAATTAATGTATTTTCCTGTTTTTCATTGAAAGATTTAGATTCAAAGGTTTCTATTAGTTAGGCATGCATATTGATTTTGGCTTTTCAACTAGTTTCGTGGCTGAAAGGAAAGATTGACCAAAAAAATTTTTTTTTTTTTCGAACCTATTTTCCATATGACCTTGAGATATGATGAATCCAATTATAATTCGACAGCTCTCTGAATTAATAAATTTTATAATTTTGTTCTCGGAGAAATTATACACGATTATATTTGTACTTGATCAAAATCTCGACACCTGTTTCGCCATGGTTGAAGCGTCTTCAGGTGGGTTTTGACATCAGTCAACATACTCATTTACTTGGGGGGGCCCTTTGTTGATTTGGGATATGTGTGAAATTGGCCCCTACGATGTTGATTAAATCAATCTTCTTTGTTGTAATGGATTTATCTAGGTTGTGCAGTTGAAGTGTCTCCTTCATTTGTCGAATTTCACTCATTAAAATCTTGTTCAGCACTTTTCGAAAAATTATTCCGCAATTATTAAACGACTAAAAAAAAATATGCTCTACATTCGTCCTAGGTGTAGGAAATCCTCTCCAGATTGTAATTTTATTTTCATATTACTGATTCACGAAGTAATAATTTAATTTAAACTCAAAAAAAACCTAAGAGTTTTGAAGAATACAAAATGATATCCAAAAAATATCTAAAAAAATATATGGAAGAAGCACTAACTGAGGTCAGCAGCTTTTGCGCGCTGGTTCTGGAACAAGAAAGATATACAGCGTGGTCCAAATCGTAACCAAGAAATTTTAATAATTTATGATTAATTTTTTTTCTATAATTTTAACACTCCGTATCTCGGAGAGGAAACATTTCTCGACATATGTTTTTATGACAAACTAGGACTTTTTTATGTAAAATACGTGGTTAAAATTTCCCTCCTGTATACCATATAAAAGAATGAACGAAAAGTTATCGTGAATTAACTATAACAAAACTTACAGTTTTCCTACAGTTTAATTTCTCCAAAACCTTTTATAAGTACTGATGAAAATTATTACTAGAAATTTCATTCATTTTGATAATAGATCTAGAAATAGGTGGCATTGAAGTACAATCGATGAATCTCAAAAGAGATGGAGATAAACATCTGTATAAGACGTTTTAGAAATGTCAATGAATTCTCTTATTTTTAGGGCTCTTGTTCACTTCAACAAAAAATTGAAAAGTTATCTAATCTTGTTAGATTTTTGAAAGCTAATTTTTGCCTTGAAAACGACAGATGATGTCTGTTGAAACGTTGGAAAAAATATGAATATACCAAGGAATATCCATTCTTAAGAACTTCTGTGACTTCACTATATTATGCGACTTCTATATCTTCTCGTGAGTGTGTTATCGGGACAAACATAATGAGAATTCGTCTCTTTCAAAACTAGAAGATTTGTTTTTTCATTCTAATAAACTCTTCCTTTCTGAGTTCTGAGGAGCCTTTATTTTCGGACGCCCTTTTATCGGATTCAAGCTCTCTCAATGATTACGAAAGTTACTCAAATTTTACTGAAGCTAAGGAAATAAGGTTTAACTACTTAGATTTGATTTTTATTAAGATATCTAGTTTTTTTTTAATTATCAAAATATTTATGGAATATTTACGCGTTTTGGAAGCAACTGGAAACTTCTATTTCTGATGACATCTTTAGGAAATTTGTGCATTGTAATTTTGATTTCATTCTTGTGTAACCAAGAATGAGCTATCCTAGCACTCTCATTTTGCTGAGAAAAATTATCTCAGATAATGGCGCCAACAGATTTCCTTAAAAAAAATCCTTTATATCCTGAAAAAAATCCAAGCCTATAAGTTTTTTGTCCAAGTTTTAAATGACAGTATAGCATGTGAAGTTTGCCAAGAAATCTTTTTTTGCTATGATTCAGGTTCGTGATTTCAGCTGGTGTGATATTTGTTTTCTTATATTTATATTTCGTAAAATATTCAGTGACCAAATATTTTGCTTTATTTTCGAAGAAATGGTGTATAGTACAGGACGAACATATTTGATTCTTCTTCCCTGATAAAAGTTAACCTATTGTCATTTCCCGAACTTTGGAATAGCAACCACAAAGTATGTGAAAGAATTATACAACATAAATCTTGAATAAAAAATTGGCACTCGCAGTTTTCCATGAATATTATTAGGATGAATTGGAAATATCTATCAACGTTTAGGTATTCTATCTGCTTTTGATTAATTAACTGATGATCTACAGTTATCTCATGTATTTGTAAACATAACATATTTTTAGTCGTAATCAGTGAAGACCAAACTATCAATGTTTTATGAATGAATTGAACATGTTTATCATCAATGAAATATCATTGAACTCATCTACTTTTCTTCTGTGTAGAAGCTTGCTAAGTTATTGTTGGAGCCAAATTAATGGAAAATCATATTCCGTTAAATTGATGTCATCCCAATCTGGAAACGAAAAGAAAGTAACAAATTAACGGAATACAATTATTATTTATGCAATTGGGGTTTGTCCTAATTAACATCATTTTACATGTCATTACCGTTGCAGAACTGAAATGGCCTTGGCCAAAAACTTCCCGGTGAAAGCGCATTTACTGTCTCGTTAAATGAAGAGGATCTACCGGGTATGAATAAAAAGTAGATCTTCGATATAAAAAAAAATTTATATTTTTCCATCTGTAGGGTAATTTATAGAGAGCTCGATTGGGCGTCTTTTTCATTATCAGCGGTGGTTGAAGGCGGCCTGCTACTATGTCCTAAGTTCCGGAACAGTACTGTTTGACAGTAGTCTTCCTTTTATTTACATTAAAACCCAGAATGTTCGCATTTGAAATTCAATCGATGCAAAGATATATAGAACAGAACATATAAATTAAAAAAGTTGAGTGTATTTGTGTTTCTACTTGAAATATACAATCAACAAAAATTACAAATCAGATGCATTTTACACCATTATATTATATTTTCCCGCAAAACGTTAAACATAGTGTTCTTTTCGTTCAAAAGATATTCACTTGATTCTGTACTTATTACGACCCTGTAATGTGTAGTTTAGATGATAGATTATCAACAAATTATGTTGCTGTTAGGGCAAGACCTATCGCGTGGGGTTAGCCTTAGTCGGATAATACCTTTGAGGGTATTCGGACTAGAATTCTCTCGAGGATAATCTCAAGGATTCACATCTGAAGGAGGGGAAATGCCATTTAGGGTGAAAGAGAAGCCCCTTACTTTATTGCTATAAACGAAGTTATACGGTGCTGTAATCACTCCCTTTGTTCTTTTCGATTTCGTGTCAAGAGAAAATATACAGGTGGCGTGCATTGCACGCTAAACCAGATAGTAGCTGGGAAAAATAGATTATTTTCACGAAAACTTCACAAAATCCCCATTTGTGGGTGGTTTTGGCTCACATACCTGAGACACGCATTCACTTTATATTCAGTGTGGAAACCACTGAATATAAATGGAATAAATAATAATAATAAATAAAATTCTTTTTATATCATCATCAAAAAAATTCGAAAAATGCCGAGACACATTTTCATTAATTTGTGCTTTTATTTGTTGACAAAAAATAGAACATTCCCCAACTAGCCATTTCTATTTTCATTCATGCTCATATGTCAAATTTTAATGGAGAAACCGAAATCATGTATTGCAATTAAATTTAATTCAAAATCCATTTTGAAGTTTAATATACTATAACAATGATAAAAAACTGATAAAATAATTGAAACACGCTTTAGGCTGATTGAGCACTGGTTTTTGAACTTATCCAGAAATTATGGAAAATTATTTTAGTGTATTTTAATTGAAATTTAATGTTAAAGTAAAAATAAAATAAAACTGATGTTTGTTTAAATGTTAATGCCTTTTCTGAGAAACTTCAAGTGATTTCAGGGAGCGGAGTTATTTTTTTTTATGAGACGTCAAGTATATCGGGAATTTGTTCAAGTAATGCCAATCGGCAGGAATGAAGTTGAAAGGCTCCTTTACTATCTTATTTTTGCCTGATAAAGTTGCGAATTAGTGGTGAAAGCTAGAAGTTCTATAGAGATAGTGAAAATATAATTCATCAAAAAGAAACAGCAAATATAGCCAAAAGAAGGTAGGAATAAATTCAAAAGAAACAGATAGTAGAAATAGCTTAGTAATCATTCTCCAGCAATAACCTTCATTCAAAACCCTGAAGAAAAGCTGAATAAATACTCGAAAACTCAGCACATAACTTAAGAGTTTCATTCAATATCTCCTACATAAATTAGTCATTATACCCTTACCCCAATTACTTAATGAATACAATCAAATTAACACAGTGGTCAAAGACTCACCCTGTATATTCTTTTGTACTTTTGGCTCACAATTTTCTGGTAAGCAAACAATATATTCGAGGGAATTCTTTCTTCAAGAGTGGTCTTCTATTAATTAACACAGAGGCTTCTTCAAGGTGCCCACATCGAATCTGAAAATAAAAAGACAATAGCAGAAAAAAGAACTTTATAACAAAAATACGTATCAAATTTGTTTGAAAGTTATAAGCCAGTCCAAGAAAGATTCGGAAACATCATGAGCGGCCCTCAAACTATATTGAAATTCATATATGGGACAATTATTGATGAGATGAGGTATTGTTTCTTCTGCCTATTCACATTCACAACTTGCGCTTGGAATTGAACTCCATCTGAATAGCATGCTATTGGTACGACCATGACCTGTTCTCAAACGAATAAGAACTGTCCAAATTTTTCTTGGAAGCTCAAGACCCGGAATTTTTTCAGAAGGGTCAGAAATGGGATTTTTATTGAACAGTTCATAAGAGTTCCACTCAATACTGCATAATTCTTAACCTCTAATGTTCATATTGAAGAACGTATACCACAATGGTTTACGTGACTTCAATCTGGGAATTCTATTTTGTGGAATGTATGAAATAATTGGAAATAAATTAGAAAAAGAATAATATTTGCTCCAAGAATTCAGAGGAGCTGCAGTCTATCTGCGAATAAGGAAGGGACAATGTCAGACAAAACTAGTAACCAATGAACCGGTGTAGATCTTATGGTGCCAGTAATTATTCTCATGGAAGTATTCAATTGTGCATCATTCAATGTGCACTATGAAACCAAACAGAGCAACAGTACTCAGCTGCAGAAAAAACAAGGGCTAGAGATGCTGTGCGAAGAGTGGAAGCATCAGCAACCCAAGATGATCCAGCTAATTTCTGAACAATATTATTCCTAGTTTTCAGTTTAAGGCTCAGATCATCTAAACGAGCCTTGTAATTGAGGGGTGGATCTAATTTAATTCCTAAGTATTTTGGATAAGAAAATCATTGAAAGTTACAGCAAATGTCCTATATTTTTCATAATTATTCAGATGAAACAAGATACTTCTATTATGTTGGAATTGTGACTTAATCGCCAATCAATAAAAAAATTCTTTAAAATTTCAAAATCAGAAGATAGTATAATTTCCAGAGTAAGAAAATCCGAATGGGACAATAGCAATGTCATCAGCATAAACAAATTTCAAGTATGTAATAATTTTCTAACTTGTTGAGCCCTTCATCGATATTATACTTAATAAACTTCATTCTCTGCCTTCGCAAAAATTCCTATCGATATAAAATGCCAAAATATTTTCAACGACTTGTTGCGGTCAGATAATCTCAGTTCTGAATTTCGAATATGAACGGATATGACGTGTAAGTTATCTATCCTAAGAGGAAACTCTGTGAGGTTGAGTTCTATTCGAACAATGGAATGGTCTGTTGGTTGTAACTGAAATTTAGCACAGTCAAATTGATAGGTCTAGTTAGATAAGTACTATCATAATCGTAATTGATAGTTCTCTACAAGTCAACATAAAAATGTCAACAATTTAATTGTATATTATATTAACAATTTGATATAACCAAATTTTTACTTTTCTTTGACGTGGAATTTTTGATGATGGGACTCGTGTAGAATTATTATCTGGACCAAAACCATCATCTCTTAATATCCTTGTTACCAACGTTACCTTCCACAGCATCCACTAATGAATCTGAATTGTTTAAAAAAATTATTTTCCTCTAAAAAATGATTCACTCACACATGTTTCATCCCATGAGGTCCATATCGAGAAGGAAGATACAAAATACGAATTTCTGGTAAAAAAAATTCAACACCATAAACATAGATTTTTGTTGTTCTACCATAATTTCTTTCTACTTCAAGATTATAAACCATCCCTTTCTAGTGAGAAATTCCAATAAAAACCTCTGAATTATTGGATATTATCATCATACATTTGATTTTCTTCTTAAAATTTCCAAATCATGAAAACCATCATTTCTATGAAAACTTCCAAGGCAAGAGGTTGTCACTGTGCTTTTTTTTCACTCAAAGCCAGAAAAAATTATCTATGATATTCCAAACAATGATATTTCTGAAGTTTTTTCTCCTTGACAGAGACCAGTGGACAGGTCTATGAGGTCTCTTGATATCATACTGTTAAAAACATGAAAATCTTTTTCGAATTCTTCAACAACAATGAATGATGTCAGTACGAATAATTATTTTAGAGTGATGTTACTTTGCTTGATGATTATTTTCTCTACTGAATCCCAATAACAATTTACTTAGATAGATTACAAGTATTCCCAGATTTAGGTGTGCAATTATACTTGCTTGAAGAAATTGAGTTTGATCACCTAAATTTGATTCTGAAAAATCAACTAGGTGTTCTTTAATAAAAAAATTTTTGTTAGATTATTAATATGAATCTATTCTGTTTAGACTATAATTACTGATTACTGAACATGCGTAAATTATTGGTTTTTATAATCAGAGTATCTGTTTTAATTACGTAAACAAAAACATAAATATTGAATAATGGTTATTCATAGATTATGTCAAATTTTAATACCTTACCATAGAATATTAATTTATTACCGAACCCCAGGAGAGAAAAAATTAATAATTGCAAAGTTTTTAAATGAAAGATAATATCTGTAACCATTATTGTTGATCTTTTGTTATAATTTTCCTCAGAATAACTAGAGTGAATTATTATCATATTAAAATACAATAACGTCTCTGTGGTGGGTAGTTCTGTGGTTCCTTGTTGTTTAGATTCTGTTTGAAACTGTCAATAGTTATTTGTAGCTTTCTTTAAAAAAATTGTGGAAAATATTGTAAGGATAATTTCGATTGTTCGAAATTATTCAATTCAGTATGAAATGATTATGGTCAGAAAATGCATTCTGTTCTAATCTTTCTTGTTCATGAGCTTATAGCTTCCAGTTTCAATATTGATTGAATTTTAATTAACCATGCATCATAACAAACATTCAGAAATATTAAAACTAAGTAAAATTCTATTATCTCCTAAGTTTGTGAACCAGGTTGAATCGGTGTATGAAATAAAGATGTGAAAAAACTTCTATCAAGGTACAAAACAAATCTAGGAGACTGGGTCGAAGTTTTTAAAACTCATGAGCTTGATTTGAAGCATTCCTATGTTAGAATAGATATAATTTGATTAAACCATGAAAGTCTGAAGCTATAAAGAACCAGCTCTTCATAAAGACAAGTCTTCAATTTAACAGATCCTGACAGAAAATACATTACCTATTTCAACGGTCATCATGAAAATATACCGAAGTACCTATGTGAGTGATGGAAATCTTTTTCTCTATTTATTATGGAATATTACTCTGTATTAAATATTAAACAAGGTGCTAGACATCATTAATAATGAATACAGCAAATGGCAATTTAGATTTTGCGGTGAATGTAAGATTAAAATTGTTCAGAGGTTAATTTCAACTATAGTGTTTAGTGGTGGAACCATAGACTGGAGAGATTTCCCCAACCTTTTGTAGAAATATTTAATAAAGACATAAAATATGGCAACATTGAACAAATCTGATTATTGAATCATTTCAGCACAGAGTTGGATTTGGGAAAATCAGAAAATTTGGACAAAATTATATCGATTCAATTCCTTTCTACTCCAAATATCTCAAGAATGGTGCAATTTAGGAGAAAAGACTAATGATTCCAGGAAGTACGAGATACGGACCTTTAGTTCAAGTGATATTTGTTTTTCATGCAATTTAACCAATCTGTAGAGTTGTAGTGAGAAACCCACAAGAAATGGAATAAATCTATTGATGTCAAAATATGCACGAGTGTTATCAAAAACCTTATACTAGACATCATTTCATTTGATATCGTCGTTTGAATATTACAGGTGAAAATGCAATTTTTTTTTATGAAATTTCAACACCCTATATCTTTCGAACGGAGCAAATTTGGAAAAATGTTATAGGAAGATAATGTTTCTTTTGACGTCAAGAATCTATGGTTTATATTAACGCAGTGGTCAGAGACTCACCCTGTATAATTCTCGATGGGGAAGATATAAGTTTAGGCTTCCAACAAATCTGAAGGAAAACTTTTTTTTTTTATTGATGGGCCGCAAACAAATAGTTGCCCATCGATTTTCGAAGACATTTTGTGAATATAGAACAAAAAAATTATGAATAGCTCGGTAATAATTATTTTCAGAGGCCTTCTGAAGGAATCTGATTGACCTCGCAGTACCTCTGGTCTAGGAATGTCTATTTTTAATGGATCACTTATTCAGGACAGTTTATCCCGGGTGTTTGAAATGCCATCAGATAAACTATTCAAATTTCAATATTCAGCGTTCACTTTTAAAGCCATTGGGAAACAGATGATGAGATCAGAAAATTTTATCAATTTTTCCATTGTAAACTTGTTGTCGGTACGATCGTGCTTTTCTGAATTATTTTCCTGAGTTTTAGTTATTCGAATTGGGGATTCCCAAGCATATCATAAAAAAAAACCCCATTTGGGTCAATCTAGGGATTCCCTAAGAAAAATTAATTGATTGGAATTTTTTACCTGCAAAGTGATCCTTTACAGTAAGATGTCTTCCATTCATCAGAAGCCTTTAAGCTCAAATTTTGTGACCAGTATTTGAGGTGGTATTCCCCTGAAAGTATTCTATGGAAATTTCCATACTCATGCAAAATCTTCGAAGGTTAGCATATACGAGTATACTTACCTATGTAGCGGCTTCGGAACTATGGTATAGAACGGAGAAACTAATTTTCACTGTGGGCAATATTTATTGAAAACGAGAGCGTAGATTCTCCTCAAGCAGTAAACACCGGCGTCTTCCTGTCTTCAACTGTCTCGATATTTCGAAAATGTCAGTTTTCTGTTTATCACATTCTCTTTCGCCACAACGTCTATGGTCTATATTGGCGTATTTCGAGCTTTGGAAGAAATACGAGGTAGCTTAAAAATTTCTTGTGGAATTATTTCAAAATGATTCATTCTGTTGAAAAGCGATCTAAGGCATGCTAGATGCAGATGTGATGTATGTTTCCTAATTCGTAGTTCAATTCAAAAGACGTTAACTTTACAAAACTTCTCAAGGCATCTGTCAAGGAACACAGAATTACTTGAAGCTAGCCTCTGTTAACTTCTCTCATGGAACATCGAATGGCATAAATTGAGTACAATAAGAATTGATTTGAAGCAGAGGCGTGCGTTAAAATCTTTATCATTCACATAGATTAATGAATAGTATGTATATTCTGAAACAAGTTGCAGAATGGGCGCCTATTCCAACACGAATGCGAAATAAGTTTTGGAATTGCCTTCTGCAACGAGTATTAGACGATATTTTCTCTATTTCAGTCAAGAATTGTAAGAAATTTATTGGAATTCGATGAAAAATTCAGATTAATTAATTTTAATGATGAGTGTATGAAGAGAATTCAGGTCTTTCAGAACTAGCTAAAGAAAATTTCAAAATGATTCAAATATAATAGTGGGACACTGAAATTTTAGCTGCTATCTTTTTCAAACTTAACGGAGATTTGCAGGCAAAATTTCTTTTACTTTGTCACACGAAATTTTTTATTCTATTTTTATGTTCGTCACAGACTAAAATATTACTAGTTTGTGATGTGATATCGTTAATTACATATGAAGAATAGTATATTCTAATATAAGTTGCAGAATGGGCACCTATTCCAACACGAAGGAGCGAGTTTTTGAACGCATGAGTGTTGGAATTGCCTTCTGCAACGAGTATTAGTCGATATTTTCTCTATTTCAGTCACGAATTGTGAGAAATTTATTGGAATTCAATGAAAATTTCAGATTATACCTGCTAGTGCCTTTTTGTATTTTATTTTCGCAGTTGGTGTGACTGATACGAAAATTGACAGATTATATAGTTTGAGTAGTGCGTTGAAATCTCTACATGGTTTAATATTGACAATTGACATGCAATGGACGCGTGTTGACATTCGAAAGGATACGATGTCAGTGTTGTCAACCACATAACGAAAAATATAACTAAAAACAATGCTGTAATGAGGTCATTACAGCGGTCATTACAGCACTGTTTTTAGTACTGTAATGAACTCATCACGACACTGAAATAGAGAAACATTTATTGCAAACCTGCGCAGAGATAGCAAACTGTTTGCGAAGTCGGAAAGAAATTTCTGCACCAATTGACAAATAATTAACCTTATTCACGTTTGGTCGTTAACTGTCCCCGTTCTCAGATGGGGGGACCAGCATATGTGTCGAAATAATAAAAATTAGGGCCCCCCACGAAATGCACGCGGAAATCGGAATGTCGAAGATATTTCTTATAGGCGATCGAGTTCGTTTACCTGCATCGTTGCAAGGATTATTTTTAGAAGCTTTATTAACGTGTTTCGAATGTTGTTCGAGCAAAAGAACCCGCTCCTGCACGGAATTGGGCCGACGCGATATTTACACGAGATTTTTTTTTTCGTATCGTTCGATGAAAGTGTGGGAGGTTGCGCCTCGAGCGCCGATAAGTTTTTTTTGGGGCTTTGTTTCCGACGCCGCGAAGCATGAATATTGTTTTTGAACAGTTTTTTTTTCAGGAAAATCTGTTGGGAAACATGAATGCTTTGTTTCAGAGGGAGGGTACCTAATCGTAGAGGATATTTATTGGCTTTGGGTTGACTTGTTGTTTGAGTTGATTTATATTGGAATATTTCTTGGTAATAATTCTTTTCTTGCAATGAGTAACAGCCAGAGAAAAAATAGTTTAATTTCATAAATAAAAATTCTTACACAAAATAATGGGACCAATAGAAACATCAACATCAGCTCTTATTCCAACAAAGTGCTGGCAACTGTCCATGCGTCATAATATTTCAACTACAGAAATCGACAAAATCATCGAACTCAGCGTTGCCAGATTCACCATTCCTTAAGGCTGTACACCACCTTGCGGCGAAACTCGAATTCCGCTAGATGGCACCAAGCGAAAATTTCAAGGAACTGAAAACAGGCACGCCCATTGTACGAAATAGGACGGTTTGTACGGTATTTATGACCCTAATAATCTTTCTAGGTACTGTCGCCGGTGAGTAGGATCGAAACGGAACGTAAATTTGTGTTTATGGATTTTTGTGGGTTTCGAAGAGAATGGTAAATACAGAGTTCATTCTATTTAGACCGGTCAATTGAGACCAAATAACAAGGGTGAAGTTACATAAATTCCCTACAAGCTGAGAGTCGGTGAAATTGTTCAAAACATAATTATGAATAAAATATTAGTTTCCCTGTATGGAAAAATTTTATTCAAGGTTAAAGGCCAAAAAATGCGGTTTTCACGATTTTCTGCAAAACGTAAAGTTTTATGTTAAAATTACTCCAGACAAATATTGTAGAACATATAATTATCTATAAAATGTGTATCAATATTTTGTTCCAAAGAGTCACCGTTTTTTAGTTATAACGGTTCAAAAAATTATGAAAGTTGTAATCGTCATAATATACATAATTTGGCCACGTATACAGGGTGAGTCAGAATTGTGTATCGAGCTATCTGGGGGTACATTGAAAAATAAGTATAGTATGACGATTACAACTTTAATAACTTTTTGAAACGTTGTATCTCAAAAACGGTGGCTCTTAGGAAAAAAAAGTTGATACATATTTTATAGATAATATATGTTCTACAATTTTTTCTGGAGTAATTTTGTGATAAAACTTGCCTTCTTGCTGAAAATCGCGAAAAACGCATTCTTGACCTTTGACCTTGACTTGAATATTTCCGTACAGCGGAATAATGAAAAACTTTCAAATTTTATTCATAATTAGGTTCTGAACAATTGCACCAAACTTTCAGCTTGTTGGGAATTAATGTAACCCTGAATGTCTAAATTGACCCTATAATTATTTATGTGAATGTGAGTGATGCAAATTAATTAAAACAATCTCTTGAATTTGTACATGGGGCGCTATACTACATGAAAAAAAATTTATTCGGACAAATCTAATCAGTTGAAGTAGCATATAAAGTTTCCATGTCTCCAAAACATTTTTCCTGGGCAAAATATTTCCTTGAGGAAATATTTGCATCTGAAGAGTATTTCAATTTTCAAAGTGTAATTAGCCAAAAACTATGCATCATATCAAAAATCGGCGGAAGGTACGCACTAGGGAATACTCATGCCAATGCTCACTCAAATTTTGAATGAAATCCGACAAACGGTTTATGCGTTATTCTTGAAGTAAATTAGCATTGGAGTAGTATAGGCACAAAGAAGTTGATGTACAGCCTTAAGCCGTCGCTATTCAGAGTGCACGCAAATACAAGAACAACTCTTATATTATTAAGCTAAGTCTGTCTTATGCTTAAAACGGTGCAAGTGGGCATTATATTATTCTTTTCATTCGACAAGTGTCCAATATCAACTGTATCTATTATGAATTGCTTATTGTTGATCAACAAACCCAGCATTGTCTGTGAACTCCCTGAAATCATGTCAAAATCTGGAAACTACCTAATTTACCGTAAACAACAAGCAAGCACAAACTTCCATCTTCTCATCTGACTTAATCCAGCTCAAGGAATTTATGTCGCCCACATGCATAAAAGCTTCATTTATTCCATGACATTGGAGTGAAATTTTATTGGGCGGAAAAGTTAAATTGTTTTGACGCCCGTCTGAGATACTGACCGACCCGATTATTAATCGGAAATGTATATCCTCCATGTTGTCTAAACATCCGTAGATCGAAACGCGTTAGCTTAATGAGCTTCGAACATTATTTCGAAGTGAGAATATATTACGGTTATTTCCGAGCACATGTTGCTCGTCGGTCGGGCTCATCGAATCAATGGCCGATGAAATGAAACAAAACATTCCAAGAACTTTGTTTCGTTTCGAAGGGTACGAGCTCGGCATAGAGGACGCGTTTTTCTAGGAATTGAAATGTGGGAGCTTTTCGGAGAAGGGTGCGAAGAAGAAACTCATTAGGTGTTTATTTGAACGTTTGACTTGTGTTGTTTCTATTGTGGTCAACAAGCGTCGCAACGTGTAGAAACAATTTGAAAAGCATTGACGTCAGTTTAGGAGCTTTTGCGATCCCTGACTCTGGAACAGTGAAGTACTAAATCAACCGCCACGATAAACGATCAACAATACTGTTCTTTCACTCATGTTTTTCTTCACAGTTTTCTGAGATTCTTGTTTGGGTCGTCCTCTTTTTTCTTCTTGTAGCGGGCTGCCATTCCAGAATTTGTCTAGGCAATCTTGTTTCAGACATACGTTCTATATTTCCATGCCATTTCAGTTGTTTTGAATATATTTCATCTGTTATGTTCTATGTTCTAATTTGAAAAACAGAAGTTATGGCCAATTTAAGATCACAATTTTCAACACAAAATTTTAAACAAGTTGTGATGATATTTTTAAAATCTAAAAGATGCATGACCTTTTCACATCCTTCCTCTTCGATGTTGTAAAAACTGTTTACGCTCAGGATATTTAAAATAAGAATAATGAACATATTTGACTTTTTTCCAGTTTTGTTTTGGATATTTTGAAAACTATTCGATTTAATACAATGATTTTAACAGAAATGTATTCACTATTGAATACTCGATCATATCAGGAATGGAAAACTTGAAAAAAAATTTTTTCGTCGAATTTATTTTCACTCCCTGTATAACAGGGAGTTTTTGGGCTTCGAAAATATTTTAGCTCTGTAGAGAACTTCGAACAATATCATAATCCCAATTTTCAGATTTCAAATATGTCTAGTTCTTCAGAAACGTGTAATAGGCACTCGAACTTGTGACACCCTGTATATTCCTGACATTGAGATATCCCTTGTCCATGCTCAAGATTCAAGTCTGTACCTTCTCCTCCCACACACTGATATTGGGTTTTATTGATGTTGACTGACAGTCCCCAGTGATTATATTCTTCTACTAGTTTTCGCATCATGTACTCCATGCTTCCCTATAGTTAGCTAAAAACAACCTAGTCATAGGCTAATTGGAGCATGTAAACGTATCCATCCTTGAGCTCTAAGCCCATCCTTTGAACCTTTCTCTTCCATCTATTCAAAGCAAAGGACAAGAGCTTAGTGAAATGAAGATAATCTAAATGGTATTCGATGGATTGATATGCCTACTTTTGATTGGTTTTTAGTAGAAGGGAATTTGAGCTTCAACCTTAAGGAAAACTCTGAGTGGTTATTTTTAATTTAAGATATAGAATTGTTGATTCGAGGTGGTTCTATTAGTATCACACTGTTCCAGAGTACGCAGGAAAAGAACAATCGAGCAAAAGCTCTTGAGCTCAGGTCAGTACTTTTCTAATTTTTTTTTCGAATTTTGCAACTAGCCAGTAAATCATTTTTTTCTCTCGTGTTTCCAGCCAAATCTCGTCATATAATAAAAGGATTCTAGACAAGAGACCGCGTTTGCAAACGCAGCGTTGGTAACAAGAGCTCCCCGATATTGACGATGTAACAGTATACCCTTGTTGAACACTTGAACCGGCGTTCTTCAAACATAAATACCAAAACTGTCGTAACCGAAACACAGCAACGTTTCCTTTTGGCATACGAATTTTCTTCTTCCCTCCGAACTAGTTCGCAACAATATACCTCCTCCTTCCAGTCCCTCCTCTTTAACCCCGTAAGGCCGTGTTTATTTCCCATTTCCGAGTCGAAGGATAGAGAAAGAGGGAGAGAGCGGAGGGCGATCGATAGCATCTCTAGGCTGGGACGAAAAGGCCTTTCCCAATCTCGATGTTTCGTTGCTGTCCGCATTTTTCAGATGTTGTCCTTAATACCTTTGTTTCGACTAGCGATTTCTAGAAAGTCTTCGGCATTATTGTTATTTATATTCAGGATCTCGTGACCACTGTGTCAATTTTAAATACAGACTCTTGATTCCTCTACCACTTTATCTAATTCTGTCCAGTTCCAAAGTTATAAACGTTTAAAAGTTTCAAATTGGGCTAAGCCACCACTGGATTTCTTTCGTGATCACACAAGAAATTCAGTTTTTTCTTATGGCATAAAATTGTACCTATTAATGTCTCTCGTTCCTCATTGAGATGCCAAAGTGTAATATTTTTCATATCTTTTCACTGGCTTTAAAGGGGCACTGCCGAAATGTTGCCGAATTATATTACATTGATGACTGACCAAAGGAAATTGGCTTCATATAATGAAAATCATGAGCGGTCCATGTACATGAGCGGTACATGCCCAACAACCAGTTTTATTCAAGGAACCTTTTCTCTTAAAAACCCCCCGTCAGGTGAAATCCCTTTAATAACGCACTTTGTATGTATAAAGCAGATCATCCCTCGCTTATTTCAGTCACGTAATAGGAAATCTCCATATCGATCCCAACCAAATCAGTGTAGAAACCACGTCTGGCCCTCAGCCGGTAGTTATTTTTTTATCTACCTTTCCATTAACTTCGCGAACGCATCATTTTCGACGGGTATGCATCCTAGTCACGGTCTCGCTCGCTCCAGTTTATCTTTATTTATCTGACCGTCCCCACCCCGAGAGGTAGAAGATTCCGCCGCCACTGCCATGTCCATTCGTGCCCCAAACACGTCCCTACCTATTTGCCGGAGTATTCCCGGATTTATATCGGCTCCAACAGCGAGATCGCACCGTCGGAGGCGGCGAAATATCCGAAGATATACGAGACGTAAGCCGCCCCCGTGCAGTCGAGAAATGTCCCATTAGATAGCGAGAAACCCACGGGACGGGGGGTAAGATGAGGGAGAATATCCTGAAAGCTAAGGGGTGCAATAGGAAACGGGGTGTGGTGGTCGGGATATATCAGGTTGATTCGTTGTCATCCAGAGGATGAACTGCAGATGCTGAACTATAAACAAATTGGCGGATACAGCTTTGTTGGGAAACTTGGGCACCGTCCGTGAATTTAAAGTTGTTTTGATTTTAATGGCTCCAGGTTGGGCGCCAACGAAAGGCCTCAGATTTTGGTGTCATTGTAACTATCATTATAACATGCAAGAGACAGGGTTATAACTGATAGAATACCCTTTCAATTCGCCTCATCCAACTCCCAGTGTTTTCTTCCTTTTTACTCGGCATATAGAACTACTCCGAGGCCAGAAATATGTAGATGATAGTGAAGAGATGGTAGCTGATTTGTATTTTTAGAAAGTCGAAATAAGGTTTTTTTAATCATGGAATCTTAGATTCGGAAATACGTTTAACTAGATTCATTGATTTGTTAGGAGACTGTAGAAAAATGAATAATTTTTGTAACTGGAACTTCTTCTTTGGTGCCGTCTCCTTACAGAATGTTGAGGGTCATCATTGTATAGGTCTTCCTAATATGAGCTCGTCTTATTAATATGGATATATCCTGAATGCGAAACCTTTGCCTTAGACTTTGTGTCCATTAGAATATTCTTCGTCCAAGTTTTCGATTGCCATCTATTTTGCATTCGATAATGTTATATTTGTCGTTCTTAAAAATGTGACCGAAATCTACAAAGAAATCCTACGTATTTGTGCATATTTGCATCTTAATGCTGAAGAAGTACCAATCAACAGATTGTTTGCTTATTCGAAACACATATTATTATAACCTAAAAACCCTACACATGATTTATTTCCTTTCAGATGTCACCTACGAACACGTGGTCGACCAGCAGCCAATCGGACGGCTCCTCTTCGAGCAATGGTGCGAGGTCCAACGTCCCGAATACCACAGATGTCTCAAGTTCCTGGACGCCGTGAAACGTTACGAGGTCGAAACGGACGAGCAGAAAACAGAGCTCGCGAACGCCATACGCAAGGACTTCCTGAACGCCGAAAGCGCCGAAAACGGCGTATCGATGCCGGCCGAATTCAAGGTCGCCATGTCGAAGATCGAAGACATCCTATCACCTCAGGTGACGGCAAACGGCACCGCAGACGGTGAGATTACCGAAGACGCGGTCGAACGGCACGCGGAATTGTCCGAACGGTTGACCGGAAACGGTCTGACCGAATCGAACCGTACGAATGGACATTGCAAAGACTTGTTCGCGCCGTGCGCGCACGCGGTGCGCTCGTTGCTCAGTGCGGATCCATTCCGCGAGTTCACGAACTCGATGTACTTTCATAGGTACCTGCAGTGGAAGTGGTTGGAGGCGCAGCCTGTAACTTATAAGACTTTCAGGATGTACAGGGTGTTGGGGAAGGGCGGGTTCGGAGAGGTGTGCGCCTGTCAGGTGAGACGAAATGCAGCGACGTTGTCGTTTGGCCTTGAGTTTTTTTTTTTGGCTTATTTTGAGTCTGTGTACGGAATTTCGGTTATCTTAGGTCTGTTGTTGAGTAATCGGTACTTGATTTGTATAGTAGGTAGCCAAACATCATTGTAAATAACCGGTAATGATATATGTTTGGTATTGCCGTGGAATACAAAGATTGTTGAATATGGAACAGCATTACAAATACCTTGAGCTACTCGAAACAGAAAATGTTCAATACTGTTCTTGGCAACGGTAATGATAGTAAAACGCTATCTATTGTTGCCATATAACACTAGCCATACTGTCATAGTGACGAGGACAGTTAGCCAATAAGTTGCCTGGACAAAAGCCTCGAAAAGTGAGTTTTGTTGATAGAAAGGGGCGGGAACTTTGCGAGCGAACCGATATCGAAACTATTTCAACTCGTCTCGTGTTCATTTTATTTTGAATCAAATAATAATAATTATTATTATATACTCAAACTAGTAAGCGGGTAGATCAATAGGCCCGTAGATCCATAGGCCAGTAGTTCAATAGGCTAGTAGTTCAATTGGCCCATGGATCAATATAGACCATAGATCAATAGGGCCCATACATCAATGAAGCGCGCAGAAACACTAAACACGTCAAAAAACGTCAAAACACACCGAAGGAACACAACAAACTCGAATTTGCGCGAAAAAAATCAAATTAACTTGTGAATTGAACACCTCGTATATCACATGATCGCAAATTCATTGTAAATCGTTCACCCTGTATGACATTTTATCGAAATTAGATCCCACTCTATAATTGGTTCGCAGTGGGTGCTTTTTCCATAAAAAAATTCAGACGGAAAATCTCTCGAAGAAAGAATCTGGTGAAAATCAGTGCTTTCAAATGGCACAGCCTGTATAGCGATTTTTTCGAATGCACAGCCTGTATAGCGATTCATCGCGATCTGTGTGCATTCTTCAAGGACGAAAATGAATTAGCGAGAAAATAGAGCCTGAAATGACGATTTTCAAACGCATATTTGAGGTGTTTTTCTTCCGATTCGTGAACCGCGGGTGCTGTCTAGAGATTCGGAATCTCCTGTAGATTCTTAATCGAGCACTTGGAAGGCCTGAAAAATCTTCCACCGCCCATATCAAGCGAAAAATTGATGCCGTATTTTCAAATTTGGAGCTCGCGTTCGGCTATCATCGGAATCTTATGAGAAACTATGACACTTCTCCTCGAAATATCGAGTAAATTGCCGAATTTGTAATGAAGAATTCGCGGCCTTATCTCGCTACTTGGATATGAAAATTGGTACCCAGAGATGGGGAATTTCCTCAAGTTTCATTTTCTACCGCCGAAAATGCGTTTAGAGGCTCGTAGCGCCCGCACGGAGCGAAAGCATCATAGGGGTTTTTGACGTTTCTCGGTACACGCGGGTCAAAAAATTGCCGTTTTATATGCATAATTTTCGTAAAGGTTTCGAGGGGCTCCGCGGCTGAGCTCGTAGCCACGTATGGGGACGTTCCTCGTCTAGAAAAAGCGACCTCCCCCGCCCCGCGAGATGCTCTGGCTTCGGAGGAGTACTTTCGCCCGTTTTTCGCCTTTTGGCGAAAATTTCGGCACTTGGAGGAGCGCGGGGGGTTTCGCGGTCGCTTCTCCTAGAGGAGGATACGCCTCTTCGATTTTTTTAAGATTCCCTCTGGAGCGGCCCTGTGGGCCGCTCGGAAAGCTTCGCTTTCCGGGTCCCTAACGGGACCACCTGTCAAAATTTTCTCTGGTTCACGATCTTATTACTATATTATTTAGATTAAGATTTTAGGGTGATTTTCTACCGATGGTCAAAAACTGACTGACATAATTATTGTGGAAATGAATGCTAGAATTACCAAGACTTTAGACGGGATCTTTGCGATCCAGAGTGGTTCTCGAAGACCGGACTCTTCTTAATGTGGCGTGTATATTAATTAAAACCATTATGCTCACGCAAAGTTTCGTTGGTAGCTCGAACGAATGTCCCCTTTATATTTATTATTCCAACACGAACAACAGTCAAGAGAATTAGCAAACGCTCCAGAAATTCGAAATTATGCAACTTTCTAGAGGCTAAACGACTCGGAGGCCTCTTGAGCTCGCGAATTTCCCAGCTTTCGCCGGTCCATTATATTCAATGTAAATTTCTCAAAGTCGAGAGGCGACTTCGTGACCGGCCTAAAACTGTGGCTGGGCACCACCTAACTTTCTTTGACGGCATCGGTAAAGTCTCTGTTTTAATATAAAACGTACACAACGCCTTCGTTTGGCGTTCATGTCATTGAAGAAGGAAAGGTACATCATTAGCATGTTTTTCAAACATTTATTACTTATTAATATGTTGCATCCTCAGAAATTTAATCATCATGAGTATAATCACGAGAATATTTAATTCATATGCTAAAATAGAAAAAAACTTGGAGATTGGATTGGGTTAGTCGCCGCTGACTTGACCCTACCGTCATTCGAGATTTAACTGTCTCTGCTGTTGGAAGTGTCTGTGCCGCGTTGTTCAGTTTTTAAATTTTTATTTTTTTGTTTTTGTTACTTTTATCGACTTTTTGCTACTGTTGTTTTAATTTTGGTTGTTGATATGCCTAATTTCACCAACGCTGAGTATGCTGATATGGTAATGGCATATGGCAAGGCCGATGGTGTTGCTCGTGCAGCTCAAAGGATTTATCAAGCCAAATTTCCCGATCGAAGATTACCCCACGAGGAAACATTCTCGACGACTTATCGACGATTAAGAGAGACTGGAAACTCAAAGAGCAACGACACGAATGCTTGTAGTTGGATCTTCTTCAAAGGCTTGAAGTATTTGATCGTCAACTGCTACATGGTGTTGCCTCACATTGACCCGAGGCTCTTGAAAATTTAAGTTTCCAGCCTTTCTTAATCGTCGATAAGTCGTCGAGAATGTTTCGTCGTGGGGTAATCTTCGATCAGGAAATTTGGCTTGATAAATCCTTTGAGCTGCACGAACAACACCATCGGCCTTGCCATATGCCATCACCATATCAGCATACTTAGCGTTGGTGAAATTAGGCATATCAATCAACAACCAAAATTAAAACAACAGTAGCAAAAAGTCGATAAAAGTAACAAAAAATACAACAACGCGGCACAGACACTTCCAACAGCAGAGACAGTTAAATCTCGAATGACGGTAGGGTCAAGTCAGCGGCGACTAACCCAATCCAACCTAAGGACAGAAATAGTAATAATAATTCACACGCGTCTAAAACGGGCAGGTAAAATTTCCTTGCTCGCTGTGTTTTGTCGAAATCCGTACTTTTATTTAGGTGCGGCTTTCTTCACTCTTTTGACTAAAACCTTAGTTTCCAGTCTCTCTTAATCTGAAGAATGTTTCGTGGAGGGTAATCTTCGATCAGGAAATTTGGCTCGATAAATCCTTTGAGCTGCGCGAGCAACACCCTCGACCTTGCCATATGCCATCACCCTATCAGCATACCTACTCAGCGTTGGTGAAATTAGGCGTATCAACAACCAAAATTAAAACAACAGTAGCAAAAAGACGATAAAAGTAACAAAAACAAAAAAATACAAATTTAAAAAAGTGAACAACGCGGCACAGACACTTCCAACAGCAGAGACAGTTAAATCTCGAATGACGGTAGGGTCAAGTCAGCGGCGACTAATCCAATCCAACCTAAGGACAGAAATAGTAATGATAATTCACACGCGTCTAAAACCCCGAAAGGGCGTTTTGGGGCTCCTACCGCTCCCACGAAGCGAAAGCATCGTCGAGGTTTTTGACAATTCGCGGAGCTGGCGAATCTAAAAATTGCCCTTTAGTTAAGTTATTTTCGATAAGATTTAGGGGGGCTCCGGAATTCTAATGGGTTTTAAGGAGACGTTTCGTCCTCGCTCTTGGAATATACAGCGACTCCCGAACCCGGGGCGTTCCGGCTTCGGAGTTTATTTCCCTTGTTCTGGGGCACCTTTGACCATTTCGACGAAAAACGTTTTCGTTGGAAAATTTCGGGCACTTAAAGAGCGCCCGGGGATGGTTTCGCGGTCGCTTCTCCTAGAAAAGGATACGCTCTTTCGATCTGTATTAAGATTGCCCCGCGTTCGGCCCTTCGGGCCTCACGCTCATAATCTTCTCTGGTTCGTTTCTTACTATATTATTTGAACAAAAGAAATTGTTAATTTTATTTCACCCGAAAATATTTATTACAAAAATGTAGGTACAGTTTAACACCTTTGACTAAGGTTGAAGATTTTTTTCTAAATTTAAAGTTACGTATAGAGAGATTGAACTATATTGAAGAAACAAATAAAAACAAAAAAATTATTCTACACCAGATTTCTTATAAAATCATACAAAATATTTGTTTGAAAAATTCTTGATTATGTTGATAAGCGAGGTTAATTAAGACAGCCCTGCCCATGCGCAATGTGATTGCTATATTCGAAACAATTTGTTTAATAATTACGAGAAAACATCTACAGGTACGTGAGGAGGATGAATCTAGTTTTCAAACTAGAGCAAGCGCGTAAAGTTCTTTTCATGAGAATGTTACGCCTTTAACACCTTAACTATTAAACCGATTCGAATGACCTGGACACTTTTCGGTACAGGAAAAAGTTGTCTGGAATCGAAAGGTTGAACAGGAGTATCGTCATTGTTAAAGGTAAAAGAAGCTTGAGTCTTTCGAGCTTTCAATTAGTAATTGGTCAACCTTTGAAGACTTCGAGTTTCACAGTGGAAAAACGCGCAAAAACGTTCTGTTACTCATTCATTCGAAAAAGTGCACTCAGTATTTCAATATTTTTCAATTATACAAGCGTCACTCCATCAATCAACAATAATATCCTTTCAGGTGATTGACGTACGTTGTAACGCGTAAGATGTCAACAAGTTAAACGAAATTACTCTGGAGTGGTCATAAATTTTGAATGTACAATAAATACTCTTCAGTCTCGTTTCATCATACATGACTTCCCTTTTAGGTCTCATTCAATTCCCCTCCTCGATCGTTTCGCTTCCCGCTTCACGTGAACGTGTTATTTCGTTAAAAGGACTTGCCCTTAATGTTCCATTTCGCTCACCCTACGAGTGCCTTCAGAAAAATGATGTGTATAATTAGGATATACAGGTTGTGGAAGCATAACTTCTTATTTTCATTCAGGATATTACAAGAAGCAAAAAATTGCACCTATGAAATACCATGCTGATACGGAATATCTTATATCGAAGAAACAAAAGGCCCTTTAAAAGTACGAAAAAGGAACATCAGAAATTTAAAGTATTACTGGATACTTCGGGATCTGATGATGGCCTGCCCGAAGAAATATTAGCAGCTTCTTATGAAGCGAGTTTAAATTTGTTACCGGCCAAGTCGAAGATAAAATATGAGAAGCAATATTCAGAATTCATTGATTGGTGTAATTCAAAAAGGTTCAACCGAGGAAGGAGGAAGTGTTTTCGGCGTATTTTTTGGAAATGTTCAAATTTTGGAGAGCAAACACATTATGGTCCCGATATTCAATGATAAAGAGTGTTTGTAAACTGAAACAGGGTTTGGATATTGGACAATTCCATAAATTAACTGCCTTCATTAATAGAATATAGGATTTCGTCCAAAAACTTTTAATGAAGAGGAAATAACAAAATTCATGAGTGAGGCATCTGATGAAATTTACTTGATGATGAAGTTGGTAACGATTTTTGGATTAGCTGGTGCCTGCAGACGAGAGAAACTTACAAAACTCACCATCGACGATATAGATGATAAAGGAGACTTGATCATCGTCAATATTAAGGACCCCAAAAATCATTCACCAAGATCGTTTGTTATATCCCAAGACACCAATAATGGATATTTTCTGAACATATACAGAAAATATATGAATTTACGTCCAAAATGTAAGATTCAACCTGTCGGAATCAATACAATAGGAAAAATACCATCCGAAATTGCAGCTTACTTACGCCTACAAAATCCGGAATTATACACAGGACACAGTTTTAGGCGCTCCTCGGCTACTTTCCTAGCCAATTGTGGAGAAGGTATCACAAATATTAAACGTTTAGGAGGATGGAAGTCAACTGCTGTTGCTGAGGGATACTTGGAAGAATCTATTAACCAGAAAAAAAATGTCCACTAAAATTCTTAATTTGAATGGTTCTTCCTCTTCAAACTGTAATACAGAATCATTACCTTCCAAAGAGCCTTCGAACAATATGATGGCAAATATTCAACGTTTTGCTTCTTCCTCTTCAAACTGTAATACAGAATCATTATCTTCCAAGGAGCAGCTGACTTCGAGCAATATGATGGCTTCTGCTATAAATTTGCATAACGCGACCAACTGCACGTTTACAATAAATATAACTAATAACTGAATATGTCTAATGAATATATTGATAATAATGGGAAGAAACAGAATGTACATAGATTCCTTATCAAAATTCATTTTTATGTGCTGTTAGTCTAGTTTTCTTTTCAATTAATAAAGAATTCATGAATATTATTACAGCTTAAATTCATTTCATAGGCTTGTAGTCTCTATGGACCGAACGTCAACGATGAGAGTACAATGGTAACGACTTGTCAGAGACTTTTGTCATTCATGTGTATTTAGAATCTTCAATTCACATTTGATCTGTGTGTTGAAATCGATCTCGTATAAGCGCTTGTAGAAAAAATATTGTTCCTAACTCGTGCGGAAAGTGTTTTTCCCGCACTCAACAGCTTACCCGAACTCCGCTTCACGTCGTTCAGGTAACGGCAGTTTCGTGCTGGAAAATATCACTTTCCGCACTTGTTAGGGAAATAACTAATCTTTACCTGTTAATAATAGGTTTTTTTTCATTTTGTTCTAAATTCATTGAAAATAAAGAAAACTGGCAACGGAAAATTGTTGATCTATTTGTAGAGTATGTTGTCCGTGATTTTTTCAACAACTTCAAAACAATATTTGATGTGAGCATCCCCAAAATACTTCTTGTGTTCCCGATCAAAACCATCTGCGTCTAAAAAGAAGAAAAGCACAAACTTCATACCACTTTTAGGAGTTTCCTAGACCCCCTTTTCAATTTGTCGAGATGAGTGAAATTCGATTTTTCCTATAACGATTCGAGAACTACCCAAGTTTGCGATGTTCTATGGAAAGATCTGATTCGAAAAACCGGAAATTACCCCCGGCAGAAGAGCGCAAGGAAGGAAATGTGACGTATTAATAAGAATCTATGGCAAGTTTTATTTCTATTGTTATTGCCCTGGCGACTCTGAACTATTAAGATAACGAAACTGCTTGGTGAAATCGAAGAGCATCTCTGAAAAATGCGCGCTGGGTCGATGGGAAGAGTGTTTATGTTATCTCTAATAGCCTATTATATCGGTAAGTTCCTTGGATTCATCGTTGAAACTTTCACATTCACAATGGGATATGTTCTTCGTAATTAACAGTTGTTTTCTACAATATGTTTCCAAATGAACTATTTTGTGTAGTGTGTGTAGAACTTTTAGTACCTACTCTACGATTTTTAAACTATCGATTACTGTTTATCCATCAAGATAAACAGGGTGTAACTAAATAAGTGTAAAATATTTAAGAAGGTGATTCCTCATCGAAAAAACTTCATTGAAGCATCCCTTGTTAAGATACAGCCTCTCAAAGAGACTATATAAAATTTGTATAACATTTTTTCACAAGCACCAAAAAAGTTACAATAATGAAATTAACCTTACGTTTCCTACTAGCAAAAAGACACTTATCCAGGTATTTATTTGGTTTACCCTATGGTTGTAAGGGTAGGAAACGCAACCCCTAAAGTTTAGTTCCAATGTAACTTTTTGTCTTATTATTTGTTTACCATTTAAAAATTTATTTCCGATAGCCTGTTTCATTCTAAACAAAATAGTCTCCTGAATTTTTGCCCAAAATAAACCAGTTCGCAGCAAAAAATTATTTTACGAAAAACTACAAAGATAGGTACATCGTCATAAATGCGAACTGGATTTATTATTATTGTTCGTAAAATAATTTTTTGCTGCGAACAGGTTTATTTTGGGCAAAAACTCATGAGACATTTTTTGTTCAGAATGAAACAGGCTATCGGAAATAAATTTTTAAATGGTAAACAAATAATAAGACAAAGAGTTACATTGGAAATAAACTTTAGAGGTTGCGTTTCCCACCCTTACAACCATGGGGTGAACCAAATAAATAACTGGATAAGTGTCTTTTTGCTAGTAGGAAACGTTAGGTTAATTTAAATATTGTAACTTTTTTGGTGCTTGTGAAAATAAATTGTTATACAAATATTATGTACTCCCTTTGAGGGGCTGTATCTTAACAAGGGATGCTCCAATGAAGTTTCTTTATATGAAAGATCCTATCTTTTTTTCGATGAGGAATCATCTCCTTAAATATTTTACGAACTGGATTTATTATTATTCTGTAGTTAGTACCTGCATTAAATGACTAAATTGTAAATACAAAACTAATTTATTAATAACAATATTGTAACTTTTTTGGTGCTTGTGAAAAAAATTGTTATACAAATATTATGTACTCCCTTTGAGGGGCTGTATCTTAACAAGGGATGCTCCAATGAAGTTTCGTTATGTGAAAGATCCTATCTTTTTTTTTCGCTGAGGTACACCTCCTTAAATATTTTACACTTATTTAGTTAAACCCTGTATTTTCAATTCGAACTTCTTGACCCAGCGAACGACCGTGGAATATGAAGGGGCAGAGTACTCCAATGTTTGCAACAAGTCGTTGTTTATGTTTCTGGTACCTTTTCTTCAGACAAAGATATTTGCTGACACCTATGATTGTTATACAAATATTATGTACTCCCTTTGAGGGGCTGTATCTTAACAAGGGATTCTCGAAGTTTCTTTATAGGATGAGGAATCACCTTAAATATTTTACACTTATTTAGTTACACCCTGTATAGCGTTTTCGAAGACAAGTATATTTTTTCCAAATTTAACAAATAAAGTGACACTTTTCAAATCTCTTCGACTTTTTGAAACGTCATACTTTTCGTAACTAGTTACGAGAAGTAAAATATTTCGCAACTGGTGATAAAATAGTAATTTTCGTAAAATTGTGTTTTTTTGGATAAATAGACAAAATTCCCTGTTTATTGAATCTTGCCCATCGAAAGCATCTTTCAAAAAATTGGCAATATTTTATTTAGTAAAAACTTTTGGCTTTCTAGACTGGTAAGTTTCAGAATGCCGTTTTGAAAAAGTCAATAAATTTGTATACTTCATGATTAAATCTCTTCTCTTCAAGCACAATTCGGTTTTTAACATCGAATTTAACAAGGCAAAACGCTCGTTACGAGAAATAATGCTTTTCCCAACTGGTTGAACAAATAACTATTTTATTATTATATTTTTATTTCAAAATATGTTCAATTTTTCATTCTATATTTCGATATTATTATATTTTTTAAGAATGTGTTTTGGAAGTTCAGAAATATGTATTTTTTGGTTGGCTAACACAATTTTTATATACCATCTCAATTGATCCTAAAAAAATTCTCAGTAATAAAAAAATTGTTTTCTTTTTTTTGATGGCACCTTCATTCTAATTAACATCGGCGAAAAACTAGTTTTCATCCCATTGAAACGTGGCAGGCGTCAAAATTTGTTTCTAGGGAACGGAAGGGTTTTATGAATCTTGGCACTTCGGCTTTTCAGGTAAAATGAAAGTATTTAGCAAAACCGCAGTTTTTTACCTACCTGTATAAAGAATTTATGAGAGAGTTATTCTGTACGTGCACCATTGAAAAGATTTAAAATATTTACTGCCTATCGGAATTGGAAAGATTTGTTCTACTTGCAGGTACCAGAGCTTAGTAGCGCAAAAAGGTCTCATTATATTGGTTTGACTTTTATTATAATAACTTGCCGTTGAGGCATTTGAAGTACTTTATGGTGTTTCGTCTAATTTTACTTCTTATTTAAATGATTTTTTGTGTTTTCGTGTTAATTATCTATAAATTCTATGAAGGGTGTAACTAAATAAGTGTAAAATAGTTAAGGAGGTGATTCATCATCGAAAAAAAGATAGGATCTTTCATATAAAGAAACTTCATTGGAGCATCCCTTCTTAAGATACAGCCCCTCAAAGGGAGTACATAAAATTTGTATAACAATTTTTTTCACAAGCACCAAAAAATTTATTTCTACGTGTAGTGTGTTTTGTTATTAATAAATAAGTTTTGTTTTTTCCATTTAGTCGTTTAATGCAGGTACTAACTACAGAATAATAATAAATCCAGTTCGCATTTATGACGATGAACCTACCTCTGTAGTTGTTCGTAATATAATTTTTTGCTGCGAACTGGTTTATTTTGAGCAAAAAACTCATGAAACATTTTTTGTTTAGAATGAAACAGGCTATCGGAAATAAATTTTTAAATGGTAAACAAATAATAAGACAAAAAGTTACATTGGAAATAAACTTTAGGGGTTGCGTTTCCCACCCTTATAACCATGGGGTAAACCAAATAAATAATTGGATAAGTGTCTTTTTGCTAGTTGGAAACGTAAGGTTTATTTTAATATTGTAACTTTTGTATTGCTTGTAAAAAATATTGTTATACAAATTTTTTGTACTCTCTTTGATGGGTTGTATCTTAACAAGGGGTGCTCCAATGAAGTTTCTTTATATGAAAGATCCTATCTTTTTTTCAATGAGGAACCATCTCCTTAAATATTTTACACTTATTTAGTTACACCCTGTATATTCACAAGGTAACAATAATCAGCGATGTCCTAGCTTTTTAGTTCGTAATATGAATTTGACCCCTTTCATTTGACAGATCCGTGTATTTGATATCCGAAAATCACCATCATTGCTGATGAAAATACAATTCATTAGATTTTTATCTTTTTAGATCCAACATGGCTGCCGATATAACTAGTGGATTTAATATTTGTCGTGATGATTTCGGTTTTTATTTGATTTCATAACTTTTTAAAATCGAATGAACTAGCATTAATATTGGCAATTAATATAGAGAAACTGGTAGATTTTATTTTGTTGATTATTGAAAATTTTTCACCATGTAATTTGCGACTGATACATAAGAATAAAGAGAACATCGTAAAATGTCAACTTAAAAAAAACAGCGAATGAGTTATCTTAAAATATCTTATGTTGATTATGCACATAATTAATTGATTCTAAATTAGACATCATAATTCATTAAATTAAAATCACCGTGTGCTACATACATTTTTCCTACTGTATGGTATTTTTCATTAATTGCATAATAAGTTATGCAATTTAACAATATTGTATTTTGGGCCAAATAAATAAGTGTGAAATATTTTTCATTACTTCGATAATGAACAAAAATTTAAAAAATATTAAAAATATTTAAAAAACAGCGAATGAGTTATCATAAAATATCTTCCAGATAAAATAAACTAATTCCAGTGGACTTTTTTATATCTTATGTTGATTATGCACATAATTAATTGATTCTTAATTATACGTCATAATTAATTAAATTAAAGTCACCTTGTGCCAAATATATTTTTTCTACTGTATGGAATTTTCGTTAATTTCATAAGTTATACAATATAACAATATTGTATTTTGGACAAAATAAATAAATGTGAAATATTTTTCATTACTTCAATAATGAAAACAAAAAGTATTGTATTAAAAAAAAAAACAGCGAATGAGTTATCTTAAAATGTCTTCCAGAGAAAATAAACTAATTCCAGTGGTATTTTTCATTAATTTCGTAAGTTATACAATTTAACAATATTGTATTTTGTACCAAATAAATAAGTGTGAAATATTTTTCATTACTTCGATAATGAAAAAAAAAGTATTGTATTTAAAAAAAACAGCGAATGAGTTATCATAAAATATCTTCCAGAAAAAATAAACTAATTCCAGTGGACTTTTTCATATCTTATGTTGATTATGCACATTATTAATTGATTCTAAATTATACATCATAATTAATTAAATTAAAATCACCGTGTGCCACATACATTTTTCCTACTGTATGGTATTTTTCATTAATTTCATAAGTTATGCAATTTAACAATATTGTATTTTGGGCCAAATAAATAAGTGTGAAATATTTTTCATTACTTCGATAATGAACAAAAAGTATTGTATTTAAAAAAAAACAGCGAATGAGTTATCATAAAATATCTTCCAGAAAAAATAAACTAATTCCAGTGGACTTTTTTATATCTTATGTTGATTATGCACATAATTAATTGATTCTAAATTATACATCATAATTAATTAAATTAAAGTCACCGTGTGCCACATATATTTTTCCTACTGTATGGTATTTTTCATTAATTTCATAAGTTATACAATTTAACAATATTGTATTTTGGACCAAATAAATAAGTGTGAAATATTTTTCATTACTTCGATAATGAAAAAAAAGTATTGTATTTAAAAAAACAGCGAATGAGTTATCTTAAAATGTCTTACAGAAAAAATAAACTAATTCCAGTGGACTTTTTTATATCTTATGTTGATTATGCACATAATTAATTGATTCTAAATTATACATCATAATTCATTAAATTAAAGTCACCGTGTGCCACATATATTTTTCCTGCTGTATGGTATTTTTCATTAATTTCATAAGTTATACAATATAACAATATTGTATTTTGGACAAAATGAATAAGTGTGAAATATTTTTCATTACTTCGATAATTAAAACAAAAAGTATTGTATTTAAAAAAAACAGCGAATGAGTTATCTTAAAATATCTTCCAGAAAAAATTAACTAATTCCAGTGGACTTTTTATATCTTATGTTGATTATGCACATAATTAATTGATTCTAAATTATACATCATAATTCATTAAATTAAAATCACCGTGTGCCACATACATTTTTCCTACTGTATGGTATTTTTCATTAATTTCATAAGTTATACAATTTAACAATATTGTATTTTGGAGCAAATAAATAAGTGTGAAATATTTTTCATTACTTCGATAATGAAAAAAAGTATTGTATTTAAAAAAAACAGCGAATGAGTTATCTTAAAATGTCTTCCAGAAAAATAAACTAATTCCAGTGGACTTTTCTATATCTTATGTTGATTATGCACATAATTAATTGATTCTAAATTATACATCATAATTCATTAAATTAAAGTCACCGTGTGCCACATATATTTTTCCTACTGTATGGTATTTTTCATTAATTTCATAAGTTATACAATTTAACAATATTGTATTTTGGACCAAATAAATAAGTGTGAAATATTTTTCATTACTTCGATAATGAAAAAAAAATATTGTATTTAAAAAAACAGCGAATGAGTTATCATAAAATATCTTCCAGAAAAAATAAACTAATTCCAGTGGACTTTTTATATCTTATGTTGATTATGCACATAATTAATTGATTCTAAATTATACATCATAATTAATTAAATTAAAATCACCGTGTGCCACATACATTTTTCCTACTGTATGGTATTTTTCATTAATTTCATAAGGTATATAATTTAACAATATTGTATTTTGGACCAAATAAATAAGTGTGTAATATTTTTCATTACTTCGATAATGAAAAAAAGTATTGTATTTAAAAAAACAGCGAATGAGTTATCTTAAAATGTCTTCCAGAAAAATAAACTAATTCCAGTGGACTTTTTTATATCTTATGTTGATTATGCACATAATTAATTGATTCTAAATTATACATCATAATTAATTAAATTAAAGTCACCGTGTGCCACATATATTTTTCCTACTGTATGGTATTTTTCATTAATTTCATAAGTTATACAATATAACAATATTGTATTTTGGACAAAATAAATAAGTGTGAAATATTTTTCATTACTTCGATAATGAAAACAAAAAGTATTGTATTTAAAAAAAACAGCGAATGAGTTATCTTAAAATATCTTCCAGAAAAAATTAACTAATTCCAGTGGACTTTTTTATATCTTATGTTGATTATGCACATAATTAATTGATTCTAAATTATACATCATAATTCATTAAATTAAAGTCACCGTGTGCCACATATATTTTTCCTACTGTATGGTATTTTTCATTAATTTCATAAGTTATACAATTTAACAATATTGTATTTTGGAGCAAATAAATAAGTGTGAAATATTTTTCATTACTTCGATAATGAAAAAAGTATTGTATTTAAAAAAACAGCGAATGAGTTATCTTAAAATGTCTTCCAGAAAAATAAACTAATTCCAGTGGACTTTTCTATATCTTATGTTGATTATGCACATAATTAATTGATTCTAAATTATACATCATAATTCATTAAATTAAAGTCACCGTGTGCCACATATATTTTTCCTACTGTATGGTATTTTTCATTAATTTCATAAGTTATACAATTTAACAATATTGTATTTTGGACCAAATAAATAAGTGTGAAATATTTTTCATTACTTCGATAATGAAAAAAAAGTATTGTATTTAAAAAAAAACAGCGAATGAGTTATCTTAAAATATCTTCCAGAAAAAATAAACTAATTCCAGTGGACTTTTTTATATCTTATGTTGATTATGCACATAATTAATTGATTCTAAATTATACATCATAATTCATTAAATTAAAGTCACCGTGTGCCACATATATTTTTCCTACTGTATGGTATTTTTCATTAATTTCATAAGTTACAATTTGAGAATATTGTATTTTGGATCAAATAAATAAGTGTGAAATATTTTTCATTGCTTCGTTAATGAAAAAAAAGTATTGCATTAAAAAAATTGTACCTTAGCTTCAGTTATTATAACTAATATTTTATTGATATTCAATTGTTAATGAATAATTGAGTTTTCAACTTAAAACATATTTTATTTTTTGTTTCATTCTCTAAATGATATTTAAAACAAAAATTAAAATTCCAAAAGTAATATTCAGTCCATTTGTGTATGATAAAGTTTTAGTGGCTCAAACAATATACAAAAAAACCATGTTCCAATAAATAAAAGTGATTTAATGCAAGTTTCTGAGAAAAAAACTAACAAAAATGATTGACCTTAAATATGTTAAGTGTGAGTACCTAAGGGTGGGCAAAGAAGATGTTAAAGACTTAAAGCTAGATAATGATATAATCAAAGGTGTGAAAAGATGCAAATATCTATGTGCTATACTGAATAAACTAGGAAACCGCAAGGACAAAATACAGGAAAGGATAAATAAAAGAAGAACCGTTACTCGTACTCTCAATTCCCTGTTGTGGGATAAAAATATAAATAAAGATACCAAGAAACATTTATAAAGGTATGGTACAGCGTAGCACTGTATGGCGCAGAAGTTTGGGATCTATCCCAGGTGAATAAGATAAAGATGATGGCAACCGAAATGGATCCTTAAAAGAAGCTGTAGACGATCAAGGTGGGAAAGGATTAGGAATGAAACTATAAGAGCAGAGATGGATATGGATCGATAAATAAATAACAGAAGAGATTGAGAGAAGGCAATTGGTTTGTTTTGGTCATGTAAAGGATGCAGGACGACAGATGGCCACGAAGGATTTTGGAATGGGAACTCCCAGAACGAAGGAAAAGGGGAAGACACCGAAGAAATTGGTGGAACGATGTAGAGGAGGCGATGTATTTTTGATCAACGATTAACAAAAAAAATGTACCCTGCTCATAATGAAATGTTTTAAATCAATTACTTTTCTTAGTGGAATTGGCCAAATGAAGTGTCTTATTGTGATGTTACTACGTAAAATTTTGTTGGTATGATAATCTCTTTCATCCATTGTGATAGTTTCTTAGGCGGTACCAATTTTATTTTACCTATACATACATCTAAAGCATTCTCAACTGCTCTTTCAGACAAAAATTTTTCATCAGCCATTTCTCGATTCAAAAGAAAATTCGTTCATCTCCTCGATTTTATTCGTTTTTATATTTCGTTTTGAATTGAAGAAATCTCAATGCCTAATTATGTTCATTCAGAAAGCTCCCAATATACGAGGATGACGATTCCCTAATGCCCAGAATTCGCCATTCATACTTCGTTTGGCACAATTCTGCCCTGCAAATTCGATTATTCAGGCCGTCTGCGTATAATTGTTTTTTTCGCTCTCATCTCTGGTATGCAATTAATTTTTCCTTTTTCCGAATAACAACGCTGTAGGCTCGCATTTCGCCAGTATAAATGGTGAATATTTGTATCACCCATAAATCAGAAAGAACCAAAAAAAAAAAACAATTAAAAGCTGCGGTATTAGTGATAAACAACGTTGACATTCAAATGGAATATTGGTTCCATGTCATAGCTTTCCATTCGAGTTTTTATTGTTTCGAGTTTTTGATGTGACAACGCACGAAAAAAATTACTCATACGGGGTTACATCGCTCTGAGCCGTTCCATTTGAGGCTTGAAGTATAAGCGACAGCGCGGAACGAGCGAAAAAGAGAGAGGCACAATCGGCCTCCGCGTGCGACATCTTTCTCTCTCCTACTTGAGTGAACGATGCGTCCGCGTGGACTGCTATACAATAATACATTTATATGTTTTCGTCAAGTATGAAGTGAATGTAGTGTCAATTGTTTATAGCAATGATAATTGCGATGATAAAGCTAATCATTCTTTCGATATTAAATATATTTTCAGTGATATATTGTCGAATATTCGTGCTTTCATCGTTGAAATAAGTATCAGGTATACCGCTATGAAATGAGCGTTTTTTTGTGAAAATAAAACACTAATTATTCATGGAAAAAAAAATTTAATAATGTTTACAAATTTTAAATTTAGGATATTCTACAGTGTGTCTCAAGTTTGAGTGCCTATTAGACGTTTCTGGAGAACTAGACATATTTGAAATCTGAAAATTGGGATTATGATATCGTTCGAAGTTTTCTACAGAGCTAAAACATTTTCGAAGCCCAAAAACTTACGGTTATACAGGAAGTGAAAATAAATTCGACGAAAAAATTTGTTTTCAAGTTTTCCATTCCTGGTATGATCGAGTATTCAATAGTGAATACATTTCTGTTAAAACCATTGTATTAAATCGAATAAATATCCAAAAAAACTGGAATAAAATATATTCAGTCAGTAATATGTTCATTATTCTTATTTTAAATATCCTGAGCGTAAACCGTTTTTACAACATCGAAGAGGAAGGATGTGAAAAGGTCATGCATCTTATGGATTTCAAAAATATCATCACAGGGTGTTTCAAATTCTGTTTTGAAAATTGTGGTCTTAAATTGGCCATAACTTATGTTTTTCAAATTAGAACCTTATTTTTTTATAATTGTGTTGGATTCTGCGGTCAAAAATAATGATAGTTTTCTCACATGATTATGCTCCTAAATTCAATAATTTCTGGGTTATTTGAGATTTTCTGGATACTCGGATCATACCAGGAATGGAAAACTTGAAAACAAATTTTTTCGTCGAATTTATTTTCACTCCCTGTATAACCGGAAGTTTTTGGGCTTCGAGAATATTTTAGCTCTGTAGAGAACTTCGAACAATATCATAATCCCAAATTTCAGCTTTCAAATATGTCTAGTTCTATATTATTTTAATTCAGAATGTAAGTGAAATGAACAGTTCGAACATCTTCATATATGAGGTTTATGTCTAATAAATGTTGCCGGTGCTCACTTACGGAGCCGAACTATCATCGGGACAAAGCAGTCGGCGCATAAAATGCACAAAGGTCAATGGGGAGATCGATACCGGGCATTTCCCCTGTAGAGAGGTTTTTTAATGATCAACTACGGGAGATGATAGGTGTTACAAATGGGATTGAAAGATAAAAAATTAAAGTGTAATTGGACGGGCTAAATTGACGAATGGACACTGGACAAGGAAGCATGTGGAATGAAGACCTAGAAAGAGTGTGTATCGTACTAAGAGACGTCCTCCAATTAGATGGTCTGACGACATTAAGAGAATCCGTAAACTGGATGAATGATACATTGGACTGAGAAAGACGGATTGGGTTTCTGGCTGATTGATGATGAGGATGTCTTTATATGTGGAACTCTTATAGCTTCTTACAATAAGATGCTACAATGCTAAAATTAGAGAATATTTTGAATACCTCGATATACATGTAAAATTATATGTATCTCTGATTAATCTTACGAGATATCAAGTATTGGAAAAATGTAGAAAAACTCTGGTGTGGGGTCAGGAGGTTTTACGAGCTAGTTCTTAGTCATTTTTGGATGCTGGAACATATCGAATAATGTGAAAGAATCGATAAACGTTATTTTAAATTAAAAATAATAAGCACTCACAGTTTCCACTTAGTTTTCTTCTGAACTCAAAATCTCTTCTCTTGATATCAACCAAAAGAATATTTATCTTTCCTATAGAAATACGAGGCCATTCAGAAACTAACCTCCGATTGGTCACAGTGCGGGTAGTGGGGGAGTAGCGCGCCATTTGTGCATTCACGCGCTCAGCAGGTCAGTCGGCATCAAGCCGTAGTCGAGTGAACATCGTACCTGCGCTAGTTTAGTTTTTGTGGCAGTTTGAAATGTGTGCTGCAATAGAAAATCCCGCCAAATGTGAGGTGCGTGCTGTTATAAGGTTTTTTACAGCCAAAGGATACTCTGCAGCAGCTATTCATCGTGAGCTTTGTGCCGTGTACGGACCAAAATTTATGAGTGAAGGAGTTGTCCGTGAATGGGTACGTTTATTTAAAAGTGGACGCCCGTCCTCACTCTGCTCGCAGAACAACAGCCCTTCTTGAGTCCTTCAAGTGGGACGTTTTCAACCATCCACCTTACAGCCCAGATCTGGCGCCAAGCGATTATCACCTCTTCATGCATATGAAGAAATGGCTCAGGTCCCAGCGGTTTGATGATGACGAAGAGCTGAAAGATGCGGTCACAGGCTGGCTCAAGGCACAAGCGGGTGATTTTTATGCAGAAGGAATTTCAAAGCTTGTGAAGAGATACGATAAGTGCCTGAATCGTAATGGAGACTATGTCGAAAAATAGTGCAAAGATGTAGTTGTAAGATATATTAAAATATTTTTACTTAACTTGGTGTATTTTTTCAATTAACCGGAGGTTAGTTTCTGAACGGCCCTCGTAGATATAGTCTTTAATGTAAGCTCTTCCGAAATATTCATATATTTTCTGAAATATCACACAGACGTGTAGACATTTCGACTCCTCGTTATTTTGCAAGCTGTTGAAACTACTTGCTTCGTTCACAGAGGTATTCATTCATATATACAGGGTGTCTCAAGTTCGAGTGCCTATTATACGTTTCTGGAGAACTAGACTTATTTGAAATCTGAAAATTGGGATTATGATATTGTTCGGAGTTCTCTACAGAGCTAAATATTTTCGAAGCCCAAAACTTGAAAATAAATTCGACGAAAAAATTTTTTTCAAGTTTTCCATTCCTGGTATGATCGAGTATTCAATAGTTAATATATTTCTGTTAAAACCATTGTATATATATATTGTATATATTGAATAGTTTTCAAAATATCCAAAAGAAACTAAAAAAAGTTAAATATGTTCAGTCAGTCATATGTTTATTATTCTTATTTGAAATATCCTGAGCGTAATTTTGTTTTACAACATCTAAGAGGATTTCAAAAATATCATCACAGGGTGTTTCAAATTCTGTGTTGAAAATTGTGATCTTAAATTGGCCATAACTTCTGTTTTTGAAATTGGAACCCTATTTTTTTATATTTGTGTTGGATTTTGCAGTCAAAAATAATGATAGTTTTCTCACATGATTATGCTCCTTAATTCAATAATTTCTGAGTTATTTGAGATTTTCTGGATTTATGTTGTACGTTTTTGGTAATTGTAAAAATTTCTAGCGCGTAGATTTCAACGAAATTTTGCAAACCTAAGCGCAATAAAACGAAATCTTTGTAACAACAAATTAAGAACATTCATAAATTCGTGTTATCGAAAATTGAAGCAAAATGAGGTAATGCGTCAGCTTGTTGAAAATCGTAATATTTCCAAACAATTTTGCCTCCGCGTCAAAGAGCGCCAAATTCAGCTTTTATTCGAGATCACCTGAACTAAGTCAATCAATCTGTTAATTCAATCGGTTATTCCCATAAGCACGTGTCCATTATTGGATTTGTACACGTTTTCCCAATCACCTTGTTTCTGGGAAACAATTTATCGATCTGATTTCTGATACTCATCGTGATTTTGCAAATATATCGCTTACCCAAAAGTGAAAGTCTAGATGACCGATAGGCGACACACGATTGGGTCATGTGTTGATCGGAATATGTTCTTTTACAGGTATTGCGTCAATCACTTTATCGATTCGAGGCAATTTTTTTCTATCTCCTCTGTAACAAGAGATTCACGTTTTGATAAAAAATTCCTTCATTTAGAGGTCGTCGCATCATAAAGAAAAGAGCCCAAAACATGCAGTTGTAGCGTTAAAAAGTTTTCCATCACCTCACGATATCGCTTTCTAGTAACCGTTAAGTCGTTTAAATTTTCAAAAAACTAAGGTCCAATAATTCCTCCTCACCAAATGACTCACCAGTGTCACTTTTAATGGTTGCAAAGGTAACTGCGATTTTATATGCAAGTGTCAGAAGCGAAACAATAGGTTTTTGACCAGTTAGGGCTCGTTTATACTGGCCGGTACCTTATGCCGTAAGCCGTTACCGTATTCCGTAAGAATTTCAGTAGGAGTTTATACTGGCCGTTAACTTAACCGTAAACAGAACATAAAGTTTATGGATTTTGCTCTATGCTTGTTAATAATTGTCATTTTGATTTTGAGTTTCAATGTTTTGAAACGTGCTGACCATCTTGAATTATAATTTATTATATTATTTGAAATTACCGCTATTAAAACAGAGATCGATTCTGTATTCAATACTCTGATATAAATAATTGACGCTCTATGGAAAGGGCATGTGTCAAAAAAACTCGCCCACTATTACATTCCCTTAATTTGTCTTACACACTTATAAGATAATCTAATCTAATTATCTCATATATATATGTAATTTGTCCAAATAATTTATGAATATATATTTCTATGAATTTGTCCCTAGAAGTTGAAAATTTTACCGGTACCGGAAAAGGTTACGGAATGAGTATGAACGAAAGCATTGAATTCCTATGGTTCAACTTTTACGGTACCGGTTACGGCATAAGGTACCGGCTAGTATAAACTAGCCCTTACGTATACTAAGTCGATACCAATTTACGGTTTGTTTGAAGCAATGTTGAACGTTTTTTTATGATCATACTTGCCGTAGGCACGTTTCTATATTTTTCACACATTCCAAATGTAGTTTCAATGCAGACAATGTTCGTCAGGTGTTCGATACAATCCTGCAGTCGACGTGAGACCTATTGGGTTCTTTACCCGACTTCTTTGATTGTTAAATATTTATGGAGTCTAATAGAATATATCATAATGTAAGTTTTCCCCTATTTTTCTTTCGCTCGTTTCAACAATGCCTGAACAAAACAAATAGGTAGCGAAATAGATGGCGCTACTATCGATCGTCTGAAACCACTTCCGTGTTTGCCAGCCCATAAAATCTCCGCCGATGTCCTGAAAATATTTCTTCTCGTTTAATATCACCGAAAAATTGAATATATGAGAGGCTTAGGAGGGTCGGTTGGTATTCAAATCCAGCATATGAAATATTAGGGTATTTTCCCTGAGTTATCAGGATACGCCTTCCATTTCCGGGGTACGTAAATTAGATGAATTGGAGGAAGAAGTAGCTAAACGACTTCTATGGCTCCATCGGCCTCCTTTCATCATGAGTAGGTTCTCGACATGGGAAATTTGGCAGGGTTATCTGGATTAGAGGAAATGAATATTTTACTGTTTTTTTAACATGAAGTACAGGGTGTCTCAAGTTCGAGTGCCTATTAGACGTTTCTGGAGAACTAGACATATTGGAAATCTGAAAATTGGGATTATGATATTGTTCGAAGTTTTCTACACAGCTAAAATATTTTCGAAGCCCAAAAACTTCCGGTTATATAGGGAGTGAAAATAAATTCGACGAAAAAATTTGTTTTCAAGTTTTCCATTCCTGGTATGATCGAGTATTCAATAGTGAATACATTTCTGTTAAAGCCATTGTATTTAATCGAATAGTTTTCAAAATATCTAAAGAAAACTGGAAAAAAAGTCAAATATGTTCAGTTAGTAACATGTTCATTATTCTTATTTTAAATATCCTGAGCGTAAACCGTCTTTACAACATCGAAGAGGAAGGATGTGAAAAGGTCATGCATCTTTTGGATTTCAAAAATATCATCACAGGGTGTTTCAAATTTTGTGTTGAAAATTGTGATCTTAAATTGGCCATAACTTCTGTTTTTCAGATTAGAACCCTATTTTTTTATAATTGTGTTGGATTCTGCGGTCAAAAATAATGATAGTTTTTTCACATGATTATGCTCCTAAATTCAATAATTTCTGAATTATTTGAGATTTTCTGGATTTATGTAGTACGTAGAGTCAAATTCTTCGAATCTGATTCATAAGGATATTCTGTGAGCATAGAAGATAAATCATCCCATTTATAATTCACTAGTGTCAGACAGGTCTTATTGTTAGTCGTTATGAAATTATTTCACAAAATGAATTGTTGCTATTCTAATACATAATGAGTTTTATGATTTATTTCATATATTGTATTTTTTCAATTGTATACGTAATACACATTCAAATGCACTTAATGATATTGTTTATTTCAAATCCATGGTGGATGACACAAAATGTTGAGTATCCAATGAGAAAATGGTATCTATCACTCAAATTGCCTTGAACCTGATGAAGAATCTGTAGTCAAAATTGAGTATGTATGGCCATGTACTCTATCATGCGAAGGAAATGAGTAAAAGTTTTCATATTTTCAGAATAGGTTCTTCACCATTACTATTTTCCCAATTCACAGAAATGTTACTCGAAACCATAGACGTATAATTTATGTCTGTGATCTGAGCTTACGATAGAACACTCCATCATACGATAAGTAGTTCAAAAGTGTACATAATAAGTACAGTTACAATCCCGGAAATGCCATTTTCGCTGCAAAATTCTCTTTTATCACTTCCCACCATCCTGGAGCGATAAGACGACCTTGTTCCGGTACCGCGGTCGAAAAACCGCCGGTTGAGTTCTCTGGATGACGCGCTAGAAATGGAAATTTCGACCAGAGATATTATTATTATGCAAAGTGGAAAATGCCGCCGCCCGGTTCGTTTTTAATGTTTCCCGAAAGCAGCGAAGCGGGATTTCTGCGAATTTTTTAAGCCTCTCGCCGGATGGAAGAACACGCGACATTCAAACACCATCAAGGGCTTTGAATGTGGGGTGGGTATAGATTTCTGCGTCGTATTTGGGGCAGCCGGGCGTTAATCGAGCATATTTCACGCGAGGTTTTTTTAGGGTTATTTGGTGTTTGATTTGATAACTTCCTTTATGTTATTTTCGCACGTTTGTTTTCCAGTTGAAGCAGCCCTAGTAGGGAAATTTGTTCTTTACAGCATCTAACGGAGAGTTACCGAACTATTAGACGATGGCCAGGGCCGGCTTCAGAAAATATGTTGTTCTTCACGAAGATTCAAGGGGAGGCCAAGATAGTAGCATTATAAATTGAATCCCTCATATCATGATTTTTCCGAATTTCTCCCATGTATGTTATGTCATTGGATCTTCTCAGTTATGATTTTATATATTATACTTGTGTTTTTATAGAATTTCAGGAAACACTTATTTGAACGAACATAAGATTTCGAACTGAAATGGCGCGTTTACACTTCAACTTGAAAATGAAAATCGTGAGGGTTTATTCACAATGAATGTAACGTAAACAAATAAGAACTTGGTCCATTTATTGCTCATTCAAATATATATAATATGTTACATACAATTTTCTTGTGTACATGCGTAACTGATCTAAATTCACTTCACGTATTTGATATCACCAACAATATGCCCATAATTCATTCATTAAAATCGTCATCTAAATATACACAGATCATTGGACAGTAAGTCAATATATCTAAATAATTAGATATTCTGAGAGGTGATGTCGAATAAATCCGGCCCTGGCTCAGACCAGCTCAAACAGAGAGACCAAGTCGCTGCAACCATAAATACAATGAAATAAAGGTTACCGTGTTTACACGCTTGAGACCGCCACTTTACCGGTAGAATTTTTGGCTTCATTTCTTTGAACTGCTTTTCCCATATAGGTAGATTTATACTCAATGGTATAGTTAATTAGAAGGCGCTTTCAACATCCTATCAACGCATTCTCAAATTTTCAGACAATTTGAATAATTCTTGTTGAAGGTTTAACTTTTCCAGACATATTTATAGGGAAAAAGTCTCATTTTGATTTCCAAGCAAATGTAACAACTGATTCTTGTTTATCATCCTAACAGTTGACTGGAATAATCCTACCGATATCTACTCTGCGTTGGTGGAAATTCTAGTTGATATGTTCTTTGATAATGATGAGGACCTCTTTGTAAATATCGCCATTGCCCTGACGAAAAAATCTAGTCGAACAAATGATTTCTAAATGATGTAACACTTAGAATATCTCATTTGATCCAATTAAATTTGGGAAGGTTAACATGAAACGAAATATTTTCCTTTTCGATTCGTTTCACAATTTTATTTGATTAATCGCACCAGGCGTTATTGAATAAAACATAATAAGATCGAAGGAACTACCCACAACAAACATCGTAACAACCGAAAAAATTAAATTAATTGTTTTCTTGACCTATAAGCCACTATCTTCTAGATAGCTTCGACTATATTGCATCAACAGCCGAAGGGCTTTCTATTTTAATTATAACTTCTAGTAGAAAATGTTGAATGAGGAATAATTTTTCACGTTTCGCGTCCATTGCAAAATCCCCAATTTAATTACATATTGTTAAATGCTGCAGGTCTACGAGGTTGTCTGTCGTGAATTCATGATGCAAGAGAGAGAGAAAGATGTTGTCATATTTATTGCACTCTGGGTTACTTGACTGTCTGTCTGACTAAGTGACTGGATATTCCGTGCTGGCACTCCACAGCCAAGTGAACAATAAATATGAGAATTTCCTAAAGTACCGACAATACCTGCATTCTTTCAGGATGATAAGGCAGACGGAGTTTTCATGGAAGAACGTTTCCAACACAAATTGGCGCCTTGACCTTCTACCGCCACGGAACTCTTTGATATTTTAGGTTCGTTACGTCAACGGAGAAGATCTGTTTTTGAGTTTTATTGCGATCGATAAATAAGCACTTTCTGAAAGCGGCTGCCTTCCGATCATAAATACTCATCCAGGGGTTATTTGATTTCGTATTCATGCCGATAAAAATTATGGAAGAACAGCTTTATAGCGAAAATTGTGTTTTAATGTTCGGAAGTATAACACGTAAGCAATTTGGAGTTAAGGTGTAATGCTGTTTATGGACATAAAATACAGTCATCTGATTCGTGAAAGAAAATCTATTAATAAGTTAGTTGGTACGAGCCTGTAAATACACAAAAATTACAGGTTGTTCAAAAATCTGGGTGTTGAGATTTTTGGCTATTACTTAAAAGAGGACTGTTACCAAATGATTGAGCTAGAGGTGGCAAAATAAAATGTTTATTGTACAATGTTCACATTCACATTAGAAATAGGTACTCGCACGAAGTTAAAATATTTACAAATTAACTACATCTAAACACAGTTGACCTATTTACAATTATGGAGTAGTTATAGAGAGAATATTGAGTGCGAGAATAATTGAGTAGTTATCTTGAGAAAATGTAGAATCATATTTCACAATAAAAGAGTCATAACGTTGTGTTTACGTGAGAAACAGCGTTGTCTGCAAGACTAGATGGAGTAATGTGTGTTGCCGAAATTATTCAAGTCAAGAATATTGAGAGTAGAGGCGCCATCTATCAATCAAACACAAAGTTTACAGTGATAGAGTTTGAATTTATTTCAAACTGTCTACTATCAGAAAAACAAAAGGTTTCATTGATAAATTGAGATTTTGAGGTGTATAAAGTAACAAGACAGATTTTCAGAGCGATTAAAGAAAAAGAATAATTATGATTCACAACGTTTACAGTGATAGCCTGTCTTATCTATCAGAAAAACAGAAGTAGAAATACATAATTATCTGTGAAGAGTTGAACTGTATGAAATGAGGCTTGAGAGGAGATAAAGTTATATAAAATAAAAAGGAGTTGAGGAAATGATTAGTTTTTAAGAAAGCACCTGTATCATACTAACTTAATTGAGAGATTTATCATAGAATGATCAACGCTTACAGTAATATTAGTTATATTAGAAAAGCAGAAGAATTCCTATGATAATTCAAGAATTGAGCTGAAATATTTGTACAATAAGAGATGTGAGATGTAGAGAAAATTATCATAAACTTGAACTAAAGTGACAACACTATTATTTGAGATGATATAATATGATTAGTTGAGAACAATAATGATATCAGGCAATATAAGTACTGAGAAGTTGAAAAAAGAGTCGTTAAAATGTATACTTAAGTATTCGAGGTGCAATATCAATGTAGAATCATCAGGTGATCTCTCCAACCAGGTCTCTGTGTTGCTAAGTCTCGGCTTAGCAAGAATGTTAAGCTTTTCCTACCCGGTAAACAATGTACTATTTCTAAACGAACTCCTTAAAATTCAGATTATCAACACATGAAATAGATACCTATTCGTTTCAATATCATGACCTTCAACCTGTCAACTAAATCAGTGCTTTTAGAGAATCTCGACTATTGATTTCTAGTACCTTTTGAAACGTATCATTAAAAAGTCTAGAAATAGATTTGGGAGTTATTTCTAAGGAAATTAATTCGCTCCAATTGATACGGTTTTGGGAGCTGTCCAATTTCGTGAATGTCAGACTAAATCTCATTTGCGATCGTTAGTGTTTATTTATTTGTAAACAAGTTAACTGCCGCTTGAAGAATGCTGTATCTACCTGTAAATTATACGACAGGATCATGGTTTTTATGCGTTCTTCTACAAGGTGAGTGATTGACTAGTATTTAATTCGTACATAGGTTTTTCTCATAAATATTCAGGCAATTATTGTGATCCTCTATCTTTGATTAATTGTGTTCCATCTGCTAGCGGTTATCGTAAATAAACCGAAATGACATGCCTCCTAACCTTTAGAGAAATGCCCAAAGTTCCAAATAATGAGTGACCAGACTCAACCATTGCAAAACTGTTGTTACATTTCTATGATTTGTCTGCTGAACGGTGAACAACTAAGTACCGTTTTGGAATTAAAAAAAGTCGTGTAAAGATATCGCAATAATTTTATTTTTACATGAAAGCCTGTATCTCAATCTACTTTTCAACATAATTTCCGTGAATATTGACCCACTTGTCATAACGTGGCACCAGTTTTTGGATATCCTCCTCATAAAATTCTGACTCCCGACTTGTTAACTACTGTGTCATAAATGTCTTGGGCTTATTCATCAAAGTAATCTCCATTAAGAGCTCCGGTCTATCATTTTGATTTCCGAGTGAAGGGATGGATCCATGCTTCATCCAATAATTGTGGTTGTTTACGTTTAAACATGGCCAAACTTTGCTTAGAATCATCACTTTCAAGGCTTACTTTAAGGACAATATCATCTTGAACGGACTATACTGTGCATGCCTCACAAGCGGTTCACCGACGTCCAACTTCACACCTTTCAGTAGTCACTAGCAAAGAAAACTGAGGGGTGTCCAAACTTGATCATAAAAACCGGACATACATAAGACCGTCACAGTATGGCATAATCCGCAAATCGATATATTCAGTTTGCATATAAACAACCATTAATCTGTATCTATTCTGGTAATTGATTGTTATCCTGAATAAAGATCTATAGTTACAACTTCCTCACGTATTGTTCTCGAACTGTAACGCACACATAATAGAACGCAAATACCTATATCGATGCTCTTCATATATCATTACCAACGGCATGAATAACAGTACACTAAATTCAAATTCAGGTCTAGTGTTTGCCAAATTACATTGGGGCTTCCAACATTAGTGGAGTTCTGAACGAATTATGAATTTAGCCGAGATAAACATCCCTAAAACCTACTCTGAAAATTTTAGCTTTTTTCTAATTTTTTTACAAGGATGGCACAAAACTGTGCCGTCTAACTGCACATTTTCTGGTAAGTCAATGATGTGGAGTAAAAACAATATGGACCTAGAAAGGGATCCCTGAGGAACCCCATATGTATTTCCGCTACGGACTCTTTTATCCAATTTTCACCTTCTGGTGTTTTATAAATAGCTTTTCATCAACGTCAATGTTATGTATATTGTTGCTGTTTTCGCAGTACTACTTCGTGCTTAAGGCTTACTGAGTCACATTTACAATTTTGCATTTTTGTTGGAAAGAAACCCATTATGCATCTTGTTTCCGGAGAATCTATTTCTGTTATTCAATAATAGGCGATATTTCCTCCCTTGTTCAGTAAATATAATTTTATAACTATGAAGTTTTCATCAACAAGGAGTTATTGTTAGCGTCGAATACGAGTAGATACACACTCGTAAGTGCCCACGTAGCCTTCAGAGAATCTCAACCATTAAATACAGCGAATAGCTAAAGACATAAAATGGCTTTATGTTATCACGTGGACATTTCCGTCATATCTATCCAACCTTAATGAAACATTTTTGTACGAGGTTATAAAGATTATGACAAACATAAACGGATTAATAGAAATTAGTGCAACGAATCCATACTAAGTCCATCATAATGGTTGTGCCGAAACATTAACTAGACCGTATAAGGTCATAAAGTTATAAACGAAGTGGCTACGGAAACAAATAAAACGAAAATCTGCAAAATGTACAACATAAATATTGGAACGAAGTTCCTTACGGCAGGCTAGGAGGAGATAGAAGTCTACATGAGTGTGTGTTTAAAAAAAAACGTATGTATTGTTACAGATAACACCACAAAATTCACACGTGGGCCTTTTATTAAAAAAAAATTATGAAAGTATGAAAACATCTCCACTCCTATTGAAATTTAAAAAAAAGTTACAGCTATTACAAACTTAGTCTTGTTTTAAAATGTTATTTGGTTTATAACGTTGCTAACCATATGCTATTTACGTAAGTCAATAAAAAAAATAATACCGCAAATAAGGTTTTAGTCAAAAGAGTGAAGAAAGCCGCACCTAAATAAAAGTACGGATTTCGACAAAACACAGCGAGCAAGGAAATTTTACCTGCCCGTTTTAGACGCGTGTGAATTATTATTACTATTTCTGTCCTTAAGTTGGATTGGGTTAGTCGCCGCTGACTTGACCCTACCGTCATTCGAGATTTAACTGTCTCTGCTGTTGGAAGTTTCTGTGCCGCGTTGTTCAGTTTTTTAAATTTGTATTTTTTTGTTTTTGTTACTTTTATCGACTTTTTGCTACTGTTGTTTTAATTTTGGTTGTTGATTGATATGCCTAATTTCACCAACGCTAAGTATGCTGATATGGCGATGGCATATGGCAAGGCCGATGGTGTTGCTCGTGCAGCTCAAAGGATTTATCAAGCCAAATTTCCTGATCGAAGATTACCCCACCACGAAACATTCTCGACGACTTATCGACGATTAAGAGAGACTGGAAACTTAAATTTTCAAGAGCCTCGGCTCTTCAAAGGCTTGAAGTATTTGATCGTCAACTGCTACATGGTGTTGGGTCACATTGACCCGAGACTCTCGCCACACTCCATAGACGCCTAGTCTGTCCTGAATAGTCGCCGGTTTCTTGTTCCTGATCAGAAAATTATGTAGAGTATTTTGGCATTTGAAAGCTGTCTTCGTGTCCTGGGTCTGTCCTATTATATTAGCGATCTTATATGAGATGCCACCGTAGAAGGGAACAGTATTCCGATTTTGTGCTGGTAATACGGGTCGAGTTCGGTTAGATTCACGCGTGATTTGCCTCTTTCTTCGTCTCTTCTCAATAATTGTGTGATGATTTCTGGGTTATATCCGTTCTCCTCTGCTTAGAACTTCAGTGTGTTCACTTCCTCATTATATGCTTCTGGTTCTAAGGGGATGTTCAGTAGTATACCCACGTATTAAAAGCAGCCATCTTATGATCTCTGTAATGGCACGACATATTATTCTAAAGTTTTATATTTCATTCCTTGAACGATAATTAAAATTCAATGAAACAAAAATTTTTCATAGGGGGTGATGTAAAGGACTCTGGCTCTCAGAAGATAGCAGTGCCGTGCTGCGCCCTTTGGTTCATTCGTTACAATAGGTATCACTTGGTACGTTCTCGGAAGAGATGTAACTGTTCCCTTTTTCGAGCAGGAACCCTACGAGTAACGCTACATTATGTGTCATATTAAATCGAATAATACGATACGAATCATAAAAAATTTAATTGATTCAATTTTCATTCGAAAAACGTGGATGAGTGTAAAACTAGAATTTCCCTTGTATTGATCAATTATTTCATAACTACCAGATCCAGGACTTAGATATTGTTTCATTATGGGTTCTAGGAGTGTCCAATTTACCTAACCGATATCAATTTCGTGCGATATACATATTTCCATCCTTATCTCGGAAATGCTACGCCAAAACTACCAGTTATCTGAATGTCCGATACGATCACAAAGCATCCCAAGAGGGCAAAGCAACCTCATCGCTTATTCATGACCTGAAACGAACAGGAACAGTTCGAATTTGGGTAGGTGCTTGCATGCACAACAGAACAGTTACGTACGGACAATAACCAATATATTATTTACGACTTGGCGTGAGACGCCTTTCTTTATGTTGGAGATGACTTGGACCCTTGGGAGAAAATCAATAAAATCCAATCATCATCAATGTGACCGCGTTTTGAATAGTTGATTTGAGAATGATTCGATGCTATCAGTCACTATTGGGAATGTACGTGGTGGAGTTTTCTAGCGTTTAGTATATGACCTATACTGTATTTATTTTTATTTAGTCACTCATCGCCGGTTTCGGAAACACTGAATCAAACCTTATGTCAACTAACACAACGATCATTTTAACAGAGATATCAAATTAATTTGAGTTTCTGAAAGGATGGTCAGTGCCTAATTAAGTAATCTATGATCATTTTCAGTTGACATGAGGTGACCATGTTACCAGACTATCAAACCACAGATTCTGTGAAAAAAACTTATATTTTGTGATCAAAGAGATTATGTTTTTGAAATGATTCGATAACGTCATTCAAGACATAAGGGTATTTCAAGCGAATAACCCAGAGTAACCAGGTTGAGCACTCTCTTGTATGGGTAAAAACATCCAAACTCGCGTCAGGGTCACTTGATTGTGATCGAAAAAGCGTAAGATCGAGGAGTAGGAGAGGGAATAATATCCCACACTTTTTCTACCGTGCCGGCGTGTGCTGTTTCGTTTAGGCGGTGCAGGGCGCTTGTGCGAATGTTTGTGTATGTTAATGTAATATAAATTAGGTTTGTTCGCGTGACAGTTCGGAACTGTAATTTTTGGTAATTTGTGGTTCCCACCCGTTCGTCTGGGACGGAACAGGAGTTCCTTGTCGTTCGTGTGGTCGGAACACTTGATTTCGGAACTGTTCGTTACTGTTCTTACGGTTCCTGATCTAGAGATGGTACAAGGTACAACAGAAGAAGCGGTAAATTCAAATCATCGGTGATTCAAATTTTCAGTACTTCTAATTGGCAATTAAGTTATATATTTGGTGACTAGGATATTCGCATAGCTGTTTTTGAGTATATTTGATGTTGTGGAAGTATAAATTTTTAATCAATTCGTTATAATAGCTTCTCAAAATTTTTGTTATCTCAAAGAAGAGGAAGGATCATTTGCAATAGATGAATAAAACAATTGCATAATTATTGATCAATGTATGTAAGATAATTATTTTATATTATTTATATATACGATATTTCGTATTTATATACTATATATTTATTTTTGTTATTTCGTGATTGTAGTATCTTTATTTTTTAACCACTCAAAATGTATTGAAAATTTAGGAAGGAAACGGAGGAATGACCTCTTTCAAGAACACAACGACTTGTTAAAACAATTCTTATCTAAAAAATAATTACAAAGCTATGAAAATTGTTAGAAAATATTTTTATTTATTTCCGAAATGCCACCAGTTCCATATACAATTACCTAATTCTATTATATAAAATTTTCTGTACACAGTTTCCACCAAAATTACAATGAAATAACAGAAAAATTCACAGTTTATCCAGATATGAACTAACAAAAATAATTTCTCCACTGATGACCACTACTACATGTATTGAAATTTCAAATTATAATTAAATTAAATAATTTCTTTAAATATTTCATTACATATAAATTATATTTACAGTTATTTATATGGATATGTTTATGTTTATTTATTTATGACAAAAAAATAGTTCAATTTTAATATTCGTAATTTCTAAAGTATTTCCACCATATTAATAACACAATAACTTATTCAATATCTTTTTAACACTATCCATGATATGATCCATGATCACTGAACTCTATATGAATACCTATATGGTATTTAGAGTTCAATGTCCATGATGTACAACATAACCTTACTTTCACTTATCTATGCACTTAACGAAATCGTTTTGAAATCATCTGTTCCCACCTGTTCTCACCCGTTCGTGTCATAGAACAACTTGCGACGATTCCAAGAGTTACAGACCCCAGTACAACTGGGAACTGCCACCCGAACAAACCTATTGTCATTTTTGTGTACGATAGCGCAATAAATGAATATCGTATTCCACCACATAAATAATAGCGTTTTTATACTGATAATGAAAGCAATTCATACAAAATTATTCTCTAACCATTCCAAAATATTAAAAATGCACAACGTTAATATTCAAGTTTTCACTTCTGCCGGCACTCCCGGAGTGCTACCGGTATTTTTTTTTTGTCCATCTAGCGGTTATTGCTGGTTCTTCTTGGTTATTCCTTCGAAATCCAGAAAGAATAACCAGAAATTATCGCTTGAATGCTCGGGTTTGGTTATCCGTGCTGTCATTCTTTTTATTCGCGTTTATTTATGCTCATAGGTTATCTGAGCATTTATCTGATTCAGATAAAAAGGACCCATTCCCGAAGCTTATATAAACAAAAAGACATTTTTATAAGCAATTTTCTATTAGCCAATATATCCTTATAATGGAATCGCCGAAACTACAATAAATTTAACAAGGAAAAAATACCAAATTAGACTCATATAATATCTATACATGTAAAAAAATGATCAAAAAAAAATTATTTTGTGAGTAACTAGGAATGAAGAAAATGACAAGAAATGATTAAAATGAAAAATATCAATATTAACAGCTAGTAATGGGAAGAAAATTAAGTCAAAGAGACAGAATGGGAATATTTTAATTTTAAAGTCAATGACGAATTTTTTTCCAGAGTTAGAAATTAGATCTATTTTTCCATTATTTCAAGATTATTTATATTGATGAAAATTTGAAACAAACACAAAAAGGCAATGAAAGAACTTCTTAATCTCTTAACCTTAGGAACGGCAATAACAAATCTCATGATGGTTTTAACAAACAATATTTTGAATTTGTATATTTCAGTTTATTCCAATTTAAGAAAAAAAGAGTTATTTGGTCACTTCTACTGGTTCTTCTTTCAATTTAATGATCTACCTTAAAATTTCTCCTCATTGCTACTATATTGTGCATTCTCAGAACATCAGAACACCCAAACTATTGATACGATGCCTTGTAGATACTCTCAGGATTGCACACATAACATAAATTTGAAGCAACCTGAAAATTTATCTATTCATAGTTTTATTAACAGAATCCTCAATGGATTTTTATTGATTTCTTATGGCTATAATTTTCAGGTTCTTCTTATAATTTTCAAATCATTATCAATCTAGATTGCTTCACACAAATGACATTTGCTCTTTGAACCTTTTATTTCTTCTCTTATAGAGTTATCCTGAAATTTGAAATAGAATTTAATATTATCTTTATAACAAATTCAATAAGAATAGATGGTTTTTCTGTGTTACTTCAACGTACTTTCAGTTGATGACTGATTAGGTTTCTCACAGCATTCAATGTTTGCAGCTGCTGATAAAATTTTTTATTACTGCAGCTAACAAAATACACAAGGAATTCTGTTTTTCTCTAATGAAAAGCAAACCTAATCTGTACATTCTACAATGCTCCTAATGGTTTCCAAATAATTTTTTTTTACCTAGGTGATTTATAGAAATGAAATTTTTCTCCATTAAATGTACAGTTTCTGCTTCCAATTTTATTTTGAGTTTTCCTAAAATTTAAATTGTGATCAAATACCTACAGCCCTCAAAGTTAAAATTCAAGAAAATCATTGGATTTATAAGTTTCATTTCAACGCACCTTCAGTTGACAGACCAGTTGTACCTATTACTGATCTGTAATTTACAATTTCCACATGATTTTCAGCAACATTATTCAGAAGCACATGATTATATTAGATCCTGAGTATTTCCTTCTTTCAAGAACTGTATTTCATAATTGCTTTGTTTTTTATTATGTTGAAAAACTCTACATTCTTCTTATTTGATATCAGGGGTATTGTGGCCCCATTTTTGATGAGTTCTTTCAATCTAAACGACACAACTTTTCACCCACGTTCTTTAAGTTTTCATTTGAACCTGTGAATTTAGGAAGAGCGTATTATTTTTAATTTGATCTTAAATTGCCTTAGTTCCTACCTGGAGTTGAACTTCCATTTCGTTAAATCGAATTCGTGTTGCTACCTCTAAAGTTTGGATTATTAATTATCTCTGTGAAATATTCAATAGTCTTTCGGTTCTACCAAGATCAGTTTTTCAACTTCCAAATAATTCAAAGTCCTTGCTATTGTTTACTATTTTCATGTTTATACACATCTAACCCTACTTGCTCTAAAAACCAGAATCGTAACCCTGATCTCGAGCAGGGTTACGATTTTGGTTATTCTTGACATTTCTCGATCAAATTGAGGTTAACTCATGACGTCACGGATCTATAACCCAAGCCGCTTGAATGCAAAAGGTATTTACCACAAAAGACCAAAGATAACCGGTTACTCTTGGTTATTCGCTTGAAATACCTTATAGTTTTTGTTAGAATACTGTGTAAATGCGTATATTTCAATAAAAAATTAATACCAATATTAGATAGTTGTAATCATATCTTAATTCAATTGCACTTATCGTTCCACTGACCCTGAAATAAGGACATCAACCCCTTGATACGTAGAATACTCGTAGCCCTGTTTCATGAATAAACAAACCCCGAAAAATGAAACAATGAAAAAAATTCGTCTCAATTTCTGTGTGACCAACTTGCGTTGAACAATATTAGTAGCCTTCCGTTAAGCGCCGAGTAAAATAAAATTGGGACAACACGAACAAGGGTTGTGTTCAAACATCCTGACAAAAAGAAGGGTGCTCGTAAGTTCTGTATTTACATTCGGGCAGAATGGGGGAGGGTCCCGGTCTCAAGAAAAGGAATTGGTCCGAAAAATACGATGTCATTTGCCCCTTGTACCTTCTGCATATTTCATGACTTTACTCCGAAGGCAGCAGCAGTGAATTATTACGATGTTGTGCTGTTAAGTTGGTTCTTCTTGTAGAGTTCCGAACGGGAAAATATCGAATTTCGACTGCTTATTGTTAACGAGAGCATTGAATAACAGCTGAAGAGACGAAGCTATTTTTCTTTGTCGACCCCTTCAGGGGCGTACTCGATAGATGAAGAATGGCAGGAGATTTTCTGGCAATTCGAAACGATCTGATTTATTATTCATACTACGGTTGCTCTCTATATTTCTGGCCTAGCAGTGAAAACGCCAAATATTTCCATGAAAAATTGCTTTTTGTAATATCCGCTTCTAAGATTTATTTACTTTTACATGTGTTCAAACCATTTGTCGAAGCATTTTTGCTACTACGAAGGAAATACATGGCTTCTGAAGGCCTCAACCGCTTCTTCGAACATAGAAAATATTTGGCCTCGCAGTTCATCTTTAATTTTGGGAAATGAAGATAATTCATTGGGTTCAAGGTCGGAACTGTGTGGCGGCTTGGCCAACCGTTTCAATATTTTTGTGCAGTCAAATACTCTTTTGTTTGACGTGATGTGTGTGAGCAGAAATTGCTCTGATGGAAAAAATGATTCGTCGATTCTTCATTTATCGAAAACTTCTGGTAATCAAATGGTTATGTAGCCAAATTCACGGTTGTTTGATTCTTAAGCCCTTCAGTAGCCACATGACTGGTTTCGTGAAGAAACACTCCACAACTTTCGTTGGATTTTCTTCAAATTGAAAGATTCAAACAGTGAATTGACCTTTTTTCTTACCCGAAAAACAGCCTGTGTATTTTTAATTTGGATGGGTCGATTCTCTCAACACCTACAAATTTTCATGCTTCAATGGAAAGTCGGTATTTCCAATTACTGGAAAATTTCTACTAATTAATTAAATGTATTCAAACGTTGAATTTCCGAACTGCTGATTACATTATTGTAATAGCCATTTCGGTATCCTTGTTTCGAATCTTTCATCCTGGAACGTCTCATTTCAATTACGATGAGTCAGTTTCATTATGCAGGGTGTTTCAACTTAGAGTACCTTTTTTTTTTTATCCGCCTTCATAGGTAGGGAGAACTCCTCATGCCTTCCCCGCAGACACTTGGGATTAGTGCCTGATAGGTTCGTGTGGGACTTGCACCCACTAAAACCCCCTCCTAAGTCCTACCACAACCCTCTCCGCTGGTTCTGTCTCCAGTGTCTCTAGGTGGCGATCCTAGGATGGTGGCAAAGGTATACGCGGACCTATGCCTCACCTAGACAGAGCCCTGGATGGGAAGGGATTAAGGGGTATGGTCATTCTTGGTTCGTCGCTTATTACAGCTACTTAAGCCCGTACACCAAGACAAGGTGATGACCACGTCAACTTAGAGTACCTACCAGATCGATCATTTACGTACAGTTCAATATTTTTAATTGTTGGTTTGATTGTCACTGGCAGACCAGAACTTGGACTGGAGTGAACCTAGTAAATTATTCGCAGACCGTTTGTCGGAAACACCCGAGCGCAGTGTCGAACAGCGTCCGATGCGATAGTGAAACTACTTTCGATCTGTAAAAATTATGAAATATATGTATCGATGCTCAACAAGCAACTATCATAGATATAGAAAACATAGATGTCTAACTCGAGGTCAAAAAGTAAGGCATTTAATTGAACTGACAAAATCCCGACCGTCTGTTGTTGATATGTCTTCGAACGAATTGATTAAGTTAAACTGTAATTACGGTGGTGTTTTCGTGTAGTATTTTTTTTATTACACTTGTTACATCCACGAGGGATCAAAATAGAAATGACGAGGTTATGAAAATATCAACAAGCCAGAGACACCATGCGGTGGAAAATTGAACTATTATTGTGAACCTCTCAGTTTCCACTCTATTTGTAATTACTTTATGGTATTGGATGCTACTCGATGCTAACACTGGGGCTTACCAGTAACTGGTATACTAAGAGCATAAGATCGAATGACACGTATTCATTCTCACTCTGACTCATTTATCACTCAATCATAGTGTATTCATTTCTCTATGACCAAAACTCGGCGGTCACTAGTCGGTTTTGTCCATTAAATGCCTCACTTTTCAGGGACGATTAGTGAAAGAGTTAGACATCTAGTTTCTATATCTATGGCAACTATGGATAAGTAGACAGATTTTACTCACGGTTAACCTTCTGAAAGGATTCAACGTCTATCACCAGAAGTTTAGTTTTTCGATGTGTGGAATTATCTCCCATGATAACTCCCTTCCACTTATTGCTTCCTGTATACTAGAAAAAGAACAGTATCAAAACAACAGTGGAAGCGACTGTAGTGTCACTTCACTTTAATCAAAACTTCTGTATGCGATGGAAGGTAATAGAACATATGATTATGGAGCATTTCTGTGCTCTCGATGATCAAAACTTCAGAAAAGTCAATGTTGCCAGATTGTATCTCCAATCGACTGATCGAGGTTTTGATTTCACAATCAATCTTTATGAAACGCGATACTGGTTGATCCGGCTGTCAAATTTGACGAAATAGTTTGTTGATCCGAGAGTCAACGAACTTTTATGAAACCCAACGACATGGATTTATTTCTTATTGTATTTATAACTGATGATTTACAACTCTCGCCCGGTTATCATTGAGAACATCCTGTAGTTCTGGGCGCCTACTATTTCTCATTGAGCAAAGCAATCGCAAACTTGATCCGGTATTCTACTCTCTTTTTCATAAAAACGATAAAAACTTCGTCACCTTCAACGTAATCAGTATGTCATCTATTTCCGACTGAAGAACTTGTTGAATTTCAATTCACGCCAAAGAGAAACGCTTAGGTACGGTCGATGTAGCATTGGAAACTTTTTAAGAGACAGCATTTGAAATGCTACAAATATCTGGCAATGACGTGACTTGACTGCATTTCCTCAACTTGCAGTTTCATCATACATTGATCATCTTATCGGATTTTGTGGCCTCCCGCTTATAAATCGAGGGCATCGGTTCCTTCGATTTTTTTTTCTTGTTGCAACATGATAAACAATGCAGGGGTCTTTCAATAGGGATCAAATTTTTTGACCGATAGACAACTAAAATGTTTAATGATTTTTTTTCGTTTTCACCTACAGATGGATCGGACGCCTTGGGGCAATTTTATAGCCCTCTCGTTTTTCAGACCTGAATACAATAGGGTTGTACCATTAAAAGAAATAAATATATGTACGACTTATGAGAAGGTCATTTCTGAGGCGTTCAGAGCTTGTAGTGGAAATTGTCTTTTGTTTAAGAAGAAAACCAAATCGTTACGATAATTAATTGTTTCATTTTGATTCAAAAATTTTTATTATATTGTACCATTTGAAATCACTAAGTGAAAGATTTTTTTTTATTTTATTCATATCCACGCATCTTGTCTCTCGCCCGTTACCAGGTTGTCATTGAGTTTTGGGACATCCTGTACCATAAAATTAGATCATCAAAATTCATATGAAACTTTTTGATTAACCCGAAACCTCTTAGTTGATTTCACCCAATTTCAAATTCGTCCGTGACGTGTTCATTCAAAACTGCACTACATTTAAGCTCTATAGTTCAATCCGTTTGTGAGTTATCGTGCTCACGGACGGAATGATTTTGCTCACGGATTACACAGGCCTACAAAAAAAAATTTTTTTTTTGGTGCCTAGAATTTTTGAGCTGAGTTTAACTATATTTTTAATGCTGAATCTAAATATGATAGCAGTTTTTCTGTATCAGCTCTAGATTTTTAGATAAATTCACTTATCTATCAATGCTTTTTCTTATTTGATACTTTCAAGTATGAGTGTTGTAAAATTTATACAAGAGATAGATTCTTGTATATTTTCCTTATTATAATTCAGTCTTCATTTGTAACAAATTGAATTTAAAATAATAATATTTATTATAATTATTATTTTAATTCATTTATTACAAATAGAAGACTAACAATATATAGCTGTCCAGTCTAAAATGAACTTCAACTGCAGTTGAGAGTTGAGGTTAGTTTGTGAATAAATAGAACTTAGCGTCATATGAAATTTCTCTTTGGTAACGAGTTGTTGAAAAGTGAATCTAAAAAGTAGATTGTTAGGGTCAATTGTTGTATTTGTGTTGTTCAATAGAAATGAGTTCAAGTAGAAGAAGCTGTGTACATCATCCTCATATTTTTTGCTACATATGCGGAGAATACACGTTCTTGGAAAACAGAAAAACTATTAGTGACTGTGTAAAGAGGGCTTATCTTGGATATTTTGGTGTTAAGCTTGGTGATCAGGATAAAACCTGGGCACCACATATTGTCTGTAATACTTGTACATTTACGACAGTGGACTACCGGGAAAAGGAAAAGTCTGAAATTCGGAGTACCAATGGTTTGGAGACAGCCAAAAAAATCACTTCGATGACTGTTATGTCTGCCTAGTAAACTATTACTGGAATCAATCGAAATAACCGTAACAAGTGGACTTATGCAGATTTAGTATCTGCAAGACGCCCTATTCCTCACTCAGAAGTGCCAATTCCAACTTTTCAGCAGCTACCAGAACTCTGTGAGGACACATGTCTCTCTGATCAGAATTCTGACACTACTGAAGGTGACAGTGACTTTGAAACGATGTCATCAATTCCCCAATGTTTAAACCAAATGAGTTTAATAACCTCACTAGAGATCTCAACCTGTCGAAAGAAGCTTCTGAATTACTAGCTTCCAGGTTGAAGGAAAAAAAATTACTTGAACCTAGTACGAAAATTACATTTTATCGCACAAGGGGGAAAGATCTACTACCTTTTTTCTCTGAAGAACAAAATCTAGTATTTTGCCATGGTATTAGAGAACTCCTGGTAAAAATTGGTCTTCCTGAATATTTTCCGGATGATTGGCGCCTATTTATTGACAGCTCAAAGCGAAGTTTTAAATGTGTTCTTCTACATAATGGAAACAAATATGGCTCAATACCAATTGCTCACTCAACGAAAATGAAAGAGCAATATGACAACATAGCTTTGGATTTGGAAAAAATAAAGTATCATGAACACCAATGAGTGATTTGTGTAAACTTGAAAATGGTAAACTTTCTCCTTGGACAGCAAAGTGGCCACACTAAGTATCCTGGTTTCTTGTGCCTCTGGGATAGCAGAGACAAAACGCAACACTGGGTTAGAGAAGAGTGGCCTAGAAGAGAAAACATGTATGTTGGGGGAAAGAATATCATCAATGATCCTTTAGTTCCGCGAGAGAAAATCATGTTTCCACCCCTGCATATCAAGCTGGGTCTAATGAAGCAGTTTGTAAAGGCTCTTGATAAGAATGGATCATGCTTTGCATATATAGGGAAAAAATGCCTCAGCTGAGTAAGGAAAAAATTAAAGCAGGAATATGTGATGGCCCACAAATAAGACAGCTGATTAAAGACCCTGACTTCATAAATTCAATGATTGAGATTGAACAAAATGCCTGGAATGCATTTGTTTTAGTTGTCCAAAATTTTCTGGGTAAACACAAAGCTGAAAACTATGTTGAATTAGTCAATGAGATGCTGAATAATTTCAGATCACTTGGGTGTAACATGAGCACTATTTACACAGCCACTAAGACCGTTTTCCTGATAATTTAGGCGACATTAGTGAGGAGCAAGGTGAAAGATTTCACAAAGATATCAAATGTATGGAGGATCGCTATCAAGGAAGATGGGATACTCACATGATGGCAGATTACTGCTGGTCTTTAAAACGGGATTGTTGTAAAATACATTCAAGAATGTCGCGCAAAAGAAGTTGCCGAAATGTTAAGTGAGTAGTTGGTTTAAATGATGACATTTTCTGTTTTCTATAGTATATAATGAATAATATCTGTGTAATATAATAAAAATTCCTTAATTAATTTGTTTCTTTAAACCATGGTTTTTCTTTTAAAATAGTGTAATGTATAATTCACAAAAATGTTGGTATCTTAAAAATTCTAGCTGACAGGCAAAAACTAACAGCATATTTGAATTCAGGGCATCAAATTCATATGAAATCACCACCAAAACCACCGTTGACCAGTGTTATCATTTTTATCTTATTTCCTAACATTTTTTTCTTTTCAGGTACGTGCGACGGGGAAGATGTACGCCTGCAAGAAACTGGAGAAGAAACGCATCAAGAAGAGAAAAGGAGAAGCGATGGTATTAATAGAGAAGCAAATTCTGCAAAAAATTAATTCCCGCTTCGTAGTCAATTTGGCGTACGCTTACGAAACAAAAGACGCCCTTTGTCTAGTCCTTACCATCATGAACGGGGGAGATCTTAAATTTCACATATACAATATGGGCGGGGAGCCTGGTTTGGACATACAGAGGGCAAGGTTCTATGCCGCTGAAGTTGTTTGTGGCCTGGATCACTTGCATCAACAGGTGAGTTCTTAAACTTGAATTATATATGAAGACAACCTCACTTTTCGTCTAAAGTGTAAGTCATGTTAATAAAAATGATTTTAATTAGACACAACTAAAATTATGTGATATAGATCTAGATCATTGTGCTAAAATTGTTTAGTGAAAAAATCGAAAATTTCAAAAGGTATGAACAATTAGTTTAGTTTTTAACTTATAATTAATAAACTAATACATTTTTTGGATTAAAAGAAAAAAGATCCTGAAAGAGGAGGAAGGCTTTTTTCCAATATAATAAACATTTCTGATATAAATACGTTTTTCGAGTATTCCTTAATCATTGTGAATTAAAAAAATACATGAATAATTGCCTTCAAAATTGTTTCGCTCCGTGGAGCCTTTCTCGTATAAACATAAAATAAGATAAAGGATAAAAAGTGAAAATGGTTAAATAAATTCAATATTTTGTTTATAAACATTCCTTAAATTCAACAAAAAAAAATTCACCGTAGTGTTATCACTTATAATACCACAAGAGCTTCAAAATTATCGGGTATTTCCCGATATGTTCGTTGCAAACAAATGAAGGAGTCAAGTTTTCAGGTTAAAAAATCACGAGCGCGAAGCGCGAGTGATTTTTCCTGAAAAACTTGATGATGACTACCACCACGAAACATTTTCGACGACTTATCGATGATTAAGAGAGACTGGAAACTCGAAGAGCAACGACACGAATGCTTGTAGTTGGATCTTCTTCAAAGGCTTGAAGTATTTGATCGTCAACTGCTACATGGTGTTGCTTCACATTGACCAGAGTCTCTTGAAAATTTAAGTTTCCGGTCTCTCTTAATCGTCGATAAGTCGTCGAAAATGTTTCGTGGTGGGGTAATCTGCGATCAGGAAATTTGGCTTGATAAATCCTTTGAGCTGCACGAGCAACACCATCGGCCTTGCCATATGCCATCACCATATCAGCATACTCAGCGTTGGTGAAATTAGGCATATCAACAACCAAAATTAAAACAACAGTAGCAAAAAGTCGATAAAAGTAACAAAAACAAAATAATACCAATTTAAAAAACTGAACAACGCGGCACAGACACTTCCAACAGCAGAGACAGTTAAATCTCGAATGACGGTAGGGTCAAGTCAGCGGCGACTAACCCAATCCAACCTAAGGACAGAAATAGTTATATTGAAATCGATGTGTTTCAAGCAGAAAATTATATCTCAAACGTTCACTTGTTTCAGGGCATTGTATATAGAGACTGTAAACCTGAAAATATTTTACTGGATGATGCAGGTCATGTGAGGATCTCAGATTTAGGTTTAGCTGTAGATATACCAGAAGGAGAGTCAGTTAGAGGTAGAGTAGGAACAGTAGGATATATGGGTGAGTATTCTTTATTATTATAAGAGAAAAGGTTTTAATTCGTTGATTAAGTATGAACTTAATCGCGAAAACTTCAAGTCTTGATCTTTATATTGTTCTGCTCCGTTGCTATGAGGGTTTCGTTGTGATGTGTAGTGGTTTATTTTTCGGGAGGACACTTTGATTTTTCTTGACCCCTCAATTTTTGATTTTCTTTAATTATTCACGCATTGTTTTTATTTTCTTCTTGAGACTCATAGGACCAGTTCACTTCTCTTCGTATTTGTAATAATAAAATGCAGACCATGTAATGATCATTTAACTACCTTTTGAACAATTCTTAAATTTTTTCGAAGTTTATTGTTCCTTTCTCATCCAGGATAATTATTTTCTAATCTTTTATATTCGAATCTAAGCTGATCGAATCTAGGATTGCAAAATATAAACCCAAGCTTGGAGCATTTTATGCGAAACAATTCAAAATTGTCTTTTTCGATTACACGTTGATTACTTAACTATTTGCATATCATAATCGACAAGGTACTACAACACGCTCAATTGCATTTCTCCTATCGCTTTTATTAGTTGATATCATATCAATTCTGCCATTGTTTGAGATTATAAAGCCTCTGCGAATCATAATTGGAATTAAAGCATCATTAAAATTTGTAAACATTTGAGAAATCTATTTTTAGCTGTTTGTCAAAATAGTCATTGATTTCGGGCGACATACCCTTATGCTGATGATTTGAAGCTAATTTTATAATCCGCAGTCCACCAGATCTGAATTCGGTAGATTTTTTTTACTTGGGATGCAGCAAAAAGTACTGAAAACCAATAAAATATCTATGGAAACTGCGCCAAAAATTGATGCTGCTTCAGGAGCTGGCCTGCAGTGGCGGATTTACCAATAGGCCAAGTAGGCCGGTGCCTAGGGCGGCAGATTTAGAGGGGCGGCAAATTTAGCAATTTTTTTTTATAATTATACGTGTACACAATCTACACTATAATAAAATCGTAAACCTAAAATAGTCTGTACATTAAAGATATTCGAAAAAAATTCGCTAGGATGGCTTAAGATGAGTAACTGAGTAGAATTAGATTTGTTTAAAATTTCTTGTTTGTCTGTCTGTTTGTCCGTTTGTTTGAATGAACATCACGCAAAAACTACTGGGCACTTTTACATGAATCTCCTTGAATTGTGAAGTCTGAAGTCCGGTTTAACATTTAGCATAAAATATTTATCAAAATTGTACCCTTAAGGGGGTCAACGTTTGTATGGAACTACGTGATTCCGTGGTCCAATCTCTTTGAAATTTTTCATGGATATTCTTTAAAGTAATTGGTGGAGGACCACATATTTATGGTTCTGTTAATGGTATCTCGGTTGTTCTGGGGCGGCAAGGAAACCTCTCAATGAACAGTCGAATCGTTCTATCTACAACTTTATTACATTCTCCATGAAGTAAAATGAGATTTAAATAATCTTCATTGGTAAAATTAGCATAGTGATCTATTTTATAACTTAATACGAATTATCACCAAATTAATAGTAAACACAAAATGCTACTGAATAAAGAGGAATTTGGCAGATGTATTTAATGAATCTATCATTAAAAAAAAAAAAGAATGTAAAACATGGTAAGTTTTTGCATATGGTTCATAAGGAATTATTTATTTATCACTGAGAGAAAACCGATGGCCGATTAGTTGAAATAAAGAGGTTTTCGATACAAATTCGAATCCAAATTCGTCATCTATTTAGGAACAACCTGTAACTTTTTCTCTTGCATATTAGGGTAGTAAAATCTAAAACATGGTTTAAGTAACAGTTCCTGAAAATTTCATCTTTTTGACGTGAAGGGAAAACAAATAGCTGAAAATTCAAGACGAAAAACAGTTTTTGTGATTAACTCAGAAAATATCCACTTTAGGGCAAGGGTGTGATGCATACACTCACATTATTTTTAACGCAGATTCAATATCTGCCATAAAAATGGGATACTAATTTGAAAAAATTGATTTTTCACGATTTTGTCATCCCTAACTTTGAAAGCGATTTTTTCACCCCTGTATCATGAATCGCGATTTCGATTTTTAAAGTGGATACATGAAAATTTTCTATCCAGAAACCTCGAAGTTATTCTTGTTTCAGCGGAGCTATTTTCGAATTTTCCCGCTCAGAGAGAATTTTCCAACCAAAACTAAATAAATGTTACATCAAAATAACTTGAAATTTTCTAATGAATTTATTTCTGCAATAAAAAAATGGTGTTCTAATTTGAAAAACGGAAGTTGACGTCATTTCCGGAAAAACCGGAGGTGCTCATGCCTTGAAAATATTTTAGATTTCATCAGCATTGAAATACTTATAAGTGCTGAATTTCATGAAAATGTTCAGTGTTTCCCGTATAAATATGGAAAGACCCTGTATACCATCGACCAGCCACCTTATTCGCCTGATATGGCTCCATGTGACTTTTTTCTTTTGTTCAGACCGCTCCGGGGAACCAGATTTGACATTATAGAAAATTCGCAAAAGGAGCTGAATACCATCCCTGACAGCGGATATAAAAAATGTTTCCATGATTGGAAAAAATATCACTTCAAATGGGGCATATTTTGAAAGAGAATTTCCAGATACCTTTTTGCTGATTCCCACGTGTGTTGGTGAATTGGCGCCCGACGATAGAAAACTTAGAATTTCAAGCTGAACTGTTATCTGTTTTTTAACAAAGAATTATACATAAATATGAAATTGCTGAGCAACTAATTTATATTTTTGTCTCTTTTTTCAGCACCCGAAGTGATAGACAATGAACGATATACCTTCAGTCCTGATTGGTTCAGTTTCGGCTGTCTCCTCTACGAAATGATAGAGGGCCAAGCCCCATTTAGGGCAAGAAAAGAGAAGGTGAAGAGGGAGGAAGTAGATAGGAGAGTCAAGTCGGATCCTGAAAAATACTCTTCCAAATTCACTGAAGAAGCAAAAAACCTTTGTCAGCAACTGCTGGCGAAGTTGCCTGCTCAAAGATTGGGTGGAAAGGCTGGAAGACATGGTGCCTGTCTAGTTAAGCAACAGTCGTTTTTTGTACAGGTTAATTGGAAACGATTAGAGGCTGGAATGGTAGAACCTCCCTTTGTACCCGACGTAAGTTCAAGAAGATGTTAATTGTCATGCCGTTTTCATTTTTGCTGTATGTATTGGAGTATGATATAGAAATTGCACTGTGTTTTGTGTAAAGTAATGTTATTGCCACATAAAAATTTACTGGTATTGTTGGATTCTGGGTCCCTTCTTGCCCTTTCTGATTCATTTTAATTTTACTTACCAAAAACCCTTTTTTGATTATAAATGATCAAATTAACTTTCATTTCAGGCAACGTTTAGTAGACAACTAACATTACCGTTTTTTAATTATCTAATTCAGTAGAACATAACAATATATAAAAAAGAAGATATACAAGATGTTGCTTGACATGGAATCCTCGATATAAATAAGTTCCTTGGGAGCTGACAGCATACAGTTTCATTTCTGAATGATTGCAATGAAATGTTGATGCGGCATAATGATTAAAATAAAGAGTATTAATATATTTTACAGCCTCACGCCGTTTATGCCAAAGACGTCCTCGACATTGAACAATTTTCTACAGTGAAGGGTGTAAATATAGATGAAAACGACGCTTCTTTCTACAGTAAATTCAATACTGGCTGTGTTTCCATTCCGTGGCAAACTGAGATGATTGAAACAGATTGTTTCAGACAATTGAATGTGTTTGGTCCCTACAATACCAGATCCCCTGATTTGATACTCCAACCTGTGACATCATCAGAAAATGAAGGATGTTTTCCATTTAGAAGAAAGGTAAATAATCGTAGCTTTTGTTAGTTATTATCAAGAGAATATTGGTTGTGGTCAGGATGGAAGAACTCGATCAAATTTTTCAAATTGAATACGCAGTTGGGCAGAATTTATGATCCCTGAACTAAAAGTTTTCAAATGTAAGAAATAGAGGAACAAATTAATCTTCTGCAAAAAAATTTATAATATTCAGCTGTGTTCCTCTATCTCCTTTTGTTTTGTAGTAGTTATAAACCAAAATTGGAATTTGTGTAAAATTATTTGTTGTACATAAATTATTATCTAGATTCTTGCTTGTGATACAGTCAAAAGAATAAATCTATAACTGGAAAAACCTTCACCCTTCCAGTATTGAAAAATAATCCTGAAATATGCACTGCACAGATGGTGTGGCTTACACGCTGAAAGCATCATTGGTCCATATTTCTTTGAAAACAAGGCTGTAGCTCAAGTTGTAATGCTCCTTACAGATCGATGATCAAAAATTTTTGTTTCAAACTTGGTATCAACCTAGAAGTGCTTTGCTTTCAAACAAGATGGTGCTACACCGTAACAATTGATTTATTGAAGGAAATATTTGAAGATAATATTATTAAAAGAAACGGCCCAATTGATTGGCCTCCAAGATCAAACAACATAACTCCACTGGATTATTTTCTTTGGGGTTATCAATTCATTGGTTTGTGCTGATAAACCAGAAACAATAGACGCTTTGGAAGCCAACATAACTCGTCTAATTGATGAAATGGTCCAAAATTGCGGGTACTCAGAGTTTTGTCATGGTGTACATCTGCGGAAATTTTTTTCAGAGCATACATCTAAAATATTCTTTCAAATTTAAAAAAAATCGGCACAAGCTGAAACCTTAGTCTGCATCTAACGGAGAGTTACCGAACTATTAGATGTTGGCCAGGGCCGGCTTCAGAAAATATGTTGTTCTTCGCGAAGATTCATAGTTATTTCATTTCGATATTTGTTCTTTCGAACTAAGATTCAAGGGGAGGCCAAGATAGTAGCATTATAAATTGAATCCCTCATATTATGATTTATCCGAATTTCTCCCATGTATGTTATGTCATTGGATCTTCTCAGTTATGATTCTATATATTATACTTGTGTTTTTATAGAATTTCAGGAAACACTGATCTAAATCCACTTCACGTATTTGATATCACCAACAATATGCCCATAATTCATTCATTAAAATCGTCATCTAAATATACACAGATCATTGGACAGTAAGTCAATATATCTAAATAATAAAATATTCTGAGAGGTGATGTCGAATAAATCCGGCCCTGGCTCAGACCAGCTCAAACAGAGAGACCAAGTCGCTGCAACCATAAATACAATGAAATAAAGGTTACCGTGTTTACACACTTGAGACCGCCACTTTACCGGTAGAATTTTTGTCTTCATTTCTTTGAACTGCGTTTCCTCTCGAGGTAGATTTATACTCAATACTATGACCTACATATTCTATTGACAGTTATTATCCAAAAAAGCAGTTTATGTTAGTAAAAATTATTTCATATCCTTACAGAAAAAACCTCTACCAAGAACGAGACCCATCCAAATAAATCCGGCTATGTTACCTCAACTCACAGAGAGCTGATAAGATGTGACACTCGATAAACTACTTAATATGAACAACAGTGATTACCTCTTCAGCATCATGGCCAGTTATTACCATTTTAATTTCAACAAAATTTACTAAGCAAAATATCAAATGTGCAATTTCAACCAAACTGTTGGTATTAATCGTCATACCCCCAACAGGTTGAAAATCGATAAACTGTGAATATCTCATCCATTTTTAATTTTATGATTTGTAAATAGTGAATGAAGCTGTAATGATTATTTTCAACTTTTTTTCGGTAAAAGTAGGCTCATCAGCAAAAATAAATTGGCCTATTTCCATTTGCTCAATAGACTTGTCATGACATTTAAGTTACATATTTTGTATCCTGTATGTAATCAAATTATTTATTCCTTCTATAAATTTGAATTGTTTATAAAAATTCATTAGATTATTTTTAACATAAAATTATGTTATGTGAGCTGATGAATGTTCAAGATTCGTTAAAACTCCACACTGAAACATTTGAACATTGGAAAATAAATTGATTACATATAATTCTTTGTTGTTCAAAAAATATGCACTTTTTTTCATATTGAAATATAAAGTACAAATATCTTTAGAAAGCGAAATTTTTCAACATGGTTCTATTTTTTGAAATGTCTCATTTCACAGAGCAAGGAAGATGTATATATTTGAATCTTCTATGTCAAGACTAAAAAACTTATTTGCACAAATATGTAACGGACAATTTTAATTTATTGAACTTATATATAAGTTACACCTCAAAAAGACCTTATTTATATTTCATTGTGATATTTATGATTGATTGTTCATATTTTCTTCTCGACATTCATTATAAGTTGATGTGTACACTTAATTAAAAATTGAAACTGGCATATCTTAAAGAAGACTTTCTTTTATCCCTTTACTACTCCGACAATTATAAAGAAAAAGAAAATGGCAACAGGCAAGCGTCTGCTGAAAAAAAAAACACCTTTCCTGTTGATTAGCTGTGGCCTTCTCTGTTGAAGTGCAACATTCAGTTCGTCCAGCTAGACAGTAGACTTCCAAATCGTTGTATCATATGGTGAAAGCTCAAAATAAGGATTCCTTTAAAAATCCACCAAACACCATCTAAACTGATGCAGAAAAATAATAACAAGTGCCAAACATCTATAATTTCTCTAAAAAACACAAAAAACTAAAAAATTAAGGGTGTTTGGCATGTTTTCGCTGTAGATGGCGCCACCGCTCAACAAAGTTTTACTGATATGGGCTTTAATTTCTTCTTCTTGCACTCCAAGTCACCATTACCGTCATATAACCCTTTAAAAACATTTGTAAATTTGATCAACTTTATTTTTATTTAAATTTTTATATAAATCATATGGTAACATTGCTAGAAGAGGAAAAACATTTTATTTCAGTTGTTTTATGTAGGCTTTCAACTTAAAAGGGTGAAGTGAATTTTTGTGAATAAAATAATTTGTGAATTTGCAATAGTTAAAAATTTCAAATTTTGTTATTCGAATAAAATTATCTTAAGTGAAAGTTGAACTGTTTGGGTGAGTTAAAAAAGGTTCAAGAGTACTACCTGAGTTGGTCAGAAAGTGAGCATTTGAATAATTTTATAACAATTTATATTTTATATAACGTGCTTGAAAATATAAGATGGAAACTGCGATTTTGAAAAAGTTTCATTTTAAAAGTAATTGTCAATCTTAATAACATTTAATAATTATAATAAACATCTGTTAAGATTTGTAACGGTCATGGAACTGCAATATCCGAAGTACCCCAATTAGTTTCGAAAGTGATAGAATTTACAACGAGGTACTTTCGGTATGAGTTTATGACCGGATGACCAAGAAATAGATCTTTATATTTGAACCTTTGTCGAATGCTAGAATGCCGCCTGGGTATTTTCGGGAAAGGCCAGAATTGTACGTTTTGCACTTTCCATTTATTTGGTCAAACCGTTTTTACGCCCCCTTTTGAAGAGGGGGAACTTGTATATAATTCAAGGTTTTGTTTGATTTAGCCAGTTAACATAAATGGAACTAAGGTTAAGACTTAGAGAAATATTTACAACATTTCTAGTGAGTGTATTGACTCATTGTGGCCGTAAGAGGAGGTTATATGTGCCAGCCAGACATCCAAGGTGTACATAGTGTAAATAAAGTTTTAAGTTGTACAACTTCTTTTCAATTAAAGGGATTTTTCATTAATTTGGGAAATCCAGTATAAGAAGAAACCGGAAATATCCGACAAGTCCTTCTTGCACTCTCGTAGAAACTGTCTTACCAGTCTCCGGCCCACAAATCCTCAGAGACTCTGTCAGTCTGTCGATTTTGGAGTTACGAGAAAACAACATCTATAATTTCAGCCTGACTTTCAAAGAGGAAAGACGTGTTTTGACGAGCTTAATTTTAAGTTTGATTTTAAGCTTGCAATAATGTAAATAGTATGAGCTTCATAAAATTAGATGCAATAACTACTTATTCTATTTTGATTAATAATATTCATCCTTTCATGCAAAATATTTAAAATTTTCATGAATAATTCAAATGTTTGTTTATGAATTTGGTACAACAATTTCTCACCAAAATTTTAAAGTATTTTATTTACATAATGAATTATTTACAATAAATACCTAATTGCTCATTACAGTTTACCATAGTTTGGATCTTTAGATGCTTCTTTTTTCTCTCTTATAACTTTAAGAATTGGGTCATCCTCCTCCTCTTTGAGTCTTAATCCTTCTCTAATCCAATCTTTCCTGATATCTCCCAAGTTTGATTGATATTTTCTAAGATCAGACATGGATACACCAGATAATTGCAACAAACCATAAGTTGCAGTTCCTGAGACAAGACCCAATACTCCCCCTAAAACACATTCACATGCTAAAACTTAAGGGATTGGCATAAACTATGATATAGTATTAAGCAGTCAATTACAGGTGCAGATATAAAAATAATAGATTCCTGTTTTTACAAAACATATATAAATGTTTGTGAGTAATCTGTTTTAAAAAACCTCCTTACCAACACCTGCTCCAACTAACATTCCTCTTGGTCCCATCTGCCATTTATACAAACCTCCAGTCATTATACCACCAATAACATATTCAAGTATACCAGTTTCTCCTCTATAAACTGATAAAGTTGTAGAAATTCCACTGAAAACCAATAATTTAACTTTTCCTACAATCTCATTATCATTATTCATACACAAAAGATGTTGTGAAAAAACACAAACGCCAACACCATTTCCAAGCACCTTTAGCAAAACTAATAGTTACAGCATCTTGGAGTTTTCTCTGGAATTTGAAAAGCATTTTATTAGA